>OX459040.1:9208429-10597317 GCA_949775005.1 Orthosia gothica | reverse complement strand
GGTCGCGTTAACGTAAATTAAATCTTATTATATGTCAATTTCTATACAACAAAGAGGTTTTGCCTTACTGTCATCAGACGGCGCTTATCCAGTTTCAATACAAATTGATCCAGCGTGAGACAAAACTCGCACTAAGCCATTTTCGGCTAAATCTGATGCGACAGTGTGACAAACAATATTAAAGGAAATATTCTACGGATGTTATGCGATATAGTAGTTATTTATTACTAAGAAAACGCTCCGTTAAATAGGAATGTTTCCTAGGTAGAAAATGATAATTCTATTAAGTCCGTCAGTGAGATTATCAAATAATATTGGACCCGTATTTTTTGCTTTAACAAATAAATAAAAACTGCTCGACTCGCCGTTCACAACAGTGTGCTGGTGCCTACACTTATGTATGGAAGTGAAGGCTGGGTATGGCAAACAAGACATGAAAGTAGGATTAATGCAGTAGAAATGCGCTCCATGCGGAGTATGTGTGGTGTAACTTTAACTTGATAGATTGAGGAATGAGGTAATAAGACAACGTTGTGGTTTAATAGAAGATGTAGTGACTAAAATTGAAAAGAGTATGTTAAGATGGTTTGGCCATGTTGAGAGGATGAATGAAAGGCGACTACCGAAAATGAAAGGCGACTACCGAAATGTATTTACAAGACAGACGTGTATAGAAACGCCGGGAGGGGACGCCCTAGGAAGACATACATAGACCTTATAGGTGATGTTCTTCAGAAAGGCCAAGTGCGCAGTACTCATAACCGGCGTGTGTGTATGACTAGATGTATGAATGTGTGTAAAGCAAAAGAAGTATGTAAGGATCGTAGCAGGTGGCGTTCTGTAGTTTCTGCCCACCCCCATGGGAAAAAGTCGTGAGTTTATGTATGTATGTATAAAAACTGCAAAGATAAAGCGCATCAAAGTTCAGGAGTGTTGCCTTGTGGCGTCACGGTGTGCTATACTCTATACTTGTCAGTATAGAGTATAGCACTATTTCAACGCACTGTATCGTCGTAATTTTTTGTTTATGTGACTTACTGACGGACTAACTAAATATCTAGATTTTTTTTTTCAACTATAGGTTATTATGTTTTTTTTTAATGTTTGTTAACGATTTATTCTCTGTCTGTTTCAGGTAGCTACTGGAATTTACATCTTACCGTCTTTTCATCTACAACCAATGAGACAAGGTAGGTAAATGATATTCTGGATACCAAAAATCTTATCTAAACTCACAGAACTAACACAGTTTCTTTCACAAAACCAAAAAGTTTACGTAAATTGATGTTCTAAGTTAATATTGTACCAAAACTTTCTCAGACTATTTTGGTTAGGCAAGGTAGGTGTATTTATCTGCCTAACTTTTAGGCGAAATATTATGATAATCTAAAACTTTGTGGAACTTACGTGTATTAGACTTTCATGTCTTGTTTTAAATATTAGATTTTATCTTACAGTGGATTTTGTTATATAAATATAAGGCTTGTTAACTAAAGAATAAAGTCTATGACCAGTGTGTGTTGCCAGTGATTACTTACGGGACAGAGACGTGGTCGCTCACAATGGGCCTCATCAGAAAGCTTAAAGTCACCCAAAGGGCAATGGAGAGGGCTATGCTCGGAGTTACCTTGCGTGATCGAATCAGAAATGAAGACATCCGCAAGAGAACCAAGGTTACCTATATAGTCCGAAGAATTGCCAAACTTAAGTAGCAGTGGGCAGGGCACATTGCTCGCAGAACGGATAGCCGTTGGGACCGAAAAGTTTTAGAGTGGCGACCGCGTACCAGAAGACGCAGCGTTGGAAGGCCTCCCTCTAGGAGGAGCAACGACCTGATGAAGGCTGAGGGCGTCCGGTGGATGCGAAACGCACAGGACCGATCAGTGTGGCGACGCTTGGGGTAGGCCTATGTCCAGCAGTGGACGTCTTTCGGCTGAAATGATAATGATGATGATGAAGGCTTGTTACGTAAATAAAAACCTTTAAGTGCTTGCCGTCAATTTAAACTCTTTTGAAGGATTTTTCTCCTCTCCACTCGACTCAGTCGTCATTTCGCCAGGACCAGGGTAAAATACTCTCGAGTTCTGCACGTTAATGGCAATAACATCTGACAAGTTCATTAAGCGAGGCTGAGTCGAGGTTGAGTCGATTGGAGGAAGAGGACTTGGAATATGGGTGTAAATAATCTAGATTTTCGTATGTGAAATCATTATTTACGTCGCAAACATGTTGCATCTACCTAGTATTTAAAATGATTAATGCGGTTCATAAAATTACACAATTCAATTCTAAATAAAATCCAGCTTTATAAACTGACATTAACTAAAAATATGCACAAAAACTTATATTTTAATGTCCAAATTACGCAGAACAATCAAAAACCAACTACTAAGTTTAACAAAAAGTTTTGCAGTGAAAATATTTTCTGGAATCGTATTAACACGAAACTGGGGAACTACTGTTTCAAAAATGTAAATTAGACTGACAGACACGCGAACTAACTATCCATACTAATATTATAAATGTGAAAGCAACTCTGTCTGTCTGTCTGTCTGTTACCTTTTCACGCTTAAACCGCTGCACCGATTTAGATGAAAGTTGGTATGAAGATAGTTTGAGACCTGGGAAAGGACATAGGCTATATAGGTTGGGTAGGGTAGGGTAGGGTATGGTAGTGTAGGGTAGAGTATTGTAGGGTAGTGTAGGGTCGGGTAGTGTAGGGTCGGGTAGGGTAGGGTAGGGTAGTGTAGGGTAGGGTAGCGTAGGGTAGGGTAGGTTAGTGTAGGGTAGAGTAGGTTAGGGTAGTGTAGGGTAGGGTAGATAAATGTTTGGTCTTTTTATGGCAAAACAAAGTTTGCCGGGTCAGCTAGTATATATATATATACAGCCAGGATTGGAGTTATTCTGTGTTTCATTTAGGATGTGCTGGGTGAGAAATTAATAAATTCTCATAGTTACAATTTTAATTTTATTGACAGGCTCGCGAGGAGCTCGTGGCTCAATAATAACAGCCGCACGGGTCGATCTTCAAGGTTAAGCAACGCTTGACGAGGTCGGTCCGAGGATGGGTGACCATTTCAACATACCGATTTTCCTCCGTGCCTCGGAAAGCACGTCAAGCCGTTGGTCCCGGCTGTCATTTAAAGATCTTTGACAGTCGTTACACCAGTCTAGCCAAGGGGTATCGTGTTACCCAGTTACTGGGTTGTGGAGGTCAGATAGGCAGTCGCTCCATGTAAAACACTGGTACTCAGCTGAATCCGTTTAGACTGGAAGCCGACCCCAACATAGTTGGGCAAAGGCTAGGCAGATTGATTGACAGGCTCGCGTTTGATCACTATGTCACCTTTTGGTAAGCGATGATGTTGTTGTAACTCTTAAAGTATTTAAAACATACTAGGTTCTGCCCGCGGCTTCGCCCGCGTGAAAACTTTTTTGTCATCCCAAGGGAATACAAACTATCGTTTGTTCTTCCCAGGTTCTCAAACTATCTCCATGCCAAATTTCAATTAAATCTGTTCAGTAAATACAGAGATTACCTCCTACAACCTCACAAAGTTTACCTCTTATATCTCTTTAATTTTTATTGAAACTACAGTTCTGAAGTTTATTTATTTTATTCTTTATTGTACACCATAAAAAAAATACATACAGAACAAATATTTTCAAACAAAATGTACAATGGGTGGTCTTATCGCACAGGGCAATCTCTTACAGACAACCTTTAAGTGAAGTTTGTGTAACTTTTGTAAGCCAATTTATTAAACATTATTCATTAAGAAACATTTTAAACAACCTTTATCGTATTCTTCTCAGCAAACCCTTTCATTTGATACCCAAAAATTTACTAGTCCGCCACCTTGGGCCGTCCGCCATATTGGATTTTGAATGACTTCACTTTGCTAACCATGCATTGTCATCCTAACTCAACGTGTATGCAAAATTTCATCTTAATCGGTGGAGGATAACTGCTTTAAAATTCAGTTGCAAGTTTTGTCCCGAAAACAGTAAAACAAGCAAGTTAAATAAAAACTTGTAAAATTTGAGTTATGGATATCAAATTATATAGGTATCAATTTATGATGATCGACCTAAGACAAGAATAAATTGGCATATCTTAAAAATATTTTTTTGCCGCGGGTTGAACGCAAGAAAAAGGTACAGGCCTTTTTCGGATCATTATCATAATTTACAAAATAACATACTTAGGCATCACATGATACCTAGGTAGGTATGCCATTACGTAACTTAGCAAAAAAGAAAAATAGAAGAAAACAGAATTATAAAATGTTAACAAAAATATGAATAACTCGTTACTGGCTCTGTACCTACTTTGTTATTCTTAACTATTTGAGTTTCCCCTTAATTTTCTAAGAAATAGAAAAATCCAGGTCTCATGTTTCGTAGAACAGACGATAGAACCTCGTTAGCAACCCCAAAATATTCTAGACGCCCGTTTATTAAAACCAAAACATCATAAAAAGATTACTTAGGCGTCAAGCCACCTTTATCCGAGTACCAGAAATAATCTCGTACAAAACCTTGCGAAAAAATGTAAAACAGCTTATAAGCTTAACTTTCGTGCGATGTAATCTGGAAAAAACGTGTTTTGTAGATGTCCCTTTTGCTTTTTTAGCGGTACGTAAGAAAATTAGGAAAACATTTCTATGGAATTAAAGAGGTATTTGTATTTACTTTCGCTTTCTTTTGTCTTTTTAATAAAAGATACTGCGAAAGAAAGTGGAACTCCAATTGAAGATGTGTCGTTTTCCTTAATCCAAACTGAAGAAAAATACAAAATTTTAAACCAGCAAGCAAGAATGTGTTCTGCCCCTCTCCCTTTTTTTACGTGCTTGCACATAATTTTATTATTATCAGTTTGTGAATATGTTATTTAAGTGGAAACTTTTTCAGTCGTATTGAGCTATTTTTGGTAGGGGCAAAACTTATGGATTCGTGACATGCTAATGTGAAAGCGTCACTGACATGCTAGTTTGAGCCAGTGAAAACACTTCACACACACACTAACACCACACACACCAACACTCACACTTCTGGTAGCTTCCCAATGACTGCCATTTTTTTTTATTAGTGCATAATATTAGTTACATTCAATTGTAAATGGTGAATTAAATGGTAAACAAGTACAATTTCACAATTTAAAAACCCCCGACACATTTATCTTGCGAAAACACTCCGATTCAAACAGTAAAATCCACATAACTTTTGAACGGCTGAACTGATTTTATTCAAACATAGCTAAGAACACTCTCGACAAAATTACCTTTCAAACAAAAAAAACTAAATCGAAATCGGTTCATCCGTTTAGGCGCTATGATGCCACAGACAGACACACAGATACACAGCAACACACGTGAAACTTATAACACCCCTCTTTTTCCGGCGGGGGTTAAAGAGATTCTACCATTTAAACCTGATAAATAAAGTGAGAAAACTAAAAACAACTGACAGAAGCAATCTATAGAGCGCCACCCGTCAGTTTTTTCAACTACCCTCAAACCGCGATAAAGCACGTTTTCTTCCTTCAGTGATTCGCCAAGATATCGTTAGGAAAACCCTATCATCTTAACGGTACACCTTGAAAGTATCCGAGAAAAATATCGCCTCGGACGGGAAGAAAACTAATTAAGATTTGTCTCTGGCTTAGTAAAAGGTAAAATTGAAAATACGAAAGATGGTAATTGTGATTTACTGTTATTTGGGAAGACATTTCTAATTTCAGAGTAAAGGAAGGGATACCTTCCGAAATTATCTTTGCAGTATCATTTTAATGGCATAAAACTTCGTCCTGTCATTTTTTTAATACAATAAGATGCATTAAAACTGAAACATAATTTCGAAAAATAAAATTACAACTGTAATTTCCACCAACTGAACTTGACAGAAGTTGGTCAGAAAGTCGAATTTATTTATTTGCATGTTTCTTAATGTATTCGCTATAAAGATGACTTGTAAGAAACGCCATGACACACCCCATAGGTAGGCATGGAAGATGCCTGATTTGAAGTAAGTATAATACCTATGACTACAGACTTCTCAAGGATTTAGTACTTTTAGCACGAAACAAAAATGTTAGGACTTAAATGAAAGCGACTTCGAGATTAGGATGTGGGTCCTAAATCATTCAAGCCACTACAAAAGCCACGAAAGTTAGCTCAAAATAACTCGTGAGACACACTTAACGAAACGCCATGACACACCCCATCGGCAGGCATGGAAGATGCCTGATTCGAAGTAGGTACCAGAAGTAGGTACCTATGACTACAGACTTCTCAAGGATTTAGAACTTTAGATTAGGATGTGGGTCCTAAATTATTCAAGCCAGTACAAAAGCCACGAAAGTTAGCTCAAAATAACTCGTGAGACACACTTAACGAAACGCCATGACACGCCCCATCGGCAGGCATAGAATATGCCCGATTCGAAGTAGGTGAATACCTATGACTACAGACTTCTCAAGGATTTAGAACTTTAGATTAGGATGTGGGTCCTAAATCATTCAAGCCAGTACAAACGTCACGAAAGTTAGCTCTAAATAACTCGTGAGACACATATATACCTACGTTTTTACGCAAGTCGTCACACATGATCTTTATAGGTCACTCGGATATAAGTTCTTAGAAGGTTGCCAAAGTGGCATTTATGCTCCTAATTTTATGTTCCCAAGGAAGGCACGTAACATCAACGGTCAGGGCTAATGGCTTTCCGTACCCAGTTTAGGCACTTACGTGGTTCCTTGAACTTACAAGATTTCGACTCGGCTGTAAAAGGTGATATATGGAGTTTTAGAACTCGTAAGTCTTGCTAAGTTAGATTTGCTTGTTATTTTGTTTGAAAGCTGGCTATTTGTAGTTTGTGGTTCCAGAATGGACTTTTGGATCCAGATAGGGTTTCGGTAACTGTCGTAAAATTCGATTTTATGCGGTGAATAAAATGGTACCAATTTCCATTCATGGTTTGTCGAGTTTATACAATTTGTTTAACTACTAGTTCTTAATTTTCACTGTTGATGATTTACGAAATAAAAATCTTTAAAATCACTCAGACAATTTTTCAGAACAGTTCCGGTAAGCACTAAGAAAAGATTTTTGAAAATTCATCCGAAATAAGAGATTCAAGTTTGTTTTTTGCAGATGGGAAATCCCATTGGACGCATGTCTTGTTCCTATATAAATTGTCATGGCTTTGGCAGTACTGATTGTCTTAAAACTAAATGCTACTAGACTACAATGACAGTTCTATTTTTGAAGCAGCTTTAAATAAAAAACCGGCCAAGTGCGAGTCGGACTCGCGCACGAAGGGTTCCGTACTTGGTAAATTGCGATTTACGATTTATGACGTATTAAAAAAAAGGCAAATGTACCACAACGAGACCTAAATTTGAATCTTGACGGCAAAAGTCTTGAAGTTATAGCTAAAACTGTATTCTTAGGGATTACTATCGATTCAAAACTGCAGTGGGGCGCGCACATTAGAACTCTTTCGGGTAGGTTAAGTTCAGCTGCATATGCAGTAAGGAAAATAAGGCAGTTAACCGATGTAGCCACAGCTAGGCTGGTATACTATGCTTATTTCCACAGTATTATGTCTTATGGCATTCTGCTGTGGGGATCAGCAGCAGATGTTGACTCAATTTTCATCTTACAAAAGAGGGCAATCCGCGCGATCTATAAAATGGGTCCTCGCGAGTCCCTTAGAGAAAAATTTAAAGAAATCGATATACTGACTCTACCTTCACTCTATATTTTGGAATGTATTTTGTATGTCCGCAAAAATCGAGGGCTTTTCAAAACTAGAAGCGACTTACATAATTTAAATACACGCAATAAGCACGAAATTGTAATACCCAAATTCAGATTAACAAAAACTAGCAAGTCTTTTTATATAAACAGTATACGCTTTTATAACAAGTTGCCAAAGTCAGTTATAGAACTGACCGATGGAAAGTTCAAAAACTACATCAAACGTGTCCTTGTTAAAAAGCATATTATAAAATCAAGGACTACGTTGAAGATAAAAATTTTGGCT
This sequence comes from Orthosia gothica, assembly GCA_949775005.1. Classification (NCBI taxonomy): domain Eukaryota; kingdom Metazoa; phylum Arthropoda; class Insecta; order Lepidoptera; family Noctuidae; genus Orthosia; species Orthosia gothica. The sequence continues at coordinate 10,589,268 of OX459040.1, read as the reverse complement.
TTAGCTCCTTCTGCGCATGCGGCTTCCCTGGTAACTCATAAACGGCACAAATATGTGGTTGTCTCTAACTATTCTCAATCTCATTAATTCTTTGTTTTTTTTCCTTCTTTTGATTATTCTTTTTACAATGGTTTTCAATCATCTTCATAGCCCTTTGCTAAGAATAGTTACAGCACTGATAACAATATTTGTGCCACATGTTAGATTTAGTCTTTTTTATTTTACTTTTGTATAGATTCCTTTACCGATTGTTTTGTAAATGTGTGAACATTGTAGGCCTTCTAGATGCTTGTTAACTTTTTAACTCGTTTTATTTTCTTATGTTTAAATAATACGTAATCTTTTTTTTTTTGTTTTCTTACGACTTATTGTCCGGCCTACGTTGTCCCCACATATCTAAGTACTAATGCTGTAACAAGGAAATATTGTAAAACCAAACCATTTTTTTAAAAGAGTAACCATGGAGTTTCTTGCCGGTTCTTCTCCATAGGAAACGCCCAACCCGAACCGTGCACATTGTCGACGTTTTATAAGTGCCCATGTAGGCCTATATGAAATAAAAAAATTGATTTTTTGATTTTTGAAAGCTACTTACTAGATCTCGTTCAAACCAATTTTCGGTGGAAGTTTACATGGTAATGTACATCATATATATTTTTTAATTTTATCATTCTCTTATTGTAGAAGTTAGAGGGAAGGGGGACACATATTTTAACACTTGAAAGTGTCTCTCACGCAAACTATTCAGTTTAGAAAAAAAATATATTAGAAACCTCAATATCATTTTTGAAGACCTATCCATAGATACGTATGGGTCTGACGAAAAAAAAAAATTAGTTTCATTTTCAAGTATGGACACCCCCACAATTTATTGTTCTTTTTTCTATTTTTGTGTGAAAATCTTAATGCGGTTCACAGAATACATCTACTTACCAAGTTTCAACAACATAGTTCTTATAGTTTCAGAAAAAAGTGGCTGTGACATACGGACGGACAGACAGACAGACATGACGAATCTATAAGGGTTCCTTTTTTTGTCATTTGGCTACGGAACCCTAAAAAGTGACATTCCAGATAAGTATTTGACCGAGAAAAATACATAAATATGAAGTGAAAATGACTTGGTGTCTGCGAAACGCTTTCTGTCTGCAATCTTCGATAGCATTCAATATTACTATTTCGCGAGCGGATTCTTTCTCTCCTTGTCTTTATTTACTGAGGGTCGTTGTCTGGCATGTAATGCATTCTGCTCGTTATTCGTCCGTTGTCGTCTTGCAAAGCCTTAAGACGACGACTAACGCCAACGACCTTGGGGGAACAAAACGCACCCTTGTTTCTCACCCGCGCGAACCGAAATTTAGTAGTTTTTTGTACTTTTCTTATTGTTCTATGACTTTAAAAATAAAATAGATAATTAAATTGTCTTTGATATGGTGTCGATTTCATTATAATACGCCCAGCGGTTTGGTTGTGATTGTCGTGTTTTTGTCCGTTTTAGACATAACTTTACAAATTAATTACACTATGTTATACGAATAAAACTCAAAATTTGCTCAGATGAAATTATTAAGAAAATGGTCTAATGTAACATATTTTTTCCAATAAATTACGACTAGCCGTTTAGACGTGATTCTCATTTTAAAATCAGTTACTCAAGGGAATCGGCGCCTTAAGACAAACTTGTGATTGGTTTGTTTGATCTTGAGAGGAGCAAAATGGTATCTACTTATACAGGGTCAAACTAAATTTATTAGAGAACCTCAGTCAACAGTCGTGATTGGTATCAAGATGACAACTACTGGCGATGAAAAAAATAAGCAGTCATGGAGACTGCCGAGAGAAATTTAAAACTTAATAGCGGACTCTAGTCAACAGGAATTTAAAAAATTGGTATTTGAAGAAACTATTGCCGTCGCGTCACCTTCAACCTCACCCCGTAAAGTGCGAAAGGGACAACTGCAGCTCAGGCTGATTTTACCTACAAAAACTTTGACTAAAAGACGTTTCGTATTCTGCTGTTTTCTTCATGAAAACTGGTCTGATCTAAAAAAATCTTATATCAAAATTTAGAGGAAAAGTATATCTATGCTCCTATCATTTCCTTTTTTGTTAAAAACTTATAAATTTTGTCTGAAAGTCTTCTGAACATGGCGGTAAAAACGGGTATTTTTTTCGGCTTTTTGGATTGTCATATTTCTTTTTGTGATAATGTTTTGGAAAAAAGGAAATGATACAGGCACGTATTAATTAGAACTAGATTTTATGGAAAAAAATCATTGCTCTAGAGGCATTATCCACGAAGAAAACAGCAGAATGTTTTTGTATGGAGAAAGTCTCACTAGAGTCCCCTCTTAAACGTAAACTTAAAACGTTACATTAGCATGTGGAACGAGTAACGCAAAGTTTTACCTCTAACAAAAATCGCTCAGCGCGACTAAAGAAGTTTTCACTTAAAAATATATAATTTTCAATTTCATGTTATACTACCCCGTTTTAGCTGTAGTTCCTACTTGGAATTAAAAGTACCCATAACGTCTCTGGAGTCTTGCTAATTGATTTAATTTTGACCCAGTTCACGTGTTCCCTGTCTTCTTCCGTGAACGGATTGAAAATCATCATCATCATCATTTCAGCCGAAAGACGTCTACTGCTGGACATAGGCCTCCCCCAAGCGTCGTCACACTGATCGGTCCTTTGCGTTTCACATCCACATTGACCCGGTCGTCGCTCCACCTAGAGGGAGGCCTTCCAATGCTGCGTCTTCCATGCGGTTGCCACTTCAGAACTTTTTGCCTCCAACGAACATTTCTTCTGCGTGCAATGAGCCCTGCCCACTGCGACTTAAGTTTGTCAATTCGAGCATAGCTCTCTCCATTGCCCTTTGGGTGACTTTAAGCCTTCTGATCAGGCCCGTTATGAGCGACCACGATTGCAAGTAATTTAATTAATTTACCATCAAACTATTGCTCGTAAACCAAACACAAATGCACTGCCAAAGGCATAACCCCAACTGTCACGTCCTCATCAAATTCGCTGTCAAAATATTAACGAGTGTTTACCTATGTCATCGGATTATTGCAAACACTGTAAGTTCATAATAAATCGCGTGATATTGTAAACTCTTTCTTATCAATAAGGCCCGGGTATATTGAAAATCTGTTCAAAAAATATCGATAAATAGCTGTCCCACGCGGCTTCGCTACCCATCTACCCTACCTACCCAACGAAGTGATTGTTGCGTAACTTAAACCGTTTACGCAGCGCACGCAACGGAAGCTCTCAAAAAGGAATAATTTTGCCCGTTTTTGCAACATTTTTCGTTTATGCTCCGCTCCTATTGGTCGCTGCGTGATGTTATATAGCCTATAACCTTCCTCGATAAATGGACTATACAACACAAAAAGAATTTTTCAATTCCAACCGGTAGTTCCTGAGATTAGAGCGTTTAAACAAACAAACTCTTTAGCTTTATAATATTAGTATAGATTTATATTGTTGAAAGATTAATTACAAACTTAAGGTGTCTGTAATTACCCAGTGAAATATATCAGCCCCTTCCCCTATGCAAGCCAGCTTTGCTAACCCTACCAAATCAACCCTTTCCCGCCATAAATCGTTCAGATCATTCACAATTTACACGTACAGAATTTAAACCTGTTCCCAAACACGTCTTCCGAAGTTTCTCGGCTAAATTGGGGATCCTGAAACGTCCTAGTTTGGCCATCAAATGTTACCGAAACTTTACGGCCTACGGTCCAGATCATTGGAATTGCTTCCATGTTTATTTTATTCGACCAAGTTCTAAAACAGGTGCGAAATTGTTCCTCTCTGTAAGTAGATCCTGGTTTGAATGGTTAGGTTTTGCGAGTGTAATTGGGTTTCGGCTCCGAAACTCCTGAATATTTTTCGGTTAACGAAAATTAAACATTTTACGTGACTTGAATCTGTTTATCTTATTTCTGAGAGTCGAACGGTTCTGACAGGAAAAATAGTTACTTCTGATTTAATACGCTTAACACATTTCTAGATGATATTGTATCACAACATTGATCTAGATGTCTGGAACTAGACCAATGTTATTGAACGAAAAATCTTTATTTTTATGTTATGGTCTCAAGAACTTGTCCTTGGTCCAGTTTTTGAAGCAGAATACCATTTGGTTTTTTACCAACAAAATCCACACTGGAAGCCCGAGGCTTACAAATATGTCCAGAAAATAAGCTGGCCTGCGATTTAACTGGACTTAATACGTCTTCGGCGAAATGGGTCTAACCTTTAGGGAATACGGGCGTGACGATACAATAATATTATATAAAAGGTTAAGGTTCAGAATTATTATTATTGTAGCCTATAAACAGAGGCTGTGTTACACCCACGGTTTGTTGGGTCTAGTTTTGGGAGTAAACCTGATCCAACGGACCATCTTTCTCACTTACCCTCCAGGGAAGTTTACGATATAAAATTTGCCCTGAATTATTCTTGCTCGACTAGCATTAATACAATATTTCGTCAGTAAATATTAACTCCTTTCACATGCCTACAAGGCTCCTTCGTGAAATGCGAACCAAATCTTCTTTCGTTTATTGATAAGGCTGACACTAAACACCATCTCCCATATTTGATGCCTACTGTATAGACCACGTCTTCTAGGAATGCATGCACGAATTCTTTAAAGTCGTTAATACGTGTCTACCAATGTATTCCAATATTTCAAAACGATACGAAAAAAATGTATAGGCAATATCGCTAACACGATCAGAACAAACGTATCGCGGTAAAGGGCCTCCTTGAAACTCTCACTTGTCATTCAGTCTCAATGAGTTAATATCTCAAAAATGCGTGGACCGATTTACATGATTTAAACGGAAAAAATGTTTCTACGCCTTACATTTGAGATCAAAATTTCTCAATAAACAAAAAAATCATGTTTCTAAATTACGTAATTTATACTTTTTGGTACAAGTCGGATATTGTCTTTTATTTTTTTGTTATCTTGCGTAGACTTTAATTCAAAACTTTTCTATGCTTGTTAAAATAACATAACACGTCTGTCTTCGCCGAATGGTTAAACATTTCGTCAGATATTACTAAGTCCCATGCAGGGAATGTGCTGCTACTGTAAAATAAAAGAGGTTAAAACCTAATAACACTTAAGTAATTAAACCAAACTAAAAGCAATTATCTACCGGATGAACACGAAACACAAGTGAGTGTGAGGAAGACCTTAAATTGAATTTGATCGCTGGGTTAGCTTACATATGGCTTCAATCATACTGACCTTTGCTAAACGTTCCTGTAACAACAGATAATCTTCAATTTAGGTGTTATGCAACGACTTTTTCGTGACATGGCTAGCGATTTACCTGATGGTAAGTGTTCAGCGCCGCCTATGGACGCCTATCCTATCACTATTATAAATGTCAAAGTTTGTGTGGATGGATGTTTGCTACTCTTTTAAGCAAAAACTACTGAACGGATTTGCACCGATCCCAGTAGCACCGATCAACGGTGCCACTGCGGCGTTGCCTACCCTTTTTACCCGACTGCCGAAGTGCCGAGGGAGGTAAATATGTTTATCAGTCTATGTATGTATGTTCTTATGTGGCGTTCTAGAGACCAAACGCGTTGGCCGATTTTGATGATTCTTACGTCAATCGATTCGTCTTAACCTTGCGAGTGTCACTGGCTACATTAAAATAAAAATTTGCGGATTTTGAGCGCCAGATTGTAGGGCCCTAATATTTTTTTCTCCCATGCCCATCGTGTGGGGTATCAAAATAATGGGTTTTAAGAGGTGATTTCAAAAATATATAACACTTATGTATTTATATGTACCTATTAGAAAAAAAAAATGTTAACTAAAAAGATATAAAACACCCCTTTTTTTCCGGCGGGGGTTAATAAAAAAAGTTAAGTTGTAGTTCGCTTCATAAGCAGTCGGGTTTTTTGATTTTTTGCATTAACTTTTTTTAAAGTGGACTCTCTTAAATGCTAATTTGAAACTGTCCATTTCTTACTTTGAATTAAGTTCATATTTTTTAACCCCCGCCGGAAAAAGAGGGGTGTTATAAGTTTCACGTGTGTTGCTGTGTATCTGTGTATCTGTGTGTCTGTCTGTGGCATCATAGCGCCTAAGCCGATGAACCGATTTCGATTTAGTTTTTTTTGTTTGAAAGGTAATTTTGTCGAGAGTGTTTTTAGCTATGTTTGAATAAAATCGGTTCAGCTGTTCAAAAGTTATGCGCGTTTTACTGTTTGAATCGGGGTGTTTTCGCAAGATAAATAAGTCGGGGGTTTTTTAAATTTTGAAATTTTACTTGTTATTTCCGTATACATTTATCTTCTACTCGGTCGACTACAACATGATGTTACGTAACCAGAACAGGTGTATATTACTAAAAGTTGTTCGCGTAGTAATCCGTCATCGGCACCTGTTTCACCGTATTTGTTATGGCTAGACTTCCCCAAATATTTACATTAGAAGAAAGCCGGTTTCCCCTGATTTGGTTTTTGTGTTACTTTCGTGTTTACTCTACATGGTGTCGAATTTGTTAATGTTTTTGTAAAAGGCGTTTTTTGGGAGTGTATTTGTATAAGACTACCTGATGTTGGTAAATGTTTTGAGAAGGAAGAAAGGTGCTAATTGGTACAATGGCTTAGTACATGCTACCGTAGACGGGCCCGACAGAGGATGTATTTTATCCGATGTACAATTTCTAGGCACCGCAGCGGTGTCGGATTGAATCTTAAGGACTCATCGTTTATACTCAAATAGCGTATCAAAATATCGCGACAAAACCATATTCAGGAACTAAACATTCGAAGACATCTAAGATCTACCAGCAACACTGCGTTTGCGTAGCGGATTACGACCACCGAGGGGTAGCGCCCCTCTCAAAGAGCTGGCTTATGCCATAGCAGTGGGAATGTAAAAGGCTGGCAATAGTCTTGCTCCTTTTTAGGGTTCCGTACCCGAAGGGTCCTAATGGAGCACTATTGCTGTCACTCAAGTGTCTGTCTGTCCGTTGTCTGTCACACAATTTTGTCCCGGCAAATTTTTAACTTTCCATTGACCTATGAACTTAAAATTTGGTGATAATGTTTGTTATAACGTATATTTTACTATGCTCGCAGTTTCCTTGCGTGATCGCATCAGAAACGAGGATATCCGCAGGAGAACCAAAGTTACCTAAATAGTCCGAAGAAAGGCGAAATTAAAGTGGCAGTGGGCAGGGCACATTGCTCGCAGAACGCTTGGCCGATGGTGCTGCAAAGTTCTGAAATGGCGACCGCGAATTGGAAGACGATACCTTAGAAGGCCTCCTACTAAGTGGACCGATGACCTGGTTAAGGTTGCGGGAAGGCGCTGGATGCGAGACGCACGGGTTTAGTCAATTTGAATGATGATGATATTTTATTAACAAATGCAAAAAAAACAGACTTTTTTTGTTTGGTTCGAAACCCTAAATTTGTGAGGTCAGACACGCACTTGGCCGGATTTAGCACTTTACCAGTAACATCATGTTACTAGGTAAACATTATACTTTTAGCACAGTTCCGGGGATACTTTTCTATTGTACAGTTACTCAGCATCTCAAAACCCCCATTAATCAGGTACCCAGCTTCCAATCTTAATTACTTGCAGCAACGCATGGCGTCACCCGATGCATGTACCGCTGGCCTTGAATGCAACGCACTGGAGCGGCTAATGCGAAATGGACTCATACCGTCACATTATTGAATGTATGGAATTTCACATACGAGTTTCCATTGATTGGGTTCTGTCTACTGTATCGTGGGGGATTCGGTTGGATAGAGGAGGTAGGAAGGTGCTTTCTTTGTTGAAACGAGGGATATGAGAAAGCGAGGTTTTACTGCGCCGATTTTGAAAGCGGAATTCTGTGCTTCGTTTTCCTCTAAGTAGGATGTGTTGATGATGTTAGACACTTATTATTTGCAAGATTTTTTAATGTTTTCAATGTTTCTGCACCTCGGCGTAACTAGAGAGGGACTAGTGGCGGAATATGACCTGCGATTCCGTTTATAACTAGTTGGACAAATACTATAACATTCACGTACGAATTAAGCCACTTATGCGTACCAGAACATAACAATTATGGCGTACAAAGATTTACTCCTTACCAATAATGTTCTAGTAAACAGATATGTTATGAGCGCGCACATTGTGAAGACTCGAATACGTCACAATTGTGACGTAAAGTCTTTAGTTTATGTCACGCATGGCAAAGAGCGTTACGCATTATTGAAACAAAAACAAAGTAAAAAAATGCCATCGTGTGTATTTAGAAAGTGTACCAATTATGATACCAAAGTACATAAAACAGAATGGATCCCATACCATATGTAAGTACGCAATACACCTCAATTTACTCATTTATTTAATTTTTTTCCTAATATTCTGATATATTTGGAGGTTAGAAAAAGATTTGTTTACATTCACACGCAAGTGACAAACACTAGCTGTCTCTTTTTTCTTGTTGGTTTTATCAAGCCATCCCTCTCGACTTGTAGTTAAATGTCAGATGAATAAAAAGTGTGTATGTGTGCTGCCGCTGCTGCGCGAAACACTTTCTTCGATTGTTTTGTGAGTGTATAACGTATCTGTTTATTAGAATATCATTGCTTCTTACTAATAAATTAATTAAACATTAAAATTTACTTAGTCTTAACTTACAAACTAACCACAGTGTAACTAAAGTCACTGTCTCTATCCAGTACGTCAATACAGTTTCCCAAAGATTTTGCGAAAGTTGTAAAGGGCAGCGACCACCCTATTTCTAAGTTGGACAACTGCTTTACAATCTAGTCTCTGGACGTAGAGTATAATACAAGCATAGATGGGTACAGTAGCGATTGTGTGGCCAAAGTTACTATGGCAAGTATCAGGGAAAGTTTGGTCACTCGCAGTTGCTCTATTGCAAGGCTTTGACAAAACTGAAGCTACTGACTACATCTGTAGTCTGTGGATGCGTTTCGTTGACAGTGTTCTGTTCAGCTACTTATAGGGCAATTTCTTGCATGCCATTGTCACTCCGGTTTTTTAGAGCTCTCTATGTTGTGTTTTACTGGACTACGAACTGTTAGAATGGGGATTTAAAACCACTTTTAAAAAAAGGAAATTATTACTGCTGGAATTAAGGGATTTATTTAATATAGTAATTTACAATAATCGAGGATGCGCGGCACAGATACGTGTGCATGGTCTGACGGATGGATGACGACTGGCTAAGGGACTGAGGTCTGGACACGGGAAGCATGAGGAAATGATGATGAGGAGCTGACTGTGCTGGTTAGGTGCTGGGTAAGCATATTAGGGTACATTGGATAGATATAACAGCCCCCCGATTAGGAGGAAACTTACGGGTTGGGGTAAGTTGACGGAAAGGTTGAGTTTTCTGGTTTAGGTCATGCGGAGTCTAGGAGCAGGGATTTCGTCAGATTCAGGATCTGGAGATATCATTTCTATGGATACTTCAGGATTGGGAACATTTTTAGATGCCTTAACTAATTTACAATGGTTATATATCTTATACATAACTAATAATAAGATGATTAAAATTATTAAAATAGTGGCGTAAGAATAATAATCGCCATAAAGTACTATGTGAGGTTTCGTCATAATATCATTAAGGTCTGTTTTAATGTGATCTGTTACTTTATTATAATCAGATAAGAGTGTCTCTAAATTATCTATGTTTTTTAGTTCTACAAAGGGAGTTTTATAAGTATATTTTAAGTATGTATCAGAATTACAGCAAGTGTCGTTAATAAGTTCAAAATGCAATACTATTGGTTTTATTTTAATCTCGATGCTATGTTTGGGTATTAATTTATTATTTTTACAATAAGCAACACAACTGTCTGGTAAGGTTAGTATACCAGTTCCGAAAATAGAAGTTTCAAATAGATCTTGTTTAAGACATTCTATGGTAAGTTTAGAATTTCGGCTTATTAGGTAAATCCATTGGTTATTATGTAATTTGTGGAAAGCTTCAAAGTTACCATTTACAAATTTAGTATTACATAGATGTGGGACAGAACTTAATGCTTTAGAAATAACTTCAGTTTCACATATAGGTGCGGCTGATGTGGAATATACATTGGGAATTTCACATACATAGTACTGTGTATTAATGACCTTGCAGTGGCTAAGACTGTTTGTTTTACAATAGGTTGACTTATCTCTAGTTATCCCAAGATATTTGGTAGATGGAACAATAGTGGTATATAATGTATTGTTAACAGGTTTAAGAGCAACAGGATAAGGTATAGTATGATACAAGTCAAATTCTTCAGTATTTACTAATGGTATTTGTAATACAAAAATAATTTTATTATTTGCATAATAACTGAATACATTGGATATGTTTTCTAAAATGTGGATATTTTCTAAAATTAAAGGGGTTGGTAATTGTTTAGAGCTGGGAAGGAATCTATAGTTGTTTACAAGGTCAGAAAACAATTGTTCAGGAGTAATAATAGATGGGTATAAAATATTAGACTTACTAAACATTATAGCACTAATAATATCTTCTAACTTAAATGATAATGTTAACAAACTACTTTCTAAGATATTTAATAATTCAGATATTCTAGATCTTAATAATAACTTATCAGAAACTAATGTTAAGTTTTTAACATCTTGATTTAATGCTTCAATAGCATAACTTAAGTTTGCTTCATTTGCATCAATTTTATCAATAATTTCTTTAAGTGAAGACAATGTTGATGTTGTAATCATTATATTTTCTTTCATTAGAGATGCCAGTTTGGTTTGATCATTTTCTACAGCTTGAATAGCATTGCTGTATTTAATAGCATCATCTTCGTCCATATTTCCAAATAGATGTTTAATTACTGTGCCAATTCCACCAAACCAGGCTGACCTTTTATATTTCTTTGACATAAGGTAAGATATGGAGTTAAAATCTCTAACAATATCAGAATAACGAGATGATAGCGGTTGAAACATGTAATGACATTCATCTTCATAAAAAGCATTACTTTGTTTACATAGATATTTGGAAGTTCCTAAAATGTCTTTAATATTTTCAAGGTGTGGCTGAATGAAGGAAATGTCTATCGGTATGATAATGTCTAAAGTGTCGTCAGTTATTTTTAAGGAGCCAATTGGGTCGAAATATATACCTGCGTCGTTTGATGCTGGTTGTATATATTCTTGATCGGTTGACGCCAAGATGGGATAAATGTAAACGATTCTGGAATAAGAATTAATGTAGATTAACTATTTGTTATTAAGGTGCTGGTTTCATTTCGTCAAAGTGGTGTTTGACATGACGCCGGTTTATTAATAATGATGCGGTGTTATTGCCGTGTATTTTTACAATTTTGTAAGGACCTTTCCATATTGGGGAAAGAGCCTTTCTGAGGCGCACATGATTTTTTAAATATGCATAATCACCAACTTTATATTGGATTGGACGTGTACGCGTGTCATAATAGTTTTTGGAATTTGTTTTAGATCTTTGTATATGTTCTATTGCTTTCATTCGCGAATATTTTAATCTATTCTGAAGAATGCGGACATATTCGGGGTAAGTAGCATTTGACGTTTCTTCATATATAGAGTCTGGTATATAGGGCTTATTACCGAATAGAAGTTCATAGGGGGAATAATGAGTAGTAGAATGGACTGCTGTGTTATAGGCTAACATAGCTGTGTAAACGAAACGAGGCCAGTTGTTTTGTTCATTATTTATATAAGATTTCAAGTATTCTTTTAGTGTGGAGTGGCTTCTTTCTAGAGCACCCTGAGTTTGAGGATGATAAGGGGTGGACCAGAGTTGTTTTATCTTCAGGAGATTACAGGTTTGTTTAAAGAGTTCAGCTGTGAAGTTGGTACCTTGATCGGTGAGTATAGTTTTGGGTATACCAAACAATGTGATAAAATGAACTAAACATTCACAGGTATCTTCTGCCGTAGTGTTGGTAATTGGATAAGCAGCTGAAAACTTAGTAAGGTCATCTTGAAGTGTAAGGATATATTTATATTTGTCGTTACCAGCTTCGGGTAATGGTCCTACTATATCGAAGGCTACACGCTCAAAGGCATGTGTTGAGAGGGAAGTTATCTGCATAGGAGCACGATTTACTTTTCTAAGTGCTTTATTTGTTTGGCACTGTGAACACTTTTTAACATAATTTTCAATGTCTGTTCGCATATTTTTCCAATAATATTTTTCTTGTATGCGTTTTAACATTCTGGAAAGGCCTAAATGACCGGCTATAGGTAAATCATGGTTTTCTTTCATGATTTTAGGTATTTCGCTTAATGATGGATATATAATGGTATTTTTATAAATATGTATTGTTATTTCTGAATTGTGAAATAGATATAGGAGCATATTATATAATTTGAGGTACTGATGGTTATCAAAGGGGTTATTAAAATCAGATATAGCTATTTCGGCATTTTCTTGGCCTAATAGTGTAATTATTAATTCATTTCTAATGGCCTTAAGACTTTTATAGATGTCTTCATAAGTACAGGTATCAAAGTGATTAACTTTGGTAAAAAGGAAATAATATGTTTTATTATCAAAATCATATTTCAGGAAGGAATGTAGTGATCTTTCTAATAATGCAAATTCGTCTTGGTTAGGAAAATTACATGTTACTTCTTGTATGTAGGGGACGGATTCGTCCATGTCTATGGATGTAGGAATAATGATTATTTTCTTATCAGTTTTAGATAAGCTTTGGTTGTGTTCTATGATAGTTACATTTGGGTTAAAATCTTTAGAAGCGATTTTAAGGAAATCTGAGTAATTACCATCTAAGGTACCGAAGCTACTGGGACTAAGGACTTCTGGAGGTGTTGGAAGGTCTGAAGTATCAGCGGAAGATAAAGGTAAGTTATTATTTCGGTTTGTTACTTCTAGGTCATCTAGATTACCTAATTCTGGTAAACTTTCAGGTTGGACGAGGGGATCTATTAGATCTTCAAGTTGGACAAGATCATTGGGATCAGGTAGGTTCATATCCTGATTAGAGGGTTCAGGTATAGGATTTATAGGGTTTACGAGTTTAGTAGGAGGATAGCGAGATAATGCATCTGCAGCGTTATTTAATTTTCCTTTGCGATAGATTATCTCATACTCGTATTCTTCTAACTTAAGTCTCCATCTTTGAAGTTAACTGCTAGGATCAGAATGGTTGAAAAGCCAACGTAAAGGACGGTGATCTGTAATGATCTGGAAAATTCTGCCATATAAATATGGTCGGAATGTTTTACAGCCGAAGAGTATTGCAAGCAATTCTTTCTCCGTTGTGCTATAATTACACTCGCTCTTATTTAGAGTACGGGAAGCATAAGCGATAGGCTTATCTTTGCCTATATCACCTTGAGACAGGATAGCGCTAATCGCGTAATTGGATGCGTCGCAAGTTAGGATAAATGGTTTTGAAAAGTCTGGATATATTAATAATGGGGCTGAAGTTAATTTATTTTTTAAGGTTTCGAAAGCTAATTGGTGTTCATTTGACCATAAGAATTCAACGTTTTTTTTTAATAAGTTTGTTAAGGGTTTAGCAATATTTGAAAAGTCGGGGATAAACCTGCGATAATAAGAAACAAAACCAAGAAATGATTTTATGTCTTTAGGAGATGTAGGTATAGGGAATTCATGAACTGCTTTTAGTTTATCAGGATTTGGTTTTACGCCTTTATCTGTAATAACATGACCCAGATAGGAGACTTCTTTTCTTAAGAACTCGCATTTATCTGGTTGTAATTTTAACTGGAATTGACGGAGTCTATAGAATACATTAGATAGGTTATTAATGTGAGTCGGGATATCATAGGAATATATTACAATGTCATCTAAATATACAAAGCATTGGATACCTTGTAGGCCGGATAATGCTGTATTCATAAGTCTCTGAAAAGTAGATGGGGCGTTTTTAAGTCCAAAGGGCATACGCGTAAATTCGTAATGTCCTGTGGGTACGGAAAAAGCTGTTTTAGCGGAATCTTTAGGATCCATATTAATTTGGTGAAAACCGGAAGCTAAATCTAGGGTACTGAAGTACTTGCACTTGCCTAATTGGTCTAGGATTTCGGATATATTAGGAATAGGATAGGAATCACCAATGGTTATGTCATTGAGCTTTCGATAGTCGATTACCACACGCCATTTTCTTTGGCCAGAAGCGTCAAGCTTCTTGGGTACCACCCAAATTGGTGATGACCATGGGGACATGGAAGGTTTTATGATGCTTTGTTGTAACATTTTGTTAACTTGGGATTCAACTTCCGTCTTATGACATTCAGGAAATCTGTATGTCTTGACATTTATAGGATTATCGGAAGTGGTTTTGATTTTATGTTGTATAGCATCAGTAGAAGTTAGCTGATCATCGGGTAAATGGAATACGTCGGAGAATTGAGAACAGACTGAGTATAATGCTTCAGTCTCTTCTGAGTTAAGATGGGATACACGAAGTAGCTCTAGGACTTTCTCTGTGCGTTCAAGAGTATGGAATTCAGACATTGTAGCTACTAGGGTTGATGAGTTTGTTTCGAAGGGATCTAGGTTTAATTGAAGGTCAGAATCAATCGTTATTGGTTCATTGGAAGTATTGACAACAGATATGTTTATACGATTATTATTTTTTACTTGGACAATGCAATTAGCTACTAATAGGTTTTCGGATAAGTGTTGGTTTAAAATTAAACCTTCTTTAATTTCTGGATTCGCAACTGTACATTCTATTACTGTCTCACTACGTGGTGTAATAGTGTAGACTGGTTCATTAAAGTACATCTTAAGTTTTAGGCTTTTTAGGTTAAGTGTACTTTTTACATAATCGATTTGACATGAGCAATCATTGAATATATCGTTACCGATAACACCATCGTAAGGAAGACTGATTTTGTCTATTACGTTGAATGTGTGGGTTGAGTGTTTGCAAATATTATTATCATCATATGTCGTAATGGATACAGGGATTTGTCCTAAAGTAGATAAAGTGTTGTTGTCAATAGAATCAATACCTTTTATTTTATATTTGATTGATTCGTCGATTCGTGTGATATCATTAATTACTGATTTTTTTATCAGACTTATAGATGCACCAGTGTCAATAAGGAGAGATAGATGACTGGATGAAATAGGAGATTTTACTTTTACATAAGGTAAGTATCTACTTTTTGTATTGGATGTAAATTCGTATATTTTATGGTTAATTATTTTTTTCTCTTCAGGTTTTTGGATATTAGATAATGAAGAGTCTACGGTTTGGGGCTGGTTACCCTGTTGCTTGACTTTCATCGGAAGACCACGAGTTTCGGGCTGATTACCGTGTCCATGGGTCTTTTGGATATTAGATAATGAAGAGTCTACGATTTGGGGCTGGTTACCCTGTTGCTTGACTTTCATGGGAAGACCACGAGTTTCGGGCTGATTACCGCGTCCATGGGTCTTCAAAGGAGTAATTGGATGACCTCGAGTTTCGGGCTGGTTACCGTGTCCATGGGTCATAGGATTAGGAGATAGACCACGAGTTTCGGGCTGGTTACCGTGTCCATGGGTCTTTAAAGGAGTATTAGTGTCGTCTTTTATTAGGTGAGGCTGTCCCGTGCGACACCCATGCGGGACATTTTCTAGTTTAAATCAGTGTTATCCACTGTATCATAGCCTTCTTCCTCATCTACAAAATTAATTTGGGGTTTAAATTCTGTTCTGGGTTTAAAATTATGTGATGAGTTAGTTTGGGCGTTTTGGTTGAAGTACTTGTTTTTATTGTTGTTATATTCCCTTAGTTTGCAATTTTCTAGGTTGTGCCCTGGTTTTTTGCAATACCGGCAAACGGATGAGGACGAAGGGAATTGAGGCTTTTGGATTTTATTGTTGGAAATGTTCGAACTATTACGGCGGTCACTATTTGGATTGAATTTATTAAGTGCGTTTTGTTTATAGGTAAACTGTTGGATTTTCTCTTCGGAAATAGCATAGTTTACGGCTTCGTTTAGATTCTTAGGGTCTCTACACCTAACGATGTTTGCTAAGCGAGGTTGTAAACCTATGTTGAAAGTATGTAACGCAAGGTCTTCCATTGCAGCCACCCTACCGGAAAGTTCGCTCTTTTTGGAATTAGATATTGTTATTTCGGTTAAAAGTTGAGACAAACATGTCTCAATCCGCAGGTGGAATTGACTTACAGTCTCTTGGCTATTTTGCCTACATTCTTGGAGTTCGGTTAACAGGTGAGCGTAATGTTTACGTTCGCCGAATTGTGCTTTCAGGAATTCCTTAAGTGAGCACCAGGTGTCGAACTCTTTTATCGAGCACGCACTTTGCGCTTTGTCTTCGAGTTGACTAATTATAAATTTGAATACTATGTGCTCTTGTGAAGAGGACGCTAGAGAGATTGCATTATCGCAATTTTGTATGAAAGCATTTAATTTATCTCTGCTACCGGTAAAAGGTTTAATAAATTTTAGAATTACATTAAGAGGAATTTCGTCGTCTTTAACTTCTCTAAGGTCCTTCTTTGAATCGGGTTTCGACATTTTACTTATTAAAAATAGGTCACTTAAAAGGATAAATTAAAATTAAAAATAAACAAGCAAACCCGAATGAATTAGTTTGTTAACCAGTCTGCAACGGTTTATCAGTATATGATTACAGCGGATGTTTAGGCTGGAGTCGTCGCGTCGTCTGGAGACCGTTATTTTGTTGCAGACTGATTGGAATGCGGTTAGATGAATTACACTTTATGTATCACTCACAGGGTCCAAAAACACTGCATTTCTGGAAACTGGAACACTGGAGTACTGGAAACCTGGAACACTGGAACACTGGAAATCTGGAACACTGGAACTCGCCTGGATCTTCGTCGGTGCTGGGTGTAGGCAGACCCGTAGGCTGCTGCCTGTACCACTGCACAGTGGACTGGTGATGAGACGGTTTTCTGGATTTTTGGGCTACTTTTGGCCCGGATGATTATGATGATGAGTGTCACTCAAGGTTATTACGCACTGCACAACACTGCAATCCTCTTGGTTTAGTATTTCGCGAGACGTTTTCCCGGATATTTACTATCCCTTTTACGCTGCCACCAATGTTAGAATGGGGATTTAAAACCACTTTTTAAAAAAGGAAATTATTACTGCTGGAATTAAGGGATTTATTTAATATAGTAATTTACAATAATCGAGGATGCGCGGCACAGATACGTGTGCATGGTCTGACGGATGGATGACGACTGGCTAAGGGACTGAGGTCTGGACACGGGAAGCATGAGGAAATGATGATGAGGAGCTGACTGTGCTGGTTAGGTGCTGGGTAAGCATATTAGGGTACATTGGATAGATATAACAGAACGCAAAAAAAAAAACATTTATTTCAGACAAAAAAGTCTATAGACAAGGCAAGGTTGTTAGTAAGAAGAATTTTATAACTGTTTTAGTAATTATTAAGGGTTGTTGACTACGGAACCCTACAAAATTTAAATAATAGAAGAAACTAGACACACCGTCTACCCCTGCACAGTAGCCTCACCGGTCTCGCATGCAAGAACACATGGAGTCCAATGATCCTACTGAGCATGACAGTATCGGTTCTCTCGCCAATCATCCTTAGGACGCTATTCGGACTCCCCCGGAAAGGAAGGGTTATGATTTTTGTCTTCTCGCTTTTACATCGCTGCAAAATATGTCTATCAACATATTTATAGTACGATGCAAGCGTAGATATGGTGGACGGCGTTTGTTTACTTAAGTTACTGTGGCAAGTATCTAGTAAAGTTTGGTCACTCGCACACACAGTTGCTCTATTGCAGGGCTTTGTTACAAAACTGTTGCTATTGTGCTACTGGCTATGTCTGTAGACTGTGGATGTGTTTTATTGACATTGCTCAGTTCAGCTGCTAGTGTAGTTTCTTGCTTTGTACTGTGATTATACAGTTGTGATTCTGGATTGTTTGGGCTCTCTGTCATTGTTGTTTTTTACTCGACTGCGGCAAAGAAAAATGAAAGGTTATGGTTTTTGGCTTGTTGTTTTCTACCGCTGCTGATTTTTGCAACAGAGTTATTTTTCTAAGAAGTGCTAGATTACCTCTATCTCTCGACATTGCTAAGGCGTTATTTTTTATTTAGCGTAGTTTTTTAGTTCCCAAACTGGGATTTGCTCCTGTATGGTGTATGCGTTTACATGCATTTAACCTTACATAAACAAATAGCCAGACCCGAAAAATTTGTCTGTCGGCCATATAAATATTTGTTCATATTTGTTCCATTTTGCTGAACTGGTCCTATTTGGCGCAGCCGTGGGACACACAATGTTATAAATATATATTATTTTCTTTTTTTTTTATGTTATAGTTGTTTAGTCTAAGTTTTTTTTATTTTTTTATTTTTATGTAGTGCTATGGCTTGTGTCAAATAAATGTATTTTCTTTCTTTTTCTTTTATTTTAAATAGAACTCGCGATACGCAGCACAGCAGCCAATCGCTCAGTCACTGCGCCAACCTTGTCGTCAAATAGTATGTTTTTCATTATATTCATTGTATTAAGGGTGTTTGTGTGCTGATGGATTGAAAAGTATATGTAGATGAGTAGCACATTCGAAATGAACTATGTATGAACACGTGCCGAACAAATTCGAAATCAACAGTACCAAGAATATGATCCACTTTTATCAAAAAACCTACAGCGAAGATCAGAAAGAATAATAAAAAAGATAGAACAAAATGTAGTTAAAGTTAACAGTTCCTTTCCGTGTTTCATTCCTGGGACTCGCCAAAAAGAGCGAACAGTTAACAAATAATACCATTTACAGAGGAGTTTATGCATAAAATATTAATACAAAAGACTGAATAAGATAGATTTGAGCAGAAGGTTCACTTGTTTCCCAAGAGGACAAGAAAGAGATTGCATGTCCTCGGAGGAACTACTAAGAATTTTGGTCTCAGTAGTTCAATCAAAGAAAGTTAAGGAACTACAGATATCAAAATTCTCAGTACCTAGTTCCTGTAAACTGACTACTGAAAACGAAAAAGACAGGATGAATTGAAATCTGGACAACAAGCTAACTAAAGCTAATACTGCCAATCAAGTGAGTAGTGGAATTGAAGACCATTGATAGATACCTATCCCCATTTCATCCATCCCGGATCAATTCAGGATGAATGTAATGGTCACTGGAACAACTTGGGACCCACGAATGCCTCTCAAATTAAAGGACAAAATCTGCAAGTCTTTTGATTAGACTTGTCGTACTGTATGGATCAGAATGGTTAGCTGTGAAAAAGAGAAGGGACGGCCAAAGGAAAGATGAATGGACTGTGTGAGGAGTGACATGAAAGAAAAGGGAGTCAGTGATAGCGTGACGGGGACAGGACGGTATGGAAGAAGAAAACGTGTTGCACCGACCCCGAGTAATATGGGATAAGAGCAGGAAGAAGAAGAAGTGGTAGATACTTACTTTAGTTCTGAAAGAATCTACCTAGTTTTGTATTTTTACAATATCCTCACTGTGAGAAGAAGGGGCAAAACCAGAGGCTCTATACAAGTGACTTTCGATCAACGAAAGTGTCGTCATAGCGATTTCATAATATTATGGAAATGCCAAGCGCTATCGAAGTGACACGTGCTCAATCCCTTTTTGGCATTTCAACAATCGCCATAGAATGACACAATCTTGAGCCCTTTGTCCGTCATGTTCCAGAGCTGTTTTTTTCAACTTAGAATAGCAATGCTGATTCTCTGGCCGAAGAAAAGAAGTTGCGGCGTATACAAAAAAAACCATCCCGATTTACGGATTCAATTCCTAGTGGTGCTTCTGACACTTTCACAAACTGTGAAATAAATATTTAAGTACAGACAACATCTTAAATATTAGTGTGCTCATTAAACAGCCGTTTGTAGGAGCTTCTTGTATTTATCACAAAGATGATTGTAATACCTAACTAGCTCCCTGAATAGTCTTCACTGTTAAAATTATCGAACATCCCAAGTTCAGTTTTTAGGTTAATTATTATGATTTCCACTAATTACGTAGCGATTATGGTAATGTTTTGAGATTGTGGTACAATAAGCCTTTTGTTGTTTTCTTTGCTCAATTATTATCGAGTTTTTTCTGAAGATACATTCGTTTTTTTTTTATTTATTGAAAGGCTTGACTACTATCTCACCTGATGGTAAGCGATGATGTGGTCGACGATGAAAAGCACACTTGCCTAGAAGAAACCTATTTACTCTTGACTTAAAGACTGCCAGGTTGTAGCTATCAGGAAATATATACTCCGGCAGGGAATTCCTTCTCTGGTATCTGCTCAAATTATATTAAGAAAACCTCTAGCTTTTGTATTAGCCATATAACTAGTCAGTAAAGTGGTAGCGTTACTGACTGGTACATTGATTTAACTGTCTCTCTTGGCTGTAAGTAATGATGCGGTTAAAGATGGTGTACTTTTGGAGCTCGTAGTTAAGTAATTACAGCCGCACGGGTTGACCTTCAAGTTAATGCAACGCTTGCCGAGGTCGGCTGACTGGTGACCGTACATAACACATTGAGTCGCTCGGAAGTGTGCCTCGGAAAGACGTATTCAACATTGGGCTCCTGTTTTTAACGCATAGAATCATTCGGCACCTATCAAATAGACCCATGAAATTAATAGAGAGTTTAATAACATGATAAACTACCTGGCACATGCGAAAAATATTAACACCTTAACTGCCCGGAAATGAGACACAATTGAAAATGTATTGTTTGTCGGTCAACTGGTGTCTGCCATGGCGTTCAACGTGTTAACTGGTGCCGAAAGTGGAATACTTCTGGTGCCGTTAAAACGGATGCTCAATGTGGAATACGTTTCGGAAAGTACGGTAAGCCGGGATTTCGACAAATATGGATCTTTGTCCGTCTTTACGGGATGTAAGAAGTCCGAAAGTTTGACAACCGGTCTTACCAAGGGATCTCGTATTATCTGAACCGGTAAATTCTTCCTATAACAAGTATCTTGTAGGTCAGGTTTACCTTGGTCGTGACCGACGAGTCGTTGTTCCTTAGAGTTGAAATAAAGTTGAAACCACTCAAGATCGGACGTGTCTGTTATTACACTGGTACTATTCAAACCGGCTTGACAGTACTTAACGGCAGAATACAGTGTAATAGTGTGGTACTCCTAGTACTTCTTAGCTTGTCCCCATCACCACGTCACGGGGTCGTCAACGTGGAACAGTGCTGGGACGAGGCGCGCCCCTTTGTCATGACGTGCCGTTTTCTTTAACGTGTCGTGAAATCTGGTAAATTTTTCAGCATTTCTGGCAGAACGAATCAACGTTTATTTTCGTTTCTTTTAGTTTCAGACAGTTACAACACAACTAATCGCTAGGACATTTAAACATCAACTGAGCGAGCGCATCGCCACGGACCGCTTCCGACGACGCCGACGTACGAGTACGACGCGTCGTTCCGCGGCGACGTTACTGTACCGTGTATTATTAGCACGTCACGTCAACGCATCGCGCTTCGACATCGCACTGTTCCACGTTGACGACGTCGTGACGTGGTGAGTGAACTACAAATTGGACTACCTCAATTGTAAGGTCTGTCTTATTGTTAACTGCGTCATGGGGACTGCCAACAGCAGTGAAAACAAAAAAAAACTTTAGAATAACAGTGTTTGATGTGATAGACAAGCGACGCAGTTATGCCGTAACACGTCACATTAGCATGTCGGTGACGCTGTCACGTTAACATATCGCTGACGCGAACCTACCAGTTTTGCCCCTACCAAAAAACCGTCAACGCGGCTAAAGAAGTCTTCACTTCAAAAAACTTAATCATATTCAGTGAAGATCAAAATAAATTTTCCACTCCATAAACTGAGTAACGATAATAACAAAAATATAAGCCTTGAAATTATGCCAAACAAAGAACTCATTTGAGATTCATCTAAAAAATCCTTTTGTAGACTCGAAACCGGCCATCAAGGAAAACAAAGCAACACCAATAAATAACGTTACTATAAATATTTCTTCCTTGTTTTATTGAGAGTAAAACGACTCATTCTTTTTTATCTCCTCTTATTTATCGTTTCGTATAAACGATCGTATTTCATCCCCTCTATAATATTTTATCTTCAGAAGAACTTAATTGCTTCACACGACCAACTTTCTTGGCCTTGCTTCAAAGCCAAGTTATTTGCCAACTTCGTCAATTCCATACGTATCACCCAATTTGCCCGAAAGATTCTATCTCGGCACACCATTGTTCTTAAAACAAAGATCCTTAAAATATGGTGTCTAATATTTTATGGAAGGCAAAGTTTTGCCTTAAGAACTGAGTAATTAAGTATGACTTATAAATTAATTTTCGATAAATTTGTGATGGCAGTCTTATGTAATTTTCTTTTGTTTGAGTTGGGCTAAGTTTCCCATCAATTTTAGACGAGGGAATCCTCCCTCCATAGGTGAAAGCATCATGTATTTTCTTCGTGAGTTTGAAATGCAAAACGTAATAACAATCTGGTCTACTTTATTTCTTCTACATTATCGTATGTTTCAATTTGCAGTTGTGGTGAGCAATAAGCCTGAGTTTTCAAAAGGATATATCTTCTTAATTAATATTATAAAGAGGTAAAAACGTTTATTTGTTTGTAGAACTCTCTGGTAGTAGTGATTTAATTTCGAATATTCTTTCACAATACAGCCGCGTTGTGTCATTGGTTACATTCGATCCTGGTAAATTGCATGGTTCTTACGGGCTAGGCCAAATAATATTAGCAAGAATAATTAATTTATTATAAATTTATAATTAATTGATTTAATAATCCAGTTTCCTTCTAAATTTAGTGCTCCAAATGCGTCTGACTTCTCTCAAACTATCAATGTGATGAAATATACTTTATAACTTGAATCCAAGGATTGTAACGATGAAAGTTCGGTTATTTGTGGAACAAGTTCTCCAACACCTGGACGGTCACTAACAGTTACGCTAAAATTGCGAATTCTGAATGAATAAATGAAAATGGTCGCCCAAAATGGCGCAGCGAGTCCGTGAGATGTTTACTCTTTATGCGTCATAATGTCAGCTGCAATACTTCCTCAGAATATAGATTTTTTCCAACAAAAGTAAAGCTTACTTATAATAATAGCAACAATATTACTAACATTAACAATTCATGAAATTTATAAAGGACTTGACATCAATCTAAACAACATGAGAAACTCTTAAAGAATTTTAGAAGACGTTTTGAATCAAAAAATAAAATGTGCTAATCCTATTTCACAAGAAAACAAACAGATCTCTTTCTTACAAAACACTTGATTGATTTAACAGAAAGTAAATAATCTTATTGAGAGACACACTCAAAGTATTTCGGCAATAATTTTATTTACTCAAAACTGAACCAAAACTCTTTGTATTTAACGAAAGCTTCTTCTCATTATAAGAAAAGGATTTATCTTTCTGACTTCGCCAGTTTCGAGTGATCTTCAGAATTGTGGCCCGTTTTCTTCGGCATTTACGGAAAACGCTCCTAAAATTCAGCTCGGTATTCCCGAAAGTGCCTTAAAAGTAATCTGGATTATAGCTCTTGTACAATTTTAAAGCCTTCCAGGACTTATTTTTGGTCTTTAAGTTTAACTGGAACGTTACTTTGTTGTGTTTATGAGTGGATTTCTGAAATTAGTTCTTTGGCTTCTTGGGATTTTGGGAAATTATTATTATAATACTAGCCCATACCGTCCCACTGTTGGGCGAGGGCCGCATTTCAATTCTTACGGCTGTTTGCTGTTGGTGTTGTGGCCCAATTCTTCATGAAGTACTTCAGTATAGTTCGTCTCGCCAATTATTTCGCCAATTTTTTCTACGATGTCGCTTTCTGTTATTTAGGAAGTTAGTCTCTTGATCGGCAGAGAATTGGTGGCCCAGTTGAGTGGTAACGGACCCGACTTACGTGAAGGATCTCCCATGTCCCAAAAATTCGGAGACATGTGACATCCACACACACGCACTGGGCCCGCATGGTGGATTAAGGCGCCGATTCCCTTGAGTAGCTGATTTTAAAATGAGAATCACGCCTAAAGGGCTAGTCGTAATTTATTGGAAAAAATATATGTTATATTAGACCATTTTCTTAATAATTTCATCTGAGCAAATTTTTAGTTTTATTCGTATAACATAGTGTAATTAATTTGTAAAGTTATGTCTAAAACGGACAAAAACACGACAATCACAACAAAACTGCTGGGCGTATTTTAATGAAATCGACATTTATCTACATTTTGATCTGAAGCTTTTTTTTTTTAAAGTCATAGATTAATAAGAAAAGTACAAAAAACTACTAAATTTTGGGTCGCGCGGGTGAGAAACGAGGGCGCGTTTTGTTCCCTCAAGGTCGTTGGCGTTAGTCGTCGTCTTAAGGTCCATTCCCTCTCTCACAGAGAGGAGGCCTGTGTCCCAGCAGTGGGCACATTAATAGGCTGATGATGATGATGTAGTTATCATCAGAAAGCACAACGCTTCGGATGCCGGTATGCGTTGACGGACAAAATCTTCCATACTGATGACACATACTGCGACGGAACAAAGTAACATTCTAGACGTTTTTCATGCGATTATGTATCCGGCACCGCATACCGCAGCTTTGTGGGTACCGAGCAAGTGACCAAAGATTTTGAGGAACAAAATTTAAGTTGAAATAATATTTCATTATATTATATAAGTTACTAGATTGCAACAAAAAGATCAAATAAAGACACTAAAGCATATATACCTACACTTTATTACAAGAAACACCGTCAAGTATCCAACTCAAATGCAACGATGCGGCAGAAAAAAAGTAATGGCGGTCATTAACATTCTTATTGAATGCCGGAACTTGAGGATCAATTAAAGGAAGAACTGGCAAACTGAATGGCCCTTGTCTACAAGTTCCCCATTAAATGGGTAACTTAATATTGAGTACCCAATACCCTTCTGATTGAATCACTACTTAAAGGTTGCGTCTTTAAGTGCGGTCGAAGGGAAGGACAAGTTTCTTGGAAATGATTAGAGTGGCGACACTTGGGGGCTTATGTTCAGCGGTGGCTGGTGGATGTCTTTCGGCGGAAAATTTGATTATGTATGTGTCTTTCTGTGGGGAGAATATCAAGATTATATAGACCTTGAGTTCACTCTCTTCCTAGGTAAACTTCTTCCATAAAACAAATAATAAAAATAAAAACCGACTGCAAAGATGTAAACAAGAAGAAAATCATGCCGTGCAGTCGGAGGATACTGGCGAGCTGGTTGACCATAACAATAAATATCCTCCGACCGACAGCACAGCACAATTTCCATCTTGTTTACATCTTTTTTTGATTTTATTAACTATTTTTATTTACAACTTTTTAGTTACCTATACTTTTTCTTCGAGTGATTTTTAAATATATTATTGGTATACACAATTGTACTTACCTCTAAAACCCTTCATTTTGATACTCCACTCGATGCGTAACGAAGAAAAAAAAATTGCATCCCCTACAATATGGCGCCCAAAGTCCGCCATGTTCCTTTTTTTTACCAGCACTTATCTAAGTACACTTGGGCGGCCAAAACCTATGATACAGACATTGCGAGGCATGCGCCGCACGCGCCTCGCATCGCACGCCTTTCTTTTGATTTGAGTTGTCGTAGCACTTTTTCACCACGAATATGAACGTCCACACACAGCGATGAGCGCCCTGCGTTGCGCATGCCTCGCAATGTCTGTATCCGCCTTAACGATGTCTTAATTATAAAAATCCGTCAAGTGGTTTCAAAGATACGAGGTAATAAAGAATATTACAAACATACATACATACAAGATACGCGCGAATAACATAACCCTTTCCTTGCAGCCGGATAAAAAGTATCCAAAATTGTAGTCGATGGAGGACATGATCTTAGAGATGATAATTTGGCTAGAAAGGAGATGCCTTTTGAAAGGAAACCTGCTCTGCTGATCCCAATAAATTTGGGCAAGGGCAGGAAGATGATAATGATGATTCTAATTAGTCTTAGTCTACCTATGTGCCAAATCTTAATAAAATCCATGCTGACGTTAAACCAGAATTGAGTTACAAACATTCCAACTTTCACAGTATTAAGATATTAACTTGATTGGAAGCGTACTTATTATATCTATCTTGAGCTAAGTGTGTTAGAAAATACTCCATATTTTGTCTAATGCCTTTTCGTTATCTTGCCTTTAAGCGAGTCTCAAAATAGAACAACTTAGAATGCCATGGTTACCAAGATCCTTGATCCCATCCACCGCCCCCGGTTGTTTTTATGAGAATCCGAAAGTCGTTATGGATACTCAGAAGCCCTTAAGTTTGACAACCAGGTTTAGCAAGGCATATCGTGTTACAGTAAGTGGGTTGTGTGGAGTTCAGATAAGCAGTCCCTCCATGTAAAAGCCTTAGATTCGGCTGCATTCATTTAGACTAGAAGCCGACCTTCTTAGCATATTCATAGATAATCAGATACCTGGAAGTCTGATAACCACTTAACCAGTCTTACCTTGGGCATAGATAATATAATACTAGCATACAGGTGCCTCATCCCATACAAAGAAACCGTGTCGACGCGACCGTGTCTACTTCATTAAGACGTCCAAAAATAAATCTAAAGCGACATGGACCATAATTAATAATTCTAAGACCTACTTCCCTAAAGAACCAATAACACAAATTCAAACAGAGACACAGAAAATAACGAACCCATTAAATATAGCTCAGGCTTTTAACAATTTTTATATTAATCAGGTTACCAAACCAAAAAACAAAACTATGCCAGAAATTAACGTACATTCAAATACATCAAATTCTTTATTTATGGAGCCGACCATACCTCAAGATATAAATAATCATATTAACTCACTTCGAAATACAAATAGTGTTGGTTATGACGGAGTATGCACTAAAGTTATCAAAGAAGTGTCTCATTACATAGCTCCACATCTCAGTCACATAATTAATATGAGTATTTCCAGCGGAATCTTCCCTGAGAAATTAAAAACGTCAATAATTGTACCATTGCACAAAAAAAACGATAGGCAAATTATGTCAAATTATAGGCCTATCGCGTTAATACCCGTCTTTTCAAAAATATTTGAGAAAGTCATTTATAAGTCCTTGTCTACCTTGAGAAATCAAACATATTAGTAAATGAGCAAAAGGGATTTCGTAAACAGAAGACAATTAACATGGCTATACATGACCTGCTTCTCCCCATTTTGTCAAATGTAGATAAGAGAAATCCTGTATGCGCTATCTATATGGATCTGACTAAGGCTTTTGATTATGTGGATTATCCTATACTGATACATAAACTTGAAAAATATGGTATCAGGGGAAATATACTTGATCTCATTCGATCTTACTTAACGGACAGAAAGCAATTTGTAGAAATCGCACAAATATCCTCAATTACCAGTTATGAGGAAAAATATCGTTCCGAAAGTGAGGTAATTAAATACGGCGTTCCTCAGGGTAGCGTGCTAGGACCCCCCTTTTTTTTGCTCTACATAAATGACCTTCCGAGGCAAATAAACCACCCCATGGTACTGTTTGCCGATGATAGCACCGTAATCATTAAGTGTGATGATCCCAATAATTATGAAAATGAAATAAATATGACATTAAATAGAATTATATCATGGTTTGACAACAATAATCTAATTATTAACTTGGAAAAGACTAAAATCATGCATTTTTATCAAAGGATCCCAAATAAAATCCTTGACATTAGCTACTTAGGGACAAAAATAGAATCAACTACTGCTACTAAATTTCTTGGTATTAATATAGACAACAATTTGACATGGAGACCCCAGACAGACGAAATATGTAAAAAACTTAATAAATTTGCCTATGCTCTCTATAAGCTATCAAAAATAGTGAGCCTAGAATCCGTACTTACAGCCTATCACGGCTATGTTGCATCAACACTTAGATATGGCGTAATATACTGGGGCAATTCAGTAGATAGACAACTCGTATTTAGAGCCCAAAAAAGATGTGTCAGAGCTATGTGTGGCCTTAAAAGCACAGACAGTTGTCAGCCTTTCTTTATACGTCTAAAGATTCTTACCTTGCCATCGCTTTACATATACGAAACAAGTATGTTTGTCAAATCTAACATTTCATTATACAAAATTGCTACTAAAAGTAACTACAGAAAATTACGCGATAAAAATAAGTCAGAACTTGAAGTGACTTATGGGAAAACTGCACTAATGAATAAAAGTACTTTCTGTATGGCCACAAAAATATTCAACAAACTACCTGAAAGAATAAAAACGTTAAATCGGGACAATTTCAAAACAGAACTATTGAGAATTTTGATAAATAAATGTTATTACTCACTACAGGAATATTTGGACGACAATTCTATAATTACTGCTTCAGACAATTGTGCGCCACCTCACCTATTTTGACGATTTTGAATTTTGTTTGACAATAGCATTAATATGACATGTAACGTAATATATTTGACATTTATATATAATTTTATTCGCAATTGACTGTATTCTTAAACTCGACAATGTTAATTAAAATATTTTTGTACACTTTGATTGATTTTGAATTTTGTTTTACAATAGCATTAATATGACATATAACGTAATCTATTTGACATTTATATATAATTTTATTTGAAATTGATTGTATTTTAAACTCGACAATGTTAATTAAAGATATTTGTACGCCCTGATTGATTTAGAATTTTGTTTGACAATAGCATTAATATGACATGTACAATAATCTATTTGACATTTATATAAAATTTAATTTGAAATCGATTGTATTAAAATATATTTGTACGCCTCTGTGCAAAACATAGAGGATCTACCTATCTGTAACATCTCGCACTCTGTTGTAATTTGACCTATGTTTACAAATAAAGCATTCTGATTCTGACGTAGCTAGCGTTTTACGTCTGATTATACTGATTTTTTTTACAAGTACATCGATCGAATTCGGTTCCGTTCCACGCCTTTAGATCGTGTTAGCAGCGACTTGCAAGTAAAAGGGTTTACTCGGTTCGTGACTATTTTTCTTTAAATATAGTGCTGATTTGTTTTATAGTATTTTTAATATAAAAAAGTAATTAAAAAGTAATTTTGTGCTTAGGAGAGTTGATTAAACAAGAAATTACAATATAATCAATGAGAGAAAATGTTAATTTCACACACAATTCAATAACAAATCGATGCATATTGCGCCATCTAGTGATATTTATTTGAAGCAAAGCGGAATGCCCATTTTGTAAGGGAACTTGGGCCCCTTTGAAAAAATGGTTGTATCTTGATGAATTTGGTTGTATATTGTAGAAAAAAAATTGTTATATTCATAATTAGAAAACATTTTTATTAGTTTGCGGGGTCCACGAGATATAACGATGTTTCTGTTCTTGAAATGAACCCTTATTACGATGCAATAAGGCGCATTCAAATGTCCAAGTGAAGGAACCTGATCTGTTGTTGTCTGTACATATAAAGTTAAGGTTACAGACGGAAAATAACACAAAATATAAATCCTATTTTTGTATAATATTGAAATTGCAGACACGATACCTCATAACGGGCCTGTGTATGGGCAATCTCCTTTTCTTTCTTAGTGCTGGGAGCCCGTTGCAAGGGGTACCGTAATACCCAGTTTCTAGGTTCTGGAGATCAGATAAGCAGTAGCTCCATGTAAAATGCTGGTATTCATTCAGCTACATTGAAGGCTGATTCCCAACACCAACAAGCTTGGCAGATGATGATAATTTAGATGTTTAAACAGAATCCATCTTTGTGTAACGTAATCAGCAAGCCATCAGCGAGATAATTGGAATATGTGAGGGTTATGCTTGATTAATAGACAGGACATGCATGTGTTGTTAATTATATTGATTATTGCAACGCCGTAATTAGAGATTTGGGTAGTTTATAACTGGGGAGTGTGCGTACGTGTGTCTTGGTTCGATGTCGATCAATTAAGTAGGAATTATTATAAAATTAATTTTAAGACTTCGCTCTGGACACTATCTATCAGATATTTGATTTATCGAATTGCAGAGAATGTGATCAGAATTGAGGACGTGCAGAATTGCTGATGGATTTTGTCCGCAACAAGCGTGAGAGGGAGTCACTTTTAAAAGAATTAAACTTAAATAGGCTTAATGTGGGATTAATACAATCAATTTAATCCCAACTAACTTCAGAAGGTGCCAAAAAATTATGTCATTTAATAACAGTTCTTCATCGGTGACTTCTATTTTTATCACAAAGTGTTTTAGATTTCGTTTAATTGTTTAGTTATTCATTATGTGTTAATTATAAGTAATAATGTTACAATGGTATAAGGCACGATGGGGTTGACATTTGTTTAAATAAAAAACCCCAAAACAAATAAAGTGAAAAAAAAACTTTGGAGTAGGTACACGACGGGATTTTTACAAGCTTAATTATTCCAATTAAGCTTTAATGCCTAAGGCATTAAGTCTGCTAATGTACCTTTATTTACATTGCACTAGTGACTACCTTTTGCTCGCATTTTCTAGTATGCGTGGGTCGAGGAGAGAAATTCAAGCCACCTGACCATTTCTTCGGGCCATCGGAGAGCCTTCCACCTGGGCACACCCTGCCGTAGTCGACCTGGGAAACCCTAAATAGGCTCCGCACTCGGGTTGGCCGCAGCAAGGACAACCTCCACAGATGAGGGTTCCCTGATGGCACTAGCCATGGCCCATCTTACGGAGTGCGCAGCATGCCCTGTCACCTGTAATTGCGAAGACCTTATGACTTCGTCATCTAATGGTGTTGCCGTGGCTGAATTCTGGGCCAAAAACAATATTTAACTTTTTGGGCAAAAACTATATTTGCCATCGCCACGCTAAGAAGATGAAATCGAAAAAAAACCGGCTAAGTGCGATTCGGACTCACGCACGAAGGGTTCCGTACCTTTATCGCAAAAAAACGGCAAAAAAACCGGCCAAGTGCGAGTCGGACTCGCGCACGAAGGGTTCCGTACTTGGTAAATTGCGGTTTACGATTTATGACGTATTAAAAAAAAACTACTGACTAGATCTCGTTCAAACGAATTTTCGCTGGCAGGTTACATAGTCATGTACATCATATATTTTTTTCAGTTTTATCATTCTCTTATTTTAGAAGTTACAGGGGGGGGGGGGACACATTTTACCACTTTGGAAGAGTCTCTCGCGCAAACTATTCAGTTTAGAAAAAAGAGATATTAGAAACCTCTATATCATTTTTGAAGACCTATCCATAGATACCCCACACGTATGGGTTTGATGAAAAAATAAATTTTTAGTTTTAGTTTCAAGTATGGGAACCCCCAAAATTTATTGTTTTATTTTTATTTTTGTGTAAAAATCTTAATGCGGTTCACAGAATACATCTACTTACCAAGTTTCAACAGCATAGTTCTTATAGTTTCGGAAAAAAGTGGCTGTGACATACGGACGGACAGACAGACAGACAGACATGACGAATCTATAAGGGTTCCGTTTTTTGCCATTTGGCTACGGAACCCTAAAAATCACGTTCGTTGTATGGAAGCCCCACTCAAATATTTATTGTATTCTGTTTTTAGTATTTGTCGTTATAGCGGCAACAGAAATACATCATCTGTGAAAATTTCAACTGTAGGCTGTTTTACTCCTTAGAACATCAGCTATCCACCAGTGAAAGTTTCGTAGATTACCCAGAACAAACAAACAAACAGACAGATTATCAATCTATCCCTGTATGGAGGCCGCTTTGCAATGTTCCTTCATCTTATGTCCGCCCAAAGATAGTGTTAAAATTAGTGTTGAAATATGGAACTTTCGACGCTCATAACTTTCAAATATATGTTTTTTTTTACTTTTTTGTTGCCATACAGGGCTAGATAATGATGAGACAAATAGTAAACATTTTTTATTTTGAACGTACATCGTCAAACAGTGGAGTCGTCATCGTCAATCGCTAGACTACGTTTGTATGGAAGAATTTTCGACTAGTGTAACCTTAGCCGCGCAGTGTGCACACGACTAAAGCGAAGACTCCGAATGAAATAGATCCATAATCATAAATATGTATACAAATCTCTCATCCCTCTCTGCCTCCCATGGGTCAGACGCCAATTTCACATTCATCTTCTGCGTGGATAAAAAGATGAATATTATTATAATCACAATGGTATTGACAATATTATTGCCGGGTATAAGCTTTAAAGGATTTTCTATAAAGAATTCGTTTAGCAATACGGAGTCTAGATTACTAGAGGATTAGATATATTAGAGGGGCACTATGTTAGGTCCTATATCCAGTTGCTCCATGTAAAATACTGGTTTTCAGCAGTGGCAATGCAGAATAGAAACCGACTTCAACGTAGTTGAATAAAGTATAGGCAGTTTGATGGAGTCCTGAATCTGGGTTTGTTTGTCAAAAATTGGCTATAAGAGGTGACTTTTTTACCGACTTTCCAAAAAGGAGGAGGTTCTATGTTCGGCTGTATGTTTGTTTTCTTTTTTGTATGTTTACCGATTTCTCCGTTAATTGCGGACCGATTTTGAATATATTTTTTTTAGGGTTCCGTACGCAAAGGGTAAAAACGGGACCCTATTACTGAGACTTCGCAGTCCGTCTGTCTGTCTGTCACCAGGCTGTATCTCCTGAACCATGATAGCTAGACAGTTGAAATTTTCACAGATGATGTCTTTCTGTTTCCGCTATAACAACAAATACTAAAAACAGAATAAAATAAATATTTAAGTGGGGCTCCCATACAACAAACGTGATTTTTGTGCCGTTTTTTGCGATAATGGTACGGAACCCTTCGTGCGCGAGTCGGACTCGCACTTGGCCGGTTTTTTGTTTGAAAAAGTATGGCCGGAATTGGTCCCATTTAAATAGAACTTCGGCAGTCGGTGTCAAAAAACAAAGAGAAAACAGCAGGAACTCCGACTTCCGATATTGAAGTTATTTTTCACTTTGTATGTATTTTTTTTTTCACAATTAAACATTTTTTCTTCTTCTTCCCTACATTTTGTCGAGTTATGCGAACATAAATATACCAGCTGGACAGCATTTTTTTAATTGTTAATGTAGGTAGTTATTTTTAGTGTTATTTTCATAGTAAAAATTGTTTTCATGATTACTTTTCCCCCTGAAGGATTGTCAATAAAAACAAAGTTAACCTGTGTACACATAACTTCCTACTCTTTCGGGGTATACAGTACTACAGGTGTGTGATGTTATGGGGTTTTGATTAATACAACATTGTTCGTGGCTATTAACTCTGAAGACCAGGCTGAGCATGACCTTACATTGTTTCGAAATAATTTTCTACCTCAAGAAATGTCTGGACTTTAAAGATACCTTGGAAGTTATGGAATTCTTCTCAGAAGACAATACTGGCAGGTGAAATGGGATTTTATCTATCCCTTGTCATAGTTTAAATCACACTGCAGGGCGAGCACGGCCTCAGTAATAGGCTTGTAGGCTTGAGTCACGCATTTTATCACCGTTTTTGCTCCCAAACTGTGATAAAAATTTGTGACTCAAGCCTGTCACAGTAGGCCGTGCTCGCCTGCCTGGTCTTATCATATTCTGTACAATCGTGGTTAGTGTGTTTAGCTGACTTTGTATTAGTTGTAAGTTTTTCAAAAGAAAAACATTGTTAATTCGTAAATTCTTACGTAGTTATGGCTTATTTTTCATGGAACCTTCTGCCAACGCCTTCGTCCGCGTGAGTGTCGGAAATTATCTCAAGGGGACGAGGATATCCTATGTCTTTTACCAAGGTCCAATCTATTACTATACCAGTGGTGTCTCATCCCATACAAAGAAACAGTGCCGACGTTCTTTACTGATTATTCTGATTATTTTTTGTACATCGATCGCGTTCGGTTCCGTTCTGTTCCACGGATATAGATGGTGATCTATCTATTTTGCCATGGAATGGAACAGAACGCGATAGATGAAAAACGCTAGTTACGTCGGCATGGTTTCTTAGTATGGGATGAAACATCTGTATGCTAGTATTAGGATATTATCTGTGACTATACCAAACTTCATCAATATTTGTTGTGCGGTTCATACGTAACAAACAGACTAATTGCATTAATAATATTAGAATGGATTATTTTATATGCATATCATATTTCCTTCGAAATAGTTACCAGAAAGCCAATGCACTCTCCATATCGAGTTTCAAGATCCATAACCTAACCGACCCGACCCTGTACCTAGAAAGTTATTAGTCGAAACGAAATCCCAAGAAAACAACAAGTTTCTATATAATTGATTTACTTTACCCATTTATCCGTTTCAACGTGAAACATAAACTGCTAAGTTCAAAACATTCTGTGGCTATTTTTCGCTATGCAGAGCAACCGCTTCAACGGACAGACAGACACTGGTCTCACCGGTTTCTTCATCAGCCATCTAAAAGGACTTACCTCAAACTTCTGCAATGAAATATGTACCTTAACTGGTCAATATAAAGTTGGGAGTGAAAGACAGGAACCAGTATTGTTGTTGATAGTTAAGATCGAAGCGTATGCAAGAGAATTTCTATTTTAAAACTGAGGATGGAAGGTTAATTTTCAAATAAAGTACAGAGAAGTTTGTAGTAAGATGCTGATTGCAGGCCGTAGGCAGTTCCCTGTTACACCACCTATTTCGAGTCGAAGCAAAAACTGCATATAACAGATAAATAAAACAGTTTGCAAACAGAGCTTTTGATTTTCTAAATGTACTACTCTGTTATCTAATATCTAACGGCTTTGGAATTGCCTCGTTGATTCGGTATGTGATATGACAACTCAATTTGCTTGTGATATCGCTTGAGGAAGCAATGTTGGATGTAGACTTTCCAAATTATTTGTATGTCATGTTACTTTGGACAGGCTTTGCTGCTTATAACTTGTTTGGCTTTGTTGGCAAGTGAAAAATTCCGTCTAGTAGTAAGATTTGAAGTTACCGGTGAAGCAAAGATGAAGAAATTGTCCAAAAAGACCTCAGTAAAAGCACAACACTTTTTTGTGTTAGATAGTCCATTTATCCAGGAAGGTAGGCTATATAACAACACGCTACGACCAATAGGAGCGGAGCATGAATGAAAAATGGGGAGAATTTATTCTTTTTGAAAGCTTCCGTTGCGTACGCTGCGTAAACGGTTAAAATTACGCAACAATCATATATGCAGGGTAGGGTAGGTAAGGTAGATAGGTAGGTAGCCAGTTGACGAAGCTGCGTGGGACAGCTAGTATTATATAATCCTATTGGCTAGATTCAAAACTGGGCAAGCCCTATGTGACTTTTTCAATTCCATATAATTTTTAAGTTTGAATAGGCATGTGATGAGGAGGGATGAAACGCATGCTACTAAAAGAGTCATGAATATAAATGTGGATGGATGGAGAGGGAGGGGAAGGCCAAAGAATAGATGGATGGACTGTGTGAGGAGTGATATTAAAGAAAAGGGAGTCAGTGATAGCGTGACAGGGGACAGGACGGTATGGAAGAAGAAAACGTGTTGCGCCGACCCCAAGGAACAAGGGATAAGGACAGGAAGATGATGAGTGGAGAGACTGCCCATCTGACCACCGCAACCCAGTGACTTGGTAACACGATACCCCTTGGCAAGACTGGTGACCTGGTACCTACAGGCAGAACATGCAGGCTGATACATTGATCGTCTGATCTCCTTATGGATGGGCACACAGACATTCAAATATTAGCATTGTGCATCTAAATAGAATGCTATTGTAACATAAGCCGATTAATCTCGATTATTCTAACCCACATAGTTATCAAATGACCTGAATTATGTGTTAAGTACCATCTTGTGTATGTCATCTAGATTGTATTGAGTAGGTTAATGAATTATACTGTAATATGATATAGTTTAATACTTATACATATCTACATCTATTTTACTACATATATAAATAAAGTGACGCCTTTTTCCCATGGGGGTAGGCAGAAACTACAGAACGCCGCCTGCTACGATTCTTTCATTTCTCCTTTTACTTCATTTAAGGCGCAGATATCCCTGAGTAGCTGATTTTAAAACGAGAATCACGTCTAAACGGCTACTCGTAATTTTTTGGTAAATATTATGTATTATATTAGACCAGGGGGCACGGTTGGCGTTGTGGTTGAGTGATTGACTGCTGCGCTGCGTGTCGCGGGTTCGGTTCCCGCACGGAACAAATATTTGTACGACCTACAGGTAGATGTTCCGGCCGGGGTGTGTGTGTATGTGAGTTTATATGTTTGTAAACGCACCCACGATACAGGAGAAATTCCTAGTGTGGGCCAAGGTTCAAAAATAATAAAAACAAAACATAATAATTTGATCTAAGGAAATTTTGAGTAGTGAATATTTTCGTATAACATAGTGTAATTAATTTGTTAAGTTATGTGTAACACTGAAAAAACCGACAATCACACCAAAACCGCTGGGCGTATTTTAATTAAATTTTCACCATCTCAAACACAATTTTACCATCTACATTTTGATCTAAGGTTTTTTTATTTAAGAATGTTATGGAAAGTACAAAAAACTTCTGCATTTTTGGTCACGCGGGTGCGAAACGAGTGCGCGTTTTGTTCTCTCAAAGTCGTTAGCGGCTGTCGTCATCTTAAGTTCATACATCTAGTCATACACGTCTATTTTGTGGTTATAATTAGATAGATAGATAAACCATTTATTCAGTGCACACAAAATACACAGCACAAGAGTCACAACACACAAAATCACATACATGTGGGTATTTGGAAAAAAAAAGGTGCCAAAATACAAAAAAAAAGAAGAAGAAAAAACAACATAATACAAATAAAAGTGACACAAGTAACATACTTACTTCAACTAAAACACATTGCGGTGTGCGTCTCAAGGTTGCACCAAATGGGAGTCCAGCTCAGCATGCGTCAGGCAAATATACCTGACGCTGATATTCTGCTGGATCCCTGCAGTGACATACGGTCGCTTTAATTACTCTTGTCATTAACAGTATAATTGTTTGTTACAGGTAATTTGCTGTGCTGAAATGGATTTGCAGTCCGTATCCTAAATACTGAAGAAAGAAGTAAAATATATTTGTTTGTAGGTGTTTGGAAGGATAAGTAGGTAACTGAAAGAAAGCTAAACTAACATTTAGTGCCATTATAGGCTACTTATTATCCCAAGAAAATAAAAATAGATAGTGCCTGTAGGTAGAATGGGACTACAGACAGTAATGAAAACGATGTATGTTCATTATAAGCGTTCAGATATTACTAAGTATTAAGGCGCCGATTCCCTTGAGTAGCTGATTTTAAAATGAGAATCACGTCTAAACGGCTAGTCGTAATTTTTTGGAAAAAATATATGTTATATTAGACCATTTTCTTAATATTTTCATCTGAGCACATTTTGAGTTTTATTCCTATAACATAGTGTAATTAATTTGTAAAGTTATGTCTAAAATTGACCAAAACACGACAATCACACCAAAACCGCTAGGCGTATTTCAATTAAATTGACACCATCTCAAAGACAATTTTAAGTCATAGAATAAGAAGGCAAATACAAAAAACTACTAAATTTTGGGTCGCGCGGGTGTGAAACGAGTGCGCGTTTTGTTCCCTCAAGGTCGTTGGCGTTAGTCGTCGTCTTAAGAGAAAATGCGCGCAGAGAGCTTCGACTGAATTTCCTTAGTAAAAAGTCATAATTCGAGGTTTGGCTCTCGTCTATTTCCTCCTCCAGTTTTCGACAAATTTGGAAAATGATTCCATAAATTGAATAAAAAACTTATATGTTGTGCTTCTATGTTTTTCTTTTTTCATTTATTGTTGTCAAATTTGTACACTAGGCCTCTGTTTAATGCGCAATTTTGGGAATTTTTGAGGGTTCTAGTGCTTCTAAAGATAATATGTTTATGTTTTCATTTTTGATGATAAATTTATCATCAAAAAGGAAAACATAGGGGCACAGTATATATCTTCCTTTTTGATATCATTGTGTTCATTACTGTGCAGAGTTCGTTTCGTAATCTTGAAAGAAGCTTATGTCTAGAATATTAAGTAAGTAGTGAGCCTTAGTCTGCAATACCTTCGTGATACCTCGTTTTCAAATTCTGCTCAATTTATCAACATCATTTTAACATGGGTAACGATGCTTTTAATAATAGCTGATGTATATAACTACTGTTAAAACTATATTTTAGTTTCGTTTTTTAGCTTTAGTTAACGAACTAAACCTTAATCACAAGAAAAGCGTAACTAACAAGTATATTATTTTCTTAACCGATAAGTATGTGTTTAGTGCTGTTGATTTTTCAGAGTTTGTTTCAATGACAACTATTATTAGTTACTAATATATTTTGCGAAGTAACCACTCATCAAACAACGATATTTATCTACAATTAGCGTTATACCTACGTGACCTGAATCAGCTAGTACAAGTCTAAGTAACAACTACGGTAACTAATTAGCCCACTTTTAATCTCATTTTCAAAGGTACTAGTTGACCATTAGGGGTTAATGATTTGACGATGTCATGACTGCATTTACACGTCTTTTATTCGGACATTGAGATGTTTAAGAGCGGACTCTAGTCAACAGGAATTTGAAAAATAGGTATTTGAAGAAACGCGATGGCAATAGTGCCATCGCGTCACCTCCAACCTCACCCCGTAAAGTGCGAAAGGGACAACTGCAGCTCAGGCTGATTTTACCTACAAAAACTTTGACTAAAATACGTTTCGTATTCTGCTGTTTTCTTCATGAAAACTGGTCTGATCTAAAAAATTCTTATATCAAAATTTAGAGGAAAAGTATTTCTATGCTCCTATCCTTTTTTGTTAAAAACTTATAAATTTTGTCTGAAAGTCTTCTGAACATGGCGGTAAAAACGGGCATTTTTTTCGGATTTTTGTATTGTCATATTTCTTTTTGTGATTATGTTTTGGAAAAAAGGAAATGATACAGGCACGTATTAATTAGACCTAGATTTTAAAAATCATTGCTCTAGAGGCATTATCCACGAAGAAAACAGCAGAATGTGTTTGTATGGAGAAAGTCTCACTAGAGTCCCCTCTTAAGTTCTATGGTAAGACCACATTTTTCAAGGGGAAAATCTACAAGTCCATGATTTGATCTGTCATACTGTATCGATCAGAATGTGGGGCTGTGAACAAAATGGATGAAAAGAGATTGCATGTAGCAGAGATGATAATCTTGAGATGTTCTGCGTGACGAGAACGGATAAAGTGACAAATAAGTAAATTAAAGGAAGTTTGAAAGTGGCGCCAGTGACAGAAAAGTTGAAAGGAAACCGTTTGTCCTGATATGTTAGTGTGATGAGGAGGGATGAAACGCATGTTACTTAAATAGTTATGAATATAAATGTGGATGGATGGAGAGGGATGGGAAGGCCAAAGAAAAGATGGATGGACTGCGGACTGCTGGCGTGCGTGACGGGGGACAGGACGGTATGGAAGAAGAAAACGTGTTGCGCCGACCCCAAGTAACATGGGATAAGGGCAGACAGATGATGATGGTGAGACCACATTATGTGCATACCATTTTTTTTAATGAAACCTCCAAATGGCATCTGGGCTTTTGCTAACCATCAGAACGTAGAAGGGGCCCGCCCCGTTATCACTTAAAAGGCCACCCGGCTCTCTCTGAGCAACATACCAGAATAATGCAGCAGAATGCTACTTTGCAGTAAGGTAAAGGCAAACGATGATATGTAACCTCTAACAGGCACATTATCTTTATTCTAACCCTCTTACAAATAAACGCAGAATAAAGTTATACCAGGTATAAACCTATGAAAAAGTATGTGTATACCTTATTTATACCTGGTATAACTTTATTCCGCGTTTATTAGTAAGAGGGTAGAAGTTTTAATAATATCATGTGCAAACGTATTGCAAAGCTGCAAAATTGCTTCTGCATGTTGTATGTACGCGTAGGAACCGCATATTAGCGAAGTATTGCTTTTATGAAAAACCAAATCTGGACAGAATACATTGCCCAGAATTAGATACTCAGAAGTTACTTAGATTTTCTTCTTACAATTGCGGACGAATACATGATGCCCAATGAGTTCTTACGGTTTTTGTACATGTATTTTATTAGTTTGTATACAAATGTTATTTAGGTTCACATGAGAGTAACTTCATCATCATTACATCATCATATCAGCCGAAAGACGTCCACTGCTGGACATAGGCGTCCCCCGAGAGTCGCCTAATTGACCGGTCCCGATCATCCCGCATCTATTGGATCCCCGCAACCTTCACCAGGTCACCAGTCCAGTGGATCCTAGCGAGAGTCCTTCCAACGCTAAATCTTCCGGTTCGCGGTCGCCAATCCAGAACTTTTTTGAACCATCGGCCATCTTTTCTGCGAGCCTGCGAGCAATGTGCCCTGCGCACTGCCACTTAATTTTGGCAATTCTTCGGGCTATATCGGTTAACCCTGGTTCTCTTGCGGATTCCTACATTTCTGATTCGGTCACGCAAGGAAACTCCGAGCATAGCTCTTTCCATTGCCCATTGCAACGAGGGTATCTAAGCTAAATTAAATTTCGCCTTATCTGTAGAAACATTCTTTTGTACAATGTGGTCACCTTTAGCATATTAGTCTACCCACATCATTATTACACCTTTAAACCAATGTAGGCTAACGATCTTATGACGTTCGTCCGATACAAAGGGGCTCTCAGACCAGAGATAACAGGATTTATAAATAGGATCCATTGTTTCCTTTCTGACGCCTTTCCGGTCATTATTTATGGGATGATCTGATCGGAAACAAAGCAAAACTGCGAAGTTTGGCAATAATGGCGGCGAAGGCTTGCTGAGTGGTTAAACGTTAGGAAAGAATCTGTATTATTTTCTGATTGATTTTTAATTCATTGGCATAACAATGGACTGATTTTCGAAGACCGCAATTTTGAATACTGTTTAAAGCTGTATTATAAAGAGTGACTATTAATTTTGGAAATATTCTGGCGGTGGAAGTACTCATGAATATTTAAAAACAATTTTTACTAAGGGGTCAACTTTTTGTTTGTCTCTTAAGATACAGGTTATCCTCGTTTAAGAGGCGGGGTTAATCTATTAATGTACAGATTTTGCAAACTACAATATTGGTAGTCATAATAATATTCTACCTTGCAGTTGTAACATATCCGCATATTTCTTTTGTCTTCTTCTTCGTTTCACGATCAATTTTGTCCGATCGCTTGTGTTCTTGTCACTCGCCTCACGGTCTCTCTCTATTATGGCTCTGTTATTTGGCGGGATTTTGTCGAGTGAAGTTCAGTGGCTGTTAATATTATTTGCAAATTGATGCCTAGTGGATATTGTACTATATTATTGGTGTAGTTTTGTGTCTCAACTGTCTACGCAACTAGACAATTTGTAAAATCATTGACAGAAGCGATCTCGGGATAGTAGAGCGGGGTATTTTATTGTAGTATTGACTGCCTCTGCAAAGCTTACTGGGAAGACTGACTCGATACAATTTTTTAAATTGTATATTGTATTTTTATTTGCTGCCAAATACTCCAAAAAACATTAGAATCTGTTACATCCGCATTCTAAAGCATACTAAAAAATAAATATAAGATCAAAAACTCTTTCCAAAGACGTGGCTAACAACCAGCCTAGGTCCTAGCAACCAGGCCATAAAACTTACATAAAAAAAAGTATATATAGACTGATGATGATGAATGACTATAAGTAACATGATACATTTTATTATTGTTTACAGACTTTATACATAAAGAGATTGGTTTTGAATATGTTAAATGCCAATGAAAAAGAACCATTTTGATGGAGAGAGATGACATAAAACTACATACAAAGATACAAGTTTTTGAAATGCCAGTGGAGTTCATGAAATCGTATTCTAGTTTTCTAGTTCTGAATGAGGTTTTAAGTTATTAGTATGATTTAAATGTTATAAAATAAATTAGTCCTTAAATTAATATTTAATTGATTTATTTTTCCTATGTTAAGAACCCGATGTATAACAACATTCTTCATACACATACCTATAATTCTCACTCACAGCGGATCTTTGTGACTCAGAATTGGTTGCAAGACCCTGCGCAGTTTGTGTCAATAATGAAGGTGAAGATAGCATTGTATAACTGTCTCTTTCACTCGCTTATGTATGTCGCATCATCCTATCTCGCTTACTCTATATAGTATACTCGATGACAAACTAGTTCTTACGCATTAATTGGCAGGGCCTACTTCAGAGACACAAAGATCCGCTGTGACTACTATAAAATAGGTACCTCATGTTCATTAATACTAAATACATAAATAAAAATTAAACAGTATCAAGATCGTTGAATCCAATTTCCCCAGTATTGCACACAACAAATTTTTATTTCCACATTTGCCATGAGATTCTGGTAGACCTATAGTTGCTAGCGCGGTAGCTAGGTCATTTGGGTGATTTTCCAGCCGTGCTTTATATTTACTCCCTGTTAGTTTCAACTCCTCCTTAACAGTTCTTATGTTCAGAGCTTCATGGATCTCCGTGTTAGTGATGACCCATGGTGCATTTGAAATGGTACTTAGGATGCCATTTTGCATCCTCTGCATTAGGTTTAGATTGGAGTCGCTAGCACTTCCCCACAGCTGCGCGCCATGCATCCATATCGGCTTTAAGATCATTATGTATATCAGCAGTTCAGTCAGCTCTGTTAGATGAATATATTTTCTTGTACCTATCTGTGAATTTTGTAAAAAAAATACCAAATTACCAAAAAACAACTGTTATCCAGTACATCCAGCGAATGGTGTTGCCTTAACTGAATTCTGATCCAACCACAATATGTATTTAAAAACTGTATTTGTCAAAAACTTTTTTTTGTCTCGCTATGTTTTTTTTTTCCTATATTAAAAGTGGTTGATATTCATAAGTATTATATTATGCGCCTGAAAGATTTCCAATGAATTAAAAGTCAGATTTTGTAATATTGTCTAAAGAATTAATATATTTTCGAAGGCTTGGGCAGTTGTGCCTTTGTTAGTGAAAAGTTAGATGGTTCCTAGGTTTGTGGAGCCTGTCATAGACATGAAATGATTTAGATCCTAGAATTTACCTACTGATTCAAATATTTCTTGGTCTAGGAGAAACTTGACTTTAAACCATAATAATACCAGCCTGTTGCAGTCCCACTGCAGGGCAAAGGCACAGTAAAAATATAAAAACAGTATGGAAACTACCTACATTCGCTCGAAACGGCACACTCACACAAACATACGCTCCGACGAGACCATTTTAGCGGCAGACACCGTTTTAGCGGCAGCAGAAATACAACATCTGTGAAAATTTAAACTGTTAGCTATCACGGTTCATGAGATACAGCCTGGCGACAGACGGACAGACAGACAGACGGACCGCGGAGACTTAGTAATAGGCTCCCGTTTTTACCCTTTGGGTACGGAACCCTGAAAACATACTTTCAGTTTGAACCATCTCGCTTCCCAATGGCAGCGAGATGGTTACCGATACCAATGTATTCAAGCATTTTTGACCACTAACAGGAACGAACACGCAAAAATATCAGAAAAAATTGCTTCAAAGAACGCACAAGTCCTCAAGATGTCAACTTGGTAGTTACAATTACTGATAACTTGTCGGTTTACGTTTGTACACTAATCTTAGCGACCTATGGCCTCAACTTGACTTCGCGTTGTGGAATGCGATAAGCGAGTTACGCTCCAGTTTATTTTAATATACAAACAGAGTAATATTCCTTCGTTCCTTACCTATATTAAATCAGTCTTATATGACATTTGTCCAAAACTACTAGGACATCGCACAGGGCTCATCTCTAAGAGAAAGCGGTGATGGACTCTAGTACGCTGCACAGTCCTTGTGCGCTTTGGTTGACCATGTCTTTGAAGTTTTGTTACCTCATAATGTTCGTCATCAGCCTTTTAATATCCCCACTGCTGGGACACAGGCTATTAATCCAACACATGGACCCATTGCGGACTGGTAGATGTCACATGTCTTCGAATTTTTGGTTCTAGGACATGCCGGTTTCCTCACGATGTTTTCCTTCACCGTTTCACAATGTCCATTGTCCCTTGCATCTGGTTTGTTTTCTACATCTTGGCACTTCGCTTTATCCGGTATGCTCATCTTAGCATAATAAATCTCTCGAAATTGGTCCCACAGTGCATTTGTCATGTTGACTTAGCCTTTAATAAATTAGTGGACTAGTTTGGAGACGGTCTCTAAGATAATCTAATCCG
Organism: Orthosia gothica; assembly: GCA_949775005.1. Classification (NCBI taxonomy): domain Eukaryota; kingdom Metazoa; phylum Arthropoda; class Insecta; order Lepidoptera; family Noctuidae; genus Orthosia; species Orthosia gothica. The sequence goes on along the minus strand of OX459040.1, from coordinate 10,544,970 downwards.
CTTTGGATCTAGGATTTTGGTGTAATTTGGGTAGATGATAGTTACGTTTATCCATGTAATTACATCATCTATTCTTCCGTCGACTTGGTAGAAAAGGTGTCAGTTTTTTCCAGCTCTGAGGTAGATAAACATACAAGATTGTTCTCAACACCAGAAATGCTAACACAATGATATTAAAAGCGCAGTTACAACATTGTTTCTCTTCGCACTATAAAACCCGAGAACACTTTAATTAAAGTAGCATTTTATTCTTTGCATATCTAGGAAGAAGCCACAATTTTCCACATAATAACTGCAGACAATTTTCTACCACGCTTTTAAAACTTTGTAGCCTTTTGACTCGGATTAATAGGGAAACACTGAATAACGCAAGAGCTGCCCAAGTTGCCACGTCGTAAATCCAGTCCAGAATATTTGAGATATCACCGAATTAATCTAGACAGTCCAAATGACGGTCAGTCTGACATAAAAGGTAAGCCTCGACCTCGTATAAGTACGGCAAAAAGGACGCAGAATTTATATTAGCCACAAGACACACTGGAGATAATTGTCAGGTATGAAACATACAAAGCCTCAATATGTTCACAAATTGCCTAAATGGCTGAGAATTTTTCATGTCCCTCGCTTCGCCAAATAAAACTGCTCGCTCCCATGTTGAAACAGAGTCTAAAATGGTAGATAAAGCATTTTCTTCTCATGAAACAAATATTTAAGGAATTTCATTGTGCACGCGGAAAATTGCTCGGAAATAAAAAGTTGTACATCTACGGTACGGACGAATTACATGTGGAAATTTTCTCATATTTCATTTTCGCCCGTTATTCAGTGCTCTAATAGGAGCTTTAAAACTTTTTAATAAGCAGACTGCATAAAGTGAAAGGGGTTAGTTGAAGCTTTTAGCACTTTATTTATATATCAGCTGCGTAAATAAAAAAGTCTGAAACCTGAAAATATCCCTGGGGATGTTTATTGAGCTACTTTGAATAGCAATCGTCTTTAGACGTTCTACTTATTCCTCGATCGAGCTTTTTTTCACGACCGTTACGGCAATTCTTTTACGTCCTGGTTTTAAGAAAAATGTTCGAGAATTTCGCGATGTTAAGATGTTTACAACTTGCTGTCTTGCCAACTTGTGGGCTGAATTTCGTGTATGCCCAACTTTCAGAGCCTTGAAGATGTACTTCCCTGGCTTTGTACCTAAATTTCGTTCTGGTTTGAAGCTGTGTGCCTCTGTTATAAATCCTTGGAAAAATAGGTTTCTGAGCTCATATCGTTTGCTCGTGCTACGATAAGATGGATATTAATGTATATAGCGAAAACATTATCGTTAACACAGACTCGTGCTTGTTTAGTCAAGTCAGTCCATTGTGAAACAAGATCCTGTACAATTTTAAACAATCAATCAAACTGTTTACTCACCTATATCAACATTATCCAAAATCAAACCATCAATTTTCCAATTTACTTCTACTATCTCACCCGTATCATCACATGTAACCCGATCAACCGTTTGACAAATATGACATCCCTTTTTGAGTCTTAACAAAAGACTAACACAGATTCGCCCTCAATCTATTTCAGTCACGTCCTTGTCCGCAACATCCTCTTTGTCATCCATCATACAGTTATTTCCATCCATCCTATTTGGCGGATATGACCTGACCTAGACTATTTCCCAGTTCCCCCGTGTAACCCGAGGATTTATACCTAGTATAACAATGAAACCTTTGGAACCTTTTATATGATTTTCTCCCATTTTTCTTGGAGGGTTCGTATATTTTATATGTTCTGTGATGTGAAGCTGATTTATGTATGTGAAATTGTGTGTCTAGGCTCTTGCTATGATTCGCTTTCAACAGGATTGTGAGTGGTGGCTTGTCGCAATCCTTTGGAATGTTTGTTAAGACGGGGTGCAGGTTTGTTCAGTTTATTGTGAAGATACATTCATACGTAACATCACGCCAGTAGTAGCGAGAAAAATAGGGGGTACTGCTTGTAATATTATTATAGTCCCATGTCATACGGGGCGAGCTTATTGCTATTAACCGAGCACAAGTCCAGACTACGGGCACAGTCAAAATATACACACACCCACACACAACCCACAACACAAACACACACACACACACACACACACACCACACACACAACCCAGAAACACATTACTCTCCTTCGGCAGTCGGGTAAAAAGGGAAGAAACCTTTGCTCAACAACGGGTGGCAGAAGGCTTACAGATAAGAAGAGGTAACAACCTTACCTTACCTTACTTATATATTGTAAAGATGACTTTATAAAAACTTAAATACACACTCGATTTGCAAAAAATTAACTGTTGGCGGTGTTGCCTTGACTTGTAAGTCCAGGTAAAATATTACTTAGAAAAGCTACGATCTTCACAAACCTTTAATTACGACCCAAATATGTCAGAGTAAGCATCTGTAATGTTTTTGGTCGTAGTTAACGTACGTCTAACTAACGAGATAAAAACTGCCACTCATCCGATCGATACCCAACCCGTCACTTACTCCAATAAGTTTAATCCAGTTTTCTGGCAACAGTAACCATGATAAATAGGCCATGTCTCCATGTCTCCTCGGCTCATAAATATAAAATGACCATTTTCATGGGACGATACATCCGTAGCCTCCACAACTAGGGTTGCGAAGTAATTTTCTTGGTCCTATAGCTAGAGTGCCGTTATCTAACAAAATCTTACTCTGAGTTACAGACGAAAACTAAAAAACCGCAAAAAATTTAATATTATTCTGCACCATGAGTTTGACTATGATTGAGTGAATGCTGTAGGTACTACATGCATGATCTTTTAAAAACTATTTGTTATTTTCTTTCTTGGAGGCACTGACTTCTAAGTTAAAAGTACTTACTTAAAAGCATCTTCGGAAGTCAGGGTTCTACCATTTGTATTTTGCTTTATCTTGTATATCTTATTTGTAAATAATTTTTGTTATGGCATGATAAATTAATAAAATAAATAATATAATAAATATAAATCGATGCTGTTTATCTCAAATCATATGCGAAAGTAACCGGTGTTAAAAAATAGTTCGATTTGGGCATATTCGAATATGTATTGTTAGTAAATCAATGACTTAACCTTATCAAAATAGTTATGTAAACCATTTGAGGCGTTTTTATTTTTTATCCGGTATCTATTGATAGTAGACAAATATTGCTTAGATACAGATTGTTTTACTGATTTCGACAATGGAATCAAAAAAGTAAAATCGGCAAATTGTCAGATAGTGACACTCCAACTATGGGACGGCAGATTTGTATTATCAACATGTTCTTCTTGTATATATATGTTCAGTGTCAATCGTGAATTCTTGATATTTGGGTCAATACTGGGTTGTCCGTGAGTGAAATGAAATATTTTTTATAGTAATATTATACCAACACGTTTGTTTTTGCAAGGGGATTGGAGTCGACTACGAAGGATCGGATGATGTTATTGTATGTGAAGAGAGATGGTCTTCTTAATTACTTGATATTATTTTAAGTATCGTAAAGAGGCAAAGTTTTATATTTTTATATGCATGTAGGCAAGTTCTGAATTTCCTATCCGTTCTTGACCATAACAAATTATCTTTGCGAATGGACAGTAGATTTTTACCCGACTGCCGAAGGAGGGTAATCTGTTTATCAGTCTATGTATGTATGTAAGTATGTATGTTTGTTACTGTATGGCGTTCTAGAGATCAAACGCGTTGGCCGATTTTGATGATTCTTACGTCAATCGATTCGTCTTAACCCTGCGAGTGTCACTGGCTACATTAAAATAGCAAAATAGAAAAATTGCGGTTTGTGGGCCCCAAATTTGTTTTTCTTCCAAACCCACCGTGTGGGTGATTTTAAGAGGTGATTACAAAAATATATAATAGTTATATGTTTAAATGTACCAAATTCAAAAAAAAATAACCAAAATATGTAAATAAAAAAAAATACAAAAAGCCCGACTGCTTAAAAAGCCAAGCCTTTTTTTTATCTTTAAATTTTGACAATCAAAAGTGCCGCTTATTGGCCTTACAGAAATAAAAGATTCGTCTTTGACTTTGATTACCACTACAATATCGCAAAGTGTCATGGACTACTTTTATCCTGAAAAATGCACGTTTCCTGTAGGATAAGCCCCGGTGAAAAGCTAGTACCAATAAAAGATAAAAATTCTACGTTCGGAAGCGAAATATCTATTATGACCCACATAATGGATATCCCGCTGTAGCGGAAACATATATGACTTCGATATCGAAAACCGATCCAAACCCACTCCGACAGTATAGGTCAACAGACAAATGCACTTTTCATATAATATCATGTAACTTTTCCATCTAGGTTCCTGTCCAATCCCATTTGGTGCCACCTTTGCGATATCGGCATTGACTTGGCCGAGTTTCGAATGTCGCGTTTTATGTGTTCACTCCGGTTCCTCTATATCTACAAGTATTTCATGTCGTTCGTTTTCTACATGTTGTTGAAGCTTGTTTGCTATTTCACGGCTTTTTCCCTTTATGGATTCGATCAATAATACACTAGATGCCCGGACAGCGCTTCAAAAACGGACCGAAAAATATGGCCACAAATATGGTTGTGGTCTTATTTCAAATTAGTTTGGTCCAATCATAGCCAACATTAAGACGTTAAAAATGTGCGTTAAAAAATTGTGCAAATAACATTTATTGATTTGATTTTAGAATTACCTAAACACAATTGACATCAGTTTTAAAAATAAGTTTTGTATGTGAGTGTTTATCTAGTATATTATTGATCGAAGCTTTATGGGATGTGTAAAGTGTAGAGACAGATACTAGATATCGATGGTATTTTTTTTCTTGCTTCTTAATTATCTTCTAAGGGATTACTCGTACTGTTATTAAGTGAAGTTTCTTCTAACGCGAAATCATCTTCCTGCACCTGTTCCATTTTACTTGATAGTGATGTTATTTTCAGGGTTCCGTTTCCAAAGCGTAGAAACGGGACCCTATTTATTACTAAGATTCCACTGTCCGTCTGTCTGTCTGTCACCAGGCTGTATCTCATGAACCGTGATAGCTAGACAGTTGAAAATTTCACAGATGATGTATTTCTGTTGCTTCTATAACAAAAAATACAAAAAACATAGTAAAATAAATATGTAAGCGGGGCTCCCATACAAAACAACAAACATGTTTTTTGCCGTTTCTTGCGATAATGGTACGGAACCCTTCGTGCGCGAGTCCGTCTCGCACTTGGCCGGTATTTTACATTCTTGCTTCTTACTTACGATTATCAAAAAATCGTCTAAACTGAAATCATCTTCATGTCCTTATACCATGTTACTTTGGGACTACGCAACAAGTATTTGTCCATTCCGTCCTGTCAACCGTCACTATTTTCTATTTCGTCCTGTCAACCGTCACGCAATCACTTACGTCCTTTTCTTTTATAATCATTCCTCACACAAACCATCCATCTTTCCTCTTCTAAAGTTAAAATGAAAAGTGTTTTCACAAAAGTTAACTCCAAAGAATTTCAACTCTTTTAATTTTTCGTTTAAAGCACTTTTCCTGAGCGACTTTAGCGTCAGTCCTCACCGACGTCAGCTGCCACCGCGATAAGACGTCGATTGCATCTGACGGTGTCAAAGCTTAACCTCTGTAAGCAATTTTACGTTGCATTTATGTACACTTTGAATATTTACAGTATTGCTCATATTGCCTTCGTTTGATCATCTATACTAATCTATACTTATAATATTATAAAGAGGAAAGATTTTTTTGTATGTTTGTACCGAATAAGCTCCGAAACTACTGGACTGATTTTAACGTTACTTTCACCTATAGAAAGCTAAATTATCAGGAAGTAGCATAGGATATATAAATTTATTATTAATGTAGTGATCCCTAAGTAAATTGCAATAATGTAACCCAAAGCAACAAAACTTTGCTTATGAAATTCATTATTTAGCGTGCGCTGCGAAAACGATTGATTGTACATAAATATTATCTACATGATTTAAGTACACATTATTACCTACAAAAAAGTCCGCGAGTGAATATATCTAACTACCACAGTTAAATCCCAATAGCAGCTTTTGTGTTCTAAAATTTAACTAGATCTACTATATCAAGATATATTAGAATAACAAAAGTTGTTTACATTCATATTGTAGTATTAGTTCTTATTCAAATAAATAGTTTAACCAATTGGTAGGTAAGTAGATAGGATTGGTAGGTAAGGAGACAGTTGACGTGAGCGAAGCCGCGGGGAATAGCTAGTCTCATGATAAAGTTACTTCGATCTTTTCGTTCGTTCCCACTGGTACACAGGCCACCTCTCTTCATCATATACCATAACCTTAAATGTAAGGTATGGCACGTTTGGCGAAAATAACAAGGGGCTCTAGACAAATAGATATTCTGCGATAACGATTGTCGAAAGTCCAAAATATTTGGGATTGATCGTGACCAATCATAAGATTGTGATATGTTTGCGGACGATTGAAAGATCTGCCACCGTTCCATGACGTGTCAAAACTATCATGGTGCGACGGGGACAGAAAAGGGACAGATGTATACAAGTCGTATACATCTGTCCCTTACGCACACTCGAAATAACCTTGCTCTAAGAGCTTCCTTGTCTCTATGTCCGGAGTATTGTGAGTTGAGCGTATGACTGCAGTATAGTTATAGATATATCATTGTTTGTTTTTATTTTTGAATGCTTTTTATAAAACATGTCTTTAACAAATGGCTTTTGGCCTTATAATGTAATAAATAAATTATGGTAACTTATGTCAACTACACAGTAGACCGCCAATTTTAAGAATGCCACTTTGTCAGGGCTATTGTAATTCTTCGCCAGACATGTTTATGCTGGATCGCATACTTTAAATATTCATGAACAATTTTTGGAATGATGGTTGGTATGTAATTCGTTGGGTCGCGGATAATAATCCCACCGCACTATTCCCAAACCACTGCAACTCATAAAAACCAGAATCTACAGTGGCGACCACCAGAAAAGCTCCGAGGCAATAAAGCTCGGCGAAGTCCCGGAGAACGAATTTAACTGTCTTGGAGCCCACAACGAAATTTATCAGAAAATAATAACGGAGGAGTAGGAAAAAAAAACAAATTTCCACTTCCCTCCATATCAAGCAGGAGACAGAACAAACAAGGCCAATGGCACAAAGGGTCGTTTAATAATATAATAATAATAATAATATATCTTTATTTATCCAAAAACATACAGAGTTTCAAATACAGTTTGATAATTGGTATAAACAAGCTTTTAGTCTTACAATAATTTTATACTTTATGTTGTAAATTCTGTACAAATAATACTCTACCTCTTAAACTAGGGTATACAACTGGGATAAGCCCAGTTGCCTAGCACCACGAATAAAAATTTGCATTAATATTAATGGGATAAATTTGAAAGCCTGGCACAAGCAACTGAAGGAACACGGTTGGATTTAGTCGATAAAAGTCTGACACGCCCTCCCTGGTGATTTCTCAACGCAAAAGAAAACAAAAAGGTATGTAATTCGTATTGTATTTGAATTCTCAGCTCCAAAACCTCTATTGCCATTTCTAGTCTATTGACTTAAACTTAGAACCCACTGCTCTCAGAATTATTCAGATATACTACATATATCTGAACCACACTTGCAATATTTCGTCCGAAACGCAGCTATTTACCCGACCAGCATAAATGGCTACTAATTCCTATGCGCATATCTTGAATAGAACTGTGGCTCTCTACACCCGAGAGGTTGCATATGATCGCGAATACACACACCACAACTATACTTGGTTGATAGCATAGAACACGGAATCTGATAGAGACGCCATACAATAATTTTATCCGTCAAGTAGATTAATAAAAAATATTGGACACGTATTTTTCTTTTGACACGTATACATAAAGTGACGACGATATAATGAGTTGTAATATCGTGTGACGTCACGGTGTGCTACACTTTATACTGACAAAGTGACGTCACAAGCTCCCAATCTTGAACTTTGATGCGCTTTATCTCTGTCAACTTTTATTTATTTGATAAAGCAAAAAATATGTGTCTAATATTATTTTATAATCTCACTGACGAACTAAAGAGTTGGCAACACGGGTAGAATGGATCAGGAATAGGACACCAGATACTTGCCTCTCCAATCACACGCTATCTATCTCGATTCCAAGCAACTCTCATCAAACTGCTATCTATATCTATCTATATGATATTCACAGGGGGGCTCCCCTGTGAATATCGTCGCTCCTTGATAGTACATTCCCTTGTTCTCGACTATTCCATGAGTAAAGCTGATCTGATTCATGTTCGTTACTATTAGTAATAGGCGCCTTCATAATGCGCCTGGACTAGTGGAAAAAGACTAGGGATTGTGGCATTTTTATCTCACTAAAACCACTCCGGTGATCACATGTAACAAATGACCACCCCGGAACGCGATATTTACAACGCCTGTTTGGGCAAATCCCTGGGAAGACTGCGAGGCGTCTCCCCTGAGCCCAGCTGGGCACGGCAGCACGTAACTACTGGGCCACCGTCATACCTGGAGGCTAACGGAGTCCCCAACCTCCCCAGTCCCGCCTACCTATGATACAGACGGGGTTACGGGCGTTACGGCGTTTTAGGCGTCGATGTGGTTGCCAGAACAATGTGCTCCGATGTCACGGGCCGGGGTAAACGGTGACACTCACTGACACGTTTGGTTTGTATGGAAAGATTTGAGAATACCGTCTATAGCAATGGACGCCACCGAGGCGTCGCTATGCTCTGTGGTGGATAGTATGTGTTTGTTTAAGACTCAGAATCGAATCCTTTTACGAAGATGCTTAGTTGGCAGAAATTTTAACGTAGATATTTAACAAAACATGTTAAGGCGGTACCCCGAGCAAAACGCCGCGCAAGCCGTTTTTTGTGCTGTTTTGAGGAGCTATCTACTCGTTATTTAAAAAGAAATATCAATTAATAAAAATACATTAAATTTCTACATAATATTGATTCTAAAATGGTAGATTTAGTTTTTTTTTTAAATGTTGTATATATTTCACTAATCTACTTTCAAAAAAACATAAAAATGAGAAATAATTATTGATATTATGCATCTCCTCGTAAAGTGTTCATTGATTATTTTTTGTACTAACACTAATGGATAGACAATTTAATAACGAACATTTTTGTAGAATTATTTTTTTCAAAAGACCAAAATTCGATTTTATAAAGATTTTATTCTAAAATCTGGGCGTATTCACTACTGCAATTCATGCGCCACCAGTGCCGCTAGACCAATAGGAACGCTCATATCGCATGCCGATTTTTTGGTCAGGGTACCGTCTTAACGGGTTTTCATCGAAGAGTGATAGATGAAGTTGATGAAACTGTGTGAAGTAAGAAAAATAGGTATATGTCAGTAGGTACTTCTACATTACTAGAAGTATCGCTACAAATTTCTTGCAGCGTCACCGTCAAAAAATATCTCATAATTCATTTAAGTTTCATTCAAATTCGTTCAGCCGTTAATATGTGAAAATGGAACAAACAGACAGAGTTACTTTCGCATATTTAATATTATTATTAATGAATTAAGTGAAAAAGAAAAAGATTATGCCTGTCTTTTACATTGAGACTGTCTGTACTACGTACAGTACCTTATTACCTCAATGGTCTTTTATTACTTTTTCTAACAATAATTTACAGGCTTTTATTCACTTAGAAAATAAACCTCTACAAACCCTCAATAAAGTTAAGAGACCTACTATTATTTTTGTCTAGAAGCTTCAATTAGACCTATCCAGACGATTCGGCTCGAAGGACCAAAGTCTTTACTTAGGGTTTCTAAGCTATCTAGGCTATCAGAAAGTTTTAATGATACTTGTGCTTTAATAAGCGTTAGTTTCGTTTCATTGTACGTGAGAGGTGTTGTTATTACAGATTATATGGCTCCAACACCTGCTGGTATTACGGGCTGCGAGAGAAATTAATGTATAATAAAATTGTTATATATAAAAACATTGGATATTTTTGGGCTAGAGCCACTTAAGAGTTCGTGCGATCACACTAATATTATATAGACGAAAGTTTGTTAGTGTGTGTGTGTGTGTTCGTATGTTTGTTACTACTTCACGCTCAAACGGCTGGACGGATCGGGATAAAATTTAACAAAGAGATTGATTATGGTCAGGAATAGCACATAGGATACTTTTTATCCCATATCTTTTTATCCTATAAATGTTCGGGTATGTCGTATAAATGTTTCTTTTATAAAGTTGTGTTTATTGAGTTAAAACTTAATTAATATAGGTATTTTGCTGTATCTACTCTTGGTGAATTCACTAAGAGTTCTTTCTTTGCTTTTAGTTATATATATTAACTTATGTATGTTAAGATAAGCGCATTTATTGCATTAGAAAATCCTGTAATGATAGTGATAAAGAAGAAATTTAAAAAATGTATAGAAAGAAGCGACGATGTGACATCGCATTTTCATAAGGTTTGGCTACACGGTCAATCTTGCATGCGCAAACAGTTAGTGCAAATATTGGCGTAGAAACTGTATGGCGTCCACACAATAGCGACTTGCATGCTTGTTTGCTTGATGGTGCAAACGTTTGCGCATTTATATTGTACAATCTTCACTTACATGCAAATCAATTTTCTACAAACTAGCGTTTGGTGCAAGCCATTTGTACGGTATGCCGTTTTGCCGGATTAACGCACATGTTTTCTTGTACAATTGGACCTAGTTAAGCAAAACAGAATCAACCCACACAATGACAGTTTTGAGAAAAATCAATTTTTATTTTATCATAGAAATGTTTTATATTGTCAAAATTGTCAGATCATTTTGATATTTTGTCATCTCGATTTTGGCATGTGTGAGGATTTGCTCCTGTTTGCGTATCTAGGTCCAATTAAGAATTTGAGCAAATAGGATTGAGCATGTACCCGGACCCTTAGGTAGAAATTGCTTTATTTAAGGGCACAGTTCATGACCCACCTACCGAGGTACATGTTCTACATAGGTTCCATAATAGGTACGGGTTTACCCACAGAAACCGCAGAAAACGGGCCTTTCCATATAAATTCTCTTTTCGATCAAACGCACTTTAGTCCCTCGGTCTTCTACCGTCACCTCAGTTACCGCAGGAAATTATTTTAAAAGGCTCTTTTTATATTTTAATGGGTTTACAAAAGATATCAAAGAAAGGAACATCATATTAGCTGATGTTACTTAGCTTTGGACATCAAAGGAATAAATTTAGATACTGTTGGCAACAAAGATGCGAATGGAAGGAGATTGATTAAGGTATGCGTACTTATATTTTTGGCATATGAATTAGATGTTAAGACTTTTCTTTTATTTGGAGTTTGTTTTTTCTTTATTCTGTTCCATAGACGTTTGAATAACTTATGCTGTTAACAATATGTAAGATTCTTGACTTCTTCGAGACTTCAAGATAAGAATGCTTGGAAAAATGCTAGTTCTGCTCCATAGGGCAGGACAATCTTCAGTGTAGACAAAATTTATTTGGCTAATTTATATTGTATTCATAATTATATTAATGCTTTATTTATTTTTTCTGCTCTTTTTGTATAAGAAATACTCGCACACACACTGTTTCGTTGTTGTTGAATTAGGTAATTTACCTATGTCTGCAATATTTGTAACTATGTGAGAAACATGTTCCTATTTATCAAATGCATGAATTTACCTGTTTGTACTTGTATATCTATACGTAGTCTAGTAGTATTAGTTTGGGTGCATCGTCCTCACGTATATGAATTAATGTATGTATGTAAATGTTCTAAAACACTTTTTTTAAAGAGTTTCTTGTCCGTTCTTCTCTATAACAAGCTACTTTTCCGAATGGACGGTGGAATCAATTATTAAAACTTTTAAATTTAAATTTTTGACGAAAAGTGCCGGTTAGTGGCCTAATTGTAATAAAGAAGTTTTGTTTGTTTGATAATGAAGACTTGCCGTGCCGTGGACTTAAGTCTTAATTATCAGTTTCAGGAGTGAGAGGTATTTATTGTGATTTAAAAAAAATGGTACCTCTGCCTAATTCTTTCAAATAATAATAATGATTATTTCTCCAAAAATCCAAAAGTGCCCAATATTATTGATATTTCAAACAGTATCATTATAATGTAAATAATGTTAATAGTTGTTCGAAACCCATCATAATAAAACAACATTGCATATAGCTACATAAAATCTTAACATTTCAATCATAAAATATTTTATTGCCAAAGCGACTCCACGCACGATCAATAAAACGAGAGAGAACTATTCCGAGAACCCTTAGAGTCGCCTCATTGTGAAAAAAAAAATATCAAAAGCAATTTCGCTTGTTAGACTTAATGATAAATTCGTTGACAAAATATGTTCAGCCATGAAGAATATTTCTTTTGGAGAGAGTAGTATAAAAACGGGTTTCTTTTCCACATAATATGTCTTCTAAGTGAGCACTTTGTTGTTGTTCAAGTGTTTTGTAGAAGCTTTAGCACGTGTTATTCTACACTGAAATGGACTAAAAGACAGAAATGCGACACCTACTAGCACTAAAATTGTTCCATACTAAAGGCAGAAATGTTAGTAACAACACACACTATTCCAGCTCACGTACTCCATGCATACGTTAGTATGTACAATTCTCGAAAATGGAAGCTATACCAGGATCTAACTAACACCTCTTGTCCTCAATTTCAAAGCTAAAACCACATCAGCATTCTGGCGGCCGTTCGAGAATCAAGCACCCAATTTATATCTCGCTCATTTCAGAAAAGAAAAACAAACGATGGTTTAGCCGTTCCTTAAACAAAAACAAAAAAAGGGGTTCAAAAGAGACGAAACCTTTAACAAACAAAAATCGCAGGCAGATTGGAAACAATTTAACAGAGCATCACAAAATTAAGACGGAAAGTCGACTCCATACGAAGAGCGAAAACACACGCACACATAGGACACGCTTGACGGACAGCGAGTGCAAGCGCACTCACGACCGACATTGGTTTTAAATCTCCTTATATACGTGTCTATGTGTGCGTTCGCCAGTTTGCGCTTGTTATATGTAGTTGACCTTCTGTACTATCATTCTATGGAACCAACAATCCCATTGGGGATCGTGGCACACGAATTGCTCCGGTCCTTTATCATAAGCCTGTTGCTCAAAGCAAATATAAGACGCTCAATTCCGCAGCATCGCTGGCGGTATTCCGACAAAAAATCTAATCGGCTTGTGATTTTAAGAGGTTGAAATATTTGCACAAAGTATTATGCGCTTTTAAAATTGTATCACTTTTTCTTGCAGACGGTATGTACACTGCAATATCTTTGAAGTCGTGATTAATAGTTTCAGCAAAGCCCAACTATTCTCATGAATTACTTGACCTAATGTTCAATGTCCCCTAGATGAGGCAGAGGGCGTCCACAGAAGTCCTCCATCACGATCAGTCTTGAATCACACGCTTCACCTCGCTCCTTCCGATGCTTGCCGCTTCTGCCAATACGGTGTGATACCATGTTTGACGGGGACGGCCTTGCTTTCTTTTCCCTTTCCATTCTCATCCATTCCTTTAATTAGATCAGCTTGAATGTGTAACTAAAAGCCACTGACTAATAGTTACTTCTAATAATATTATACCATCTGAGTTATCGCGACTCAATCAGGTCTGGTGAAGGCCTTCTGATCGTGAGGGAACGATTCCTAGTTGACCATTCCGTTAATCACACTGAGTAGCTTCACTTATATGGTGTTAAGGGAATACAGATTAAATTCTACTAACCAGAAGTTACACATAATGTTTGTTGAATTTGCTCATGTCCCGGAAGCGGTAATGTCAGGCATTTGTGAATTAATGTGATCGAATTTACTCGCACAATCAAACCACCATTCTGATAAGTAGAAGACTTCGAGGCTTAACGAAAACATACACGAACTATGCCAAGGTCTGTAGTATTAAATTATTAGTCTTGCTGTCAAAAATCCAGACAGTTTGACAGATATATATTGGTATTGAAAGTCCAATTTATTCCTAAGCACATTGGCAGTTTCATCAGTAAAATTCGAATAGAACCTTTCAGAAATTTGCAACAGAATTAAAGAAATACCAAGCTTAATAATTCTGCCTTGGTATCGCAGATATTTTTTACAGTTTGCGCCAGATGCTTAATAAGGAAACTCCATTGCAGTAGCAAGCAATAATTAAAATTTAAAATGGGGAGATGCCCACCGAGTAATGTTTTCCGCAAATATGAAAATGAAATTGTTGAAGTAAGTGGGTCTTCAACTTGAAGAGGGGTCTTGTGATGTTACTTGATCTTATAATTCACTGCGTAGATTGTTAATATTGTGTAAAATGTTTGATCTTTCTGTTTCGTAGGGAATATTTTCCTTTTACTGTTAAGGACTTTTTCCATTCTTTAATCAGATAATGGGTAATGCTGGTTGGAGATGTTTTTTTCCTTAATTCTATGTTTCTTAATATCCTTATTTATATATACTATATATATATTTATCCTTATATATATATTTATATTTATACCCTATGGTTCTGGGATGAGAAGCTATGCTTTAGGCGGTAATCCTATCCTACTAATAATATGTAATTAATGTGAAGGTTTGTATTTTTTGATGTTTTTAATCAGTCATGTCTCAATAGACCTACGGCTTTCGACAAACTTTGGCACACGGGTAAACCACACCTATGTTAGGACATTATGACTTTTATCCCGGTGGTACGTTTCTTTGGGTTTATATTATGTCGTTCATGCGTGCGAAGCTGCTGCCAATAGCTAGTGTATATTAAACATGTCCAGAATTCCATAAGGATATAAATTATCCCTTATCGCGTATCAAACATTTGTGTGCTTACTGTCACATCATAAGATTATTCAAAGTCATGTTCTAACTTTAAATCAGCCAATCGCAATCATCTTATGGCACTCTGCCAAATTGCGTTACGATGTACGGTAGTCCGGTCCCCGCATCTTGTCGTCCTCAGATGCTTTCATATTATGCTCTTACTAGAGACGTTCCAATATACGTTAGCCATGTAGTGGTGCTTACTTCAAAAGACCTTTTATGCAAATTAAAATTTTATTTTTACTATCTAGCACTAAATACCAGAACTCGACGTATTTTTAAGGACTTAGGTACTACCATTTATTTGTGGTCAAAAATGCTGAACAAGTGACCCTTTTCCTTTGTTTTGGTGGGAAATCAGCCAGTGACTTTTCCCGCTCTGGGTGAAGCGGGAGGGCGTGTCAGATTTTTACTGATTAAAACCCACCCGTGTTCCTTCAGTTGCTAGAGCCAGGGCTGCGGTAACTCTTTTCAAATTTAACCGCGACCCATACAGGCATCAGCCCTAGCGGACCCCGTCAGTTTTGTTGACATCTCTTTGAGGCGCGCGTGGTCAACTCAGGCCTGGTCCTAGTCGGACGGCGAGCTGAACAAGTGACCCTGGGTTGGGCAGTGTTATAGAATTTCTCAGTAACAGCCCGTAGCCTGGGCCCGTAACATGTGTCTTAAAAGTAACTGGCAAAACAAGACTGGGTACACCTCCAGTACGATAATTATTGTGTTATCTGTGCTTCTACCAAACCTATCGGGCTAAACTGACTAATTGAATACCATTTTAATAACATAGTCAAAGCTCCACAGGGTGAATCAAAGCTCAATCCACATGCCCTTTTGCACCCCTTCATCAAACTTGATATCGTACAATTCCCTTAGGGCTTGCACGAACCCTGACGGGACCAAAGTAATTAGAAAACCATTTCCTCCTTATGTGCCCTTAACAAGTACTGTAAGGACCATTGAAGATGGATCAGATCAATTATTCTCAATGACTGACACATGATCAAGTAGCTCTGACTACCCTCTAACGATGATGCTTCAGTTTTTTACTTTTTTAGGGTTCAGTATTGTATGAAAGTTCGAGACCCTTAATGGATCACTCGTATGTCTGTTTTTAAAATAAATAGTTTGCCACAAATACATGAAAAATTATCATTCATTATCACCCTTATCTCCCACACTATAGAACTTAAAATTAAATAACCAGAAAATTGTTCTTATAGATAACAGGAAAACCACGTAGAATTGTACGATCTTGAAAAAACATGGTAGATCGCCCAATATTGTGCGTAGATACAAACTTAAAATATCAGTTGGGTTGTATTGGAGAACATGTTTTTCTACATATAAGTTTTTAAGCTGACATAGTCACAATCATTACAGTTAATATTTGTTTCGGGATATTTACTATGTATATATATTTTGGTTGAGATCTCGATATTTAACACGAGAACTGATCTTTTCGTGATCATGGCGCTTGTAACGGTGCCGAAATATCGAGCTCTCAACTAAAATCTAAATATACATGGTAAATATCCCGAAACAAATATTAATTCTTATGTTTTTCTACTATAATTTTAAGTTTGTTTTTGGTAAACCTGGAAGACAACATTATTCATCATACGGAACCCGCTCCCCGCGAGTCCCACTCTGCCTTTTTTTTATCTACTACCCGCCGCGAAATTATTTTGCACATCATGTAAACAGGGTTTTGTGAAAGTTTCCGGTTTTTTGTGCGAAAAAGAAATTGTTGCAGACTAAGTTTTGCGTCGGCTTTAAAAAAATGTTTTGCTGGAACATTCTTTTTTCTTGTTTTTTTTTTTAAGTTACTTTTGATTTGTTGACTGAGAAAATTAGGAAAGATGTGATAGAAAGCTGGAACGATCCGGATGTGGTATAGTAGATGGTTTAGTTCAGTAATTAGTGATTTCTAGAGAAATGTCGCTAATGAGATTTGTGGAAGTGGAGTTTCATAAGGAAGATGATATAAGTAAGTACGTAGTAAGTAACTAATAATTATTTAGAGTGTATAGAATGACATCATTAAATCCTCCTTTGATTATATTGCTGGCCAAATTATCTAAGATTTCACTAATGAACCTACCATTAAGATACATGTTACATCTATACTCATATTATAAAGCTGAAGAGTTTGTTTGTTTGTTTGAATGCGATAATCTCAGGAACTACGGGTTGGAATTGAAAAATAATTTTTGTGTTGGATAGTCCATTTATGGGAGGAAGTGAGGAAGGTTATGGCTATATAACATCCCGCTACGACCAATAGGAGCGGAGCATAAATGAAAAATGTTGCAAAAACGGGCAAAAATATTCCTTTTTGAGAGCTTCCGTTGCGTGCGCTGCGTAATCGGTTTAATTTACGCAATTAAGATATCGCGGTTCATGAAATACAGCCTGGTGACAGACAGACAGACAGACGGACCGCGGAGTCTTAGTAATAGGGTCCCGTTTTTACCCTTTGGGTACGGAACCCTAAAAAGAAGTCTTAAACGTTTCGCTTCCTTTCTTTTGTTTGCAAGTTACTTAACAAACAGTCAAAAGATTTGCTTCTCGTTGTTTTCTTTTTAGCCCAGTCTTATAAATTCCTTACATATACCAGTTTCACTGTTTGCGACAGGGGTAAAAGTAAATATATGATGTTGATTTCTTTTATATGTTTCTGATTCGCGAATTCATCATAGTCGAAGTAGAATACATATTTTGGCGTACAACATTTTCCTACATTTGTGTAAATAAATGTTTCTGAATTCATGATCTTGTAAAGAAAATTGTTTGAACTGTAAAGATGGTAAAGTGGTTGTCAAAATGTAAGTCTTTCTTGCCTTGAGGGAAGACTTTGTTCATGTAAAACTTTGGGTATTTAACAAAATATTGTTCTACTTATTATTATACAAAAACAACTTCTATTAAAAATGGGTGTCGCGACGTCGTTGTTCTCGTTTGCGGGCGCTTTTATCGAACATTCAGTTTAGATTCTGATAATGGATATCATTTTACCAAGACCACGTATAAGTCCTTCTACATTTTTGCAATCATCGATAGGCTGCTTGGACCAATTTCAGCCTTTCTATTCTGTAAACATCTCACAGAAAGCTCACTTAACCGGTTGAATCCCGTAATTACCGAAACAGTTAAAAAGCCGTTATTTCTCGCGTGGTTCCACGAGGTTAATGTTCGTTCACTCCACTTTCAGGGTGGGATGTTTACAGCCGGTCGATTGAAGTCAGCATGAAGAAAACTGTAATTACAATTGATATTAGAGATTGTCAGCTCTCTTCACCTATTTCATCAAGGTGCACTGCACGCATTTATTACGTTTTTTGCTCCCAAACTGTGATAAAATGTGTGAATCAAGCCACAAGTCACAGTAGGCCGTGCTCGCCCGGCAAGAAGGTCGCTAAGGGTACGTTTTAAAATGTTTCTAAGGAACCCCAAAAAGTTCGCGAATTAAGTCATGATATTGTTGACAGACTTGCTTTGAAACTTTTTGCAATTGTAACAAGATATTTTTGTATGGATCTAAATGAGAGGGGTGCGGTTAAATTATTTATTGTTATTTAGCTTTTGGAGTTCTTTTATGAATGAGTGTATCTTTTTGTCGGGATCTGATATTGTGAATGATTTACTTCACTGCGGTTGTCCACGTTGTAATAATAATATCTACCAAGTTAAATTGACTACCAACATAACATATTATTACGCCTTTATGTGTATACCCCGAAAGGGTGGGTAGGCAAATATCTCTCTTCTTCCTAGCACTATCCCACTTTAGGTGGGGTCGGCCCTCCTAATTTTCTGGCGCCAGGACAATCTGTCCTGAGTTGTCGGGTCGGGCAATTTTTCCTCCGATAGGAGTTTCGACATGCTAGTCCACCACGTATCCGAAGGTCATCCTCTCTACCTCTCTTGTGTTCAGGTATTTGCAATGCTATCTTCACTACGTGTTCCTCGCCTCTTCGCATCACGTGACCTTACCACCTGAGACGGCTCCCGGTTAGTTTCTCTGATATAGGAGCGACTTTAAAACTACCGCGGATATGCTCGTTTCTTACTTTATCCAGTCTCGTCACACCCCCAGACCACCTCAGCATCGTCATTTCGGCAGTGTAAAGCTTTTGTACGTGCGTCTTTTTCACTGGCCAACATTCTGCTCCGTACATCAAACATAAAAACGACTGCACCGGTTTCAAAAATTCTTTCACCGTTGGGAAGCTAAACCATTCGCGGGTGACATAGGCTACTATTTATCCCTGTATTCCCACGGGAACGGGAACTACAAGGGTGAAACCGCGTGGTGTCCGCGAGTTATTTATATTGAAAACATTTAAAAATTATATCTCGTTGACTAGAATTGCTTCGAAATTTTACTTAATCGGTGGCGAGTAAGAATCGCGCAAAAAAATGTTATTTCGTTTAGGTCTGTCACATAATTATGTCTCAGTAAGTAAATTGTGTTCAGATAGTGAATACTTAGTGAGTCATTTATTAATTAAAATGAACATATGACTAATCCTTTCAAAACACAAATACCTAAAAAAAGCTTAGTCACAAATTAACATAATTCGACCCTATCTCCCTTTATTCAACCAACACCAGGTGCATCGAGCATCTGTCGTAAAAGCGATAGGCCTGCCCGAATATCGGCCATTCGGGTATTCGGCGCGGCCATACAAGGGCTTCTCAAACATTGCCACGTCAGAAACTAACAGTCTGACACAGAAGTGTTTCTGACCGTCACAAAGCTTTTGAGGGAATGAAATTGCTTGTGAAAGGAGAGATAGTGTTGTGTTTCAAGTTATTTTTTTTTTTTTACTTTTAGGTACCAAGATGTTTTTGTGTTAAGATCAAGTCTTTAAAAAGTTATTAGCATAACTTATGTAGTTAATATAATCTTAGCCGGACTAGTTAATATTTTTCTATTATCAACATTTATGCAAATCCATTCCAGCGTATTAATTGTGTTGAAGTACCTAAACCTAAAATCTTATGTAGTTAATATAATACTTCGTTCTAATTCTCGTAATAACTAAAAAGAAAAATACCCAAAAATTGATATAAGTATAAATAATTAAGGGGCTCCCACGTCGTTAAAATCATCTTGATTATAGCAAATGACACTGAATACATGTTTGCACACGTACCGGCTACCCGGGGGGGTTATTAAAATCCAGTATTTTACAAAATCCCTAAAATAATTGCATCTCCGAAAATTACTTCTCATTTTTTTCCTCCACATGGATATTATCTACTAAAGCTGTTTAAATTAATTTAAAACAGCATTGCTTTAAGTTTAATTTATTCTATTCTATCCTGAATCGAAAACAAGTACAGATAATAACATCTCCAAAGTGACAATCTGATGTGACATCCACGTGGAGGAAGATATTGAGAAGATCTTCCTCGTTATTATCAACATAAACCGAATTATGTGTAAAACAAATTGTTGGCGGTCTCTGCTAGATTTGAGGATTAGCAATACCTTCTCTAGTCGTTCCGTACTCTGTGTAACTTAAGCACAATATTCCTTGTATATTATTATACAAATCCTTTACATTCCGGATTCCGGATCGGATACGACACAATTGTAACCGTTCCATTCCCGTCTGTGCTTCTGATTTACCAAAATCCTAAGCTTCCTCCTTTGTTTGAAACTGACATGATTTATGCTTCACGTCTCAACGAAGCATTGCGAAAATGGTTTTATAAATTGTTTGGGAATGGAGAACCCACCTTATTTTTCTTGAAAGTTTATTGAAAACTGGAGTAGGTAAATGGTTCGAATGTGTTTGTAATGGTTTGGGTAATGTAGTATAACATCAAATCTTTATATGTTGTGATAGTGCTCTTATTCGTATTTCCTCGGTCTTAAGATGTACAAAGCTGTAGCACAGATTAAAGAAGTTACTACGGAACAGATATTTCGTTCTTCGAGATTAAGTACACATTGATCCTTGTCGGGTCGTTTCTTGCGAGGCTGCTCGAACTGAGACCCCCGTGCCCACCAACCACGCACTCCACATGCACGCGCGAGCTCTAGCGCGAGCGGTGACAACCAACTGGCGGAGCGGTGCCGGGACCGCGCGAAAGTGTACGGTCGAGTGAAGGAGGCCTGGCTGTAGGCCTTATTCATTGGCAGTCATTTTCGATTCACAACTGATTAGAGGCCTCCTCCCTTGTATGTCATGCTTGCTTGGTCTAAGTCTCAACATGATCTTTCCCGCGGCCTTCTGAATACCATCTAATCTGTAGCTGTTGGCCTGCCGATTCTCCTTTTGTCACTATTCACTATAGGCTTTACTCAACCAGTTATCAGACTCCGACTTCAACATCATCATTTCAGGTGTAAGACGTCCACACAGTAGGCCACCTCCAAGTTTCTCCAGCCCCCCATTGACGCATTCTATGCTTCTGGCATTCACAGCGTTTTCACACGTTGCCACAGAGAATTTATTTATAAGATACCTCACTAGGTACTAGTACTTGACACAGATTAGTCAAATTTACTTAATACCTAGTAATTTCTCAAACTTGTTACTTACTTAAAATGTAATATTAATGTAAATAATACTTGTTTCAGGTACTTACACTGCCATGCGCTAATTAGATAACGTCGCCTGTAAGTTAACACGAAAGTTTTGTGGAAATTCAGCGCTACAGCGCTCTGTATCGCTGCATGCTGCTTGGGAACTAAGCCGCTAACTACTTTCCAGCTTAGGTAAGCGCACTCTCTTTTTGGTACAGCTATGTTAAGTGCCTGCTTGTTTTTTTCGGTCTCTGATTTATTAAGTTTGTTGTCTACCGATTTCTATTGATTGTCGTAATGAGAATCTACTTAATTAAGCGAAAATTAGATGGGCAGCGACGTATCAAATGCAATGTGCATTAGATCGCCACGATGAATTTACATAAAAGAGGGGGCAGGATATGCTGGGAATAGAATCTGATGATGATGTGTTTGTGTGGTTGTTGATTCAGTCATACAAGGAATTCATACGTTGTTTGTCAGTGAATGAATGAACGAAGTCAAAAAGTTTATAAAGTAGTTTTACCAACGATATCTGAATTAAGAATATGTTGTTGATTATTTTACACAGGGTTTGACACATCCTTAACTCACTAGAAACCGGCTCTTAGTATCGATAAAAATATTGGGATGGTAAATGAGTATGACAATAATGAAAAAGAAAGATAAGAAAGAAAGCAGTATTGCTGGACACGGCTCGTATTGTTAGGAGGTTTCTCTCTCTGGAGCCCTGACCGCCGGTAGCTTGGACCCTGTTCCCGATACCGGTGGGCCTCTATTTTTTAATGTTTTTTTTTATTCTGTATTTATAAAAACATTTAAAATGTATAAAATACGAAATGCAATTAAATAAGCAATAAGTTCAATAAACTATTAAATCTCCAAAAGCATAAGCAAAGGTCTTCAATACACCTCACATTCCATCAATTTATTCAACAACAGAAAATCATTACAAAATCCTATAGTTTTCAAGTCCTTCATTCTCCTTCAAAGACAAAAACGGTAGGTTTATTAGTCTCATTCACAAAGACCAGAGCCCTATGCTAACAAGTGTATCTAGAGCAGATGGTTACTAATTGAACTTAATTTGTCGACAGTGTCGTAATCGCTGGGAACTGCAGACTGGCTTAACGAATACTCCTCTAGGACGGTTCGCAAAACAAGATAAACAGACTGAGAACGCTCGCGCGCTCTTAAGAGGACAAAGTGCTCTGAGATTTTGGCTTTGGGATTTAGATTTAAAATACAAAGGACATGACATGAAGTCTCGTGTTTTTCCGACTTAGACAGGCATAATTTTGAGAACACTAAATGCTGCGATCGTTACTAGCTGTCTTTAAAATTTCTACTACCACGAAAAATATTATGTTCTATGATCCTACTGAATATTAATGACAGACGACAATTTTGAAATATTCTTTCACACATTTTTAACTTCTTTAACGCACGTTTGCACCACCACGGGTTACCTTTCTAACTCAGAGTCAAGTCTTTGACGCAAATGGGCCAAAGTCAGTCGCGAAAATCTGCCGTGGTAAAACTAAAATGCCGTTATCCGACATTTGGTCGATTTTTAGGGTTCCGTAGCCAAATGGCAAAAAACGGAACCCTTATAGATTCGTCATGTCTGTCTGTCTGTCTGTCTGTCTGTCTGTCTGTCTGTCCGTCCGTATGTCACAGCCACTTTATTCCGAAACTATAAGAACTATGCTGTTGAAACTTGGTAAGTAGATGTATTCTGTGAACCAAACAGGAGGATTTTGGTTTAAGGAGATTAATGTAATGACTGTGCCCTCTCAGTATATTTATGAAAATCTTTTATATGCTCATAAAAATATAAAATTGTTTAAAAAATACAGTGATATCCATAACATAAATACTAGGAACAAACACAAATTTGTAGTACCTACAACAAGGCTCAAGAAGATAGGTGGCTCGTTTAGATGTCAATGTGTACGCTTTTATAATAAGCTTCCAAGCCACGTACAAGATCTAAGTCTTAATAAATTCAAATCATTCATTAAACGTAAGTTGTGTCAGAAAGCGTTTTATACTATTAAAGATTACGTTGAGGACAAAAAGGCTTGGGATTGAGCTGCTCCAATTAATTTTGATTTTTTTATATTTTGCACCGTGAATTTTGTTTTTAATTTTGATATTTTTTTTTGTTTTCTTGCAATGACAAGAATATTTACTTTTTAAAGTATTATATTTTTTATTTTTTTATTATTGTGAATGTGAAGACTATGTGGATTTTTGTTTTTTATTATAACTTAGTTAGTTTTTACTCATGGTCTGGCAGTTTGAGTAGTTTATGCGGCCTACCCGAATGTCCTTTCTTTGGTATTGTTCGTCGAATCGTTGAGCTCCGTAAATTCTGAGTTGAGCTGCTCGGTTATTGACAAATGCGTGCACTGACTGGACAGGTCCACTCAATCTGGCTGGTTCTTTCCTCAAAAGACCATTTCAGACATATGTCTACATGGTCTTCACATGATATAACCAAGTTTTTGTCAAGACTTTAAAAGAGACTGTGACCTCTGAGTTTGTTTCGGCCTTTCTTCTCAGAGTAGTCAGATAGGAAACGCCGACCTCATCTAGTTTTAAAAAATATGATCGACATGTAAAAGTGTTTGTACAAACCAACTTACAGAAATAAAATCATTTATCATTTAACCTCATTAAGATTTTCACACAAAAATAAAAATAAAACAATAAATTTTGGGGGTTCCCATACTTGAAACTAAAACTAAAAATATTTTTTTTCATCAGACACATACGTGTGGGCTATTTATAGATAGGTCTTCAAAAATGATATTGAGGTTTCTAATATCATTTTCATCTAAACTGAATAGTTTACGCGAAATACACTTCCAAAGTGGTAAAATGTGTGTCCCCCCCCCTGTAACTTCTAAAATAAGAGAATGATAAAACTAAAAAAAATATATGATGTACATTACCATATAAACTACCACCGAAAATTGGTTTGAACGAGATCTAGTAAGTAGTTTTTTTTTAATACGTCATAAATCGTAAACCGCAATTTACCAAGTACGGAACCCTTCGTGCGCGAGTCCGACTCGCACTTGGCCGGTTTTTTTACTTATGATGGCACTATATTAATGAGAGAAAAAAATATCTATCGTTTTGTGTAAAACTATTCAACGCATTGAAAATTTGCAAACAGATCAATAGATATTTTTTTACTCATTAATATAGCATCAAAACCAGATGTTGGATAACGGCATTTTAGTTATACCACGGCAGAAATGTAACAATTACGTACGAGTACCTATGTATTTTTTTTAAACAAATATGTCGCATTGTCAGGTCCTTCCCAGTAAGTTAATAGGCTTAAGACTGAAGGTTATTGCCTATTACATAATTTTAGAGTTGTCGATTCGCACACCAATAAATTAATTTCGTGCGAATCGCCACAGAAAAAATAATATTAATAAAAAGGGTCGATTCGCACATTTCGGGCGAGTTAAATTCGTGCAATTCGTCCTTATCCCTTCTTGCGAATCGTCCAATAACCTTTCGTGCGAATCGTCCAATAAACCTTCGTGCGAATCGTCCAAAAACCCAAGACTTTAAGTCTTCTTCAATCATCATCTTCCTGCCCTTGCCCCATGTTACATGGGGTCGGCGCAACACGTTTCCTTCTTCCATACCGTCCTCTCAACCCTTAAAAGTCTTCCTCTATAAGACCACCCTTATAAAATCTATACACTTACATAAACTTTAATTTGGTTAAAATGTTAATGGTATAGGCTCTAGGGATATCCCTCGTTGGAATGCTAACAGAGATTAAATTAATACTGAAAATCCACTAGACTTGAAACAATTATCTGCAAAAGCCAGTCTCGGAACCTTTCACATTTGCTATTTGAAGTAAATGAAAACCTAAAATTGTTGTAATATTTTATGTTGTACTAGTCGCCGTCCGCGTCTCCGCCCGCGTTGGATTAGTACTTTCCCTACATCTTTTTTTTATATTATGGCCTACCAGCTTTTGTCCGCTGTTTCTCTGCGTAGCATTAGTATTATCACCTTACTTGAGAAGTTATTGGTTTACCAGAGCACACTTCCAACCAATTCCATCTCCTTCAGGATGATTTCCTGGATAAAAACTATCCAATGTCTCTCCCACAGCTTTTCACCGCTTCTTTCTCTGCGTAGCATTAGTATACTATCGCCTTACTTGAGAAATTATTGCTTCACCAGAGCACACTTCCAACCCCTTTCCACCCTCTTCAGGATGATTGCCGGGATAAAAACTATCCTATGTCCTTCATAGGATCTCAAACTATCTCCTTACCAAATTTCATCTAAATCTGTTCAGCCGTTTTATCGTGAAAAGGAAACAAACAAACAGAGTTACTTTTGCGTTTATAATATTGGCATGGATGATGGATGTGCTATTCTGATGCATTTACTATTACTGTAAAGTTTCATTAAAATCTGTTCAGTAGTCGTAAGTGTAAGAGAAACAAACATCCACTCTAACAAACTTGAACTCTGACTACAGCTTGAACTATATAATTACGTTAATTAATTATCACAATCCTATTTCTCTTAGATATGTTATGAAGTCATTTTGTTTGTACCGCTTTAGGTCTTATTTTAGTCAGTAGGTACCTACGTAATTTAATTTTAACTTTAGCACGTCAAAATGTATTAAAGCTGAAATTAAATTACTGACTATTAAATTCAATTTTAGAACAAAGTCAAAGTCAAATATATTTATTCAACTAGGCCATTTAACGGCACTTTTGAACGTCAAGTAAATTAAAATTAACAAGTAATAAAATCGATTCTACCGTGCATTCGGAAAGTAGATTGTTATGGAGAAGAACGCACAAGAAACTCTTAATATATGTGAGAACGATGCACCCAGAATAGCTCTACACACTACTACGTACAGGTATAAAGTATTAAAAAGCATTAACAATTAATTAATTTGATAAGTAGGAACATGGTTCTCACATACTTACAAATATTGCAAACATAGACATTATTACCTAAATAGAACTATAATAAGTAACTCGGCATCATTCTCTTTACGATAACGAAACAATATTATCTTCTATAGTAATTCAATACTCCTCTATTACTCATAATCTCAGTATGTCAACTCTTTTCTAGCCAAATGACAACAAAACCAGCCTATAAATAGTTCACGACCCTTCTAAAACCTCTAAATTAAAATTTATCCCCAACCAGCAAAAAACTTAATCATAATCTCAGACCTAATAAAAAGCCTCTAATTAATTCCAAGATACTTAAATAAAAAGAAAATCTTGAGTAAACAACCCTCAAAAGGCGCGGCGTTTGCAAAGTATCTAGAAATATTCTTCAGTACGATTTAAACCGTTTTATTTAACAAAAGAACGTACAAAATTAGATTTTCCGAGACTACCCTCGGTTTTGTACACAAAAGCTCTCATTATCGACACACTTGCTTATTTTTTTTTTCTACGATAATAACGGTTAATGGCTACGGAAAACCCGCAAATGCGGAGGTGGCAATTTATGTTCTTACCAATTATCGAGGGAGACCCACAATTTTATTAAACCGCAGGAAAATATGAGTATGAAGTGCGGGCGAAAACTTCTCCATTTCCATACTAGGTTCTATGTTACGGATTTTTGCATTTTTACTGTGTCATTGGAAATGAGATTTTGTTTCTGTTAAATTATTTTTATTATCATAGCAGTCTTGAAGGCTGCCGGAGATTGGCGCGTTGCGAAAAGCGACATTCCTTTTTGATAGAAATTGGTCTACAGATACCTTTATTAATATGTTTTTAGCAATTGTCGAGAAAGACCCACAATTTTATTAAACTGCAGGAAAATATGAAGCAGTGAAGTGCGGGCGAAAACCGTTCCATTTCCATACTAGGTTCTATGTTACGGATTTTTGTATTTTGAGTATGTCATTGGAAATGAGATTTTGTTTCGCTTGAATTATTTGATTATAATAGAGAAGCCTTGAAGGCTGTCGCAGACAGTCGCGATGCGACAATGCGAAAACTCTATTTCATAGAAATTGTTCAACGGATATAAAATTACTTTTACAATATTTTTTAAGTCGGTGTCAGTTAAAGAAGGTGGTCTCATATGTGTCGCATTATGGCGTCAAGGATTTTTGCGGGCGATCTGAACGTTACTACTAGGTACCTATAGTCAAAGTAATAACGGTATTCACCCAATTCAGATTATCATCATCATTATTTCAGCCGAAAGACGTCCACTGCTGGACATAGGCCTCTCCCAGACGTCGCCACATTGACCGGTCCCGTGCGTCTCGCATCCAGCGCATTCCCGCAACCTTAACCAGGTCATCGGTCCACCTAGTTAGTGAAATGCCTTCCAACGCATCGTCTTCAACTTTTCATTCAGATTCAGATTATAGTAAACTATTAAAAAATTGTTAAATCTGAATGAAGGTATACCTTAACATATTCTAACGTACTAGATTTCAAGTTGCTCTTTAAAAAAAAATATTTTCGTTGTTTTGTATTTCCACGCAGTTTCCAAGTGAAATCGCAATACTCGCAATATTTTTTCGTAATCAAAACAAATCTGTATTCATTCATAAAATTAACACAAATAAATCCATGAGTTCCATGACTGAAATATAACGATAACTGAGGAAATAAACCATTAACAATGCTTTTATGTCCTTGGCGACCATTCGAACTTACACTGGAGGCCATTATAAACGACCCACGTTGAAATAAATTAGCACAGGCTTAACCTTTCGCCGCCACTGTCCTGTATGTACGGTGGACGTAATGTCTGAAACGTCACCCGTGATACGACGTTCAATTTGTTATTGAAATTACTCATTGTAGGTACGTGTATTTTTTGGGCGAAAAGTCTGACATGTACTGTGACTCCCAATAGTGCTTTTTGTATTTTTTTCATAACAATTTTTCATTTTGTGTAATTATTTATGTTTACCTACGTCTGTTACACAGTAAAGGGCTGAAACTTGTTATACGAAAAACAATTTTAACAAAAATCAAACCGACTTCCAAAAAAAAACTGTTTTGGAAGTCAGTTTATTTTTCTAAATCTTTTCTAAGATCTTTTTTTGATAAAAGAGGAAAATAAAAACACTTTGTAACCAAAAAACATACCGACTTCCAAAATAAAACACAACAAAGCGAAAATAACTTTCTTTTCGGAATTTAGTTTCTTTTGGTACCCATTGTTTTTCTTTATTCGACACCGACTTCGGTAAAGAAAGTTATTTTTCGCTTTGTAGTGTTTTGTTTTGGAAGACGGTTTGTTAAAAAGATTTTTTATTTTACTCTTTTTAGTTTTGGTAGGTACTGGAGGTACCTACCAAAACTAAAAAGAGTAACATATATATACATAACTATATACATAACATACATATATATATAATATATACATAACATATTAACATGAAAATTATTAAAAAATTTGCCCTCGATTTCTCTAGGATCCCATCATCAGATCCTGGTTTCCTTATCATGGCACCACCCTCGACATATCTCCTTTCCAACAAAAAAAAAGAATCATAAAAATTGGTTCATAAACGACGAAGTTATCCGCGAACACACATACAAAATATAATATATTGAGAAACCTCCTCCTTTTGGAAAGTCGGTTAAAAATCACCTCAAAAGCAGAAAATACGACAAAATATTACCTCAAAATTACACACAGAAAATCTGTGAGCCTTACATTACGAGTAAAATGTACAGCATCAAAGTTCAAAGCACGGCTTTGGCAGCGGCTGGGCATACCTCGCCATCTTAACGGCAAAACGGTACTTCACTTAAATAAATCCACTCCGATATGATCTAAGTAACCGTGTTCGTATATACTTCGTGACTGCACTAACACGACCAGTGAAATATGAGCTCAGTAAGTGAAGTTACAACTTTATTTGTAATACTTTTAGGGTTGGCGAAAGAAATAGATGGGTCTGTTTCGCTGGTCGAAAGTTGAACGTGTCCAGTTTCTTAAGTCTATAAATATGTTTTTTCATATTCACAGACTGTTTCTATTTCGTGATTTGACAATGATGTTTGTGTGTAATATTGTTGTTATAATGTCGTGATGTGAGTTTTTATGTCATATTGTTTTGTTGTATTGTTATATTCGGCTGCCGTTTTAAATCGTTTTGTGGGCAAGCTTTTTAATAATTCATACACATACATAATATTACGACTGTATGTCTCGAAGAGTTAGGCAGAGATACACCACATTACGTCAGTTTGGTCCGCCAAACTGGTTGCCACTTTTATGGTTCCATAGTCAACAAGGAACCCTTAATTTCGCCATCTGTCCGTCCGTCCGTCCGCAGTTTAGCTTAGATAATCTTAGTATTAGAAAGCTATAATTTTGTCGTCTATCCCATGGGGTAGGGTATCGTTGGATAGGACATTCAAAAATATTACGGGTCTGTGAAAACCATTTTTCGATTCAGAGATCCGTTTGCGTAAAATTAAGCATTAAATGTTCCCCTGCCAGCTAAATGGTTGCTTTTGGATATGTGAAAAAATTCACGCAGTAGTATATATAACGATATTAAAATAAAAATTATCACAGCTAAATAAGCTTAACAAGTTTACGATTAATCAACTACGGAACCCTTTTACTGCGTGTAGCCCGAAACGCACTTGGCCGGTTTAATAACAAAAAAAAAAAAAAGCAAATCATATTACTCTGATTAAAGAAATAGGTATAGTGGTTGTTATATCAAAATCTTGTAAAGTTATTTCGAATATATTTCTACTTATAAATCTTTACATCTCAGTTAATTTATTCCCCAAATAATAATCATTTCACAAATAAGCCTACCGTTAAAGATCCAAATCTTCGAAAAGATTATCTACAAGCGAGCAGCCTCCAAGTAATCTTTAGAACTTTAGTCTAACATCTTTGCTATAAAACAGATTACCATCAGAACATCGAATAAAACTTTACCAAATACTGCGAAGACTTAACTGGTAAACAGCAATTTTTTAATACAGTTCGGTCTTATCAAGTTAAAGGTTCTCGCAGAAAAGTGCGATGCGACAACCTTAATCTTTTTAATGTATTTTTACTGAAAATGGAAGTACACGTTATCCTCCACCGATTAACATGAAATTTTGCATACACGTTTAGTTTGGATGACAATGCATGGTTAGCTAAGTGACATCATTCTAAATCCAAAATGGCGGATGGCCCATGATGGCGGACTAGTTATTTTTGTGCACTGCCATGATATGGGTATCGAATGAAAGGGTTTTGCTGAGAAGAATAGAGAAATATTTGTTTTAAAAAATGAACAATTTGATTTATATAATTTTTTATCCGTGTTACAACACTCGAATCGCGTAACACACTTTTTATAGCAGGATTCTGAAGGAAATTCCTTATCCATTGCCATGTTTTAAAATTGCATCAGCTCGATAAAGTTAAAAATGAAAAGATTTTTTTTTATACTGACAAAATTAAACTCATTACCATGAATAATATCTAACTCAATTCCCTTAGTTTTATTTATAACAATTTCTATAAAAACTTATTGTCGCATCGCTGTCACACTACGTCGCGCCTGTCTGTGACAGCCTTAACTCAAAATTAATTTGAGCCTTATCATCTAATCAACAAACCAGGGGATAAGATACATTCCAGGATTAACCAGGCTCACAATTCATTTGTTGCTAGGCTTACATTTTGCTGAACAAAAGTAATCTGATAAAATTACTTTTAGTTAAGAGGCGGCAGAGAAAATATATTTTGATGAACAGGCATTTTCGGCTAAGACACCTAGGTACTTTGTTGAAGTTTCGAAAGTAAGGTTGTAGACTGACTTCTACTTGTGTTAGGGATTATGTGGGCTTCGAATGTAATCTCCTAATAACCCGAGTCAGGTTAAAAGCTGAGTAATATTCGAATGAAAACAGTTGTTGAAACTAAATAATAACTAGAGATGCCGCGAATAGTGTTTATAGCGAATAGTCGAATACCGATTAATCGCCATTCACTTTGGCGAATAGTCGAATAACTCGACATTACTATTCGACATAAAAAAAAAACATTAAACACATTAAAAATATTTCTAATTTCTTCTAAGGTTGTGAGAAAAAAAAGAAAACGAAACCGACTTGCTCCAGAACGTGCAGAAAAAAATGTTTTTTTGCACCACAATCTGCCTCTGTTGGATTTTAAATATTAATTAAAAAGCCTTACTAATTTAATTTCATGAATATGATAGGCACAGGCACATATTACAGATAATAATTGATATAGTGTATTGTTTTATTAAGGAAAATAATTAAAAAAATGATTATTTTTAACTCATTAGTTCTTTTGTTCGTTAAAAGTTTATTTTCGACGACTATTCGCCGAATGCCGAATAATACTAGCTATTTTTCGGTATTCGACGAATATCAAAAAAAATACGAGTAATGCCGAATACCGAATAATAGCGAGTATTCGCGGCAACTCTAATAATAACTAACAAATCGAATGTTGTAAAGATAGCTCTTTATAACATGCTAGTTTTGGGGCGGTAATTTCTGTAAGACTAAAAGCCTATGACCAGTGTGTGTTGCCAGTGAATGATTACCTATGGGACCGAGACGTGGTCGCTCACTATAGGCCTCATCAGAAAGCTTAAAGTCATCCAAAGGGCAATGGAGATGGCTATGCTCGGAGTTTCCTTGCGTGATCACGTCAGAAATGAGGATATCCGCAGGAGAACCAAAGTTACCGACATAGCCCGAAGAATTGTCAAATTTAAGTGGCAGTGGGCAGGAAAAGTTCTGGAATGGCGACCACGAACCGGTAGACGATACGTTGGAAGGCCTTCCACTAGGTGGACCGATGACCTGGTTAAGGTTGCGGGAAGGCGCTGGATGCGAGACGCACGGGATCGGTCAGTGTGGCGACGCCTGGGGGAGGCATATGTCCAGGTGGTCGTCTTTCAGCTGAAATGATGATGATGAATTTCTGTAAGTTCTGATCCAATTAAGAAAGTTCTTTCTCAGATGGTTTCACTATCGGTAAGTGTGAGTGTCATATGCATTTTTATGCCGGAAAATGCAGGCTTTCAGTGGAGTACTGGCTACAGTACTGAAGATGAAGACGCAAGTAAAAGCTGAGGAAACCGGCAGGCTTATTACGTATCTTTTGCAAGAGCATAGCGATTTTTGCGCAATAATTGCTCTTCAATACAAAAGTTTCAGAGTAGATGGCGTTTTTTTTTTAAATAAGTGCATTTGTCAAACAGCGAGCGATTAGCACTCGATTGTGTAGGACCTAACATACCTACACTGCAGGTAATTCCGATTTTTATGAGATAAAGCGTTTGATCGCTATCGTTTTACTCTTGCAAAATATACGTAATAAGCCTACGGCATGTTCTAAATTCAAAAATTCAAAGACATGTGACACAAAGTACGTAAGCGGCGGCGCGCCGCATACTATTTTGTGCATGTGACATCTCATCCCGTCTGGGTCCGCATGGTGGATACGCCCTTCCTTCTCACAGAGATAAAGTCTGTATCCTAGCAGTGAGAACATTGAACCTAACTTTGCTGAATAGAAAAACAAACCATGTGCCCACAATAATACCGGTGCGTGAAGAGTAACCTACCTTATGTTACCAGGCAGACATTGTAGGTACAAATTCACCCTCCTTTCACCCCTAGGCTACACCGGAACTCCACTGAACATTCCTACAGACGCGATAAGCTGGTACCGCTCATTCATCAAAAATTGCATACATAACGTACATTTTGTTTTTGCAAAAATACCCTGTAGTGTGGCTTTTTCAATTTGCATGCAAGGATAATCCGAGTGATAACATTCTTATAAGCTTCTTTCATACCAGGATACACTTTTTTGAGTACTTGTGAAGATTTTGGTTACTTTTAAACTGAAGAATTGCTTATCGCAGGTGTCTGAATTAAGAATTTTGAGTTATGAACTTGTCAAACTCTACCATGATAACCTTTTGTATGAGATTTACTACTGCGCAGCCAATGTAGCCAACTTCAGGGCGGCGAAGAAGTTAGGCGAGAACTATACGTACCTATTATAAATTGAGACTTTCTTAACTTCAAATTCTCGGTTCAGAAACCAGACTTCAGTGCCACTTACCTAATGTTGATTGGAACTCAAACTTATTTAATATGATACCCACCCAAATAAGTTAGGATAAGGATGAGATATAATACTCACAACGGAACTTTGTGTCTCTGAATTGGCTGCAAGACCCTGCGCAGTAGCTATTTATGTGTCAATGTTTGAGGTGAAGATAGCATTGTATAACTGTCTCTTTCAGCCGCTTACGTTTGTCGCATCGTCCTATCTCGTTTACTCTATGCAGTTTATCAATTGACAAACTGTTTCTTGCGCAATGGTTGGCAGAGCTAACTTCAGAGACCCAAAGATCCGTTGTGACTACTATACCTTTATGATTCAATCAATCTGCCTAGACTTTTCCTAACTATATTGGGCTCGGCTTCCAGTCTAACCGGATTCAGCTGAGTACCAGTGTTTTACAAGGAGTGACTGCCTATCTGACCTCTACAACCCAGTAACTGGGTAACACGGTACTACTTAGCAACTGGTGTCAGATTGCAAGCTTCTGACTACTCGTAACGACTGTCAAAGATCTTCAAATGACAGCCGGGACCAAAGGCTTAACGTGCTTTCCGAGGCACGGAGGAAACTCGGTATGTTGTAATGATCACCCATCCACGGACCGACCTCGTCAAGCGTTGCTTAACCTTGAAGATAGACCCGTGCGGCTGTTATTATTTAGCCATGAGCTCCTCTATACCTTTATGATTATTTACATATAATTTTCTTGTCATCATTTCGTTTTATCATCATGTGCCTACTACAGGTGCACTTCTGACTAACCCTTCGCGAATAACAGGCGAGATGTTGATATTTACCTTATGTTTCATCTTACATGCATAGGGTTGCCAGGCGTCCGGATAAAGCCGGACACAATCTGGCTTTTTGATTGCGTGTGCGGTCAGATTAGACGGCTTCTAACCTCCGGCTTTTGTTAGGCTTTTTAAATATTATCATTTTAAAGAAAAATGAGCTTTTAAGGCAGGTGTCTGCCAATTTTTTTATCAAATACTTTATGTTACAATGAATTTAAAGATTATTTAGTTCATTAGTGTTTTGTTTAATTTAGTTTTCAATTGCAAAATTGTAATAATAGTAAGTTAGTAATGAATGATAATCAAAAAGGAAGATTGATTCATTGAATTTAAGAAGATTTTGTGGTAAATAAACGTTTTCATTTGCTTTATTGGAACTAATATTGAATTTTTAATAACAAAAAAGACCTATTCATATAATTTTATAGTTGTTTCATTAGAATTTATGGAAATGATAAAAAAAATGGTTTTCTTTAAAAAAAAATGTTTTTTAAATTGGTACTAAGATTAAAAAATTAAAGATCTTGGGCCTTTTTATCCAGATGATCGGCTTAACTGACTGGTATGTCCGGCTTTTCGATTTTAAGACCTGGCAACCCTACACATGCAGTGTACATTATAATTTCCATAACACTACTAATAACATCTTAACAACTTCAGTTGTGCAAGTGAATGATTTGATTCAAAAACAAAACAGAACTTTTTACATATCTTAAAATAGTAGACTACTAAGTAAAAACTCTTCAAGCGTGTTACGAACAAAGAAAGTTGTTGTACGTAAGTCTTGATTCACTTTTGTTTACTTTTATGTGACGAAATATTTATGTGTATTTACGATGCGAGGACTTATGAATGTTTCCCTTCTTTCGTTTGTGAATCCCATCATCATAATTCACGGCCCTCGATATCACCACTCTTGGGATACACTTAAAATTATATCTGCCTCGGTCAAGTCAAGCAGATTTTTGTACCAAAGCATGACGTTATGTGAAATTACAAACGCACTGTATGGTCGTAATTTATGTTTATGTGACAAAAATACGCGTCCAATATTTATTGGTAACCCAACTGACTGACTAAATAATATTTTTCAGGAAACTACCCTATTGGCAAGGAGTTGTTCAGTCAGAAATATATAATAATTGCCCATTCCAAAACGTAGCCTCTATCGAGAAATACGGACAAGACACTATTAAATAGAATATACTTTAATGTTCACCAAAGAAAATAATTACACACCAATAAAAATTAAAATAGTATAGATGTAATAAAAGAATAAGATAAAAGAAGAAGAAAAGGAGGCGAAGTAATTAAATAGTAAAGATCTCTTCAAAGTTAGAGGGAAGAGGCTTCTTCTGGGTAAGCTCACTCCATCGTCAACTTTACCTCTGTACCACCACATAACAGATAAAAGAGGTAATCTCTTTTATCTGTTCTGTGGTCACCACTGACCTAGACTAGAGTTAAGAGCAATCGCATCTCAAAAAAAAAGATTGCTAAAAAAGATCGAGCGCTCTAATTTCAATTGTGTCGATAGGAATTGCATGGCATAGCGTCTATGTGGACGTACTTGCTTATCGCTTATACTGCAATTTTTCTACCCAAAACTCCGTCTTTTACATCTCACCAACATTCGTCATTAGTCTGTCATCGTTACAAGTTTTCCCTCCACAAAACCGTCGTAAGTGCCACATAAATACATACCTATCGGCGATAAATTTGAATCTACCCTACGTTTTGTACCCCCACTTAGGACCCCACACAATAAGTCAAGTCCTAAGCAAAGTTGGGGCGCCATCCCCTCACAGATTCGCCTGAACATCGATAAAATGACGCTGAGGGGATGAAATAGAGTTATGAGACACGAAATATTTTTTTATTTGTTTGAAAACGATCCATTTTTATGTAGATGCAGGTTTGAGAAATTGTGGGAGAGTGTCAAGATGTGTCAGATATTGTGGTTATTGCTAAAGGGAATTGAATTTGGATGATGTACTGAAGATATCATCACCCTGTTCTGTTATCTCAATTTGTTTGGTTTCGACGCAGAAAGTCATTACCCGACTGCCGAAGGAAGGTAATGTGTTTATCTGTCTATGTATGTATGTTTGTTCCTATGTGGCGTTCCAGAGGCCAAACGCGTTTGCCGATTTTGATGATTCGTACGTCAATCGATTCGTTTTAATCTTGCGAATATCACTGGCTACATTAGAATGGGAAAATAGAAAAATGATTGCTCTTGGGCGCCATATTATGGGAGCCCAATTTTTTTTCTTCCTTTCCTTTTGTATGGGGTATTAAAAAAAAAACAAAAATATAAAACACTTATGTTTTTAAATGTACCTAATTCGAAAAAAAAATAACTAGAAAGTGTTAAATAAAAAAAAGAAATAAAAAAACCAAGGGTTTTATGATTTCTTTTTTTTAAAAGCGAACTAAAAAAACTAGAACTAAAAAAAATCATGCTGTGCAGTCGGAGGATACATCTGGTTTTGGTCAGCCAGCTCGCGAATATGTATTTTCTCTCGCTTTTTAAGAAGTCGGGTTTTTTGATTTCTTACAAACGTCTCAATCAGCACACTGAAATCACTTAAGTAAGATTATAAATAAATGTTTTTTTTTATTTGACACAAAGATAAGACGTAACAATACAGTCTTTGATATTAGTATTACCACATACATGTGCGTTTCAAGTTCATGGTGATAAGGTGAGTTAACTCCCAAACATTTGATGCCAAATGCACAGAATAAATATACAAACAGTATGGAAACTACCTACAAACGCTCGGAACGGCACACTCACACAAACATGCGCATCGACGAGACCCATATAAAGCGGCTCGCACTACTGACAGCACTGCAGAAGTGCCGTGCGTATAGTGCGGGAGACGTAAGTTGACCCAAATGTATTATCGTTCTCTTGAAATTAGACGATTTAAACCTAAAAGGAGTAAGAAGTAATATAGCTTTGTTGTATTTAAATCAGGGTTCGTTTCTGTAGAAAGATTAGATAGTGCAAGAAAAGATGCGACGTTTTTTTGGTCCCCACCAAACACCCCCGTTGCGGCGCAAACAAATTACAACTAAACCACAGTATAAATATGGACGAACAGTACTGTTTGTTCATATTTATACTTTGACTAAAGCTTAACACGCATTGCGATGTTTATTCGCGCGACTAAATATCGCAATGCGTGCAGCTTCATACAATTCCATAGTTCGCAGAATGGGCGGAACAAAAACCGCGCGAATAAAAATCACAGTGCGTGCTAAGCCTAAAATAAAGCTTTTGGTAGGATCGACTTCCATCCACTAAATTCCCTAAAAACAGCAAACGAATCAGCTCATAGTGATGGACATTTTTTTTTTTTTTATTAGTCCACAGAAGACCAGTCCGTCCAACTGTCTTCACGAAATCGGATTGACAGTTCATTCCGTTGTGGTTTACAAAAAGGGCCCTCTTTTTTTAAAAGCGACACCAAAATATCCCTTGGCACAACTTTTCTAATTAAAGCGGAATTGTGAACCGAAAAACTTTTTGTTTTTAATTTTTAATCATCCTGATGTCCATGGCCCAGTAATTAGGGGTCTTTAGGGGTCCTATCTTGACCCCAAAGTGGTGTAAATCAGTTAAAACATTTTTGTTTAAGGTTACGCACGAGTAAATTTATTTAAAAAGGTTAGGGAAATGGACTGAAAATGTGTCGTTTTTGTTTATAAGATAAGCGGGAAATGTGTTTTGAGTTCAATGTTTGGAAAGATTTTGCAAGGCAAAAATACTTCGCATTGGATGTGGCTTTCCGCGATGGGTCAGGTGCGCAGTACTCATAACCGAGGTGCGTGTATGAGTAGATGTATGAACGTGAACAAAGCGAAAGGAGTAAGTATGGATCGTAGCAGATGGCGTTTTGTAGTTCCGACTACCCCCATGGGAAAAGGGGGTGAGATTATGTTTACAGTATGTGACTGACGCGTTTTGAATGCACTAAGAAGGTATTTTAATAATGCAATCTTTGAGGGGTCAAAAGGGGTATTACGAAACATTCGGTGCACAAAGTCGCGGGGCGTGAACTAGTTACATACAAATCCTATCAAGCTTGTGCATAAAGCAGCTTTAGTGCAGTATGTGGGAATGAATGCCATAATCCCTGCCAGCTTATTTGAAGTTAAATTAGTTGAAGCTTACTATTTCAGAGTTGCCAACACACACGATTTTAATTATACAAGTTGATAAAACTGCATTTGATTAGAAACTATGACTTTTAAAACTTTGATTCATGTATTAACCACAGGAAATGCTTTTTAATCCGTTTGACATTAATTTCCTGTCACATGACGTGACAAACAAAGTCATTACAAGCTTTTATTTAACTTGCAATGTATACGTATGTATGTTTGTTCGGGTCAAATCTTGCAACCGAATTTTAAAGCAGTTATTCTCAACCGATCAAGATGAAATTTTGCATACACGTTTAGTTTGGATGACAATGCATGGTTACCTAAGTGACGTCATTCTTAAGCCAATATGGCGGACGATCCAAGATGGCGGACTAGTTATTTTTTGTGCCCTGCTATGATTTAGATAACAAATGAAAGAAAAAAAAAACTGCGGTGGTCAAGATCGAAATGTCAAAATGTAAGGGATTGATCACGTGACATTTCAATAGCACATACAGTTTTGACATTTTTGCATTTGCAATCGCGACGCTTTTGTTGAATTTTAGATTCATAAAAGATTAGTTAAAACACTCAACAAACCACTTCACGATAACATCCTGTTGTTACAAGACAAGCTTTAGTTTTTAAAATAAACTGTATCGATTTTAAAGTATTATTTTCCATCATTTATTGTTTTCTTTTCAACTTGCAAAGCATAAACATGACATAAAATTGTTTCCTCTTACTCCCGTTAAGTGAGGAACCCTGTTCTGCATAATAGTGCATTGAATACTCAATTTAAAATACAATACATGCTTATTTCAACCCCCACAACAGTTTCACCCCCTTTTAATATCGCTTGGTTTTATTTAATCCGTTTGGTATTGCTTCTTCACGTCATGTGTTTCCCTGGGGTAAGTGGAGATTAAATGTGTTCTGATTGCCATAGTGTGAAAATATCCGGTTTCTTCTGATAGGGGCAACGCAAGGAAAGCCCTAATGACGGCCATTTTTAATCCAGCTATGTGTGGAAATGGGCTTGAAAATATTTAAATATGCGAGTACTTAATAGACGGTCATTGCTCTCCATTTGATTAGAATACTCTTATTTAGGTTAATCGGTCTTCTATGGGGTTAATGAGTTATCAATTGCTACAGGCAGACCCAAGGTATTTTTTAATAGGCTTGCGTTTGACCATTATCTTACCGGATGGTAAGTGATGATGTGATCGACGATAGAGCACGCATGCCTAGAAGTAACCTATTTACTCTTAACTCAAATACCCCCAGGTAAAAACGCCACCCCGTAAAAAGTCTCGCGAATGAAAAATTCACTTACCCCGGCATTTTGTATTACAATCATAAGGCAGTGCCTACACTGCTGAAGCTAGCTGAACAAATACCCCCTTATACCCCTTATCCCCCAAATCATAAAACGTTTACTCACCTCCGCTGTCCCGAAAAATAGGAGGATTCGGATCCCATCAAAATATTAGCCGGCAATTTCGAGGAAGCACGAACTTTCGTTGGAAACATTAGCATTCTTATGGAGAAGGAACTCTTTCATCAATCCTACCCATCGCACGTAATAATCATTGCATTCGCTCGGTGCCGAGTAAATGGTTCGAATGTGGGGTTGGGACTTATTGGGGGTCGAGGAGCGGGGAGTTGAGTGGGGTAACTAGAAATTTTTCCATGTGTCTATTCTGGTTTTATTTTCTGTAAATCAAATAGTTTTTTTTTGTATGAAGGAAAATGTGGAAATATAGATCCATTTATGAAGATCTTGTTGTGTAAGACTACTTTTTATTATTTCAAAAGATCTTCTTAATATTTGTGGTGAAATAAAATGAGGGTAGAAACATTTTAATTTTTCTAGCAATTTATAGTCAAGGGTATAAAGAATAAAGTTATTGGCGACGCTTATATTAAGCTTAGCAAGAAAAATACCATTATAAATCTAAACTAGCTTAGGATTAAAAAGCTATTTCCACTCATTTATTAATTACCAACAGCCAGTTACTTAGTGCAAGAAATACTGCTTTTATTTCATCCACC
Source organism: Orthosia gothica (assembly GCA_949775005.1). NCBI lineage: Eukaryota > Metazoa > Arthropoda > Insecta > Lepidoptera > Noctuidae > Orthosia > Orthosia gothica. The sequence goes on along the minus strand of OX459040.1, from coordinate 10,504,383 downwards.
TAGATTAAATTAAAACTGAAGCAGAGTAAAGGATGAATAATTAAATTGTTGCCTTATAAAACAAGGATTAAATACATCTCAATTGTTTTGCAAGTATGTTTAAAAATAAACAAACAGACCAAGATGACTGACGAGTCGCATTTAATAAACTAACTTAATATAGCCCTTTCTTGATTTCTTCTGTTTTTTTTATAATATGTCTTTCTGCCCTGTATAATCGACTTTTCTGCTTTAATTATCAAGACTTCCCCATAAATTACCTATCTAGATCTTGCTGATCCATGAAACTATTAAAAACCAAACACATACGAGTACATAAACTTGCTCCTTCTTCCGTTAAAGATATGCTGAAACTACAGATAGCCAAGATTCCGTTATAATCTTAGAGTCATACCTTTATCATCATCCTTTTAATGTTCCTCTGCTGGGACCTAGGCCTCATCTCTTTGAGAGAGGGAATGTGCCTTAATTCACCACGCATATACTTAACTCTTTTTAACCGACTTACCAAAAAGGAGGAGATTCTATGTTCGACTTTAAGTTAGTTTTTTTTTTTTGTGTATGTTCACCGATATCTCCGTCAATTGTGGACTGATTTTGAAAATTATTTTCATGTTTGAAAGAGTATGTTTCGAAATTGGTCCCATTTTAATTTGGATAAGGTTTGATGAAGAACTTCGGAGATACACAACAGAACTCTTCAATAAATAACGGCAAACCTCTCGGGATTGCTGCAATCGCATGTCTGTTTGTTGTTTATACCATTTCATAACATAACATCACGCCAGTACGCTCTAAAGGTGTACGCAGATCTCTCATTTCACCAGTTATGTTCAAGTTTGATGTTATTCGGTTAATCTATTCTGAAGTTATAGGGACCTTAATAAACAACTTGCTATTAGGTAGGTAAAACTAAAAAGGGAAAAATAAAAAAACTTTTTGCAAAAAAATACTACCGACTTCCAAATGAAAAACTACAAAGTGAAAAATAACTTAACTATTGGAAATCGGTGTCCATATCGCAAAAAAAAAATTACCTACGAAAGACACCGACTTCCAAAAGTTAAGTTATTTTTCACTTTGTAGTTTTTCATTTGGAAGTCGGTAGTATTTTTATGCAAAAAAGTTCTTTTTAATCATTCCGTACTGTTCCACTCTTAAGCAACGGTTTTCCCTATGTCTTTCGTCCGTCTCTGTGTTGCGCTCCTTCACGCCAATTCTCAAACATATGATACAAAAAAAAGGATTTATCGCTACCGCTTATCAACGTGCACCTCACTAGTCCCTACAGATACATATCGAAGGGCCTTTATAGTTCTTTTGTGCGATAGAAACCCTACGAGGGGTCCTCGGTACATTATTATGTGTAGTTTATTGATAGAAGGATTTCAATACCAATAGATTCCTACCCTCTTTCATCTATTCAGATTGGAGAGTTTTGTAAAATTTGTTCCTTTATGAAACTGTTTTTGTTAGGTTGGATTGCCTCGTTGGTTTTTTCTAGTGGTAGATAGATATATTATGCTCGATTTTGTACCATTTTGCTACACGTGTTATGAAATTTTAATGCTTTATTTATTTAAACTCCATGTACAGTAGTGGTACATAGCCGCAAGGCATTCTCTACCAGTCAACCTTTTGGGTTAAATAGGACAAAGTTGTGAAAGGTTACAAAATAAAATCTAAATATAACATCTATCATACGAAAATGTATATACTTACGTGTATATTAATAACACACATTTACAAATAAAATAAACTAATAAATACTTCAGCAAACACCAATAAAAAAACGAGAAACCTATTATGGGCCTACATACCCTTGTGCCGTAAAACGGTAACTTTCTAAAGCATACTCTTTAGTAACGGCTAGGTTAAAAGGTTTGAAAAAAAAGAATATTTTTGATTCATGAACATAATTTTGAACACAAGTTTTTTTCGTGTAACTAATAGTTTTGCTTAAAAAAAAATAACAACACGGTATTTTAACACAGATAAATTTATGGCTGGAATTTCTTCAAAACTAACATAGCATATGTAAAACAAATAATATTTTGCAAACAAAACTGCTCAAAAGGAGGTTCAATATTGATATTTTGGCATCGGCCAGTACTGCGCTAACATTGGGGCGTAAATAGCGCCTTAATAATTACTATGACTAGACTTCTATCTCTAGATGAGAGCTATTTAGTCTGACTTAAATAGTGGTTACGAACTTTTCTTTTAAAATTGAGTGGTGTTGCCGTAGCTGAATACTGCGAAAAACGTAACATTTAAACGCTGTATTTTCCACCGACACGCTAAGCAGAAGAAAAGTGAATTTGCTTTCAGCTTTTTTAATGGATAAAGGTAGCGCGTTCCCGAACTTTATTGTTGAGACAGAGTATGAATTGGTCATAAACCGGTGCGGTGTGAAGGAATTTAGAGAAGTAGATTTTTTAAGCTCGAAGGTCGACTGTGAGAACTGCCCAACACTTTGGAAATAAGTTTTTTGATAATCGGCAGTTCGTTCGATCGTTCATAATAGTGAAGAGCAAGCAGAGAGATCAGAGGGACCTCCTGAGTCGGATAGGCAGCCATTTAAGCTGAGAACGTTAGGAAGAAATAATCGTGAGTTACTTAGTTGAACTCTCTAGGTTGGATAAAATGTAACAGAGATTTTTTCAGTAGCAGATCAGAGACTGGGTTTGTACTACTTTAATGACCACTGACATGCCTTCCATAACAGCTATAATATTATGAAATACGTATGTACTCCTCAGCATACACTTTGTCGCAATACTAGCGTGATGTTACGTTGTTTTGACTCAAAATGTTTTCGCCAAACAAGGTGTATCATTTTATATACCACAATAACCCTTCAGGCTGTCTTAATGTTTTTGGGATACCTTTTATACTAAAAAAGTTTATTCCGAACGGTTTACCAAACGTGACGAACCTATGTTTCGTTGAGTGTCACAAGGGTTGACTTAACTTGTCATAAAAGGGTAGAAGTAGTGGAGGCCTTAGGTTATTGCCTTGTTATTTTGTAAGGCTTTTTACACTCCTTTTTGGAGGTAAACAATGACTTTATTCGTTGTACACAATGAATGAGCATGTTTTTGGCAACAATTTATCCAGATAGATCCAATCGGTAAGAATAGCAGTGGTGGCGAAGTGGTAACGGCCCCGACTTACGTGTCGTAGATCGTGAGTTCGAACCCAGGCAGGCGCTTTACTTTGTGTTAATAATTTATCACCACTGCTCTTAAAACGGTGAAGGAAAACATCGTGATGAAACTGGCATGTCTTAGAACCAAAAATAAAAGAGAACCACCAACCCGCACTGGCCCCGCGTGGTGGACTTAATCCAGCCCATTACCTCTCAGGGAACATTAAAAGGCTGATGATGATGATGGGTATCCAAGTCTCTATCTCTTCTTCTTCGTACACCACATCATCTACAGATGATTCTATGTTCAATGCTCGTTTTTAGGGTTCCGTACCCAAAGAGTAAAAACGGGACCCTATTATTAAGACTCCGCGGTCCGTCTGTCTGTCTGTCTGTCACCAGGCTGTATCTCATGAACCGTGATAGCTAGACAGTTGAAATTTTCACAGATTATGTATTACTATTGCCGCTATAACAACAAATACTAAAAACAGAATAAAATAAATATTTAAGTGGGGCTCCCATACAACAAACGTGATTTTATGCCGTTTTTTGCGATAATGGTACGGAACCCTTCGTGCGACTCGCATTTTATTTATGATGTTTCGACCAGAGGTCCTAGACAAGTAACACTCTATCATCAAAAGCGTGGCGATAGCGATTGTCAAAAAGGCAAAATTGTATGGGATTGACAAGCGATATCGAAAAATCACGTGATCAATCCCTTATTTTTCGACTATCGCCTTCGCTGACATCGAATGCCACTTGTCTAGAGCCTCAGAACAAACTTAACCACAACAGTCCTAGTGCTAGCCTCGAAAAGGTCTCAACCTCTTTGACTCTATATGAAGGATATATTTCGTACTTGTATGGTTCAATATGTAAGAAAACTTTGTCCTACCCTCTATCCTGCCCTCTGTGCCCTAAAATCTGCAGTCAAAGAGACTTAAGCGCTGCCCCTGACCATGCTTTGGAAGTGCCAAGGTATTGGGCCAACAAAATTGAATTGTACCTAATAGACGAGAAAGAAGAAAGTATTCAAATAAGATCCCTATAATTCCGTGTCGATTCTCTAGGACCTTAATTAAAATGGGCGTGGTCTATCTACAGATTTCTAAAACTTGGTAAAAATAATAATATCTCCGGCTTGCCTTTATTGGCCGGTCGGAGTGAACACTGACGGGGAACAGAGCTCCCTCTTCTCTCTTATCTTAATTGGCGTTGATTAAACAAGAACATAACATTTTTATGAACAATTCTTGAAAAAAACAAATTTAACTCACAATTCAATAACAAATCGATGCATATCGCGCCATCTAGTAATATTTATGAACCAAATTTATTATTTCTTAGCGCTGGGACTCCGTGGTTACAGTCACCTATGATCTAACTAGCTTTTCTCTCAACTATATCAGTGCAATCTAACCGTATGCAACTGAACTCCAGTATTTTTCGTGAACTGCCTATCCGACCTCCACAGCCCTGTCACTGGGTGACACTGGTTCACACACAGACTTTCGGGATTCTAACTAGTTGCGACTACCAAACATCTGCCTGCCAGTGACAGCTGGAACCAACGGCTTAATGTGCTCTCCGAGGCACGGAGGGGTCTCTTTACGTTATGATAAATCTCGGCAAGCATTGGTTATCCTTGAATATCGACCCGTACCGCTATCAGGTATAAACTAAGCCTTAATCCTGTTCAAAATAAAATAATGCTAGTAGTACCTATAATAACATAACTAAATGGGTTAAATAAATAGAAAAAAGAACATCATACTTGTATAACTTCGTTAAAAGCCACCTTCCAGCTTTATCGATAACAAGGTTAGTCCTTCGGTTCCACCCACGTTGGTCCTCCAAGCGCCGAGAAATCCTTTTTCTATATATATATATGTACAGAAAAAACTGCTTTTACAGTTTAGCTGTGAAATTGATAGAAATCGTAAGTGGGTCCAGACCAAATTTTTTACGTAATTGCACAACGTAAATCACAATGTGTCACACTGGATTATAAATGTTCGAAAATAAATCGCACAATGGAATGAAAATTATTGACGACTTAACCGGCAAGTAGTAACAATTCACAAATAAAAAAGCAGTGGCGAAAATATTCTTAGGTAGTCAAGCAAGGACATGCGTATTTCACATAGCGTAAAAAGACACCGAGCTGTTATTATATTTTATTTGAAGAAATTAAGCTTCAAGTTCAGTTGTTTAATGAATGAGACTGCTTACAATATATAAAGATAATTATTAGCAAACATATCCAAAATTGTTTTGTCAATTATGAGTCGGAATCTACTGTCTGTATCCGGCAAAAATTTGGACCTGACCCAGGTGTCTATTTTCTTGTATGACCTTGTTGTATATTATAAAATACCTATTAGTTTAAACGGGCAGCATCACCCGCCTGAGAGATGGAAATTAACCCAAGGAAACGTATTCCTGGGATAAAACTATCCTTCAAAACTGGTTCAGCGGTTTAGGCATGAAAACGAAACAGACAGAATGGGCACTATTCCTAAGCGCGACTTCGCCCACGTTGATAATAAAAATATCCAATGTCCTAATACAGGTCTATGTTTACCCCCCTAGATCACACTTATTCCTTAAAGACACCGAAATAAACAAAAAAAGACCAACAGCACACTTATCTATTCTTACCCCACTTGACTGGCATGCCGACAACACCAGCAGCCTTATTGCATAAGTGAATTCGGCAAGGCAAAGAGATTTGACCCCATAAATCGACCAATCACATAGACGGCAATCCACATCGCGTCTTTCATCTCACATGTGATTGGTCGATTAATGGGGTGTCGCAACAATTTAGCTAACTAGGAAGAGTACGGATGGTCTTGACTTTTGAAATCTACTAGCCACTTATATCTTAAAGACACCGAAATAAACCAAAAAAAGAGTCCGACAGCACACTTATCTATGGCAATATGCCGACAACATCAGGATAATCTTAAGTTGTTCAACTAAGATATAAGTCGTCTCTCGCAAGTTGCCTCATTAGTAACGCCTCAAGTTTTCCGGTAACAGAACACGGCTTACATAGGTAGGATTAATGCTTAGTATATGCGCTAGTGCATAGCAAGTAAATGCATAGTGTTAGTTGCAGGGAATGGAGTAATTAGAGAAAAACGTTCACGTGGACTGCTTCAGTTCTATACTAATTGGGACTTCTATGTAACTTTGACTAAGGGATTAACGCTGAAATCGTGATATTCGTCGTTAGATTTCATTTTAAAACGACCACAATTCCTGTGTGTAATCGGAATCAGTAGGAAAGCTGCAGGATGCCTCAAAGGATATACCTGCTGTCACCACATCTATGTCTACCTTAAGATTATCTACTCTGAAATCGTGATAGATAGTTTGCATTTTAAAACGACCATGATTCCTCATGGTATCATGTATGTATCATGTATCATGGTATATGGTCCATAAGGCGCCAGGAAGACGTGTATGTTAATGGCCAAAGCGAAAAGAACCTAGAATGTCCATGACTTACCGTTACATACCGGTAAAGAAGAAGGATAAAAATCACATACTTTTAAACTTTTAACTGCGTTTTCCTCAAAATTTATTAATTAGGACATTCCCTGTTTTTTGCCTTTACACTTCAATTGGTCTTCAATATTTTTAGAGCTTTTAGCGTTTTTTTTAGAAATAATTGTTTTTGACAAACAGCAACCGATTGTGTTGGACCTACCATACCTAAACTGTAGGTAATTCCGACATTGATCGCGCGATCATTGCTGATTGCTATTTCTTAACTAACAAGCCTGCCGGTCTTCCGCAGTACCTACTCATCAAGGATTATAAAGGTGTTTCGGATTTGAATTTTATAGCTCATCAATTCCCTTTAGGATTTAAAATTTCCTTTAACTAAACTCATGAAGAAGTAACGTCACTAACTTACTCTTAATGACGATAGTCTATTAGATCATATTTCCTTATTCACCTCTGCCCAACACTTCGGGGAATATAGAGTTGATGTTATAACTCCTTAACCACCCCAAAACCACCTCTATTGCCGAGTAACCACCTAACATAGCTAAGTAAAACCACATAGCTACCTTTCCTAACCCCACTTCATCCCGCTGCATTATGCGAACTTGTAACTTCAAAGTCAAGCATTCCATATATCTCCCAAGTTCTTCCCCACACGTGCCATTAAGAGAAGAACTGTTGCTTTTTACGGGTTAATTAAAAAGCTATTAGCTTAATAGGAAAGTCATTGGTTTAGCGGCTGGGATGCTGTTGTTTTTGGGCAAACTGGGGCACTCGTAGAAGATGAATCTTCGCATGATAGTAGTCTTGTAAAGGGTTAAACCATCAGAAATTTAGGATTGAATACTTCTAAATACGATTTAATCTCGGCAATACAGAACTTCGTCCTGTGCCAGGCCAGCCAAGCGCAATTGAAATTTAACGATATCTTTCCCTTACGTTTTAGCATTACGTCAATCGTCAATGCCATAACACTTTATCTTTATACTATAACATTATCACTGCTGTAGCTCACAGAGACGTTTTATCAGCAAAAACAATATTGTCAAAATATTTTGGATTACCCACGTGATATTTCGATTACCCACGTCAATACCATACATTTTGTAATTTTCAACAAGAACTTTGTCTAGGCCTTTTAAATCCACTCTTGAAAACAGGCTTCTTTTAAGTACATTCCCATACGATCAAATCCCAAACCATGCACACGATTAAACAGTAAACCTTCTGCAAACAAAAACAGACCACTTTTTACTGCCAAGCTGGCCGATGCCCCAAGTCCTGACGATTATCCCCACATGTGCGATTAAGAAACAAACCGTTTTAGCTGATAATTAAAAAGTAATTAAGTAAACAGGGCCGCATTGATCCGGCGGTGTGAAATTAATAGTCCATTAGATGGGCTTTTTGTGTAATTGACTTCTGTGGCGCGTAGTGATGTACCCAGTGTCTATGTTGTCGATGTTTTTGAAAGTATGTTTAGATTTTAATAGGTAATCGCAACATAAGTATCAGCCTGGAATCAACAGAAAAGCTGAACTTGAAAATTTCTGTTGGGAGTGGTATCATAATCAAAATATATTTTTTTTATTTTATAGGCCTACATGGGCACTTACAAAACGTCGACAAAAGGTGCACGGTTCGGGTTGGTCATTTCCTATGGAGAAGAACCGACAAGAAACTCCATGGTTACTCTTTTAAAAAATGGTTTAATATATATAATAGAGCAGTATATGTGACTGCACCGTTTTAAACGCTTCGAGAAGTATCACAAACCTCGATGAAAACGGGAGACTGTCAAAGTTTGTTCTTAATTTATTGCAGCAACTGATATAAAAACCGTATCGTTTTCGATCAGAACAGCTGGATGCCTAAAGTGGAATATTAACTAGAATCCTCTTTAGCTAATCTCCCACGGTCCCTAATGAGAAATTTCCAGTAATTAATAGCACTAAGAAACAATTTAGGCTGTCCGAAATCCTTCTAGCCATTAGACAAGGTCGACCCATTTACATACTGAATCAAACGATACTCGCGTTCGCGTATCTATTAGGCCTATCATAATTTATAAACAGCACTCAATGTTTATAAATTCATATCATGGTCGACAACTTAGTCATGAGTACAAAATTATCTGTAACCTAACTTTATGGCTGCAACAAACTTGTTTTACATAGCAACTGTTTGCTGGACTGGTCGTTTAATATTATAGTGAATTGCCTGATTAAAACAAAATAATGTGTCGAATAATAATTTGAGATCACTAATGCATTTTTCTAACATGTTTATTATGCCAATATGCAAGTCTTCCTTAGGGCAAAGATATAGTCAATCAGCGATTTGGATTGTCAACAATCCGAAATGTTTTTATGATTGACAAGCGCCAAAGAAATGTCTCGTCGTGTTTAATGCCTCACATTTTGGCAGTCAATATTGCTGGCAACGAAGTTCTACTCTAGACTAAGTGACTTTCTACTTAGTTAGGTTAAAACTTGACTATAGCAGTCTCTACCATATTTAACTGCTATGGTAGAACTCTAATATGCTGTTAAGTTAAGCCAGTCTTAAGCAACTCATAAAGCTCGTACCGATATCGATGTATCAGTGATGAATTTTCATGTGTTGAATTGCAACCATCTGCTAGGCTGACTGACTTTGACTGTTGCAATAATTTGTATTACCACTCCTTCTATTTCATAAAACCTATTAAAATCTTACAAATTTAATTTGTGTCGATAAAAAGGTCTAACCGTATGATTCCCACCCCTACTCCGCTTTGGTTGAACACAAAGGTATGTGCTGAATGCGGATTGAAGGGTAATCCTTACACCCACGTTCCCATTACAAAGAGTCTTGATATTAAAGGTCAATACGCGTTTTTAGTCTCTTTTCAGGTGAACTTTTGATGTTTGATACAATGGTCAGAGGAGAATGAGATGAGATGAGAAATTAATTGGTAATGGGAATTGATTTTTTTATGGTTACTGGGCATGTAATGAATAATGTTTATGATAGTAAGTAGAGGTTGATTAGCAGACGGTATTTTTGACCCCCGACAGAAAAAAAGGGGTAAGTTTAACGTGTGGACTTGTGTATTTGTGTATCTGTCTGTGACCTCATAGCTGCTAACCGGATGAACCAACGGATTGTTCACAGAAACAATGACAAAAATAACAGTTTCAATTTTAGTAAGTACAGCGAACTTTCCATGTTGATATCGTTTTGTTTTGTGTGAAATGTGACTTTATCGAAAGTGTTCTTAGCTATGTTTGATGAAAATCGGTTCAGGCGTTCCAAACTTATGGGCGTTTTACTGTTTGAATCGGGGTGTTTCCGCAAGATATCGTGTCATAATTACGTGTTCAATAGATTGTCGATCGATGCGTATCTACTACTAAATAAATTATGTAGCATAAAATAAAGATGGGTCGGGGTTTTTTTTAATTTTTAAATTTTACTTGTTTTAATCACGGTTAGAGCCTGAATGGCACAGAAGCGTAAGGCTTGGCACAATAAAAAAGAGGCCTGTGCCCTGTTGTGGTCGAGGCAAGGCTTAGCTAGGTTATGGGTAGATTTTATTCTACCACAATTGATTTTATCCAGCACGCAAATTTTTCATGGACCGCAGGCCTAATTAATCTAGCTTTTCATCCTTTTCAAAAGACCAAGCTGATTACCCAGTTCTGGCAGAAATAACACTACTTCCAAAAGTATAAATAAAGTCTTGCTAAAAAAATAAACACATTTTACCTTTTCCATGAAAAAGATCCTTTCATTCCTTTCACCATCTCTGCCTACCCCAGCCCAACTCGCCGTGAACATAAGCACTCAAATTCCAGTACTTTATCTGAATGACATCGCATCATAACACTTACGGCACAAATTGAATGTTTATGCTCCTCCTCCCTCGTCATTCAAATGTCCAGTCGTTAAAATACAATTTTCTTTTTATTTCTGTCTTTAGTAGATCGCTGTTTGTTTTAGATGAGTATCTGTTTCTAGAAAATAATGCGGCGTTGTAGATTTTAAATTGATATAACTCTCCAAAGGCATTATTAATATCTTCTAATCTTTAATACTCGTTGGACTATTAAAGATCTATAAGCCGTACGAACTGTCACTTTATTAATTTCAAGGAGAATTGTAGAAAATGGTGCTGGAACAGGATGAACAGTGTATCCCCGCTTTAATCCAATAGGCAATATCGCTCATGGAGGAAGATCAGTTGTCAGCCTAAAGGGAGGGATCAACTCGGGATGGATGAAATGGCGACAGGTCACTCTCACTAGATAAAGGGAAAAATTCACAAGTCGTACTGTATGTATCAAATGTTGGGCTGTGAAAAAGATGGATGAAAAGAGATTGCATGTAGCAGATATGAGAATCTTGAGATGCATGTGCGGAGTGATGAAAATGGATAAAGAAAGAATATATTAAGGAAGTTTGAAAGTGGCGCCAGTGACAATAGTTGAAAGGAAACCGTTTGCCCTGGTTTGGTCATGTGAAGAGGAGGGATGAAACGCATGTTACTAAAAGAGTTATGAACATAAATGTGGATGGATGGAGAAGGAGGGAACGGCGAAAGAAAAGATGGATGGACTGTGTGAGGAGTGATATGAAAGAAGAGGGATTCAGTGATAGCGTGACGGGGGACAGGATGGTATGGAAGAAGAAAACGTGTTGCGCCGACCCCAAGTAACATGAGACAAGGGCAGGAAGAAGATGAAACGACAGTCTAAAGGCTTGTCATTTGTAAAACTTTGACAGTGGTTACGGATAGTCAGAAGCCCGAAAATTCTACACCAGCCTTGCCAAAGGGTATTTTTATTTAGCCGTCATGCACAAAAGGTACAAAGGCGGACTTAATGCCTTAGGCATTCTCTACCAGTCAACCAAGGGTGATGAAGAGATAACATGGCAGGTGCACGAATTACTGGGTTATGAAGGTTACATGGACAATCATTACATGTAAAATACTGTCGCGGCATGAAAATCAGAAACTTGAAGCGGATATCATTATATAATTTGGAAAGATATAATTATAGGCATTAAGTAAGTATACTTTTAGAACTACACATATTCTAAAGCCTTGTTCTCATTAGAGCAGGTGTATTTTCGTTTCAACACTGAAACTGGTCAGCATAGTCTAGCATCTAAATTCGGAACTGGTTCTGAAACCTCGCGCAGACGACTGTGCCTGGAGTGAAACTATAAACTTCGCTCCTCTCAAGTTGCACGTCCGCACCATTTATAAACTTAAGTCCGACATACATTTTCAATATAAATTGCTCATAGTTTTAGAGGAAACTCTCGTTGGGCTAAAGACAAAGTGACATTTTCTAAAAGCGAGAGCAAGTGTCGAAATGTCTAGGTGAAATTTTAGCAGCGCATGTCCATTCCAAAATTCCACGGGACCCACGGGACCGGTCAATTTGGCGATGCTTGGGAGAGGCTAATGTCCAGCAGTGGACGTCTTTCGGCTGATATGATGATGATGATAATGTCCAAACCATACATTTTGGCCTTTATGAGAATCGTTTTGACACTTTGACTAGAGCATCTTGTAGCTAAATAAAAACAGCTGCACAATTCTGCGAAGGTTAAGCCATGCTTTACGATGTCGGTCCGTGGATGGGTGACCGTCCATTACGTGGCAAATCTTCTTCGTACCTCGGCAAGCACGTGAAACCGTTAGTCCCGGTTACGGTCACGTTAAACGTTACATCTTTGACTATTTTAACCCCCGCCGGAAAAATAGGGGTGTTATAAGTTTCACGTGTGTTGCTGTGTATCTGTGTGTCTGTCTGTGGCATCCTAGCGCCTAAACGGATGAACCGATTTTGATTTAGTTTTTTTTTTGTTTGAAAGGTGATGTTGTCGAGAGTGTTCTTAGCTATGTTTGAATAAAATCGGTTCAGCCGTTTAAAAGTTATGGGCGTTTTACGTTGAAATTTTCCTTTTAATTTATTACGGGTAGTTAAAAGCCCGAAAGTCTGATAACCAAGACGTATATATATATATATAAAATGAATCTTTATTTCCCTTGGTCATGGTATCACGCGTGAACGGCTGGATCAATTTCGCTTATTCTTTATTTGTTGTGTTTGTTATTGTTAGGAGACGGTTCGTGTGAAAAAAAAATTTGTACCTAACCTACATAGGTAGGGTAAGTATGTAGGTAGGGAAGGATAGGTAGTAAGTTTGCCGGGTCTATAGTAATAATTACCCAATAGTTGGGTTCTGTTGGTCGGATAGGCTCACTCCATCTAAAACACTGATTTCAACTGGATCAGGTTAGACTAAAACCTACCCCAACGTGCTTGGGAAAAGGCAACGCAGCTGATGATGACGATGATGAGTCACAGCGATCATTAGTAATCTGTCGATAGGTATAAAAAGCAAATTTTCAACTCATATTCGTACGAAATGTTTCGAGTAGATATTTGATTGGTACTAATTGGTGACACGCGTAACACGGGGATCCGTAAAACTGGCAGCAAATATAACATGAGACGGGAAATAATCGGATGTATGAAACGAGTCACGTGATACATTGCTAAATGCTTGTGCAAACTTTTTATGGGAATCAAATACGAATGGAAGAATGCTTGTTAATCGATTGTGAAATTTTAATAACTTTTTATTGGCGAACTCGCTTGAAAATTTTACTCTTTTCAACAGTGCGTTAATAGTACGTTCGAACTTAGGCTCTCGAAACGGTAAAGGAAAACATCGTGAGGGAACCAAAAGCTAAAAATTCAAAGATGTGACATATACTGATCTGGTCTGGCGTGGTGGATTACATAGAGGCTCTCAAAGAGAGGTCTGTGTTCCAACAGTATGCACATATATTTTTTTATATCACTTCCCCAATTGAGACGAATCCACCGACACCTCATAATCCTTCAAGCCGTTTGGGCTGTATAGCGTTTAATTGAAATGGAAATACATACGCTCGAAAACCATTACCCTTCCGCAGTCGGGTAAAAATATCAATTTATCCAACACAGACAAAACAACAGCAACAAACACATATTAAAGAGAAGAAAATTGTTAGAAAAAATACAGTAAAAGTGTGCTGAGCGTACCTAAATAGAGTGATTTACAATGCGCAAATGGTTCGTACAAACGCGTCATAAATACTATCGTCAATTCGTAATACGTTCATTGAAATGTTCAAGCATTTATAAGGATATCGCGAACACAAATACGCACTTATACGATAACACCCAGTATGCGTTTGTCCTTACTCATTCAATTATTTGCTCAAACAACTGATTCATAAAACTTCCATTGCCAACCATACTAATGTTATAAATGCGATAGTAATTATGTCTGTCCGTCTGTTTGTTTATTACGTTTCCAAGCTTAAGGTTGCACTAGTCGATCATTCTTCCATACAAACGTAGTCTGACGATTACTCCACTGTTTGACGATGTATACGTTCAAAATAAAAAATATGTCATTTTGTGTCATCATTATCTAGCCCTGTATGGAAACAAAAAAATAAAAGAATATATATTTGAAATTTATGAGCGTCGAAAGTTCAATATTTCAACACCACTCATCGGAGATCACCTACCTTCCGCACTTGTATCATAAATAACTATTGTATGGAGTTTTGATATCATTATGTAACTGGCAGAATGATACTGAACCTGTTACCTCTCGAAAAAGCTAAGGCATCTTTGGGCGGAAATAAATACCTTAAGAAGAATAAAAATTGCAAAACAGCCACCATACAGGACATACAGATTAGTCGTTCAATAATTCCCATAATTTTATTTTGAAAATATTACATTTAGTAGATTTTCATGATATCCATACTCTCAAGGGTCTGTTTATAAAATTTCGCGCGCTCGTTTTCGTCCTAAAAAAGCATCCATTTTGCTACAAATTTGCAAAATGCTGATTCGTACGCGAACTAGCTTCTTACTGCTCATCGCGAACTAGCTTCTTACTGATAATGCTGATTGATTCTGAACGTTTTTTATTATTAAATTTGAATTATTTTTATTATTAAATTTAAATTATTGAACTGTTTCTTATTAAATTATTTGTATTAAATTATTGTTATTAAATTATTCGTAATAATTATATTTTTATATTACTATTGAATTTTAATTATTGTTAATGAATATTTGGATTATTTAGGCATTGTTATGTTTTTGTTTGTGTTGTTTCTCTGACAATTTTTATGGATGTATATTTGTAATAGTAAATGTTGTGACTCTCTGCACGTGTTGGGTAAAACTGTAAGTGCTTTGAGTAATTGTGATAAATAAATAAATAAATAAATCACAGCATCTATCTCTTTCGCACGTGTTGTCGGATGAGATAGCATGCATTTTAACCCCGCGCACAAAATAGTTCGTGCCGTCGACTAGGGCAAATCACAGATTTTTATAATATTTCCAATAAAGCAAGATTGGATCTTGGAGTAGGACATAAAATCTGTCGCCTTTTGCCTAGCTATGTTGGGGTCGGTTTTAGTCTAACTAGAAAAATTTTAGTACCACTATTTTACAAGGAGCGACTGCCTATCCTACCTCCAGAACCCAGCAACTGGGTTACACAATACCCTTTAGAGATACATAGGATACTTTGACCGGGAATTCGTTCCACATCTTACTAATATTATAAATGTGACAGTTTGGATGTATGTATGTTTGTTACTCAACAACGCTAGAGCGGCTGATCGGATCTGGATGAATTTTTTCACAGATATATATTATAGTCTAAAATAGTACATAGGGTACTTTTTATCCCGGTATAATGTACCCTTGGGATAAGAAAACACTTTTCACGCGAGCGAATCTGCTGGCAGACGATAAGATATATATAAACTCACGCCTTTTCCCCAGGCAGTAACTACAGATCGCTAACTGCTACGATCCTTACATACTCTTTTTGCTCCCTTGGTATAATTGCCTTTCCTCACACGAGCAAAGCCGCGGACGAAAGCTAGTATAAATTAATACAAATACTACCTACAAATAGCAACTTAAGTCCAGTCTGTCCTTCGATATCGTGACTAACTGACCGTCCACCATATTCAGTTGTTTGTGTACTAAGTTCAAAGTTAACAATAGTTGTTCAGACTAAACGGAACAACGTGATCGGACTAATAAGTGATCTGACCTTAGAAGTTGGTCTGAACCGTATGAGTTTAGTTTGAGTGCTCTTTAGTGATTCTTTCGGAGTATGAATGCAGTTTAAATTTTGTGTTAAGTTTTTGAAACTAAGCTTTTGAATGCTAAGTTTGAAAACTGTTTTGTGGAAATTATTGGATATTTTGTTGTAAGAGGTAAGTTGAATATTTTAAGTAATATGAGTATCTTATCTAACTCCTAACGAAGGTATTGAATATGTAACAAAATATTGACTATATAAAAAGATGGAACGGAAGCGTTTGCTTTGCTAGGATATAACAGGGATATAACAGGTAAATAAATATTATTTTTATCTCTAAAAATCAGTGCTCTTGGAAAAAATATTCCTTCTGCGGATATATTTTTTATTAATAAATATAGTGTAGCCCACAGGCATATAAAACTCAGGAAAAATATTTTTCAATGAATTTATTTTCCGTATAGTTACAGTACAGTTATATACAATATTGTAAGTAGGCTAAATATTTATGTAAAACTAGCTTCTTCCCGTGACGTTGTCCGCGTGAAAATTGTTTTATTATCCCAAGGGAACATTATACCGGGTTGAAAAGTATCCTATGTTTGTCCAGGTAACTGTGTGCCTAATTTCATTCAAACACGATCAGCTGTTTTTGATTATTGAAACACAAACATACAAAATTTCACATTTATGATATCAGTAGGAAGAAGGGGACCGAAACGGGGTAGTACGGTATGGAAGAAGAAAACATGTTGCACCGGCCGGCGGCCCCACCGGACAAGAGTAGGATCACAGTAAAAATATACAAACAGTATGGAAACTACCTACAAACGCTCGAAACGGCACACTAACACAAACATACGCACCGACGAGACCCTTACGCAGCGTCCGCAGTGCTGTCAGTACTGAGCTCCGCGTCGCAACGAATGGTCACGTTTAGTTTCCATTTAGGTTATTTTTACTGTGGCAGGACGATGCTAAAAGAGAGCAAAACGGACGAATGGTGACTGGGGAGATTTGATCCTACTGAAGACTTGGTTCATAAAAATAATAAAGCTACTAAGCATCATAGATTGGTATTAGGGTAGTTGACTGACAATTTGTTTTTTGTCCGTCAGATAGATTAATAAAAATATTGGACACGTATTTTTCTTTTGTCACGTAAACATAGTGACGACGATATAATGCGTTGAAATATCGTTTGACGTCACGGTGTGCTACATTCTATACTGACAAGGTGACGTCACAAGCCCCCTCTCCTGAACTTTGATGCGCTTTATCTTTGTCAATTTTTATTTATTTGATAAAGAAAAATACAGGTCCAATATTATTTTATAATCTCACTGACCGACTAAATAGAATTATCATTTTTCTTCCCTAGAAACATCCCTATTCGAAGTCTTCTAAAGTAATAAAGCTGTAGAAGAAGAACTTGATAATTTTTATGTACCACGTCTCCCGTAGAACCATCCCATTGATATGCAACCTTTCCATATTCATACCAGAAAAATAAACCATTTCACTCATAAACACCAAAAACAGTAAACCATTTAAAAAACAACATTCCAAATCTTATATTCCTTTTCAAAAAGAAACAAAGGTAATTCAAAAAGATAATGCCATCAAGGGATGCATACCGGGTTCAACCCTAAGTTGTCACCCCGAAGCGCCACTTATTCGCCTCGAGGCTTTGCATAATTCAACTTGCTAAGATAGGTATACTCGAGGACGTGTTGACTTGCGACTTTGCAACAAGATAATTCCTTTGCGATTACTTGGACAGTTATTAGAAATTCCGGTTTCAGTTATTTTTGTCTTATTTTTTAACCGATTTCTCAAAAAGGAGGAGGTTATCAATTCGACTATATATTTTTTTTATGTGTGTTACCTCAGAACTTCTTCCTGGGTGAACCGATTTTGATGATTATTTTTTTCATTTTAAAGCTGGTGTTTGTCATGTGGTCCCATTTCTATCAAGATCTGATGAAGAACTTCGGAAATATACATCAGAACTCATCAATAAATGACGGCAAATCACTCGGTATAGACGCAATCGCATTTCTGTTTATTGTTTACACCATTTCACAACATAACATCACACTAGTACGCTCTAAAGGGGTACGCAGGTGTAAACAGTTCACCTTGGTCCACCAGTTTTGTTTAAGTTTCATGTTATTGGGTTAATCTATTCTGGCTTCAGTTTGAGCATCATTGGTACCAAGCCTATATAACTGGTCCATTATGTACTACAACTAAAAAGTGAAAAAAAAACTTTTTACAAAAAATACAACCGACTTCCGAACAAGAACACCTACTTCCGAAATTGAAGTTATTTTTCACTGTGTAGTGTTTTTATTTGGAAGTCGGTTGTATTTTTTCTAAAAAGTTTTTTACATATATAGGTCCTTTTGGTGACAAGCTGTAATTGTAATTTTAATTAAATCTAGTGGAGGCAATGACGTTGAATAGAGGGGTATGTAGCTACATGTACCAATCAGCACACTCCAACAGCAATTATGACTGTCAAAAGGTCCAAGATTATGAGATTGACAGGAATTGCATTGCGCTACCGAAATTTCACGAACCTAATCACTATGCCTTGGCACTTGGCACTCTGCTACCGCAATCAATTATGAAAAGGACCTTATTCCAAGGGATTTCCTCTATTCGGCTCAAATAAATTGACAGTTATAGATAGTCACAATACTTCGAGACTTACCTTTGGCATTATTCGAAGAATTTTTTGTAGTCACGGCGACGAGTGGGCGGCATATTCCTTCATAAGATCCTTCAATATAGGCCTCAGAAGAAAAAATAAAACATCAAAGTAGCGTCATGTTACCACTAACTATCAACCGTTAGGCTAAGCGCTCATTGCGGATAATAACCGCAAATTCTGCAACATTTATGGAATTGTATGAAGCTGTAACATAAGAACTTGCGGTAAAAACTGTGCGGTGAAAAAGCGGCACGAAATCTGTGGCGCGGATTATATTCGCGCGAATATTTTAGGCTCTATGAACAGCCCCTAGCCAAGTTACAAACGTTTCGTATCGAATCTCTTTCTATAATCGTTAACGCCTTCTATTTTTATGGTCCACGTGACTTATCGTTCAGAGGTGTCATTCCCATACATTGATTCGTTTTCTACTAGCGTTATCGATTAACATTGTCAACTAGGCTACAGGTGCAAAAATTGCGCGGTATTTTAGCCGCAGCGCGGGTTAGTTATGATTCAGTACGTGGACAAAAATCGCGCGAATAAAATCCGTGCGACTAAAAATCGCAATGCGTGCTAAGCCTTACTGATATTTCTATTTACCATAACAATTCCTTTCCAACTATGTATTTCATTTGTAGTAGTATTTATTTGTCATTTTTCGACTAACAAGCAGACATAAAGGCTATTGTTATTCAAAACGTTATATTTGATGATTCATTGTATTCCAATACCGAATGTGAAATAAGTAAATACATACCTAACTGTTTTTGGATAACTGTGTGGGGACTTTTTGCTTGGAAGGTCTTTGGTAAATACGCTTTTGTTGTCATAGTTGGTGTTTGGTAAATAACCAGTGTCATTTTCATTATTATTATTAATGTTTTAAACTCATCGATTGTAAGAAACGTCTCGGACGACCCGAAGTAACATGGAACAAGGCCAGAGACCCTGGACAAGTGTCATTCGATGTCAGCGATAGCGTTGGTCGAAATGGAAAAATGATACTGATCATCTGACATTATGATAGCGCTTGACAATCCCGAACATTTTTGTCATTTACCCGATCGGTACTACGGTCGCGATACTATTGTCTATACTCCATTTCAAATAACCTTTGGTTTTTTAGGGTTCCGTACCCAAAGGGTAAAAACGGGACCCTATTACTAAGACTCCGCGGTCCGTCTGTCTGTCTGTCTGTCACCAGGCTGTATCTCATGAACCGTGATAGCTAGACAGTTGAAATTTTCACAGATGATGTATTTCTGTTGCCGCTATAACAACAAATACTAAAAACAGAATAAAATTAGTATGTAAGTGGGGCTCCCATACAACAAACTTTTTTTTTTTTGCCAATTTTTGCGATAATGGAACGGGACCCATCGTGCGCGAGTTCGACTCGCACTTGGCCGGTTTTTTTTTACAACTCTATTTTACAGTCCTCTATATAAGGATGGCATAAAAAGCATAAACCCTTTACCAAAACTGTTTAATACAGCTGCAATTTGTCATATCACCGAAACGCAATAGAAGTCAAAATCGATTGAATGGGCTGTAAAATGGGATTATTTAAATGTTTAGTGTTATCCCAACTGGAGTATAGGCTTCTAGAGCCTCAGAACAATGGTGAGTATCGAAGTGTCTAGTGGACGGCTAGCATTGACCTGGGTTCAATACCCTGGTCATACACTGTGTTTGTTGGGTTTTCCATTAGTTTCTTAGCAGCAGTCTGGAATTTAGATTTTCTTGTTTTATGGCAATATGCTCAACATGGGACTCCGGTATGTGAGTCTACTGTAGACCTCTGTCCGCTGCCATTGGATAAACAGGTGTGATGTTATATTT
Source organism: Orthosia gothica (assembly GCA_949775005.1). Lineage (NCBI taxonomy): Eukaryota > Metazoa > Arthropoda > Insecta > Lepidoptera > Noctuidae > Orthosia > Orthosia gothica. The sequence continues at coordinate 10,484,011 of OX459040.1, read as the reverse complement.
TGCAAAGTATGTATTTGTAACTTACCAATACTCATGTTACTCATAATAATGTCGTAACATTTTAAACCACAGTTATTATTGTGGTCGTACATAAACATGTTGACCGCATTGCTTCTTGTTATTAAATTGTGATTATGAATTATTACGGACCTTGAAGAAACATGGTGAATTATTATTGTGGCTAACCGACGTAGGTATTGTGGCGTAGCGTGAATGAAAGTCATTCAAATCCCCATAGTAGGCAGTTTGTAAACACTTGATGTTATTGTACCTGCCTGATATATTTGTAAAATTGTAACTAGTTCTTTATCGAAGAAAGAAAACATATTTGGCTTATTGATAATTGGTCCAAACTTACAACGTAAGTACACAGTATAAATATGGACAAACAGTACGGAAACTACCTACAAACGCTCGAAACGGCACATTCACACAAACATGCGCATCGACGAGACCACTACTGCACTACTGACAGGACTGCGAACGCTTCTTAGGGGTCTCGTCGGTTGCCGTTTCGAGCGATTGTAGGTAGTTTCCATACTGTTTGTATATTTATACTGTGGTAAGTAGATGCTTACAATAGACCAATTTTGTAATACCTAAACCGTAAGAACCACAAATAAAGAAAAACGGTCGTATCAAATTGGCTATGTTTATATTACATATGAAAACATTTTTGTGACAAATATACAATTCAAAGATAGAAAAAATATTTATTTGTTCGATTAAATGGTGTTTACTTCAAACTTCTCTATCTTTCTTAGAAAAAAAACTCAAATGTCAATTGTCGCAATACAAATCATGCGACAAAAAGTCGCTCGTCTATCCCAAAGTCCCAACAATTAATTCATCAGCCTCTGTTCCCAGCTGCAACTTGCAAGTCACACCCTTAGGAATTCCTATTCCACCTAGTTTCAACCCTCAAATGCTCGCTAACAGCCCCTCCTCATAAAACTGATTAATATTTATTATACTGTCAAAAGTAATGACAGTATTGTACAAGGTAATTTTAGGAGGACAGCTGTAGAAGACGGATAGGCAGGAGAAAAATGCAAATGGGGACATGTTCAGGGTCTTACGTGGGTTTTAGAGAAATTGAAATGTATGATTTGTTTATTTTTCTCTTATGGAATGTGTGGTGTGGACTGTGAGGAATGTGAGAATGGAGGTATTCATCTTTCAGTAATAGAAATCTACAATATGGATGAGTTCCATAGGATGAATATTCCGCCCGAAATAATGCACGCTTGCCTCTCAGATCAAATAAAAAGTCAAGATGGAACGTTGCAAACAGCTTGTCAGTCGAGCTCTCAGATCAAATAAAAAGTTAGACTGACAAGCTAAGGCGTAGTTTCGTTGTACGTGTGTACGTATAATTGTGTATGTATACAGCAAGGCGTAGTTTTTACCGGCGTCACGTGTCACGTTGTTGTTCGCAACGTTCCATCTTGACTTTTTATTTGATCTGAGGGTTGCTTAAGGACTAGAACAGGGGTCACCAATAAAATTACTTTTATGTGAAATTGAAATAATAAAGTTTGATGCTACTAGAATTCTAGAATAGTACTTGCCTACGAATATTATAAATGAAAAAGTTTGGTTGGATAGATAGGTGGTTGTTATTGCCCAGTTGCACGGATATGGATGGAATTTAGCACAGATATAGATTATAGTTTGGAATACCACATAGGCTTTTTATGTCGGGTATGATGCCCCATCGGGATAATAAAGCACATTTCACGCGGGTAGTAGCTAGTATTTAAATATAGATCCAATGAAGATTTTGATGAGATGTTTCGTCCGTTGTCGAATTGACGGTAGTAACGCAAAGCGCGGGATATTATTACATTACGTACTTAAGTAACACAAGTAAATACATTGTACTGGTTGCTCAAGGTCCACACAATATAGCTCGGCGGTCCGGATCCGTACACAAAATGTAAAAAAAAATAATTGAAATTTATGAGCGTCGAAAGTTCCATATTTCATCACTAATTTTAACCCTTTGGCAGAAATAAATATCATGAGAAGGAAAATTGCAGTCAACATACAGTGATAAATAAGTAGTTCAACAATGCAAATAATTGTATTTTGAACAGATACATTTATTAGTTTTTTCATGATATCCATATTCCCAAAGGTCTGTTAATAAAATTTCGCGCGCTCGTTTTCGTCCTAAATCATCATCCATTTCGCTACAAATTTGCAACAGTGTGTATTCGTACGCAAACTTACTGTTCATCACAGCATCTATCTATTTCCCACGTGTTGTCGGATAAGATAGCATGCATTTTGACCCTGCGCACAAAATACTTCGTGCCGTCGACTAAGGCAATCTTATATCAGTCTCAATATCCCTTTTAACTGCAATATTTATCACAAAAATAAAGCACCGAACGCATCCTCATCGCTCAAAAGAAGGTTAACGTTTATATCAGGATACACAACATCCTGCTTCCAAGCTCTTCGGTCATATTCCGTCCCATTAATCACAGAAATAGCTCATATTCAGGTGTTCGTCCTCCCAAGCTCCCAACCTTGACTCCGTAACGGCCTATGGGTTGCGGAAACCACTTATCAACCTCCCACGAGCACGGTAGGTTGTCCTTCCCCATAAACTATATCAGAAAGTGCTATAAATTCTAGTAAAAATACTATAGGTTCGACGTTTTATCGTATCAGTTTTCGTGTCAAAAGTCGTTGAGTTTTGGGTCGGTGTCAGCTCAGCCGATGAATATTTTTAGGAGAAAAATGGCTGAAATAAATAAGGGATATAAATAGGCTTTTTGAGTTGTGGTTAGGGAATAGGTTTACTAGCTGTTTCCCAAGGCTTCGTTCGTGAGGAAATTTATAACAGATAGCTTGTGCTATTCCAGACTATAAGCTCCAATCTGTGCCAAATTTCATCCAGATCCGTTTAGGCGTGAATTAGTCCACCAATAAACATCCATCCATACAATCTTTCGCATTAATAATAATTATTATATTACTAATAATTATTAATTAATAATAATAACTATTATTAATTAATACCATCTTAATGCCAGAGGAAAAAATATATGATTTAATTTATATTATATAACTAGCTTGAATAATAATAAGTAAATGTATTCACTCAGCTAACAAAGAAAATTATTTAGAGATTTAAAATGAGATGCATGATTTATTTATTTTTTCCTATGGAAAAATTGTGTAAATGCATGGAATAAAAAGGCTTTTTTATTTTTATTTTTTATTGTTTTTAATGCCAGAGGTTATCGTCAAATAGGCCTAAGGAAGGACTAAGGCAGCAGAATCCTTGTTCCTGTCATTTGCCAACTGTTTGTAGTTGTCAAATTATTTTCCTTACCGTTAATTACATCAGTTTATGTTTAGCCCATTAGCTAATATTGCGATCATTATTCTAATGCTCTTCCGAATTAGTTTTGGGTCGACGCAGCACGACTTTTTAACCCCCGACGGAAATAGATGGGTGTTATAAGTTTGACGTGTGTTGCTTTGTATCTGTGTGTCTGTGGCATCATAGCTCCTAAACGGAAGAACCGATTTTGTTTTAGTTTTTTTTGTTTGAGAGATGACTTTGTCGAGATTGTTTAATTATGTTTGATTATAATCGGTTGAGCCGTTCGAAAGTAATCCGTATTTTACTCTTTGAATCTGGGTTTTTCTGAAGATATCGTATCATAATTACGTGTTTCGAAAGATTGTCTATTGAAACGTGTCTACTACTAGGAATATTATATGTAGTTTAAAAATCATGCAATATAAATTAAATTAAAAATTTATTTAACCCCCGGCACGTACCCTAAGTAAATAAAATAAACTAATGTTAAAGCTGGCGATTCAGCGACACGAGTACGAGCCTCATTTTTTGCTTTTTAATGGTTTTTGTGTCGGTGGGGGGGGGGTAACATCTCATATCTTCTAGACTGCATCTTAGAGCTCTAACTTCTATATACCACTTGTACAGGGTAATAATATTATACAAGGACTTTCTCTATATAATTAAAAACTTGTTATTTCAACTAACTACACCACCAGGGGCCGTTAGCCCCGTAGTCAGCTGTAATTACTTGAAAGTTGATAGATTTTTTTATCAGATATGCCTATCACGTCTGCGGAGTTTCCCTAGTTTATTTAATTTGACCCTGTACAGTAATAAAATATAAGACATATTACAACTATTTACACTTAAGAGTACTGCTAAAGTGACCTTATGGTACCCAAGAGACGGTACTAGAATAAAGGGACGTCCAAAAACGAGATGGGAAAACGATATCCGCATAACTTTGTGCCTTATTGGAATAGAGTCGCAGGACAGAGCACAATGGAGAGAGTTGGAGAAGGCCTATGCCAAAAGGCATAGGCCTAGGCATATACCCAATTTGCGGTTATAAATAGCTTTATTACTAAGCACTTACTTCTAACAAGCAAAAAGTTTAATTATAACAGTAAGTAGAATATGTTTTTAGAGTATGTTACCCGGACCATAATAACGAAGCGATTGACATATTATTCATCAAAATCGAATGAATAGTTTTGGCGCTACGGAGGAACATACGTAAATACAAACATACATACATAGACTGCTAAAATCTTAACCCTTCCTTTTGGCTTCGCCGTAGTCGGAAATCATAACCCTTCCTTTTAGCTTCGCCGTAGTTGGGTAAACAATTGTTTTACTACGCAGCTATCGTAGACCGCTCTACCTACGAAGCTATACGTTTTTGTTGTCGATTTTTCCCCTATGGGAGCAATACGGTTCGAGCCTATCGACTTTTATTGGACACAATTCAAAGCTCGACTCCCGTGTAGGCAATGTTTTATTTTTCAGATAGATCAACCCAATCACACTTCCTGCTAAACTGGCGATTTTAGTCTAGATTTTTCTAAACTTTTTCAGGTCTGCACAGCTAATGGTTTTACATTTCTGTAAAATCTAGTTCGACTTTTCACGACTGAATTACTAAGTCTTTGTGTTTGCTGACAAAGAGTTGGTTTAAAACCTGGAAATAAACATGTTTAGCTACTGTTTAACCTTAGTCGAGTCAGATTATCATACAACCAACATTCTAATAAAGATTTAAAAACATAACATCAACAATAAGGGTACACAAATAATATTTCCTGGGTAGAAAAATTATAGTTCTATTTAGTCCGTCAGTGAGATTGAACACGTATTTTCTGCTTTACCAAATCAATAAAAAATTACAAAGTTAAAGCGCATCAAAGTTCAGGATTGGGGGCTTGTGACGTCACTAAGGCAGTATGAAGTGTTTTAACGGCGACGTCACATGATATTTCAACGCATTATGTCGTCGTCACTTTATGTTTAGGTGTCAAAAGGAAAATCGTGTCCAAATTTTTTTATTAATCTAACTGAAGGACAAAAAAGAATTTTCAGTAAACTACCCTATTATGGCTATGTTCCATATAATAACGGGCGAGCCTATAGCCATCAACCGAGCACTTGCATACATCCAGAACAATTTTAGAAAAAGGAAACCCAATACTACATTTGCAGCAGGAATTGATTCGACGGCCTTATACTCAGCAGTAGCGCTCGATACCACGATAAAGACTCAGTCCCCAGTCTATATTTATGCCCGATTTCAATTCCACGTTATAACAATATCTGTTTCGTCCATAGTTTAGCATCATAGCCTGTAGGCCACAGTTGACAAACGACGCAGACGGACGATTAATCCGAAGAACATATCCGACCTGAGTTACTGTTATATCCGCCTTTGTGTTACCACTCTAGAGCTCGTGTTACAGGACACAGAGTAGGAAGAAAATGGAGTGATCAAATTCATATCATCGAAATTGTATTAATGATACAATTTCATGAAAACTTGTTAGAAGTTTATTTTATATTTGAACTAGTTTCTGCCAGCGGTTTCGCGTGAAAGGCGAAAATTATCCAGAGGGAACATATGCCCGGGATAAAAATATACTCTTTGCTATTTCTGACTATAATCTAACTCTGTGCCAAATTTCATTCAAATCCATCCAGCCGTTTGAGCGTGAAGAAGTAACAAACATACAAACACACACACTCACAAACTTTCGCCGTTATAATATAAGTGTGATAGTGTGATTTGCGTTAGCATTTCTACATAATATTGATTATAAAATAGTAGATACTAAATCTACTATTGGCGGTACCCCGAGCAAAACGCCGCGCAAGCCGTTTTTCGTGTGTTTTTGTTTTTTTCTACTCGTTATTTAAAAAGAAATACAAATTAATAAAAATACATTAAATTTCTACATAATATTGATTCTAAAATGGTAGATTTCGTTTTTTTTAATGTTGTATATATTTCACTAATTTCCTTCAAAAAAAAACATAAAAATGAGAAATAATTATTGATAGCATGCATCTCCTCGTAAAGTGTTCATTAATTATTTTTGTACTAACACTAATGGATAGACAATTTAATAACGAACATTTTTGTAGTATTTTTTTTTACTAAAGACCAAAATTGGATAAATAAAGATTTTATTCTAAAATCTGGGCGTATTCACTACTGTAATTCATGCGCCACCGCCGATTGATGATGATGACTGATGCCGATTTTTTGGTCAGGATACCGCCTTAAGCTAACTTAATACCACATCATAACTGTTGTAAGTGTGCATTAGATAATTTTAAACAATAATCAAGAACAGGAAGCTGTGATTTGCGCGTTGTTGCCAGTAATCACTTGGACAAACTTCAAATGAATTGCTTTGTGACAGAATTTGATCTAATTTAGTAGAAGTATCTTCACAATGTTTTTAAGTATCACTCCATTCGATCTCTACTATTTTGTTGAAGTTCAGTCGCATTCACTCGATATATTTAGCTTAGGTTTCGCTGTGGCTTTATGAACGAAGTCTAGACGCTCACTGAATTAAAATTGATTGTTTTATTATGTTTGCCACTTATCTTAGAGTAAATTAACAGACAGTAGGTACTCATGCTGCTTTAACGAAGTGCGAGAAGCGAGTAAGTAAGAAAATTTTAATAAGCACGATGTGAACTGAGGTAAAATTGATCGTGTTTGTAGTGTATCTACGCACGTTCGCTTAGTCATCCCCACTTTCCCCCACACAGCAGACACAGTCTTCTTGCGCACCGCGTCAGTTATACCTGAGCCATTGGCGAGTGTAGACTTGTTTAAGTGTGGTAATTTACTGCGTGTACGAGCCTGTGAATTGCCGCACAACACAATAGAACTGGTCACTACAGTGCGTTTGATGATAGAAAGGAATCTCTGATGTACTAGCCCGATTATGAAAATTACCTATTTCTTTGATAGAAAACTGGACTATCGCTTAAAAACCCATCGCTATATCGCTTTTATCCCAGAAATCCGCTTTTATCCAGTTTTTCAGTGGGAAAGGACACAAAAACGAAGCGAGTAGCTAGGGTCTTCAGTTAAAGATTTTTTTTCAAGAAGGTAGTCAAGAAAAAGCTTAACTTACCAAATAAATATTTAGTAGGAAATAGATCATTCTTTTAAGAATTATTCATAACTTCCTAACTCACTTTGAAAGCTTAAATTAAGCCAATTATTGTGCTAATTTTTAAAGTAAAATTACCAACTCTCTGAATAACTTATCTCGGTAACAGTTGTCCTCAAATACAAAGACTTTATGCCGTTCTAGAAGTTTCTAAATCATATTCTGAATGAATTTTATGATTTTACTTAATAATAAAATTCGCCCATAAAGACGGGAGGTAGAGACTATTATTCATTTGTAATCGCCTCCTTTGAATTTCAGTTTCATTTTCAATTAACAACACTGCGAGTGGTGTAGAAGGATTATTATGAATGAGAAAAAGGAAGAAAACTTATTTATTTGCGCCAGGCATGACGCATAACATTAAAAAAAAACCGACCAAATGCGAGTCGGAGTCGCGTACGGCAAAAGAATGACGTTTGTTGTATGGCCTTACTTAAATATTTATTTTATTCCGTTTTTAGTATTTGTTGTTATAGCGGCGAAAATTTCAACTGTCTAGCTATCACGGATCATGAGATACAGGCTGGTGACAGAAAGACAGACAGACAGACGGACCAAGTCCAAGTTTAAGTCTTAGTAATAGTGTTCCGTTTTTACCCTTTGGGTTTCCGTACCCAAAGGGTAAAAAGAAAAACTTAAATACAAACATACAAATTATGTTTCACATCCGCGCAAAACAGCCATCGCTCAGCGTAATGCTCCAGTTACCTCAAATTTAATTTGAATGTTAATATCAAGGTAATTGTTTCGTGCATAATCTATGGCAATTTCCTCTCATTTTGACAATTCAAAAACATTCATTTTGTTGTCGAGAAGATACATTTTCAAACATAGAATGCATTCTTCTTCTTTATGTATCGATGACAAACAGACTCTTTTTAGTTAAATGCCTTGCCAGTGTTCAGCCACAGCAATGCCCTCCGCTGAAGCAGTCATGAGGTCCTCACTGAAACAGACAACAGGACATGCGACACAAGGTGGGCCATGGTCTGAATGAATTAATTGCGGAACAGGAATTTCCTTCAGAAACCTTCTTAATGTTATAGAAAGCAATTTGGGTGCTGCATCTCAAACGCGCCACTTCTCTACGCTATACTTGAGCTAAGCTTAACAACAGAAAAAACCACTCTCAAGAGCTAAAAAAAACTTAGAACTCAGTAATGCTATACATTATACAAATCTTCACAGAACAAATTCATAAAATCCAAATCCGTCTACAAATTGCTGCCATTACATTCAAATCTAGTCACATAAATACATCTACCTACTTAATTATGTAAAAGGATCATCTGAACAAATCTTGAAGAGAATGTGTTACATTTCCAAGTCAATTTGTTCAGGAATTCGTCGCTTTCTGTAAAGAGCATGTTAGCATACCCAAGTATATTAATATGTTACATTGGAAAGAGAAAGAGAGAGACGGGTATGAGTGACAGAGAGGATGCGGTTCAGTTTGAACATTATGGCTCTGACAGACAGGCGCTCCGCGACAATTCGATAGCGATGCGACAACGCGTTTTAAGACTTTTTACTTCGGTTAATGCAGGGTTAAATTGAATTAAGTTTTGATGAGTATCGACATCGACTCACAACAAAAAGAAAATTGAATAAAATTATAAAATTATCATTTTGAGCGTTTACAGCTGAATTTTGATACTTGAAATGCTGTCACTTGAAATTTATCATCATATCAGCCGAAAAACATCCACTGCTGGACATAGGCCTCCCCAAGCATCGCCACATTGATGAGGCCCATTTAAGCGTCCACGTCCCGGAGCCATATGTCATCACTGGCAACACACACTGGTCATAGGCTTTTGTCTTGACAGACTGTGGTAAGTTGGACGAGAAGATACCGCACAACTTCCCGAACGCTGCCCAGCCGAGTCCGATTCAACGGTTGACCTCTTTCTCGAAGTTGGCCCTACCCAACTGGATCATTTGTCCCAGGTAGACATAGTCCTCCACAACTTCGAGTGTAGAGTCTCCGACCTTGTTAGGAGTGGGAGTAACATGGGCATTCAACATCACCTTGGTTTTTTAAAATCATAAGTTATGATTTATATTAATATTTTTTTGGCAAATATTGCTAGCTCTCACGTCTGCGGAGTTTTTTAGAAAATTAATATCATTGGACGCTACGAGACACATCGTGTTGTCGCACTGTCGCATCGTGACTGTCTGCAGAAACCTTTATTATGCAACGCGATGTGCCATATTAACGGTCGGGTATTCCAAATGTGATGGGGAAAGCTCCGTTGATTGAATGGAGATGGTGTGGCTCAATTTGGAGACTTCAGTTATGGAGTATGACGATCCGACGGTGTGAGGGTGTGATAACTACTTGGAGTATTTTACGGTTATGTCATGGTAATTTATACGGGACTTTGGTGAACGTAAATCGAATGAGTTTCTTGTCTTTAAATAATAGAGTAAATATTTTTTTCATCCCACCATCTCGGAAAGAGTATTTTTAATCTTCAATATCTGAGTGGAAAAGCCGTTTTTATTCACTAGAGGATAAAGTAAATTGAATTTAGAACATCGTGTGCACTAAGTTTGTGAATTAAAAAAAAACATTAAACCTATTTACTGCTACCTAACAACAAGTGACTAACACCAATATTACAGTACCAAACAAAAATATTAAGTACACTCAATTTAAATAACTGTAGCAACGTTACTTTAAAATTTTCTTAATTATACCTTAGTATTATTTTGATATAATTTAAAGATTATTCTGTAATACTTACCTGTCATAATGTAGTTATTAATACCTAAACTGAAATAAAAGTGTACCTATCTTGTGATTGTAAACGTTTTTTTTTTTGCATTTAGTCATTTCCTCGTTGAGGTGGAATGAAAAGTTACGTGTTGCACTCGAGTGCAAAGATTTTTCACTCTTGTATAACAAATAACTATTCCGCCATTAAAACTATTAATAGCTACACGTATGCGGAGTTTAGCTAATTCATTATATTTGATGCTACGAGACACATCGTGTTGTCGCATTGTCGTTTCGTGCCTGTATGTGGCAACCTTTATACTGAAATTCGATGTGCATATTAGCGGTCGGGTACTGAAAATGTGATCCACTCTCTCTTCTGTGACTCCGTTGATTGAATGGAGATGGTGTGGCTCAATTTGGAGGCCTGAGTTATGGGGTGTGACGATCCGACGGTGTGGGGGTGTGATATTTACATGGCGTATTTTACGGTTATGTCATGGATAGGGCTACGGTGTTTCAACGTAAATGGAGCGAGTTTCTTGTCTTTGAATTTGTGTTTAGTGTTGCCATCAACGCCATTTCATTTCTTGCTACTGAATTATCTAACCCCCGGTTTATTAATGAGGAATTTGGAGAAGAAAATTGTCATAATCTAGCCTGAACTCCTATTAAAAGTAGTCGTTATAGAAGAGTTTGAACCATTCTTCAAATCAAATTTTCCATTCAGAAACTTGATTATGTGTAAATTAGATTCTCTTAGGTAAACTTGCACCAGAGACTTAACTCAGAGTTAGTTGCAAACACGTGGCCGGGTTAGCTACTAACTCAGAGGTAGTGAGAGTGAGATAACTCAGGGAGGCGCAAGTGCGCCTTAATGCTATTATAAGTCTTTCGTTTGTTTTATTATTTATTTAGTCTACTTGCCTCACTATAACATTGCAAAATTATTATTCTAAGTGAAGGCTACTTCGCATTGTCTCCGTCCTACGGCTATCCTCTGAGGACCTATTGCAACAGTCTGTCGGGCACATCCATATTTAGTAGAGGACATTTACAGTCTGAGCAGAATACTGTTATCATTCCCATGTATTTGTTGTGACCTTAATATTAATACATAATATGATACATAACTAGCGAAATGGAATTATTCCGATCTGTCACTCTGATTTGTCCCATTAGGGGGACGGACTTGAAGATTTTTTTGATCTGACCCTCTGTTAGCCACGGGGGGACAGTTTGAACCTTATTCACTCTTATCTGCCCCCCTATCAGTGTTAGGGGTTCCCTGGCAATGTTTCCTTCACCGATGTCAATAATATCCAAAACAAACTTGACCTCTTTATACGTAATATTGTGTAGGTGTTTATGGTCTCTCTTATATTGAGATGTTCTATCATTATGTCATGGTGCCGGATGCAATACAATGGCATGAAGGTTATCTTGGAGGCGCAAGTCATCTGTCATCCCACGCATTTAATATATTTGTATTTTTTGTCTGTTAGTGCACTAAGAATAATCAAAAACCATCCGATCAATTACGTAAAGAACAGTTTTATATCTATCTTATTAGAAATCCTACTACTGTGCAAAGGCCTTAACTCTTCTTTGTCCACATAATTCTGTCCTCTGTCATCGCGAGTTACAACTAGCATTTAAGGCGTAGATATCCACTCCTCAGTAGCTTATTTTACTGAACAAGCGTTTGGATACATCGCAAACACGTTTGTCGAACACCCTCTGATTTGTGCATAAAAACTGACACTAATGCCGAACACGGGCGAACACAAACAAAAACAGGCGAAAACAATCAAACACCCATCCACACGTTCGTGTTTGTTGTTTGCTGTTCGCCAAACGTGTGGAGGCGGCATAACACGGACAAAAAAACGACAGTCTCGCCAAAACCGCCGCGCGTATTTTAACATAATACGCGCGGCAAAAGTACAAAAAAACTACTGACTTTTGCATCGCGCGGTTGTGAAACGAGTACGCGTTTTGTTCTCTTAAGGTCGTTGGCGACTGTCGTCGTCTTAATAGAATTATAACTTCACAAATTTCCGCGTAATTTATAAGTAATCTGTATTTTTTTAATACAAAAAACTGTTGCCCTACTCGGGTTGGCGACCGCAAATCCAATCTGACCGGTGACGCTATTACACTGCAGGAGCTAAAATAAGCACAAGAAAGCTGATTCACCTTAATCCCAGCTTACTCTTAATGCGTTCTCTCCGCTAATGTGTACTTTAAATAGCACATATGTTAATGTGTACTCTATATAGCACATAATTATGTTAATGAGAAACATCCTCTACGCTTTACGGCCAATGATTCATATGATCGCAAATAGATATCGGACAAGATCGTGTCGTGTTAAGGCCAGATGTAGTACAAGTTACATTAAAATGGTTGGTGATGTTCTGTTTTTGATTTGTTTAGCTTAAAAGAAAGGAAGGAAAATATTTATTTGTAACCCGCACAGGAGATACGGGAAATAAGCATAAAATTAAACAATAATAAAAAATAAAAACCCCGTGCGAGACCAAAAGATGTGATCTGAAATCGCAGCATGTGCAGCGATTTTCAAAAAAAGAAATAACGCTGCGCTGATATTCTGATAGGGCCCACTGTTGATGCCACGGACACACTTACGGAAACGGATAATAATTATATAATAAAATTAAAGCTTGCATGCCATTGGCATTTCATTCATCCAATATTTTTATGGCACATTGTCGTACTAGCTATTTGCACACTTTTATGCTTTGAATTTTGATCTTTTAAGTGTGTAAAACAAAGTTTTATAATACGCTCTTACTAGCTTGGTATGTATGTACATATGTTACCGGATTTTTTTAACGTAATTTTCACCCCCTTCAAAACATTTAATTAATTTGAAATTTTGCACACTTTTCAAGGACAATGCAATAATTTTATCTTGGTAAAGACCATGTAGATTGGTGTCTGAAATGATCTTTTGATGAAAGAACCAGCCATATTGATTGGACCTGTCCAGTCAGAGCACGCATTTGTCAATTTTAGTTTGGTTTTCTATTAAATCGTGTTTTTTTTTTACTTTTTTATCTACTATTTATTTTTTGCTTTTTAGTTCAATCCCTAATCCTAAAGATCCTGGTAAGGATAATGGGACAAACTATTCAAATTATTGCATTGTCGTCGGTCCTTGATAAGTGTGTAATTTTAAATTAAGCTGACGTTTTGAAGGAGGTGAAAATCACGTTCAAAGATTCCGTTACGTAGATAGATACATACCAAGATAACTCTGCACCCAGTTCCCTCTTATCGCCGTATTTTTGTTAACTGCTGTAAATCCTACCGCATGTGGTGTTTCTGTTTTATCCCCCTTAAATCTCCGTGGTCACGAGCAGTGATCATTTTTGGGCTGTGATTCGGATTTAAAAGTTTATCATAATCACCATCAGTTTAGGCTTATCTTAATAACATTGGAATCGCATTTGGAAGAACTTGCATTTGTCCAAAGCACCCTAGGCAGTCAGCCTAGCTTGCAACTTTGCTGATTCCTACAAGTTAAGGGTCGGACTGCGGACAGGATAGGCTGTATATTACAAGCTTTTATTTAACTTACAATGTATTTAAGTATGTAAGTAAGTGTGTTCGGGTCAAATCTTGCAACTGTTTTTTATAGCAGTTATCCTCCACCGATTAATATGAAATTATATACCAATAGTTTGGATGACAATGCATGGTTGTACACCTAAGTGACGTCATTCTAAATCCAATATGGCGGACTAGTTATTTTTTGCGCACTGCTATGATATGGGTTCAAATGACAGGGTTTGCTAATTAGAATACGAAAAAGCTTTGTTATAAAAAGATTTTTTAATGACTTTTTTATTTTATCCTACAAACGTGAAGTTAGTGAGGATGGACGTATGGATGGATGTTTGTTGCTCTTTCACGCATATATTACTGAACGGGTTTTTATTAAAATTTACAGAAATATTGCTTATACATCAGAATAACACATAGGCTATAATTTATAAAGATATTGGGAGAAGTACTCTAAATACTACACGGTTGGAGCCGCGGGCGGCGGCTAGTTGTATATAAAAAAAATACATACCCATGATACATAAATTTATTTGTGAATGAATTCGCTTGCTATCATCATCATCATCATCATATCAGCCGAAAGACGTCCACTGCTGGACGTTGGCCTCCCCCAAGTGTCGCCACATTGACCGGTCCCGTGCGTCCCGCATCCAGCGAATCCCCGCAACCTTCACCAGGTCATCGGTCCACCTGGTGGGAGGCCTTCCAACGCATCGTCTTCCGGTTCGCGGTCGCCATTCCAGAACTTTTCTGCCCCATCGGCCATCCGTTCTGCGAGCAATGTGCCCTGCCCTGCCTGCCGCTTGCTATGCGATTAGTGAATTTACAGATAATCTCCACGAAGATCTTACGCCTAAATTTTATATTATTTCCTTCACTGGCTTCATTCGATTGAGAAAAGTTGTAAATTTCATCTTGTAGTTTACTGTTTACACACAGATTTTTTTCTTATGGCGACTTATTCTATTGGAGTGTAAATACTTATTGTACCAATTTGAAATAGGCAAGAGTCGCTGTAACTGTAATAAAGAATATAGTAGGTACATTGTTGAAGCGTAAATAAAAACAACAGCGAAATGTGTCGGTTACTCGGATGCCTGTCATTGCGCGCAATTTGTGGTCAATTGGGGAACTGGGTCGCCGTGACGTTTACGAACTGGCGACTAACTAGTCGTATAAACAGCACGCTTATTGGCTAATAGGGAAGAGAGATGTACACGTTGATACTGGGATCGTTGTTCGATATTGCAAAAACCTTGGTGTCTCAGATTGTGAACTGATTTCTGGCCCGGTTAAAGACACTAAATAGTCTTGCCTTTCTCACCTCTTACCGCCTTTAACAAAACTAACATGATCTGGTGGGTACCTACTACGACACCTGGTTTGCTTACCTCCTTGTCGTAGAGCGTATTATTAATGACTAGCTGTCCCACGCGGCTTCACTCCCGTGAACTGGCGACCTACCTACCCATTTACCCTACCCTTCCTACCCTACATACATGATTGTTGCGTTACTTCAACCGTTTACGCAGCGCACGCAACGGAAGCTCTCAAAAAGGAATTTTCTTTCCCGCTTTTGTTACATTTTTCATTTATGCGCCGCTCCTATTGGTCGTAGCGTGATGATATATAGCCTATAACCTTCCTCGATAAATGGGCTATCCTACCCAAAAAGAATTTTTCAATTCCAACCAGTAGTTCCTGTGATTAGCGCGTTCAAACAAACAAACTCTTCAGCTTTATGATATGATGAAGTATAGATATTAAGACAATTCCACCAATAGCAACTACATAGCTCTTTGATATCAATGCATGCCCATCGTCATACATTGCCTGAATATTAGTACACTATCAAGTATTCAAGCATCCAGGAGGCTCCAACAATTTGTCCACGCGTATGTAATTTGTAAAGACAGACCAAATGTAGAAAATGTTACTCTCTGAATTTGAAGCGATTATTGTATGGTATGCGTCTGTTGTATGAATCATTTGATTGGTGGTTTCCTGTTAGAACATTTTCAGTAGCTATTAGCTAGTTGCTGATATTGTTCATGGTTTTAGTTGAGTAGGTTCCTATGTAGTTATATTATGGAAGTATCCTCGATGTGCCGAGGCTAAAATCAAATTCAGCCTCCTTCAGGGTGCAGGTGTTGTTGCACAGAGAGCACTATACGACGTGAAGCATTGTTTAGGTCGTAGCTCAGCAGTCATTGGACTATCCCCATTTAACTAAGTTGTGCCTGCAGTGACCCATTTGGCTTTGGAGACGGTTTAAAGATTTCCAGGTGGTCTGCAGGCTCAACATAGTCAGTCGGAGGGGGATGTATGAGGAGTCACAGTCTCCGACTTTTCAATCAGCCAAGGCTTGTCCACATTTTATAAAGAGTGTCGTCTATCTGTCTCCTGCATGTGTTTTTCGGAAGAACAGGCCACTTCTCTTTAGACCTCCGGCTCCGGAGGGGCTATTCCTGCAAGTTGGTACAGTGCTGCGAGTGGAATATCCTTTCATCCATACTAATACTAATTCATACCCTAATATTACAAATGCAAAAGCAAACGTCTCAACGGCTGAACGGATTAAGACGAAACATGGCACAAGGGCAGACCATCACCAGGATACTTTATATCCTGTTTTTTTTGGGGCATGTCCTCTTGGAATACGAGCGAATCAGCAGGGAAATGCTAGTAATTGCTACAACTTTCTGTTGAAAATAAGCCAATAATAATTGAGACAAAGTTTTATATTTTGGTTGTAGTTTTAGTCAATAACTGAACAAGGCCAATAGTTCTTAGAACAGTTATGTTAATTTCATACTTGAACTAAATATTTACGTTGTTTGCTTGTAAATCTATTGTAGTGTAAAATCTTCATAGACACGACAGGCAAGTCAGGTATAAAAGCTTCTGAGAATTATAAATCCTTTTGATATTAATTTTGTCTTACTTTTTGTTTCAGGTAAATATTAAATCATCTTGGCTGTTATCCTTTGTAATCTTTTCTCGGTAAGTTAACGAAGTATTTTCTAGGCTAAACTGTGATTTTTCTTTTCCTGGGCAAAAAGTACACATTGTTGGAGCACAACATATTTGTAAATGCACCCACGATACAGGAAAAAAATCCTAGTGAGGTCCTTTTTATTAAAAAAAACAAAAAATCAAAAAAACTGCACATTTCACTGAACAAAGGTGTAATGTCCGGTTGTTTAAAGATTATACCTTTTCTTATTATAAACTAGCTGACCTCCGCGACTCCGCTCCCGTCAAAATTATAGCCTATGTTACTCGGGAATAATGTAGCTTTCCATAGGTGAAAGAATTTTTAAAATCGGTCCAGCCATTTCAGAGATTAGCCGGAACAAACAGACAGAAGGACAGACAGACAAAAATTAAAAAAAATATATTTTGGTTTATGTACCGTATATGTATAATAATATATTCATATACATGTAGTAAAAAACGGTTGTTTCAATATTACAATCAGACACTCAAATTTTATTATATATATAGATTATGCATAAGAATACATTTACAAAGATTGTATAAGAAGCCAAGAATTGCCCCGTTTTAATTCCCCGGATACGCGAATCTTTACGATCACTAAGTTTTTGTCAATCATAATTGTTATTTTCAATATTTAGCATATTATTCCACAGTCCATTGACAATTAACCCACAGAGTCCACAACAAATATTAGCGAAGATAACACTTCTGTCCCCAACTGTACCCAAACAAACCTATCTTAGGCATAACGGGGTCACTTCGAACAAAGCCATTGTTTGCGTTGACTGACTTAATATTCTTCTAGTATTCATAAAAAACCCCAAAACATCACCCAATCACGCAATTCTAAACTTTATGACCTAGACGTAAAGTTGGTTTTCACACGCGAGAGTAATTTGTAATCGATAGTGATGTTATAACAACTATTTGTTAGTGTATTATACTATGATTTTTGGATTATTATTGTTAGGCAACTATGAGATTTATTGCTTTGCCTATAAAGACCGTTTTCCCATATATTTTGGTTGATATACGTTTCTGTTAAGACAGGAAGGATGACTAAGCAAAGATGAGTCAGATTAGGGGATAAAAAAATGTCTTTGGAATCATAACGAGTGTAATTGAGCGACTGAGATTTTTCTGGCTCATGAAAGTTGCGAATAAGACGAGAAATTGTGTACGACATACGAAAAGAACTTGATATAGAATTAGTTTTCTTTCAAATAAGTTTTTTGAGTATTGTGTCTCTTTGAAGATCGATACTCCAGCTAGTCTGATGGGGTTGAGAATTCTAATGAATACCTGGAAGGATCAGGCCTATTCCCAGCAGTGGGACAGTGTAAACTGATGAAATAAAACTACCTTAAGGACCAGCCTATTTTTTTCCTAACTTGTTTGGGGTCGGTTTCCAGTCTATCCAAATGCAGAATTGACTGCCAGCATTTTACGTGTTGCGTCTGACCTCCAAAACCCAAATACTGGGTATACGATACCCCACACACACTGAACGCCAGTAACAAGTTACTGGGTATAGAATACCCTTGACTTCTTACATACTCTTCCCATTATAAAACTAAGAAATAATATGAAGTGAAATTCTCCGGACGAGTCTTACACAACTCTCTGATCTACTGAAAAATTAAGTAATAGCTGTTAACTTTGTAATACTCGGTTTAGAACAAGAGCCAATTACTTCCCGATCCAATAAGAAACACTATCATATTAAATAAGAATCCTTATAAACTCTTAATTAAATTTTCTAAGAACTTCATCCAATACACTGGTTTGAGGCAAGCAACATTTGGCGAAGTGTTAACTTGTTGTTGAAGTAAAACCTACTTTATATTAAAGAGAGTTAGGTCTAGTTTCAAAGTGCCAATTTTCTATGGAATCTCCATACCATGACAGACGAGGGACGACGAAGGGACAAGCAAAACGAACTCTAATTCCAAAAGAATAAAGTTGAGTTTCAAAGTTACATTTTTTCTTTGGAACTCCATACCACGACAGACGGGCGAAAACGAATGGACGAACTAAACCAATTCTATTTCTTAGGGAATAAAGTTGTGTTTTAATCAAGTAATTTTTCTTTGGCCTTTCCATACCATGACAGACGGTCGACGAAGACTTATAATTGCTTTAAAAGTTTACCAATTGGACTGAGAAGCCGAATAGGTAGCTGTTTTCCTTTGTAAAGTACGTAAAGTAAGGAAATTAACAAATTGTCTTTGTTGTTTAATCTTTCTCAAAGGATAATAGGATTTTAATAACTTTACGCCGTAAACTTTTCGAAATGTATAAAGCTACTAGCCTTGCCCCCGCGGAGTTTGAATCGCACGGAGATTTCAAATGAATACTGTATTTTTCTGGCTTTAAGGTGCCGTTTTTTTAAGCTTTGCCTTCACTAGGAATTTCTTCCTGTATCGTGGGTGTGTTTACAAACATATAAACTCACATACACAAGACATCCAGATCCGGCACAACTATTTGTAGGCCATACAAATATTTTTTCGTGCGTGACACGCAGCGTAGCAGCTGGTCGCTCAACCACTACGCCAACCGGCCGTCAAAATAATAGATACCTCTGAGTAGCTGATTTTAAAATGAGAATCACGTCAAAACGGCTAGTCGGATTTTTTTGGCAAAAATATATGAAAATTTTGACTTTTATTCGTATAACATTGTAAAATTAATTTATAAAGTTATGTCTAACACAGACAAAAAAAACAACAATCGCACTAAAAAGTATTTTAATGAAATCGACACCATCTTAAAGACAATTTAATAATTTACATTTTGATCTAAGGCTTTTTATTTAAAGTCATAGAATAATAAGGAAAGTACAAAAAAAAAACTATTATGGGTCGTGCGGGTGTGAAACCAGTGCACGATTGATCCCTCAAGGTCGTTGGCGACTTTCGACGTCTTAAAAAAAATCTTTGTCAGTGCTGTTTTCATCAGTATAACAATTTTTGAAAACAGTATTTTCCTCCTCCTTTTTAGGGTTCCGTACCCAAAGGGTAAAAACGGGACCCTATTACTAAGACTCCGCGGTCCGTCTGTCTGTCTGTCTGTCACCAGGCTGTATCTCATGAACCGTGACAGCTAGACAGTTCAAATTTTCACATTTGATGTATTTCTGTTGCCGCTATAACAACAAATACTAAAAACAGAATAAAATAAATATTTATTTGGAGATACCATACAAAAAACGTGATTTTTTTGCCGTTTTTTTCGATAATGGTACGGAACCCTTCATGCGCGAGTCCGACTCGCGCTTGGCCGGTTTCTTATCCTACAAAACAAACTATCTCTTTTAGATATGAAGTCAGCGTTTAAAGGAATTAGCGAACTGGTAAAGTATAGAAAACTAATAAATCCACAACATAGTAATCGGTTTTTAAACCTTCTCGAATTCCCTAGTCAGTAAATCAGCTTTAAAATCTCTTGTCAATTATGCATAGCGAACATGGAATTATTTTGTACCTGCGAATAGTGAATTTACGATTTACCTTTCTGATAACCACCAATCACAGAGTCGTAAGTTGACACAAGATTTGACAGTTGAATAGCCTTTCAATCAAGCTTACTGAATTGAACAAACACATGCTTGAACTTTAGTTGAACTCTTTGTTCATTAGTAACTTACCTATATGTAAGTAACTAGCTTTTTCGAGCGGCTTTGCTCGTGTTAATGTAGTAAATTCCCAAGAGAACGTACTACTCTAGGACATGGTCTACCCGTTTTTAGGGTTCCGTACCCAAAGGGTAAAAACGGGACCCTATTGCTAAGACTCCGCGGTCCATCTGTCTGTCTGTCTGTCACTAGGCTCATGAACCGTGATAGCTAGGCAGTTGAAATTTTCACAGATGAATTATTTCAGTTGCCACTATAACAACAAGTACTAAAAACAGAATAAAATAAATATTTACGTGGAGCTCCCATACAACAAACGTGATTTTATTGCTGTTTTTTGTGATAATGGTACGAAACCCTTCGTGCGCGAGTCCGATTCGCACTTGGCCGGTTTTTAATCTTCATGGATGTCTCCCGCCCCTGGGTGGCCAGGGCCTGCCCCGTGTCTGTCAGACTCTTACGGACTAAACACTCCCCAGTGTTCCCTCGCACACTTGCGTTTGTGACTTCTGCTGCCCCGGACTAGTCCGAGCCTTCCGCAGGCTCCGTCTCTTAAGCCCGGTACATACGACAACGATAAAACT
Organism: Orthosia gothica; assembly: GCA_949775005.1. NCBI lineage: Eukaryota > Metazoa > Arthropoda > Insecta > Lepidoptera > Noctuidae > Orthosia > Orthosia gothica. Next base: position 10,462,959 of record OX459040.1, on the reverse strand, counting down.
GCACAAACGGACTGAGCAGCAGTGTACCAGCCAGTGGAGTGTGAGGTTTTCCCTTGGAACTTTACGTCTAAGAAGCCCGTGTGCCATGTTTCATCTAAATGCGTTTAGATGAAATTTAGTTTATGTTTTATCATCCCAAGTGAATACAAACTATCCTATGTCCTTCCCAGGGTCTCAAACTATCTCCATGCCAAATTTGATTAAAATCGGTCCAGCCGTTTCGGAGTCTTTATGGAACATACATACTTTCTCTCTTATATATATATACCAGGCCCCTCAGAAAGTATTGCGAAAAAAAGTTTTTATATATGGGAGACTGGCCAGTTATAATGTTTTTCGAAAATATGATTATTTATAAGTAAAAATAAGTAAGTTCCAATTTCAAAATTTCCCTCCACATTTTTTGCGAGTTAATTCAAAGTATTGTGTCTCACTGAAATATGGATCTGCGCCGGGAACATTTTAGAGCTATGATTTTATACGATTTCAAGTGTCGCCTGAAACCGGATGAATCGTACGATAGACTTCAAATGGCATTCATGGATGAAGGCCCTTCCAAGGCAACCGTGTATCGTTGGTATAACGAATTCAAGCGCGTTCGACCAACTTTGGGGGATGACGAAAGAAGCGGTCGCCCTTTGACGGCTGTTACCGAAGAAAACGTGCTAGCAGTGAAAAATTTAATCCAAGACAATAGGCGAATTACATATCAGGAGATTCAACACATATTGAAGATTGGATCGGGAAGCGTTCACGAGATTCTACACAGCCATCTTCGCGTGAGGAGGATAGTATCACGCTGGGTGCCGCACAACCTCACCGATGCTCAGAAGCAGGCCCGGGTGGAATGGTGCCGTGATATGCTTAACAAATTTGAAGCAGGCTCGTCTCGGCGTGTTTACGACATCGTTACAGGTGATGAGTCCTGGATTTATCAATACGACCCAGAAACCAAGCGCCAGTCGACTGTTTGGGTGTTTCAAAATGAGCCAACGCCTACCAAAGTGAAGCGATCTAGAAGCGGGGGTAAGATTTTGATCGCTAGCTTTTTTAATTTGACTGGCCACTTGGTATCAATTCCCTTACGGGATCAAAGAAGCATTAATGCCGAATGGTATACTACCAAATGTTTGCCAGAAGTTTTCTCTGTTATAAGCAACAAGCGACCAAACACAGGGCTCCGCGGGCTACTGCTCCACCACGACAATGCACCTGCGCACACCGCACTCAAAACGAGGGACTTCCTGGACAGCACGCCAGTCAAACTCCTGGGTCACCCTCCTTACAGCCCTGATCTAGCACCGTGTGACTTCTTTTTATTCCCAAAAATAAAAAATCAGCTCAAAGGGATACAATTTTCGTCGCCGGAAGATGCGCTGGCTGCGTTCGAGCAGGCTGTAAACGAGGTGTCTGCGGCGGACTGGAAAAAGTGTTTTGAAAACTGGTTTAGGCGCATGAATCTTTGTATAGAGGCTGGTGGAAAGTACTTTGAAAAGATTTAATAAAAATATATGTACGTATAGAACAATTTTTTTTAGTTTCGCAAAACTTTCTGAGTGTCCCACGTATATGGATAGATTTAATACCTATATGGTGTTAATGTCCTTAAGTATATTGCCCTCAAACTTGAATTGACATTAATGAAAATAGCGTGAAAGCCGTTTTCAGAATAGAATTTCAGAAGTATTCATGTAGAAAACATACAAGTCAACTTGTCGTTACAAATACATAATTTTGTATTGAATGAAGTTTCTATACCTTTTTGTAATAAGTCGTTGACGTACCAACTCCCACATTTGACTGTGAATACTGATGAACTTTATTATAAAGAGGTCACATTGTTTGTTTATCAAAAAGGTTTCTTCAAGTAATGATCGAAAATTCATTTACTGATGAAAAACTACACAGATATACTTATACAACTTTTTCCAAATATGCATGCAAAAATGAATGTTTTATCCCGCAAAAATAAACAGGTTCTGTGGTACTGCAGCGGCCAGAAAAAGAGGCATTGATGGACGAACGTGTAAATGTGGGCCGAGAAGAAGCCGAGGAACACATACGTAAGTCCATCAATGTCTAGTTGTGACCAAGGCTTGTATAGTACTTTTCTCAAATAATGCGCAGAAATCAAAACTAAGTAGTACCTAGAACTCATTTTGTCAAATACAATTACTTTTCAAAATCAATGATGAACAACAAACAACAATATTTTTGCCCGCGTTAAAATGTTCCTTTGGTTTTTTTTTCAATACTCAGCTTTATCAGCCAGTTTGAAATTTAAATAAAACCTTTGATACTTTACCTCCTTGGTTGCCATTTGCGATGTTTCGGAGTAAAAGATCGTTCCATTTTTAAATTACACGACAGATATGAGTTTAATATGTAATTATTTGGCCGCTAAACCACGACAGATATGGATTTTCATACAACTTGCTGTACTGACCAAATACATGGCCAGTACAGAAATTTCGATTTATCTCGAAGAAGATTGTCAGAATAATGCTCAAATTTCCAAGCATATTTGAGGAAAACTTTGTGTTAATGTACTAAAGTGTGTTGCCCTCACATTTAGGCTATACATGAAAACAGTTTTCAGAAAAGAATTTCTTTAGTTACCTACTAAGTATTCTGGTAGAGTACATACAAGTTCCCTCTCACAGAGAGGAGGTCTGTGTCCCAGCAGTTGGAACATTGAAAGGCTAAAGATGATGACATACAAGTTACCCTAAGTTCCCGTTTCGTTCAGTACTAGTATCTATTATATTATCTGTAGTTCAGTATTGAAAATATAAGAAAGTATTGGATAAAATTCTCTATTCTTATTTTTAGGCCGTTGACATTTCAACTAGCACTAGTTGACACTAAATCCTTGTATTGTCGGACTAGTGCCAACGATGTCTTTCAAGAATTTTTTTAGGAAATAAATAGCGTTATAGATTGAATTTTTAAGTTTATTGATTTAAGCCAATTTAGACAGTTTGCGTTGACTACAAATGCGTCTTAAATTTTAAACTAGATTTAAAGAAAATAACAAAACAGACAGAGATATTGGATCTATGACTACGTCGGTTCTAGACGTCAGCTATGTTGATGGTCGAAGTGCCAAAATGTAAGGTATTGATCACGTGACATTACGATAGCGTTTGACTATCCAATACATTTTTGACGTTTTCCCAATCGCTATCGCCACGTTTTCGATGATAGAATGCCGCTTGTCTATGGATTCAGCTTTGCTTGCTCTAGACATAGCGATTGTCAAAAAGGCAAAATAGTATGGGATTGACAAGCGATATCGACAAATCACGTGATCAATCCTTTACATTTTGACATTTCGACTATCACTTTCGCTGACATCGAATGACACTTGTCTTGTCTAGAGCCTCTGGTCAAAACGTTATTACAAAGCGATTTTTCTACTTTCTATATTCCCGAACATGAAAGTACTTTTAACAAAGTCAACTTGTTACCAAAAACCAAAACAAAAAGAAACACTATACTACACGTACCGTTCGTGCGTTGTCCCGATTTATCATTTTCTACAACATTTTGTTTTCTTAGTTTTCATTTACAAAACAAGACGTTTCCATAGTTTTATCATGGGGATGAATTGCCAGGCAACACTGCAGCAATCTATTCTACTATGTATTAAGTATCATTAATAATAATTAAAGTGTATCAAAAAATAACCTGCAGATTTTAACGGTGGGATCTTAGACTATAAAGAAACCGGTGGGCAAGACGCAAACAATTTGTTTTGCACTTTCCAGATTCCTAAACATGAAAGTTCTGTAAACATAGTCGTCAAAAAGTCAAAAAAATAAATACAGTCCGTTCCATAACTTGCTACCAAAAATTTCACTGAACTACTAACTTGGTACCGTTCGTGCGTTGTCCCGATTTATCTTTCACCCCGCGCCGTCTGGGGGTGAATGCTAATGACGGTGCGACGATGCCCGTCTGCTGTATAAATAAACTTATTGCTTGCTGTTGCTTGCTATCCTTGCTTGTAACTTTTTGTTGTTTATTGTGAACATGTGGCGTTAGGTCGTAAGTCAGTGAATGGGATGTTGTAGGTGGCGATTTTGACGCGGTTGGGAGTCTGAATGGCAAAGTGTTTTGTTGTAGATGTTTGTATGTTTAAACGGTGATAGGGCTGTGGTATAGCTCAAAGAATAAGCAAACTCAAGTGGCAATGAGACGTTTATTTTAGCCGTAGAATCGATGACCATTGGGGTAGGCAGAATTTGTAAACGCTAAGTCGGACATCCTCAGGCTAGGTAGACCGACGATCTTCGTAGTATGGCTGGTAACAGCTAGGTGAGAGCTACCGAAAACCGAAATAAATTTTGGGCTATTAGGGAGGCCTATGTCCAGCATTGGACTGATGTACGCTGATGATGATGAGAACTGAGATAAGAGTCGAAAATTTTGCTGATAATTCATAAACGTGTAACCAATCAATCAATATTGCCATTTCAGAGGTTTTAGAAACTACTCTATAAATAAATATACCATTAGAGGACCTAGATTCGATGCAGGGTCGGGCAAAATGTTGTTGGGTTTTTGTAACTGGCATTTCTCAGTAGCAGCCTGGAGTCTGGACTTATATCCGTTTGATTGTAATAGGTTCGCCCTCTATAACGTGGGACTTAACATAACTGGCAAGATGTGGGTGTACCACACCACCTCAGCCTTACCCTTCGGAGAATACAGTCGTAATGTTATGTTAGGTACTACTTAGGTCCGCGGCGGGAGAGAAGTGCCGGTATTGCGGTTCCCCCCCACTCCCTACCTTCCGCGGCCTGGACGGGGTCACCAACGTCTGATGGCGGACGCGGTAGGGCCGCGGGGAGGAGGAGTGTCGGTATAGCGTTGACCGCTCTTCCTATCCCCTGCGGCCGAAAAGTGGTTGCTGGTTGTCTGGCGCCCATATGCTGGTTTTGTCCCAGGGGTGGTCACGGCGTACAATGTGTTCTGGTGCGTCAGTGATGGGGGTACTCCCTAAAGCAAGGTCCGGTCACGGACAGCTCTGAGGCGGTTCGCGGTGAGTGCTAACGCGTACCCGTGTTCCTGCCATAAGCGGCGCAGGAAGTCACCGTGGAGTTTAAGTGGGTTGAACTCCCACATATCTGCACTATCTCCCAGTGGTATACATGAGCATTTTAACTTGAAAAATAAAAATAAAATGGGTACTACTTAGATAGGTACTGCTGATGTGACCAAAAATCATCAATGCGAATATAAGTTTAAAATTATTCGTTTAAAGGCTTTCACTTAGTAAATACCACATGGTAGGTTCACTTTATGAAATGCCCAGTAATAAAACAAAATATTTCGTTAATATACCAAAGATAATCGTCGCTTGAGTCCTCAAAGCAAAAATTAAAATATTTTATCACTCACAGAAATTATTTCACAAAGGGTTACCTCGTACCTATAAAATAATATAATTCATATTAATATATCTATAAGGTATTTTTTGCCGGAGTTTATACGTATATGTATATGTTAATTATGTGGACTGGATACAAGGGGCATGACGTTAGATGAGCAAAAACCTTCTTTTTTTTATCAAGCTTGTCCTATAGGTGCACCACTGCCGAACTCTTCGAGAAATACCGGCGTTATGTTATATTATTATATTTATTTATCAACACAAACATAATTATACTAACCTGAACAGCAACCTTTTCGAAATTCAAGGGTGTAGGCAGAACCTACAGATCCTGGTCCAGGCCCATGGTACGGAGCGAGAGGGCATGGGAAGCTGTCTCCTCCTTCTGCGAAGCAGTAATGCTCGCAAAGGAGTAGGTGGAACGCGTGAGGGAGATGCAACGGAGACGCCCCTAGCAAGTAATGGCTCGCCGTCCGATAAAGACCAAGCTCGAGTCGCGACGGCGCGTAGTGTTCTACACGCGTCTCAAAGAGATGTTAGCAAAACTGACGAGGTTCGCTAGGGCCGATGCCTGTCTGGGTCGCAGAAAAAATTGAAAAAGAGTTACCGCGGCCCTGGCACTAGTAACTGAAAGGAATACGAGTGAGTTTTAGTCAGTAAAAGTCTGACACGCTCTGCCACTTCACCCAGAGCGGGAGAAGTCATCGGATGATATCTCACACTCAGATGAAGTTGCACCTATGTAGCACCCGTAATTAACTCAAATTATGCCAATCATGTTTAAAGCACTTGTCCCACCGACGACGATCAGCGAGAGCTAGAAACTAGATACGAGTTGGCGAGCAGCGAGAAGCGAGTGTATAGCTCCGATAGTTTTGTCGCTCGGCTATAAGCGAGTGTTATGCGACGGGCGATTACTCGCACTAGTCGCTCGGGGCGGCCAGTCCTGCGCAAACCAGTGGTACTCCGATCCGCACTGTAGGTAGATATGACCGCTGCCGCGCTGGTTGGTTTCTCGGCGTGAGTTCTGACCGCGAAGCGAGCATCGCTGAGCGAGTATTATTTTTAATAGCTGTTGTCGCTGTGACAAACTGGTGGTGAGAGAGTTTTCGACGGCAGTGTGAACAGCCAGCGATCAACTATTAATATATGTGTCTGGGATCTATAATTATCATTTGTCGGTTTCTTTTGTCCGTTTCTTCAGCGAGAAAATAGTCGATAGCTAATCACTCAAGTTGGGACAACTGCCCAAGTCCCATGTAGTAGAGGATGAGCTTATTGCCATTATCAGGGAATAAGTCCAGACTCCAGCTACTGTGAAATTCCAAATGGAAAAACCAAATACCATTTTAAATATCATCATCTGTCTAGCCTTTTCCCAACTATATTGGGGTCAGCTTTCAGTCTAACCGGATTTAGCTGAGTACCAGTGTTTTACATGGAGCGACTGCCTATCTGACCTCCACAACCCAGTAACTAGGTAACACGATAGGTACCTATCGTGTAACCCAGTTACCTATCGTAGTACCTCTTGGCTAGACTCGTGTTAGATATCAGACTTCTGACTACTCGTAACGACTGTCAAAGATCTTCAAATGACAGCCGGGACCAACGGCATAACGTGCTTTTCGAGGCACGGAAACTCGTGGTGGTCACCCATCCACGGACCGACCTCGGCAACCGTTGCTTAATCTTGAAGATCGACCCGTGTGGCTGTTATTCCACTTTAAATATAAATTAAGTATTTGAAATACATTCTTACTGTTCTGCCAACGGGAAAACCCACGTCCAAAATCTAGCAATAAAGGAAAATATAAACATACGTATCCCCTGATAAACATATCGGCGACATGCCACAACATGGGGGGAGGAGGGGTAGGTAATCCGACACTAAGCCTACATTACGACATCCTGGCGCAAGCCATTGAACCAAGGCTGCGTTATTTGTTATACATATATGGAAGGGGAAATTGTGGTCTAATTGTGTCAAATAACACTGGGTGGCTGAATAATTCGCTGGTATTAAATGAGGTCTTATGATTAGTAAAATTTCATAATATATACAAGCGGACTATTACATTATTATACCCAGTAACTTGGTTGTAGAGGTCACAGAAATCGCTCCAAGCAATAATACTGAGATTTTCTGAATCCAGTATTTCTTGAAGCCAACTCCAACATAGTTTAGAAAAGACTAGGGGATATTGATTGTGTGCAATTATAGTCTACTGCATCGCATTTGGGGGTTAAATAATTCAATTCTATAATCGTTACAATCTAAGAAGTTCGATGACGTTTCTCATTTTACATGCCGCGATAACTTTGTATGAACGTCTACAAAAAATCAAATTCATAATCCTAATTAATTACTATGTCACCCTTATGGTGCTCCCACATTGCCGTTAGAAAATGTTTAATAACGTTAGTAAACATTTGTTAGCAAACATTTATTTAACATTTATTAAATGTGTTGGTGTTATAAAATGTTTACAAACATTTTATAACGGCAATGTGGGAGCACCAATACACTATAACAACGAGTATCATTCGCAAGTATCAAGTTTAACATATATAACGTATTTTATAGCTGTCAAAGCCGACTTCTTAGGTGGTCACTAATAAGTTAGGCCTTACAATTGGTAAAATTGCATTACTTACAACTGAATTTGAAGTCATTTGCATGTTGCATGGTTCTGGGGGGTGAACTCGGGCTTAGACAAACAAAGACACGTTCTATCAGCCATAACGATTGTTGAAAAGTTTGACATGCGTGACTGGAATGTTTTGATTTTTAAATATTTGTAATAGATAGTTCAACTCATCGGTGCGCGCGGCGCCATGTGTGCGTGCGCTTTTAATACATTATGCATTTGTGTGGCAGTGACGTGGCAGTCGTCATCCGAGCATACAATCACCCACACATGCATACCTACACATAGCGCTGCGCGCAAAGTTGAGTTGAACAACTATACTATAATGCCACTTGGACGTGTGTAGGCAGGGTGGCCTAAAAACCAGCTACCTGCCTATTATACTAAAATTTTCTGGAAGACCGAACAAAAATATTTGCATTAAAATTATAACTGAGTATGCCTCTTCCTTGATGTTTTTGCAACGTTAAAAATAGCTACATACAGATGTCTGTAAAATAATACAGGAAATTTTTTATCCGCCTGTAACTGATCTTTTGGATAAAGGACGTCTCCAGCATAAAGGTGAATTGAGGAAAATGTGTATTTTTGTCTCATTTTCATTAATTATTTTATTATAAATGCGGCATCAAAAATATATGCCTCGGGCCTCTTGGACATGACGACTGTACTTACTGTACCTTTACAGAGTAAAAATTGAACGGAGACCGAGCTTCATAGAACTTCAAAGAACAGTAGTGAAAAGCCAAATTTCTACAAAGAAAAATACTTTTCGGCGATTTATCAAGAATGTGAAGAACATCACAAAATATTCAGGATTTAAAATAGAAACTAAAATTTAGGTTTTCAAATATAAATTTATAGAAAAATCTCAAAAAAAAACGTGTACAATAAAATTGAAGCCGGTTTTATTTACTTCACTGATATATAAGGTTATAAATATCTTTAATATACACACAATAAAAACAATCAAAGTAAAAGAAACATTTTTCCACGTAGGTACATGACACACGAAAGTGTTCTATCATTCTACAGCATAGAAGTTTGGTCTCTATCGTCAACCTGCTCCACGCACATGCTAAAGTGTGCAAAAACATCCTATTTAGCATATCACTTAGAAATGCTATAATAACGACCGTTAGTCGACTAACACGATTACCGCTGTCAACAAAACTATTCATAATATTCATGTTACACAACTTCTGCTTGACTAAATTATTAGCACTTGCATAAACCACGTGGACACAATGTGGACAAGGCGGTAAACCGGTGACGAATGGAGAAAACATGACGTCACACACTTGGCTTGACCGTCCTGTGAGGTATAGTTGTAAATAAATTATAGTTCTTTGATATGCTGACGCAGACGTAGCGTTTGATAGCGTCCTACAAGGTGGACCGACGACTTGGTGGAGGCCCCAGGAATCAGATTTGCCTATGGTGATAGTGATGATGATGAGGTGCTTTTGATCATGTCCTCAAATGGAATGTTGCTTCTTTAAAAAATGTGTCGTAACTCGTGATTAGAATTTATCTTGTGTTTTCCGGGTGTTTGTGATTCACACACAGAAATCATGAAATCAGTTACACCCAAAAACTATCTGCAGGCAAGTACTTATTCATCTCGCATAATACGAGTATTAGTTCCTAGAATTGGTTGGTACTTTCATGTGTTTTCTGGGTATTTGTGATTCATATGCAGACATTATGAAACCACACGTACCTAACCGGAAAAAAACCATATGAATGAAACCCATTCATTTTGCATATTTATTTGGACCGGATTCTGCTGAACCAAAGCTAGATAAACCAGGAAGCAAGCCAATCACTCAACCCACAATCCTTTGCTTTGCTGGTATTGAAAAAAATCCTAAAGAATTATTAATTCAATACAGTCAGTTTAAATTACAATACCAAACCTAGTGGTTTAGCACCGCCACCACTTTAAGGGCCTACATACCCTTGAGTGCCGTAAAACGGTAACTTTCTAAAGCATACTCGTTAGTAACGGCTAGGTTAAAAGGTTTGAAAAAATATATATTTATTATTGATTCATGTACATTATTTTGAACACAAGGTTTTTTCGTGTAATTAATACACGATATTTTTTATCAACTTTTGGAAACTCCTGTAAAACGGCTTGGATTTTTACACAGTTGGCTGGAATTTCTTCATAAATAATATTTTGTAAACAAAACTGTTCAAAAGAAGGTTCAATATTGATATTTTGGCATCGAGCGGGCGCACGGCCAGTACTGCTTTAACATTGGGGCGTATATAGCGCCTTAAGACGACGACTAACGTCAACGACCTTGAGGGAACAAAACGCGCCCTCGTTTCTCACCCGCGCGACCCGAAATTTAGTAGTTTTTTGTACTTTTCTTATTATTCTATGACTTTTAAAAAAAAAAGCTTCAGATCAAAATGTAGATAATTCAATTGTCTTTGATATGGTGTCAATTTCATTAAAATACGCCCAGCGGTTTTGTTGTGATTGTCGTGTTTTTGTCCGTTTTAGACATAACTTTACAAATTAATTACACTATGTTATACGAATAAAACTCAAAATTTGCTCAGATGAAATTATTAAAAAAAATGGTCTAATATAACATATATTTTTTCCAATAAATTAGAACTAGCCGTTTAGACGTGATTCTCATTTTAAAATCAGCTACTCAAGGGAATCGGCGCCTTAAGCGAATGACAAAAAATTCGTTGACCTCTCTTTTTTTGGTAGCTCATATTATCCCACCGCTGGACAAAGGCCTCTCTCTTACTTTTAGTAAACAATTCTTACCTTCAACAGTTTTGTGTCTAGAGCTGCAACGGACCTATCTTTGTTAAAGGAGTCCAGATGGTCGAATCCATCTCTATCTTGGCCTACCTCGATAGGACCCGTGAGTCCATTGATCATCTGATAAGTCTGACAAGCGGCAGAAATGTCTAGACCAATTCCTGAATTTTTTTAAGTGAAATCAGTTTACGAGGACAGATTGTTATATTCTGAACCCGTGCCACAAATTCGTCGACCTTTAATAATATAATTCAGCACATAATATTTAACAAACTCACCATTGTGTGTTCCCCTCCTTTGTTTTGAGAAGCTCATTCATCCGTACGGCTTACACGAGATTGTTTTCAACTGCAAAAGACAAATGGTTGAGCATGAGAAAATGTAGGGTAAGTTCTGAAAGGTGGTTTTCACACTTGAGGAAGCAAAGTATTCAGGAATTACACAAAGAATCCAGTGAACCCCACTGGATTCTTTACAGATGCAATTGGTAAAGGTCCTATGTTAAGTCAAGTATATTGTGAAAATGTGTCGCTTCAAAGGATAATTTTGGGGGGTCTAGAAAAGTATTTAACAATTTAAAAGAGAATATTGATACGTGCGGAACAGGGTGTAAAGTCCCACTAACCTCCATTGAAAAGGGAGGATCTTCCGACCAGCGGGTGTTGTGTCAGGTCCGGGCAACTGCCCGACGGTTGTTATCGGATGGCTGTTCATGTTCAAATCGCGCCAAAAACTCTGCTTGTGCGATGCAGTATTTTGTGTGACGTCAGATTATTAGGTCATATGTAGATGCCACTACACTTCTCTATTCTATTCTCTACTTAGATACCTATAGATTAATTATAACAGAGAACTAAGGAAACATGTCAAAAAATGGGCATTGATTCTCAGTCAAATCGCCAATGAAAACTCCTCAAATTTGGGCAACCTTACATGCATATTTGTATCTTTTACCTCATACTTGCCAAGAATAATAAGCTAATACAATGTTCCATGTTTTTCTTTAACCCAAGTATGGAAGCAAAAACTTGTAGCGACGAGCTCAGCAACTTTTCCTTTCGCCTCACCCAAAGATAAACACAGAAGGCTGTTTTTCCAAAATTTACATACCAACAGATGCCTAACAAGTGCGGGAACTGCGGGAAGGCGGTTGTCAACATTCAAGGGTTACTTATTTGATTTATTAATCTTTTGGCCCGACCCAAAGTTTGGGCTCAAACAAATCTGGAACGTACCTCAGTTAGGTAAATGTTACCTAAGCAAGTTTGGTTAAGTATTTATGTCCACAATTAGTGCTGCGGTCTTGTGAATGGGCATCTGTTGATGTTACTAGGCAGCTGTGAAATTTTAACACCTGTATTTAGATTCCACTTTGATCGTTTGTGTAAAGAGCGTCTTCTTTTCTTGACTCCATCATTCCATCCTAAAAGCGTTGTCTTTTGGGCGTATGAGTAAGTATCCACATGTCCAATAGGCAGAAGGGGTAGACCCCAGATGCTAAAAAAAAAGTTAAATCAAAAAACCCGACTGCATCAAAAGCGAACTAAAAAGTCGTAAACAAGGAAAGAATCATGCTGTGCAGGCGGAGGATACACCAGATTTTGGTCAGCCAGCTCGCGATTATGTATCCTCCGACTGCACAGCATGATTTTTTATTCGCTTTTGATGCAGTCGGGTTTTTTGATTCTTTGATTTAACTTTTTTTATTTATAACTTTTTTTAGTTAAGTTTTTTTCGAATTAGATACATTTAAACATATAAGTGTTATATATTTTTGAAATCGCCTCTTAAAACCCTTTATTTTGGTACCCCACACGATGGCGCCCAAAATCCGCCATTTTTCTATTGTCCAATTTTAATGTAGCCTATGACAAACGCAGGGTTAAGGCGAATCGATTGACGTATGAATCATCAAAATCTGTCAACGAGTTTGGTCTCTGGAACGCCTTAAAGGAACATACATACATAGACTGATAAACACATTACCCTCCTTCGGCAGTCGGGTAAAAAGATCATTCTTTCTTGTCAAATTGACAATGTCGCATGTCATATTTACAGGACAGTCTCTTCTTCTCTTTCTCTCTCTCTCTTGACAAGAGAGCATAGCCAACATTTTATTCTATCAATCGCCCATAATGGTTCTGGTAAATCCTTCATGCGCTACCGAAGTGACACGTGATGAATCCCAAAGATTTTGGGACTACTGCTGATAGAATTGTTTGATATCGCCTGAAGGCAGTCACAGACAAGCTAAAAAATGCATAAATCAAATCATGACATCAATGTGTCTATTGAACCTTTACCAATAAAAGCGAACCAATCTTCGGAACTCATCGTTCTTCACAACTAAACCACTCACTCCGTAATGTCCTAATTTCGTTAGTTCGCGTTCAGTCTAGCCATAAATCCGTGGCGTCTCCCTCGCACTGTCTGTCCAGCTGCCGTCCTATAACTAGAATGCCACTATCTGATAATTCGTCGATTTTATTTTTCTGATTCTATCGTTATTTGCAAATAATTCTATATTAATCCCTCTAAGCAGTATTGTTCTACTACCAATAGATTTTTTTATTTAGCATATACTGTCCCAATAGATGCCGAAAAAAAAACGCCCCAGTGTGCTATGTTACGAACATATTTTTGATAAGATTAAATCATTGATTTAAACTAACATTTAACTATTCGAAAGTGCGCAATTAGTATTTTTTTTTGTCACTGGCAACTTTCGCATATGATTTGAAGTTGATAAACTGCATCGATTTTTATTATATCACGGTTTTTAGGGTTCCGTACGCAAAGTATAAAAACGCGACCCGATTTTACGATAAGACTCCACGATCCGTCTGCTGTCTGTCCGTGTGTAACCAGGTTGTATCTCATGAACCGTGATAGCTAGACAGTTGAAAGTTACACGGATGATGTATTTCTGTTGCCGCTATAACAAAAAATACTAAAAACAGAATAAAATAAATATTTGAGTGGGGCCTCCCATACAACAAGCGTGATTTTTTGCCGTGTTTTGTGATAATGGTACGGAACCCTTCGTGCGCGAATCTGACTCGCACTTGGCCGGATTTATGTTATTTTTTTATTGTTTAGACTTTATTCACAAAACGTACAAAGGCGCAGTCTAATACCTTAGGCATTCTCTACCAGTCATGCAAGGTTGGTGAAAAGGCATGTGTTTTTCGTCAAAACTCAAAATATGACTTTGTCAGATAGTGGCACTCTACCTATAGGACGGCAGCCAGCACGTTCTAGCCCTAATTCGTCAAGGACACGCGGCCATTACGTCCTTCTACCGTTATTTATGCTTTGTATTAGTGGGCCATGTTTGTATGGGACGAATGGAGTCGTCGAGGTCTTCAGTATGTGTATTGTGTTGGTTGTAATGTACCAAGGACTTGTAATTTTTCATTGTTTTGAGTTCAAATTAGTTTCTCAGTATCATTTCTGATGCTATTATAAGGTCAAAGAAATTAGAAAGATTGTGTGTGGAATGCAATGAAAGAAAAAGGAGTCAGAGATAGCTTGATGGTGGATTTGACGGAATGAAAGCAATCTCTTTTCGCGTTGCGTTTGTGGACACTCGATTGAGATTCGAATCAAATTTAATTTTCAACACTATGGTTAAGCTATTTGAAAGCTTTCGTTTATCCTGAAATAATATACAATTTTGTAGACCTTCCTACATCGGTTTTGTTCACATAACACAACACTGAGTTTTAGGTGACAGCCAGCTACCGAATTGGAAACGAGAAACAAAACTGAACAAAACAATCCATTCCAGGCCAGTCCAGTCTTTTATTTTATATTCAGCTGAGAACACAGCTACGCTTTTATTCCAGGAACGAATAGACACAATCGCATGGAAGGAATTATGAGTGGCTATTTTTAAATTTTTCCTGTGTTGCAAAAACGGCGCGTTTAAAAATTCTCTGCGAGTGGTGATACTTAAAAGTGTCAGTCGTGTTGCATAATGGTAAAGGGATATTATAAATTGCATATCAAATAAATAATCGCCTATCAATACATACTCATCATTTATATTCTTATTTACATCTAATAACTTACTTCACTACAAATAAACTAAATGTTTAACAAAACTCAAACTGCAGATAAAACGAAATTATACATCAATATAACATTACTTTTTTCCTCATAATGCAATACTGTTAAATTTATTTTTGTACAAAAATACTACATACATAGCATAAATACTGACTGCACAGCAAATTTTCCATATTTCATAGTCTATTTTAGTTGATCTACGAATAAATTATTGTCAAAGAATCAGTCCAAGAGCGAGCGAAGCGAGCTCGGGAACTTAGGGCACCCCGACACGGACAGGTTACTTTTGACCCTGCAGACAGAAATAGGAGCCCCGCGCAGCGGGGCTACGTCGACTTATTCGAAAAATCGCTGTACGCTGCGAAAATAAATTGAGAGTGTTTAGTGATATTTTGAGTTGAATATTTTGCTGTGCAATCAGTAATTTTGATGGGAATTCGGAATCTTATTGCGTAGAAAAAGGATCTTTTTTGATTTGCGTTTAAATACTACCCAATGGTAAAGAGCTATGCTAGAAGGTACATTGGTTACTGGAATGATTAAATTTTAGTGTTTCATGGATAGAAAAATGATAATTCTATTTAGTCCGTCAGTGAGATTATCAAATAATATTGGAAACATATTTTTTGCTTTATCAAATCAATAAAAAAATACAAAGTTAAAGCGCATCAAAGTTGTTGTGACGTCACTAAGGCAGTATTAAGTCTACTAGCGGCGTGACGTTTCACGATATTTCAACCCATTATATCGTCGTCACTGTATGTTTACGTGTCAAAAGAAAAAATACGTGTCCAATATTTTTTATTAATCTACCTGACGGACAAAAAACTAATTTTCAGTATACTACCTTGCTCCGTTGCGACACTGCTTACCCACCTTAAACTTTAACCTACTCATTGCAGGTACGTTACAAAAAAAGAAAAAAAAACTAAGAAATTAAAACACCCCCAACATAAAAACCCTGGTACTCGCGTCGGGGAATCGCCAAAGTTTACAGCAGTTTATTTTATATTAAGGCTTATTTTTGCTTTTTAGTGGATTTTATGTCGGGGTTTTTTTATTATTTAATTTGTATTTCATGCTTTTAAACTACATATATATAATATACCTAATAGTAGACACGTTTCAATCGAAAATCTATCGAAATACATAATTACGACATGATATCATGCGAAAAACCCCAGACTCATAGAGTAAAATGCGAATTACTTTTGAACGGTTGCACCGATTTCAATCAAACATAGCTAAGAACACTCTCGACAAAGTCCATAAAAAAAAACGAAATCAAAATTGGTTCATCCGTTTAGGAGATATGATGCCTCAGACAGACACACAGGTACACAAATACACAAATCTTCCATGATTAGGGCATTATTAAAATCCTTCCTATAAATTCCACATTCTAAAAAGGAGTAATAAAAACCAACTCTGATATGATTCCTTGCCCCTTTAGAGAACCGAATAAGTATAAATTCTGCGAAGTATTAAATATAGCGTTCTTTCTTTCTCGTACTTTAAAACTGGCCTTGAATTAGATGAGACAGTTCCAGCGAACTGTCTGCTCCACCATATTCCTGCAACCATATTGTCCTCACAAAGCCTTAGCAAGAAATAATAACAAAAACAAATAGCGTTTTAACAAGCAATCAATAGCAAGGGCGAATCACTTGATGTCCAGGAGCTGTTCGCGTGACGGAGCCAATCAACAATGCTATTAACACGCGGGATTTTTTAATTTCTGTGTACGGGTCGATAATATTACGGTAGAGACTTAGTGTCTAGGGTTTCTGGTATTTCTATGAATTGGTGGTTTGGTCTGGCAGTTTTATGATGACTGATATGACATGACAGTGGCTGAATGTTATGAAACGGTATTGTTCGTCGAATTAAGTAAATTTGATGTGAGACAGACTTCAAAGAAAAGGATCAGTGACGAGAGGTAAGCTTGACAGTATTGTATAATTATGGATTCACCTAAATAATTTTGCGAAAGATACGTCTTTTTACCCGACTGCCGAAGGAGGGTAATGTGTTTATCAGTCTATGTATGTATGTATGTAAGTATGTATGTATGTAAGTATGTATGTATGTATGTATGTTTGTTCCTATATGGCGTTCCAGAGACCAAACGCGTTGGCCGATTTTGATGATGCATACGTCAATCGATGCGTCTTAACCCTGCGAGTGTCATAGGCTACATTAAAATTTGACAATAGAAAAATGGCGGATTTTGGGTGCCATATTGTGAGGTCCCAATTTCTTTTTTCTTCCAAACCCATCGTGTGGGGTATCAATCTAAAGGGTTTTAAGAGGTGAATTTTTACTATAGAACGTCAGAAACCAGGCTTTGGGGGGATCTGGCAAGACTTTTCTTATTACTCGGCTGCAAGGACAGGGTTATGTTTTTCGCGCGTATCTTGTATGTTTGTATGTAATATTCTTTATTACCTCGTATCTTTCAAACCACTTAAGAGATTTTTATAATTAAGACATTGTTAGATAGGTCTTGGCCGCCCAAGTGTTCTTAGATAAGTGCCGTCGTTAAAAAAAGAAACATGGCGGTTTTTGGGCGCCATATTGTAGGGTTTGCAATTTTTTTTTCTTCGAAACCCATCCTTTGGGGTATCAAAATAAAGAGTTTTTAGAGGTGATTACAAAAATATATACCACTTATATGTTTAAAAGTCATTCGAAAAGTAGTATACCTAAATAAAACATTGTAAATAAAAAAAGTTTATAAAATCAAAAAACCTGACTGCACAGATTTAAAAAAGAAGAAAAGCATGCTGTGCAGTCGGATTATAGGTATTTATAGCTTTGATCAGCCAGTTCGCGAAAATGTGTCGTCTGACTGCACAGCATAATTTTCTTTTTGTTTACATCTTTGCAGTCAGGATTTAATTTTATTTACTTTTTTCTCCATAGGAAACGACCAATTACGACCATGCAATTAGCTTCTTCCGTATCATAAGCCCATATACGTTTATTTGAAATCCGATAATTGATATCCGGGTTGCTCACTCATGATACATTTGTCAACTTAACAGTTTCACTTTCAATGAAGCAGACACAACAGTCAAATAATCTCTATGAATCAAGTAATATCCGCATTATGATTCACGAGGGACAACATGAATAAGTTAAGTATAATGTTGATATTTACTTTGTTCTTAATACGTACGTCAAAAACACACTGTAACAATTCTTATACATAATTAGTCGATGCCGGCGACACGATAGTGACATAATCGCAGTTATCGTGTCCGCAATCTCTAATTAGGTGTAGAAATTTTGCTAGACGTTCGTGCTAAGTACTGTAGGGGAGACTTCGTACTTGCAAAATTGAAGTAAACTTCGGACATTGCATGCATTTACAAAATTAATGAGATTGGTAGCAGTCTGGGGGGTTAATAATTCGTTGGCAGGTCTAAATTCGAATGCTTGCCTAGTTCCTTAGGTATATCTATGTCACAAAGTACGTAAGCGGCGGCGCGCCGCAGACAGAGGGGCCACTCTCACTTTGACATTTCGGTTTTACAGCGAATATTGGGCAATATTGGACCGAGCTCAGTCGCGGCTGTCATGATTGCTTTGTGCGGGCGTTTGTCACGTCATTCATACATTAAGTACTGTAACGAGGTTGGTTGCATTGGATGGGTTACCTTATTTGTTACAGACCAAATTTACTTTTTTGTTTTTAATTCTTTCTTTCAATTCTTTCTTTCAATAATTTTTAAGTTATAAAGGTCATTAATCTTTCAAGATGACAAATTAGAAATTCATTATCTAGGATTATAATAAAAAAAATTTAAGCCCATAGATGAAATTGGGAACTTGTCATAATAATAAGGTTCAATTCATACAGCTTACAAATATGTTTCCTCCGACTGCACAGCATAATTTTCTTCTTGTTTAAGATCATCTTTGGTTTTTTGATTTTATTAGGTACGCGTTTTTTTCACATTTATATATTTGTCAAGCTTGGAGCTTTTTACAATTTATTTTTTATGTGGGTTCATTATTACACTATTACTACGTCTTATTACTCTCCAATATTCATCGTATGTGGCGTAATATTAAATGTTTCGTGATATTAAATGGATATTTGATGCCCTGTCTACCCTCTAAGGCATGTAAGCATGATATGATGTATGTTTAGACGAATCTATGTATTTATGTTTGTAACTTGGGCAACCTACTCTTTTTTTTAATTCGGAATCAATATAGTAGCAACCCTAGTGAATCTGTCAAGTTTAGCGGTCAATTTTCTAAACGGCGGGAGTGGGCCACTTCTATGTTTATTTATTTATTTATACTTTATTGTACACCAGAAAATACAGGAACAAAAGAAACTAAACATATACAATGGGCATAGTATATAGGGTACCTATTTTACCTTTGATATGATTCTTGAGGTTATTGTGAATGCCCATGTAACACCCACTCCTATCACTACACTCGAAGTTGTAGACGATTATGTCTACCTGGGACAAACGGTCCAGTTGGGTAGGTCTAACTTCGAGAAAGAGGTCAACCGTCGAATCCGACTCGGTTGCGCAGTATGTTCTCGTCCAATTTACCGCATTGTCAAAAGACAAAAGTCTATGACCAGTGTGTGTTGATCACCTATGGGACCGATACGTGGTCGCTCACAATGGGCCTTATCAGAAAGCTTAAAGTCACCCAAAGGGCAATGGAGAGGGCTATGCGCGGAGTTTCCTTGCGGGATCACGTCAGAAATGTGGATATCCTCAGGAGAACCAAAGTTACCGACATAGCCCGAAGAATTGCGAAACTTAAATGGCAGTGGGTAGGGCACATTGCTCGCAGAACGGATGACCGATGGGGCCGAAAAGTTCTGGAATGGCGACCGCGAACCGGATGACGATGCGTTGGAAGGCCTTCCAGTAGGTGGACCGATGACCTGGTTAAGGTTGCGGGTAGGCGCTGCAATGTGGCGACGCCTGGGAGAGGCCTATGTCTAGCAGTGGACGTCTTTCGGCTGAAATGATGATGATGAATGATGATGACTCTTGAGCTTCTCTTGAATAAATAAATCGGCATAGTGTCTAACTATTTTGGGTTTCCAGTCTTACCGGACGCATTTGACACCAGTATTTTCTTCAATTGAATAACTAAAGTTACATGGTGACGTTAAACAATACTTACTGGACATGTTAAGTGATGATTAAAAGACATATTGTGCGGTGCAACTGTTGTAGTCAACATTGCAACAATCTTCTTGACTCACTAATATATTCACATGAGGCTTTTACTGTCTAGTGTACTGTTCTCTCGAGAGCAGTATTACGTCGGACTCGCAAGTATCATTTTCAATGTAACCACAAAGTTAGTTTAGTATCCATCCTTAGTAACAACAATATCAATGAACATTCCTCGTTTAGCAGACATATTATTCAAATTTGAACAATTGCATGAACAGCTTGCCATATACAAGCAGGACGTGCAAGTTTTAAGAATCACAATAATATACAAGTCTGTTCGGATCAGCTGCAAGCTCACTTAGTTTAGTACAGTCACCCGTTTTTCTGCAGTTAACTCTAAGGACTGGTGGAGAATAATAAATGATATTTTTCTCGGTTTTGCGATCTATATTTTTATCAGGTTTGGAGTTCCTGGTTTGAGAGTAGGTCGTTGAAACTTTTTGAGAGCATCAGAGATAAACCTATTTTGAATTAGGTTTACCAATACCTGGTAAGTCTTTTTCAATCTATGTTTAGGTCGTTTTCCAGTGTTACTACCGCATGCAGCTGAATTAAAGAATTTTACATGTTGGTACTGCAATAATGGATCATGGACATGGATCAACAGACACTATGGATGGAATACCCAAGCAACAATCCATACAGATATCCCATTCTCTCCCTGTCTACTCATATTACAACACCTTACTATGTGTGTGTAGATTTAAGGGCCGCAAAGCCTAAATGCATACGAGCGGCGGCTTGGCTATGTGCAGTCATGCAATCAGGCCAATCCACTCAGCGTTTCTCTTGAACATTTATTATGCCCACAACCAAATGTAGAACTTTGTTTCCTACACCTATGACCCGTCAGCCTTCAAAGCAAGAATGAACAGATATCTCTTGCTTGTTCCGTCGATAGAGATAACGAGCATTCATTAAGAATTAAATAAAAACTGAAGTAAATAAAATGTTATTGGGTTTCCATCTGGCATTTCTCAGTAGCAATTTTCTTTTGTTTGTGATAGGTTTGCTCTTGACTCTAGTCTAGTTCAGAGGTGACAGAGACAAAGTCGACGATGGAGTGAGCTTACCCAGAAGAAACCTCTTCACTCTAACTTTGAAGAGATTCGGGTCGAATGCGTTCGAAAACACAGACGCGGGCAGTGAGTTCCAATCTTTTGCTGTGCGCATTGTGAAGGATGTATAGAAGCGCTTGGTGCGAATTGGTAGAATGACAACTAGATAAGGTTGGTAACTTGCAGTGCGTCTAGATGTCCGATGGAAGAAGGAGGCCGGTGGGATGAGGTCGGGGAGTTCTTGAGCACACTCACCGAAGTACATTCTGTAGAAGACTGACAAGCAGGCAACCTTATGGCGATGAGCCAAGCTGTGAAACTTGGCATCCACCAGTTTAAAGTCGCCAATGAGCCTCTTAGCTCTGCGTTCCACCGAGTCATGCGCGGCAAGAGGTTGATGGCAACAGGCTCGTCCCCTATTACTTGAGACTTAAAACATAACCGGCGATATGTGGGTATACTACAAGTGCACTCTTGCTTAACCCTTCGGAGAATACAGGCATCAACACTGAAGCAAGCTGGCCTATTCAGTTTGTCCTGTCCATATGTAGAACGGTTTACATATGTAACAGTACGTTTACCCAATCTGGAACTTGGATACTTTCGAACAAGTATTTGAATCAAACCGAAGCAATAGCCCGTAAAGATTCTTGACGAGGAGCCTATAAATGAACAAATTGTTTCGAGAACCTTCCAGAGCCTTCGTTTAAAACTTTGTTGAGGTGACTGAGACCCAGAGGGCAGAGGACAGACCTGACCTAAGTTTCAAAGTAGAAAAGTTTGTAAGTTATTTAAAACATGTAATACTTTTTGAGCCTTTAAAGTTTAAAGTAAAAGATTTATTAGAAAAACATGAGTGCACGATTTAGTTGTAGGTAAGAAGCTCAAGCTTTACGATCAGACGCTGCGGTTGTAGGGTCGTAAAATAAATTGCAGATATTATAAGGTACCTGCTTTAATTAGTTATACTTATTTTTTTGTACGATATACATAATAATATGAACGAAAGTAGGTATCATATTTTAAGCAATGTATTCTGAGAAGGAGTTGCGTGTCTACGTGATCTTTCCAATGACTCTGTTGCTTTTATATTTACACTAACCAGAAGTCGAGTAAATTCTCCTTAAGTACTGTAAGGCATCAAGGTTTTTGTTAGTGACAATTTCACATGCTGCTTATTTAGTTTCTGTGCCACCTATTTTAAACAAGTTTGTATGATGGCCCATTTGTATGGTCGCTCATTAACTGTATAATGTCACTATGTGTTGGGTTAGGTTACGTTTGAAAAATAATATTGTTACTGGACCTATTCAAGCTCTGTTCATCATCATCATCAGTCGCGACCATATCTCATTTACTTGAGGTCGGCCTTCCTTATCCTTTTTCTCCATTGTGCGGTCTTGGGCAGTGCTGCTGTCCAAATTTACTTCTTTCAGGTCTTTTTCAACCATCGTCAACCAAATGGCAGGCTATTGAAGCTCGGCTATCTGATGAAAAAATCCAAAAAAGACCCTTCTTACAAAAATGTACAGTTAAATCAAAACAAAGATTCACAAACTATTGTCATTGTCAATTGGGAAGCAAAAAGGATGTATTGTCATAAAATACTGTAGAACAAAGACTACTTTGCAGTCAGGATGCAGAGGACGTAATGACACGCCCGAGGCACTTCCAACAGTTTCAACTAAGGACAAAGTTATCACAACTATTTTCATGTCAAAGAGACTTTTCTATACAACTGTATGTAGTGGAGTTCCTCCTTGACTAGATATCTCATTCATTTTTTTTAATTTAGTAGATTTGGTGAAAAATATTTTTGTATTTTTTCATTAATAATATGCTTGCGCTCGACCACTATCTCACCTGATGGTAAGCGATGATGTGGTCGATGAAGCACGCTTGCCTAGAAAAATTCACTCTTGACTCAAAGAATCCCAGGTTGTAGCTATAAGGAAATACAGACTTCGGCAGGGAATGCCACTCTTTGTTTTGTGCACTGCTGTGCGCAAAATGAAAGTATACCCAAAATGTTTGGTCTGTATGGGTGGGATGTCCACCATGCACCAGACAATTGACATTATAAAGAGATAAAAAATATTTTTGGATGTTTATAGAAGACCTTGGAAAATGCACGGATCCTCCGAGGTGCATATTTACCACCACATACCTATTTATCGATTTTTACTACTTAACAGTACCTACTTTATTAGTTATCTCAATATTAAATCTTCTCAGGTATTTCTTCGGGATTTCCCGACTAGTTTCGAACTTGGAAGGAGCTCTTAGTCCGATCCTATCACGCGACCCAAATATTAATAACTGCCAAAATATACTTACACAAGATTTATTACTTAAGATCTTCCACTGGTCTAGTTCTTGAGATTTTTCTCTACGCCTTAGGCCTTGTCCATAGTGAACGCGCGTTGGCTTATAGCAGGCAGTAAAGGCTAGATGTGTTTCCCCAGGAAAAAACAATAGTAGTCCATCGATCCTTATCTTGTCTATCTTGTGGAGGAGCCGAGAAATAACTCGGACACTTCGACCCATTGAGATCTTTTGTGGTCCCCTAGATAACCTACTCCTCCCCAATTTGAAAACTTGTTTCATGAGTTTTACAACGAGACTAGGAGATATGAGCCTATAGTAGACTCATTCGCTTACCAGCCAGTGCATCGCATGTGCACAGAAGGTGCTCCATGCGTTCCGTATGTTCCCCACAAAACCTGCACATGGGTGTCGCGGTTATACCCATCTTCATGAGCATGTCGTTGGTTTCAAAGTGGCCAGTAAAGGCCCCAATCAGGCCAGGAATTTCTTGGAGTGTGCCAGACCGGTATTAGACAGCCAATGTGTTTTTTGGCTGTGATCTGCAAACTCCCTAAATGTGGCTTTCACGAGACACCTCGAAATGCCTACACATGGTTTTGGGCCCACAAAAATTGCTGCTGGAATTTTTACTTCCTCCAATACACATACATATATAAACTCACGTCTTTGCCCCAAACTACAGAACGCCACCTGCTACGATCCTTACATACTCGTTTGGCTTCCTTTACGTCCCTAGTCAAACATGCTCGTCCATTATGAGTACTGCGCACCTGGCTTTTCTGAAGAACATCATCAATGCAATCTGCTAGGGTGTTGCTCCTGGCTTTTCTACACACGTCTGCTTTGTATTTAAATACCTTTTGTTAGTCGCCTTTGGCCAAACATTCATAAGATACTCTTTTAATTTATTGTCACTTCATTTGCCTTTTTGGTCTCGCACGGGGTTTTTATTTTATTATTGTTTAATTGTATGCTTATTTCTCGTGTCTCCTATGCGGGTCACAAATAAATATATTTCTTTCTTTTTCTTTCAATCGCCTAATATCTTTATAAATGCCTAGCTGACCGAAATTATTCGTCAAAATTATAGCCTATGTTACTCGGGAATAATGTAGCTTTCCATAGTTGAAAGATTTTTTTAAATCGGTTCAGTAGTTTCGGAGCCCATTCAGTACAAACAAACAAAAAAATCTTTCCTCTTTATATTTACCTATCTGGTATAGATAACCTATGTATTGATGACCTAAACTACCGTAAAGTTTCTTCAAAATTCGTTTAGTAGTTTGTGAGTCAAAGACTCACAAAGGGTGGGCTATTTCGAGCCCTCCTTAGCACCCGCGCAAGCTCCTCATCCTGTCCAGGGCCTTATTAATACAGGACCTAGTCACTCACTAATGAATGCAACTTCACTTTCCTGCGCACATCAAAAGCTACTCAGTGTCGGCCATCTTGTTTCAATTTAAATGTAATTTTCTGTGCTGGAGGATAATCAGAGTATCATCTTTATTTATGTTAGTGTTTCTTTAAAGTTGGCTACATTCTTAGAAATGGCGTTAGTAGTTTGACTTATAAGAATACATAAGTACATATTTTGAAATCGTTTGTCGCCGTGCTACCGCGGTCTGTCCCAAAGGAACAGTGCATTTTTCGGGAGATGGCTGACCAAAATCAGATGTATCCTCCGACTGCACAGCATGATTTTCTTCTTGTTTACGTTTTTTTAGTTCGCTTTCAAGAGGTTCACTTCTTACCCCACCTGATGGGTTAGGAAGAAAAAAAAATTGGCTCCCCACAATATGGCGCCCAAGATCCGCCATTTTTCTAGTTTCCTACTTTAATGTAGCCAGTGACACTCGCAAGGTTAATACGAATCGATTGACGTACGAATGATCAAAATCGGCCAACGAGTTTGGTCTCTGAAACGCCACATAGGAACAAACATACATAGACTGATAAACACATTACCCTCCTTCGGTAAATAAAAAGAAATACAGTGATTTGCAGTCGGGTATAAAGAAGATCGTGGCACTCATCGAAAGTGTAGCTTTCTGTAGAGGGCAGAAATTTAGTAATCTGATCCTGGTGCTTCCACAGATTATTTCCTTTTATGTTGACAGGCTGATCTATTAACCACACCTAAAGCTACATACATAAACATTACGCCTGACTTCCCCGAAGAGTTAGGCAGAGGTCTAAATATAGTAAACCTGGAATTCATCAGTTAGGTTCCCGTGTAAAAAGGAGCGTTCCTATTGTCCGTAGCTAAAATTCCTGCAAAAGATGCCAAACCTAATAACATTAATTTAGCCTGACACGGGAATTGAACCTGATGCTCAACGTTGCAACCACTATACTCAAGGCACCTTTAGCTATTCTCATAGTTCCTGACACTGCTCATTCAGTATTTAGGCTTAAATCTTAGCTTGAGTGCTAGAGTTCAAGAATCTGTAATGTATGCAATTTTTATAATGATTAAGTTTTTTTCTTGTAAATTAAATTTTAAAATGTGATAAATGTATATTTGGAAATAAAGTTATTTATTACTAGCTGTCCCATGCGGATTCGCTCCTGTCATCTGGCTACCTACCTACCCATCTACCCTACATACACGATTGTTGCGTAACTTAAACCGTTTACGCAGCGCACGCAACGGAAGCTCTCAAAAGGGAATAATTTTTCCCAGTTTTGCATTTTTTTTTATTTACGCTCCGCTATTATTGGTCGTAGCGTGATGTTATATAGCCTATAACCTTCCACGATAAATGGACTATCCAACACAAAAATAATTTTCAATTTCAACTAGTAGTGCCTGAGATTAGCGCGTTCAAACAAACAAACTCTTCAGCTTTATAATATTAGTATAGATTATATTATTATTAGGAAGGTACTTGTACTTTTTATGCCTACATTTTCTTATAATGGCCTTTGCTAATTCAGACCGTAATTTTAAGACCACTAGAAGTCCAAGATCTATTTAGAATGGAAGAAATTTACTTCTCAGAGAATCTAATAAGGCGGCAGATGGTTCTAACCAACCTTCCCATGCCAATTTAACCCCCTACGTGTTCAGCATAAGGTCTATAATGGGGTAAATTGGGTACTATTAAGGATGCACCCCAAAAATGAGGGTAACGGCAGAAGTTTCCAATGAAGGTAATTGCGAGAAGTTCATGTGAGGAAGAGGCATTTATCTTGGAGTAAATCGTTAGTTTTATTAGAGAAATGCTCTTTCTTAGGGGCACTTGATTCACTGGCTTGGCTTGATTAAGTTAAGATGAATTTACTTGTGTTACTTGCTCTTAAGACTTTTGAAAGTTTTCTTGGTCTTTGTTTGTAAATCTAGCTTATTTGTACTACGTGTGTCTTACACAGCAGTGCTAGGCTATAATTATGTCGATATGTTACTTGCGATATTTTTGCGAATTTCAAAAACGTTTTAGAATTTAAAACTAGATCAAGAGATTTATTTTAGTTGTCTTTTTCTATAACTTGACTGATCGATCTCATCAATTGATCTTCAATCTTTTCATTTTTAACCGACTTACCAAAAAGGAGGAGGTTCTATGTTCGACTTCTTGTATGTTTTTTTTTTTATATGTATGTTTACCGATATCTCCGTCAATTGTGGACCGATTTTGAAAATTCTTTTTTTGTTTGGAAGAGTATATTTCGAAATTGGTCCCATTTTAGTTTGGTGAAGATCTGATAAAGAACTTCGGAGATATACAACAGAACTCTTCAATTAATAACGGCAAATCTCTCGGGATTGCTACAATCGCATGTTTGTTCATTGTTTATACCATTTCATAACATAACATCTCGCCAGTACGCTCTTAAGGGGTACGTAGATGTGTACAGTTCACCTTGGTACACTTTCATTTCACCGGTTATGTTCAGTTTCATGATATTCGGGTAATCTATTCTGGCATTATAGGTACCTTACGTAACTACTTGGGTATTAGGGAGGTACAACTAAAAAGTGAAAAATAAAAAAAACTTTTTACAAAAAATACTACCGACTTCCAAATAACAAAACTACAAAGTGAAAATAACTTTATTTTTGGAAATCGGTGTCCATAACGCAATAAAATTGGTACCCACCAAAGACACCGACTTCCAAAAATAAGGTTATTTTTCACTTTGTAGTTTTGTTATTTGGAAGTCGGTAGTATTTTTTGTAAAAAAGTTTTTTTATGTATTTAGTTGTCCTTTTTTAGGGTTCCGTACCCAAAGGGTGAAAACGGACCCTATTACTAAGACTCCACGATCCGTTTGTCTGTCTGCCCGTCTGTCACTAGGCTGTATCTCATGAACCGTGATAGCTAGACAGTTGTAATTTTTGCATATGTTGTATTTTTGTTGCCGCTATAACAACAAATACTAAAAATATAATAAAATAAATATTTAAGTGGAGCTCCCATACAACAAACGTGCTTTATTTTGCTGTTTTTTTCGATAATGGTACGGAAAACTTCGTGCGCGAGTTCGACTCGCACTTGGCCTATTTTCTAGGAATGCTTTCCTTTAGGTGACCTTCGTCTCGCAATTAAAATGTTTAAAATGATGGTTCTATCTTACTTACTAACGCAAGTTTTAATTTTCACAAAAATGTCATAACCAGGTAAAGACAAGAATGCAAGCTTCCTTTGTTACCTGGAGTTCTACTAACCCTCAAAGAGAATAGCTTCATGAAGTTCATAATGAAATGCGAGCTCTTGAAATTAGAGTGCATCTGCTTTGGACATAAATTAAATCCATTGTACAGTTCATTGTCCTCTGAATCTCTTGGGCAGAACGCACTAGGCGGGTTAACGGCTGCGATTATTCCCAAGCGTCTGGAGTCGCCAGGGGGATACATACTTTTATAGAGGCCAAGATTACGAGATTCATATCCATGAAATTATATTCATTTTCAATATAAAAATCGGTTATTTTTATCAAGGTTTGTTGTACCCGCTAACGCATGAACGGCTGGACCAGTACCGATGTTTCTGCACGCAATAGAAATACTAAATTTGATATCCTGATTAAAGTGTTGTGTGAGTATAACGTTTGTACGCTCTGGTTAATTTGCTGTGCAGTCAGTATTCCTGATGTAAAAAGTATATAAATGATGGAAATTAATTGGTACGTGATTATTCATTTGATGTGCAATTAATATTATCCCAATTAAAATCTTGCTAAAGCTTTTTAAATTAAATAAAAAAACAAAAGGGAAATCTGGCACTCTCAGAATTTCTACAGAATGCTTAAAAAGTATAAAATTGTTCTAGTTTGACAAAGTAGAGAGGAGGACATTGTTTTGTCTAAACATTTATGCAAAGGCATGACATTTTCATCTCCATGACTTATTGTTCAGTGCCTAAGACAGAATTTAGTCTTAAAATATTCTCTATATTTGCTACATATAGTTTTTCATAGATAGACAGGTACTTTACATATAAAACTAAATTGCATTTATGCATTTCTGTCATCGTAAAAAAGCTTTTTAAAATATATATTCCATTTGTTAATTCTATTTTTGGGTTCGGTCGGTCTCAGTAAGTCTCTTCGAGTATGGCTTTACTTTTTCTTGATAATTAGATCCATTTATAATGGCAATATGTAGGCGTATTATAAGCTCTCTCAGCCCACTGCTCCTTACTTATCAATTTGAAATTCATATACAAAGGTACAAAGGCGGACTTAGTGCAAGGGTTCCCAATCTTTTTCAGTCCGCGGCGCACATACATGTTCTTTTTTTTGTCCCCACACTAGGAATTTCTTCCTGTGTCGTGGGTGCGTTTACAAACATATAAACTCACATACACAACACCCAGAGCCGGAACAACTATCTGTAGATCATACAAATATTTGTTCCGTGCGGGAATCGAACCCGCGACACGCAGCGCAGCAGTCAACCGCTCAATCACTGCGCCAACCGTGCACTAAAATTTTTTGTTTACTGTTTTGTACATTGATACTAGTTAGGTAGACACTACCTGTATTACTCTGTTTATTTATAAGAATACAAAATTAAAGCAGAAAACATTCAAGAAAAACTGAAGAAAAACAAATATAAAATACCTAATAGCTAGTCAATGTGACGGGTGAGCTTGGTGATCTCCTCTCCACACATTTTTCCAAAGCGTGGGATAACTCGCCTTCGCATTATTAGCTCCATATTGATGTTTGAGCGATATTTGCTCTTAATTATACAGCTGCAGCTGAAAAGCCACCTTCGCTAAGTTGGGGTTTCGGTTAATGGTAAAAAGAATGATAATGAATGATAAATGTAGCAAAAAAATCAATAACACCAGTAGAAAAAGAATCAATGGATGGGAATGACACATCTGATCGTTAAGTCACGTGGTCAGACCATACAAATACTCGTAGAAGGCGTTAACGATTGTGGAAAGAGATTCGATACGAAAGGTTTGTAACTTGGCTGGGGGGCAGGTCGCCGCGGCGCACACTTTGGGAACCCCTGCCTTAGTGACATTCTATTCTATCGGCGATGACTATCGGAAGGACCACGTGACATTTTTCAGTCATAACACCACATTTTAGAATTTTTGACAATGTTCCTCATCGCTAATAGAATTTTACTTTGTCTCTGCTGGAAATAACAAGCGAGATGTTATGTCAAGTTCTCTCGCTCCTCTAGTTTCGCTTATTCTCATTCCATATCTTAAAACGTTACAATAACATCACGGTAACAGCCACAAGAACAAAGGTTACGTTCGCTTCTTTGACGTAAACGTAAACCTTGACGTGTATGTTCACGTTGGCACTGCAAACGAAGCGTTTATAATGTCACTCAAATTTAACGAGGTCCCTTCGCCTTTTGTGAGATGACAATATGCTTTCATGCTCATTAAGAAAATTATTGTTTATGCTGAGATTGAGTATTAGTTTTACAATTGGCAAAAAAAATGTTTGTGACAGCGCCGAAGCTTGACTGGATTTTACTCCATAAGGCGCAGATATACCTCAGTAGGTGATTTTAAAATTGAGAATCTCGTCTAAACGGGTACACGTAATTTTTAAGAATAAAATTATATAATATAATGTTAAATAAGACCATTTTCTTAATAATTTGATCAAAGAACATTTTGAGTTGTTTTCGATTTACATAGTGTAATTAATTTGTAAAATTGTATCTAACACGGACAAAAAGTAAATAGGTTTCGCGGACTACCGACCCCTAGGTTGTAGCTATCGGGCAACATAGACTCCGGCAGGGAGGCAATTCCTTCATTCCCGTCTTAGCTGAACGCACTCAGCTTCCTTTTCTTTCATCACTCAATTCATCTATCTTTTTCTTTGGCTGTTCATCCATCCATCCATACATTTAAGTATGTTGTTTGAACCTGAGTACCCAAGATTAAATACGACACCTAACCTCCAGAAACACAACGTAACGATATGTAACCGCATATCCCACACAGAAGCTCGTCAAAGGATGGAACCGAATATCAATTCCTCTGACAGACAGACAGAGGTCAAATCAGATTAAGAACATCTTGAACTATACACCTACGCTGTGTTTTCAAACGACGTATCTAGCAAGTGCATGATCGGTGACTGGTCACTGAGTGGTTGGTTGCAAAGCTAGGAACCGGTATAAAAATAACCGATGTTATAATCGGTTTCATCGTTTAGTTTTTTCGGAGTCTAAACGTTAAAAGAGCGTTGTTGGAAACCCGAATTTACCGATTTATACGACAAAATCCTTTCATAACCGGTTATTTCCACAAACCCAACTTATGGACGTTTGTTGCCTAAAACCTTTTAATAGTGGTTAAAGGTAGAACAAAACCGATAGAAAAAGTACCCTATGTACTTAGGCGTTAACCGGTTTCTTTTTTCTAGTTTTCAAGCCTTGGTTGGTTGGTTAGTGTCAAACTCAAAAGATGTATTCTGCTTCTGTGGAAGGGAATTGGTATCTTCTAGTGAGGAATTAATAAGAATCTCTTCAACGATCATTGTAAAATAATACAAAATGTAGAAAAAAATGGAGCTATTTTTGAGCATTAGAATGCAAATATCCATAAATATACTAGAATGGAGTTAGGCCATAAAACTAATGAATACTGTGTGACAGTGGTTCGAAGATAATCCTCTAATAATAGGATTAGCAATTTCTGTTGATCTGAACCTACGCTGCTGTGATTCCAACCGTGTGGCGTATCTAGCATGAGTATGACCGGTGACTAGTGAGTGCACAGTTGGTAAAGGGCATGTGTTCGATGATGCATAAGGCCTGACTGATTGGACGATTGTTTTATCAGGGTTCGCAAGGGCATTGATCTATTTTAGATACCAATTAAGGGTTTCGGCTATCCGTAATTAATGTACGTTAGAAAAAGCGTCAGATTCAAAAACAATATTTCCATAGACTGCTACATTAATATAGTAGACCCAAGCTCTTTTGCTGAAACTGAGGTCATGGATTCGAGTCCCGTTTAAGGCAGTCTTATTGAGTTTTTCCATATAGAATTTCTCAGAAGTAGTCCAGTTGATAGCACCTCTCTTTTCTTTGTAGGTTAAAAAGCCATAGGACTCTTCAAAGAAGACGTAGGAAGGTTCTACTACTAGAAATTAATGAACCAACTTCGACCATATCACTGTTTAGCATTAGATATACAATAAAACATATTTTTTAAACAAAATCTTTAGCTTACCATACATTGTCATCCATACCAAACGTGTATGCAAAATTTCATCTTAATCTGTTGAGGATAACTGCTTTAAAAATCCAGTTGCAAGATTTGACCCGAACATACATACATACATTGCAAGCAAAAGCTTGTAACAAGACAAACCAACACCATTTCATTTGCATTGTCCTTTTACGTTCTACATTATACAAGTAATTAACAAAATAATCTTCCATCAAATTCATGAGACCACCTGTTAACACCGAAATGTGGTAGGTGGCACAATTACGCGATGTATTCCTATAGTAATCTCCACACCTATTAAATATGCATAGCTCCTGCAGGACAGGACAACGGGGCTAGCCTGATTGACGGCTGGAATTGGGAAACTTAATTATGTTTGGCTTTACGAGGACTCGTAAAAAACGGGTTACCCGTTATTAGGTTTTGGCGAAATAAGAAGGGTATAAAAGTAATTTGTGGAGAGATGGGAGACGAATGTTTGTTTTTCTTAGGGTTTTTGATAGGCCTTGGGCACTATCTTGTCTGATGTTAAACAGTGATGTGGTAGAAAGTTTTTAAACGGTCATGGTCACTAACACTTACACACTCACTCACACTGATTTGTCTCCTCATAAACACCCATCCGCAAGAACTTCAATTTATCCGTGATCATGGTGCTTGCAACAGCACCGAAATATCGGAAACTCGCAACAAACAGTAAACATGGTAAATATGCCGTTTCGAATGTTAATGTTGATGTGGTAGAAGTTGGTTCATTCATAACTAGTAGTAGAACCTTTCTATGTCTTCCTTGAAGAGTCCTATGGATTTTTAACCTAAAAAGAAAGACTGAACAGCCATCTTCTGGGCTCGTACGCTCCATCGCCTAGGTCTATCAACCATTGCTTACCATCAGGCGATATCGAAGTCAAGATCAGAAAATTTTGAAATAATAAACCGGCCAAGTGCGTGTCGGATTTCGTTATTTAAGATTCCGTATCAAATGTAGAATCGTGTTCTATGCTACGCATTTGACCGCTAAAACAAGTTAAGTTATAATAGGTAAAATGAGAGAATTTCAAAGAAAATCTGATTTATGAATAAATTGGTGTTTGTTTGTAAAATATACGTAATAATAAATATCATCACCAAATTTCAAGTTGGTCAATGGAAACTTAAAAATTCATCGGAACAATTTTTTTTTTTAAAAGCTGACTTTGGTGGCTTTGTTTTCCAATATTTTCAAAACAAAAAATACAGATACAGTATTTATCTACACAACGAGTTCTAAACAATTATACCCCACTCGATGGTACCCAACTCAAATCTTTTTTCTTGCCCCACTGTAGCTTAGCTGTACCAGGCCCCTCAGAAAGTATTGCGAAAAAAAGTTTTTATATATGGGAGACTGGCCAGTTATAATGTTTTTCGAAAATATGATTATTTATAAGTAAAAATAAGTAAGTTCCAATTTCAAAATTTCCCTCCACATTTTTTGCGAGTTAATTCAAAGTATTGTGTCTCACTGAAATATGGATCTGCGCCGGGAACATTTTAGAGCTATGATTTTATACGATTTCAAGTGTCGCCTGAAACCGGATGAATCGTACGATAGACTTCAAATGGCATTCATGGATGAAGGCCCTTCCAAGGCAACCGTGTATCGTTGGTATAACGAATTCAAGCGCGGTCGACCAACTTTGGGGGATGACGAAAGAAGCGGTCGCCCTTTGACGGCTGTTACCGAAGAAAACGTGCTAGCAGTGAAAAATTTAATCCAAGACAATAGGCGAATTACATATCAGGAGATTCAACACATATTGAAGATTGGATCGGGAAGCGTTCACGAGATTCTACACAGCCATCTTCGCGTGAGGAGGATAGTATCACGCTGGGTGCCGCACAACCTCACCGATGCTCAGAAGCAGGCCCGGGTGGAATGGTGCCGTGATATGCTTAACAAATTTGAAGCAGGCTCGTCTCGGCGTGTTTACGACATCGTTACAGGTGATGAGTCCTGGATTTATCAATACGACCCAGAAACCAAGCGCCAGTCGACTGTTTGGGTGTTTCAAAATGAGCCAACGCCTACCAAAGTGAAGCGATCTAGAAGCGGGGGTAAGATTTTGATCGCTAGCTTTTTTAATTTGACTGGCCACTTGGTATCAATTCCCTTACGGGATCAAAGAAGCATTAATGCCGAATGGTATACTACCAAATGTTTGCCAGAAGTTTTCTCTGTTATAAGCAACAAGCGACCAAACACAGGGCTCCGCGGGCTACTGCTCCACCACGACAATGCACCTGCGCACACCGCACTCAAAACGAGGGACTTCCTGGACAGCACGCCAGTCAAACTCCTGGGTCACCCTCCTTACAGCCCTGATCTAGCACCGTGTGACTTCTTTTTATTCCCAAAAATAAAAAATCAGCTCAAAGGGATACAATTTTCGTCGCCGGAAGATGCGCTGGCTGCGTTCGAGCAGGCTGTAAACGAGGTGTCTGCGGCGGACTGGAAAAAGTGTTTTGAAAACTGGTTTAGGCGCATGAATCTTTGTATAGAGGCTGGTGGAAAGTACTTTGAAAAGATTTAATAAAAATATATGTACGTATAGAACAATTTTTTTTAGTTTCGCAAAACTTTCTGAGTGTCCCACGTATGTGAGCCCCCCTAAATATAAAAAAATACTTTATGTAAATTTGTATGGATTTGGTTCAAAAAGATGCTTATACGGTTAAAAAAATTACGACTGCCGTTTGGCTGAAAAAGCCGTGTGACAGACGACGGACAGACGGACACTTGGGTGACAGCAATAGGCCGTTTGGACCCTTCGGTTACGGAATCCTAAAAAAAATACTTTTACAGGTGTAGTTAAGGCTGGCCACCCGGTTTCAAAAATGAGAATTCGATGTTGTGATTTTGGCTACTCTACTTTATTTGACATGAGTTTTATTTGTCTAATTTTTTAAGAGCTGGTGAAACTATATTTTAATACTCATTGAAGTGGAGTTATAACAGCTTTTAGTATCATATCTTATCAGGTCCCAAAACAAAACGTTTTCGAATTTGATTGAATCACTGAAAGCCGCGAAATCAGAAATACCGAGCAATTCATTACATTAGAATCGTCCGGTACTACAATCACTCGTGACCGCAGCCAAATTCCCCAAACGTTTAGATTTTACAACGAATCATCCAATAGGCATCATCCAACTATATTACACGTTTTGTGGTCACATCTATCAACTTCTATGTGCTATGTTTAATTTCTGCAAATAGACGCGACGCGACAATTCACCAAAGATACGCCGAGCATATTTCGTACAGAATGGTCGATCTGTAGAACAATTTCTTTTACAACTCGAAGTAGCTGGTGGTCCAGGCGCTTTGTGTAAATTATTTCATCACCACTGCTCTAAAAACGGTGAAGGAGGTTTCCTCACGATGTTCGTGAGGAAACCGGCATGTCCTAGAACCAAAATTTCGAAGACACATGACATCCACC
Organism: Orthosia gothica; assembly: GCA_949775005.1. NCBI lineage: Eukaryota > Metazoa > Arthropoda > Insecta > Lepidoptera > Noctuidae > Orthosia > Orthosia gothica. The sequence goes on along the minus strand of OX459040.1, from coordinate 10,427,283 downwards.
AATCTGCACTGGGCCTGCGTGGTGGATTAAATCCCATTCCCTCTCTCACAGAGAGGAGGCCTGTGTCCCAGCAGTCGGAACATTAAAAGGCTGATGATGATGATGATGAATGAAAGAAAAAATAAAGAAATAAAGTTTTTTTTTTTAAGTGATTGATCTTTTTAACCCCCGCCGGAAAAAGAGGGGTGTTATAAGTTTCACGTGTGTTGCTGTGTCTGTGTATCTGTGTGTCTGTCTGTGGCATCATAGCGCCTAAACGGATGAACCGATTTTGATTTAGTTTTTTTGTTTGAAAGGTGATTTTGTCGAGAGTGTTCTTAGCTATGTTTGAATAAAACCGATTTAGCTGTTCAAAAGTTATGCAAGTTTTACAAAATTTTGAAATTTTACTGGTCTTAGAATAATACGTGCGTGATATCGCATATCGTCGCAAATGAAATTGTGTCGCGCCGTTCTCTTGCACAAAAATGTCTCCCCAATGCAACTATTCAAACACATTCATGGCCTTTATTCAAAACGATACCCATCTACTTTCATTTTAAAAACATTAATATATATGAATCCTCCTTGCCACTGCCCATTATTTTTGCAAATTAATTTTATTTGGGGGTATTCGAATAATTACTCTCCCTTCTCCGTTTCGTACAAATTAATTGACATCACTTCAGATAAATGAGGAGGCTTTTTTATTACAAACCATTATGTTGAAAAATATTGTGTTATTTTACGGGTTCAGAATTTTAAGGCTCCTACAGACAAGAGCGCTGCGACAGTGAACACCCGATGCGACCAACATTTTTTATAGAAGTTTGTTTATAATTTCTATAACAATAAAAAAAACTTTTTTACAAAAAAATACTACCGTCTTTCAAATAAGAAAACTACAAAGTGAAAAGGAGAAAAGTCGGTAGTATTTTTTTGTAACGAAGTTTTTTTATTTTTCACTTTTTAGTTGTACCTAGCTAATAGGCAAGTAGTTACGTAAGGTACCTATAATGCCATAATATATTACCCGAATATCATGAAACTGAACAACTGGTGAAATGAGAGTGTACCAAGGTGAACTGTATACATCTGCGTACCCCTTTAGAGCGTACTGTCGTGATGTTATGTTATGAAATGGTATAGACAATAAACAGATATGCAATTGCAGCAATCCCGAGAGATTTGCCGTTATTTATCACCAAATTAAAATGGGACCAATTTCGGAACATACTCATTCCAACAAAAAAATAATTTCCAAACTCTATCCACAATTGACGGAGATATCGGTGTCAAGCGCGAGCCTATAATATATAAAAAAAAAAAAAAACTAATTTGAACATAGAACCTCTCCTTTTTGGTAAGTCGGTTAATAAAAAGATTGTGAAATCGCTACCACGTCGTCGCTTTCTGCCTGGAAGACTGGCTGGAATTAAATTACGCCTTAAATGTTTCGGGTTATGACTTCATCATCTACATCAACCTTACAAGTCACAAAACTTTTCTAACAATCTGATCCAAACGTTTTTTTTTTCAACGGTAGTTTGTCATTACAACTGTGATGAACAAAGTAACATAATAGTAGTTTATGAAACTGTTGCATACTAAGGGGTATTAAAACATAAGATAATATCAAACGAATGTTGGAATACCTAGTTATATGCAGTTTCATACACTATTTTATCTACACTCACACATTGGCATTGAACCTACTAAATACCTTTTTTTTGCATTTTCCATACCATAAAGTCTAGCATTTATCATATAATTTGCTCGACTTTACTGGTAATAAGACTATGAGTAATTTCTGTCGCCGTGTCTAAAATGTCGTGCGGAGTCAAATTTTCTTCACATTCACTGATATCAGACATTTTTAAGCAAGAATTAAAAAAAACTCATGAAATTCAGTACAGCCAAACGTATGAATGGCGCCAAAACCACACATCACCGCATTAACCGCGCATGCGCTAAATCAGGCGTTGCCACAGACAAGTAAAATTGGAATCAAAACTTTTTATAATAGGTACTATAAAAATGGCGCGCCCCGCATAAGCTTTCCATTACAAAAAAAATAATTGATGGAAACTCCTTGGTGATATTTTTAAATTTCGATGTTGTGTTTATAAAGTATGTCAATATAAACTCGTTTTGAAGTTTTTAATTCGAATATTACGATATGAGAGTAGATAAACATCATAATAAAATGCTAAGGCAAAGTAATTTCGTTATTAAAATCGTTACGTTCATTCTCATAACGAGATTCAAATTATAAGCTCTACCTTTTATCCAAGCCTTTCTATTATGAAGCGAGTACATAACATATTACGACATCAGATTATCTTCACAGTAATCCAAATCACATCATTATCCCATCCACACATCAGAATCAGATAATCTACCCAAATTCCCAGTTTCTTTCAAAATGGAAGTCTTCTAAGTATTATTTTTATATGCAAGAGCAGTGCCGTTACTTTTCGAGGGAACGCGGTTGCTATGGAAACGTAATTCCCGTATAATCCCCTTTATTTTAGCTTTCATCCCCTCGCCTTACCTTCTATACCCCTCCGTACATTATCCGTCAGCCCTTGTCAGAGGGTGCCTGTCACACCGTAGCGGGTAATCGAGTATGAAATTTTATTATTGAAATATTGGTGAGCTGGGAGTCTTAAATTGTTTAGGGATTTAAGGGACATTTTCCATGGTGGCACTTGCTGTGAATTTAAGCATCAGGTGTGATCGTAGTTAAACGCGAGTCTATAAAAATATTAAATTTTGACAAAAATATCTTTTTCAATCAAGCTTTTTAGCTTTACTGGGCGTTGTCATCCGAAACCAGTAGTGTATGCAAAATTTCAGCTCAATCGGTTGGGGATAGCTGTTTCAAAATTCAGTTGCTAGATTTGACCCACACATACTAACAAACTAATTAGGCAAGTTTAATAACTGTTGTGATTGAATTATAATTAGATTTTTAATAAGAATGCAGTCTTTGACACAAACCTTGCATGTTCCTACGCACTGCAAACAAAATAATTCACCCATCCGCGAACCGACCTCGTCAAGCGTTGCTTAACATTGATGATCGACCAGTGCGGCTGTTATTATTTACACGAGCTCCTAATTATCATAAGCATTGAAACAAATACATGTCACAGATGACTAACAAACACGGAAGCAATTAACATGACTTTTATATTATCTGTGTTTATGTTTAAAAGTGTTCGTTAAATCAATATTAGTGTGACATATTTAACACTCTGTGCACCGATAAGTAGCCATTAAAAGATTCATTATGACACTAGAGTCAGTAGATAGTGATTTTTGTCAATTAATTAAATAAATAATATTTGATAAGGAGTGTCAAAATTAATGTTAACTACATTTTATTAAAAGGATGGATAACCTTTGACAGACATTTTAATTTTCCTAGTCCAGAACTTTATAAGCTTAATAGTAACCATAGTTTTTTCTTATTTCAGATTCCACAAGAGCTTGAAAGGCCATTCCTATGGAGGAGAGTCGGTAAGAAATAATTTTACTATTTTTTATATTTTCTTTTACATTTTTAGGGTCCTTACCCAGAAGGAAAAATGGCACCCTATTACTAAGACTCCACTGTCCGTTTGGCTGTCTGTTTGTCACCAGGCTGTATCTCATGAACCGTGATAGCTAGACAGTTGACAATTTCACAGATGATCTATTTCTGTTGCCGCTATAACAACAAATATTTAAGTGAGGCTCCCATACATCAAACGTGATTTTTTGCCGTTTTTGCGATAATGGTACGGAACCATTCGTGTGCCAGTCCGACTCCCACTTGGCCGGTTTTTTTGTATATTCGTTTAATATATTCTTTTGCATGTTCAAAAAGCAAATTACTTTCATTTGCCCAATGAATTTGTTTAAAATATGAAGAAATGCATTAGGATTTTGATGAGGTTATGATTGTATCTGTGATTTAATGTGTCGCAATCATGGTACTGGTTAACTTATCTGACAGTTAGTTGAATAGTGCCTATCCGGAGGTTCTAAAACAAGTTTTCACAGACCGCGATAGTTTGGTAAAACAAGCAAATAAATGCGGAATAATATAATCGTTAAATTGCCAAGCATGCGTAGTAAATTACAAACGAGTAAATGGAAATGCAATGAATCCCTTCTGTATTTGGTTTGCGTTTTAACGTTTTTTATAGTTACGACGATTTATATGTTATTGTTTTAAATAAGGTTATTTTCTTTGCTAAAAGAAAATGTACTTCGATAATGATTGAATTCTCAATTTAGAGACACTGGCGTACCTTTACGAAAGGACTCTGGAATACCTTTGTGATTAAATTCCAAACCCGCGTTAGCTAATTAGCTTCTGTGATTGGTTGAATGAATTTTCAACAGCCAATAGCATCACTTGACGCAAACTTTTATATGTTTCCTTCCAAAAACCAAGGTCAAACAAAACAGATGTTACAGCAGATAAAATCTTGATACTTCACGCGAGTTTTTAGTAACAATAGTTAAAAATGTTTGTTAATAATAACATAACGGTGTAAACGTGGCCACGAAAGTCAAACCCAAGAATTTTTCTATTGAAATGCCCCTTATATTCCTTCAAAAGCCCCCTGTTACACTGCAGTGCATCGTACACCCTCAACAAAATGCAGTTTAGCGTGATCGTAATATAGATTTGATATTTCGGTATTATTACACTGTGTGCCTTGAGAATGGAACAGCTGTTGTCTTCGCGGTAAGGATGTTTGTTTACTTTTCCATTTTGTCTAAATTTGTTTGTATGTAAGGTGTAATCTCTAGAAGGTTTATTCCAGAAATCCCCACCGACAAATCCCCACCAGTGGGGATTGTTACTTTTTTTTCCAGAAATCCCCACTAGCTAAATAAACTCAGCCCAGTGGGGATTTTCGGAAAAATAAGTAACAATCCCCACCAGGTGTTGTTTCTAAATTATTAATCAAAGTTATTTAATTGTTATAATAAATTTTCATTATAAATTGTTTGCATTGAAACGAAATTCAAACATATTTACAACTATTAATTAGATTCAAACCAAAGTTATTTAAACATTATATGATAACGTAAATCGCGATTGTGAATTTATCACATTATTTCAAAAAAAAAGTGGTACTGTAATGCTGCCATGCATTAGCTCTAGTTGAGCATCTAAGATAAACTGGTCTTTTTCTTTGCTTCTTTGTGATCGCGGGTTCCAACGGTGACTTTCGTTAGCACTTTTTTCATAAAACAAAGCGTCTTCATGCAAAATATGTAGGAGTTTCAGTAAACTTGCTTTTTTCGTCGATATAGCTGCATTAAGCTTATTACGCCAGCCTTCAAAAAAGTTTGTGGTTCCGTAAACACATAATACTTTTATGAAATCTTCTTTTATCCGTAGGCTTAACATATACCGGCGAAAATTGTCACTGTTATGATTGTCTGGGCTTTGGCAGGCAACATAGAACCAGCCTTCCATTATTAGATTTTCCGTTAAAAGTGGTAGTACTGCAGCAAGTTCAATTTGCCTCTTCAAAATTTTGGATTTCGTCAGATACAGTTCTCGCCCTTTTTTTCAAATAGATTTTTATAGTGAAAAAAGTAACCTCTAACAGTTACTACCGGGAAGACCTCATGATTAAATAATTTTTGTTTAATAATTTAAAAACAACACCTGGTGGGGATTGATACTTATTTTTCCTAAAATCCCCACTAGTCTGAGTTTATTTAGCTAGTGGGGATTTCTGGAAAAAAAAGTAACAATCCCCACTGGTGGGGATTTGTCGGTGGGGATTTCTGGAATAAACCCTAACTGTGATGATAGCAACGCAAAGTGACATTCTGCCAGCAATAATGACTGTTGAAATGCCAAATGCCTGGGATTGACAACGTCATATTTCGGTGGCGCGTCTTTTTACCCGGCTGCAATCTTGTATGTTTATTTGTATGTATGTATGTAATATTCTTTATTACCTCTTATCTTTCAAACCACTTATCGAATTTTTATAATTAAGACATCGTTAGATAGGTCTTGGCCGCCAAAGTGTTCTTAGATAGCGCCGTTTAAAAAAAAGAAACATGGCGGTTTTGGTCGCCATATTGTAGGGGATGCGATTTTTTTTTCTTCGAAAGCCATCGAGTGAGGTATCAAAATGATGGTTTTTTAGAGTTGATTACAAACATATATACCACTTATATGTTTAAAAAACACACGAAAAAAAAAGTTTAACTAAAAAGTTGTAATTAAAAAAATAAATAAAAAAAAAACCCGACTGCAAAGATATAAACAAAAAGAAAATCATGCTGTGCAGTCTTTTTTTTTGTTATTTAGAATTGGCTCGCGCTTGACCACTATCTCACCTGATGGTAAGGGATGATGCGGTCGACGATATAGCATGCTTGCCTAGAAGTAACCTATTCACTCTTCACTTAAGCATTTCACTTGTACAATTTACTTACTGTAGAAATTTCATACAAACTTTCAACTCCCATTTTACCCCCTTAGGGTCGATATTTCCAAAAATCCTATCTTTGTGTGCATTTACGTCACTTGAGGAACCTCCCCGCCAAATTTCATCTTTATACGTCAAGTGCTTTTTGTTATTTTGTGATGAGTGACTGAGTGACCTTTCGCTTTTATATATATACGTATAGATAGTTAATAAATATTATCACCAAATTTTAAGTTTATAGGTCAATGGGAAATTAAAAAATTCTTCGGAACAAAATAATACGTTAATACTCGTAAGACGTTTGCCCAGTTGAGCTTCATTGCGCTACACACCACTCGTATCCGTTATTAAGAAATATCTCATTGTTGAACCCTCTCTTAAGACGGTACCCTGACCAAAAAATCGGCATGCGATATGAGCATTCCTATTGGTCTAGCGGCTCTGGTGGCGCATGCATTACAGTAGTGAATACGCCCATATTTTAGAATAAAATCTTTATAAAATCGAATTTTGGTCTTTTGAAAAAAAAAATACTACAGAAATGTTCGTTATTAAATTGTCTATCCATTAGTGTTAGTACAAAAAATAATTAATGAACACTTTACGAGGAGATGCATGCTATCAATAATTATTGCTCATTTTTATGTTTTTTTTGGAAGGAGATTACTGAAATATATACAACATTAAAAAAACGAAATCTACCATTTTAGAATCAATATTATGTAGAAATTTAATGTATTTTTATTAATTGATATTTCTTTTTAAATAACGATTAGATAGCTCCTAAAAACAGCACGAAAAACGGCTTGCGCGGCGTTTTGTTCGGGGTACCGCCTTAAGGGGCAGATATGAGAGTTTGACTGATTTCAAAATGAACGTCACTTCTAAAAGATAGGTCGTTATTTTTTGAGAAAAATATATGTTATACTAGACATTTTCTTAATAATTTGATCTGTGAAAATTTTGAATTTGGTTTGTATAACATAGTGTAATTAATTTGTAAAGTTATGTCTAAGCAAAAAAAAAACGACAACCGCACCAAAATTTCCGGTAATCCATCCGTCCATTAACCCTTTTCTTGCAATTAAATTTAATTATCTACGTTTTAGTTTATGCATTTTAAAGTTAATAAATATTAAGAAAAGTCTACAAACTACTAAACTTTGGATCTCGCGGGTGTGAAGCGTGTGTGCGTTTTTTTTCCTCAAGATCGTTGGCGGGTGTCGTCGTCTTAATGAAGCTCGCATGAAATCTTATAGTTGGCTTTTTCCTAACTACCAACTCCCACACATCGGTGGAAACCCTACCTTAATGTTTACTTACAAAACTATAAGCCCACTCTACAAAACCGAACGAAACGAGTTTCGGAACTCGTACTAAAAATGTGCTTTGTAAACAAGTGCTTATACAACTTTAGCTAAGGAATAAAAATTTATAAATGGCTGCAAATTGTTTTTTTCTGCCATTTAATTTGTTGTTTTGAGAGTTTAGGAAGCAAAGTTGAGCCTTGGGTATAAGTTATAACAATGGGCTTAAATGTCAGTATTATGTAGCTTGTTTTCTATATGTATTTTTTTTAATCTAAAAAGTTATAAGTATGAGAGTTGTATTAACGGCGTCCTTTCTAGTGGTGTCAAGCGCGCTAATGTAAAGCCTTAGTCTATCTGTGTTTTTAAATTTCATCCAAATCTGTTCATCAATTGATGCGTGATTAATAAGGTAACTAATATCTAAACATACGTACAGACATTTATAACATTAGTAGGCAGTAGGATTTTAGCTTACCAAACGCAAAAAAAAGAAAGCTAGAAACTCAGTTTCGCATGAATTAACTAAACGTAGTAATAATAAATTTCGACACTTAACCGAAACAGTTGAACGTTGGTGTCCCAATATGATCAGAATTTATTTTTCAGTTCTTTATTTCCTGTAACACACTTGACAAATTTTTTGCACATAAAAGATTAAACTAATTGAAGGAAAAGATATTTTCTTTGGTTTTAAATAAACATTTCGCTTTTAATGACTTCTCAATAAATGTTTTCAGTAACATCTTTCTTTGTGTAACTGAAGACTCAATTCGGTGTCATGGTCATTTGCAAAGAAACATAACAACCATTTATGGTTGAAAATGTATAAAATTCTGCGGAATGTTTTCATTTTTGGTTGAAAATGTATTAAATTCTGCGGAATGTTATATTTTAGCAATTTATGTTTGGTTTGTCGACTGAAAACCTAGACTCAACAATGTAGTTTGAAATGCAACCACACTATTCAGACGGAAACACACTTAAGTGTCGTGGCGTGGCGTGGCGCTGGATCCAACAATCAAACGACTCTGTTCCAGCCTACGTTATAACACAACGAGTTTAGTAGCCAATAAAATTGAGGGAACGGCAGTGGGATTTGTTGAAATGATTGAAAACATACGGGAGCAATACGCCTGGTGGACACAGTTCAGTACGCTGGGCTTCACAAACTGCACGGCGTATTTTGAAGCGTCTATGAGGCTACGCATCTATGGACAATAGGCCTAACTAAAACTATGATTTACTTGACGAAAGTTGTTATTTTCCATGGTCAGAAGCTGTTTCTAAAATATGAAAAGCCATTTACGTTACATCCTTTAGAGGTAGAAAGCTACAATATCTCAAGGTTTCAACGACTATTTATTATGGTAAAAAAGCCCACGATTCCTGTATGAACAAAATCAACAACCTTTTAAAAACCCATAAAGAAAAATACTCGGAAGTACTAAATAATAAAACGCGCAGTACATTATCGGAAGCGTTTGGTCTGTACTCTGGCTATTTCTGTATGCACGTGCTTTTGAACACATGTAGTGTCAAACACCTCTGTGCAGCACAAATAGACTGGAGCAGGGTCAGCTTTATGTTACACTAGCTTGTTTGCGAGAATGTTCGTGTTGAGATTAGATCTTTTTACCCCTTTGAAAGGAGATGTTCGATTTTGGGCCATCACTATGTACACTACATAGATAAATAGGTAAAAAATAGTGGAATTCCATAAAAATACTAACAAATTAATTTGAAGAAGGTTACAGGAGTAACAAAAATGATCATTTATAGTTTTTAATTAGATAACCCTATTTTTAGGGCAGCCATGACAGTTGTGTTTGACATGACGTCTGACGACTTTGACAGTTTTAAGAAGTGACTTCTTTGGGTCATCTTTGCTTTGACTTTGAATTGGATATGTTTCGGAGTTTTTAGTGATTGTTTTACTACTACGGAAATGAATTGATTGCTTCTCTATTGCAAATGAATTAGTGTTGTTTTTACTGACGCAGATATTACGATGACACGTCAAACAAATGTCATTCTCAAAATGACATTCTGCGCATACTGTCATTGTCAAAATGTCATTCTTCGCATACTGTCACTGTCAAAATGACTTTTTTCGCCTACTGCTGATCTGACCCACCATGTTTACTTGTAAATTGTGTTGCTCTACTTGACAAAGATAATTTGAGTTTACATTGAAACGAAGTGAAATTAAAAAAAATTAACAATAAAAAACAGTTACTATAATTTAAAGCAATTTTTACTTAAAGTGTACATAGAGCTGGCCCAGGCTCCATACATTTCTGGAACATCTCCTTTAGTTTTTTAGTCTGTTTATATTCAAAATATAAGTAAATAAAAACAACGGTCTGGGTTGATTGCCGAGATCGGTCCGCGACCGTCCATTACATTACCGTGAACCATGTTATCAACCCTTGATATTTTTTTTATTATTTATCAATACAATATTACACAATACATCATTTAGAATGTTTTAACAAGCTTATTACTATTGTGAGAGACTGGGGCCTAACGTAGGCTGCACGCTAGTGTTTCAGGATATCAGGACTCCGCCCTGTACTTACTCCACTGTTTGACGATGTACGTTCAAAATAAAAAAATATATCAGTTTGTCTCATCATTATCTAATCCTGCATGGCAACAAAAATATAAAAAAATCATATATTTGAAAGTTATGAGCGTCGAAAGTTTCATATTTCAACACTAATTTTAACGCATCTTTGGGCGGAAATAAATACCATAAGTAAAACGAAAATTGCAAAACGGCCTCCATACTGGTATAGATTAGTAATTCAACAATGCAAATAATTTTATTTTGTAAATATATATTTAGTTGTTTTTCCATGATATCTAGACTCCCAAAGGTCTGTTTATAAAATTTCGCGCGCTCGTTTTTGTCCTAAAACATCATTCATTTCGATACAAATTTGCAAAAGTGCTAATTCGTACGCGAACTAGCTTCTTACTGCTCGTCACAGCATCTATTTCTTTCGCACGTGTTGTCGGATAAGATAGCATGCATTTTAACCCCGCGCACACAATTGTTCGTGCCGTCGACTAGTTCAACCTTATTGTTAGGTATTGAATCTTGATCGGTGAACACGCACATATTACCTAGTTATTGACAAGGTTTTGTTTGTATATGTGTGTGTTTTGTATGACAGTGTGTGGTGGTGAGTGTGTGATAAAAAAAATAAAAAATAAAAAATAAATCGTTTATTTGGATCAAACATTTTTACACATTAAATTATACCCACCAAACTGCGTAACAGTTTGTCGGCGGGATAAGCGCTCGTATTAAATCATAATTATAGATCTAAAGGTTATTAATATTGTACGGGACGGACGTGATCGTCCAAGACCGACAGGCAATCAGGAGGTTGTAAGGCTCCTGCTTGAACGCGTTGACGCCCCTTGCACCTATTGTTCAGTTGTCATCTGGTAACTATGGACCTTGGAGACACTTGAAGGCTGCCAAGTAGGTTGAGGTGAAAAACGTGATGTCCAGGTTAAATAAAACTATTTGTTCATGGCCAGAAGCGATGTTCCTTCATGGTCCTCGAAGCGCAATGATGCGTGGAAATACTTTAAGTGAAATAATGGCTACGAAATGTTCACGCGCCTGCGCACTATTAAAGAGGCGAACTCGACTGCGACGAGGACCACAACATTCCGACCGCAAAAACTTTTATTTTTCAAAAAATATACGCTAAGACTCGTAGCTTGAAACTGACAGGAACTACCCTTCCACTGGACCGATTCTGGTGAAACTTGTACTTTTGGATAGGTCTCGAGGAGACCTTCCCTCCGGTCTTTGATCCAGGTCCCTAGCCCCTACCATCAGGGAGTTCTCGTAAGGAGAATGTCGAAGAAAGGGAATTCCCGCCAGTTTGAAGCTTTACAATCGAGTTTCTCCTAAAACTAGACATGTTAGCTCTAGGGTACCAGCGAGGGACTTGGAGCCCTCCTACTGGGCCGTTGACACACATAAGTGTTACAGTTATATTCAAAACATTCAGGCGTACAGCCGCGAAATGGTGCGAGAAGTTAGCTTATGCCCCTGATCTTGGCACATAAACTCGATTCCTACTCAGACTGCTGGGTGGATTTTCAAGTTACATTCACACCCGGGTAGCCCTCGTGATGGGCTATCCCAAGGTAGAAGTCCGGTAGCTACATGTCCAACCCCCGATGAGTTATCGTTTGTTACAAGTTTGTTTACATAGCAAATCCATGTAACCTCGCACCATATCAGGTCGCTTAACTCCTCAACCACCAGAGCTAAGCTCCTTCCGGAAGTGTGGTTGGGTAGCTGGAAAACTAGGCTGTCTGACGGCGGTACCCTGATGGGTGTACCACCAGCCTTTCCGCAGCTTAAGGTGCCGGGAAGCGGCCGAATACTAAATTTTACGTCGTCTCACAGCTTTAATGTGTCTGTGTGCGTTATATACACCTATATACTAGTTTTGTGTCATGACTGAGTCTAGACGCCCGCCTGTGGGTCCACGAAGGTAATGCTTCAGACAGCATATCTATAACTGACCAGGCACCAAGTGTCCCTGGACGTAGTGACCCGTCGGCAGACGCATAGAAACGTCCATGCCGGCATACACAGACACATCACTTCAAGCAAGTGATGTCTATGTACTAGAATTACACAGGTGCTATCTATTTATAGGGCCTAGACAAAATTCTAGGTCACCTAGAAGCGCTAAATGGCTTGTATCGAATTTTCCAAACACTTACTTGAGTAAAATGTATGTATATTTCCCTTTTTAGAGTGAAAATGCACTATGACTGGCCATGTACTGCTATTATGTATAATTTCTCAGTCATGGTATCCAGCCATCCTATCTAGAACACCTAGGTGGTGTTTCCTAACAAAACAATTATGTGTAAGGAAGCAATCTGATTGGTTGGTGAATAGAATACCTATAGCACCACCTGATACCCTGCTCAAAACGGGGGGTCTAAAATAAGTAAACAAAATATTTTTATTTCCTTAAACCTATACATTTATCATATAACTAAGGTACCTTATGTATAATTCTAACACATAAGCGCTATATTCACACTATAAACTATGTAAAAGCCCCCAAAACATGAGTTTAAAGTTATCAAAATTCTACAAAAACTGGTTTTAGTATAAATATAAGGTGCCGCCCTCTTACAGGTCATTGTGAACTAAACGCTCGTTGAGGACGGTTGTTTTTTACGGAGTTAAATACTTGTTTCTTTCCGTAATAACACAATCAGTATGCATATTAAAGCTTCTAATTTATTGTTATTAGACTGTATAATTCTATTACCTACTGATAGACACATAAAATATAATTTTAGTGTCTCAAAAACATGAGCAAAAATTGGTTACGAGCTTTACTATAAAAGGTTTTTTCACCTACCGACATCGCTTAGTATGCGATGGCGCTCTGGGGTGAGCAGACGTGTGTCTGTCAATACTATTTATATTTTACATTATGACAACCTATCTAAAGGTGACGTATCGTCGCGAACATCTCTCCCGCCGTGCAGTGTCGCGTCGACTCGATGCTACGTTGGCGCGGCGCTGCATCAGCATTGTGAGCGGCGCACGTCGGCAGCGCTCGTGACCTCGACGCTCTGCGACACGTCGCTCAGCTCTCGCCGCTGGAACTCTGCTGCACTCATTTTGGCAAAGGAATGAGCTTCTTCACCGGACGCTTTAGAGTGCCGCCAGTGGTGCGCACCTCAGCGGTCCGGACTTCTCCATCAGGGCCAGGGTATATGGCCTCGATGCGGCCTCGCGGCCACGTGTTGCGAGGCAGCTGCCCGTCCGCGATAAGGACGGGGTCGCCCACCAGCAGGCCAGGCCCGCGGCTGTGGGGCTCCCGCCGGTTTTGGAGCTCCGGCAGGTATTCTCGCACCCACCGGCGCCAGAACATGTCGGCCAGGATTTGTGACCGACGCCACATCTTTTTGTGGTCGATGTCTTGCTCGGTGAACACGCCGGGGTTTGGGAGTCTAGCCGACCCACCAAGTAGGAAGTGGTTCGGCGTGATAGACTCGTCGTCATCGCCGTCGACTGATACATGTGTCAGCGGGCGGCTATTTACCGTGTACTCTGCCTCACAAATCAGTGTGGACAACACCTCTTCGTGTGGGTGTTTCTCTGTGAGTACGGTATACAATGCGTTTTTTACGCAGCGAACTAGACGCTCCCATGCACCTCCCATAAAGGGCGCTGATGGGGTGATGAAGCGCCAAGTGATGCCTCGGCGACTGGCCTCCTCTCGGAAGGCCTCTCGTAGCTCTCGATCGGCACCGTGCATGTTGGTGCCGTTGTCTGAGTGGATCTCAGTTGGACATCCTCTGCGGGCGGCGAAACGGCGCAGCGCTAATATTGCGCTGTCTGCGCTGAGGCTGGCGGCGATCTCGAGGTGGACAGCTCTTGTGGTGAGGCATGTAAACAGTGCTACATATCTCTTGTGATGCTGGCGACCCACGGTGACAGATAGCGGGCCGAAGTAGTCTAGCCCGGTGTACGTGAACGGCCTTTGGTGATGAGCCAGGCGCGTTCGTGGGTGGTCGCCGGTCGCTGGCACAGGTGCTTGTGCCTTACGAATACGGCACTGAAGACATTGTGCCAGTACTTTCTTGGTGGTGGGACGCATCCTTACGACCCAATAATGCTGCCGTACCTCATTTATTGTGAGTTCAGTCCCACTATGTAGTAAGCTGCGGTGTGTCCAGTCTATATAGAGCTGGGTTATATGATGGTCGCCATGTAATATTGGCGGTCGCCTTACATCTTCTGTGACCTCGTCAGTGGCGGCTATACGGCTTCTAATACGTAGTAGGCCATCTACTACTTCTATTTGGAGCGCGTGTAGCGGACTATTTTTGTCCACTATTTCATGTGCATGCAATCTAGCTATTTCTTGAGCGAACGATTGCTGCTGTGCAACTTGTACGAGTATTTTCTCGGCTTTTTGAAGAAAGCTCGCATCTATGTACTGCTTTCGGACTTCTGGCGCTATGTATGACGGCTTGGTTGCTGCAGTCGCTGTCTTCTTTTTCTTTCGCCAGTCCGTGTCCTCCTCAGCGTTTTTCCGGGTTCTTTTGTAGAACGTTTTCTCTGTCCTTTGTTTACAGAGATGTATAAAACGTAGGACGGTAGCAGTCGCACGTAATAGCCGCTCCCATCTTGAAAAGTTGACGGGATTAGGTATAGCTTCTATGAGCTTCGAAGTGTATGTATGTCTGTCTGTTATTTTCTCCAAAACAGATTTTTCTTTTTCTGTGACAGTGAGCGTTCTTTCCTCTCCTGTCTCTTCTGTGATTGGAGGTTTTTCTGATGGCCATGAAGAAGGGTCTTCATACAAAAAACTTGGGCCACAGAACCACTCGTGTTGTGAGTCAAACCTCGGCGGCACGTCACGAGTCGCTATATCGGCGATGTTCAACTTCGTGGATATCCATCGCCAATCCTCCACTTTGCTACCTTCTTCTATGGCAGCTATGCGATGAGCTACGAAGGCTTTATAGGTTCGTGCTCCTTTTCTTATCCACGACAAGACTGTTTTGCTGTCTGTCCAATACGTGACCGACGATGGATTGTTGTCGTGTTCACGTTTCACAGCTGCAGCCAGACGGGTTCCCATCACCGCTGCCTGCAGCTCGAGGCGCGGTATCGATTGTAGCTTTAATGGAGCTACTCTCGCCTTGGCCATGACTAGGCTCACCTTCTGTGTGCCTACTGCTGTGGTGGCTCGCCAATACACAGCTGCTGCATATGCCAACTCGCTTGCGTCGGTAAATACATGTATTTGTATTTCTGTGGCATCACTATAACCAGGATAACATCTTGGTATGCTGATGCCCTTGAGCTGCCGCAGGTTTTCGATCCAACTTCTCCACTGAGATGCCAGGTCAGCGTCTAATAGCTGGTCCCAATCGACGCCTCGCCTCCAAGCTTCTTGCAATATTTGTTTAGCTCGAATCGTAACAGGCGAGGCTAGTCCTAGGGGGTCGTATAACGAC
The DNA here is from genome assembly GCA_949775005.1 of Orthosia gothica. Taxonomy (NCBI): domain Eukaryota; kingdom Metazoa; phylum Arthropoda; class Insecta; order Lepidoptera; family Noctuidae; genus Orthosia; species Orthosia gothica. Next base: position 10,411,502 of record OX459040.1, on the reverse strand, counting down.
ATAACAATTTTGAGAGCCTCTCTTTTTGTAGGGGCCTCCTTTTCTAAAATTCCTGGCGGCAGTCTCGCAAGCGTTAGGTTGAAACCTAGCGTATCTTCACTAGGTCTCCAAATCAGGCCGAGTATTTTCTCTGCGCCTACTGTATCTCCGATGTTCACAACCTCAGTGCAGGTTTGTGACGGATCGATATTTTCTATCAGGCGCTTACTGTTTGATACCCATTTTGTTAGGTCAAACTTCGCCTGTTGGTGTATTTTCTTCACCATTGTCGCGACTTCTGTCGCTTCTTCGACTGTTTTATAGCTGTCCAGATAATCGTCCATATAATGGCTCTCTACTATAGCTTTCACTGCTACTGGATGCTGTTCGATGTGCTTTCTTGCGTTCCAATTTTTCGCAAAGATAGCGGTGCACGGCGAGCTTGCCGCGCCGAAAATGATGGACGTCATACGATATTCTTCTGGGGCTCCATCTCTTCTGTTGCCTCTCCATAGGTAGCGAAGTGAGTCTCGGTCTTCACTTCGTACTTTTACTTGCATGAACATCTCGGCTATGTCTCCGGAGATGGCCACGCAGTGTCTACGAAATCTCATCATGACGCCGGGCAGCGACTGCAGCAAGTCTGGTCCAGTTAGCAGGAAGTCGTTGAGTGACTTTCCTCTCGATTTTGCGGCGGCATCATGTACTATTCGAATTTTCTCTGGCTTCATGGGGTTGAAGACATCGAAATGAGGCAGGTACCAGGTTTTTCCTGGCGTGCTTGACTTGGGAGCCTTCTCAGCATATCCCTTTTCCATCAGGGAGTCCATCTGTTGTGTGTATTTCACACGAAGAGCGGGGTTTTTATCCAGCTTCTTCTCTATGGAGACTAGCCTTTTGAGTGCTGTCTCGTAACTATCGGGCATCTCTATTTTCTCGTCCCGCCATAACATAGCGGTTTCTATGTGCCCATTTCCTAACTGTCTTGTGTGACGGTTCAGTATATCTTCTGCCCTCTTCTGGGGGTCAGAAGCTGGTTGTCGTGGATTGATAGCCAACGACTCGATAGCGAAGAATTCACGGAGCTGCTCGTTCAGTTCCGCATCTTGCCTTGCGTCAACGGACTGACACCCGTTGACATAGTGCACCTGCTGGCCCAGTGTTCTGGTGTGCGCGCCGTGCAATGTCCAGCCCATCATGGTTTTCGACGCGATGGGTTGGCTTCTAGGTCCTCTGCGGACTTCAGTGGCCAACAACAAATGCCAGTTGTCTTGGCCGACGAGTATCTTTGGCACTCCAGCAGGATACGTAAGCTGCGACGTCAAGTCTCGAAGGTGCCTACAGCGGGCTACGTCTTCTTGACTGACTGCCTGTGGTGACAGGTTGAGCTTCGAAATGGTGCGCGCCTTGAAGGGCACCCTATCTCTCATACGACTTGTGAGAGTGACGGTTATACGTCTCGATAAGGGAGTGTCGATCATGGTGTTTCCAATAGCACCGATCTTCAGAGGGTCGATTGGGCCCACTGCTCCCACTCGCTGAGCGATTGCTTCGTCGATCAGCGAAACGGTGGATCCGTCGTCAAGGAGTGCGTATGTGTCTGCCTCTCCCGCCGGTCCTATTACCCGGACCGGTATCATCTTCAGGAAAGCTTGACTCGATTCAGTTCGCGAACTGGCCACCGTCTCCTGAGACTCCTTCTTCTCTTCTGGAACAGCAGGCTTCCTTGTCCTGTCTGTTTGAGGCTTCTTACCCCTATGAAGAAGTCGATGGTGCGTGGCTGTACACCCCTTATGATCACACTGCTTCTTGTTGCAAGTGTGTCCAGCACGACGTTGTCTTAGGCAGCGATAGCACAAGTTGTAATTCTTGGCTAGCTCCCATCTTTTGTCACTTGCTGCGTCTCTGAACCTTTGGCAGTCAGACGCGTAGTGACCACTTTTGTCGCAAATTCGACATTTGTTTACCGGCTTGTCGGTAGCTGTATGCGTCCGTTGTATGACGCGTTTTCCCGCTAGAGAATCCGTTTCCTTGATGTTCTCAGGCGGGGCGAATGCACTGCAGAAGTGAGCTTGCTCGGTTATGAAGTCGCTGAAGAGTGACAGATCCGGCAGCGACTGGTACTTTTCCGTGTACGTTCTGTACCATTGTACACGCAGAGAATTGGGTAGCTTCTCAGTTAGCTGGCGCACCAGCTCGGCATTGAGGAGATAGTGCCCCTTCTTGAGAGCTCGCAGAGTGACAACTCCGCTTCTGACTCGACTTGCAAAGGTGCAGATGTCCTTGGGCGACTCGCTGCATTTTGGTAGCCCTCTAAGTCGGTCTGTTTCGGCCTGAGCTATTGAGTCAGGACGTCCAAACTGTAGTTCCAATTCTCTCATGATCTCATCCGGCTTTGCGTTCCCGATGAGCTCTGAGCTCACTGTCTCCAGTGCGCGACCACGCAAGCTCCTTCTGAGTCTTGCCGTGTTTTCTATGTCGCTGAAGTAGGCATGAGTTGCCTCGTAAATGGCTCGAAAAGATAGCCATTCTGTATGAGCTCCACCGAAATTCGGCAGAGTCATGATAACCTGCGACGCCGATCGGTTAGGCGTCCATGGTTCGATTTTTCTGTCGGCTAGCGACGCTATAGCGGATGTCAGCTCCGTTAGAAAAGGACGGAGTGACTCTTTCGCTTCTATTTGCCTTGGCGGCTCCACGTTGGACGGCTCTGTCCTAGGTGGTTCGATGTTAGACTTCACTTGTGGATGTTCTATATGGTCGATATGTTTCCGGGAGTCCGCTATAGCGTCGACGGCCGCAGCCGGGGTCCAATCGTCATTGTCCCCTTTGGCGACGTCATTCTCCCTCAACGGTGTGGGCTCTGGCGCCTCTTCGAGCCACGAACGGACATACTCTTCATTAGAATTTCTGTCATCCATATATTCATCCTCAGAAGCTTCTTCTTCTGCTTTTTGAAGTGCTAACTTAGCGAGTTCCAACTTTATTTTCAATAAGTCTTCACGAGCTCTTGAAATTTTCTTACGTGACCGGGTCGACTTGCTAGTTGACGGCGGTCCAGTATGTTCGATACGGGCGTCACCCCGGGTAGCCATTACTTCTCCTTGAACAAAGGTCTTATCCCGGATCCTTTGTTTTCTACCAGAAGGCTTCAGTGTTTTTTCTGAAGAATCTTCTGATTTCGATGCCTTCCTGCGTGTGCTTGGTTCCTGTGGTTCCTCCTCCTCATGTGTGGGCGTGTTGTCACCTATCTGTGACGTTGGTGGGCTTCTGACTGGTATGGACTTTTCTGTCCCTTCAGTAGTGGACGGTGAGCGTGGGGGCAGCTGATGTTGTACGCCCGCACCTGGACGCTCAATGGGGACTGTCCATGATTCAGGCCTCTTGTCCTGGGATCTGGTAGTCGGCATCCTGATTGGTTCAAAGTTTCAGTTTGAATACGCCAAGTACAAGTCCAATCTTCAACTTGTCTTCAAAACGTTGGCTCGAAACGGCTGAGTCCAATTCTAGACTTCTTCAATATGTCAGTTTGAATCGGCTGAGTCCAACTCTAGACTTCAACACGAACTGGTTGACATCTATTTTCGAGCTTCAAAACGGCTATGTCCAAACTTAATTTTTTCTTAAAAACTGCTAAGTGGTAACTCTGGGTTAAGTCCGATTTCAGTCGTCGGCTTGAAGAGGGTTCGCTTCCTTTTTCAAACTTCGAAAAGTATCTCCAAACTCCGGGTTAGTTTAAACTCCGGGTTATATCCGACCCTCTTAACTCCAGGTTATTCTTCAAACTATAAGTCGCTAGTCAGTCTTCAAAACTATAAGTTCCAAATCAGCTTCAAACTTCAATGTTGATACGTAAACAAGTTCACTATAAGACTTTCAACACAAAATGGGTAAGCACATGAGCATATGTTTTCACTGTACTTACTGTTGTCTAAGTGTCAACTTGTCCAGCAGCCTCCAAGGTTGAGCAGCCGGTCTGGTACCAATCACTGAACTGTTGGTCCAACTCTTGACCTTAGTAGTCACTTCAGACTCCAGATATCCAGGTTTGAAACTCCAGACTTCGATCGAGAGCTTCTATCTCGATAACGACTATTTGTCTTTAAACAAATTCTAAGTCGAAAATAAGCCTTCAGCTATAACGCTTCAGGAAATTTCAGCAACTATTTTTTCGTTCTATTTTATAGAACAAGTCGCCCACACGACTATTCAATATGCTTCTGTGTGTAAGCCTCTTCTTGGATAACGCTTCAGCGATAATCCTTCAGCCGTAACCCTTCAGGAATTCTATGAACGTCGTATGTTCGTTCTATCTCCTAAACGAGCTCCCAACACGCTGTTTGAAAACTCCGATTATGAGTTTCCTAGCGATAACTCTTCAGGCTATGCTATATTCCTTCAGGATACAGTTTCTGTGTAATCTTCGATTACTGTGAATTCTCAGTAAGCAGGTTACACAACAGAAACAGCTCAAAAAACCGTCTTTTCGCGACGGTAATCACACGGGAACGGTTAGCTTCTCAGGAAGCCGGTAGAACCACAGGAATAGCTCAGGAATGGCTGCTGTGTCCCAGCAAAATGGTTGTCTTCCAGGTAGTCCACGCGTGGGCCTAATCCACTCGTGCACTCTTCACGACTGTAGTCGCTCTGGAAGTTTCTACTATGAGACGATAGTACGTTGCGCCTTTTGACGACGCTAATCACCCAGTAATACGGTTGCTGACCAGTAACTGGGTTATCTCACCCAGGAAAGGGTTTCTATCGTCCCAGAGTGTACGCTATGTTTTTGACTGTTAAAGAAACATGATCTTAACCCTGGCACTTGTAAGGTTTACGAGATGGAACGTCAGTATTCTTATTTCCCTGGAACTTTTCTCACGAACGCAACGCTTAGTACCCCAGTTGGCACATTTGTGTGGTGTGTAATCTTACCAGATTTATATTGAGGGTACCTTGAGATATTTGAGCATCAGTTTTCTTTGTTCTCACGAATGTTCACAGGCGTGAGCGTCAGTTTTCTTTGTTCTCAGGTACTAGTTTTCACAGGAACGATACGTTTTGACATTACCCAAGAAACAGGAATGTAACCTCAATATATAAGGTCACTTTACATCAGGCTTGTTTGTTCTCAAGGCAGCGTTCGTGTCCCCAGGGCATCAGGTTTCTTTTTTCACAGGAATGGGACATCAGTTTTCTTTGTTCTCGGGAACAAGGCTCTTCCTTGGCCTATATTTTCACAGCGTCCGGGACATCAGTTTTCTTTGTTCTCGGGAACAAGGCTCTTCGTTGGCCTATATCTTCACAGCGTCCGCAGGTCTGGTATGTTTCCCAGAAAATTCGGCTCGACAGGACCAGCAAATGGTCCGTAGGTTACCAATATCCGGCTCGAAGGACCAGCAAATGTACGGGACGGACGTGATCGTCCAAGACCGACAGGCAATCAGGAGGTTGTAAGGCTCCTGCTTGAACGCGTTGACGCCCCTTGCACCTATTGTTCAGTTGTCATCTGGTAACTATGGACCTTGGAGACACTTGAAGGCTGCCAAGTAGGTTGAGGTGAAAAACGTGATGTCCAGGTTAAATAAAACTATTTGTTCATGGCCAGAAGCGATGTTCCTTCATGGTCCTCGAAGCGCAATGATGCGTGGAAATACTTTAAGTGAAATAATGGCTACGAAATGTTCACGCGCCTGCGCACTATTAAAGAGGCGAACTCGACTGCGACGAGGACCACAACATTCCGACCGCAAAAACTTTTATTTTTCAAAAAATATACGCTAAGACTCGTAGCTTGAAACTGACAGGAACTACCCTTCCACTGGACCGATTCTGGTGAAACTTGTACTTTTGGATAGGTCTCGAGGAGACCTTCCCTCCGGTCTTTGATCCAGGTCCCTAGCCCCTACCATCAGGGAGTTCTCGTAAGGAGAATGTCGAAGAAAGGGAATTCCCGCCAGTTTGAAGCTTTACAATCGAGTTTCTCCTAAAACTAGACATGTTAGCTCTAGGGTACCAGCGAGGGACTTGGAGCCCTCCTACTGGGCCGTTGACACACATAAGTGTTACAGTTATATTCAAAACATTCAGGCGTACAGCCGCGAAATGGTGCGAGAAGTTAGCTTATGCCCCTGATCTTGGCACATAAACTCGATTCCTACTCAGACTGCTGGGTGGATTTTCAAGTTACATTCACACCCGGGTAGCCCTCGTGATGGGCTATCCCAAGGTAGAAGTCCGGTAGCTACATGTCCAACCCCCGATGAGTTATCGTTTGTTACAAGTTTGTTTACATAGCAAATCCATGTAACCTCGCACCATATCAGGTCGCTTAACTCCTCAACCACCAGAGCTAAGCTCCTTCCGGAAGTGTGGTTGGGTAGCTGGAAAACTAGGCTGTCTGACGGCGGTACCCTGATGGGTGTACCACCAGCCTTTCCGCAGCTTAAGGTGCCGGGAAGCGGCCGAATACTAAATTTTACGTCGTCTCACAGCTTTAATGTGTCTGTGTGCGTTATATACACCTATATACTAGTTTTGTGTCATGACTGAGTCTAGACGCCCGCCTGTGGGTCCACGAAGGTAATGCTTCAGACAGCATATCTATAACTGACCAGGCACCAAGTGTCCCTGGACGTAGTGACCCGTCGGCAGACGCATAGAAACGTCCATGCCGGCATACACAGACACATCACTTCAAGCAAGTGATGTCTATGTACTAGAATTACACAGGTGCTATCTATTTATAGGGCCTAGACAAAATTCTAGGTCACCTAGAAGCGCTAAATGGCTTGTATCGAATTTTCCAAACACTTACTTGAGTAAAATGTATGTATATTTCCCTTTTTAGAGTGAAAATGCACTATGACTGGCCATGTACTGCTATTATGTATAATTTCTCAGTCATGGTATCCAGCCATCCTATCTAGAACACCTAGGTGGTGTTTCCTAACAAAACAATTATGTGTAAGGAAGCAATCTGATTGGTTGGTGAATAGAATACCTATAGCACCACCTGATACCCTGCTCAAAACGGGGGGTCTAAAATAAGTAAACAAAATATTTTTATTTCCTTAAACCTATACATTTATCATATAACTAAGGTACCTTATGTATAATTCTAACACATAAGCGCTATATTCACACTATAAACTATGTAAAAGCCCCCAAAACATGAGTTTAAAGTTATCAAAATTCTACAAAAACTGGTTTTAGTATAAATATAAGGTGCCGCCCTCTTACAGGTCATTGTGAACTAAACGCTCGTTGAGGACGGTTGTTTTTTACGGAGTTAAATACTTGTTTCTTTCCGTAATAACACAATCAGTATGCATATTAAAGCTTCTAATTTATTGTTATTAGACTGTATAATTCTATTACCTACTGATAGACACATAAAATATAATTTTAGTGTCTCAAAAACATGAGCAAAAATTGGTTACGAGCTTTACTATAAAAGGTTTTTTCACCTACCGACATCGCTTAGTATGCGATGGCGCTCTGGGGTGAGCAGACGTGTGTCTGTCAATACTATTTATATTTTACATTATGACAACCTATCTAAAGGTGACGTATCGTCGCGAACAAATATTAAGAATAATTCATTCCTTTTCCGATAATTCACCCATTGCATTGAAAATCACACAAATAAATAAATCAAAAACAAAATAAATTAAACATTAAAATCAAATAAAATCATTCAAATAGGTACAATGTCAATACAATAAAATAAAATAAATAATCAGTTAAAATTTATCATTAAAATCAAATTAGATAAAATCATTAATATCAAATAAAATTACATCAGATACTTACAATAAAAACAAATAGGACCAATCAAGTTCCTACGAGTAACATCCATGTTTATCATGTAAATACATTTAAAAAACAAAAATAAATAGGTTTCAATTACAAGTGTTATTTATTATGATTGATTAATTATGGTAATAGTGTAAGTAGCAATGACAGTCGGTACGTCAGTAAGTTAGAGTTCGAAAGTCCAACAACCAGTCTAAGGGTCTTCTATCGTGTTACCCAGTTACTGGGTTGTGAATGTCAGATATGCGGCCTTGTAAAATACTATAGACTGGATGCCGACCCCAACATGCTAACTTGAGAAAGGTTGAAGATGGTTTTTTTTTTAAATGTGGCAATCTCACCGCACTATTCCCAAACCACTGCAACGCCTGAAAGCCAGAATCAACAGTGGCGACCACCAGAAAAGCGCCGCAGCAATGAAGCTCGACGAAGTCCCTGAAATGAATTTAACTGTCTTGGATCCCGCAACGAAATTAATCAGAAAAGAATAAAGGAGGAGTAGGAAAACAGAAACATAATTTCCACTTCGGGAGATGGATTGTTTACTACATACAATTTAGTAGAGTACTGCTTTCATAGTTTTTTTTATTGTAGGTACATCTATTAAAGTCACCGCTAGATATCAAAAAAATAATAGCCGTGAACACATGTCTACCAATGTATTCCAATATTACAAAACGATACGAAAAAAATGTAAAGGCAGGTCGCTAACACGATCAAAACAAACGTATCGTGGTAAGAGGCGTCCTTGACCTTTTCACTTTTCATTCAGTAATGAGATAATATCTCATAAACGCGTGGACCGATTTACGTGATTTAAACGAATAAAATGGTTCTACGCTTATACCTTTCATTTGAAACTAAAATTAACAAAATATCTCCATAAAGTTTCATGTTACGTAATTATGCTTTTTGATAGAAGTCGGATCAATGACTTTTTTTTGTTAATTGGCGGAGTCTTTAGTTATCTATCAAAACAGAGAAACTTGTTAGTACGCTTTATACTACAAAGTAGAACGACAGACTGACCGGCTACAAATAAATCTCTTCGTATCCTCCGGGATGAAAAGAACTTTATCAATTAATGTTAGCTAAGATTAATCAGAGTAAAAGCCAATCTATATTTATCTATACTACTACTACTTTATAATATTATTAAGCTGAAGAGTTTGTTTGTTTAAACGGAACTCAGGAACTACTGGTTGAAATTGAAAAATTCTTCTTTTGGATAGTCCATTTATCGAGGCAGGTTATAGGCTATATAACATCACGCTACGACCAATAGGAGCGGAGCATAAATTAAAAATGTTTCAAAAACGGGAAAAATATTCCGTTTTGAGAGCTTCCGTTGCGTGCGCTGCGTAAACGGTTTAAGTTACGCAAATATAATGTAAAAAGGAATTGTTCCTCTTTAAAAGTTCTAAAAAAGTCCAGGACACCATATGTCTATCTTTTAAGACTAAGTCACTATAACCTTTTTATATGGTAATCAAATTTGTTCATTTGCAAAGGATTTTTATCAACATCGATACTAATATTATAAAGCTGAAGAGTTTGTTTGTTTTTTTGTAGGGTAGGTAGTGTTGGTAGGGTAGGTAGGTAGTGGTAGGTAGATAGATAGCCACTTGACGGGTGTAGAATAATATTGCTAAGTTACGTACGTAACTACTACGAAATTAAGAAGGAAAAATTCATCAAGTTTAGACAGCAAGAGGCATGTGAAGCCAAGTTCAGTCTATACATCTATACAAATAAATAAAATTGAAGTGACTGTATGTAATATCAGATCAGAATAACAACGTTTAATTAAATGCAGTGAATGTATATAGGGTACTAACAACAAACTAGCAATTTTTAAGATTTGTGTGTCTGTCGATTTGTGCCCGGTAATCTACGAAACGGCTGGACCGATTTTGACGGGACTTTCTATGGTAGATAGCTGATGTTATAAGGAGGCTACTTTTTAACCTGTTATTCACAGTTCCAGCGGAAAACTGAATAAAAAAAAGCATTTTACGAGTTTGACGCTGGTTAAAGGAGGCTACTTTTATCACTTTTATTCACAGTTTTTGCGGAAAAATAAAAAAAAATATGTAAGCGGACGAAGTAAAAATAAGTTCTTGACGGATGCAGTTCTAATACCGACTTATCCACACAAGTCAAATTAAATATTAGTTCTTTATGATATGTATTGGTAGAAGTACGTTGTACGGACAGTATTTGAGTTCTGATAGCCGTAAACTAACTGTAGGTAAACTATCTTATCTCGAATAGTCAGTGCATAGTCCGTCCGTTTACATATTATGTTGATAAAGCACGAATTTATCCTTCAAATCCTATTAGGTTCAGGAAAATTTTGAAGAATGATGTAGATTGTGTTTTATTTATTTTGTGCCCGGTGATTACATTTCAAATATCTCCAAAGCAGATGAAGTTACTCTATCTGTTTTTGATGGCAAAGGTTTTTGCATAGAGGGGGCAATCTTAAAAGATTAGGGGAAATGTTTCTGTATGTGACGTTTTCACTAACTTAAGCCGTAGGGGTTATGTTAAGCATAATAATTGGTGTGCGATTCTGTTCTTTTCAGATACCTTTCCCCTACACGAACGTAGATTGACCGAAAAGAAAAAACTTTTTTTCAAAAAAATACAACAGACTTCCAAATAAAAACACTTGAAAGTGAAAAATAACTTGTTTGAACTTGTTTTTCGGAAGTCGGTGTTCCTGTTTTCTTTTCTTAGTTTTTTTGACACCGAGTGCCGAAAAATAAGTTATTTTCACTTTCTAGTGTTTTTATTTGGAAATCGATTGTAATTTTTTTTTGTAAAAAAGTTTTTTATTTTTCGCTTTTTTATTGTGGTACCTAATAGGCAAGTTCTTTAGTAAGATACCTACCTATAATGTCAGAATAGATTACCCGAATATCATGAAACTTGAACATAACCGGTGAAACGAGAGAGTACCAAGGTGAACTGTACACATCTGCGTACCCCTTTAGAGCGTACTGGCGTGAAAATGTTATGAAATGGTATAAATAATAAACAGACACGCTATTGCAGCAATCTCGAGAGATTTGCTGTCATTTATTGAAGTTATATATCTCCGAAGTTAAGTTATATATCTCCGAAGTTCTTCACCAAATTTAAACGGGAACAAGATGGAAAAATAATAATGTATTTTTTCCTTTCTCTTTTTTTTGTATGTTGGCACCTTTTTTACAAATACCCACATGTAAATTAAAATAATTTTGTTGTGATTTTGTGTGTTGTGCTGTCTTTTGTGTGCACTGAATAAATAATTTATCAATCTATCTACTGGTTCAAACAAAAAAATGATTTTCAAAATCAGTCCACAATTGACGGAGAAATCGGTGAATAAAAACAAACATAACATATATGTCACGTCGAAGTACCTACGAATCATAGGACCGCCATCTTTAACCCCAATGTCTAGAGGCAATTCCTTTATTCTTGACTGGAGCGGGTTATTTCAATAACACACAACACTGGATTGAAACTCAAGAGTGTTTATTTGATTTAGTTACAGGCACTTTGAGTTTTCAAATGAACTTGAAGCTAAAACCACATCGTGTGGCTTGCTAGGTCACAAAGCTTTCGTCGGTCGCTGGAGAAGACCTAGCCAGAAACTCCAGGATACTCTTTTTAAATGTTTTTATAGATTACACAATCACTTTATGACAATTAACGTTACATGTTTATTAGGTTTTCAAACATCTATTAAATTAGCAGATTTATTAAACAGTTTTACAGTTATTATTTTTTCACACACCATGCACCGTACGCGCCATGTGTGTTCTAAACAATGGGCGGGACTTCCATATTGTTTTTGTTTAGACACTAATTACTTGGATAGTTGAGTAAAGCTAGCAAACAATACTAAAATGCTGATCAGTTAATTATTTTAACATTAAACAACCCCAATACTCACAAATACAAAGTTGTTTGTAGTTTATTATTGAAATAGACATCTAATAACAAAACTATTCAAGTTTCCGGTGATCTGCAAATCTTACTAATTAGAAAGTTTCTCATTATCACATAGCTGTGTAAAATAGTCCTATGACTTTTTAGTATTTAATCATTTACTCAAATTTGTTTAGTTCTCGTATTAAATTATTAAATCTGGTTATTGGTCATAGAAATTATAACATCCGCCATTGTTTGACAACTTAATAAGAATAATCAAACACATTTACTTCGTCAAATGTGCAATAGTTAAAATGGGAACAAATCCAAAAGTACTACAATAAGTGTTCCTGTTTTATTTAAACATCTCGTATTAATTAAACATTGAAATTAGCATACGAATTATGAATCAATACTGATTCCACAGTGAGCCAATAGATGGCGCTGAACTCAAAACCCAACTTAAATAGACATTCGACACTTAAAATGCTTAATTAGGATAATAAATTAGCAAATTCACGCCTACGCGGCGACACGGCCATTGTGATTACACCCACAGCTATATGCTTTAGGTATTCTACTTGCTATATGGTAAAGACCAATGTTGTTAGGAAACAACTAACTGCTACATGTCATGTCAATGAAGGCATACAATTTCTATTTCAGATTTTTGACATGGAATAATCAGTTGCTAGCTTATTTAGTCCAATTTGAATCTTGTTTGCAGAATGTTATTGTTTGTATTATCTTACAATATGCATTGATTTGTAATAGGTAATAGTCAGTTTAAGTTATCAATTTATCACTGAATACTTATGAAATTAGGTAACTATTAAGTTTATCTCAAATGAAAATATTTGATGCATTAATGAGCACATACCTACTTATAAGAAGGCTTACATAGCAGCCTTGTATTTGGTAAGTATAGTGTAGGTAGTGTAGGAGTATTGTGATCAGCTGTTTTTTGTTTAGTTTCATTCTCACGGGACGGTAATGCTCTGTGATAGACACAAAGTCTTTGATTTGACAGGATTAAAGGATAGGATTAGGAACACCGCTCTGTGATAGACACAAAGTCTTTGATTTGACAGGATTAAAGGTTAAGGAGTTTAGGATCATTGCTCCGTGACAGGCACGAAGTCTTTGATTTGACAGGATATAAGGAACCAGGCTCTGGGTGGTCTTGTACACCGTGGACCCAGCAGGATAACATGAGAGATTGTTCATTAGCGGCCTCCACGCCTAACCAATGGATATTAAATCTTTATTAGTTGCTTCCACAGCAAACCAATAGATTGTGTGTTGTATTATCACTATTAGTTTCCTCCACGGATTACTAACAGACAGCTTATTGTGTTATCATTATTAGTTGCTTCCACAGCATACCAACAGGATAGTTTATTGTGTTATCATTATTAGTTGCTTCCACAGCATACCAACAAGATAGTTGTGTTATCATTATTACTTGATTCCACAGCATACCAATAGGATAGTTTGTTGTGTTATCAATCTTAGTTGCTTCCACAGCATAATAAGATAGTTTATTGTGTTCTCATTATTACCTCAAATCCATCTCTATGGATGCTGATAGTTTGGTGTTGATATAACCTATTATTTTATTAAGTGCCTCCAGAGCTATAGGTTATTGGACATCTCAATAATTAGAGCTTGTTTTATTATTCATTTTTATAATTGACTAAATATGACAATAGAATAGCATAAACTGAAACGAGTTACAAAAACATAATAATAACAGTAGTCCTCCTGACTGTTGAGCCATCTGCATAAGGAGGTACCATGGTGCACAAGGCCAATGGCTCAACATGCTTTTTGAAGCATGGGGGTTCACCAATTTCAAAACTCTGGGCTGCTACAGAGGAACCCCTATTGGAAAAACCCCATAAACAAATTTTGCCCAACCTAGGAATTGAACCCAGGAATAATAATTTAAAAGTACTTTGTTGCATGGTAGTATCATGCACAAGCGTCATGTAGTTATTCGACATGGCTATTGTGTTGAGCCTTCTGATACAACAACACCGTATCAGTTAGCGAGGTGAGTAGAAGATAGTTTGAAAACTTCTCACCTTTTACTTTAGTTATGTTGGGCTGGAAGTCATTTTTCAGCTGACCTCTATTTGGTGGCTTGTATGTATGTTGGTAGCTTCTAAGGTCCTGACCCGGCGACACGGTCACTTGCAAACCAGGTATTTTTAGTTTTGTTTCCACATCCTTGATAATACTTGACTATGTAGGTAACCATTTTGATTTTTGATATGACACAGGAATCTGGAATGTGAGAAGGTATACAGATAAATAATAATAAAAGAAAAGATGATCCTATTAATATTTAAATAAGTAGGAGTTAGTACTGATAACAAATAAATTATGTTATTGTTTTGAAATACTAAGTGAGTAATTCAAAGTTAACTAGAATCAGATGACACTGAAATGAATAACTATGAAGATTGCTGCATTACTTATGATGGTGTTTGCACTAGCTAAAGATTAATGTTAAAACATGTTGAAAACTACTTTTAATGATGCATGTTTGCATACCACACACACAACAACCTATTTACACACCTTTTACAAACCTATTTCATTACAAAACATTTATGTGTGAACAAGTTTGAATACAAGCTAGGTAAAAAGTTGCAAAAAGAAAAGAAAGTTATTGAATGCTAAAAGTGACAAATTATCAAAAAACAAACCTGTCTTTTGATTGTTTTTATTCTGTGCAAGTGCATCCAATAACAAGCTTTGAAATCTGTCAGAAATTACTAATCTATTTACACCCATGTACCATAACAAGTAAAATTCAACTAAACCCATTGTGAGATTTAATTCATTAGGAAGGTTCTCAAATATTGAATGATTAAATAAACTTTATTATAACAAACTTAACTTGAACAAGCATAAATCTTAGAGCTTATAAAAGGCCCCATCAGTATCCAACTGACAGTCTGAACCAAGAATGTAGGGTCAGACAATTTTTTAATTAGATTTAACTTATAGCGCTATCACTGTCAAGAACCCCATAGCCAAAACAAATCTACCAGATCATGTAGACAGATAAGATGGAACACAGTAATCACATTAGATTCACTCAAATATGTCTTACATACACAGGACCATTAATTTACCAAAAATCACAAGGTCCATACATAATAGGTTACTCACACATACTAAGCGTACCTACTTGTAAATTAAAAGTTACCAGGTGGCTATCAGCTTATGACTATTTATTATTATATTATGATTATGCATGAACTGAAGCTCTGCTGATACTTACCCTGATTATAAAGTTTGTAATGACTCACCCAGGTGTATCACAACCCTTTCACCCATTCATACAAATACATTTATATTAGATGCATACTCACTCTACAAAAACCTCTAGATAATATTTTAAATATTGTTTAGTCTTGTAACCAAACAATTATTCTCACCCCTAAGTGCATGTAAACTATGACATTAAAGACAAGAAAACTAGATCATGACACAGGGTATCCTAGTGTGGGGTCTAGAGCTACTTAAATGCAAATCGTTGTAAGTATTTTCTTGAGCACACTATAATTTTATTTTTATTTGTTGTGCTTTTCATGTTTAAGGAATGTGTTAATGCATTTTCTTATCTTACTTTACTTTTTTTTTTTTTTTTTAATATGACATGTAACGGGTTCCACATTATTCAATAATAAAACCCGTTTGGTAGTCGGGTAAAAACAATAAATTGCAAAAATGCCAATTAGTGCGTCAACATGAATATGTCTTTCTGCCAAATGTTTACTACTTCTGTTGCACATACATTCTGTAACTTACTTAACTTATCTACCTACTAAACTTTTGTTTTAGCTACCTAAATGTAATGAATGCTATAAAAATAAGTTGTTACTTTTTGTCCGGTACAAAACTCAACATAGGTACTTTGAATTGTTTAACATTCATACACTCACACCTTGTCCCCATGGGGATAGGCAGCAACCACAGATTGCCATTTGCTACGATCCTTACATACTCCTCAAATAAAATTAAGTTTCTCAAATAACTGAGCCATTGCAATTCTTAAGACAAAAGAACCATATTTAAACAATAACATTGAGTTCCTAGTCAGCTGTCTTATTTTATGGAGTAATTTAAGCCGTTTCATTCATTTTAATTCCACAAATTGCCACACAAACAACAGCAGGCACCAGTCAGTCAGTAAGGGGTATTGTGTTACCCAGTTACTGGGTTTTGGTTGCTCCATGTAAAACACTGGTACTCATCTGAATCCAGTTAGAATGGAAGCTGTCCCGGACTTGGTTGGGAAAAGACTAGGCAGATTGATTAAAATTGTCACACAAAAGGTCACTGACCTTGCCTTGTATGATGAAAATAATTAAGAATGTTAAGTTACATAAATAAAAAAACAGAATACTCCCCTCAACCATGATGGAATCTATCAATGAACAGATCAAGTTGTTCGTTTAGCTGCTTCGGTCATTCTGTGCTGTATAAAGTTTTGGTCACAATGGTGTAGGACAGCATTCATGCCACCAGTCAGTAGCTTCTTCTGTCGTTTCAATAGAGTTCAGATCGTTCACGTAAAAATATTCCAGTTATTTTCGCCTATGTCTGGGCACCGCCTACTCTTGGAAATTATCATAGGAAAATCTTTTGCCATGCCCTCGGCGCTGGCGATGTTGTACGAAATTCTTCGGATGGCTTTCATAGCATGGGCAGAAGGCGATAGTGGGAGCTGAGCCCAATTCTGATGTCACGTCGAAGTACCTACGAATCATAGGACCGCCATCTTTAACCCCAATGTCTAGAGGCAATTCCTTTATTCTTGACTGGAGCGGGTTACTTCAATAACACACAACACTGGATTGAAACTCAAGAGTGTTTATTTGATTTAGTTACAGGCACTTTGAGTTTTCAAATGAACTTGAAGCTAAAACCACATCGTGTGGCTTGCTAGGTCACAAAGCTTTCGTCGGTCGCTGGAGAAGACCTAGCCAGAAACTCCAGGATACTATTTTTAAATGTTTTTATAGATTACACAATCACTTTATGACAATTAACGTTACATGTTTATTAGGTTTTCAAACATCTATTAAATTAGCAGATTTATTAAACAGTTTTACAGTTATTATTTTTTCACACACCATGCACCGTACGCGCCATGTGTGTTCTAAACAATGGGCGGGACTTCCATATTGTTTTTGTTTAGACACTAATTACTTGGATAGTTGAGTAAAGCTAGCAAACAATACTAAAATGCTGATCAGTTAATTATTTTAACATTAAACAACCCCAATACTCACAAATACAAAGTTGTTTGTAGTTTATTATTGAAATAGACATCTAATAACAAAACTATTCAAGTTTCCGGTGATCTGCAAATCTTACTAATTAGAAAGTTTCTCATTATCACATAGCTGTGTAAAATAGTCCTATGACTTTTTAGTATTTAATCATTTACTCAAATTTGTTTAGTTCTCGTATTAAATTATTAAATCTGGTTATTGGTCATAGAAATTATAACATCCGCCATTGTTTGACAACTTAATAAGAATAATCAAACACATTTACTTCGTCAAATGTGCAATAGTTAAAATGGGAACAAATCCAAAAGTACTACAATAAGTGTTCCTGTTTTATTTAAACATCTCGTATTAATTAAACATTGAAATTAGCATACGAATTATGAATCAATACTGATTCCACAGTGAGCCAATAGATGGCGCTGAACTCAAAACCCAACTTAAATAGACATTCGACACTTAAAATGCTTAATTAGGATAATAAATTAGCAAATTCACGCCTACGCGGCGACATATATATACTTATAATATTATAAAGAGGAAAGATTTGTATTTTTGTATGTAACGATTAAACATAAAAACTACTGGACCGATTTCAAAAATTCTTTCATCGTTGGGAAGCCACACTATCCCCGGGTGTCATAGGCTACTTTTTATCCCTGTACTCTCACGGGAACGGGCACTACGCGGGTGAAACCGCGAGGCGTCTGCTAGTTATATATGTTCGAATAATACCTCTTCCTTTTTCGAAAGTCGATTAAAAACGTATAAACGTATAAGTATAATCAAAGTCTGCCACGTCTCGTCGACGTCATTTCTGTTTCTCCACTAACTTTTACTAATAGAAAGAGTTATAAACGGAAGGTTTTTGTATATTATTTTTCTTGGGCGGGCCGCTAGCAACCCAACTTTCCATAAATTCATAACATTTGGACCAAATAATCCAAGTAACAGTCTCCACGTCTATGCAAATCAGACATCAAACCAGCATTACATTCAGGCCACGACCCTCGAACTGAGCATATTTTCACGTTCCAGATATTCTACGATAGAGCCTAGGCCGAAAATAAGTCTGACATGATATAAATCTAAGACAATTTGCCCACTGAATATTAATACGGCAATTTAAATAATGACCCGAGAAGGCTGGATGAAGGGCAATATTTTCTTTTTATTTGCAAATTGAAGGAAAAAGACCGTGATGTTTTTTTTATGAGATTTGAAGGTGACACTAATAAATATATTTCAAAGGTGGAATTAGCGTGAAACGTAGTAGGCGTTTCCGGCCTCCTGGTATTTTGGGTATAAATGCTTTTAATGTTCAACATCTTACTAAAAAAGCAAAACAGGTAGTTATATTTTTATCTTGTTATTAAAATCTCTACTGATTTTATGTTTCTAACGTTACACCACTCAACATTATTAATAATAATTTAATTCATGTTTCGACCGAATCGGACGAAACTCAGCGGCCGAAACGCCTACTCAGCCCGTAAAACCATCGGAATATGAATTGTGTCGCTTAAAATGAGATGAATAGTTAAAACTGCTATGGGGGAATACCTGTGTATGGCACAACAATGCAGCATTTTTTTTTCATTTAAATATGTAGTAGCTTCCTAAAAAAATATATATTTGCTCCGTCGGTCTAATTACCTAAAAAAATTGTTATGACTTTATTATCATCAGCCTTTTAATGTTCCCACTGCTGGGACACAGGCCTCCTCTCATAGAGGGAGTGGGCTATATAATCCACGACCTAGGCCCAGTGCGGATTGGTAGATGTCACAGTCATGTCTTTGAATTTTTGGTTCTAGGACATGCCGGTTTCCTCAAGATGTTTTCCTTCACCGTTTTATTATGACGATAAAGTGCGTTGAAATTTCGCGTGACGTCACGCTTTTTTACACATTTATCGTAGAAGTGACGTCACAGTCCTCATGCCTGAACTTTGATGCGCTTTATCTTTGTCATTTTTAGGGTTCCGTAGCCAAATGGCAAAAAACGGAACCCTTATAGATTCGTCATGTCTGTCTGTCTGTCTGTCTGTCCGTCCGTATGTCACAGCCACTTTTTTCCGAAATTATAAGAACTATGCTGTTGAAACTTGGTAAGTAGATGTATTCTGTGAACCGCATTAAGATTTTCACACAAAAATAGAAAAAAACAATAAATTTTGGGGGTTCCCATACTTGAAACTGAAACTAATTTTTTTTTTTTCATCGCACCCATACGTTACGTGGGGCTCTAATGAAGTTTCTAATTCCTTTTTTTTCTTAACTGTATAGTTTGCGCGAGAGACATTTCCAAATTGGTTTGAACGAGATCTAGTTAGTAGTTTTAAATCGTAAACTGCATTTTACCAAGTACGGAACCCTTCTTGCGCGAGTCCGACTCGCACTTGGCCGGTTTTTTTTTAACGAAAAAAATACATGTCCAATATTTTTTGACAATCTAACTGACGCGGGCCTAATAGAATTGATATTTTTATCCATGGAACACTCCTATTGTTCTAAAACGCGTTGTCACATCGTTGATGCGTTTTGTAGTTGACATGTTGACTGAAATCAAAAGCAGCGTATTCAATTGTTTCTCTTTGACCGATGTAAATAAATCTAATTTGGTCTCGCTTCCCAGACAAAAAACAATAACTTGTAACTGACTGGCTTCAGGGCAAAAAACTCATATTTAATGAGTTCAACATTTTTATCAATGGCCACTGAATGAAACCTAAAATTATTGTAGTAAAATAACCTTTCAAATTCGTCTATTTTCGCCAGATCATTGTTGATAAGAATAACGTTAAAACTCCTACAAATAAAACTGACAAAGAGTCTTTCTCGCCCACGAAGGGGCGTAGGTAGGATTTATATTTCCAAGAAACAAATTTAAGATTTTGTAACTGGCACTACTAAGTTTCTGTGTAAAGGGGTTTGCTAACTTAAAATAATATAGAAACATGATTTAATATTTCTGAAATGTTTACATTATCCTTAATCAGCGATTTTGAATGTGATACTCGCTTAAGAGGAAATGCAGTCGTAGATATTCGACTGAATATCCTAAGTAAAAAGTCATAATTCGGGGTTTGGCTCTCGCCTATTTCCTCCTCCAATAGTGGATCAATTTAAAAGATATGCCATAAACTGAATAAGTAAGATAGATATATAGGTATACTGTGCCCTTTGTTTTCCTTTTTGATGATACATTATCTTTAGAAGCACTAGAACTCTCAAAAATGCTCAAAATTGCGCTGTCAACAAGGGCCTAGTGTCCAAATTTGACAATTATAAATGAAAAAAGAAAAACATAGACGCACAACATGTATTTTTTATTCAATTTATGTAATGTCTTTTTGTCCAATACTGAAGGGGGAAACAGACGAGAGACCAAACCTCGAATTATGACTTTTTACTAAGGAAATTCAGTCGGAGCTCTCAGCCCATATTTCCTCTAATACCACTTTCGTTCGAATCGTATTGCAATGGCCTAAATTTTTATTTTATTTATTTCACTTGTGGACAATCATTGTTTATAAATAAGTATGCCAAATGATAGCATTAGTCTAAGCAGCTGTAGTTAAACCATAAGGATTAATTATGATACGGAACCCCATTCCTTAGCAAATAAAAGTCTTTCAATGCCTGAACAATCCGAACAAGTAAGCGTAGGTCATTGCCCCTCTATCAAGCAATAGATCAAGGGAATGTATAGCTTCTTCGATAGTGATTCACTCTGATTAACCGGTTCAGATAACCAACAGGTTTTTTACTGTTTTTGTCTTTGTAACACGTGGAGAGAACCAGTTTTTTTAACAATCGCGTGGTTTACTTTCGAAATAATGTAGGAAATAACTGACGATTATTTAGGTATTATAGTTATTATACCAACCCGCACTGTGCCCGCGTGGCAGATTATGGACCATTCCCTCTCACAGAGAGGAGGCCTGTGTCCCAGCAGTGGGAACATGAAAAGGCTGATGATGATGATGATAGTCATTATAATTATCAAAAGTCCAAAATGACTGCAATGACATGTGGTTAAAACATGACATTTACAGCAAACATATACATTTTGGACTTTTTGATTATCGTTGATAGGTTGTCACTTTGTCTATTCCCTGAATTTTACCTTTAAAATCGATGTGGCCGACGATAAGAACGTAATTTTGTGAGTTGTGAGGCGCGTAAAGTGAGTTGCGGAATTTGCGTTCAACTGAAATTCGGTTAGGTTGCCAGATGGACGGACGTAATTGCAGTTGCTATTCTACGTTTGTACTGGGCGCTGTCGCTTGCTTCGATCCCCTCCCTCACCTCGAGTGCAATTCGTTTGTAATAATGTGCGTGAGTGAGTCAGCAGACAACTCATTTTGCGTTGCCGTGTGGCACAAACAGGACTTTAAAATTCTAATGCAGCTTAAATACCGCGACGCATTGTACGCGACTCACAACTCATACAATTAACGATCGTTTGGCCTCACCCATAGAGGTGACAAAGTTTAAGTCCAACAAATATTTCTAAATTGCAACGAAAACATCGGTATACCCGCAGACTAATTTTACAGAGCGGAGTGATTCTAATTTTCATACATGGCTTAAGTAAATACTAAGAAACACTAAAACCCTCAAATTGTTTGTTAATAACAACTCATTAACATTTATGAACGTCTGCTGTCTGGGCTTTAGAGATTAAATTGAGAGGGCTCATAACAATTGTATAATTATGAAGTAATTACTTCAAACGGGCTTTCGAATGAGGATGAAGTTTTACTCACAGCTTTTTTAATATAACCTATCATTATGGTAAATTAACCCTAAAACATAAAATCTTCGTAACTTACTTATATACTATAATAATATTATAAAGAGGCAAGATTTTTTTGTTTGTTTGTACCGAATAGGCTCCGAAACTAATTGACCCATTTTAACCATATTTACACCAATAGAAAGTTAAATTATCAAGAAGTAACATAGACTATAAAATATTTTCAAAAAAAATAGAGATCCTTAAGAAAATTGTAATCATGTTATCATAAGTAGCAAAATTTTGCTTATGAAATTCATTATTTGGCGTGCGCTGAAAAAAATATTGATGATACATAAAAAATATGTACTACATGATAAAAGTACTCATTATTACCTACAAAAAAGCCCGCGAGAAAATATATCTAACTATCATAGTTAAGTCACAATAGCAGCTTTTGTGTTCTAAAATTTCACTAGATCGTTGCGCGCCGCCGCGCTGGTAGAAACAAAAGTTGGTTACATTCTTATCGTAGTATTAATTCTTATTCGATTATAAAGTTTGACAAATTGGTAGGTAGGATAGGTGGGTAGATAGGGAGCTAGGGTAAGTAGGTAGGTAGGTAGGGTAGGGTAAGTAGGTATGTAGGGTAGGCTGGTTAAGGTAGGTAGGTAGGTATGTAGGATAGGGTAGGTTACCTACCTAAGGTATGTAGGGTAGGCTAGGTAAGGTACGGTAGGGTAGGTAGGCGGGTAGCCAGTAGAAGGGAGCGAAGCGAAACCACGGGTACATATATATTATAAACTTGCATCTGGCAGCAGCTTCACCCGCGTAAATGTCAGAAATTATCCCAAAGGAACGTACGCTCAGGATACAAAAAGTATCTTATGTCCTTCTCCAAGGTCCACCAAAATTCGTCGAAATTGGTTCAGCGGTTTAGACGTTAAATCGTACCAAACAATCAGCCTGAGTTTTTTTGCATTTATTATATTAATGTTGTGCTGGTTTTAAAGGCTAAAAGTTTGCTGGACAAAGGCTTACCTCAACGTTGCCACATTGACCGATCCTGTAAAATAGTGGTATTCTTCGGCCCTGTGCTTCTCACAACCAGCAGCCTGCCGAGCTCCTCGCCAAGTCATCAGTCCTCCGTGTTATTGACCCAAAACATACCAGTATTTTTTATTCCTTTTTGTAAGCCTGTAAAAACCTATCCAGCCATACGAATCTATAATCTCCGGATTGAATCCGTCAAAAGAGTGCGGAATGGGATATTGGTAATATCGGGGCTCAGCCAAATAACCTCCAGCTGTGTGTTATGATCTTCAGTCTCGTATCAAAAGGCAGTCATATTTGATACTGAGAACTGCCATAGTGATGGCTTATGGTCGATATTTAACAGATATCGAGCGTGAAACTTAGTCGGTCGGATGTTCACTCATTGTATTCAGGGCCTAGACATAATAGCTGATTTTCTAATAAAGATACAAATAGTAACAAGTATTTTTTTTGTTTTTTTTTTAAGGTAATTTTAATTTTTAAAAGAGCATGTGTCGTGTCACCTCACCAATGGCGAAGATGTACCTACTGAACTCCAAACTAGACCGCACGCAGTGTGCGCAAGTGTGAACGCGGAACGCAGAACTCGGCACTCTGACCGCTAGACCGCGCGCAGTGGGGTCGGCGCCTAATTTTTTTTTTTTTTTTAAGTTTAAAAAAATGACATGTAATCCACAATACAAAGGTTTCTACAAGTTGTCTCTGCTTAGAAATCAATACCATTCAATCGTAATTGTATCTTTAGTACGTATTTTATTATTTAGTCTATTTTCAGTAACCTCTTGAACTTTGGAAAATGTGTGGGTGGGTGTCTATTATCAGACTAAATCACTTAACAAGAAATAAATCGAATTGTCAATGTCCGGTCTATTGAACATTATAAATTACTTTTTTAAGAACATAATGGTAGTAAACATTATGTTCTCTTCTGCTGTTCTTTTCCGATGATATTCTTTGCTAAATCCAAAGAATTGAATCGTTTTTCCGAGACTCGTCAAGCTTCTTTGCCTCGGCGCTATTCCAGTGGTTGCCACTGTTTGAATGATTCTGGATTGCAGGAGTTGCTGTGGTTGGGTACAGTGAGTGACGGGCTAGTCAAAAAGAGTACTTTTAACCCCGAAAAATGCACACTGCCTGAGCATGATCTACGGGAGCGACGTCACGCGGAAAGCTAGTTTCTCACACAGCTTAAAGAACACAGTACGATAATGAAACATACAAAATTTATGGCCTCCATTTGCACCATGAATGCATAAGTTTGACTTCAGTTTGCAGAAAAGTTTACGAATAACAACTGGAAGTTGCTCAGTATATTATGAGAATGCCATTTCGCAACTATTTGAATGTTGCCAAGTGTTTTTCATTATAACTACTTGATTTTGGTACTTAATGAGGCTTTGGAAGTTT
The DNA here is from genome assembly GCA_949775005.1 of Orthosia gothica. Classification (NCBI taxonomy): domain Eukaryota; kingdom Metazoa; phylum Arthropoda; class Insecta; order Lepidoptera; family Noctuidae; genus Orthosia; species Orthosia gothica. Next base: position 10,387,263 of record OX459040.1, on the reverse strand, counting down.
TTAGGTGTTACTTGGAGAATGAATAGGTAATATAAAAGGAGATTTTTTATATATTGTTTTTTGTGCCCCATATAAAAAATTTAGTAAAGTACCTACTTGGCAGTTATTAGCAATATTATGTTTTGTAGCAGATTCAGCTAAATAAACTTGAAATTGATGATGAAACTTGAAATGATTTAGATTGAATTTGATTTTAATTAACAATATATCGAGCTTGATTAACAATAAATTGAATTAGTTGAGCTGACTTTAACTTGCTCAGACTTATATTGGAGGTTAAAGAATTTAAGAGACAGTATTAAAGTAATGCCAGCAGGCATCAAATTATATGATTTTACCTTTTGTTGAATATATTGTATAATATTTGTAAGTATGTGAGAACCATGTTCCTATTTGTCATTTATTTTTATTTGTTGGCTCCCATGTGATGGTTTGGTCCCTGGGGTGGTCACGGCGTGCAATGTGTTCTGGTGCGGTGGTGATGGGGGAACTCCCCAGAGGAGGGTCCAGTGACGGACTACCGCGGCGGGTTCACGGAAGAGTGCTAGTGCCCGCCAAAAGCGGCACAGGAGGACACCGTTGAGTTTTAGTGGGCTGGAGTCCCACATAACTGCGCTATCTCCCCGTGGTAGCGCAATATGAATGAGCAATTCTCCACGAAAAACAAAAAGTACCAAAACCTTAGCGCGTGCAAGACTGGTGTTAAATTTTGCTTCTTATAATCTGATACGGCCTTCAGAGATCTACAACTGTCAACTGAGACTATCAGTTTAGCGTGCTTTCCGTGGCACGGAGGAATAGCAGTATGTCGTGAATGGCAACCCTTTCACGGACTGACCTTGTTGCAGAAAGACCCTTGCGCCTCTTAATATTTAGCCACGAACTCAAATCAACGCACATCGGAATAAATCTCGTAAACATTTATAAGGTGATTCGAGGCTAAGTTATAATGACTAACTCTAAGCAAGTCTACTTGTAAAACTTATGAATAGGTCTCAAATTGAAAAAGTTTCGTATGTAAATGTAATGCGTGGGTAATATGATTTCTTTCTCATTTTAACTAGCTTTTTCATGCGATTTTGCTCCCGTAGCCAATACTTCAGGAACACTACGTTTATTCAGGATTAAAAGAAGTCCATGGTATTCTGTGATGGTATATATTTCTATCGATTATATATTTTGAACCATTACCAGGCTTCGTTCACTCGACCGTACTTACAGCGATTAATTCCTATATAATACTCACAACGGATCTTTGTGGCTCTGAATTGGCTGCAAGAGGCTGCGCACTAACTATTTTTGCGTCAATATTGAAAGTGAAAATAGCATTGTATAACTGTCTCTTTCACTCGCATACGTTTGTCGCATCATCCTATCTCGTTTACTCTATGCAGTTAATCTGTTTCGTGCGCAATAGTTGACAGATCCAACTTCAGAGCCACAAATATCCGTTGTGAGTATTATCCTTTCGCGTGGTCCCGGCACCACTCCGCCAGTCATGACGTCATGTGTTCATGAGTCAGTTGTCAACGCTCGCGCGCAGAGTTCGCGCATGCGAGGGGCAGTGCGTGGTTGGTGGACGCAGGGGTCTTAGTTCGGCAGCCAGAGTGAAACAACTGTTACGTAGTAACTTCTCTAACCTGTGCCATTACTACCTGAAAGCAATCGAAAAATTTTACCTCAGAATCTCAAAAACTAAAGTTGTGACAATCTAAGAAGTCGGATTTGACAGCTATAAAAATACGTTATTAAGTTAAACTTGATGCTTACGAATAATACTTGTTGTTATAGTGTATGGGAAACATAGGATTATGAATTAGACGTTCATAAAAAGTTATTCCGCCATGTGAAATGAAAAACTTATTGATTATAGTTTAAAAGTTTGGATCAAGCCAAGTTCAATGTTGACTTTGACGATCTTTTTTTAGATCAGCTTGCGGTTATCTGCCTTAATACTTCTCTTATCCAATAAGCCTGTCATGTCCCACTGCTGGGCTAAAGCTTGCTGCGCCTTTTTCCACACTTCAGTTCCCTGCCATTGCAGACCAGTCTTTTCGGTAAGAATTACCGAAATTCGTTCCTTCATCTTCGTCGTCCAACTTCTGCTAACATAAGATATTATTATAACTGAAGTAAAGATAGGTCATGATAATGAGAACAACGTAATGAAAAGCTGTATTTTCTGAACTGAAAAGTTATAAAACTCAATCAGGATACATAAAGATATGCCAACATTCCGTCCGCTTACAAACCAATATGTAACTTAACTTTGATATCTTCAACAACCAAAGCATAATCACCAATAACCTTTCAACCCTACCTTCAGAACTCCAGACAAAGTTCACATCTCCTGAACGTGTTCCAACTTGTATTTTATGACGTCATCACTTCTCCCATAACTTCACGTTACCTCACGTAGCGTCAATAAAGCGACACTATAGATATTAAGCCTGTAGTAAGTTTTGTTGATCGTGTTTTATAGAAGGTGGTAGTAATATTTAGGAAGAAAACGTGGAAAGAAAAAGTGTTTTTATCCGACTGCCGAAGGAGGTTAATGTGTTTATCCAGTCTATGTATGTTTGTTCCTAAGTGACGTTCTAGAGACCAAACGCGTTGGCCGATTTTGATGATTCTTTCGTCAATCGATTCGTCTTAACCTTGCGAGTGTCACCGGTTACATTAAAATTGGAAAATAGAATAATGGCGGCTTTTGGGCGCCATATTGTGGGGACTCAATTTCTTTTTTTCTTCCAAACCTATCGTGTGGGGTATCAAAATAAAAGGTATTAAGAGGTGATTTCAAAAATATGTAACACTTATATTTTTAAAGTTATTCGAAAAAAAATGTTAACTAAACAGATATAAAAAAATTACACAAATATGCAACATATTTAAAACTAGAAAGAAAAAAGAAAGAAAGAAAACTTGTTTATTTGGCACACACAGATACACACAATGAACTAGCCTCACGACATGTGTTTCTTTCTTCGGCAGGACATGGCAACCACAAAATTTTTATGTCACAAAAAGTAAAATTTGACCTTTTTATTACAAGGTTGATTATCATAGAAATGGAAAAGGAAAATTATTATCTCAAAATTTATTCAGCCTAGTACTTAGTTCTAAAAGAGATTTAATATAAAACGAATCACGTCAAGGCAAAAACTTTTCCTTTACATCATCGGATCAGAGCTTCACAATCAAAATGGTCGGAAATATTAAATTATTCTTACAAGTAAAAACACTCAGTTTTTTCAAAAAGTCCAAATCATTTATTTAAATTAGACTTGAGGAAACTTTGTACTTTTAGACTTTTGTTTGAGATTTGAACCCGTCCTGATTGCGATAGGGTTTGGAGTTAAAATTACAAGTAGTATCTGATTTCGATTGATTTTGTTTTGTTTATCCCATCAAATAGAAAAAGAAAAAGCTTGAGATAAAGGTTTGGTGGAACTGGACTGAAACTTTATTTATTCATAAACCTTTTTAGCCTCCAGACGCCGAAAGGCTGACTAGGGATATCTATCGACACTTCTGATTCCAAAATCTGTTGGTATGTCATCATCCTTATGCTCAGCTGGCTGCTAAAAAGCTGGGGATCCTTGCAAAGGTGAGAAGGTACTTCACGCCAGAACTGCTGCTCAGCATTTATCAAGCGCAAGTTCGATCGTGCATGGAGTACTGTTTTCATCTCAGGGAGGGATCTGCCAAATACCAGCTTGATGTACTAGAGCCGATTGAAAAGACGCCTCGCTTGCGACACGGCGGCGGTAGCTTCTGCCAGCGACTTCGCCCGCGTGATGATGTCGAAAATTATCCCATGGGAACATATTCCTGGAATATAAAGTATCCTATGTGCTAATCCTGACTATAATCTATCTCTGTGCCAAATTTCCGCCTGATCCGTCCAGCCGTTTGAGCGTGAAGAAGTAACACACTTACCAACACACACTCACAAACTTTCGCCTTTATAATATTAATAATAAAGTGTGAAGTGAGATGTGATTATGTAGTGATATTAAATATTTAATGTCTTAAATATTTATTCAACATTAATTTTGGTCTTGTTTATGAATTTATATGCTTTAGTAAAATTTTCCTGTAGAAATTTGATTTGTTGCTAGCCAACTTCGAAAACAATATTCCAAATAGATTATTTCCAGCAAAGTGTGTTCTCACAACAAAATATGTTTATTTTCCTGTTTAATATATAACTTGGACGACACGATGGCGTCTTGAGAGTTTTATCATAATACAGAGGCCGTCATATTCAAATTGATTTAATTTGTTGTCTGTACTGTTCTACTTTATACTTCATAAGCTTTTTTTTTTTACTATTTTAAAGTATAGATATTGATTTTAATATAGAACAGGTAAGTACAATTGCTATTTAAACAACAATGTCCTGGGGTATTTTAATTCCACTGCTCCCAAAACGGTTTAAGATAATATCATGAGGAGTCCGAGAAATTACACAAAGTTAGGCGCCTGTCTGGGCTCGAACCAATGATCTACAACTTGTAAATCGGGGCTATTACCACGGGGATACCACAGCATATTTATTAGAACAACAATACCACAGTTACTCATAGTCGAAACTTCCAATAACCAACTTGTCTCCATCAACTCACCACTTGACAAAGTCAAGTAATCAGAAACACTATGTTTTTCTTAGGAACAACTCGTATACAAGACAAACTCGCAAGTAAGTGACTTCTACGACTTTACTCGAAGTCAGCTCTGGAAGCACTCCTGCATAGTGCCAAGCCAATAAAACTTAGTGTCAGCAAGAAAATCAAATAAGAGAGGGCGACACTTCCCGAGAACACAATAAATAAAATTATAATGAAATAACGACACTTGGAACCTTTCTAAGTGCAATATCTCCGGTCCCTTTGAGACCAATGGAGCTTCAATTTTATTTATTATATATTTTACGGATAACTTGCTCTGTTTGAGGCAAAGTCCCGAAGAAAATTTTGAGTGGGGATGTAAGGGTATAAGAGTAGAGGCAGAACAAAGAAACGATGGATGGACTGTGATGATGATAAGGCTAGAAATTTCCTATCTTCTTCACGACGCAAGACAGTTATTAAAAACACATCCACGGAATCATCGGTTACAGCGCGAGAATCGCTTTGACTGCATGTTTTGAGGCACAGAGGGCAGGATAGGTGGAGCTTAGTCTGCGACTCGGCTTTGCATTCACTCGCTGCTTTTATTCCATCCAGGTAACTCCACTTTCCGAGGTTGGATACCTTCCTTCTTGGATTCTGAGGCGGTTCAGGGACTTCCAAGGACCATGGAAAGTTACTGAAGCATGGACATAGAAAGACAAGTTGCACCGATTATAAATAAACTGTTATAAGGGCAAGATAATAGTGAGTCTGTATTGTTTAGGTTTACAAGCCTTTTGGGGATAATTTTGGTTACAACAACCGAGAGTCTAGTAAACAAAATTTTGGTTAAAGTTTACACAAACGACTCTAGAGCTTTAAGGGTGTCTGCTGCGTTGTGAAATTTTGAGGTTGTTTGTCAAGTTCTCGGTAATGATATAAAGGTTACCTTGTCTGAACATTTTCATAGAATATCAGTAAAGTAGGTTAGCTTTGACTGAGACATTAAACCTACTCATAATTACTACGGGGCAACATACTGTAAACGATGTTTTAATAGTAAACGCGATGAATTAAATAGATCAAAATTTGTTTGTTATATTAAAGGGAACAATATTCATAGGATTTATAATTAATATTGCTATCAACAACAATGCTTACAAATTTTTGAAGCCTTGAATACTCGAGGCCGAAATGGAAAATTGACGAACTGTGTCAACAGACCTATTAGCCTGACTGAATAAACTGTAACAAACCATCAACGATAAAAGCCTTCAGAACATTAATAACCCATTACTTACCACTTAGTGCAAACACAACGCGAAAACCATCTTCCTAAAAGTTTTCCAAGTGACATTTCTGTATATCCCGCACCGCGAAATGGTACCCGCGAAATGCTCAAACTTCCTGCGATCGAAACACCCGGAGATGACCCAAAAAGTTCTTTTTACTATCGGCGTAAAACCTCTGGCCATAAATTGATATCTCTGAGGCTCAAACTTTCGAAGTTACACCGCAAAATCTCTTTGGAATTCGGCCTCAGATACCTGTTCAGATTTTTATAGGCGCCTTTCTAATTTTGCGGAATCACCAGTCTATGGGTGGAAGTTTCCTGTACCCTATTTTCGGGTGTCTATTTTCTATGATTAATTGACAAAGTATTGAGAGCAAGGCTTTGTCCGTTGCTAGGAACGGCGTAAATAACCATTCACTGGCATATTAATAACCTGCGAAGTACGAGTAATCAATTATATCAGATGTCTGATTGTTTTCTGCTCAGCAAATAAATTGGAGGTTAATTCATTCGACGTCTGAAGCAAATGATTAGCAAGGTTGTTTGTAACAACTGACGATCTGAGTAGAATGAGCGATTGTTTCCAGATGCTGTTAATTATTCTGAAGTGCTTGATATATAAACTCACGCCTTTTTCCAACGGGGGTAGGCTGAAGTATAGACCGCCACCTGCTATGATCCTTACATCCTTCTTTTGCTTTGTTCACGTTTTACATCTGGACCTGTTATTATAATGCTGCAATGCTGCAAGACCTTGCGCAGTAGCTATTTTTGTGTCAATGTTGAAAATTAAGATAGTATTGTATAACTGTCTCTTTCACTCGCTTACGTTTGTCGCATCGTCCTATCTCGCTTACTCTATATATACTCAATGACAAACTGTTTCTTGCGCAATGGTTGGCAGAGCCAACTTCAGAGACAAAAAGATGCGCTGTGTCTATTATAGTCTACTTCTAGGGTGCTCTTTCATTCATCACCTTTCTTTACCAATCTTATCAAAGTAGGTATACTTTTTTCAGGACCGGTTGATATTGTGACGCTTTTGGAGGAGGCCTATGTCCAGCCAGCTGTAGACGTCTTCCACCTGAAATAGAAAATACCAAAATAGAAAAGTATTTTGGTCACTTTATATTTAAAATGCTCAAAATAACAACAGAACACGCTTCGGCCATAAAAATACCCGGCCTATGATTGCTCAGACCTTCAAAGGGGTCAGATACCTCGCAAGGGGCACGCATGCATGAAGAGATGAATGAATGTGGAAAACGCGGGAGAGGTGTGAAGGACACGCAGCGTACGTTATTTCCGCAAACCCATGGCAATTTTATGTTTCTGTGTAGGTGTTGTGGTTGTGTCATAAAACGGAGGTACTGTATACAGTTGTAATTGTATTGTAAATACCTTGTGCGACAGCAGATTATGCTTACATACCTAAACATTTTAATTACTTGGAACGACCAAAACGAAAATTAATGGGACAAATTGTCAAACACTCGTCAGTTACTGTTATTGGATAAATGAATTTTCAACAGCCAATTGCTACTCTTGATTTGCGATTAATTTGTGACGCGTCGTAAAATCAGTCTCTAATGGCTACTGGTACTTCAAATTCCGTTGCGTTCAAATTCAACCGCAAAAAAATTGATAAGAAATATATTCTCAGCCTTTTACTGTCTCCAAATTGTCCTTAAAATCTACACCACGAGACACGAACTTTACGCAAACGTCTTTGCAAAGGTATTCAATAAACTCTGGCATTTACGGAATCGATCTACCCTCAGTACCCATAAAAGAAGCGCTTGGGGCACATGAGCACATCAAATGTTAAATTCATTTTCGCACATAACTTGGCACGGGTCTTAGGATAACAAGGAGTATCGATGACCTTCGATAACAAGCGGCTTTGAATTTTGTTTCTATTAGATTAGGAATGTAAATTGGGTTGGCCCTTTCGTCTTTGGGGCTAGTTTGTTCAATGGTTATTATTTTAAATCTAACTAAGAGGTAAAATTAAAAGGATAAGCAACACATGCCGAGGTCGGCCCGTGGATGGGTGAGAATTACATAGCGAGATTAATCTGCGCCTCGAAAAGCACATTAATTAAGCTGTGGTTCTCGATGGCCATTTGCTGGTCTTAGGCAGTCGGATAGTCGGCAGCCAAGAAATTTATAACCAATTTTGCCAAGGGGTAGCGTGTTACCCAGTTACTGGGTTGTGGAGGTCAGATAGGCAGTCGCTCCATGTAAAATTCTGGTACTCAGCTGCTTTTGGTAAGATTGGAAGCCCACACCAATATAGTAGGGAAAATGCTAGGCAGATTGATTTAACTACGAGGTAAAACTGTTTGTAGGATAATATCTGGAAGTTATAATGTGCGATTACAAAAGATATTTCAATTTACAAAGCTACACAATCGTTTAGTGGCTTTGGAAAGAAATAGTGTACGACTGAAAGTTCGGTTTCGGCAAAAAAAAGAGTTTCCGTTTAATTTCGGTTTCGGCAGCCGAAACTACGACCGAAACCGAAACTGCATTCGGGAGTTCTCGCGCTGTGATCGATCATGTTCGGCGCGTTAAATTCCATACAAGCAAGTTTTTTTTTGCGAATATTTTTTTCTTTTAAGAGTGTGTTTTATGTCTAAATCTCGAAGACTGTATAGCTATGTGATTTAAAGATAAAAAATAAAGACTGACTGAAAATAAAGAAAATGTTATTATAAAGTTTTCTTTATTTTTCCCTCAAAACAATGATCCTTGTACAGAAATTTCGGTTTCGGTTTCGGTCTTAAAAACCAGTTTCGGTCGGACACTAGAAATAAAGACGAAAGAAAGAAAAAGATCATTAAGAGTGCATTGGATACTTCTTATTACGAAGAAAGGTATGATTCCTGTGGGACGCCACGAGAGCAAAACTGCGCGAAAAGGCTTCTTGGAAACCCTTGCCTCGTTTGTCTTGTAAAGGGTGATTCTGAGAATTGGTTTCCGTATTCTGTCGTGAAAAATATTTTAAGATTTTCTACCAGGAAATTCTCTGTAGAACCTTAGTAAATCGTGCCCTGTTAAAAGGGTCATCCATTATTATATTAAGACTGGCTAAACGTGTTTGTTTATAAGTCACGATAGCAACCTTTCTGTGAAAACAGAATATCCAAATTAATAGTTCTCTCTGTTTGACGTCCCTTTTGAACTTGACTGTCTTCAAACCCAGTGGCAGTTAATTCCAGCTTTCTTATTGTCGATGAAATAAACCCTTTGAAACACTGTCTCCAATTGTGTTCTTAGAGATCAAAGTATTTCAATTTTATCTTGTGTTGTACGGTTGTCGCTATTCTTAAAAGTCGTACTTATTAAACGTTTTATGTGTGCAAAAATAAACAAAAAACTTTAACGTTTTACTGTTCTTGTAAACAATGAAATACTAAACTCTGTAGAACCTTTTCTAGGAACAACAAATTAATATTTGCTTTCGATTGGAGTTATTGTGGACTAAGGGTATTTGTTCTACACAATGGTCGAAAAAGACAAAAATAAGGAGGAAATTTTCGCGAGTAATTTTTTAGTCTGAATATCGATGCCTATAAGGTGAAAAAAACAACCTGATAGTGATGAATGATGAATATTAAAATAATTGTTGCCAGCTCAAAAAAATCTCATGGTGTGCTCAATTAAATATAAAGATAACAACAAAGGCAAGACCAAAAACCGGCCAAGTGCGAGTCGGACTCGCGCACGAAGGTTTCCGTACCATTATCGCAGAAAACGGCACAAAAATCACGTTTGTTGTATGGGAGCCCCCCTTAAATATTAATTTTATTCTGTTTTTAGTATTTTTTGTTCAGAAATACATCATCTGTGAAAATTTCAACTGTCTAGCTATCACGGTTCAGGAGATACAGCCTGGTGACAGACAGACAGACAGACAGACAGACGGACCGCGGAGTCTTAGTAATAGGGTCCCGTTTTTACCCTTTGGGTACGGAACCCTAAAAAACGAAGAATGGACTGTATGAAAGTAAATTTATCTAGGAACGAATGACTGATATAGATGATAGATAGAGAGTATATATATATACGAGTATAAATACTATACTATCTGACGCTTGTGGGAAGCCTATGACCAGCAGTGGACGTCTTTCGGCTGATATGTTGACGATGACGAATGAATATTGAGATGACGACTATTTATGATACTAATGTCTCTTCCATACTTCTTTAAGTATTGAAGAGACATTGATTGTGTCGATCCCAAAGTGATAAGGGAAGACATTATTGAATTGACATCTGAAAATTTACAATTTAAAATCGAAATCGCTCATCCATACGTGGAAAAAATTGATGGTGAAACAAGCAAAAAAAATAGCCATTACACAGCACTTTGAACAATAATTTCTCGAACATTTTCCTGCCCCATTTTACTTTTTAGTTCAAAAGTACATCTAGTAACCCTCGTTAGTATCCTTTGTCCAGCAATTATCTTCTTTCTTTCTTTAATACTTATTAGGCCAATTTCATGTTCCACATCGGGATACCTATATACCTTTTAACTAATACCCAATTTCACTGTTGAGGAGCCTGAAGGCTGTTCTGAAGTTTGATAGTATTTGCTCAATGGTTCAGAAATGTAAGTCTGGCTGAAATTTTGCATTTTAGCAACGTTACCTTTTAGGTTAACTTTTTTCGGAGTGTCTTTTTTGTGCGATCGTGTTCTTACAAGCTCGTTCTATTTAGTTTTTAAATACTGGCTTTCTTCAGTGGCTTCACTCGCATGAAAATCAGATATTTTCTCACAGGAACGTGGGAATGGGATAAAAGTATATTTTGTCCTTGTCTGGCCATGGTCTATTGGTCATTTAAATTTGTTCAGTAGTTGTAGCGTGAATGATTAACATCAACATCCAAACATAGGACAGACTTTGGCGGAAAATTATCTTATCCTAATTCCTACTAATATATAAATGTGAAAATACTAGTGTATTTTTTTGTTATTGTTATAATTTCTTTTTGTTTTTAATTTGCGTTTGTTCACCATCTCGCCTGATGTTAAGTGATGATATGGTCGATGGTGAAGCACGCTTGCCTAGAAGTAACCTATTCACTCTTGACTTTAATACCCCCAGGTTGTAGCTATCGGGAAACATAGACTCTGGCAGGGAACTCCACTCCTTAGCTGTATGCATAATAAAAGTATTTTAAAACGTTTAGTGCGTATGGGTGGGATGTCCACCATGTACCGATGGCGTATCGCCGTAAAATCTGGTAGTCCGATGATGAAACGGACCGGGCGGAACTAGATCATGCAATTCCATCGCACACTCCCCGAAATGTAACCGATAAAAAACCGACAAGCTGGCAATTCTGCGACGATGTTCAAGGCTCTGGAGCTTTGACTTAACCAGTGCCTCATCGCCGATGAGCTTCTTGGCCCGCTTTTCGATCGACTCTAGTGCATCAAGCTGGTATTTAGCAGACTTTTGACTTTAATACCCCCAGGTTGTAGCTATCAGGAAACAAGGCAGAGAATTCCATTCTTTAGCTGTGCGCACAATGAAAGTATTTACAAAACGCTTTGGGATATCCACCATATACCGCCGGCGCATTGCCGTTCATGCGTGTGTTGCATTGGTGGTGATGTTATTATGACAAATATTTTTGCGTTGTGCCTTTTTTGTTCGTTAAGGTTTATTTCCCATGTTAGTATTCCCATAAAGGCGGTTCTATGATTACTATTTAAGGTTTTGATTAGATTATCCATCAACTGTTCTTTTAATATCCTTTTCTTTTTGCCTGGGAACTTGTCCAATGACTTCTCCCACTCTGGGTGAATCGGGAGGTCGTGTCAGACTTTTACTGACTAAAACCTACCCGTGTCCTTCAGTTGCTTGTGCCAGGGCCGCAGTAACTCTCTTTTAAATTTATACTTTAATATCCTAAGAAGTTATTATAGGATATAGATACTTAACGTCAAGTTTGAATATCTTCCATCCTTACATTTATTTCTATAACCAATACGAATATCGGGTCCACGTCGTTAAACTGAGCCCAGTGAATGTCCTTGTTTAGTTCGGGACAGTTATGAGCATTAAGGACATAGCAATCAATTTTGTATACAGCTACTCCATTCCACTTCCTACTATAAATGTTAGTATCATAAATCAGGCCTTTGAGCGTTTGCTAATAAAACCAAGGAGTCGAATGCACATGATTATAGAGCAGCGTGCCCGCGCATTAATTATTTCGGTGAATCTTGAATGGGTCACGTTTATATAACTCGGATGACCAGAAATAATATATAAATGTAGGTATGTATCTAAGCAGGATTTGGGCCCATGTTCTGTATGGTTTTATTTTTTAAATGATGGTTACGGATTGGTATATATATTAAGTGGTTGACAAGCAAATGTACTCTTGCACTGATTGATATACTGGTATGGCAAGTGCCCGTTATGTCGTAAATTATTGTAATATATAATATTTCTTCTTTTATATATATAGATAATAATAATTATTTCTTTGCAAAAGGATTAGCCTAGTTTACATTACAAAAATGGACATTTAGCTATTACACATAATACCTGTCCTTCAAACTAAAAAAATCCTGTATCTTAAACAATAGTTTGCCTAATAATATGGATTTTACATTTTAACCAGTATTTATAAATTGTGAACTAGTTGTTTTCATTTATTTATAGTAGTAGTTAGGCTTTTGTTAATTGTGTGAAGTGTTGATGTAAGTGTGTTGGTGTTAGCTTTGTCCTAATCCTAAGTGTGTTTTGTATAAATAATAATTAAATAAAATAATTGTAAGTGATTGATCAATATTTATCCCCATTAAAACATGATTTATTAGGGCTTACTCGTCTAGTTAAAATGGCAAATGATAGATAAGGTATATTGTAAATGGAACTTAACTTATAGCACCCACATTCAAATATCCGATTTACAAGGTACAGATTTCAGTCTCTTACAATTTCATGCTTCATTTAAAACCCGACAAATTTCTTATAATAGTAACCTGGAATTTCCCCAAAATACACTGTTTAGTTTAATTGGAAAGGGGACATAATTGCAAAAGTGGTTACTGTAATAAGACCAATCACCACCGTTACAAACACAGGAGGTAGCACTTAATGATGCTACAAATAGGATAAAAACAGGTGAATACGGGATAATTGGCTAATTGGATGCTGTGTCTGGTTAAGCTTCACGTTTCTCACCCAAGGGAACTCACTATTGAATTCAATGATTGTATTTTAAGACCACAATAGAGGGCGACTCGACGAACTCTTTACATAGTAAGAGTTCGTCGAGTTTCCTCTTTACTTGTAAAGAGGAAAGATTTTTTGTTTGTTTGTTTTTACCGAATAGGCTCCGAAACTACTGGACCGATTTTAAAAATTCTTTCACCTATGGCAAGCTACATTATTCCCGAGTAACATAGGCTAATTTAAAAAAATAATTTTGACGGGAGCGAAGCCGCGGAGGTCAGCTAGTATTATATGTGTTGTTATTTTGTTGTTGTATTCTGATTTATACTAACAGTTTTTTTTCTTCATTTCAGATGTGAACTGCTTTCTTGACGGAAGACAATCATCATTAAATATCTAAGGTAAGATTTTGTTATCTATACTATTATATTTAATATAATATATTAAGACTATGTTACGTCTTGATAATTTAGCTTTCTATTGATGAAAAAATTGTTAAAAACGGTCCAGTAGTTTTGAAGCAATAAAAAATATATAAAATAATATTTTATAAAATATTATTAATTTATTAAAATTATTATTGAGAGGAAATATTTTTTTGTTTGTTTGTACCGAATTAGCTCAGAAACTACTGCACCGCTAAGAAGCAAAATTATTTAAATCGAATCAAACATTTAATTTCGAAGTTTTTTATGCTATAATTAATAAAATATTGGGGGAAGTAGCTCCACGCGGGCGGAGCCGCCGGTGACTGCTAGTGTTATGTATTTTTTTATGCTAGAACTGTTTGAATACATTTTGTAGAAAAAGATGTAGGTATGAGTAACTCTGTCCTAATTAATTTTATTTGTTAAGTTTTAGACCCTGTTGTATATCAAAGAAAATGTTTTTTGTCTGGAGGTAGACAAGGAAGCACTCGCATTCCTGCGACGTTTCTTACAAAAATTCTTTCATTTTCATATGAATGATGTATGAGCCGTCATACATTTGAAAATGAAAGAAACATTACGACTATAACCTTAAGACACTCATCCAGAAATATGTGACAATTTGACTTACGACGTACCAACCCACCTGCCATTACATGTACGACGGGATGAATAACATTTTTACAGTCTTGAAAGTGTCGTAAGTCTAATGTTTTTTATCTCTGACAAGCCTGTTACTTTGAGTGGCAGAGTCTACTTTTTTTAATCCATTAGGCTGTACTGCATTTTGTGCTGTATTTTCTGTTTTAGGCGTATCTTGTCAGATTAAGTTGTAGGCTAGATTTTGCGGGGTTTAGAATTAGCCTTAGTTTTCAAGTTGCGAAAATAAATGTTGAAGGATTAACGAGGGAATGCTTGATTATTGTAATTTTGGGCACGGGCCAGACATTTTTTTATGGCACTTAATAAATAACGCCAAGGTTATATTTTTATTGCGTTACCGATCGTTGTGGTTGAAAACTAACACAAATGTTGTCAGAAATAGTTCGTTGATATTTAGTAAGAAAGGATGAATTTATAGCACTATTGGGTATAAGTCACCTTTGTCTTCTGCTTGTATCTACTTATTCGATAAAGGGATTCCCCACGAGACACGAGAGATTACGGTAGCACATGACATGTCAATCCCATATGGACCAAGATCACAGACGCCCCAGACATTACTCATAGTTTTTTACACAAAAACTGTGGGCTTGAGTAGTGTTAGTATGTACTTTGAACGTACACACACTTGCAAGATTGGGCCGACGGCCAATTTTCAGCTATCAGGAGCTAAAGGTTCGTAAAAATCGTACTCACTTGAAATTATGTAGGTATCTGAGATAATTTTAATGGATGCTGTACAGCAGAATAACGTTAAAAATGAGACAGGCATTTTCCAGCGCCAGTTATATCTACCAGACACGTCAAAAGTTGTAAGAAAATCATGTAACTATACTTAGTCCATCCTTCTTGGATTTTTCTACATAATACTCAGGGAACTATTTCAATACCTTTGGGAAGCAGCCAAACATATTGTAGCGGCCGAACATGCTTCCCCTAACGCCAACGACCTTTCACAACCGCGCGACCCAAAATTTAGTAGTTTTTTGTACTTTCCTTATTATTCTATGACTTAAAAAAAAAGCTTCAGATCAAAATGTAGATAATTAAATTGTCTTTGAGATGGTGTCGATTTCATTAAAATACGCCCAGCGGGTTTGGTGCGATTGTCGTGTTTTTGTCCGGTTTAGACATAACTTTACAAATTAATTACACTATGTTGTACGAATAAAACTCAAATTCTGCTTAGATTAAATTATTAAGAAAATGGTCTAATATAACATATATTTCTCGAAAAAATTACGACTAGCCGTTTAGACGTGATTCTCATTTTAAAATCAGCTACTCAGGGGAATCGTCGCCTTGAAATGTTTGTGAGTCTCATATCAACTCAAATCGAAGCGAACGCGTGCTATATAATTAGATGATAAAGTAATATCAGGGTTTTTTTTTAATTTAATTTTTCTCTTAATTATTATTGAATGACCCGGTAATATTAAAAGCAAACTGTTAACGAGTAAAATTTACCCTCCCCCCTCCACCCACCCCCGACACATTTTTATTTCATGCTACGACAATCTACTGAACACTTAATTATGACACGATATGTAGCAGAAAGACCCCAATTCAAACAGTAAAACACCGACCGAACCGATTTTCAACAATTTTCAAACATAGCTATGAACACGCTCGATAAAGTCACCTTCCAAACAAAAAAAAAAGGAAATTAAAATTGGTTCATCCGTTTAGGAGCTATGATGCCACAGACAAGATACACGAACACGCTGGAAAGCCAAACTTTATACACCCCTCTTTTTCCGTCGGGGGTTTAAAAGTAACGAATGACTGAGCATTGTTTTAGGGAATGAGTATTCCTTGTTTAGATGGTGAATCTATGTTATTTTATTTATTAGTTTTTAGTTATTAGTGATCTATGTATAATAACAGTTACAGACATATAAACAGTAAAGAAACGGCCATCCGAACGTATTTTTATGATCCGTTCGGATCATAAAAATACGTTCCCGAAGATAGCCGACTTCGGGGCGAGTTCGCTTCGGTCTAGTATGACCTATACATGACCAAATAGTAGCGTAAGAAAAAACGCGGTCCGCCCTGTCCTCACAAGTCAGTCAACTCTCATCTTATAATTCTCAAGAAGACTTAAGGCACTAAGAAAATGCTGAAGTATCGATTTTGGATCCAAAAGGGATTATATAAGGACGGGTAGGCCATTTGCATTATTCATGAAACAGAGCATCGATCTTCTTGCTAAACGTTGGTATTAAAGCTAGTACATATTTAGAAACTGGATAATCTGAAGACCGAAAACGTCCTTGACTTAGGTGTAAGACGTCATCATCAAACAACTAGACGTACGTCGATGCGCCACCGGTGTATGGTGGAGATGCCACCCGTACACAACGTTTAGGGAATATTTTCAATGTCATACAGCTAAGGAATTGCATTCCCTGTGTTGTTTCCTGATGGCCTTTACATGGGAGTATTTCAGTCAAGAGTGAAAGCAAGCGAGTTTTATCGTCACATGTCTTCGAATTTTTGGTTCTAGGACATGCCGGTTTCCTCACGATTTTTTCCTTCACCGTTTTGAGAGCAGTGGTGAAATAATTTACACAAGGTAATGCGCCTGCCTAGGTTCGAACCCCTACGACACGTAAGTCGCGGCCGTTACCACTGGGCCACTGCTCTCCTCTCTTTTTAGGGTTCCGTAGCCAAATGGCAAAAAACGGAACCCTTATAGATTCGTCATGTCTGTCTGTCTGTCTGTCTGTCTGTCCGTCCGTCCGTATGTCACAGCCACTTTTTTCCGAAACTATAAGAACTATGCTGTTGAAACTTGGTAAGTAGATGTATTCTGTGAACCGCATTAAGATTTTCACACAAAAATAAAAATAAAACAATAAATTTTGGGGGTTCCCATACTTGAAACTAAAACTAAAAATTTTTTTTTTCATCAAACCCATACATGTGGGATATCTATGGATAGGTCTTCAAAAATGATATAGAGGTTTCTAATATCATTTTTTTCTAAACTGAATAGTTTGCGCGAGAGACTCTTCCAAAGTGGTAAAATGTGTGTCCCCCCCCCTGTAACTTCTAAAATAAGAGAATGATAAAACTAAAAAAAATATATGATGTACATTACTATGTAAACTGCCAGCGAAAATTGGTTTGAACGAGATCTAGTCAGTAGTTTTTTTTTTAATACGTCATAAATCGTAAACCGCAATTTACCAAGAACGGAACCCTCCGTGCGCGAGTCCGACTCGCACTTGGCCGGTTTTTCCTTTCGAGGTACAGAACCCTAAAAATTAAACAGAATACCTAAAACATTTTATTTCAATTTTATTTTCAACCAGCTTCGACTAAGCTCACATTAGAATGATTACTTATCTTATGTTTTTAGCTGTCCGCATACCAAGACCTCTTCATAAAAATAAATACAACGGAAAGTTCTAGAAATACAGAGCTTTTCTCGTGTCGGCGCGAGTTATAGGAAAATAGCTTGTCCTGTGGTTAAAAGATTAGCTTCTGAGTAAGGTTGGCAGTCTAGAAGCCTAGGGAGCTTCGTACGAACTTATGTGTAGTCTAAAATGAGAGTTGGAACTTAATTTATTTTTGAAAACTTTTTTAGTAAAAATGATTTTATTTTATTATTTAGTAAAAAAGATTTTATTTTTCCCTTTTTAGTTGTAGTACATAATGAGATGAGCAAGTTATTAGCAAGGTACCTATAATGCACAAAGTTATGCATTGCGTAAATGCGTACCCCTTTAGAGTGTACCGGCGTGATGTTATGTTATGAAATGGTGTAAACAATAAACAGACATGCGATTGCAGCAATGACGAGAGATTTGCCGTTGTTTATTAAAGAGTTCTATTGTATATCTCCGAAGTCCTTCATCAGATCTTCAACCAATGCGAATTGGACCAATTCGGGAGCTTATTAAAATCGGTTCACCTATTAAAGAGTTTTGAGGTAACACTCATAAGAAAATGCAGTCGAATTGAGAACCACATCCTTTTCGAAGTCGGTTAAAAATATGTAGGCTTTAAGACCTTTTATGCATATAACCTACCAACATTATTTCGTACAAAATAACCTTCCCACATAACACCAGACGCCACTATCAGAAAATCTTTCAAACACAATTTAGTTCTTAAACGCCAGCAGCGATCTGGAGCCCCTCTAGAAATTCTTCCGCCAATAGTTATTACAGCCATTTGAGACTCCCGACACCTTCGCGTAAGATTTTATGAGGCGTGGCTCGTGGCTTCTGATGTGTCTCCTTCAACTTGTGATAGTGAGTGCTTTTTGTGACATAAACGGTGTTGAAGGTTATCTTCTTAGCTGAAAATAGGCCAAAAGCTAGATAAAATGCTGGCTTCTCAGAGCAGGGGTCACCAAATGGTGGACCGCGGTGTTGTGCACAAAGTGTTCTATTATCCCAAAGGGACATTATAATATAACGGGTTAAAAAGTGTAGTATTACTATCCTATAATCAATCTCTGTGCACAATTTCATCCAGATCCGTGCAGACGTTCTGGCTTGATTATGTACCACACATCAATCCATCCATACTTTCGCATTTATTAGTAGGATAAAACTTTATTATTTCAATTTCAACAAAGTAAATACATACACGTGACGATCTAAGGTTAAAGGTTATGGACCGCAACGGTCTTATTATAATTTTTGAAAACGGACCCGAAATGATCGTAACTGGTGACCGCTGCTCTAGAGACTAAAGTGAAAAATCCAAAATGTATGGGTAAGCTATGCGCTACCAAAATCAAAAACATGTTTTATTGTTTGACAATCTCTATCGTTGAAAAGAGTGTTATTTGTCCACATCATCAGCCTATTATATTAATGTTCCCACTGCTGGGACACAGGCCTCCTCTCTGTGAGAGGGAATGGGCCGTAATCCACCACGTGGTGCGGGTGGATTACGGTGCCCAGTGCGGGTTGGTGGATGTCACATGTCTTCATATTTTTGGTCTAGGACATGCCGGTTTCTTCACGATGTTTACCTTCACCGTTTTGAGAGCGAGAGCGTGAAGAAATAATTTACACAAAGTAAAGCGCCTGCCTGGGCTCGAACTCACGACCTTCAACTTGTAAGTCGCGGCCAATACCACTGAGCCACCACTGCTCCACCATGCCACATTTTTCCACCATTGTCCAGGTTGTGGCTAAATATATAGGTTCTGAAAAGTGAAGCGGGGGTGGTGGCGAGTTGTTAGGATGGGTTACCGTTCTTAACGTATAGAATTTAGTCCGTGCTTCTGAGGCTTAGAGTTGAGAGACGTAGAGAAAATGGTCACAAAGTCATGGGTATCTAGTAGACTACTGATATCAGGGGATATATCAAGCTTAGATTAGAATTTAGAGAACACTGGATTTAGATAGACTGATGTCATTTTATTGAAGAACAAAAACGAGGAGAACGTTTTTAAAAACCAAGCAATACTACAAATTTCTCAAATTTATTATATTCTTCTAAACTCGTGTTTCTGATTTGGTTCAACCTTTGAAATGGTTACAAAAACATGTTTTACGCAAAATAAGTGTGTCATCGTATGTCTTGTCAGCCTTTACAAAAACGAAACCACTTATCTAAATATTTATCTTATCTTTTGAATAGTTTTTGTAAACGGTTTTTAGTATTTTTGCGTAAAAAAGAAATTCCTCTTAAAATTGCCGTCTTTGAGATATTCTTTTGAATAATATCTTATCTTACAACATGGATATATTGTTATAACAACTAGAGATATATAAATAGTAGATTAGTAGCCAAGGGCTGTAAGGCATCAATTGCAGCCCGAGATATTTATAGTTAACATGTAACTATCTGACTAACAGAGATAGTATAGTAGTTCGAGGGTGCAATTGGTGCTTGCACCCGAGCTAACTATTCTGCTTTACATCTCGATTGTGAGGTAAGTAGAAAAAAACCGGCATTACAAGAATAACATTTAAAAAATTAATTTTTTTTTTGAGCTCTGCATCTGAATGGGTCTGATTATGAAAATTATTTAACTTAATGATAGAAAGCTGCACTATCGCTGTGTGTTTCTTTTATCCCGGATTAATGCTCGGTTTCTGTGGAAAATCCCACGGCAGCATAGCTGCTGAAAAACTAGTAATAAATGCCTCGTACTACTCCAACACAGTAACCAAACTAGTAATAAATGCCTCGTACTACTCCAACACAGTAACCAACGTAACCGACATCATCAAGGCCTCCCCCAGGCGTCGACACATTGACTGATCCCGTGCGTCTCGCATCCAGCGCATTCCCGCAACCTTAACCAGGTCATCGGTCCACCTAGTGGGTGGCCTTCCAATGCATCGTCTTGTTATTCGCGCTCGCCATTCCAGCACTTTTCAGGTAACCGACATAGCCCGAAGAATTGCCAGACTTAAGTGGCAGTGGGCAGGTTACGTTGCTTGCAGAACGGGTGGTCGTTGGAGCCGAGTTTAGGAGTGTCGACCGCGTACCGGTAGACGCAGTGTTGGAAGGCCTCCCTCTAGCTGGAGCGACGACCTGGTCAAGGCTGCGAGAGTCCGGTGGATGCGAAACGCAAAAGACCGATCAGTGTGGACCCTATGTCCAACAAAGGACGTCTTTCGGCTGTAAATGAGTATAACACAGATTGAACACGTGCATTTATTTGCTCACCCGTCTTTCTAATAGGAAGTTAAAACCCTTTTAAACTGCGTTTTTTAACACCAAACTGCAAATGCACCATATCCCTATAAATGTTTATTTTAACACGTCCCTGACACGTGCATCGTCGGTTTCTCAAACACATGTTTCGCACATGTTCATTTTCAAGCAAACCGGCTCAAACTTTGTTTTAAAATGAGCAAATCCACATTTAGAATGCAGTTAGTAAATCATTCTGTGTAATTAGTCTTAGAGCTGGTCTTGATGAATGCTTTGAGGTTTTGAGGGACAAGTTATAAGAGTAAGCGGTGTGGTTTCTTCTTGAGACACTTTTAGTGGCGATTTTAATGTGTAACTTTAGGTACGCTTCTGCCAAACCCTTTGGACAAAATAGACGTTATGTTATGTTAGGTTTTAAACCCCCAACGGAAAAGGAGTGGTTGTGTATTTGTGTATCTGTCTGTGGCATCATAGCTCCTAAACGGATGGACCCATTTTGATTTATTTGTTTTTTGTTTGAAAGGTGACTTTATCGAGCGTGTTCTTAGCTATGTTTGATGAAAATCGGTTCAGCCGTACAAAAGTTATGGATCTTTTACTGTTTAAATCGGGGTGTTTTCGCAAGTTATCGTGTCATAATTACTTGTTCAATAGATTATCGATCGATGCGCGTCTACTACTAGATACATTTTGTAGCATGCAATAAAAATGTGGCGGGGGTTTTTAATTTTTTGAATTACTTGTATTGAGACACAACGTGAAACTACGCTGTCGGTATTTCTCGAAGACACGGACAGGGCCACATTTCACCAGTGTTTATTTCAATCTCATGTAATAGGTTCCTCCAGCGCTCCTCACCAGGATCCAGATTCCACAGATCCACTCCAGATTTTCTACCAACCCGCATTGGGCCTGCCTGGTGGATTACGGCCCATTCCCTCTCACAGAGAGGAGGCCTGTGTGATGTGTCCTAGCAGTGGGAACATTAAAAAAAAAAAAAAGGTTTCAGTTTTTAAGGTTACAAATAAAACTTGACAGCTAAAGATTAGGACCCCACGCAAAAAGATAAAATATAGCAACCAACTGTTCCGAAAACCAAAACACTTCACACCTATTTTTTTATAATCTACCCAACCATTAAACCATTCAAGTTGATCTTAGATAAAGATGCAAAAAAATATATTTTACAATGCATGTCCTCGAAAAGAGCGGTTTTCCAAGCAGCCAAACTGTGCGGAAAGTGTCACTTTTTTTCACTAGTGCTTTTTACTTTCCTGTATTTTTTTAATTTTTAACTCCAACGTCAGCCCGACGCCGACGCATAGAGTTTTTATTATTTGAGAAAGGTTTAAAAATCAGTTATGTACAGATTATCATTCATAAAAAAGGTAAAATAAAACTAATACTTCATTTGAGGCGTTTTTAATTTCTCTAGATGTAGATTTTGATCAATAAATTAATTTTAAATATTCATTAAATATGTTTGGCAGAACGTATATTTTGCTCGTGCCTTATTTCTTTTTGATGTGACAGCTATTTGCACATGCGCAGTAGATATGCCCGAGGAACTATTAGTTAATCTGTGGATATGCTGAACGCGCTTGAATAAGCCCGCCATTTTATTAATTTCATTTTATTAATTTATACATTTTTTTATTTACTCGCACAATGCATAGTAAAATGTTGTATGATACACGTACGTAAGATGATTTCCGACTCGTGTCGATTTATCCACTCACTCGCTTCGCTCGCTCGTGAATAAAAATGCCACTCATCGGAAATCACCTACCTTCCGCACTTGTAGCATAAATAACTATTTACACTTCAAATTTGCCCCCGTTTAACTTATTACTGGCGTTTATGTAACTATTTTATATAAAAAAAGGTTTTCACTCTTGCTTTTGATTGACTCGCTTCAGCTTATACCTTTCGCCCCGGTAGCGCCTTTGTTTACCGACGTCTCTGTTTAGCTGGGACGAAACTTATCTTGTTTGTCTGATGAATTATCTGCAGTCTACGCAAATGGTAGCTATCGTTTAGTTAGATTCTAATACGGTGGTCTTTGAGAGATAGTTTACACTTACCTACTTTTTATTCAGAATCCGTTGTAGCCAGCAATGTTGGGAAAAGCTAACCGAATTAATGGTAGAGAAAATGTTAATTAAAAAAAAAAAATTGTTTACCTGACTGCCGAAGGAGGGTAATGTGTTTATCAGTCTATGTATGTATGTTTGTTCCTATGTGGCGTTCTAGAGACCAAAGTCAAAAACCTCAGTAGTGGTCTTTGCCCTGAATTACGTCAAAATACGCTTTATGGATACAAAACTATCATTGGATCAAACTATGGGTTATTTATTGATGGGAACAACAAAGAAATGCTTGCACGGTAAAGTAACAAATTCTCAGAAAACCTCACCAGGTGTGACGACTGCGGTGGTCGGAATTCTTCGATTCTCGTTGCTTCATCAATATTACAGTTTTGTTAATTGCCAAACTGGTACGAATTCTAAAGAAATGTTTTACTAAACAATTGTTTATTGCACAGTGCACAGGTGCACACATCGTGTTACAAAATAGGTATCGTGTTTATTGGCTGCATGCAGATACTGGCTTTTTAGAAGTTGTTTTAATAAAGAGAATATACAAAGAAGATAGGTTTAAACCTCATCAAGTATCTGTGAGCAATAATAACAAAGCTAATCTAATAATAATAAATGAGCTCGTGGCTAAATAATAACAGCCGCACGGGTCGATCTTCAAGGTTAAGCAACGCTTGACGAGGTCGGTTCGTGCATGGGTGACCATTTTAACATAGCGAGTTTCCTCCGTGCCTCGGAAAGCACATTAAGCCGTTGTTCCCGGCTGTCATTTGAAGATCTTTGACAGTCGTTACGGGTAGTCAGAAGCCTGAGATCTGACACCAGTCTTGCCAAGAGGTATCTTGTTGCCTAGTTACTGGGTTGTGGAGGTCAGATAGGCAGTCGCGCCATGTAAAACACTGGTACTCAGCTGAATCCGGTAAGACTAGATGCCGACCCTAAAAATAAATGGGACAAAGGCTAGGCAGATGGTGAAGTATCCATGAGCAATGGCGAACAATCAGTAACGAACCAATGAAGTTTGGTTACCAGCTTTATTTTATGAAACTATGCGGTATCATGCAACACACAAAAAAAATACCTTAATTAATAAAACCTGTTTTACGGGTTTCTAAATTTGGTATATTACAAATTCTTAGGCGAAAGCCATAAAAATAAAAATCTAAACAATATAGTCGCAATTCTTTCTTTCTCTTAGTGTTCTTTTCAGCGGAGATCTACTGCCTACAGTGCTTACCCATTCAAGGGACATGTCAACAATGCCCAGCATCCCCCAAAACCCTCAGCCCTTACAAATTACGCCATAACATTAAAATAATAACCCCCATTAAGAATTCTGCCAAGCTAGCCTTCCCCATGGTCTGTAAACATTATCCCATGACATTGATGTATCCGTTCAGAACTGGGGAGGTTGGCAACCCCTGGCGAAGTATTCCGACGTATATTTGATTTATTACCTTCTAGTACTAAAACTAATATATGATTGCTTGATTCTTTCGGTGGGACTTGATTTGTTTATGAAAGAAGACATATAAAGGTATACTTGAGGAAATTGTCTTTGGAAGGAATATACTTACTTCATATTTTTCCCAAGATAATGATTATTTTTTTTACAAAAACTAAGTTGTCGTTCACACAGAGGTCCGTTTTACAGGTCAGCTTTATCGTATACGTTTTTGTTCGGCGCTGACGTATGTAGTTGTATGAGCGAGTTAACAAACATGTCAGTATTCCAGATCCAGTAAAAAATACCGATCCAACAAAATATCCGTTTTACAGGTCTGCTTTATAGTATACGTTTTTATTCGGTAATGGCGTAGGTAGTTGAATGAGTGAGTTCTCACACACAATAGTTTTATAATACTGATCCGTTTTGTTTGAAAGTTGGTGGTACACTGGCTAAATGTGATGTGAACATTACCCCCAGTAGCAACGGATCTGTTGAGACGGTACTGCAAATGCGGTGTGAACATCACCTCCAGTAGCGACGGATCCGTTAAAAACGATCCTGGGAATACGGAAGTTCTGTGTGAACGTACCCTTAGTCGAAGTGATGTGTAGGTTATTCTAATAACTAACGTTTATCATCAACATAAACGTGTAGCAGGTCACTGCTAGACTAACTCCCGATTTTTTGTTAAGAAGTTGAGTAGGTACCTATTTGTTGAATTTCTACTTTAGTCAGACCGGAGAGACTTTGGCATTCATCTTCTTCTTCATTAAAGTAGGTATTAACACGTTCTAAACTCTAAAATTCCTATTCAATTCAGGCACCGGCCAATAGGCTTCTCCTATAAAAAAGTCGAGATCTAAAACTATAGAGTGGCTTTAAGTAAAATCTCAAGTAGATCGGTTTTGAAATAGCAAACTTTTCTCGAATCGGTGCTGTTGCAAGCACCATGATCACAGCACCGAAATATTGGAAACTCGCAACACAGTAAACATGGTAAATATCCCGTTTCGAATGTTAATGTTAGTGAACATGACAGTTTAAAAACTTTTCACTCACAAACAATCCTTACAGCAATTTTTCTTAATATTTGTTTTTATTTAGTATTGATCCCCAGCTCTTGTTCTTTGGGCACGCCACAATTGCGGCGGTAAGGCCCCTCTTTGAGGAGTGGCTAGAGAGGCGTCACGGCGTCCTCACCTTCCGCCTGACGCAGGTCCTCACCGTACACGGCTGTTTTGGGAGGTTCCTGTTCAGGATTAGGCGGGCGGAAACGCCCGGGTGTCACCATTGTGTGGACCCCCAGAGAACACGGTGGAGATCTGCCCCGCTTGGGCGGAGCACCGCCGTGTCCTCGTGGAGGCGATTGGCGGTGGCGACCTCTCGCGTCCGGCCCTGGTCCAGGCCATGGTACGGAGCGAGAGGGCATGGGAAGCTGTCTTCTCCTTCTGCGAAGCAGTAATGCTCGCAAAGGAGGAGGCGGAATGCGTGAGGGAGATGCAAAGGAGACGCCCTCACGCCCCTAGCCACCGCAGGAGACGCCCCGGGCGTAGGGAGTCGCAAGCCGATTCCCGGCCACCGTAGGCACGGGCTTGCGGACGACAAGTTATGGGTAGCTTACCGTCCGATAAGGACCAAGCCCGAGTTTACGGCTCGTAGTGTTCCACGCGCGCCTCAAAGAGATGTCAGCAAAAGTGACGGGGCCTGATAGGACCGATGCCTGTCTGGGTCGCGGATAAATTTGAAAAAGAGTTACCGCGGCCCTGGCGCAAGCAACTGAAGGAACACGGGTGGGTTTTAGTCAGTAAAAGTCTGACACGCCCTCCCGCTTCACCCAGGGCGGGAGAAGTCATTGGATGAAATCCCACCCAAAAAAAAAAAAAAAAAGCTCTTGTTCTTAGTATAACTACGGGTAACGGCACGGTAGTCTCTTAGTATTTCCCAACACTAACAAAGAAAATTTGGTTTAAATAAATGTCACTAGTTGGTGCGATATGCATCATCGATTCGTTATTAAATTGCATGTAAAATTAACATTTTCTAGAACTGATAATTAAAATTATATGTTCAGTTTTAATCAACTCTTCTAAGCACAAAATATTGGGCTTTTTTAATTCACTTTTTTTTTTAATTCAGATTATTTGAACGGATCAATTAAAATTGATACCAATAGATGGCGCGGTTTTAAATTTCTGAGGCATTCACTCGATTTTTTTAATTTGTTTTGTAACACATTTTGGTATATTGAAACTGTAACAACTTGCAAAAATATACTATAAAATAAAACGTCTCTGTATTTAAAGAAAAAATATCACGGACCGGGAAACCCTTTTAGTTGCAAGTCGCTGCTTACACCATTTATAGCCGCGGAACGGAACAGAACAAGATCGAAGTACTTATAAAAATAATCATCTTAATCAGACGAAAAATGCTATTTACGTCGGCACGGTTACTTTGTAAGGGATAAAGGCATCTGTACCCTAGTATTATATTATCTGTGGTATAACTAAAATCCAAATCACGTATCGTACCATCCTACGCTCAAAATCTATCTAAAATAATACAACTTAAAACCTCTCAATATACTAGCCCAATTTCAACCTTAACCGGTAACAAAATTACGCATACCCAAGGTACCTTTGCCAACTAACGTACACACACACTGTGTCAGACTGTGTTCCAACTATAGCATAAAACTTGGTAAAATTTCCAGTGTGTTACTATAGATACCTTTATCAACTAACATAGGTACGTACACTGTGTCAGTCTGTGGCCCAACTATTAACACACTTGAAATTTTAAACCTAATTTAGTGTTACTGGCCACTTCAAAGGCCGGCTGGCATACTGTGATTGTTTACTCTGGAACGTTAATATTTTATGCTGTGGCCGGAGGCTCGATGGTTGGGTATTTTCACTATGTATTTTCAGGCTTTTACAGCTGATTTTTCGGGAACTGTTTAAAGATGAAACATACATATTTTAATATTACATCGCCAGTATTAATCGAAGGGATCAACTGAGGTGTTACACCCACATTTTGCTACCTACTTATGTTCTTAGTCCCTAGTAGAGGGGAGCCTAGTGCCATCATCGGAGCTCAAATACAGGCTCGGAGCTGTTACTGAGATATTCCAGTAGAAAAACCCAATAAGATTTTGCTCGACTTGGAAGTTGAACCCAGGACCGATAGACCAACAAGGCAGATACACAGGAGTAAAGATAAATTCCTCTAGTTTGATGCTAAGAATAGAATAGAATAGAATATACTTTATTGTACACTAAAAAAAGAAATAACACATATTATACAGCAACTTAATACTATGGGTACAAAGGCGGTCTTATCGCTGACAGCGATATCTACCAGACAACCTTTGGATGGACTAAAGAACTTAAGATAAAAATAGGGAGTAGGGTGTACTGTTATATAAAAAAAATATATATATATTAATACATACAAATTATATAGCTATATAAAATACTATACACAAACTTACAAATATATATACATACATATTATTACATTTAAAAAATAATAATTAAAGAATGGTTGAACAAAGATTGGAAAAAAAAAATAAAAAAAAATGGAAGAAACAGAAAAGCATTAAAGATTGTTTTTTCATCAGGCAAGTTGAGAAGAATCCGGTTTGGCTGGCGCTTGTTATATTTCGTATTTTTCTGGCAACAATGAGAATACGCCGGAAGGTGGAGTATGTCCAAATCTTTTGGAAATAAAATAGTGCCTGTCATTGTCCTCCGTCGACTGGCTACGGATTTCCGGAGGCCAATTAGACCAAGAGTACACGGTTGTGTCTCTAAATAGAAAATCTCATATTAATAGTACATTAAGCTACTTGCCTCACTATCCGGAAAATTGTGCCTGCCATCCATATAATCCATATACATATATGGATTATATGTATAATATATATTCTTTTATTTATCGATAGGCTCGCGTTTGACCACTATCTCGCCTGATGGTAAGCGATGATGTGGTCGACGGTGAAGCACGCTTGCCTAGAAGTAACCTATTCACTCTTTACTTGAAGACCCTTAGGTTGTAGCTATCAGGAAACAAAGACGCTGGCAGGGAATTCCACTCCTAAGCTGTGCGCACAATGAAAATATTCGCAAAACGTTTGTACTCGTACGTATGGGTGGGATGTCCACTATGTACCGGTTGCGCATTGCCGTACGTCTTGTTGTCCGAAGATGGAAGGGGC
Source organism: Orthosia gothica (assembly GCA_949775005.1). Taxonomy (NCBI): domain Eukaryota; kingdom Metazoa; phylum Arthropoda; class Insecta; order Lepidoptera; family Noctuidae; genus Orthosia; species Orthosia gothica. The sequence goes on along the minus strand of OX459040.1, from coordinate 10,358,650 downwards.
TAGGCGGAACCAAATTGTGTATTTCCATCGCACACTCCCCGAAATGTAACCGATAAAAAACCGACAGACTGGCAACTCGGCGTCGATTTTCAAGGCTTTGGAGCTTTGAGGCGACCAGTGCATCGTTGCCGATAAGCCTGTTGGCCCGTTTGTCAATCGATACAAGTGCATTTGGCATTCTGTCCCAGAGGTGAGAGCAGTATTTCATGTATGTCCGAACTTGCGCTTTAAAAAGTTGAGCAGACGTTCAGGCGTGAAGTAAGTCTTATCTTTGCAAGGATTCCGAACTTTATTCCATAGATAAATCAATGCATGCCTTTGCTATAGGGTTTAGACATAAAATAACTCCACCTGCTGATCCTTACATACTACTTTCGTTAATAAATATTACGTTTTTGTCACGCCTTTCAGAAAACATCACCAATAAAGTAAATTAAATTAAAATGAACCGAATAAAAAGTAATAAAACCCTTAGATTATGAATAATAAATAAACTTTCATGCAATTCCTATTCTATAGCTTTCTAAACCTATCTAAAGAATCAAGAAAACCTTTCAGTTTCACAGAAATAAAACCCTAAAATCAGGCAGTACTCGTATTATTATTTTCACCCTCGTAAACTGATACAGCCTTTGTTTCGGCATGATCATAATAAAAAAGTTTTTCTATCAATGAACTCTAACTCAAGAAATAAAGACCGATTTGTAGTTTACAAACTGAAAGTAGTTTATATTTACGGTTTTTAGGGTTCCGTTCTCAGTTGTGCCGATGGAACCTTTATTACTACAACAAACGAAAGAATTAGTACTACAAAGTCTTGGTTGGTCGGTTTGTTGTACGACTTTATTGTTTAAACCACAATAGGTAGACAATTTATAGAGAGTAAAGAAGAGAAGAATAGGAGAAGAGGGAGGAGAAGAGGAGAATATATCAGATAAAATAGTGCTTTGTCGATCTATCCATCCATATAGCACCTAAGTGGCAGGTGCCAGGTGGTGTTCTGCAGTTTCTGCCTACTACTAGAAAGATGTCGTGATTTTAAGTATCCATGTACGTAAATATACAATGGCAGCGTCATCATTATACGAAGTTTCTCTGACTTCATTGGGTTGAAGACATCGAAATGAGGCAGATACCAGATTCTTCCTGGAGTGCTTGACTTAGGAACCTTCTCAGCATATCCCTTCTTGCCGGTGTAATTAAATTACAGGTTTACAGTATACACAGTATAAATTACTTTTTAAGTTTAAGCTCACTCCATCGTCGACTTTGTCTTGTCACCTCTGACCTAGACAAAAGACAAGGAGAAAAGGCACCTACAAAAAAAAAAAAAAAATTGTAACCTGAGAGTAACTCTAGAAAATAAAAGGATTATTTCAACGGTTTAACTTCCGGATATCTCTTTTTACAGACGGAACCTTTTAGTGAGCAAGTTCGACACGCTCTTGATCAGTTTTATTATTATAGTTGGGCTTTCAGAAGTGGAACTGATAGTTATTGGTACGAGTTCTGTTGTGTTCCAGCTATATTATCTAGGCACTAAACTTTTAAGTGTTGTTGTCTTTTATTCGTAGATAAAATAAGGGGGAGTTGGAATAAATGGGAACTGACACATTATCAAATTATGTTACACTAAGGCTTTTGAACAACTCGTGGGTTTTGGTGTCGCTTCAGAATGTAGTTTTACGTCACTCCAGACAAAGTGATATTTGTTGTTGGCTATAGCGCGTCGGTAGATTCAGCACGAGTAATTCCGCTAGCGATCAGTTCGATGGTAACATTTTCATTATAACCATTTATTTAAATTTGCTTCGTCATAGCACGGGGTCTCATTGCTAAGAAAGAAAATTTGGTTCAAATAAATCTCACTAGATGGCGCGACATGTACACGCAATTCAATAGAATTGTGTCTAAAATTAACATTTTCTGGAATTGAACATAAAAATTGTATGTTCTTGTTTAATCAACTCTCCTAAGTACAAAATTATGGAATAATGGGCTCTTAATTCACATTTCAAAGATTATTTGAACGGATCATTTAAAATTTATGCCAATAGATGGCGCATTTTTAAATTTCTAAGGCATTCCACTCGATTGTTAAAGTTTAAATTGTAACACATTTTGGTGCAAAAAAACTGTAAAAACGTGCAAAAAAATACTATAAAAATAATCTTCACTGTATTTAAAGAAAACAATATTCACGAACCTAGTAAACCCTTTTACTTGCAAGTCGTTGCTAACACCATCTATTGCCGTGAAACGGGATCGAACGCGATTGATGTACTTACAAAAATAACAAGATTAATCAGATGAAAAATGCTAGTTACGTCGGCACGGTTTCTTTGTATGGGATGAGGCATCTGTATGCTAGTATTATATTATCTGTGGTCACAGTCACTTAACTATTCGAGATATCTCATAACCAAAACATACTTAATATTAAAAAGTTCCAATGGCCATATGTGGTCTTCTTCCTCAGTTCCTCTTCACCAAATTATACTTTCTGAATGCAAATGCTTACCAAGTTGATGAAAATACCAAAATCGCAACATCTATGTTTGTAAAATTTCAAAGAGTTCCCTCAATTTTGTGACACTGGGACCACCTCGAGAGTATACTCATTCATCATTGGCCTAGCCTTTTCCCAATTGTTGTTGGGGTTGGCTTCCAGTCTTACCGGTTTCAGCTAAGTACCAGTGTTTTACATGGAGCGACTGCCTATCTGACCTCCACAACCCAGTAACTGGGTAACACGGTACCCCTTGGCAAGACTGGTGTCAAATCTCAAGCTTCTTACTACCCGTAACGACTGTCAAAGATGTTCAAATGACAGCCGGGACCAACGGCTTAGCGTGCTTTCCGAGGCACGGAGGAAACTCGGTATATTGAAATGGTCACCCATCCGCGGACCGACCTCGTCAAGCGTTGCTTAACCTTGAAGATCGACCCGTGCGGCTGTTATTATTTAGCCACGAGCTCCTCTACCACCTCGAGAGTGTACTCTTTCAAACAAAAAAGAATTTTCACACAGTCACACGATCCACAATTGCTGGATTAACGGTGAACATAGACAAAAAGAAACCTACCATAGATCGCCCTCCTTTTTGGAAATGCAGTTAAAATAGGATGGACATGCTCTACCTAGATCACGTGGCTAATCTCAAACATTTTGACTTAACGAGAATCGTTATCGATGAAATATTTCAATTCGCGTAGAGACTCTTGTCTGTCTAAATAAATTATTAAAGTAATGTAAAATTCCCTTTCTAATTTGCCAAAGCAAAAAATTCTGAACATTTTTCCAGCTACCATTTTACGGATACCAAATTGATATAATGAAAACGACATTTCTATCCCTTACTCCGTACGCCCCATGGGAGCTGATAGAAGATATCCGAAAGTGACAAATTACGATGGGAAAGGACATAAATAATAGGATTTGTGTGCCAGTGACGGGCCATGAAAATTGTGTATTGATTTGGTAGTATTATTTACATTTTTTGTGTGTTATTTTGGCGTATATACAATGAATTTGTGGTCAGAGAAAGTGGTAATTAAAGTGTATTTCAAAGCATCTGAAGCATTATTAGCTACTCAAAAGGAATTATTCAAACTTGCTGATTCAATTGGTTTTGTGTCAAGATTATTTTGTTTATTGACTAAAATATGGTCTGAGGTATGAAAAATGTCGAGAGGAAAGTTTTTATGATTGTGGATGATAAAAAAAGATGGGGGAAACATAAAAAAAACGATTATATATTTTAAGTATAGTTTCTGTCACTATCGAATGCTGTATTATTACAGTATTCGATAGTGTCGCTGATAAGGAGTAATGGCATGTGGTAAACTTAAGGAAAAGGCTCATTTTTTACAAAATATTTCAAAAGATTCCGACGAATTGAGAACCGGTTCGGAAGTCGGTTAAAATATGTGATCAACCTATCTGCGAGAGCCTTAGTGTAAGTACCTTAGTTACAAAAATACCACAACGATGAACACAGAAATCTCTGCCTAATTTCCCCAAACATAACACCCATTATATTATTTTCAGCACGATCAATATTGTGGCTTCATATTCACCCCGAGGCGCTGGTGTTCAACATACGTTTCCTTGGCGTACCAGCGTACTGGCGTATCATTCTAACAAGCGATGATACGCATATTTGATTAGCTATACATTTGCTTATGTTTGTTTGTTCTAGCTGAATAGTATTGTGTTTATTAGTTGTTATGGAGACGCTCGTTTAGGAATAAGTGAAGACAGAAGGTTTATTTCGTACGGAGTTACACGTGTTGCCGAGATAAGTGTCCTGGCCTAGGTACAATCAACAAAGTAATATTAGGTTTTAGGAAGGTACAGCCCGTAATCGGTGCCCCTTTGATGGTATTAGACACGCGGTTTCTGAAACGAAATTATCCATGCATCAAAAATTACACACAAGTCAAGAGGTGCGATTGGCTGTTGATATTTCATTCAGCCAAAAGTCAAAGAAGAGAGAAAAAATTTGGCAAGGGGATAGATGGCATCCTGATGAAGGACATAGGCTACTTTTTGTATTAAAATAAAAAAAATAGGTAAGTAGGGTAGGGTAGGTAGGTATGTAGGCTAGAGTAGGGAGGTTGGTTGGTAGATAGGTAGGTAGAGTAGGATAGGTAGGGTAGGGTGGGTAGGTAGATAGGTAGAGTAGGATAGGGTTGGTAGGTAGATTGTTAGGGTAGGTAGGTAAGATAGGGTAGTGTAGAGTAGGTAAGTAGCCAGTGTCAGAGACCGCTAGTTCTAATATAGCTTAGGTTACGTTCACACACAACATCCGTATTTCCAGGATCCGTCGCTACCGGAGGTGATGTTGACACGGCATTTACAGGACCGTTTTAACGGATCCGTCAATACTGCGGGTAATGCTTACACCACACAGTTAGTCAGTGTACCACCAACCACCAATCCAACAACTTTCTACAAGGATGAACGTTCACGTGGAAACCACGGCGTTATTGGCAGCCTGTAAAACCTGTAAAACGGACTGCTGTACATTTTGTCGGATCGATATTTTACTGGATCTGGTATAATGTCATGTGTGTGAACTCACTCATACAATTACATAGGTCAGCGCCGAATATTAACGTATACGATAAAGCGGACCTGTAAAACGGACCTATGTGTGAACGAGCACTTAGTTGCGTTAATAAAGTGAACTTTCTGTATTAATCCCTACAGTACAACCATAATGAACTTTGTATCAATATCTATCAATACTCGGCTTGTAAAGGAGTCTACAGTGATTGTGTACATATTTAGCAACAGATAATACCAGACTTTGATTAATATAGCGTTAGTTTGCTTAGCTAAGTAAATACACGTGTACAACTTACAATGTTCTTGAATAATTGAGATTCAGTCTATAAAATTTAATTAGGTGAAAGATATTGCTAAGAAAAATCATCGAATTTTACTATAAAGCTACCACAGACAAGTGAGACAAGACAGTACGACAACCAAGCGACGGAGCGTTTTCATGGAAATTGTTCTAAAATTCTCCAAAATCACGACAAATTCTGTAGTTGTAGCATTGTCGCCTCGCATCTGTCCGGAGGATCCTTAATTAGAAGGCTGCACGCGTATATGGGTTTGTAAATGTTGATTTTGTTGTTAGAGCCTTTCAAACATGTATGTTTTGACGTCGACATTTTCAACTCCAAACTATTCGCACGTTTTGACGAGAGCTTTATAAATATTTCATAGGTGTGCGTCACCAAGCCTAACATTCAAACAACCTTTTAGACTAGATTGAAAACAAAAATAAATGTGGGGTTAAAAAATACAAAATAATTTATTTATATACACTTTTTTGTACACCAGAATATACATGCAAAAAAAAAGAAACTTAAAACTGAAAACGAATTCAAAACTAATTTCATCATCCATGATGAAATTTCATCTGTCATGATGAAATTCTTCGCCAAGTACCGAAAAATATAACCCTGCATGCTGTGCTCCGTAGTTGGGTATAAATCCCAGTTAATTTCCGTTTTTAGGGTTCCGTACCCTAAGGGTAAAAACGGGACCTTATTACAAGACTCCACTTTCCGTCTGTCTGTATGTCTGTCACCAGGCTGTATCTCATGAACCTTGATAGCTAGACAGTTGAAATTTTCATAGATGATGTATTTCTGTTGCCGCTATAACAACAAATACTAAAAACAGATTAAAATAAATATTTAAGTGGGCCCCATACGACAAACGTGATTATTTTGTAGTTTTTTGAGATAATGGTACGGAACGCACTTGGTCGGTTTTTTATACTTTGGCATTCATAGGGTTGTATCGCCATGTGTGCTTCATAAATTGTTAATTAAAAGAAGATAATCGTTTTTGTTTGAATCGTAGCTAGCACAAGACCATAATAATCACAGATCATAGAAACAATAGTTGTTTCTATGATCTGTGGTAATAACCCTGTCTAGTCATGAAACGTATGTTGATTTGTTATTTACGATCTCTAGATTACATTGGCATAATTAGTGCAAGTGTTATCTACGTGCGGTCCTTGTCTGTGAAATATACTGAATTAGCGACCCGCCCCGGCTGCGCCCGTGACAAATTATACACAAAAACCTTCCTCGTTTCTCACTCTTTCTATTAGTGGAAACCGCATGAAAATCCGTTCAGTAGTTTTTGAGTTTATCGCGTACAACCGCGGCGGGGGACTTTATTAAACCCCGCCGGGAATAGAGGGCTGTTATAAGTTTGACGCGTGTTGCTGTGTATCTGTGTATCTGTCTCTGGCACCATAGCTGCTAAACGGATAACCGATTTTGATTTAGTTTTTTTCGTTTGAAAGGTGATTTTGTCAATAGTGTGGCTATGTTTGAATAAAATCGGTTCAGCCGTTCAAAAGTTATGAGTGTTTTACTGTTTGAATAGGGGTGTTTTCGCAAGATAAATGTCAGGGGTTTTTTGAATTTTCTTTTTTTATAATAGGTATGAAGTGATGAGTAACAAAAAACAGTCTGGTATAATCTACATGACTCATAATTACAAAGAGGGGTGCATTAATAGAAGGATCGTCGAGCATCTCGGGTGTGTCTGGCGCACCTGAGCTTGCAGGGATACTCTACAACTTGGCTAACTAGTCTAGCTTGAGATAAGATAAAGAGGAATAGGGAATTACAATTGATTACGTTTTCGGTAAAAGCACTGCACAACTTGATTCCGCCTAGACCTTTCCATCATCGGACTAAAAGACGTATGGCAATAAGCCATCGGTCCATTCCATACGCACAAAGCGTTTTGAGAATGCTTTCATTGTACGTACAGCTAAGGAGTGGAATTCCCTGCTGGAATCTTTGTTTCCTGATAGCTACAACCTGGGAGCCTTCAAGTCAAGAGTGAAAAGGTTACTTCTAGTCAAGCGTGCTTCACCGTAGATCACATCGACTTACCATCAGGCAAGATAGTGGTATAACGCGCCTACCATAAATAAAAAAGCGATATTTTTCAAATCTGCAACGGAATCCGTTTGACGCGGGAGTCAAAGGACCGTTGATGTTGCGGTGCTTGGGGGAGGCCAATGTCCAGTTGTAGATGACCTTTTAAATGATGATAATGATCCCCTTTAGACAATCTTTGAGACTACATAAACCCTAGAGAGCACCATAAGTCAGTTAGTCCATGGTGTGTCTGTTTCATATTATAATTTCTTCACAAAATACAGAATGAGCTCTTTGTTTAAATCTCCTACCGACTATTTTAGTGCCTACATACCCTTTAGTGCGGTAAATCGGTAACTTTCTAAAGCATACTCTTTAGAAACAGCTTGGTCAAAGGGTTTGAAAAAAAATATTATTGATTCAAGTACATAATTTTGAACACAAGGTTTTATCGTGTAACTAATAGTTTTGCTTTAAAAAAATAATTAACAACACGATATTTTTTCGCAACTTTTGGAAACTCCTCCAAAACGACTTGGATGTACAAAAATATTTTTACACACAAAAATTGATGGCTGGAATTTCTTCTTAACTAACAAACTAACAAAACTGTTCATAAGGAGGTTCAATATTGATATTTTGGCATCGAGCGCGCGCACGGCCAGTACTGCGTTAACATTTGGGCGTATATAGCGCCTTAAATAAGATGATATATTCATCCGAATTTTGTCCTTTTTATCCATATTTTAAACACACTACACAGTATGTCTCCACAAGCCTGCGTTGTCGGACAATCCCAAACTGATTTGTATTCACCCTCATATGCATATCTCTGTTTTTCCCTTTTCTATCTTTATTTATGAACGCTCCCTCCCACCCTTATCGCGGATTGTGTTGTTATTTCTGAAGTGGGTAGTAAAAATATTATGTTTTAATCGTGGTGGGTAGTTGTTATGTAGATAGGTATAAATGTAGGTATAAACATTGCATGTTGGAGGCTTTTGGTACAATATAGACGTGTCTGCTTTTGATATTGCCGTTTTTAACAGAATTTAAAACGAGTTACGCTGGTGTAGTAGACTAAAGGCTTAGGTAGCTATACGTCAAATAATAGGCCGATTCTATAAAAAAAACAACTAACTTTGCCCGTTCTTTCGCTTACATGGCCTATTACAAGAATCACACAGAAACACAGTGGACTGCGCATTCACTTGACATTTGAAAATGTATGTGTGCGTGTGTGTGTGAATGTATGTATGTGTGTCTATTTGTTTATGTAGGTACTGTGTTCAGCAATGAAAATATGAATTTGAAACGTGCGGTTTTCGAAGCTAAATATAAGCTTTGCTGAATACATGTAATAATATATCTTTCTACAAGTGACAGAGTTTTCGTAATCGCATTTTTATTAAATGATTAAAATTATAAAATAGAATTCTATATTGAAAATAACATCTTTATTACTCGTATAACCAAACCAAATCAATTCCCAATAATATTTTTCTAACTGAAAAAATGAAAAACTGAACGAAATTACAATATTCTAGGTATTCCAAAACAAAAGAATAGAGTATGTTTTTAACCAGATTCCCGCTAAAATAAACGATTCCAATAATATATAAGAGAACATCTGCCTAGATCAAACGAAACAAATATGTTTTTTTATGATAATAAATCTGCTGTAAAATATCTGGAATTTATCGATTGGTATATTATGTACCTACTAGTTTTCGCGAACGGCTTCGGCTGTGTTTGTGTATCCCGAAATTATCCCAACGTGTCAACTACTGGGATATGAAATTATCCCAACATGTCAACTACTGGGATATGAAATTATCCCAACATGTCAACTACTGGGATATGAAATTATCCCAACGTGTCAACTACTGGGATATGAAATTATCCCAACATGTCAACTACTGGGATATGAAATATTCCCAAAGTGTCAACTACTGGAATATGAAATTATGCTGCCCTAATACAGGTCATGCAGCCTTATTGCGTAAGTGAACTTGTCGAAAATTACTGTACACTGTATATGTGTACATCTTAGTTTAACCCTTTTATAAACAGTGCCATGATGTTATATTATTTGTATGGAATCACTCGACCTTCTGCCTTAAATTTATTGTGTCACATCACTATCACTACATGTTATAAAACAAAGCCCCGTCGCACCGCGGCTGTTCGCATAAATCTCAAAAACTACTGAACGGATTTTCATGCGGTTTTCATCAATAGAAAGAGTGAGAAACGAGGAAGGTTATTGTATATAATTTTACGCGGGCGAAGCCGGGGCGGGTCGCTAGTAAATGATAAAACGTTGTTAATTATAACATAGTATATTGACAAAGGCATTTTGTCATTTTTCGGTGCCTATGGCTTTACTTTTGTGGTAACAAAGCCTCCTTTATCCTGGAAGTTCCTTTGTATCAAAGGAAGTCTTTCAGACGTTTCAGAGAAAAATGTTGTTTGTCATGATATTTAGGACATTGGAAGATTTATTTGTTGACCTTACAAAGGTTGAGTTACTTTTAATCTTTTTTTAGTTAGTAATAGGTGCTGTTTATTCTGTTACTGAAATGACATTGGGTCCTATATGTGACTTATTTTATGAAAAGAAGTTTATTTATATTTTTGTAAAAGAAAACCTGAAATCTAAATCGAAATCTGGATTTTTGGCCGGTTGATGGCAATGGGCTCGTCGCATATTACATGAAATAACACACACACACACATCATACACACATACACACCAAACCACACCCCACCATCTCCCCCCTACCCTCTTTCATATTTGGTTGCACATCTGCCCAAACCTTCGTGCAATTCATTCATTGTTATGTTTTGTAAAATAAAATCTCTGAAAATATCATTTAGATTACGAAAATTATTAGTGATAGAAATTGACACTGTGTAGAGCACAGACATAAATCTCAATAGATGTCAAGTCCCTCAAAAGATAACGCAAGTCTCTCCATCTGTATGAAAACCAAGCGTGCCACTTTTTCACAAACAATTTAAAAACAATTTTACTTACCAATGAAAGAAAACATTTCCAATGCCTCGGTCAACTTCTTCTATACATTCTTTACAACTCAATATGACATAATGATGACATAAAATCTTAGTAATTAGTCCGTTTTTTTTGTACGCGAAGTACATACGTCATCTAGTTAGATTTATGTCTGTGGTGTAGAGTATCATATGCTTCGTTTCATTATGGCAAATTGCTCTTTTCCTATAGGATTGGCCATGGAGTGAAGCCGCGGGAAAAGGCCTATTCATTAGTATTCCTAGATAAGATGAATCTTATTTTTCGTTACGTTTCTCAGAGGTTCTTTAATTTAAGTTCATCTGCAAAAACAAAATGTAACGAAAGTACCCTCTAATCTTACTATATAATACCAAAATTAATTTAATAACAAAAAATATCCGCAGGAGATATCAATTTTACTAAAAAAATAAGAAATCCTTATTAATACATTTCTGGGTTCCTTTTTAATCCCCGCACTTCCTGACTATTCCTTTTAATTAATTTTTGTCGGAGATATCTTTCTGAAACCCTCCTATCTAACCAACTTTTATATTTGGACTCTTATTTTAAGAGTTTTTTTACTTAAGAGTGTTACAGTTAATTATTAGATAATTTGCTTCAGGTTTTCTTCCGGAGATTTCTGTTCATAATAATTAACAACATTTAAGTTGGTGTTTGTGTTAATAAAAATTACGTTTTATTTGGTCGGTATTTACAATTTATTAGTATCCGTTTCCGGTCTTCCGTTCACTTTCACTGTTGATATACTGTGAAGAAATATTGTCTTCCTTATTGATGTAATTTTGTTACAGGTTCATAATAAACTAACAAACGAACTCGTGATGGGTATCAATATAATAAAAGACCCATTCGTCTCATACTCAAAACCAATTGAATTTAACCCTACCATACTGCCCTTTGCTGCCCTTATCTCCTTTGAATTTCATATGCGAGGTAATCTTATTCCAATAAAATAGATGAACATTGCTAAAATAAAAACGCATCTAAGCGTTCAAAATAACGATAGGTTATTTTTATTTATTTTTTAAACGATCATTTTTCGTTTTCTTCTCAGCAAACCTTTTCATTTGTAACCATATCATGACAGTGCAAAAGAAATAACTAGTCCGCCATCTTGGGCCGTCCGCCAAATTGGATTTAGAATGAAGTCACTTAGCTAACCATGCATTGTCATCCAAACTAAACGTGTATGCAAAATTTCATCTTAATCGTTGGAAGATAACTGCTTTACAATTCAATTGCAAGATTTGACCCGAACACACTTACATACATACATTGCAAGTCAAATAAAAGCTTGTACAATGTATGGAATTGTCAAGCACTATTGAAATGTCGTCCAATCCCTTCCATTTTGTCATTTCGAACATCGCTGACATTGAATGGCTGTACGTTTGTGTGCATGAAGTAATAAATAAATAAATGACACAAGTCTTGAGCTTTTGTTTACGTTACTATATCGTGTGAACCACCACATGTAAAACAACCAACAGATTTACTAATTATTCTTACCCTCCATCCTCAAGATAGTTAAGGAACCTAAGGTACTACTTCTAAAGTAAACATTTTCACTTTAACAGTTCATGCCGAAGCGGTTTTAAAAGAATAACAGACAGCATTTTAATCCTTACGAGGAAGTTTAACTGCTGCAGAAACATTGTTTTAACTAAAATTTCACGTTTCATAGTTTTTATGGGCTCAATTTTATGATGAGTTTGTAAACAGGGTAAGCAGTTGATTAAAACTAGTCAAAGCCAAAGAGATCATAGAAAACTTAGGTATTTGATTTGAGATGAACTTGAAATGTCTTAACTAATAATATGTATAGTAAAGATAGAGCCCGATTTTTTTTTCTCACCTGTAGTTTTTTATGACCCAGGCATAGCCGGATCGGGCCACTAGTATGCTATATACTAGATTTTTCCTGCCGCTTCGGTCCTATGGCCGTGTAGCTTTTTAAAAGCTTTTGTTTAACTTTCAATGTATTTATATTATGTAAGTGTGTTCGGGTCAAATTTTGCATACACGATTAGTTGATGGATGACAATGCATGGTTAGCTAAGTGACGACATTCTAAATACAAAATGGCGAACGGCCCAAGATGGCGGACTAGTTATTTTTTGTGCACTGCCATGATATGGGTATCAAATGGCCCTTTCATTTGATGAGAAGAATACGAAAAGATATAGATAAAAAAAGAAAAAAAAACCGGCCAAGTGCGAGTTGGACTCGCGCACGATGGGTTCCGTACCATTATCGCAAAAAACGGCAGAAAAAACACGTTTGTTGTATGGGAGCCCCACTTAAATATTTATTTTATTCTGTTTTTAGTACAGAAATAAATCATCTGTGAAAATTTCAACTGTCTAGCTATCACGGTTCAGGAGATACAGCCTGGTGACAGACAGACAGACAGACGGACCGCGAAGTCTCAGTAATAGGGTCCCGTTTTTACCCTTTGGGTACGGAACCCTAAAAAAGAATTATTTTATTATCAGTGTGATTCTGTGACGTTATGAGTGAGTTTACATATTCTATCCACATAAATAATCCACATTTGCTCTAAGCTGGTTATCTATACCTAATAGGCAGCTATTAGTTTTGGAAGTTATATGGAAATCGGACCATCACTGAAGCGTAGGACAGTATATGTTTACAAAGCTAAAAATTCGCGGAGTTTGACATAAATAATCCGACTGTGCCGATACGCGAGCCGTGATGTATACGTGTTGGACGAAAAAATTGGGCGTTAGCGTGGGTGCGGTACAAGATACATGAAATAGAGGGTAAGAAGCTAATACATGCCTACCATACCCACCTATAAGCTTAATCAACATATAATGCTACCTGGCATACTGCTGGTACACGGGCCTGACTGACTATGGTGGATAGGATAGGAAAAGATGGACCCATTTTTCGCACTTAGACACCCATTTGGTCCGTTATGCGTGTAATCCACCACGCAGGACCAGTGCGGGTTGATGGATGTCACATGTCTTCGAATTTTCGGCTCTAAGATATGCCAGTTTCCTCACGATGTTTTCCTTCACCGTTTTTGGGAGCAGTGGTGATGAAATAATTTACACAAAGTAAAGCGCATGCCTGGGTGCGAACCCGCGACCTACAACTTGTAAGACGCGGCCGTTATCACTGGGTCATCAGCACCACTGCTCTTACTATGATGGATATCCGCAGCAGTTGATTTGATTTATTACACAAGTGTGAAGTACGAAAGAGCTATCGCAAAATATTTCCAAATAATTAGATTATACATATTCGCGATCTGATGCTGATCCCCTGATCCTCCGACTGCACTTCATGGTTTTTTGTTGTTTACAGCTGTTTAGTTCGCTTTTGAAGCAGTCGGGCATTGCAAATATGCATGTATCTCGTCGACGTATGTCCACCTCTATCGCAATTAATATGACCAAATATATGTAGAATTCCAGAACTAAAGGTACATTAACCACGCGATCTCCTACGATTTTCGCCAGACCGCAATGCGTGAACGATGGCGGTATGATATGAACGTAAACAGCGTCAAATTGTGGCACGTTACACGTCAAATAAAGGCCGCCGGATGTCGCATACCGACGACGCATTTACATGTAATTGGGTTACATTCGTCAGGCGGTAGGAAACCCTTTATTGATATGTTTTTCTATGTTTTTTGTAAAAACGTTTGCAGTCACAATCACTGCTCTGACACAGATTTATATGAAGTCGGCTCTGGAAGTCTTCTTGAAGAGCAATGGTGGCCCATTGGTAACAGCCGCGACTTCCAAGTTGTAAGGTCGTGGGTTCGAACGCAGGCAGGGGCTTTACTTTGTGTAAATTATTTCATCATCACTTCTCTCAAACCGGTGAAGGAAAACATAATGAAACCGCCATGTCTTAGAAACTTCGATGAAGTATACACCTAGATTCCCGGTCAGCGCTTCAAAAACGGGCCGAACAATTGGGCCACAAATACTTTTGTGGCCCTATTTCAAAATTAGTATGGTCCAATCATAGCCAACATTAATACCTTAAAAATGCCGCAATGTGCGTTCAAAAACTATGAAAATAACCACTGTAACACCTTGATTTTGGAAGGAATATCTTTTATTCGGTAAGTTTATATCATTAAGTGTTTTTCATAAAGTAAAAACCGAATTTAATAGAAAATATGAATTAATTACCAAATATTATGATTGTTTGACCAACGTTTGCTTCGACAAAGCGAACGCGCCAACTATTGTAACAAACATTGACTGTTCTGGAACAGAGAATGAATGGAGTAGTTTGCAAAGCTTTTTTTTTAAGTGATCCGTGTTTTTTACGTCTAATAGAAATCTCTTCAATTACTAAAGAATAAATAAATCTTTTGAATTTCAAAGCACACAACGACTCGTTAGTAAAACCAGGCTGTGATCTATACTAAAATACCATCTGCGTAATGTTCTTCTTACATGTGGCAAAACTTTATTGAAAAATTTTCTAACATAATTGTACGCGGCAGGAAAGTGACAACGGAAAGTAAAGACGTAACGGAAAGTACCTGCCCACGAATATATATATTTTTTAAACTGTCTCTTTATTCGAGCGGACAAAACAAAAAAAAATATTATTCAAATCGATCCAGCCGTTTTTGAGTTTAAGCGAGACCAACGAACAGCAATTGATTTTTATAGTATAGAAAGATAGGTAGTTAAGTGTTTGTGGCCATTTGAGCTACTTATTTTCATTCTTGATTCTTAATCTAGTGTTTTTATAGATTGATGATATAAAAAAATAATTGAACGTTTCGACTCCACTCATTCCTTGTTCAAGCTCAAACATAAATTTTAAAAATTCGAATTTCGAATTGTTTTTTTTTTTGGCTCATTGTTATTTAGTCTTTAATACTTGGGTGTAAGACTTAATTTTTATTGAGCTCATAAATTTTTTATTGCTTTTTGTACATCGTTTTGTGAATGCAACTTTAAACATTGCATTTAAGGTTGAATTTGCATTAATGTATATTTATTCCAAGTACAAATTCTTAGAATTACCTAAACACAATTGGCGTCAGTTTTAAAGATCTGTTTTGTATGGGATCCTAAATCTAGGTGTATACTTCATCGAAGCTTAGAAATTAAAATTCACCGTGTTGTGGCATGAATTCCGCGTGGTGGATTACGGCCCATTCTCTCTCACAGAGTAGGCGCACAACGGACCAAATGGGAGTCTTAATGCGGAAAAGGGACACCATCTATCCTATCCTATCCAGTTCATCCATCGTTTCTTTGATCGCCCCCGGCTCTAACAACCATACACACCCAAAACTTTGTTCACGACAAGTTCCTTATTCGTTCTCTTCCCAAGTCCATAAACTTTCCATATCGTCCACAATTTGCTCAGGATCCAAACATCTAGTCATGGTAGCTCTTTGCCCAGCTGTGGGATGAGGTAGGCTGCCTGCCAGTAACTATATCATTTGTTTCCCTTGTAATGTTTTTTTTCTTCTGCGTGACCTATATTATAATGCCATAATAAATGTCCAATACATTGTCATCGTTTCGGACCCGGATGGCATTCCATTGATGTCTTTTTTCCTAAACGAAAATCCAATTAAAGGACAATCGATGGCGAATTGAACCCGTATCGAAAAACCCCTGCTCTAATCGAGTTTATCGAAACAATGTCAAACCATTTCATGCAAAGCGCAAATTGGACTGTCTGTGTGTACGAAATTGTTATTAAATGCTCCTTTTTTGACCCTTATCTAACTATGTATGCCAGTTAAAATGAGTGTTTGTATGTTTGTCCTCTATGCGTTCCTAAACCGATTCGATTTAATCGTGTTGAAAGTTTGGTGGTATATTTTGCGTACGCCCGTGAAGGTCCCTGGCCCAAAAAATCTATATAAAGGGACATTTTTTACTTTATGTGTCATTGCAATGCATACAGCTAGTATTTTATAATATCTAGTCACTAGCTTTTACATCGGAACCGTGCATTATTCGGGATAAAAGAAGACAAAGTTTTTTTTTCCTGTTTGTAATTCATCCAATGGCTTTTCCCGCTCTGGGTGAGGTTGGTGGGCGAGGCAGATTTTTACCGACTAAAATCCACCCGTGATCCTTTAGTTGCTTGAGCCAGGGCCGCGGTAAATCTCTCAAATTTATCCGCGACAGACAATGACACCTAGTGATAGTAATATATATTTCTATCAGTGAAATATACTGTAATGAGCAGCCAGTCCGTCTTACTTTTCATACAAACGCTCGTACGTGATTTTGTCGTTGTAACACACATAGCTTTGATTTTTTTTAACTAATAGGAATCTTGTGCACTATGTCTAGGTTTCTATGAAAGCAAAAAATAAAAATTTGGAGCAAAAAAAAACAGTATAAGCCTCGAAAAATCTGTTCATAATATACTCATAAATTGTAAAAGTATAGATAACATCTTGATAGAAACCTTGCACATGTACCTAATGGAGATTTTCACAAATTAATATTTATGTCACAAACTTGTAAGGCTTTTTCAAAAACACGTAATTTCCTGCAACAAGTTTTATTATATTTTCGAACACTATTTTTCACTATACTCTTTCTTTTCGCTTTGCATGAAACAACAAGATTTTCGACCATGCTCGCGTTGACGATAAACGGACCGGGAAGGGTCCTCTTAAGAGATAACTTTCTTCAAAACAAACAACGTCATCGTCACATTATTAGTTTATATTATCACAGACAAATATAACACATACAATCCCACTACCCATAACTACACAACACGCATCTAATTATAAAACCAGAAGCCAATACGTAATTAAAACCGACTCTCATTCCTCATAAAGAGCTTTCGAATTAAAATTAAAACAAAGACACTTCCTCATATACAGGCTGCTTCTTTATTACTCGTCGTCGTAAAAAACAATCTCACCAACTTTACAGGAAGGAGAACCAATAAAACACTTTAAAAAGTTTTACACAGATGTATAATGAAAAGAAACGGTTGACGTAATGGCTTTTTATTTGTGGGCATCCGGTGTTCAAGGTTTTCCGATTCAATTGGTATTTTCTTAGAATATTGGTAGGTACTGTTGTATCGGTAAGAGATCGGGTGACAGCTTTTTCTGGTAAAATACTGATGGAATTCAACTACTTGTTAATTACAAATCAAATTTGATTGAAATCACAATAGTAATGGTCTCCCATAGGATTTTTTTTTTTTGGATATCGGGCAGGTGCGCTGATTTATTCCGTTCTTATACCAAAAACTAATACCACTGGTATTTGTTTAAAATCATTTTTTTTTTGTATGCCGAACGGATACCATGGTTAAAACGAATACCAAAACAAGTACAAAGATATAAGGTACAGCCAGTAAAAATTCTTTGTTTGTAATTATAAGACGTTTAATTGAAAAAAAAACTGTTAAAGCCAAAATAATAAAATTAAGTTGGAAAACGTCTAGTTCAATAATAAAATATGACTAATAATCAATTTAATTATAAATTTTAGTTCCTCCTTGTACCTGGGTAATATTTTTTTGCAACTACATCAAAACAAGAACAATTTACTTACAGTCAAAAAAATAAAAATATCTCAGAAAATCAACACTTAATTTATATTAACAGGTTCACTGTCCAATTAGTAAAACAATAATTAGTATTAGTATTATATTATGATCAAATAAAAATATCACATGAAAACCTATTCTTTTGATTAGGTTTGACTGTGCTGACTGTACCAAATTCAAGTTGTTGGTATTCGTTCGCACATTAAATTTAATTATTTAAAGAGTAGATTGGTATTCGTTCGGTATAAAAAATTAATATGAGTTGAAACAAATACCAGTGGTATTAGTTTTTGGTATTAGAATTGAATAAATCGGTGCGCGCGAATAAACTGTGCCCCCGACTCCTGGTAGCGTAAGAAACTGTAAGTTTAGTCCGTAGTTTGGGGAGAATGGGGGTTTATATCCAGAGGGATATAAACCCCCATTCGCCCCAAAGGGAACTCATGAGGATTTCCCTACAAAATAAAGTCCATGACAGTCCTTAAAAGCACATCTTTCTCGTCTTTTAAGTCTATGAATAAAGTACCAAATCCTATGAAAATGACTCTAAAATAATAATTAAAATAATGATAATACCAGCTAATTACTGTCCCACTGCAGGGCAAAGGTCTCTTCTCAAACGGAGAAGCAGACCACGCTTGCTGAAGGCGGGTAGTCCCTAAAATATTGGGGCAAAAATTATTAACTGTTTAGCAACCAATATCATTGAAGCAACAGTAATTAGAAAAATACTAGGTACTACAAACTTCCTAACTACTAAGAAAGCACCTAGAAATAAACTTTCTTTTTCTCATCATGTTTCACAGGAAGGAAATCCAATAAAAAGCTTTAAAAACTTGAACACACAGATGTACAGCTTCTGGAACTGACAGCGTGAGCTGACGTCACAAGACATCAACGTGACGTCAATAAGGTCGACGAAACAAGATTGATATCGTAATTTGAAAAGTTGTTATTGAATTTACAACTTTATTATGTGGGAGATGAAGTGGAATTTTCTGATTAACTTTTATTGATGAGTTGTTAACAGTTTAGGAGTTTCTTTTTTTGATGTAAGCTAGCGGAAAAAAATATGTTCATGAATAAATAAGCGAGTTCACTGAGTATTTTTCTAAACTTTACTCACGCTGATATAATTATTGCTTAGTTTTCTACCTCATGTAGATTTTCCTGAAAAAATATGTGGATTTTGTAAATCTCAAAAGCTTTTTTCGGGATTTGCGCCACAAGCACAGCTTATCAGTAAATAAATTGACCTCAGATCCCCTCTGTAGATCACGTAGAAGAAAGGGGATCATAGAGTTATCATAATTATGTAGTTACAATCATAAATGGATCATAGGGTAGGGAGGGTTTCCCTTCAATTTCAAATTAACTGATTACTTTGGGGTGGGATACTTAAATGGACGTCCGGCGCACCCTGGGTCTGACTGACAAAACATTTTACCATTGCGTGAGTTTGTTGTTGATACTCACATTCAGGGCCCGATCTAACTATTTTGCCGCTCCGGGCATACCAATATTTGCCGCTCTTTAAAGTAACACCTTATTTGAATTAAATAAAATTTATTGAAAAAATAATGTGTTTTGTTATCTGTCAGATCGGTTGAACAACTTCGAGGGAAAGTGGACACGAAGTGACCTAAGAATTTTCTCCACATGATGAAAGTTAAAAAAGAAAAGTTCTGAAGTAGCGACCGCAAACCGGAACCCGTTACGTTAGAAGGCCTCCCTCTAGGTGGACTGATGCCCAGGTGAAGGTTGTAGGGATCCGCTAGATGCGAGACGCACGGGACCGGTCAATGTGGCGACACTTTGTCATACAATCTTTCAGCTAAAATGATGATGATGATGAAAGTTAATTTATTTAACGATGGTTTACAACAGTAACCAATAACATTTGAAGATTTGAGCAAGAGAACAAGGTTTTCTGATGAAATGAAAAGGGCCATCAGTTCCGTTTTTCCGCCCCCCATTTATGCCGCTCTGGGAATTTGTCCGGCTCGCCCCCCCTCCCCTCCCCTAGATCGAGCCCTGCTTACATTCACACTAGTGCGGAAAAGCTGAAGGTCAGCTCCCGTATTTAAAAACGTTCTAAGTCTAGTTGCCGTATTATAAGGTAAGGTCTTATTTTTGACAGATTTAATGTGAGGTGAATGGCAGACAGCAACCTTTTTTTTTTAATACGGCCTTTTTTTCCCTCTGTCCATCAAAGTTATTTTTGACCAAAAAGAAACACATGGCTATTATAATCTTTCAGCTTTAAAAATATCCGGATTTCGTCTATATTTAGAGCGTCATTAAAAACAGAAGCACTTCCAGTGTCTTAGGTCAATGTTTGTTTTTTGTACATCAGCCTGTAGGTCATTGCCTTGTATCGGGTTGCCTTTGAACTTGTATATAGTTACACTGTATTACGCTTGATCTATTTCTGTTAATGTTTTACTAATACATTGTTTTGTTAATAGATAATTATGTAGGTATTATTTACGCTAACGTCTTACTGATTGTTATTGGTTGGAAATAACGCTTTGAAAACTGCTTCAGTCAAAGCGATTTTTTAAAGGATTTATATTTATTTATAAGTTTATCCTCGCACTGAAACGCCTTGCAGCAATTAGGTTCCAGGTTGCCTCACAATGTTTTCCTTCACCGTTGTCAACGATCTCCAAGATTAACTTAGAAAGTACATATGAATTGAAACGCACGACCTCAAGCATGAGAGGCGACGTCTTAAGACGGTACCCTGACCAAAAAATCGGCATGAGATATGAGCGTTCCTATTGGTCTAGCGGCACTGGTGGCGCATGAATTACAGTAGTGAATACGCCCAGATTTTAGAATAAAATCTTTATAAAATCGAATTTTGGTCTTTTGAAAAAAATTATTCTACAAAAATGTTCGTTATTAAATTGTCTATCCATTAGTGTTAGTACAAAAAATAATCAATGAACACTTTACGAGGAGATGCATAATATCAATAATTATTTCTCATTTTTATGTTTTTTTGGAAGTAGATTAGTGAAATATATACAACATTTAAAAAAAAACTAAATCTACCATTTTAGAATCAATATTATGTAGAAATTTAATGTATCTTTATTAATTGATATTTCTTTTTAAATAACGAGTAGATAGCTCCTAAAAACAGCACAAAAAACGGCATGCGCGGCGTTTTGCTCGGGGTACCGCCTTAACCACTGGGCCACCACGACGTTTAACATGTAACATAATTCCGATGGAAGTATTAATCTAGGATCTTTTCGCAGATTTGTCGCTATATAATTACAGGTATTTTCCTGGGCTAACGACATGAAATCTTTAATCATTCGTAGAGTTTGGAAATAATATTAAATTCTCAATAGGTTCTGACACTGCTAATATAGAATTGATACATAATGTGTCATCTATCTCTGTTCTTACCTACTGAATGAATAGCTTGTATAGCAGAAGTGACATTGACCGTGACACGATAACCAAACCAATGAATGTCAATGTAACTAAACTAATATCAGTAAACAGCTTTGTCGATAAGCGTCAAGCTGTAAAAGGCTAGACATGTGACATTGTATCAACGAAAGCCTTGCGATAGCGATTGGAAAAATGTCTAATGTTGTATGGGATTGCTAATCGCTATCGAAATGTCAATTGATCAATCCCTTCAAATTTGGCATTTCGACGATCGCCATTGCAGGATTGACCCTTTGTCTGGAGCTTCAGGATTGGTCCGAAATTGCCCAAAAAGAAGGCATTTTTCGTTCAGTGGGACTGAAAAGTAGTGCTATTTTTTAAGGATGCAGCCTTGAGCGCAGCGCTGCTCCTGCGACGAAACTACCAATTTCGTACTAGTTTCGTCGCTCGGAGAACGGAGAAGCGATTTTCCATGAGTTTGATTGAGATGCTCTCGGAGCCCGAAGCGACGCATGCGCTCATACGAACATACGGTGATACCCGCTACTATGCCAAGCCGGTGTTCGAGGTGGAACCTTCTGCCAGTTTTGTTTTTGTTTCCGTCAGCAGTGGAGTACGACATCATCGATTTTGTTAGAAGATAATTCAATGCCCGTCACATGCACCGCCGCGTGCAACGCTACACGCTAGAGGACCCGCCGCCGGCGCCGGCGGCGCCGCTGCAAGCGCATCTCTGTCAACAGAAAAAAATATCAGACACCACGCTGAACGCGCCGCGTTTCCAGAAACGAGAACTACAGGTTGAAAATAAATAAAAGTCTTCTACGCGCGTCAGTCCTATTCTTATGTTCAGCAGATTTCTGTGTCCAAAACAAAATATTCAAAGCGTACAAAATAACCTGCTTACTCATACAAAACAACGGCCATTAGCGGTAAATGTATCGCCATGATAGGGGCTCGTCACGCGCTCAAATTAAACTGTTCGTCATTCAGGATATTGGGCAAGTTCGACTGGATTCAGGGGTTTAACATAACGGCTGCGTTTCCAGAAGGTAAGGGCAGAGTTGTATAACATGCCTAGATTTTGCCAGAACTGTATTTGGTAGCAAATGTGAAGGAAGATATAAGATTCGTAGTAGATGATAGTTTCAGCCTCCATGTCATGTATTTTACCAGTCATGTCTATTTTTCGCAATTTTGTACTCAAAAGTATGTCATAGTTTGTGAGTAACATCACTAATAACTTTTTATTATCTTTTGTTCCAGGTAAATTTCTTATCGCCAATGCTTTCAAATACGAGACATACAGAAAAACTAGTTTAAAGGTAAATATGAACTTTGGCATCAGTGATTTTACATCCCGCTTGTATTTTCAAAGGGGAAGGCAGAGACCCAGATATACGCATATGTACCCAAATTTGAGCTATGGGAGAGAACTGGAAGTTGAAAACTAGTCAAAATATTAAAGGAAAAAAAATTGTGTTTTCGACAGATTTTAAAACTGATATAGTCGCATTCTGAAATAGCCAAGTCAGGGGCCTGTGGGGTTCCCCAAGGCGGCTTAATTAACTCTGACACCAGAGGTGGCTACATCCTCACACGATAAGAAGAAAAAGAAGAAGTCGCATTATAATCTTAGTTTCCTCAAAAATACGGGTATTGCCATTAGAGATCTTAGACAATTGACATCCTGTCAAATAATGCGACGCTATAGCGTTCGGTACAATGTTAAAAAGAACAATGGCGAAATCTTAGCTGACTTAAATTTGAACGTCTGAAAGTGAGTTAGTTATATACAGAAGAAATGCCAGTAATTGTTTACGTTTTTTCAAAGTACAACATTAAGTGGTTCACCACGGATAAAAAAATCATTATAAATGAAAGTTATATGATTTTATCGTTAACTTTCATTAGTATAAAATTGCAACATTAAGTTGCCATTTTATACTTATTCTGCCAAGTGAAAAGTAGAAGTAACTGTATTAAGTAAGTATATATCATTATTGAATTTTCTATTATGAATAAACGGAGTAAATAAATTAACAATACAGTTTATGTCTAAGTGTAGGTGTTCCTTACGAATAGGTTAGAATACTATAGTGTAGTAGAAATAAATGAATTATTTTCAATTAACGATAGGCAAAAAGACTAGTATCCACGTCTAAAAAATTGTTTATAGATGAAGATCTTTTTATACACGTCAAAGTAATTTACGTAATTTAAGTAATTTAAGTATTTTAAGTAATTTACGTCATTCCAAAGAGTAAATTGTTTCATGCTGAAATAACTAGGTTAGGGAAATACTAATGCGATATTGCCCTTTTACTTCCTCGAAGTTGAATAACATTATCTATTAAACACTTTAAAAGTTACCTTACAGACAAAACCTACAAAAGTTCATGACTGAATATCTATTATTCTTAGCATTCTCAAACAAAAATTCTTGCAAAAACTAATTGAGAACATGACCCTGAGTCAAACCAGATATTTTTCATTAAAATACGTAGGAATTAAATTTCAGCTAAAACTATGTATGGGCATAGATAATATAATACTAGCATACAGACGTTTCATCCCATACAAAGAAACCGTGACGACGTAACTAGCGTTTTTCATCGATCGCGTTCGGTTCCGTTCCACGGCGATAGATATATCACCATCTATATCCATGGAACGGAACTGAACGCGATCGATGTACATAAAATAATCAGAAAAGAACGTCGGCACGGTTTCTTTGTATGGGATGAGACACCTCTGGTATGGGCTTCTGTCATTGTCCTTTATGATTGCCAAGCGCTATCCAAATGCCACGTGATCAATCGCTATCGCTGATAAAATAATTTAGTCTAAAGCCTCTGGTTATTATTACTACCTATGTATTATTGTACATAGATATAACATTATTTTGCTGTAACATAGTAGGTTTTTATGGTCTACGGCAGCTATAAAAATGCTTTAGTAGATTATCGTGTATATTCGTACATATATTCACTGATGGACTTTTATTAGCTTTTATGTAGATAACATTATTATGATGACCTTTTAAAATATACAGAATAACGTACTTACTGTTGTTAGAACTCACACAAAACAAAAAATCGCTACATATAAACACTCTGCATATAACCATCACACTAATATTATAAAGGCGAAAATTTGTGAGTGTTTGTGTGTGTTTGTATGTGTGTTTCTTCTTCACGCTCAAATAGCTGGACGGATCTGGATGAAATTTGGCACAGAGATAGATTATATTCAGTATTTCAGGAATAGCACATAGGATACTTTTTATCCCGGGAATATGTTCCCTCGGGATAATTTTCGACTTTAACGCGGGCGAAGCCGCTGGCTGAAGCTAGTTGCAGTAATAAAGTTAAAACCCAAATAACCCTAAATAATACCAGCCTGTGAGGCTTCTTCTCAGACAGAGAAGCTGACCGCTGACAGAAGTTAGTTACATTCATAATAATTCGAACAACCTTACATAGAATTTAAATCTAATCGTAAAATACTGTTTATCTATTAATTAATTAATGACTAGCCTAATTAACCCAAACCAAACAATCCACATTTCACCCCAAAACGTTATGTAAATTCAAATCTCATTTAAATCACGCACTAAATACCAATGCAGTACCAACACAACCAAACAACGCCCGAAGTAATCCGAAAACGCACGAAGTTGACCGAACGCTTGTAAAATCAGATCCAACCCGTCGCTCGCGCGCGGGGGTAAATATGACCACTGTCAACAAACCGGGTACAGCTGATTGATTACAACGGCCCGCGTAATTAAGGTCGCCTGTTTGTCGAACGGACGCGGACGGCCAGAAATTGGCCCATCCGGAACGTTTGAGTAGCGTAAACGCGAGTTGATCGTGACTTTTCTGTTCCGGAGTTGCGATTGTCCTTTGAGGAAGTTATGAGTTCCAGAATTGTTTTGTGTTCTGTGTATTTGTATTCCAGTAAAGCAAGATAAGAATTTGTATGAGATCAAGTTTTGTTTGTGTCGTTTGTGTGACTTTTGATTGTGAATTGCGCTTGTCGAATGTTTGGTAAAGATTGTATTGAAGTATTTATTAAACGGAAGTAATAAAAGGTAAGTTTTCTTGCTTCTTTTTGTTTATTCATCATTTTTTTTTGCTATTCTTATCCATATCCATCAGCATTTTAACTAACTGCAAAAATTATTCTTCTTAAAATTAAAAATTCATAAGAGCAATTTAGTTTGCAGTTTGCACAAAAGAAACCTTCTAGAAGAGTATTTCGTTATTAATTTCTCTCATAGTAGGACCAAGTTTACTTTGTAGTAAAAAAACTTTATTCAAGACTGCCACAATTACTTTTTATCATAGGCGTCTACTGTGTCAAAGTGGATTGCGAGTAATGCTATTCAATTTCAATTCATTCAGTATGACCTTCAATTCTTCGTTCAATCTTTTCCTTCCCATTCCTCGTTCAATTGGTCCGTTCGATGTTGACATTGCCTATATTCGTATTTGCCCCTAAAGTCCTCGGTTATGTGACCGTTTGATTTTGCAGGCGTTTCTACGAATTCGTAGAAACGCCTCCGATCCTTGAATGATTCTATTAGATTGCTTTTTGTACGCTTTCTATAGATTTACGTGTGCGGACATAAAATTTTAGGAAACTTTTAGGCGATAAGGGAAAATAAGCGATGATTTAAAGCGAGGGCCATAGATGTATCACGAGCAAGTGAAGGATTCAAGCAACTGATCATTGAATCATGAGCATAGCGAGTCATTTAAGGGTTAGAATCCTGAGCGACGCGAGCGATTCATGGGTCTCCATATAAACCGTTTAATTCAAGAGTTGCATACATTTCATACCATAACTACGAGAAAAAAAAGATTTAAGCAAGAAGCTCAAGGAGTTTGTATCGAGTATTTTTCGCGCAAGGAGGTTGTTTATCATTGAGATGGAGGTTGAATATATTGGTGTGTTCTAAATTCAATCACCAAAATAGTGATTCAAAGTGCTTTGTATTCACTGTTTCCAATGAATAAAATAAGCTATTTAGACGGTTAATCGTATAAAAAAAGCATTTGCCTGACAGTGTACGGCAAAAGGTAATAACAATAATTTCTCTAGTTTCTGTCTACATACGAGTGCATAGAGAGGATTACAGCTAATCCGTCTGCCAAGCAATTTGGCAAAGGCAAGCCAGTCAGCATTGGCAGGCACCAACTCAATAGTGAATATTTATTGCTAGAAACGGCTTAAAATCACGTACTACAGGAATAAAATCTTTAAAGTCCAGCCTGTAATGATGGCGAGCAATGGTCTATTATGCTGGTTCTTGTAAAATAGCACAATTTTTAACTGAATGTGCAATTAACTTAAGCTTTCAACCAATTCATCGCGTTGCAGCAGTGTCGTTTGAATGGACACTAATTGAGACCTTTTACCACATTCAATGGTGGTATTTGGTATGTTTTCCTGACATGGGTCTTACTAATTTAAATTTATAAACACCCGGCTATGGTCTTGTGGACTTACATTAATAGAAGCCCGGAGATGAGAGCCCGGAGTCTGAATTTGGGACTGGTTAGAGGCAATAGGCTTGTTATTTCATGAGATTTAAACAAGCGTAATGTGAGTATACTACAGATCAGCATCTACAGCCCGACTTCGCTCATTGCTGAGACATTCGCCTTTTTTGGCCTCTCTCTTCTTTAGCTAATCCCCACATTCCTGTGCCAGTCTCATCCACCCGCGATAGCAACAATGTCGTCTGCCCATCTTGCCGCTGGACGACCGATACTTCTTCCAGATACCTGGTGCTTAACCTTTTGGCGGGACCTACGTGATGTTACTTATATATGTAAAATATATAGATACAAGACACACTTAGGTGTAGCTGTAAGTCTTGAATAGGCTCCCGTTTGACAAATATCTCAACGTCAATTCTCATACTTGTTAAAAGTTCAAATTTAGTTAAAGTCAATTTAGCGACACTCAATATTAAAAGCTTTTCATAACGTTCCTGTACTTACCGACTAAGATGCGAATGTTCTTTTAATATATGGAAATTGTCTCCATGACGGGGTCAACTATAGAGCAAGTAAGCTATTTCCTATTTCCTACGTATAATTCACAGGATACAATTGAATACCAGCGCCAAGCTCTACTTATCTAGCATTATGCTGAACCTAACCTATTTGGCAAGCTGGTTTGGCATGCGCGGACTATTTTATCTTTTAATACAATTAGATCTATAGTCATAATAAGTTTGAACCAACAATTTTTTTTTGGTAATGTTTCTTTATCGAGATGTAGACGAATTAAAATGTACTTAAAGACACCCCTAGCAAGATAGTTTTCCCAATAAAAATAATCATCAAAATCGGTTCACCTAGTAAAAAGTTCAAAGGTAAAAAAAAAAGTACATCAAATTGATAACCTCCTCCTTTTTGGGATGTTGGCTCGACCTCTATTACATTTCAATTAACCATAACTGGTAAAATGTTTGTCTTTAAGTCAAGAGTGAATAGGTTACTTCTACCACATCATTGCTTACCATCAGGTGAGATACCTAGTGGTCAAACGCGAGCCTACATCACATCACATCATCAGCCTATTAATGTTCCCACTGCTGGGACATAGGCCTCCTCTCCGTGAGAGGGAATGGGCGGTAATCCACCACGCGGGCCAGTGCGGGTTGGTGGATGTCACATATCTTTGAATTTTTGGTTCTAGGACATGCCGGTTTCCTCACGATGTTTTCCTTCACCGTTTTGAGAGCAGTGTTGAAGAAATAATTTACACAAAGTAAAGCGCCTGCCTGGGTTCGAACCCACGACCTACAACATGTAAGTAACGGCCGTGCGTTACCACTGGGCAACCACTGCTCTCGGGCCACCACTGCTCTCAACGCGAGCCTACAGATAACAAAAAATAATAATAACAAACGAAAGTGTACTACAGGTGCACCTTTGGCCTCTGCCCAACCCTTCGGGGAATACAGGGGTGATATTTTGTTATTTTATAAAGAGTTTCATTTAATTTACTTGAGCAAAATGCATAATTCTAAACTGGCATAACTACTTGAAAATGTGCTGAGAAAATAAATTCATAATACAATGAATAATTGAGATACTTGCGTCAAAAATTATACACAAATAATAATTTACATAAAACCCTTATATTATACATTTATAGAGTAATCAAGATAAGTCAGACTGTCATCAATCAGACCCCCGGCGTTCTAGGGTTAAGCATTATTTGATTGATCAATTTCTTGTCACGCATCGGAGGGTTAACATAAATACAGTCGGATTTTTGGTAATAGCAGTGTATTATAATTTTAGAGGTATTTCGTGGTATAAGATTGAAATCACAGAATTATTATTACAAAGAGGTCATCTACAAAAGCATATGATTTTTCTCTTAAGATTAAATAAAATACAGGTTATTCTAGTTTAAGGGGCAGGGTTTAATGTATTAATGTACTGAACATATCCGCATATTTTCTTGTACCTATCTGTAATTTTCCGTGAATAAAATTTTAGTACCCGGAGGGTGACCATAAGCTCTTAGAGTAAGGCTATTTTGAGTGTGTGTAAGGGACAGATGTATATGACTTGTATTCGTCTGTCACTTACGCGATCTCAAAATAACCTTACTCTAAGAGGTTATGGTCACCCCTCTGGGCGACCGAGCTCTACTCGGGTGAAAATAAAGAAAACGGCGTTTACTATAAATGAAACCTAGATTGATTTATCGATCTATCGCCCCCGAAACCCTCTGTATACTAAATTTCATGAAAATCGTTGGAGCCGTTTCCAAGATTCAGATTATATATATACATGCATATATACAAGAATTGTTCGTTTAAAGGTATTAGATATTATAAATATCACATCACACTATCATAACACTAATATTATTAAGGCGAAAGTGTGTGGATGTGTGTGTGTTTGTATGTATGTGCTTCTTCACGTTCAAACGGCTGGACCGATTTGGATGAAATTTGGCACAGAGATAGATTATAGTCAAGAATAGTATAATACTTTTTTATCACGGGAATATGTTACGTTAAGTTACCGATAAGTTCTCGAAACAATGCCCGATTCTTGCAGAAATGGAGACGAGAGCAAAGCCACGGGAAAAAACTAGTAATATATTATTTCTTGGTACGTACTTCAGACGCTCGATGAAGTTAATAATTAACTACTTGGAACTTATTGTAATTGAGAGTTCGATTCCATTGATGTCTAAGTATAGATCTTAATTCAGACTAACATAAATATTTATAAGTATTCAATTCTTGGACATGGGACACGATACTGGAGTTCTATTAATTGCGATTCGTGCATATCGATTTCTATTTACGGGTCTGTGAATCAAGCTTAAGTAAATGAAATGTATATTCAATTCTAAGGAGTGCTAATATTTGATTTGGCTAGCGTTTTTGCCAGGTTTTATACATCATCATCAACCGGAAGACGTCCACTGCTGGACATAGGCCTTCCCCAAGCATCCCCACATTGACCGTCCCGTGCATCTCGCATCCAGCGGGTCCCGCAATCTTCACCAGGTCATCGGTCCACCTGGTGGGCGGCCTTCCAAGTTCCAACACAACGTCTTCCGGTTCGCGGTCGCCATTTCAGAACTTTGATGCTCCATCGGGCATACGATTTGCGAGCAATGTGTCCTGCCCACTGCCACTTAAGTTTGGCTATTCTTCGTGCTATGTTGGTTACCTTGGTTCTCTGGCGGATCTCTACATTTCTGATTCGATCATGCAAGGAATGTCTGAGCATAGCCCTCTCTATTGCCCTTTGGGTGACTGTAAGCTTTCTGAAATCAATTTGAGAATAATTACTTGAAAAAAACCCGCCACAAACTCCTTCGGTATTCTCCTTTTAGCCGCCATCTTAATAATGGTTTAACACCTAGGCCATTCAGCCATGTCAGTGTGTACAGAAAATCCTAAATATTTAAATTGTTGGCTTGTAGATAGGGTAATAAAACTAAATTTACGGTTTATCGACTTTGTATAGGCTGCCCGTAACAGCGACCGTTATAAACCTGAAAATGCTATAGAAAAATGAACGTTAAAATTTTGTAAGAGTTTAGTGTGTTATGAATATTTTTATGAGAGCAGTGTATGATGCTGGCTTATTCAATGATCCATTTTATTGTTAGGTAAAGTGATATTCAACGGTATTTTCCATGGTAAAGGGTGCTTAACGGGTGGTTCCAATATCAAAAAGGATAATAGGTATTTGGGCAATAGGTAAAAAGGTTTCTACATTCTCAACCCTCCAATAGTTTTTTTTTTTTATTCGTAATGAAGACCTTATTTAGAGCCTAAATAAAGTTATACTAAATAAAACGTGGCAAACAAGTCCTAAATGGAATAGGAGTGACAAATGCTACCGAATATCACGTTTGCACCACATATTTTGACTCTTGATAAAAGTTCAATCTGTTTGTCTATGTGGAAGTTTGTAACGTCTTACAGGCTGATATAAACTTACGAGTTGCAAGAGTGTAAACTGCTCAGCAAGTGCATGTTTACACTTTACAAGTTACTTTCAGATAGTTTGTTGAACTGAAGTTACAGTTACAGTTTAGTTGTGCGCGATGACTAGGGACAGACCTATTCTTACTCTCGTTTCTTAGGTTATATTAAACCTAGATAACTGAACTATGGATTATATGGAGTAACGAAGATACTAAACATTCGTCGAATGGACTACATCTAAAAATGCAAATATCATCAATACCGCTTGTATTTTTTTTAAATTAGTCACAGGACACACAAAGACATTATATTGAGAATCCCCTCCCCCCCTCCTCGCATCGTGTTCCTCATCACTGAGGGTCGTAATTCCCCTGTCGTCGTGGAAGCAACTTTTCCTTAACTCTTTGCGCCATCTGTGCCCGTCTTTTGCGTCGTGGAGTGCTCTCCACGTTTCGTGCAGTTTGGTGTTCAACTATATGCGGACTTGGTCTGACCATCTTATTGGAATGCGACCTCTAGGACATTTCCCTTCAATCTTGCCAGTAACCATCAGCTGTTCTAGGTTGTTTCCATCCTTTCTAGCGATGAAATTGAGAATAATGGGACAGTTTATAAAAACATTTTGGGTTCCGTTGATTATAGTTACATATAGATAGATGACCATAAGTTCTCTTAGATCAAGGTTATTTTGAGTGTGCGTAAGGGACAGGTGAATATGACTTGTTTATATCTGTCCCTTTTTTCCCATTTTAGTTTTGACACGTCATGGTACGGGGGCAGGTCTATTAAATAAGGCGACGATTATGTCTTTACTGTATCTATCTATATATATAAAAGAGAAAGTATGGATGTATGTATGTTCCTTATAGACTCCGAAACGGCTGGACCGATTTTAATGAAATTTTCAGAGAATCTTTAGATTGACCCTTGGTTTTATTTTGGTGGCGATCGGAGCATTTTTTTTTTAACTTAGAACGCGGTTTAAGCCGCGGGCAGAAGCTGGTTTTAAATAAAAGAGAGTCCATTTCCTTCGAAAACTCTAAGAAAGGGAACACATATTTCGTGTCAATTGCATTAAGTTGTCAAAATATCTTGACTATTTTTTATATCAGTCCAGTAGTTATTCGTTACATACAAATCTTTCCTCTTTATAATATTAGTACAATATACTATAGAATAGAAATAGAGATATAGATAAAACATACTCACTATCTTGTGGTATAAAACAAAGTTACTGTTTGCCTCTGTTTCTATGATAACATCTTCTAAACAACGCAACTGATTTTGATAAGGTATTCACTATTAGAAAGAGCGAGAAACGAGGCAGCTTTGTGTATATCACCTATCTCGAGATTCTATAAATTATCGATAAATTGTGAACTGAACAGAATAATACGACCAATCAGTGCACCAGTCTACAATCTGTCCGTTTTGGTGCGACAGTTAAATTGCAAATACGCCCACCTTTGGTCTGTTTGGTGCCAGTACTTAAGGGCCTACAACCGCTTTAGTGCCGTAAAACGGGAACTTTCTAAAGCATACTAACGGCTAGGTTAAAAGGTATGAAAAAAAAAAAAATATTTAATTTATTTTTATTTATTTAACAATCATGGACGACTTACAGCTAAAACAAACAGAATATAAATTAGTACGTGAGACTGACAGCCAATTAAAAGTCATCACTTCTAAAAATAGATTGGAAATAAAGAGTGTGAACAACACAACACAGCTACCAAAAAAACAAAGCAGTATAGCATGCAAGCTCAAAGTAAATTAACATTTCATAAACCATACAATGATAAAAACCTGAACATACAAAATCCTAATTAAAAAAGCCAAGGCTCAGGCACTTTCTGGCCGAGGACACACTCGTTATGAAAGGATCAAAATCATGCCGCTTACAAATGTCATTAAAGTTTCTACTTGCACGCACTATAAATGAATTTTGCCTGTAGTTCGTAGAGGCAGATGGAACACGCAACGGTGCGTACCATCGCTTTGACCTTACAGGAACGTTAAAATAAAATTTGGATAGAATATCGGAGTTATTGATAGAATTATTGAAAATTTTAAATAATGTAGTGCTGTCGGAGACTGCTCGCCGATTAATTAGGGGTAATATATGATACTTCTTGCAGAGATTGAGGTAATCTTCAGACCGGTAGGGCACTTTCTGATGATAACACAAATACTTGATGAACCTTTTCTGAATGCTCTCTATACGATCAATGTACTTGTGATAACATGGATTCCAGATTTCAGACGCATATTCCAAGTTGCTTCTAACAAAAGTACAGTATAGAATTTTTAAAGTTTTGGCTTGAGTGAAGCACTTGGATAAAAATTATATATTATATGCTTTATTGTACACCACTTAAATAATACAACCACACACTATACACCACTTATATTACTGTTTCATTAACATTATTTGGGAAACCTGGCTTCGTCGTTTAATAAATAGTTTTGCTTTAAAAAAAATTATTTAAAACACGATATTTTTTCGCTACTTTTGAATACTTGTCCAAAACGACGTAAATGTTTAAACATATTTGTACACAGAAAATTTGATGGCTAAAATTTCTTCATAACTGAAATAGCAAATATAAATATAAGAATATTTTGCAAACAAAACTGTCCAAAAGGAGGTTCAATATTGATATTCTGGTTCCGAGCGGGCGCACGGCCAGTACTGCGTTAATATTGGAGATATATACGCCTTAAACAGCTCTCGTGAATGCCATGTAGCATCGGTTCTTTGCTTATAAGAGTTATATCTAGACTTAGAAAGACTAATCCAATTTATTTTTATATATTTTAATAAAATTCTTCAGGTACTTGAAACCTATATTATTCCACACTAGCTGACCCCCGCGGCTTCACTCCCGTCAAAATTATAGCCTATGTTACTCGCGAGTAATGTAGCTTTCCATAGGTGGAAGAATTTTTTAAATCGGTCCAGTAGTTTCGGAGCCTATTCGGTACAAACAAACAAACTTTTTTTTTTTTTTATATTATTAGTATAGGTAGACAAGCTGATAGCACATCTATTATGTCGTTTACAAACAATCTGTTTACCAAGTTTCCTATTGCGTATTTCCCTATTAGTGCAGCAAATTAGCAATTATCACAGCTAATTAGTCATTGTGTTTCACAAGCTTTAAGATAAAACAGGATACTATTTAGCTTTTAATTATAGCTAATTAAAACCTGAAATAACATCCTGTTGATATTATAAATGTCGGAGTAGGTATGTATGTTTGCATGTTTGGTAACCAATCACCTTTCAATCATCACATCAGCCGAAAGACGTCCACTGCTGGACATAGGCCTCCCCCAAGAGTCGCCACATTGACCGGGACTTGTGCGGCCCACAACCAGCGGATCCCCGCAACCTTCACCAGGTTTTCGGTCCACCTGGTGGGAGGCCTTCAAAAGCAAAGTCTTCCGATTCGCGGTTCGGAATTCCCAAACCTCAGTGGCAATGTGCCCTGCCCACTGCCACTTAGGTTTGGGAATTCTTCGAGCTATGTCGGTAACCCTAGTTCTCTTGCGGATCTCTACATTTTTGATTCGATCACGCAAGGAAACTCGTAGCATAGCCCTGTCCATTGCCCTTTGAGTTACTGTAAGCTTTCTGATAAGGCCCATTGTAGGCGACCACGTCTCAGAGCCTCCACCTTTCAATGGCTGTATGGATTTGGTTGAAAATGGGCGCACAGGACGACTATTACATAGATTAGGATATGAATAGGTGCTTTTTAGGGTTCCGTACCCGAATGGTCCAAACGGAGCCCTATTGCTGTCACTTACGTGTCCGTCTATCTGCCTGTTCGTCGTGATAATGTTTATTATTATTACTTATTTATTAACAAATACCAATATATTGATAAATGAAAGAAAGACAAAGTATTTAAAGTATGTGATTGCCACAAAACGACATACAAACATTACATTAAAAGAACAAGAACAACTGTGTTATTAGACTCTGAAACTAAACCCTTCCCGATAGTGTAGTTATTTAATTATGTTAGAAAAGTAAAAAATAAATGTGAGTATAAATAAAAGCAGTTGGTAAGAAACCCTGAATGTGCGAAGTCCGACACGCTCTTGGCCTGTTTTTATCCTAGTAGACCGCTAGTAGACCGCCAGTAGACCGCCGAACGCGGGCGAAGCCGCTGACAAAAGCTGGTTCAAACCATATAAATGTAGGTAGTTATTTGCAGAGCAATTATTTTATAGCTCCGATAATCCGTTTACTAGAACTATTTATTCTGTGAATGTGATATTCCAATTTGTTTAAAATAATATGTTTTATTTTCTGTGAATCCGGATTCCTATTAGTGAAATGTTAAACGATTTTCATTTCAAAAATACATGATTTTCTGTCAATTTTTGCATCGCATTTTATGATGTTTAGATTTGTGTTCAGCACACACAGAGCTACCCTACGCAGGAAAACATAGAGGCATTCTTTCAGTTTATGGAATATCTTTAAAATTGATATCTTTCTCTCTTCTTCTTTTTTTTCTCTTTCTCTTTCTCTTTTTCTTCCTTTTTTTACTTTTTTTTGATTGATTGATATTGGAGGACGAAATAGGCGAGAGCTTAACCTCGAATTACGAATTTTTACTTAAGATATTCAGTCGGATGTCTGCAACCGCAAATCCTCTTAAAGTGCTTCCGAGACACAAACTTTCAATCAAAATCAAAATTAATGTCCACCGTACAACTTATCGCATAAAGATATTAAATGAAATAATATTATATCTCTGTTATGATATTATGATAAAACCGTTCTTACATAAGTTCTTTATGATCATATGTTATCGCATATTAACTAACAGTCGTAAAGTCGAGTCGTAACGCTTCCGCAGGTGTTCCATGCGTCTGTGTGGTTTTAATATTGGGTTATGATGAGAAACATTGTTAGGATACGTTATGGGACGATTTTGAAATAAAATTTTGGGAGAACTTTGCTTAGCACTACCAGTAACATCGTCATCGTGGTTGAAAGTCTTCTGCTGGACATTATTATTAGTGTGTTGTGTTGTGTCTCACTGCAGGGCAATGGCCTCCCTTTCTTCTTTATCTTTTGGTACATTTGGTTAATCATTTAGATAGGAGTCTAACTCGTCAAGCCATCTTCTTCTGGGCCTACCGCGTCGCCAGTTCCTGTTGTTCGAAGTCCAATCGGTCCATCGCGACAGATGTGGCCAGCCCAGTTCCATTTCAGATTGGCAACGGTGATGCAGTATACTGTCGAAATGGTGACAGGTCACTGGAACAACTTGCGACCAACGGATGCCCCTCAAGTTAAAGGGGAAAATTTACAAGTCCGTAATAAGTCCTGTCTTACTGTATGGATCCGAATGTTTGGCTGTGAAAAAGATGGATGAAAAGAGATTGCATGTAGCAGAGATGAATGTGCGGAGTGACGAGAATATGTAAAGTGAGAAATGAGTATATTAGAGGAAGTTTGATAGTGGCGCCAGTGACAGAAAAGTTGAAAGGAAACCGTTTGCCCTGGTATGGTCTTGTGATGAAGAGGGATAAAACGCATGTTACTAAAAGAGTTATGCTGACGGCCAAAGAAAAGATGGATGGACTGTGTGTGGAGTGATATGAAAGAAAAGGGAGTCAGTGATAGCGGGACGGGGGACAGGACGGTATGGAAGAAGAAAACGTGTTGTTGGACACGGGCAGTAAGATGATGATACGTTCTGTGATTTTGACTCCGAGAATACTTCGTTCTATCCGCTGGCCATTGGCATCTTCTATCAATCGTCACTGCAGCACATTTGATATTGGGCAATTATTTATTATTTATTCATATTCCTCCGCTTTCTTTTCTGACTAATTTCGTTGCGGGTTCCAAGACTGTTGAATAATATCTCCGGGACTCGACGCTTTTCTTGTTGTCGTCACTGTTGATTCTGGCTTTCAAGAGTTGCAGTGATTGGGAATAGTGTGGCGGGCTTGGTAACAAACTACCGCATCATATCCAACAACTTCATCAGGTTATCGAGCCACCTTGTACTTGGTTTATTGGCAATACGAATCGATAGACTTAAATGGTAAAATCAACTAAAATCAAAGAGATATTACGATTGTCTGTCTAAAGAAATCTAGATATTTGATTTGAAGAATAGCTTACAATCAGATTAGCCAGTTATTAATATTGGCATTCAACTCATTGACTATGTCGGTTAGTTTTAATATGTAATCTATCCATCTGATATTAAAATTGCTAAAGAAACGCCGTTTTTTTTTGTATAGTTTAACCAATCTTATTAAAATTTAACACAGGTAGATATTTTAGGTAGGTTCTTTAGGCCCATCCAAAGGTTGTCTGGTAGATATCACTGTCAGCGTTAAGACCGCCTTTGTACCCGATGAAATTAGTTTTCTTGTAAAATAATTGTAAAATTTTTTTGGTGTACAATAAAGTATATTCTATTCTATAGCCTAGGTCCTGGAGAAGGACATAGGATACTTTTTATCAACGTGCAACGCCGGCGAAACCGCGGGTATGAATACTATGTCATGTACTTGAAAACCACGTCACATATAGCAGCATAACCTAAGTATATTTCAAACTTTACGGGTTCATTCGCCATTTTATGATGTCCCAATAAAAGAGCCATTAGACGGAGATCAATATCTCGGCTAACTGGATCCGATGCCAGCATCTTATTGATAGACGTGGGTAGTACTAACGCAGACAAATAGGTATCTGTCTAGCGTCATGACTCAACAAAATTCATTGAAGAAACTGTTTCTTCACGCGAAACTTGGCCAGTATTGTTTGCAGTAGTGGAACAATATTTTTGATCATCGTAAATTGGGACACATGAAAAAAAAACTTATTCAAAAATTGGAACAACTCGTTCGAAACTGAGCGCTATCATTTGGCTTGTCTGAAACTTCAGATTGAAGAGTTTCAGTCACGCCAGACGGTTGTAATTAGTAATTCTAGGTAACATTAACTACCTCCAGTAATTACCAGGACCTTTATGCTCTTCTATCTATGTTCTTTTTTCTCTGTTAAGTGTTTTGTGTGTGCATAAAAAATATTATATTCTTGACTAGTTTTTCCTCGTGAAATCACTCTTGTGGTCTGGTTCCGCTGGATCTGTGCATTTTTTTATGGTAAGCAAATAAAGATTTTTCTTTCTTTCTTTAGTATAAAAGTTTTGGTAATCAGGTCACTTCTTCTGGACCTACAAATAGTCAACCATAAACTAGTTATGAGACCATTACATATTTGTCAATTACATTTTTATTTTCGACTAACCAACAAAAGCATAGCTCGGTCAAAATGGCAATAAAATAATAGTGCATTACTTTCTTTCAAGCATAGGTATTCCAATTCATTGCAATATATACTTCTCCGAGGTAGGTAGTTAGATGAAAGTCGGCCCATTGGAGCGACGCGTGAAATCAGCGAAGTGAACTTTCTAACTGCAATCGGTGAAATACAGAGTACACTCTCAAGTCGTCTCAAGTGTGGGCTACTGTTGTGTGAAATTAGTTTGGCTTTTAGTTTTCTAGATAGTTAAAAGTCAGAGACTCAAATCAGATTCTATCAGCGATAGTGATTGACAGAAGGTCCAAAATGTGATTGACATGTTCTACAGAAATGTCACCTGAGGCTATAGGCCACACCTGTAGCCAAGTTGACAATCTACAATCGATAACGCTAGTAGAAAACGAATAAATGTATGGGAATGACAAATCTGAACTAGTCGACGGCACGAACTATTTTGTGCGCGGGGTTAAAATGCATGCTATCTTATCCGACAACACGTGCGAAAGAAATAGGTGCTGTGATGAGCAGTAAGAAGCTAGTTCGTGTACGAATTAGCACTTTTGCAAGTTTGTAGGGAAATGGATGATGATTTAGGACGAAAACGAGCGCGCGATTTTTATAAACAGACCTTTGGGAGTCTAGATATTATGAAAAAACTACTAAATGTATATTGTCAAAATAAAATTATTTGCATTGTTGAATTACAAATCTATCCCTGTATGGTGGCCGTTTTGCAATTTTTCTTCTTCTTATGGTATTTATTTCCGCCCAAAGATGCGTTAAAATTAGTGTTGAAATATGGAACTTTCGACGCTTATAACTTTCAAATATATTATTTTTTAATTTTTTTTCCATACAGGACTAGATACAAATTGATATAATTTTTTATTTTGAACGTACACCGTCAAACAGTGGAGTAACCTACGTGTGTATGGAAGAATTTTCGACTAGTGTAACCTTAAGTCACGTGGTCAGACCATACAAACAGAAGGCGTTAACCATTGTAGAAAGATATTCGATACGAAACGTTTGTAACTTGGCTAGGGGGGCTGCGGTCACCAAATGGCGGACCGCGGTCCGAATTCGGATCGCCGACCTATCTTGTGAGTTACCAGTACAATACAATTTACTTGATTGAGTAATTTAATAATTTATGCTTCTCTTTGTCTTAAATTGCCGTCGATTGAACAACGGACGAATCATCTCATCAAAGTCTTCATTGATATTAAATCTATATTTACATATTTAAGTTTATTATTTGGAAGGGAATGTGGCTTTAAATTAAACCTCAAAGAACGCACGGTCATATTATTAAAAAAAAACCGGGCAAGTGCGTGTCGGACTTTGCACATTTAGGGTTCCGTACCAAACCGCAAAATGAAGTCGTTTGTAATACGAAAAATGAGGGAATTTCAAGGAAAAGGTCTGATAGATCAATATATTGGTATTTTTTGTAAAAAATACGTAATACTAGTACATTACTGCAGCGGCCAGCAAGAGGCATTGCGCGGCAATTAAAACTAAGTAATACCTAGAACTCATTTTATTGAATACAATTGCTTTTCAAAATCAATGACGAACAACAAAATTTTTTGCCTTTTTTTTTTTTCAATAAACAGCGTTCTATTTGCAAGACAGTTCCAAATTTAAATATAACCGTTAATAAGTTACTTCCTCGGTTGCCATATTTCGGAGTAAAACATCGTTCTATTTTTAAATTACACGACTGATATGGATTTTCATACAACTTTTGCCGGCCGCTGCTCGAATGTATATGGCCAATATAGCAATTTCGATTTATCTCGAAGAAGTTCATAGGTCAATGGGCAGCTAAAAAATTGTTCGGACTTTTTTTTTTGTATTTGACTTTGGTGGCTAAAATATTTTTTGGCAATTTGTATGGCCTTGGGTTAACAAGATGCTTATACTGGGAAAATTTTAAAAATGTGGCTGTAAAACCTGTATGACAGACGACGGACAGACGAACACGTGAGTGACAGCAAAATAGGCTCCGTTTGGATCCTTTGGGTACGGAACCCTAAAAACAGACCCCAAATGAAAGTAATTGGTGACTCCTGCTCTAGACCGTCACATTCTATTAGC
Organism: Orthosia gothica; assembly: GCA_949775005.1. Taxonomy (NCBI): domain Eukaryota; kingdom Metazoa; phylum Arthropoda; class Insecta; order Lepidoptera; family Noctuidae; genus Orthosia; species Orthosia gothica. Next base: position 10,318,300 of record OX459040.1, on the reverse strand, counting down.
GATATCGATGTTGAAAATGCCAAGATGTTAAGGATTGACCATGTGACATATCGACAGCGTTTGACATTCCCATAAATTTTTGGCATTTTTCCAATCGCTATCGTGACGCTTACGTTGTTTTTTTTTGGTTTGCGCTTGTTCACTATCTCACCTGGTGGTAAGCAATGATGTGGTCTATTTTATTTTATTATATAAGTCCTGTTTCCGTTAGTGTGTCCGTGGCATCAACAGTAGGCCCTATCAGAATATCAGCGCAGCGTTATTACTTTTTTGGATATCGCTGCACATGCTGAGATGAGCCTTTTTGGTCTCGCATAGGGTTTTTATTTTATTATTGTTTAAGTGTATGCTTATTTTCTCGTGTCTCCTGTGCGGGTCACAAATAAATATTTTTCTTTCTTTTCTTTCTTTTCTTTCTTTTCTTTCTTTTCTTTCTTTTCTTTCTTTTCTTTCTTTTCTTTCTTTTCTTTCTTGACTTAAAAACCCCAATATCACTTGAATATCACTTGTCAAAACCCTATGGTCAATCCTTAACATTTTGGACTTTTCGCAATAGGTAGAATAGAATGATAGAATTTTACTTTGATTAGGCCCTCAGATAAATAAGACCACAAGCATTTTGTGATCGAAATATCTTGGCAGTATAGTTATAGGTTTACAAAATACAATTGAACAAATATCAAAGTATTTTCGAGCACAATTTATCCATAACTAACTTCGCTGTATTACTTGATAAAATTATAAGTTTTCTTTATAAAATACAGTATATTTAATATTAATGGCCTACACACAACCTTTCGAAATAAAACCTCTGAATTACGAGTACGATGAAAACCAAGGCTAGATGAAAAACGCGGCCATATATTGACACAAAAAGCCTACCTATTTTAATTTTAAAATAGACTAGCTGTCCCACGCGGCTTCGGTCCCATCAACCGGCTACCGACCCTACATGCATGATTGTTGCGTAACTTTAACCGTTTACGCAGCGCACGCAACGAAAGCTCACAAAAATAAAAATAAAACCTCGTTTTCAGAACATTTTTCATTGATGTTCCGCTCCTATTGGTCGTAGCGTGATGTTATATAGCCTATAACCTTCCTCGATAAATGGACTACCCAACTCAAAAATATTTTTCTATTCCAACCAGTAGTGCCTCAGATTAGCGTGTTCAAACAAACAAACTCTTCAGCTTTATATTATTATTAGTATTAGTATAGATAATATGTTTATATAACATAACAATAAAATTATCAACTATTTTAATGCGTTTCACTATGTTCACTAAATTAGAGATAGTTCAGACATTTCATTTAATTATTTCGGATTATCTTTATTGTGCTTAATTTAATGTAACTTTAATGTTTCTCTTTGTGAACTGGGGGTGAAAGACACCTCTATTACAATAGTTGAAATGACCTTGTAGGTCACGTCTATGAAAGATGAATCTTGACCTTCATACTGGAACTCGGCAATTTTGCTTGGCAACAGAAAGACGTGCTTTAAAAATATGAAATAAAAATAAAAACTAATAAAAAAGAATAATGTGTGTTTTTTGTTCCATGAATAATCATCATCATCATCAGCCTATTAATGTGCCCACTGCTGGGACACAGGCCTCCTCTCTGTGAGAGAATGGGCCGTTATCCACCACGCGGGCCTAGTGCGGGTTGGTGTATGTCACATGTCTTCGAATTTTTGGTACTAGGACATGCCGTTTTCCTCACAATGTTTTTCTTCACCGGTTTTGAGAGCAGTGGTGATGAAATAATTTACACAAGGTAAAGCCTGCCTGGGCTCGAACCCACGACCTACACAACGTGTAAGCCGCGGGCGATACCGCTTGGGCCGCCACTGCTCCAATAATACAACATCGAAAATACCATCATCTTCATCTACCGTCCTGTCCACCATCGAGCTACCACTAACTCCCTTCACTCCTCACACAGTCCGTCCATATTGACAGCAATTCCTGCAACACAAAAACAAGTTGCTCAATTAATACAGGTATATGGTATGGTGTATAACTTACTTCTCGGTTTATTTTTGTGAACAACCAGCTCATGACCGCGTTCTCACGATGGAGCGAGCAAGCCCATAAGATGCCTCTTCACTCATGCTTTGAAGACTAACTGTTGGTTGTAGGGGATTCAGACGATAGCGAGAGGCCACAATTTAGCCGTGCGCATAAAATATACGACATACCACGCTGCGCCATCGGTACATGGAGGACTTCCCATCGCACTCAACATTTCAGGAATACTTTCATTGTGTGTGCAGCTAAGGAGTGGAATTCCCTGCCTGTGTTTGGCGATAGCTACAATCTGGGGGTCTTTAAGTCGAGTGGGTGGCTTCTAAGTAAGCGTTCTTCACCGTCAGCCATGTCATCGCTTACCATCAGGTGAGGTAGTGGTCAAATATTGAAAGACTCACTCTTTCAATGATATTTTAACAAAATATGCAGTTAAGCGTCCCAGACAAAATCTTGACATGAAGGTATACCTATTATAATTATGGAATAGTTGCAAGGTTCTAATACAGCTATGGAATCTTCCGTATATCCGTTAGCGACTTTTTATTACTCATGGGATGTTATTAACTTACTGTACATAGCATAAACGGTACAGCGAGGTATTTAATAACCGCAGACCATGTGCGGTTATATTTAATCGTCAGTCCATGTTTATATTAAACAATAATTTTGTAATTAAAGTTGGATAATGAACTGCAAATCGTGATTATGAAATAAAATCCGTAATATGATGTGTGTAAAATTTAACTTCAGGTTGCTCCATATGAAATTTACATTGGAGAACCTACTGACTATCAGAAGAAATGATTCAGTAGGACTTTAGTGGGTACTGGCAAATCCTAGAAGGCTAGAACCACAGACATAAATCTAACTAGATGACGCATATGTATATACTTCGCGTACCAAAAAACGGACTAAAGTTACGACAAATGATCGTAATCTGAGCTTTTCATTTAGCATTATCGGCACCGGAAATCCACCGAAATCTTATAAAATGCCTTTTTATGCCATATTGAGCTGTTAAGAAAGTATAGAAAAAGTTGGCCGAGGCATTGGAAATGTTTTCTTTCATTGGTAAGTAAATTTGTTTTTAAATTGCTTGTGAAAAGGTGGCACGCTTGGTTTTTATACAGATGGAGGGACTTGCGTTATCTAGTTAGATTTATGTCTGTGGCTAGAACAAAGAAATCGAAGACATTTAACATCCACTAAGTTTTAAGCCCACCTGGTGGATTACGGCCCATTCTCTCTCGCAGAGAGACCTTTGTCTTATCAGTAGGATCATTATGGGCTGATAAAGATAGTTTTGCCCGGTTTGGTGTTCAACATGGTGATTCCTAAAACGTCACAACTACGAGCAGAACCTGTCCCCAATTCTCAAACTCTTCGCGTTAGTCCAAATTGGATTTTTCATTAATTCCACCACTATTTATTTTAAATAAAAACGTAGCCATTGACCGTAAAGCATGTAAACGTTGCGGTGTGGAACAAACACATAGGCCAACGGAATTGGGTCATTTGCAGTCTCTACGGAAATCCACACGAAAGGAACGCCGCACATTATCGACTAGTACTCTGGGCGACCGAACTCTGCTCGGGTGTAAATAGTGAAAACAACGTTTTCTAAAAATGAAACCTAGCTAGACAGATTTATCGCCCCTGAAACCCCCTGCATACTAAATTTCATGAAAATCGTTGGAGCCGTTTCCGAGATTCAGATTATATATATGCAAGGATTGCTCGAGTAAAGGATTTGATCTGTAACTAATATTGAGGAGCTCGTTTCTACATAATAATATCTGCATGGGTCTGTCAACATCTGCAGGTTAGGTTTCCCTAAATCGTTCCGTGGGTGGGTGATCATTCGGAACGTATCGAGACCTCGAGAGATCCTCAGTGCCCCAGAAAGCACGCTAAGCTGTTGCTCCTGGCTGTGCTTTATGTATCTTAATCTTTTGTAGTCGTTAAATCGTCGTCCAAGGAAGATTGTTAGGCACTGGACCGCGAGGCAGCTCACGCATGCGTTGGACCGACTAGGTCAAGTCTACTGTGGACGGTCCCGTACACGAATGTACCCGGATGACTTCTAATCGGGAAAGGTGGCGAGACATTGTGAGACGCATTACATCTGCCGCAAATTACAACACTTCTTCTCTGTCAAGAGCGTAACTACTTAGAAGAAGAAGTCGTCGTCAGAAACCAGAAAATCTAACACCAGTCTTGCCAAGGGGTATTGTGTTACCCAGATACTGAGAGGATGAGGTCAAATAAGCAGATGCTGTATAAATAAATGGTATTGAGCTGCATCTGGTCAGACTAAAAGCTGCCCCAAACATAGTTGGGGAAAAACCAGGCAGATTGAAAGATGATTGAGATTATTTTTTATTTAGAACTGTGACATTTGTGTACCAAATAAGTATGTCATTCGTCCTTCAGATGTTAAGGCGCAGATACCCCGCAGTAGCTGATTTTAAAAAGAGAATCACGTCTTAATGGCTAGTAGCAATTTTTTGGAATAACATTATCTTACATTAGAATAATATCATCTAATAAAATGTTGTATTTTATTTGTACAACATAGTGTAATTAATTTATAAAGTTATATGTCTAACACGGACCAAAACCGCCGGATGTATTTTAGTGAAATTGACACCATATCAAAGACAAATTAATTATCTACATTTTGATCCGAGGATTTTTTTTAAAGTCATAGAATAATAAGTATTTAAATAGAAACAACTACTGAGTTTTCGGTCGCGCGGGTGTGAAACGAGTGCGCGTTTTGTTCCCTCAAGATCGTTAGCGACTGTCGTCGTCTTAATAGAATTATTACTACACTAATTTCTGTTCTAAGTTTGTGAGTAACATCACTAATTACTTTTTCTTTTGTTACAGGTAAACTTCTCATCGCCAATTGTTTCAAATACAAAACAACAGATAATCTAGCTTATACGAATACAAAGGTAAGCATTAGTAATTATACTAGGTAAAGAAAACTAGTAACCGAAAGGCCTTGTGGAATATCATAAAATAATAAAGATATATAGAGAGGTTTGTAAGTAAGTTCTATAATAATACGTCAAAAACTGTCGAAATTGTAACATCCAATAACATTTTAACCTTTCAACGAAAGAATATCAAGGACTGAAAAGAATAAAGTACTCAACTACTCAGTAATATAGATATGTATGAACTTATGTAAAAACATTTCAATAAAAGAATATATCAACCAGAAACTGCTCAAAAATACAGTCACTCACTAGTCTAGAACCTATGGCAGGCCTCCTTCACTCGACCGTGCGTACAGCGATTAATACCTACAATTTCGCGTGGTGCCTTTCCCCCAGTCGGTCGGTTGTCACCGCTTGCGCGCAGAACTCGTACGTGCGAGTAGAGTGCGTGGCTGGTGTGCGCGGGGGTCTTATTTCAAGCAGCCTCGCAGTCGCAGGAAACGAGCCATCAAGAATCAACCCAACAGCCACGGATATTAAGCTCAAAATTGTGTACTTGAACTCGCAGACTGTTACGTAGTATCTTCTCTAATCTGTACCTATGGTCATAAAGTCCAAAATACAAGGGATTGATCTGCCCTAAGCTCGATACGAAGTGCCACTTGGTCAATCCCAAACATTTTGGTAAATTCCTGATAAAATTTCAATTTGTATATGACCCAAGGACAGTCAAGATATTCAGTGGTTACTCTTGCCATTCGCAAATGTACGACGAATCTTCCGAAAATATCTATAGCGCCAATTACGAAGACTCGCAATTAAAATCGTCGCTTAAATTGGAGCCGCTTGGGGCACTAATTGCGATATTCCGTGACAAACCTGCAGTGGGCATGATAACTCCACCATCTGAATATTATATTAGTACCGATGGCCTTGCCATGACAGGGTTTTGAGACAGGAAGAACTTTATTAAAGTGACGGAATTAATCTTATGTTTTCACTGTGCCGATTGATGGTGGGCAGCCAGACCACCGAATCAGGGTTACTGGTCCTCCATGTCGTGGAAACTTGCAGTTTTCATGATGAATATCTCAGTAATAACTTGGAGTCTGGATTTGTGCCTTGGCAACAGGCTCGACCCTTATTATATAAGATTTAAACTGAACTGTTGAAATTAAAATTTCATTTTTGTATCTTGAAGATGCACCTTGACCACATTTTTAGTTCAGTACCAATTTTCCTTGACTTAGTTTCCATATTAACGGCAGTCTCTTCTTTGACGTTGTTAGGAAGTCATATCCATCTGAGTCGTGCTTTACATCCAATAAGAATTCATATTATAAAACTATAAATAATTTATACGGCCTAGCGAGTACCTTTCGCAGTCGTCTAGGTAATGCATTGTCTGTCAATAACGGAACTTCTCCAATTAATCCAAGATTCCTATGCAACGGTATGCACGCACGAAGCCATAAGACTGCATCAAAATGCAAAAGATAACATATTATGTATGCTTGCACGATATATCTCTAAACGTCTGATCATTATCAGAAGTCACGTTTGAGCATCGTAAAGATTACGAGTGACTTGACGAATATATAACGTTTTAAAGTAAGTCTTGTACCAGGAAATATTACGACATATTAGCTTGGAAGCGTGTATGGCCTTCTTAATGGAAGATACTAAGAAGAGCAAGAGGAAATAGTCCATAAGAACAAAGCTTGGACTTGGCAATCGATTTGTAATCGTAATTTGTTGTTATAAGTAGACAAGCAGACAGGAGGACGCTGTTTTCCTTTCAATTGATTAAGCTTCAGTAAGGAGTAATGGCTGATGTGGGCAACAAGGCAGGCTTATATGGGATTGGGTGGTTTATATTTGGAGAATGTATCTGAATAGATGGGTCAGGGTCATTACGCCGTTGGAGCCAGAGAACCGGTGACGTCGTTGAGGGAGGTTTAGGAAACGCTGGCGTGATGGTCGGAAATTCGGAAACAGTGAAAGGTTATGAGAAAGATCTTTTCACCTCAGCACCTCAAACAAGCAGGTTTTGCTGCTTAAAGACAGTGAGCAAAATTCGATTTTGCTGCGAGCGTGAGACAAAGTAACTTTTTAATTTTTTTTTTTAAATGCCGAGTCAGTGCTGCGTCTACTCACAACATTCGAAAGAATTGAACTTCACTTTGTTCTGTCACTTTCACTTCGATACGAAAAGAGCGAGAGATAGAAACAAGTCGATTCGAAGTTCGATTTTCAAATTCCATATATAATAGGCTCAAAAAAGAAACCAACAATAAAACGTTCGGAAACACGTCATCTATAAAATTTCAAATCAAGGTTTAAATGTAATTATTACACTTTTCTCTTAATAATCGAATTATATTTTTTTATAATCAAATAAAGAGATGTTGAAGTAAAAAATACGAAGTTTATCATGTATCTACATAATTATTTAAAGTTTGAACAATCTTTATTGTGACAGAATAATTTAGTAATAGTGCAATTTCCGAACGCATCTTTAAAAAATTGCGGGCTTTAAATTTTTATTGTTTTCTTCTTCTGTTCGCTAGCTACAAAGTGCGATACACGTTGGATATTATTAAAATAATAATAAATAAATATGAGTGAATCCAGTGATGATGTCTGCAATTTAACACCGGAAGAATTGAAGCACTATGTAAAAAGCGAATCAGTGAATACTCAAACTGAAGTCGCTAAAACAACAATATCGGTTCCATTGGTTCCAAACAAAACTGGTAGGTACTTTTAATTTGCAAAACTGCAATAATTTTACTTTTAACTTTTAATTTTTACAAATATACATGTGGTTTAAATATTACCAAGTTGTATTTTTTACCTTTAGATTATTTGTTCTCGCTGCTGAAGTGAAAAGTTGTATGTGCTACACGAGACCAAAGTTATTTGCATCTCGTGTCTTTGAATCCCTCGCTGCACTCAGGATTCTAACCAAGAATCACTCGCTACGCTCGTGATTCAAATATAGAATCCTTCGCTTACTCGGGATTCAAAATCAACACTCGCGGCAAAAACCAACTTTGCTCTCTTGTTGCACAAATAACTATTGCCTAGCAGTAAAACAACATAGGTTGGAAAAAAATACATTACTATTTACTAGCCAATATATCTTTACGCTATCTGCAAACTACGATGAACCGCGATCCTGCAAAATATAGGGCTAACCGGCCGGACACCGGACGGATATTCGCGTAGGACTCGTAGAGTTTCATAGCCTCGGCCCTTTTCTGGTGGTCGCCACAATACATTCTGACTATCAGGAGTTGTGATGGTTGGGATAAATGCGGCGAGTTTGATCAAAAAGTTAAATTACAAAGGAATACCTGGGATTGACAGTCTCATTAATAAAATTCTCGATGCTGTTTATCAACCGATGAGCATAAGTAGATCGTCTTTGTAACAAGCTTTTTCGCGAATTACTGGTCCAAATAAGATAATTATTATAATAATTGAAAGCTACAGTATTGCTATACTTTATGTCCTGGAAAATGCAATACTGGATAAGCCACGGATAAAAAGTCCATTATCTTTACACGTGCTAGAAATTAAAGCAATAATAACAAATAACTCGAGAGCCCCTAATAACTCCAATCAGGACAATCGCTCCAACAATCAAATACAATAAAACACTCAATAGTTGTCTCTAATTACCTACGTTATGGTTTCCTATGGAGCAGCGGTTTCTCTTTTACATTCGATTTGTTTTGGTCACGCATGGAAGCTATGAGTTACAATGCAGGCATCAGGATTTTGGTAATAAGTCTAGGTCTAGGTTTTATTATTTTTTTAAACATTTGAATTCAGAACTTAGAATACCAATATTATGATTCGTAGTACGGCCAGACTGCAGCACGGCAAGACTGGTGGGAGGGAGTGAGCAAAAGACGGTACCCTGACCAAAAAATCGGCATGAGATATGAGCGTTCCTATTGGTCTAGCGGCACTGGTGGCGCATGAATTAAAGTAGTGAATACGCCCAGATTTTAGAATAAAATCTTTATAAAATCGAATTTTGGTCTTTTGAAAAAAATAATTCTACAAAAATGTTCGTCATTAAATTGTCTATCCATTAGTGTTAGTACAAAAAATAATCAATGAACACTTTACGAGGAGATGCATAATATCAATAATTATTTCTCATTTTTATGTTTTTTTGGAAGTAGATTAGTGAAATATATACCACATTTAAAAAAAATCTAAATCTACCATTTTAGAATCAATATTATGTAGAAATTTAATGTATTTTTATTAATTGATATTTCTTTTTAAATAACGAGTAGATAGCTCCTAAAAACAGCACAAAAAACGGCTTGCGCGGCGTTTTGCTCGGGGTACCGCCTTAAGGCGTGCTTTCCTAAGCATGGAGTAATCTCGGTATGTAATGATCGTCACCCATCCACGGACTGACCTCGGCAACCTTTGCTTATCCTCGGTAATTGACCCTTGCGGCTGGTATTATTTAGTCCGGCGCTCCTCTTCAAAGCTATAATAGTCCCACTGTTACAGCTTTATGAATCCTCAATCATATTTAATTGACATTTGTCTGTACAGGCACACACCTAAAACAATACACGATCAAAGGAGAAATTTGTTGGGGAATTCCACTAGTAATAATAAATTCTACGAGCTGGGGACTTGGATAGTTATCGTCAACTGTCAGTTTGATTTACTACTAGGAATTTACAGAGTTCTACCTACTAATAAGGACTTGCAAATCTAGTTATTACCGGTTCCAGGATTCAAAATGGACTGTTTTATTTACGTATCGTAACTTTTTAGGGTTCCGTAGCCGAATGGCAAAAAACGGAACCCTTATAGATTCGTCATGTCTGTCTGTCTGTCTGTCTGTCTGTCTGTCTGTCTGTCTGTCTGTCTGTCCGTCCGTATGTCACAGCCACTTTATTCGGAAACTATAAGAACTATGCTGTTCAAACTTGGTAAGTAGATGTATTCTGTGAACCGCATTAAGATTTTCACACAAAAATAAAAATAAAACAATAAATTTTGGGGGTTCCCATACTTGAAACTAAAACTAAAAATATTTTTGTTCATCAAACCCATACGTGTGGGGTATCTATGGATAGGTCTTCAAAAATGATATTGAGGTTTCTAATATAATTTTTTTCTAAACTGAATAGTTTGCGCGAGAGACTCTTCCAAAGTGGTAAAATGTGTGTCCCCCCCCCTGTAACTTCTAAAATAAGAGAATGATAAAACTTAAAAAAATATATGATGTACATTACCATGTAAACTACCAGCGAAAATTGGTTTGAACGAGATCTAGTAAGTAGTTTTTTTTAATACGTCATAAATCGTAAACCGCAATTTACCAAGTACGGAACCCTTCGTGCGCGAGTCCGACTCGCACTTGGCCGGCTTTTTTTATGTGCTTGTTGGCATGACAATGATAAAGGACCTCATACATACCGAGTACATACCTTAACCCCATCAATCGACCAATAACATAGGCAGAAATCCACAACACTATCTCGCACGTGATTGGTCGATTGATGGGATCAAATCTTTCGCCTTTCCGAATTCACTTTCGCAATTAGGCTGCTGGTTGTCTTTTGAAGATATTTGGCAGTTGTGGTATCCTGTATGATAAACGTGGCGGCACTTGACTGTTTACGTCTATTCAATATTAAGTTCAGGGGAGGAGAATTAATTAATGAATTAATAAATAAATAATTATGAATAAATTAATTAATTATTCTTCTTCTTAGCGTGTCGATGGCAAACATAAAAATTTAAAAATTGTGATTGGCCCAGAATTCAGCCACGGCAACACCATTCGGTGACGCAGTCATAAGGTCTTCGCAAGTACAGGTGACAGGGCATGCTGCGCACTCCTTAAGGTGGGCCATGGTCTGCGGAGATATGCTGCACAAGCACTGAAGACTAGTGCCATCAGAGAACCCCCACCTGCGGAGGTTGTCTTTGCTGCGGCCAACCTGAGTGCGGAGTCTATTCAGGGTTTTCCAGGTCGACCACGGCAGAGTGTGCCCAGGCGGGAGACTCTTCGACGGCCCGATGAAATTTTCAGGAGGCTTGAGTTTCTCTCGCCAAAGGTCGCATCTCGCTGAAGAGGAGTTGCCATCACAAAATTTCCGGATTTTTAAGCGCTGGGGCACTGAGCTGTAATTATGCATTGGGTGGCGAGGGTCGTTTTCTAGTTTCGCCCTCTCTATGCGACTTGCTATAATGAATTATTAATGAATTAATAAATAATTAATTATGGATGAATGAATTAATTATTAATGATATTAAGTAATGAATTCGAGTGGACGTCATAGAAAGACATACATAGACCTTATTGGTGATGCCTTTCAGAAAGGCCAAGTGCGCAGTACTCATAACCGGCGTGTGTGTATGACTAGATGTATGAACGTGAGTGAAGCAAAATAAGTATGTAAGGATCGTTGCAGGTGGCGTTCTGCCTACCCCCATGGGAAAAAAAAAATATAGTTGGTCAAACGCTAGACCAATTGATTGTTTCTAAGTACAAAAGCCAATCGCTTCGTGTCAATTAAGCCATCAATTAAATAGAAAGTCCTACTTACTGCCAAGAGCTTCTCACGAGGTAGTAACAGTGAGTATTTCCTATCTTATTTATTTATTCATGAATCCATTGCCTTTTTCTGCCGATCGTAAAAAGCTAGAGTACGTTTGTAGGTTACTGTGTGGTCTGGCCGTTAATTGAACCTAGTAAATAGATGGAAATCTCGCAGGTTAATGTTTTCCACAGATAGGTCCGACGCGATGCGATAATACGACAATGCTACAACGATGTGACGATGAGTTTTCACAGATAATTTTATTGGAACTTTTGTACAGATATAACAATTTCTGTAAAAATGCATCGTCGCCGTTTGTTAAAAACGCCGGTGTCATAGAAAATAAAACCATTTATTTTAGTATACACGGTGGGTTTGGAAGAGAAAAAAAATTGGGCCCCCACAATATGGCGCCCAAAATCCGCCATTTTTTATGTAGCCAGTGTTACTCGCAAGGTTAACCCCCAGTTTCCCAGCTCAAAATTATCGGAGAATTAATGTGACAAAATGTCAAACACGCGTTATCTGCTGTGATTGGCAGATAACGCATGCTTGACAATTTGTCACATTAATTCTCCGATAATTTTGAGCTGGGAAAATGGGGGTAAGACGAATCGATTGACGTATGAATCATCAAAAACGGCCAACGCGTTTGGTCTCTAGAACGCCACATAGGAACAAAGATAAGAAAGAGAGAAAGAAAATGAGTTTATTTGCATTAATTGTTCTTTTTACCCGACTGCCGAAGGAGAGTAATGTGTTTATCAGTCTACGTATGTATGTATGTTTGTTCCCATATGGCTTTCCAGAGACCAAACGCGTTGGCCGTTTTTGATGATTCATACGTCAATCGATTCGTCTTAACCCTGCGAGTGTCATAGGCTACATTAAAATTGGACAATAGAAAAATGGCGGCTTTTGGGTGCCATATTGTGGGGGCCCAAATTTTTTTTCTTCCAAACCCATCGTGTGGGGTTTCAATAAAGATTTTTAAGAGGTGATTTCAAAAATATATAACACTTATATGTTTACATGTATCTAATTCGAAAAAAAACTAACTAAAAAGTTATAAACAAAAAAAGTTAATTCAAAAAATCAAAAAAATCCGGAGGATACATCAGATTTTGGTCAGCCAGCCCGCGAATAAGTATCCTCCGACTGCACAGCATGATTTTTTCCTTGTTTTTACGACTTTTTAGTTCGCTTTTTAAGCATTCGGGTTTTTTTTTAAATTTGTATTGTAACACATTTTGGTACAATGAAAACTGTTAAAACTTACAAAAAAATACTATAAAACAATTCTTCGCTGTATTAAAAAAAAACACGAACCGAGTAAACCCTTTTACTTGCAGGTCGCTGCTAACACCATCTATAGCCGTGGAACTGAACCGAACGCAATCGATGTTCTTAGAAAAATAATCAGTTTAATCAGACGAAAAACGCTAGTTATGTCGGCACGGTTTCTTTGTATAGGATGAGGCATCTGGCTAGTATTATATTATCTGTGCCCATAGAAATTCAAAAGTTGAGCTTTATTATTCTATTCAGTTTTAAGAAAAATATTGTACAAGCTTATAATAATATAAGGTATAAAGAGAGGGGGGAAAGCTTGAAGGGCATCAAAAATGTTCTTGTATTTCTATACCTTAAATTCTAGGAGAATGTTTGAACAGCAGGCATACTATTTTAAATAACAAGCGTACATTTTGTTTAAAAAACTAAAAGCAAATTTAATAATATCGAAATATTTAATTAAAAAATACTCAAAGATAAAACGTCTGATGGATACCAATGACCTACATAGCAGGCCCAAAAACTGCCGTCATTTATAAAGGCCACAAGTTGGATGGGAGGCTTTCCACTAACAAAATGTTGCAGACAACAGCTGGCGAGCGCAATCCCTGACATTAAGATTGAAATAATTCTTAAAAGAAAAAGAAATGTTGTACATCTCTGCGTACAGTCGCAAACAAAAGCATTAAATTTATTTTTACAAAAGGATTAAATAGCTTTTGACAGCGGCTTGGATCATGTGAGATTTGAAAATTATCCCAAGGGAACAATATTCTTTGTCATGTCATGATAAATGTGGTCTATCAGTGTGTCAACTTTCATCCAAATTTATTCAGTGTTATAGCATAATTGATTAATAAACAAACAGAAATTCACATTTATTTTATCACAAGGATTAAGACAGACCGAAAATGATCATTAATTTAAACGAAAATACCTACATATCATAAGTTTTCATTGGCCATAAGCAGTAAGCATATCCGTCAATAATTGGCAATTGAACCATTATTGAATTATGATAGAAAACCCAATTTGCCCAACTCTATGTTGTTATTTCGAAAAAATATTCCACATTTTCTTTACTATCTTCTTGGCTTGCCAATAACAACCTAACCGTGAGTGATCCACTCAATAGAAAAATAAAAACGAATGATATCGAATTGATAAATTATTTCCTCCGCTGTGCATGTTAGTCTTTGTTCAGCGAATAAGAAAAACATATATTAGATCGGTTCCATTTGCCGATGTTATGATTCGAGTCACGAGTAGACTGGGAATGTGGGTTCTCTATTAAGTATGTTTTGTGACGAAGACATTGTATATTTTGACTTCGTATCGTGTCGTGTCGGGTGGTAAAAATGGGTTTTTCCGCGGTCGTTATTATGTAAGGTCATACAAAACATCACCCCTCAACATCATCATCATCATTTCAGCCGAAAGACGTCGACTGCTGAACATAGGCCTCCCCTAAGTTTTGCAATCTTAACCAGGTCATCAGTCCACTTAGTGGGAGGCCTGCCAACGCAGCGTTTTCTAGTACATCACGCCTGCATGGTTTGAATGTGTAGGTAGTGGTATTTCTACCATGATGTCTGACCTGATGATGTCCAGCCCAGCCCAGGGCCCAGGCACGAGCCAGGGGCTCCCAGTAATTATTGAAGAACACAACCTGGTCCGACGACTAATGTCCGCAGAAAAAGAAAGTTCATCCGAGCTCGCCGATAGTATACAATTGACGGAAAATCTTAACATCGAGATTTACAAAACACAAGAATGGTACAGCGCCATCTATCGAGCTTATGTTATTGGTCTTTCGGGCACAAATTCAGACTCCGAGACACTGAAAAAATCGAAATGGAAAAACCCAATATAATTTTCCTAAACCGAGGTATAAAACCTAGGAAACAACGCACAGCTGCCACTGTTTCCATTAGATACTAGATCACCGAAGCGGTTTGAAAGTCAAGTACTTCTGCAAGACCGAAATATACTCACATACTCGAAGCTAAGAACTTTTAAATGTACTCTCACGGTAGCGGCAATAAATTCGGTAGATACGTCGATATTTCGTTGAATTTCATCCAGAATTGAATTCTACAACGGCCATAACTTCAGTTTCTTCCATAAATGTACTGCGAATTTTATTGTATATGTTTTGACCTTTTAAAAGAACATTACTTTTATTACGTTTTATTTTCGTTTCGTGTTTGTTGAGATAAGCAGGTCGAACTTTGAGCTCATCGTTTTTAATCCAATTTCACAAGAAATAAGAAATCCAGACCACCTAAAGAAATAATCAGTTCTGAAAATTGACGACCCGACGACCTCCTGAACCGATATCCAATATCGTTTGATTTAAAATCTTAATGCTTTCCGTTAAGGTTGGCATTTGTTTGTAGGATTTCTTTTAATAAAACCGCATAGTCCACGAGGTATGTCTTCACTCATTTTGTATTAGTATCATCAAATTGATGAATGAACTTTGCTCGCGACTGTACGCCGAGTCGGATTACACCAGGTGTTTCCGCTCAGGTGTCGGTTCTCTTAGACTTGATTGTATTAGATATATTATGTATTTTATTATGTATGTATGGAAGTTGAATAAGCTGTCATGCATAAATGTATGAGTGATGTTTCGGAGAAATGAGTCCAGTGATCTAATTTTTGACAAAAACGAAAGTGAAATTAGGGGCATACTAAGTCATTTATTTACTTTATAAGTGTCTTTTGAAAGTACAAGATTGAATTTTCTGTATACTAACTACATTACTGGACAAAATAAGGCATAATTTATGGATTATTCAGCACTTAGGCGCAGATATCCCTGCTTAGCTGATTTTAAAATGAGAATCACATCTAAACGGCTAGTCGTGATTTTTTGTAAAAAATGTATGTTACATATACATTAGACCATTTTCTTAAATAATTTGATCTAAGAAAATTTTAAGTTTTATTCGTATAACATAGTGTATTTAAGTTGTAAAGTTATGTCTAACACGGACAAAAAATGTCAATTGCACCAAAACCACTGGGCGTATTTTAATGGAATTATCACCAACTCAGAGTCAATTTTATCATCTACATTTTGGTCTGACGCTTTTTTCAAGCCATAGAATAATAAGGAAAGTACAAAAAACTACAAAATTTTTGAGTCGCGCGGGTTGGAAACGAGTGCGCGTTTTGTTCCCTCAAGGTCTTTGGCGACTATTGTTGGTACGGTCAAATCAATTGAAAAGTTACATCGATGATATGAGTGTGTGTGTAACCATATATGTTCTTCATTTAGGACAAAATATGAAATGTACTATAAAAAGTACAAAATGTATTTGTACTTTCACAGATAATATAATCCTCAAGCCTCATCCCATACAAAGAAACCGTGCCGACGTAACTAGCGTTTTTCATCTGAATAATCTTGTTAGTTTTGTAAGTACATCAATCGCGTTCGATCCCGATTCACGGCAATAGATGGTGTTAGCAGCGACTTGCCAGTAAAAGGGTTTACTAGGTTCGTGAATATTTTTTTCTTTAAATACAGCGAAGGTTCGTTTTATAGTATTTTTTTGCACGTTTTTACAGTTTTTTTTGCACCAAAATGTGTTACAGTGCAAATTTTAACAATCGAGTGGAATACCTCAGAAATTAAAAAATGCGCCATCTATTGGCATCAATTTTAAATGATTCGTTCAAATAATCTTTGAAATGTGAATTAAGATCCCAATATTTCATTAGTTTGTACTTAGGAGAGTTGATAAAACAAGAACATAAATTTTTATGTTCAATTCCAGAAAATGTTAATTTTACACACAATTATATTGATTTGTGTGTACATGTCGCGCCATCTAGTGAGATTTATTTGAACCAAATTTTCTTTCTTAGCAATGAGACCCCGTGGTACTTTGTAAAGAACATTAGATACAACAAAATATTGTAACAGTCGAAGACCCACTTGTTAAAGCCATTCGTGACGTACTCGAAAGCCAGTCAGTATTTCTCTAAAGTGGCTATGTCCTAAATCTAGTACCTACTATCTGTATGAAACAAGTAATGTTTGGAACTGTTCCAACTGATATCAGAACATTTTAGTAGGTTTGGGTAAGTAATGTTTAACTTAATGTTTTAAGTAAGGGTCTGTTAAAGGAAGTTAGAACCCGCATATTGGCTATGAAATTATTATTACAATTATTTTAGTGGAAATGGAGTAGTTTAAAATGGGTAGTATTTAAACGAGTGACTGTAAATTAAAGTTTTAGGTGAAAAAATAATTTGCTTTATTGTATTACTATTGTGAGCGACTGACTGCGAGCGACGAGAAATCAACAGAACAGCAACTTACAGTCATACATACATAAACTCACGCCTTTTTCCATGGGGTTAGGCAGAAGAACGCCACCTGCTACGATCCTTACATTCTTCTTCTTAATTTGAGTTACTTAAAATACAAAATGAGAAGCTCCATAATATTTGAGCGACCTAATATCGAGTGTCAACGTTACGTCCTGCATTTTTTTTCAATATTTGGCGACTTGAAAATAAAAGATTGTCGACGGAGCCCGGGCCTCCTTTTTCTGTCTGCGGGGTCTAAATTTGCCTTACATGAAGGAGATGACGGGTGCTAAGTTCGTTCGCTTTGCAGGTTCTCTTCAGCTCCAGTCATCCCCTTCGAACCTAACCTATCCGTGACGGGGTGCTCTAAGTTCCCGAGCTCGCTTCGCTCGCTCTTGAAAAAAACGTCTCTATCTTAATATCGAAGTTGCTCTCTCTGTATTTCTAGTCGCTCACTTTATTTAGTAGCCCGGCTAGAATTTTTATATCTGAAATGGATTAATCACACTTTTTGTAAGCTCGTTCTGGATTTTATTATAAATCAATATTCGTCGTTAGTTAAGTTAATTTTTCGCTTATTCAAATTCATACCGCTCAAGTTATTAAAACAGTATCTCATCATCAGTCGATAAGATTTTTTATTTCGATCGTTTTATAATTCCCCGTTTAAAATGTCATCGAGATATAAACACGTTCTTTTTAAATTAGCAAAAGGCTATAACTATTTATTTATTTTTCTACACTCACAACGTAATGTTCTAAATATGAGTTCAAAAAATATAGTATAAACACGTAGTTTATATAGGTTAAATTAAAAAAAACTTACCATTACAGTGCAACATTTTCCTTCGATTTTCAAACAACTGCATCATAAAATAACTTTTTAATTTTTATAGCACACTTTTACTTTTTAATTTATTGGCGCTTAAGTTCTCATTGACAGTGACAGTCATGGCGCAATGAGAATCTAAATTGCCCACCATACTGCATATTTTTTTCTGTTTCCACTTTTATTTTATTTCAACTGTATGAGTGAAGATAAAATAGTGTTTGCAACGGCATATAATTAGGTATTAAACTACTATTATTTATTGAAAAGGCACACCAACGACTCATTTACAAATTAATATCAGAAAATAAAATTCAGAAAATATCCAAGTGTAAGCAAGTCACTTTAATTACTACTACGTGAACTATGTGTTGCTATGTAAATTTAATTAAGGAGACTGTAGAATGCGGTTGCCTATTCTGAAAATACGATTGGTTTTGTACCGATTACATTTCGAGGAGTGTGCGATGGATTTGATTTTTCAAGTCACGAGTGAATAGTTTACTTCTAGGGAGGCATGCTTCACCGTCGACCATAATCATCGACGGTAAGACAGAGGTCAAAAGCGTCAATAATAAAAAAAATAACCTTTATCTTTTCCAAACGTTCAAACACCGTAAACAAATGCACGGGTTAACCTAAAAAATCAAAAAACCAACCATCCCTAAAATATGCACAGTCATGCCAAATGAAAGCTTCAAAATCTACCACATATATATTGGATACCTACCCTCGTAATCTGTAAACAGTACCCACCTTCACAAATCAGTCGAACTTATCAGCACATCCAAGGTGCTAATATGTAAATGCGACGCTCCAAATCCCGGGCTTGCCGGGATCCCGGGATGGCGGGATCCTGCCGACGCGGGACAAACAGAATAACATATAGTTGAGGCTCAGGCCGGATCTCGGGATCACGCATCTGTCGCTCTTATCATTCTTATTCTATGGCTGTTGGTTTATTAAAATCGCTGAGTTTGACGTTATTGTGAAGAGGATTTTGTTTTTGAATAATCAGAGTACAAAAAATATATTCTCAGTAGCACGAGGTGCCAGCGCTAAAAAAGAAAATTTTGTTTAAAAAATAACTTAATTCAAAAAACCCGACTGCTTCAAAAGCGAACTAAAAAGTCGTAAACAAGGAAAAAATCATGCTGTGCAGTCGGAGGATACATATTCACGAGCTGGCAGACCAAAATCTGGTGTATCCTCCGCCTGCACAGCATGATTTTTTCCTTGTTTACGACTTTTAAGTTCGATTTTGAAGCAGTCGGGTTTTTGGATTTTATTAATTAAGTTTTTTTATTTATAACCTTTTAGTTAGTTTTTTTAGAATTAGATTCATGTAAACATATAAGTGTTATATATTTTTGAAATCGCCTCTTAAAAACCCTAAAACCATTTATTTTGATACCCCACACGATGGGTTTAGAAGAAAAAAAAATTGGGCCCAACAATATGGCACCCAAAATCGGCCATTTTTCTATTGTATTTTAATGTAGCCTATGACACTCGCAGGGTTAAGACGCATCGATTGACGTATGAATCATCAAAATCGGCCAACGCGTTTGGCCTCTGGAACGCCATATAGGAACAAACATACATACATACGAGTACATACATACATACTTACATACATACATACATAGACTGATAAACACATTACCCTCCTGCGGCAGTCGGGTGAAAATATATCTAGATGGCGCGAGGTGCACCGATTTGTTATTGAATTTTTTGTAAAATTAAAAATGTCTGGCAATGAACATAAATGTTGTATTTTCTTGTTTATTCAACTCTCCTAAGCACAAAATTATGGAATAATTGAGCACTTAATTCACATTTCAAAGAATATTTGAATGGATCATTTAAAATGGGTGCCAATAAATGACGCGTTTTCATATTTCTGAGGCATTCCACTCGATTGTTAAGATTACCAACAAATACTATAAAACAAGTCTTCGATATACGTATTTAAATAAATAAAATATTCACGAACCGAGTAAACCCTTTTACTTGCAAGTCGCTGCTAACACCATTTATCTATCGCAGTGGAACGGAACCGAACGTGATCTATGAACAAAAAATAATCAGTTTAATCAGACGAAAAACGCTAGTTACGTCGGCACGGTTTCTTTGTATGGGATAAGGTATCTGTATGCTAGTTAATATATTATATGTGCCTGTAGTCAGTTATATTTTGGTTTCTGTATAACGTTTGTATCTCTCAGATGGACCCAAAAAGTTAACCCATTCAACATTTATTGATATTTACAAATACTTCAAATTCATAAAAGCTTTTACCATCCCGCTGCCTTCCTTCATTAAGTTATAAAATGTTTATTTAACCATTGTAAATACCCCTAAACATTAACCTAATATCGAAGAGCCTTTTAATCCGCTTCAACGACCAACAACGTTTCCCCGAATCCCCAATAATACGCTTCTCATACATTTTTAAATTATCCACTCACCCTCAATTATTAAAAAAAAACACCACAGAATTTTCTAAAAAAAGAGGCAAACGCTTTTAACAGATTTCCATCTTTCATCGGCAGAGACCTAGACTAAATATCGAGATATTTAATTTTGCCCGCGTATTCAATTTTGAGCAAAAACGCTTCCACAGATGGTTCTGAAGTATAATCAATCAATATCAGGCGAATTCGCAGAATCATTATGAAAACAGTTTATTATCGATATTATGGTGAATAGCGGTTACCGTTCTTTTGAAAAGCAAATAAGTTAAGCTATGCAGTTTGTATAGAAAGGTTCGATTCAAAATATGGGCAGAACACGGCTAGGCATGTTTTATGAATTGGGACCGAAATGTTCTGTGTCACAATTGTCGCATCGAAAAATGTCCTTTATAAAGGACATATCTCTGACGTGTGACATGTACTATAAAAAGGACAAAACGACAGATCTTGTGCGCTATTCTATACAGTTTAAATTTTTGGTAGTTGTAAAATGATTGTGTTTGTAAGTAGCTACGGAGTTATTCTTTTTTATAATCGATAGGCTCGCGTTTGACCACTATCTCGCCTGATGGTAAGCGATGATGTGATCCACGGTGAAGCACGCTTGCCTAGAAGTAACCTATTCACTCTTGACTTAAAGACCCTAAGGTTGTAGCTATTAGGGAACAAAGTCTCCGGCAGGGAACTCCACTCTTTAACTGTGCGCACAATGAAAGTATTAGCAAAACCTTTGAGCGTGTGGGTGGGATTTCAACCATGTACCGATGGTGCATGACATGACCGTACGTCTTGAAGTCCGATGATGGAAAGGGCTAGGCGGAATCAAATTGTGCAGTTCCGTCGCACACTCCCCGAAATGTAATTCGGTGTCGATGTTCGAGGCTCTGTGGCTTTGACGCGACGAGTGCTTCGTTGCCAATAAGCCTCTTGGCCCGTCTGTGAATCGACTGAAGTGCATCAAGCTGGTATTTTGTAGATCCGTCTCAGAGTGAGAGCAGTATTCCATGCATGACCGAACTTGTGCTTTATACAAAATGTGTTTAAGGTGTCATTGCCACCACTGATGGCTTTATTTGATAAATCTTTTGATGAAATAATTAAACGTTATGAAAGACCTTGCTTTAAGTTTGGATGACACTATCGAACATTGTATTTTTTTTAAGTTGTATTTAATTTAGTGGACGCAAAAAGTTGTCACCCACATAATTATAGATAGGCCAACGCCGACTTTCTGTCATGTGCAATACTAGCTATATAAAAATAGGCATCGTAGATGCGTTTGGATGTGAACGGAGTGGTGACACTTGGGTGAGGCCTTTGTCCAACAGTGGACGTCTTCCGAATTAAATGAAGATGAGGTGCGTTTGTATCTCTGAGACAAAAATTGTAAAGTCTAACTTGTCTAAAACAACACATTCTATTCCTTTTCCCCTGGCTTACCTCTACTTACCCCTTGGCGGCAGAAATAGTAGGTATAGTGGTTGTACCATTTTTTTAAGACAATAAAAGCCACTATTCTACTATTACAAGTCTGCCATGCAATACATTGATAAACAGATCATGTCCAATCCCATTTTCGTCCTCTAAATCAATAACAGATGACTGATCACCGCTGAGCATAAAAGGTATACCAGTCCTTATAAGTACTTGTGACATGAGCAATTTAGTAACATTCCATATACATCAGTCGTCACGATGTAGGTCGGTTATCACCGCATAAGACGACCTCGGTATCGCGTTACAAATGCGATATGAGCAATTATGTCATAAGGCAATGACCCAGAGATTCGCTAACATTTGTACTTTGTAAAGTACATTTTGTGTGCTATATTAAAAGTCTGTAAAAGGCACTGTTTGCTTTTAGTACTCGTAGAAATGTAACACGCTATCACGCCTGTTTTCCTCGAAAGGCTAGGCAGAAGTAGTACCTGTAGACCCTGTAGTACTCTGTCACCAGTTATTTTTGGGTCGCATTTAGTAGAGGCCGATACAATTATATCATTAACCAAGCACAATTTCAGACTTAATGCGACTACCCAAACAACTCAAACAAGAAATACCAATAGCATCGGGCTGGGAATCAAACCCACCACGACACGAATATGAGATTCAGCAGTAGCGGTTACAACCACTAGCCAACGAGCGAACTAGGTACCTATATAAGTAAACTGGTTGTACGATACTTGAACGATTCCGTTTAAGGTTTTAACTACAAATAAGGTACGCGCTGGTCTTATGCTCATTATTTCATAATGGGATACTGCCTATTGCTCTTTTTTTTTTTGGTTTGGAAATCATCCAATGACTTCTCCCGCTCTGGTCGAAGTGGAACGACGTGTCAGACTTTTACTGACTAAAACCCACCCGTGTTACTACAGTTCCTTGTGTCAGGGCCGCGGTAACTCTCTCTTTCAAATTTATCCGCGACCGGTTGTTGCAAAAATAAGGGTTTCGCCGATGTGTTCACTGCTGTCAGCCTATGATACAGATCTGACAGCAGCTTTGCCAAAGCATTCCGTGTTACCCAGTTACTGGGTTGTGGAGTTCAGATAGACTGTCGCTTCATGTAAATACCGGTACTCAACTGCATTTGGTTAGGTTTGAAGTCAACCCCAACAGTGGAAAAGGCTATGCAGATTGCAACGAAATTTAAAATATCTCGGTTAAATGAATAAATTCGTAATCTTCTTCAATATTTCCCATGACCTATTTAAAACATATTGCAATATAGGTAACCTTTTTTGATACGCTTTTCTTTACTTTGAGCATTTTTTTCGCGGATATAATGTTATGTATTTGTTGAGGAAATTCTCACAGATTCATTATTCAAGAGGATTCTTCAGATGGATCGCTACCCCCGTATTCTTTTGTTCTGTGTTTTATTGAGAGCTACTCGGTACACGTGTCGGGGTGGAAGATATTTTGCATTGTTTGATATTCGTCGAACAAAAAGGAAAGCTTTGTTTGAAAAAGTTCGGTTTTTCCGCTGATTGTTAACTTCATAAAATCTGATCTATTTAACATATAGGAAATTGGGATGCATATGTTTAAGAATACCGTTTTTTTTTGTGTGGGAAATCATCCAATGACGTCTCCCGCTCTGGGTGAAGCGGGAGGGCGTGTCAGACTTTTACTGACTAAAACCCACCCGTGTTCCTTCAGTTGCTTGTGCCAGGGCCGCAATAACTCTTTTTCAAATTTATCCGCGACCCAGACAGGCATCGGCCCTAGCGGACCCCGTCAGTTATTGCTGATATCTCTTTGAGGCGCGCGTGGAACACTACGCGCGGGCCTGGTCCTTATCGGACGACGAGCTACCCATTACTCGCCGTCCGCAAGCCCGCGCCTATGGTGGCCGGGAATCGGCTTGCGACTCCCGACGCCCGGGGCGTCTCCTTCGGTGGCTAGGGGCGTGAGGTCTTCTCCGTTGTGTCGCCCTCACGCGTTCCGCCACCTCCTTCGCGAGCATTACTGCTTCACTGAAGGAGGTGACAGCTTCCCATGCCCTCTCGCACCGTAACATGGCCTGAACCAGGCCGGACGCGAGAGGTCGCCACCGCTGATCGCCTCTACGAGGACACGGCGGTTCTCCGACCAAGCCGGGCAGACCTCCACCGTGTCCTCTAGGCGATCCACACAATGGTGACGCAGCCGTGTCCGGTGAGGACCTGCGTCAGGCGGAAGGTGATGACGCCGTGGCGCCTCTCAAGCCACTCCTCAAAGAGGGGCCTTATCGCCGCAATGGTGGCGTGCCCAGATGTTTAAGAGTAGGTACTCTTAAACATCTGGGCACATCGACAGCGACTTTGTTTTATACTATTTGCAGGTGCAAATAGTATAAAACAAAGTCGCTGTCGACGTTATTTTTAGGGTTTCGTACCAAAGGGTAAAAACGGGACCCTATTACTAAGACTCCGCGGTCCGTCTGTCACCAGGCTGTATCTCATAAACCGTGTTAGCTAGACAGTTGCATTTTTCACAGATGATGCATTTCTGTTGCCGCTATAACAACAAATACTGAAAACAGAATAAAATAAATATTTAAATGAGGCTCCCATACAACAAACGTGTCTTTTTTTATGTTTGTTGCGATAATGGTACGGAACCCTTCGTGCGCGAGTCCAATTTGCATTTGGCCGGTTTTGTGTCTCCGCTAACTTCTTCTAAACCGCGCAACAGACTTTGATACAGTTCTCATTAATAAAAGCGATAAATGCGGAAGGTTTGGGTCGCTTGTATGTTTATAATATAAACTTAATCTTATGTAGGAACAACAACAGTATATGCGGGTATGCTGTATCTTGGCCTACCCTGTTGGAAAATAATGGCTAATTGTAGGGTGATAGAACATATTATAATTATAGTTTTTACTTTATGATTTCATAACAAAATTGCAAGCACATAAAAAACACATTATTATGTATGAATTTGAATTATTACAGTTGCCCGATTCGATTGAGTAGAAAAAAAACATTTACCATAATTAATAGAATGCAATAAATACAAAACAATTTAGATTATTTTTGGACATAGATTTAAGATACAAATAATTAGGTTAACAATTATATAAGATAATATACCCGGTAAACAATGGTTTTAAAACATAATTATGGAATTTAATTTAATTTGTTAAAGCTGATAAAACCATCAATTAGGTTAATAATTATAATTAATTAAACATGATATGTTTATAATAATACCCAGTAAACAATGGTTTTAAAATATGTGGAAAATTAATTAATCTGTTTAAGCTGATAAAACCACAGTACCAGAGCTGCGGATATTTACTGGTCTCTGTTTATCCGTAATTTTCATAAATGTTCTGTTTGTTGTTATATACGTGGCTTCAATCCCACCGCACTATTCCCAAACCACTGCAACTCCTGAAAGCCAGAATCAACAGTGGCGACCACCAGAAAAGCGCCGAGGCAATGAAGCTCGACGAAGTCCCGGAAAATGAATTGAACTGTCTTGGATCCCGCAACGAAATTAATCAGAAAAGAATAACGGAGGAGTAGGAAAAATGTAAATTTCCACTTCCCTCCATATCAAGCAGGAGACAGAACAAACAAGGCCAATAGGCACAAAGGGTCATATACAACTGGGATAAGCCCAGTTGCATAGCACCACGGATAAAATAAAATAAAATATATATATATATATACGTGGCCTATATTACAATATTGACTAGAAACAAACATTATGTGGTTTTCCCGTGAGTGGCTGTAGATACTTTCATTTACTGTAGACACGGGCATCCAACGCAAAGAAAGACATTTTGGTTCAAATAAAGTACAAGATGGCGTGATAAGTTTCGACTTTTATTGAGTTTAGTCAAATATTAAGATTTTCTATAGACGATCATAAAAATGTGTGTTCTTGTTTGATTAACTCTCCTAATCAAAAAATTAAGGAATATTAGGCTCTTAATTAAGATTTCAAAGATTATTTGAATGGATCATTTAAAATTGTTTCCAATAGATGGCGCGGTTTTAAATTTCTGAGTCAAACACTCGATTTTTTTAATTTGTTCTGTTACACATTTTGGTACAATAATGAAACTGTAAAAACGTGTCAAAAAATACTATAAAAAAATCGTCGCTATTTATTGTGTATTTTTATATATTTGAAAAATTAAGTATTTACGAACCGAGCAGATCCTTTAACTTGCAAGTCGCTGCTAACGCCATCTATATCCGTGGAACGGAACCGAACGCAATCGAAAAATAATCAGCTTAATCAGACCAAAAACGCTAGTTACGTCGGCACTATTTCTTTATATGGGATGAGGCTTCTGTATGTTAGTATTATATTATCTATGCTTTAGGCATACTCTGGGCGAATATAGCGACACTTGGGGGAAGCCTATATTCAGCAGTGTATGTCTTTCTGCTGAAATCATGATGATGATACTCTGGAAAGCCTATTATGAGCTATTCCTAACTATGTTTCTAGGCATTTTAGTCAGTAAACCAATTCCATCGGAATTCGCCTTCCTGCTATCGATTGACTCCGACTATTCACTCTTATCTCTAGAGAGAACAATATCTACAACTATACTAATTCAGTGTCAATCGAAATGTTAGCAACACGAATCGCTGCATTTTTCTGCGGTACCGGCAAAATTAAAAATCTCTAGCCACCAGGATCTGCTAAATACCAGCTTGATGCACTAGAGTCGATCAAAAAGCGGGCCAAGAGACTCATCGGTGATAAGGCGCTGGTCAAGTCGAAGCTCCAGTCTTGAACATCGTCGCCGAGTTGCCTGCTTGTCGGTTATTTATCGGTTTCATTTCGGAGAGTGTGCGATGGAATTGCGCTATCTAATTCCACCAAGCCCGTTTCATCATCGGACTACCAGACGTATGACGATGCGCCATCGGTACCGTCCACCATGTACCGATGGCGCATCGCCATACGTCTCACCCATACGCACAAAACGTTTTGGGAACACTTTTATTGTGCGTACAGCTAAGGAGTGAAATTCCCTGCCGGAGTCTGTTTCACGACAGCTACAATCGGGGGGACCTTTATGTCAAGAGTGTATAGGTTATTTCTAGGCAAGCGTGTTTCACCGTCGACCACATCATCGCTTACCATCAGGTGAGATAGTGGTCAAGCGCGAGCCTAAAGGAGATAAAAAAAAAACAAAAGAAAGCTTTTTTTTTTACTTATTTTACTGCCCATTGAATAAGGTACTTGAAATTTGGTAATAATGTTAATTATTACTATATTTTACTAACAAATACCAATATATTGATAAATGAAAGAAAGAAAAAGTATTGACTTGCCACAAAACGACATACAAACATTACATTACAAGAAGAAGAACAGTGGTAGTAGATTTTGAAAACTAAACCCTTCCCAATATTGTGAGTAGTGCTTAAATTTTGCCCCATTTTTCCTATAAAAACTATTGCAACTTGATTTTCCTTCACCGTTATACCAAGCTAAACTTAGAAAGTACATATGAATTTGAAGAAGGCACATTGGTTCTTGCCCGGATTTGAACCCACGACCTCAAGCACTGGAGGCGAGGTCATAGCCACTGGACCACCACGACGTTACTTCGTTGTACTTTCTAGGTTTATCTTGGTCATGCAACACGACAGGCAACGGTGAAGGAAAACATCGTGAGGAAACCTGGACTTACATATAGTTTATATAAGTCTGAAATAGCCAAGTCAGAGGTCTGAGGGTTTCCCAGAGGCAGCTTAATTAACTCTGACACCAGAGGTGGCCACATCCTCATACGAAAATGAAGATAAGATATATTTATTTGCCCAAACATGTGTATACATACAACAAATCATTACACTTGCATGCAGGATGACAAAAAGAAACAAAGGTTCAGCCATGTTTGCCTTACTATGGAATGCAAATATTATTTAAAAAAAAAATATAATAATTAATTCCTCTTATGAATTTAAAAATAAAATAATTCCAAATGTCAACAGTAAAAAGAAAACAAAAAATTTTATAGTAAAAATGTCAAAAATATCAAGCAAACGTCAAATCTATGTAAAAATAATTCCAAATGTCAACAGTAAAAGAAAAATAAAGAAGAAAAAAGAAAAAACTGAAGAAGAACTTGATTTTGCGGTTTGGTACGGAACCCAAAATGTGCGATGTCCGACACGCACTTGGCTGTTTTTTTCCTGTTTTTCAATTCACAAGCAAAAGATTAGTAAACTTTTTACGAAAATATCATCGTTAAAATTATTAAAAGTTCTTCTTTTCTTGTGCCGGAGTGTTGGGATTTTTTCCTGCAAATTGGAGGAGAGTGGGCTCTGGCACCTAACGTTCGCGTTCGTTAAGGAATTTTCCGAGACGCCTCTATCATACCGAGAGGAAGATCTGATTAAAAGTTATTTATTACTTTATTATGCCCGGTCCCTAAATGTAATTAAAGGTAAAAGTAGCTTTTTAATGTTTTCCTGAAGTTTTACATTATTTTAACTCTGGACTTACTTGCTTTGAAACTGCAAGAAGTTATCTTAGTTATCCACATTTTTTTTCGGAATTTAGGTCACACCACCATTTGCACGCTGCTTTACCCGCATGCCTAAGTCCTAATCAAGGTCATGGTTTACCCTTGTGCCAGGTTTCATCAAAGTCTGTTCAGCCGTTGAGGCGTGATTAACATTAAAAAAAATCCAAACATCTAGACAACTTTATAATATTAACAAGCAGAAGGTAGTTTTGGTATCTGGGTATCGATCAGTATAATAATTATGTATTTACAAAACATCTCAAATCTCCATATCAAGCAATATTTTCTTCTAGAAAAAAATACACTGCAACTAAATAAATAATGCAAGCTTATCCTTTCTATTATAGAAAATAAAATGCGTAGCTCACTATCCAGTCTGCTTCCTCCAGGGATTGCATGCGTGTCTGTCTTTCCCTCTTTCTAAAAAAATGATAGAAAAGATGTACCGGGAATACCTGCCTATGCCCGTTACAGGATAAAAAATACTGATATTGATATTACCTGTAGCGATACAAGTAATATGATTAACAACAAAATCAATCGAGAGGCCCCAGACAATTGTTATTCGATGTCAGCGAAGGCGGTAGTCGAAATATCAAAATGTTAAGGGATTGATCCCGTGATTTTTCGACATCGCTTGTCAATCCCACACTATTTTGCCTTTTTGACAATTGCTATCGCCACGCTTTCGATCATAGAATGTCATTTGTCTAAGGCCTCAGATGCAGCTGAGCAACAGTATTTTTATATGGAACGACTGCCTTTCAACCTCTACAACCCAGGCACTAGGTGACACGGTACCCCTTGGCAAAGACTGTCGTCAGGTAATCTGGCTTCTGACTATCCGTAACGACTGTCAAAGATCTACAAATGACAGCCGGGACCAACGGCTTAACGTGCTTGCCGGGACACGGAAAAGACTCTGTTTGGAATGGATGTTCACCCTTCTTCTAACTGACCACAGAACATGTTGCTTAGCCTCGAAAATTTAACCGTAAGCTGTTATTTCGAGCCCCCTATTAATCCATATAAAAATCTATGTTTACTCAAAACTCCAGACTACCACAATAAAACGGAAAGTGACTACGCACACAGTTAAGACGATGATAGTCGCCAACGACCTTGAGGGATTAAAACGCGCACTCGTTTCACACCCGTGCGACCCAAAATCCAGGAGTTTTTTTTACTTCCCTTATTATTCTAGGACTTAAAAAAAAGCCTTAGATCAAAACGTATAAATTTAAATTGTCTTTGAGAAGGTGACAATTTCATTAAAATACGCTCGACGGTTTTGGTGCGAGTCGTTTTTTTGTACGTGTTAGATATAATTTTACAAATTAATTACACTATGTTATACGAATAAAACTTAAAAATTTCTTTGATCATATTATTAAGAAAATGGTCTAATGTCACATATATTTTTTCCAAAAAATCACTAGACGTGATTCTCATTTTAAAATCAGCTACTCAGGGGTATCTGCGCCTTAAGCAAAACATTTCACTGGAGCTAGTTTGAAAACTGAAACAAAGCACTTTAGGCTTACAAAAATAGACTGCAAAGTTTTGTGGAACATCACGTATGGGCGTTTGTTTTTCATAACGGCCAGGGCTGGTGCTGAATAGCTATGCTGGCTTACTGCAGCTAGTTTGGTATGGAGTAAAGAATGAATAGAGTGGTCATGTCTGTGAAACGATAGAAGGCGATTTAAAGAAAGAAATAAAGAAAAAGTGTTTAATTGTCACAAAACGACATACAATATATGAACATGCTTATGCTAAACCATTAACAATAGTATTAGTAGTACTTAAATTAAGTTAGTAAAGACGAGAAATAAATCAAACAGTAATAACATATACTACCTAGATTTTATATAAAACAGAAAAGGAATTGGGTGAAAAAGATGCCAGGCAGATGCATGTCGTGATTGTGGCAAGAAGGCTTCCACTCAGCATAATGCTGTGCCATGGGGGACCCACAGCACGGCGCTGATTTTCAGTGGTCGCCTAGGACGTGACGTGCGGAAACCAAATCTGTTGTGTATGTTAAAATTTGTACAAAGAACATAAAATAAATGTAATAAGATAAAAATAAACTACATAAAATTATTTTGTGACCAAAACCAAAAGCACGAAAAATCTTAATTCTTGACGACACAAACACGGCACAGTCCATGTTATTGAAAGTTTAAGAAAAAAGAGAAAAAAATAAAATGATTTTGATGTTGATGGGGGGTGTAAATAAACCAATAGGTACTTGTTACTAAGCACAAATGTGATAGCAATGATGGATCTTTGTTGTCTGGTAGATATCGCTGCCAGCGATAAGACCGCCATTGTACTCATGGTATTAAGTTTTTGTAAAAGATATATGAGTATCATTTTTAGTGTACGATAATAGTTATTTATGCTACAAGTGCGGAAGGGTGATTTCCGATGAGTGGCATTTTTATTCACGAGCGAGCGAAGCGAGTGAGTGGATAAATCGACACAAGTCGGAAATCATCTTACGTACGTGTATCATACAACATTTTACTATGCATTGTGCGAGGAAATAAATAAAATGAAATTAATAAAATGGCGGGTTTATTCAAGCGCGTTCAGCATATCCACAGATTGACTAATAGTTCCTCGGGCATATCTACTGCGCATCTGCGAATAGCTGTCACATCGTAACGCAATATCGCACGAGCAAAATATACGTTCTGCCAAACATATTTAATGAATATTTAAAATTAATTTATTGATCAAAATCTAAATCTAGAGTAATTAAAAACGCCTAAAATAAAGTATTAGTTTTATTTTACCTTTTATATGAATGATAATCTGTACATAACTAATTTTTATAACTTTTCTCAAATAATAAAAACTCTATGCGTCGGGCTGACGTTAGAGTTGAAAATTAAAAAAATACAGGAAAGTAAATAGCACTAGTGAAAAAAAGTGACACTTTCCGCACAGTTTGGCTGCTTGGAAAACCGCTCTTTTCGAGGACATGCATTGTAAAGTACATTCTATTCTTTAGTTCACTTGCATAACAATTTTGTAAAATTTGAATTTGTTTCGGAGTGGCAATTTTTAGGACCTTTCTCTTAATCTGCAACTCTTCTGTTAAAAATAAGTCTTATTTAGCTACATTTTTGACATAGATTCTCACCGAGACAGGAATGTGACTGAGGACTTATGTTGGAGGATTGGCCTTAATATAATCAGTTTGTTTATAATCTGAATGTGCCTTCCATTTGCTCACTACTCTGTGGTGCCAGGCGAAATATAGGAAAGCAAATGTTATGTCAGCTCTTTGTTGTATATCACAAGTTGAGCGCAAAGCGGTTGAGTTCGTTCTATTTCAACGTTACCTGAGACAGTTCTCTATGACAACATGTTGCTACATAGAGGGTTTGGCTAAATCTAGCATTAGAAGTGGATAAGAACTAAATTATGAACTTGAGATCATCTTTTTTATAAGAAAATATAACATCATTTTCTTTTTGTTTTGTGTATTTTTGTAGGCAAATTTCTTTGTTTGTACATCATATTTACGACTGTGTCGTAAGTGCTAACTGCTGAACTTGACGTCCTGGATTCGACTCCCAAGGCGAGCAAAGTGTGTTTTCCATCTGGGACTTCTTTGTAGACTACTAACAGCCCAGATTCTGAATTTGTGCCTATTTAATAGGGGGCGAGGCAACAGGCTTACCCGGACTAATTGGATATTAATGTAGGAGTCCCTCAGGGATCGGTACTCTCAGCAACATTATTCTTGCTGCACATTAAAGATCTGGCCATGGTGGAGCGTTTGAACCTGCCATTGCAGGCAGTCTCCGAATGGGCCATGTCAATCTGGATGGGTTTTATGCTTTTTTAAAGCAAAAATATTCCCTGTAATATTGGACTTAAACAAAAGTGACGAAATGAGTTACTGCCTAACCTTTCGGGGAATAAAGTTCTGATGATGATATCTTATGTTATATTTTGGCTTGTGAATAAATTCTCACATAAAGTCCTAGACAGCATTGATCTAAAACAGGGTCTAGTCCATCAAATAATCCTTACACAACATCGCAATCCCAATATTAACCATCTCGAGTTAACGAGAAATCTCGCACGGTACATACGACGCCTATTTAACAAACGTCAAACATCTGACAGCTGTCAAAACTGTGGCTATTTGCGCCATGTTTGTGTGGTTTACGATCGGGAGGTCCGGTATTGGTTTAATTTTAGCTGCAGCTTGTGATATCAACGGGTTTGCTTAAAATATGGTGGACATTGTTTGGCTGTTAATGATTTTTAGTCATTTTCTAAGCTAAAGTAAAATAAAAAAGTAAAAAATAATAAGTAAAAAATAACTCAAATCATTTCAGCCAAGAGTGCCGTAAACATAATACGTTTCTTCAATATAATAATTTATTTCAAATGTATTCAAAGCGCAATCAGAAATTTGCATTTTCTTAAATTCCGGGTTTAAGAGCGGACTCTAGTCAACAGGAATTTGAAAAATAGGTATTTGAAGAAACTATTGCCATCGCGTCACCTCCAACCTCACCCCGTAAAGTGCGAAAGGGACAACTGCAGCTCAGGTTGATTTTACCTACAAAAACTTTGACTAAAAGACGTTTCGTATTCTGCTGTTTTCTTCATGAAATCTGGTCTGATCTAAAAAATTCTTATATCAAAATTTAGAGCAAAAGTATATCTATGCTCCTATCATTTCCTTTTTTGTTAAAAACTTATAAATTTTGTCTGAAAGTCTTCTGAACATGGCGGTAAAAACGGGCATTTTTTTCGGCTTTTTGGATTGTCATATTTCTTTTTGTGATTATGTTTTGGAAAAAAGGAAATGATACAGGCACGTATTAATTAGACCTAGATTTTATGGAAAAAAATCATTGCTCTAGAGGCATTATCCACGAAGAAAACAGCAGAATGTGTTTGTATGGAGAAAGTCTCACTAGAGTCCCCTCTTAATCGTCATGTTTTATAATTTCGGGCTTTTAGAGGAGGTATTATCAACTCAGTGTTATACTTACTGCCTCGAATTTAAGGTGAATATACTCGAACTATTCCGATATCTGATTATGATCGTATAATCACTGATAGATACTCATGACAATGGGATGAAAATTTTCCTATTTTTATCCAGTTTATAACACAGATATAAATCCAACTAGATGACGCGATTGTATGTATTTCGCGTGTCAAAAAACGGAGTAAAATTACGATCAATGATCGTAATTTGAGTTTTTTATTTAGCATTATCGGCACCGAAAATCCACCGAAATCTAGAAAAATTCCTTTTTATGCCAAATTGAGCTGTATAGAAAAAGTTGACCGAGGCATTGGTAATGTTTTCTTTCATTGGTAAGTAAATTTGTTTTTAAATTGTGTGTGAAAAAGTGGCAAAAAGGAACGCTTGGTTTTCATAGAGATGGAGAGATATACGTTATCTAGTTAGATTTATGTATGTAGTTCATAATCTATCAGTGTGCCAATTTTCATCAAAATCCGTTCTGTTATTTTGACGTAAAAACATAACAGACAGAGAGACAGATACGCTTTCGCATTTTTTTAAATAGTATGGTAGTATACGGGAGTGTTGTACCACTTCAGACAGTAGTAACACAAAACCAGCACAGCCAAATGAGAAATTGCCTCATTACCATAAAATAAGCTACCAGGTGGCAGGTAATCTTACAAACATAAAAATATAAGTCTAGCCAGACAGATTACTTCAGAGTTTTATGTGCTACAGCAATTAATTTCTGCTGACGTTATTATAGTGGGCGGTGGTCGCGTCGTGTGGAAGGATTGCCTCCATGAGTTACTCTAGAGATTTGTTCTTATCAAAGTAAATTGGAGACAAATTGCGCTCGGATGCCTGTGTGGTGGAAGTTATGGGAGGAGGTGAATATTACGATAGAAGCGACTTTGTTTTCCTTGGGTCTCGTGACTGACTACGCGATTTTAATGGCCGGGTTTGTTTTAATTGTTAATTCCTAACTCAAACTGATTTACGTCGTGTTTTGCAATATATATTTTTTACATTTCGTTAACGCGTATTTTGTTTCTGTTACAGGTAATTACGCTGTGTATGAAGATAGGTGAAATATTGTAAGTCTTAATAGTCAGGAATTAAATTTAATGACCTATAACATTGATGTATTAAAAAGAGGAAGATACGTTACGCGCTAACATCGCGATCAGAAAACCTGGGCGCGGCGCACGACTGCATGCACCGAAACTCACACATCTGTGTTCAGTGTCATCAATCCATCATCAGTCCCAAACCTACAGTTACCGATAGACAAGGACACAGACAGGAGACGGCGCTGTAGTGCAAGCGAAATCGCGTTAGCCGCCGAATGTTGGCCGAATGTATGCTATTATGAATGAAATTACATTGCAATACGTGCGTATCGTGTCTCTCACGCATGTTTGTAATATCTATCTCGCTCTCACAAATATGGCGAAGCAAACATTAAATATTATTGGAATTTTCATCATATTAACATTTTTGAATGTACTTACGAGTGTTAAGTGATCCCGTATGACTTTTTTTCTTCCTGGTATTATTTAAACACTGTTTAGCTACACAAGAAGTCATTTTGATGTGTATTTATTGCAAAAAAAAACATAAAAATACTCAAATTAATGAGCTGTGTGATCAACCATGTGCCGTGCGCGACTGAGTGCCCACTACGGGCAATCACTTAGGTTAGAAGGACCAAGCGCTGTGACTGTGACCCGGATCTACCTCTTTGAATGACCTATAACTAAAACGTGGCGATTATAATTATTAAATAGGGAGAAGGGACATTAATTTCCATATTACCCGCATATTTGATAAATAAAATATCTGATATCCTTCTTCTTTTCGAGTCGATCGTCTTTATAGTTATTTTGGGACCAGTAGACTCCCAAAAATAAAGTTATGTTTCACTTTGTAGTTTTTTTATTTGAAAATCGGTAGTATATTATTGTAAAAAAGTTTTTTATTTATCACTTTTTAGTTGTACCTACCTAATAGGCAAGTTGTTTAGTAAGGTAACTAGCTATAACGCCAGAATAGATTACCCGAATATCATGAAACTTGAACATAACCGGTGAAATGAGAGATCTGCGTACCCTTTAAGAGCGTACTGGAGTGATGTTATGTTATGAAATAGTACAAGTAATAAACTGACATGCGATTGCAGCAATCCAGAGAGATTTGCTGTAATTTATTGAAGAGTTCATCATAATTTTTCAAACAAAAAAAGAATTTTGTAAATCGGCCCAAAATTGACGGAAAGAAGCGTGAAAATAGAAAAAAAAACATAATATCGAACATAGAACCTTCTCCTTTTTGGTAAGTCGGTTAAAAATCTGCTTTTTAATTGTCATTAGCTAATTTATTTTAATATTTTATTAATAAACAACAGCAACGTTGAAGCTGATCACACTTCACACTAATATTATAAAGGCGAAAGTTTGTGAGTGTGTGTGTGTTTGTATGTTTGTTTTACTTCTTCACGTTCAAAGGTCTGGACGGATCTGGGTGAAATTTGGCACAAAGATAGATTATAGTTAGGAATAGCACATAGGATTTGATCTTTTTACATACATACATAAACTCACGCCATCACAGGAAGAACATCACAGGATTCTTTTTATCCTGGGAATATGTTCCTTCGGGATAATTTTCGTCTATCACGCGAGTGAAGCCGCTGGCAGAAGCTAGTTCGTCATATAATTACAAATTCAGATATACAATTCTAAGTACACGGCACAATCATGTAATCTTTTTATGTAAATACAGACACCTATGTAAAGCAAATACCTAATATCGTTATGCGCACATCCAGCCAAAGGAATACGTTAGTACACTACTAATAAGCATGCAAATGGAAATGCCACACATTTGCATATACGTTTGTACCAGATTAATTAATAAAAATAACTTGAAACACGTAGCAGGAGAATCAATATTTGAATAAATTAATTTTCTATATTAAACTACGACTAATCCCCGATTTTGAATGAAAGATTTAAGGTCAGACTAGATTTAGCTCTATTTGCTTGAAAACCAGTTAAACTTTTGAATTAAGGTTACACTAGACGATCATTCTTCCATACAAACGTAGTCTGGCGATTACTCCACTGTTTGACGATATACGTTCAAAATAAAAATGATATCAATTTGTCTCATCATTATCTAGCCCTGTATGGAAACAAAAAGGTAAAAAAAAATTGAAAGTTATGAGCGTCGAAAGTTTCATATTTCAACACTAATTTGAATGCATCTTTGGGCAGAAATAAATATCATAAGAAGAAGGAAAATTGCAAATAATTTTATTTTGAAAATATACATTAAGTCGTTTTTAGGGTTCCGTACCCAAAGGGTAAAATCGGGACCCTATTACTAAGACTCCGCGGTCCGTCTGTCTGTCTGTCTGTCACCAGGCTGTATCTCATGAACCGTGATAGCTAGACATTTGAAATTTTCACAGATGATGTATTTTTGGTGCCGCTATAAAAACAAATACTAAAAACAGAATAAAATAAATGTTTATGTGGGGCTCCCATACAACAAACGTGATTTTTTGCCGTTTTTACGATAATGGCACGGAACCCTTCGTGCGCAAGTCCGACTCGCGCTTGGCCGGTTTTTTCATGATATCTTGACTCCCCAAGATCTATTTATAAAATTTCGCGCGCTTGTTTTCGTCCTAAAATCAGCATCCATTTTGCTACAAACTTGCAAAAGTGCTAATTTGTACGCGAACTAGTTTCTTACTGCCCATCATCTCTTTCGCACTTGTTGTCGGATGAGATAGATGCATTTTAACCCCGCAAACAAAATAGTTCGTGCCGTCGACTAGGGCAACCTTAAAGGACGGTTTTAGATATTTCTGAATACAGATACCGTCACTATTTGTAGTTCCTATAGTGCAAACCCAAATATAATTAGTGCTTCGCCAATAAAATACGAAATACGTTGATAGCTTTTAAAGCATGTTATATTTTCTCAAAAAAATATTCAAATGATATGCATTTCGTTAGCAGAGCTTTTCCGTTTTCATTATTGCGTTTTCATTTTAATTTATTGCTCTTTTAATTTAACTTTTAAAAGGAATGTTTCAACTTTGAATACTTATGTAAATGTATTACTGTCACTAATATTTTTGTGCTTCAGTATAAAGAGCAAAAGTGACTATGAAATCAAAGCATTATGTAACTCGATCGGCAATTTATCCCGCGTAAAAAGTATTTTATCTTGAACACACTACCGGGCTAAAATGTCCTTCTCAGTGTCTCAAACTATATGTCTAAGACATGCGTCTTTCACTTTTTTCATGAAGGCACCCTACATCGGCGATATTCGGTGCAACTTCACGACGGACTTCACTTCACAATTCAACCACCACCGTTTGTTGCGACTCGGTATATTTTCTCTTTTCTGCATAATATATTAAGAACTAGCTGATCCCCGCGG
This sequence comes from Orthosia gothica, assembly GCA_949775005.1. Taxonomy (NCBI): domain Eukaryota; kingdom Metazoa; phylum Arthropoda; class Insecta; order Lepidoptera; family Noctuidae; genus Orthosia; species Orthosia gothica. Next base: position 10,280,330 of record OX459040.1, on the reverse strand, counting down.
CTTCAGTCCTGTCAAAATTATAGCCTATGTTTCTCGGGAATAATGTAGCTTTCCATAGGTGAAAGAATTTTTAAAATCGGTCCAGTAGTTTCGGAGCCTATTTGGTACAAAAAAACAAATAAACAAACAAAAAAATATTTTCTCTTTATAATATTGGTATAGATAAGAATTAACTATTATAAGAAGAGGGTCGATCTTTCATTGTATCGCCCACACTATCTCCATACCAAATTTCATCTAAATCGGTTCAGCCATTTAGTCGGTAAAAGGTACAAAACAAACAAAGAAACAGTTACTTTCGCATTTATAATATTCACCTAATAACATCGAAGTTTGGTAATAGCGTTTGTAAAAAAGGCAAAATAGTATGGGACTGACAAGCGCTATTGAAAAATCTCTTACATTTTTATATTTCGACTATCGCCTTCGCCGACACTCGAATGTCACTTGTCTAGAGCCGAGCTGGCTTCCTTAGGCCTTAGTGCGAGTTTTTATTCACGCTCAATCGCGTTAACGTAAACGATCTCTTATGTCAAAATGTATACAAAAAAACCGGCTAAGTGCGAGTCGGACTCGCGCACGAAGGGTTCCGTACCATTATCGCAGAAAAAGGCACAAAAATCACGTTTGTTGTATGGTAGCCCCCCTTAAATATTAATTTTATTCTGTTTTTAGTATTTGTTGTTATAGCGGCAACAGAAATACATCATCTGTGAAAATTTCAACTGTCTAGCTATCACGGTTCATGAGATACAGCTTGGTGACAGACAGACAGACAGACAGACAGACAGACAGACAGACAGACAGACAGACAGACAGACAGACAGACGGACCGCGGAGTCTTAGTAATAGGGTCCCGTTTTTACCCTTTGGGTACGGAACCCTAAAAAGAGGTTTCTCCTTACTGTCCCCAGACGGCGCTTATCCAGTTTCAATACAAATTGACGTTTACGTTTCACGAGTGAGCGTGAGTAAAAACTCGCACTAAGGCCTCTTATCACAACGAGTAGATCTGATAGTGCGTATTCGGCCAAACGATGCCATATTTTTAACATGTCCACTTTTAACTTGCACCACACACCAGCATCACACTAACAGATTTTTCCCATTAAAAATAAATACAAAGGGCGTTATTGCCAACATCTTAGGGCTTTCTCAAATAAGGTCAGGCTTTGTCCTCAACAGGCTTAGAGAGGGCTGTGATTAGTTCACATGGCAAGAATTGAAATTCATAAAATTATGAGGTCTTCAAAATGTGAACCATATCTTGATTTCCATTGGCACTCAGCATGCGTCGAAACCCTAACCCACAGATTACCTCCCATCTGTGCCCTTACCTCACTTAGAATCTGGAAATGGGGAATCTATCCTCTATGGCAAATCTGCTATTTGCTTTCGCATGCGGGACGCGTTATATTGCATTGAAGAGAAGTGAGCGTGATGCCCAAGACCGGTCGTACTGGTCGTATCGATGGAACACTGCTATGGAGGTCATCTTCCCCCGGCTAGGAGACATTTGATCATAAGTCCTGTTGCTTCTTTTACTAGTAGTGCCATTATGTTAAAGTCAAGATGTCAATCCACCTTGATACAATGCAATTGATTGCTCAGTTCACCTGAGACCTTTCTGATTGAGCAACGCAATTTAAATTGCGTTGATAGACGATATCGCACACGTAATTTCTAAGAAGTTATCAAGCGCAAATCGGTCGGATTGCAGACACTCAATTTCGCTTAGAACGGATGGTCGATGGGGCCGAAAAGTATTGGAATGGAGACCGCCAATCTGACGACGATGCGTTGGAAGGCCTCCCACTAGGTGGACCGATGACCTGGTTAAGGTTGCGGGAATGAGTTGTTGGATGCGAGACGCACGGGATCGGTCAATGTGGCGACGCTAGGGGAGGCCTATATCCAGCAGTAGAAGTCTTTTGGCTGAAATGAATTTCGCTTAGTGAAAATCAATGCAATTTATTTATTAAACATACACAGCTATGACAGATTACATTAACGTAGATATATTAAACCTAACAACTAACAATGACCTTGACGTGTTATCAATGGGTCCCAAACTAGGCATAACCTGTATCTTGGTGACCCAGACAATACACATTGTTTGTGATATTACGAGTCCTGCTAGCGCTACGTGGTAATTCGAAAATGCGATACATTCTGTCGAGTTGCACTTGAAATTTTATGGTGAATTTTTTGCAGAAGGTGCAGATCCATTGCCGTCCAACAGCATGCGGGGTGCAAAGAAATATTATATTTCACCAGTGTTGTCCTTTACAGGAAAATCGTACATGTTTATAACTCATATCTTCCGGTCGGCAGCACGGTCCTTTATCTCGTTGGTGGGCGTAGAAATGACGCGAATTTTCCGCTACACCCGGCTTATGATAGCTATTTGTTATTTTTGGGTATATTCCCGTATAAATTTTATCACGTTGAGTGAAAATGTTCTCAAGTGGTGCCAATGACATTACGCTTGAACATCTTCATGGAGCTTAGCTTCGTCCTGTTTTATGGTTCCGTAGCCAAAACAGAACCCCTTCAATTTTGTCGTATACTTCTTATGGATACTTCAATATTAGATACATACATGAACTCACCCCCGTGGGGGTAGGTAGAAATTATAAAACGCAACCTTACAAATTTGGTAGAGATCCGCAAGAGAACCATGGTTACCGACATAGCCCGAAAAATTGTCAAACTTAAGTGGCAGTGGGCAGGGCACATTGCTCGCAGAACGGATGGCCGATGGGGCAGAAAGTTCTGGAATGGCGACCGCGAACCGGAAGACGATAGGTTGAAAGGCCTCTCACCATGTGGACCGATAACCTGGTGAGAGTTGCGGGGACCCGCTGGATGTGGGACGCACGGGACCGGTCAATGTGGCGGCGCTTGGGGGAGGCCTATGTCCAGCAGTGGGCGTCTTTCGGCTGATAAAATAAAATAAATAAATAAATAAAATGTTTATTGGTACAATAAGAAAGGTTACATTACAGTTAACGAACAGCTATATTGCAAGAATTATTTCATTGCAACCATTTTGAGTAATGAACCCTGCCTCTCAAACTAGGGCAACCTGTATCTTGAGAGACAAACCTGTATCTTCATATGATGATGATGACCTTACAAACGTTTTTTGCTTCGTTAACGTTCATATAAATCAGTAGTGGGATAAAGTGACCTATCAATTAAGCATCGATTGGAATGATTGCTCATTTCATCCTCACTTTATCGTAGTTCTCGCTAGTCCTACACCAACGCCGTTGATGAGTGCTACATTATCTACGCCCTTAAGTACTTCAATATTGAGCATGCTTAAGGTTAAACTAGTCGAAAATTCTGTCATACAAACGTAGTCTAGAGATTACTCCACTGTTTGACAAAGCAAGTTAAAAAAAAATGATATCAATTTGTCTCATCATTATCTAGTCCTGTATGGAAAAAAATCGGCCAAGTGCGAGTCGGACTCGCGCACGAAGGGTTCCGTACCATTATCGCAAAAAACGGCAAAAAAAATACGTTTGTTGTATGGGAGCCCCACTTAAATATATATTTTATTCCGTTTTTAGTATTTGTTGTTATAGCGACCACAGTAATACATTATCTGTGAAAATTTCAACTGTCTAGCTATCCCGGTTCATGAGATACAGCCTGGTGACAGACAGACAGACAGACAGACAGACAGACCGACAGACAGACGGACCGCGGAGTCTCAGTAATAGGGTCCCGTTTTTACCCTTTGGGTACGGAACCCTAACAAAAATGTAAAAAGTAATAGATTTGATAGTTATGAGCGTCGAAAGTTCCATATTTCAACACTAATTTTAACGCATCTTTGGGCGGCTATAAATACCATAAGAACAGGAAAATTGCAAAACGGCCTCCATACAGGGTTGTTTTTTCATGATATCTAGACTCCCAAAAGTCTGTTTATAAAATTTTGCGCGCTCGTTTTCGTCCTAAACATCATACACTTCGATACAAATTTGCAAAAGAGCTAATTCATACGCGAACTAGCTTCTTACTGCTCATCACAGCATCTATTTCTTGCGCACGTGTTGTCGGATAAGACAGCATACATTATAACGCCGCGCACAAAATAGTTCGTGCCCTCGTCCTAGTTCAACCTTAAATAGTCATCTCGAATACGGAATCCTGTCAGGATTTTATGCAAATAATACGTTGCTAGTCCTTAGTACTTGCTAAGTTTATCTTGGACATCCCAGGCAACGGTGAAGGAAAACATCATGAGGAAACCTGTACTTATATAGTTAATTTAAGTCTGAGGTGGCCACATCCTCACTCGAAAAGAAAAAGAAAACCTTAGCCTACTAAGTAACCTTAGATAGACAGTACCTATTGTTACAATGTTTTTGTTACACTATTGTCATGTCTCTTACAAGTAAAGAAAATCTATTATATTTTTTTCTAGGGATAATACACGTAAGTTGTACTGACAGACTGACAGGTAAGCCTTAGCCAACCGGTTTGAGAAGAAAAATTGGGCGTATAGTCTGGGGAATAATGTTGTTCAGGTAATATACTACTTTATAGGTAGGTAGTTTGAAAGAATAAGTTGTTTCATTTGATCGGAAATGTTGATATTTATTTAGTAAAAGTAATTAATACTGCAGTGGCATCTATACTGCAACAAACGAACAATATTAAGACCTGACGTCTGACAAACCCTACACATTGCGCAGTCAAAGTTCTTCGCCCGATTTAAACGTTATGTGGGTAGTTGTAACATACACTCAAGAAATTTTGCTCTTATTTTAAAATTTAATATAATATAATAGAAACCGTATTTACAAGTATTTAATGCCATATAGTAATAGTTAACTATTTGTACCTGCTGGTGAAGCGTTATCTCTTTGCTATTTTACTGTAACTAACTAAAATCACTTCACGAATATCATCAACATGGATTCACTTTCAAGCACACTGACTGAACTGAAGGATATGTTTCACGCGAGAATGACAGTCTTTGAGGAAGAGTTGCAGAAAACCCCTCAGTCACCCATCACAGCTTCTGGCCTAGCTGCGGAGTTCAGTTTGTTCCGAACATTTGTCACGCAGGCTCTCAACAGTCTTCAGCGGCAGGTGGGACTTCTGGCTCGAGGTGTCGACCAGATAGAGATGCGGGGACGAAGAAAGATTTTGCTCCTGCATGGAATTGGAGAAGAACAAAAGGAGGACACTGCCAAGCTGGTCACTGACGTGGTGCGTGATAAGCTTCAGCTGAGCGGTTTCACTGTCGCTGACATCAGCCGTTGTCACAGGATGGGTCGAGCGGTGGCCAATAAAAACAGGCCTATCTTATTCAAGGTCTGCAATCTTGCAATAAGGGATAAGATTTGGTTCTCGAAAACTAAATTAAGGGCTTCAGGCGTGACTTTGTCCGAGTTCCTGACGAAGGGGCGGCACGACGTGTTCTTGGCCGCGAGGGAAAGATGCGGTGTCACCAAATGCTGGACTAAGGCAGGCTGCGTGTATGTCCTTGGTCCCAACGATACACGGCACCGAGTTGAGTCCCTCGCTGAGTTGGACGAGATTGCGCCGAGTCCGCGGATTCCAAGTGAGTCCGTGCCGAGCGTGTCTTTCCATGCTCATGGAAAGATGCTCAAATTATACCCTTACCAAAAAAGTCCAATCCCACATCCTTTTCAGAATACCGGCCAATATCCGTCCTACCATTCCTGTCCAAAGTCCTGGAACGTTTAATCCACGACCAAATTAGCACTTTTCTTTCTAAAAATAATCTCCTCAATCCCTTCCAGTCCGGCTTCCGTCCTGGTCACAGTACCACCACAGCTCTTCTCAATATTACGGATGATATAAGGTCAGCCATGGAAAGTAGTAATCTGACGGTATTGGCGTTGCTAGATTTCAGTAATGCTTTTAATACTGTCGATTTCGATGTTTTGCTTGGCATTCTATGCTCTCTTAATTTATCTCCATCGGTGATTGACTGGTTTCGTAGTTACCTGTTTGGTCGCCGGCAACGTATATGCATTGGAGAGACTTTGTCTTCCTGGTGTAGTACTTCTGCTGGGGTACCGCAGGGTGGCGTCTTATCTCCTTTACTTTTCGCAGTTTTTATAAACTCAATCTCCAGTGAACTTACTTCTTCCTACCATCTTTATGCGGACGATCTACAAATTTATTCGCGAGCTCCTCTCGGACATCTGTCTGAGGCTATCCTAACAATAAATCGTGATCTGGCCCGCATATGCGAATGGAGCAAAAGGTATGGACTTGCGGTTAATCCCACAAAGACGCAAGTTATAGTGGTGGGCAGTTCTAGGATGGGTTCAAAAATCGATTGGACTTCTGTTCCCCAGGTTTTTTTCGATAACTCAGTAATTCCTTTCTGTCAGAAAGTTAAGAACTTGGGCATATTCATTGATGGCAACTTCTCTTGGACCGCCCAACTGCAGGAGGTTGGCCGCAAGCTATTTGCATCTGCTGCATCTTTGAGGAGGCTGCGTAATTTTCTTCCGACCGCCACCAGGATTGCGCTTGCACAATCTCTTCTTTTACCCATACTTGATTATGCTGATGCTAGCTATCTTGACCTTACTCAAGAACAACTCGATAAACTTGAGCGGCTTCAAAATGTTTGTATAAGGTTCATATTCGGGTTGCGCAAATATGACCATGTTTCCGAATTTCGTGTAAAGCTCAAGTGGTTGCCAATTCGCCTTCGCCGGAATGCTCATATTCTTGCCATTTTATATGTCGCCGCGTAGGCGTGAATTTGCTGATTTATTATCCTAACTAATCGTTTTAAGTGTCTATGTCTATTTAAGTTGGGTTTTGAGTTCAGCGCCATCTATTGGCTCACTGTGGAATCAGTATTGATTCATAATTCATATGCTAATTTCAATGTTTAATTAATACGAGATGTTTAAATTAAACAGGAACACTTATTGTAGGACTTTTGGATTTGTTCTCATTTTAACTATTGCACATTTGACGAAGTAAATGTGTTTCATTATGTTATTCTTATTAAGTTGTCAAACAATGGCGGATGTTATAATTTCTATGACCAATAACCAGATTTAATAATTTAATACGAGAACTAAACAAATTTGAGTAAATGATTAAATACTAAGAAGTCATAAGACTATTTTACACAGCTATGTAATAATGAGAAACTTTCTAATTAGTAAGATTGTTAGATCACCGGAAACTTGAATAGTTTTGTTATTAGATGACTATTTCAATAATAAACGACAAACCACTTTGTATTTGTGAGTATTGAGGTTGTTTAATGTTAAAATAATTAACTGATCAGCATTTTAGTATTGTTTGCTAACTTTACTCAACTATCCAAGTAATTAGTGTCTAAACAAAAACAATATGGAAGTTCCGCCCACTTAGAACGCGCGTCGCGCGGACTATGTGTGAAAAATAAGAACTGATTAATAAATGTAATCGAATAGATGTTTGAAAACCTAATTAATTGTCATAAAGTGATTGTGTAATCTATAAAAACATTTAAAAAGAGTGTCCTGGAGTTTCTTGCTAGATCTCCTCCAGCGATCGACAAGGGCTTAGCGATCTAGCAAGCCACGCGATGTGGTTTTAGCTTCAAGTTCATTTGAAAACTCAAAGTGCCTGTAACTAAATCAAATAAACACTCTTGAGTTTCAATCCAGTGTTGTGTGTTATTGAAGTAACCCGCTCCAGTCAAGAATAAAGGAATTGCCTCTAGACATTGGAATTAAAGATGGCGATTCTACGATTCATAGGTACTTCGACGTGACATCAGAATTGGGCTCAGCTCCCACTATCGCCTTCTGCCCATGCTATGAAAGCCATCCGAAGAATTTTGTACAACATCGCCAGCGCCGAGGGTATGGCAAAAGATTTTCCTATGATAATTTCCAAGAGTAAGCGATGTCCAGACATAGGCGAAAATAACTGGAATATTTTTACTTGAACGATCTGAACTCTATTGAAACGACAGAAGAAGCTACTGACTAGTGGCATGGATGCTGTCCTACACCATTGTGGCCAAAACTTTATACAGCACAGAATGACCGAAGCAGCTAAGCGAACAACTTGATCTGTCCATTGATAGATTCCATCATGGTTGAGATTCCTGTGTCATATCAAAAATCAAAATGGTTACCTACATAGTCAAGTATTATCAAGGATGTGGAAACAAAACTAAAAATACCTGGTTTGCAAGTGACCGTGTCGCCGGGTCAGGACCTTAGAAGCTACCAACATACATACAAGCCACCAAATAGAGGTCAGCTGAAAAATGACTTCCAGCCCAACATAACTAAAGTAAAAGGTGAGAAGTTTTCAAACTATCTTCTACTCACCTCGCTAACTGATACGGTGTTGTTGTATCAGAAGGCTCAACACAATAGCCATGTCGAATAACTACATGACGCTTGTGCATGATACTACCATGCAACAAAGTACTTTTAAATTATTATTCCTGGGTTCAATTCCTAGGTTGGGCAAAATTTGTTTATGGGGTTTTTCCAATAGGGATTCCTCTGTAGCAGCCCAGAGTTTTGAAATTGGTGAACCCCCATGCTTCAAAAAGCATGTTGAGCCATTGGCCTTGTGCACCATAGTACCTCCTTATGCAGATGGCTCAACAGTCAGGAGGACTACTGTTATTATTATGTTTTTGTAACTCGTTTCAGTTTATGCTATTCTATTGTCATATTTAGTCAATTATAAAAATGAATAATAAAACAAGCTCTAATTATTGAGATGTCCAATAACCTATAGCTCTGGAGGCACTTAATAAAATAATAGGTTATATCAACACCAAACTATCAGCATCCATGGAGATGGATTTGAGGTAATAATGAGAACACAATAAACTATATTATTATGCTGTGGAAGCAACTAAGATTGATAACACAACAAACTATCCTATTGGTATGCTGTGGAATCAAGTAATAATGATAACACAACTATCTTGTTGGTATGCTGTGGAAGCAACTAATAATGATAACACAATAAACTATACTGTTGGTATGCTGTGGAAGCAACTAATAATGATAACACAATAAGCTGTCTGTTAGTAATCCGTGGAGGAAACTAATAGTGATAATACAACACACAATCTATTGGTTTGCTGTGGAAGCAACTAATAAAGATTTAATATCCATTGGTTAGGCGTGGAGGCCGCTAATGAACAATCTCTCATGTTATCCTGCTGGGTCCACGGTGTACAAGACCACCCAGAGCCTGGTTCCTTATATCCTGTCAAATCAAAGACTTCGTGCCTGTCACGGAGCAATGATCCTAAACTCCTTAACCTTTAATCCTGTCAAATCAAAGACTTTGTGTCTATCACAGAGCGGTGTTCCTGATCCTATCCTTAAATCCTGTCAAATCAAAGACTTTGTGTCTATCACAGAGCATTACCGTCCCGTGAGAATGAAACTAAACAAAAAACAGCTGATCACAATACTCCTACACTACCTACACTATACTTACCAAATACAAGGCTGCTATGTAAGCCTTCTTATAAGTAGGTATGTGCTCATTAATGCATCAAATATTTTCATTTGAGATAAACTTAATAGTTACCTAATTTCATAAGTATTCAGTGATAAATTGATAACTTAAACTGACTATTACCTATTACAAAGCAATGAATATTGTAAGATAATACAAACAATAACATTCTGCAAACAAGATTCAAATTGGACTAAATAAGCTAGCAACTGATTATTCCATGTCAAAAATCTGAAATAGAAATTGTATGCCTTCATTGACATGACATGTAGCAGTTAGTTGTTTCCTAACAACATTGGTCTTTACCATATAGCAAGTAGAATACCTAAAGCATATAGCTGTGGGTGTAAAAATACATTCAATATTTCCAAAATAAGGCATACTCAGCTTAGATTTATTACAAGCTGTCAATGATAAATAAAATCAGTTGTTATCAGATTCTAAACTTAATTAATACTGTAGGATGATAAACAACAATAATCTGCCGACAAATATTTCTCCGCTATTACAGATAACAACCAAGAAACACAGAGACTGAGGACACCGGAAGGCCCAGAGCACGAGCCTCCGATCACAATGGCCGTGTCGCCGCGTAGGCGTGAATTTGCTGATTTATTATCCTAACTAATCGTTTTAAGTGTCTATGTCTATTTAAGTTGGGTTTTGAGTTCAGCGCCATCTATTGGCTCACTGTGGAATCAGTATTGATTCATAATTCATATGCTAATTTCAATGTTTAATTAATACGAGATGTTTAAATTAAACAGGAACACTTATTGTAGGACTTTTGGATTTGTTCTCATTTTAACTATTGCACATTTGACGAAGTAAATGTGTTTCATTATGTTATTCTTATTAAGTTGTCAAACAATGGCGGATGTTATAATTTCTATGACCAATAACCAGATTTAATAATTTAATACGAGAACTAAACAAATTTGAGTAAATGATTAAATACTAAGAAGTCATAAGACTATTTTACACAGCTATGTAATAATGAGAAACTTTCTAATTAGTAAGATTGTTAGATCACCGGAAACTTGAATAGTTTTGTTATTAGATGACTATTTCAATAATAAAAAACAAACCACTTTGTATTTGTGAGTATTGAGGTTGTTTAATGTTAAAATAATTAACTGATCAGCATTTTAGTATTGTTTGCTAACTTTACTCAACTATCCAAGTAATTAGTGTCTAAACAAAAACAATATGGAAGTTCCGCCCACTTAGAACGCGCGTCGCGCGGACTATGTGTGAAAAATAAGAACTGATTAATAAATGTAATCGAATAGATGTTTGAAAACCTAATTAATTGTCATAAAGTGATTGTGTAATCTATAAAAACATTTAAAAAGAGTGTCCTGGAGTTTCTTGCTAGATCTCCTCCAGCGATCGACAAGGGCTTAGCGATCTAGCAAGCCACGCGATGTGGTTTTAGCTTCAAGTTCATTTGAAAACTCAAAGTGCCTGTAACTAAATCAAATAAACACTCTTGAGTTTCAATCCAGTGTTGTGTGTTATTGAAGTAACCCGCTCCAGTCAAGAATAAAGGAATTGCCTCTAGACATTGGAATTAAAGATGGCGATTCTACGATTCATAGGTACTTCGACGTGACATATATAATGTGCTATTTAATCCTTCCACTCCTTTTTACCTTAAGAAACGTTTTGTGTTTCTCCGCGATTCCCACACAAAATTTCTTAGGTCATCAGACAACTTACGACTGCAAATTCCAACACATTGCACGACTTTTTTGGATAAATCCTTTACTGTTCAAGCTAGTCGTCTGTGGAATGCATTGCCAGATCCAATCAAACGTGCTCAATCATTGCCTGTGTTCAAAAGACTCGTAAAGGAACATTACCTGTCACTGTCTTCGTCTTAGCGTGTTGATTTGTGATTATCATTAGAGTCATTCATCATTCTTTTTCTTTGTTGCCATTATATTTAGTATGTATGTATTTATGTATATATTACATAGCATATGTATTTATCTGTGTATCTATTATAATGTAGTTTTCACAATGTTAATGTCACACCAATGACAACCCCACTTCAAGTTCAGACAATTACTGTCCATACCAGGTTGCCTGGAAGAGATCGCGGAAAGCGATAAGGCCGCCCATTGTATTTGTATTACTTTTAAGTTTCTTTTTATAATGTTATTTTATGGTGTACAATAAAGCATATAATAAATAAATAATAAATAAATAAATAAATAAATAAACATATTATACAACAGCCATTCACCATCTGCCACCATCTGTCTGGTCGGAGAATCCTCCGTTTTCAATGGAGGCTTGGGGATTCTACACCCTGTTCCGCATAACTCTGTAGTAGGTACCTATTTAATGCAATTAGTCTACGAGACTTGCAGATTTCAAGCGGAACAGCACTGTTGAAACAATACTGTCCTCATGTTTGATGCAACTAGGGCATCGCTCACTTGCTTCTATCTCAGATCAATCCCTGAAATATAGCCCATTTTTGTATGATTAAGTAATTCTCCTTCAAACCATCAATTTCTACAAGGAAAACCTTGAAAAAACGATTCCAATATTATTTTCCATTACCGAAAAATATGACTTATTATCCCTACAATCACGTACCAGGTCATTAACAGGCCGTTATCGGGCGTGGCCAATTAATGGCCACGATCCTACCCTGACGACTTTCCGATATCCGGTATTAGGCACTTTCGTACGCATCCGACACTTGGGGACCCGAAAACATGATAATTTACTTGTAAATGTTTGTAATAAATGGGAAATGGGTGGGTTTTGTGTCGAAGCAAAGAGGTCTAATTTAGGCGTTATATTTTTTAAAGGAAAAACAACATGTAATCACGACTGTATTCTCCAAAGATTAGGCAGAGTTGTACCTATCATCATATCAGCCGAAAGACGTCCACTGCTGGACATTGGCCTCCCCCAAGCGTCGCCATTTTGAACTGTTCCGTGGGTTCTGCATCCAGCGGATCCCCACAATCTTCACCAGGTCATCGGTCTACCTAGTGGAAGGCCTAATGCAACGTCTTGCGGTTCGCGGTCCCCACTCTAGAACCTTTCTGCCCCATCGGCCATCCGTTCTGGCAGCAATGTGCCCTGCCCACTGCCACTTAAGTTTGGCAATTCTTCGGGCTATGTCGGTAACCCTGGTTCTCTTGCGGATCTCTAGATTTCTGATTCGATCACGCAAGGAAACTCCGAGCATAGGCCCTTTGACTCCATTGCCCTTTGGGTGACTATATGCTTTCTGATGTGTAGAGAGACTGTATGCTTTCTGAAGTAAACCCAAATTTCGCCGAATGTTAAGTCCTATGTAACAGTGGACGAGCATGCTACCATCATACGAACGAGGAGAAATTCCGGACGGAAAAACCGAATAAAATTTTCCCCGACACAGGAATTCAACCCAGGACCTTTTAGCTCAGCATTAGCGCTTGTCAACACGAAACCAACGAGGCAGTTTTTTTTTTTGTAATAGGTACGCTCGCGCTTGACCATTATCTCACCTGATGGTAAGCGATGATGTGGTCGACGGTGAAGCACGCTTGCCTAGAAGTAACCTATTCACTCTTGACTTAAAGACCCCGAGGTTGTATTGTAGCTTTTTGACAAAACCAATTTCTTCATAATGGTTGTTGTGATTTCAAGGAAATATATAAAGACCGGCTCAACTATGAGAAAACAAGATGTGGAGTCTTATGTATTTCAAAGAATCGTAAGTTATATGGCAATATTGCTATCATATATCGTTAATACCTATATCAAAGGAATGGCTTCTGTGATTTGATATGTTACAGAGCTTTTGATTTGTTTTTTAAATTGAATCAAATAAACAACCCCTATTTTCCTTCTCCGCGAACCGTAAGACGATGCGTTGGAAGGCCTCCCACCAGGTGGACCGATGACCTGGTGAAGGCCGCGGGGATACGCTGAATGCGGGACGCACGGGACCGGTCAATGTGGCGAAGCTTGGGGGAGGCCTTTGTCCAGCAGTAGACGTCTTTCGGCTGATATGATGATGATGATTTTCCTTCTATATCCAAAATAAACAAACTACCTCGTTGGTTTAGTGGCCCGAATCGAGTGAACATAAGGTCCTGGGTTCGATGCGTGAGTCAAGGAAAGTGTTATTGGGTTTTTCATCTGGAATTTTATTGTAGCAGCCTGGAGTCTGGCTTTGTACCAGGTTTACGGCAATAGGCTGCCCCCTATGTTATGGGTCTTGAACATAACTGACGAAATGTGGTGCTATTGGTGTACCTTTATGTGTCATCATCATCATCAGCCTATTAATGTTCCCACTGCTGGGACACAGGTCTCCTCTCTGTGAGAGAGGGAATGGGTCTTAATCCACCACGCAGGCCCAGTGCGGGTTGGTGGATGTCATGTCATTTCACCGAATTTTTAGTTCTAGGACATGCCGGTTTCCTCACGATGTTTTCCTTCACCGTTTTTAAGAGCAGTGGTGATGAAATAATTTACACAAAGTAAAGCGCCTGGTCGGGTTCGAACCCACGACCTACAAATTTTAAGTCGCGGCCAATACCACTGGGCCACCACTGCCTTTGTGTGTATTTCTGCCTAACCCTTTGGGGAAAACAGGGGTTATGTTATGTTAGGTCGAATAAACAACCCCTATTATCCTTCCATATAAAAACAAACCACACATAGCAAACTGATTGAAATGCATGAAAAATTACCACCTTCATTACTTTTTAAGGACGCTAAGATTTCCCTCAGGACCTCTACCAGGGTCGGGTGTTTACGGTTACCTGTAAACACCTCTGAAATTATTTCATTTTTCAGCTTTAATAATAAGACAGGTCAGTAATTTAGCCTAATAAAATAATGTTCAGAGATCCTAGACAAATTCACACTTGGTAGTGTCATTACGATTATCAAAATAAAAATGGGATTAACATAATGTATATTGTGTTATGGACCAAGTGATACGGCATAATTCAAAATGCCCAGACAATTTGAAAAATGCCCAATATGGGCAATTTGATAAAATTATTGAAATATATAAATGGATCATAACTGTAGTCAGTTCAAGTTATTTTAAGTCCACACATCTCAGTAGTTTCATTTCACCCTAGTGTGTTCTAGTAATTGCGATACTGCGGTGTCATTAGGCACTCTTCCAAGTAATTGTCACTACTTACTTTTTATGGCAGTCTTTAAATCCGATACGTTTCCGTAACTGTTCAGGACTGAAAGTGGTACATTAGATGGTTCTGAATGAGGGTTTTAAATAAGAAGGTTATGATAAGTGATGTTGTAACAGCCGGAAAATCTCAAGTCTGGTAAATGATATTTACATCTCTCATGTTCGGTAAGTAGGTTCTTATTACCTCCCAATGGGGCTTGTAGGTGACCAATTAGCGCTCTAGGGTAATAATGTAGCTAGAAAAGCCCTAGAGCGTTAAGACGGTACCCTGACCAAAAAACCGGCATGAGATATGAGCGTTCCTATTGGTCTAGCGGCACTGGTGGCGCATGAATTACAGTAGTGAATACGCCCAGATTTTAGAATAAAATCTTTATAAAATCGAATTTTGGTCTTTTGAAAAAAATAATTCTACAAAAATGTTCGTTATTAAATTGTCTATCCATTAGTGTTAGTACAAAAAATAATCAATGAACACTTTACGAGGAGATGCATAATATCAATAATTATTTCTCATTTTTATGTTTTTTTGGAAGTAGATTAGTGAAATATATACAACATTTAAAAAAAAACTAAATCTACCATTTTAGAATCAATATTATGTAGAAATTTAATGTATTTTTATTAATTGATATTTCTTTTTAGATAACGAGTAGATAGCTCCTAAAAACAGCACAAAAAACGGCTTGCGCGGCGTTTTGCTCGGGGTACCGCCTTAAGTAATAAAAAAACACTTCTTTCTTTCAAAAAGTTCGCGTACATCTAACCATCATACTGGCAATAGACATCATGCATTCAGCCCAATGACCAAAGAGGTCGCTTTGCTATTCAGCCTTGTCTTCGTGTGAGTATAATAGTCATCAATTTTAAATATCGAACGTTGAAGCTCAATTTCTATATTAAAAAAAAAAAATATGAAAATGTTTTATTCTTGTAATGCCGGTTTTTTTCTATTTACCTCACAATCGAGATGCAAAGCAGAATAGTTAGCTCGGGTGTAAGCACCAATTTCACCCTCGAACTCAAAACTCAAATATCTCGGGCTGCAATTGATGCCTTACAGCCCTTGGCTACTTAATCTACTATTGTTTTGGAAACTGGTTAATAAGAACACTTTTTACACGTAACTTTTTTGGTCAATTTAAACTTATGCCGTCGTATCATAGCTGACTACTTTAAGAAGAAACACCGAAACAAACTTAGTGGTCAAAGTATATGACGGTTAATGTCTGCAGTGATGGTCTATTTCATTTTTAGGGTCCCATTTTTACCCTTTGGGTACGGAACCCTAAAAATAAAATAGTTTGCAGCTGGGGCTTAAATGTCATAGGATAGCTGGCAGTACCGTTTTTTGGTCCTGATAATAGTTTGATGAAAACATTTTCTAGTTTCCAACAGCCCCATCCTTTTCAAAGGTCTTAGAACTTTCGCAATAAGACACGTTTGTAAACGTTCACATAGCTCCGAACTGTTATAACAAGATTCGAAAAGATGGAACTTTCTTTCACTAAATCCAGTTAACTGGTCCACAATCAAAACCTACGTATCCGTTAACAGAGTCAGTGCTAGAACTAATTACAAGAAGTAATTTGGTACAAACATTAAATTGTTTTATGGTTACCGGAGGCTTTCAACGCTTTCCTAGAAGGCTGTGGTAGACAACGCGTCCTCATATCCGCAACGATGTTAGCTAGACCGTGAAATGGAGGGTAGAAGTCAGAAGCGGATCGCGGGTGTTTTGGAAACCAAGAAGGCTTCAGGCAATTTTTTCAATATAAGATAACTTTTAATCTAGCGATAGGCTCGCGTTTGACCACTATCTCGCCTGATGGTAAGCGATGATGTGGTCGACGGTGAAGCAGCTTGCCTAGAAGTAACCTATTCACTCTTGAAAGTTGTAGCTATCTGGAAACAGACTCTGAACTGAAAAATAAATATGGCTGTTTGACATATTTTGTATGTCGCATCAAGGCTGGCCGATAGATGCAAACCATGGGGAAGTCAGGATGTATTTACTTAGGGTGAGACATCGTGTGTGGGCAGGTCGGTGGGTACAATCGTGAAAACAAATGAAAGCACACAAATTATTCGATACACTGGGTTTATTCAAATATACGTGGGACACTCAGAAAGTTTTGCGAAACTAAAAAAAAATGTTCTATACGTACATATATTTTTATTAAATCTTTTCAAAGTACTTTCCACCAGCCTCTATACAAAGATTCATGCGCCTAAACCAGTTTTCAAAACACTTTTTCCAGTCCGCCGCAGACACCTCGTTTACAGCCTGCTCGAACGCAGCCAGCGCATCTTCCGGCGACGAAAATTGTATCCCTTTGAGCTGATTTTTTATTTTTGGGAATAAAAAGAAGTCACACGGTGCTAGATCAGGGCTGTAAGGAGGGTGACCCAGGAGTTTGACTGGCGTGCTGTCCAGGAAGTCCCTCGTTTTGAGTGCGGTGTGCGCAGGTGCATTGTCGTGGTGGAGCAGTAGCCCGCGGAGCCCTGTGTTTGGTCGCTTGTTGCTTATAACAGAGAAAACTTCTGGCAAACATTTGGTAGTATACCATTCGGCATTAATGCTTCTTTGATCCCGTAAGGGAATTGATACCAAGTGGCCAGTCAAATTAAAAAAGCTAGCGATCAAAATCTTACCCCCGCTTCTAGATCGCTTCACTTTGGTAGGCGTTGGCTCATTTTGAAACACCCAAACAGTCGACTGGCGCTTGGTTTCTGGGTCGTATTGATAAATCCAGGACTCATCACCTGTAACGATGTCGTAAACACGCCGAGACGAGCCTGCTTCAAATTTGTTAAGCATATCACGGCACCATTCCACCCGGGCCTGCTTCTGAGCATCGGTGAGGTTGTGCGGCACCCAGCGTGATACTATCCTCCTCACGCGAAGATGGCTGTGTAGAATCTCGTGAACGCTTCCCGATCCAATCTTCAATATGTGTTGAATCTCCTGATATGTAATTCGCCTATTGTCTTGGATTAAATTTTTCACTGCTAGCACGTTTTCTTCGGTAACAGCCGTCAAAGGGCGACCGCTTCTTTCGTCATCCCCCAAAGTTGGTCGACCGCGCTTGAATTCGTTATACCAACGATACACGGTTGCCTTGGAAGGGCCTTCATCCATGAATGCCATTTGAAGTCTATCGTACGATTCATCCGGTTTCAGGCGACACTTGAAATCGTATAAAATCATAGCTCTAAAATGTTCCCGGCGCAGATCCATATTTCAGTGAGACACAATACTTTGAATTAACTCGCAAAAAATGTGGAGGGAAATTTTTAAATTGGAACTTACTTATTTTTACTTATAAATAATCATATTTTCGAAAAACATTATAACTGGCCAGTCTCCCATATATAAAAACTTTTTTTCGCAATACTTTCTGAGGGGCCTGGTACACAGTTACAATCTTGCTTACTAATATTACGGATCGACACTGATTCTACGACGTTTTCGCTCTAAGGCTGTCAGTACTCAACTGCCTTATTCCACACCACGCAAGTGCTTGTAAAAAGCGTGCCAATGCGTAGTTGTTCTTGATTGCCGCCAGGGGCGTGCTTGTGATTTGTTTTGACGTCCGTACTATTGACCAAACCTGACTTGTATAATATGTATATAAAAGCTATCAGGCCTCCCACTGTGAGTGGACCGGTGATTTGGACTTGACATTCAGGGGATTCCTGCAACCTTTATTTTTAACCGACTTCAAAAAGGAGGAGAGGTTCTCAATTCGATTTATTTTTTCAAATGTGAACCCTCAGTGAAAAACTTTTTAATAGGTGAACCGATTTTGATAATTCTTTTTTATTTGAAAGTTGGTGCTACTTATTTGGTGCCGTTTAAATTTGATCAAGATTTGACTAGTAGTTCGGGTTATCCTTAATCATGCGTATTTTCAAGGTACCAAAAAAAAATTTGAAAATAAAAAAACTTTTTGGCAAATAAAAACTTTTATTAAATTATTTTTCTCTTTGTAGTGTTTTTTTTTTGGAATTCGGTTTATTTGTTTTGTTAAAAAGTTTTTTATTTATCCACTTTCACGGCATAGTTTGTGGCACCGCGTAAGTAGTTTTGCCTGCATTCTTTGGGGTACAGAGGACAAGACAGAAGGTAGAGCTGGAACATTACAGTCTAATTATGTTTTCGCGTAACAAATTCTTCTTATACTCAACAGAGATAGTTATCAAGCTTGTACTTAATTATATTGATGTTGAAAATAATTATTTTCTAAGAAATGAGCTCTAATGAATTTTGAATTTTCAAAATCCAATTATTTAATAATACTTGCGTCTGTTCTTCTGATCCATCTTCCCAATTACAAGAATTTTTAATCACTTCGAGGAAACGATGAATTGAAACTTCGTATTGCCTTAGGAAGTTTTCGCCGAAACCAATATTGGAAACTATTGAAAGTTTAATTGAATCATTTTGTTATCTTATAATAACAATATTGCGTTGTCTGTTACTGTCCCACTAATACTAGTCTGTTACTGTCCCACTGCTGGACAAAGAAATCTTCTCATACAGAGAAGGTACGAGCATTTATCACCACGTTTGTGTAGCGCGGGTTTAACTCAAAATATTAGCTAGTTAACAAGGTGGTTGATTGAATTGCCCAGGGTATAATTGATTTGAGTATGGCCATATGGAATTTAAAGAATAAAACCTGCCAGTAACTAACTGTCTTACTGCAAGTCAAAGGCCTCATACGAGCATTGATCACCACTCTTGCTCAACGCGGATTGGCAATTTCAAACTTATACTAAGTGTAAGTCGCACTGTTTTCTTTCACCAAAGTCAGAAAGGTAGTCGTGGAAATAAAATGAATTTAATAAGTCACATTAGGGCTCAGCTCGGCGTTTCCTTTCGTGATTGAATCAGAAAGAGAACCAGGGTTACCGACATAGCCCGAAAACTTAAGAGGAAACGGGGGCAGAGAGCGCCGACTGAATTTCCTTAGTAAAAAGTCATAATTCGTGGTTTGGCTCTCGTCTATTTCCTCCTCCAATATTGGACCAATTTAAAAGATATTCCATGAACTGGTATAGTAAGATATATACTATGTCCCTATTTTTTCCTTTTTTCATTTATAATTGTCAAATTTGTACACTAAGCCTCTGTTTACAGCGCAATTGTGAGCATTTTTTGAGGGTTCCTAGTGCTTCTAAAGATAATGTATCATCAGAAAGGAAAACATAAGGACATAGAATATATCTTTGATTTTCAGTTTATGGAATATCTTTTAAATTGGTTCAATTTTGGAGGAGAAAATAGACGAGAGCCAAACCTCGAATTATGACTTTTTACTTAGGAAATTCAGTCGGCGCTCTCTGCCCCCGTTTCCTCTTAAGTGGCAGTAGGCAGGGCACATTGCTCGCAAAATTGTATAGGTAATCCTAAAAGCATGAAAAGCTGAGTTTATCTTTTTATGTTTCGTAGGCTCAGGCTTGACCACTATGTCACATATGCTATGACGCGATTAACGGCGGTGCCCGCTTGCTTAGAAGTAGGTAACCTTTTCATTGTAATTTAAAGACTTAAGCCCCAACTACAAACTGGGATCTTCCAAACAGGGTTATTCTGGCTACTGTCCTCTTTCACAGTAATCCAATGTTGATTTTAACCTTCGGATTTATAGGTCTCGAAATAAAATTGTTAGAAAAACTTCGGTAAAAAACGAGGAGAAGGATTCATTTTAACAGCACTGAAGTGACAACTAATAAACCAATATTGAATCCAGATTAAAATAGGCTTTTCAATATCAGCCTGAAAACGATTTGCACGAAAACTTTTTTAATCCTACTTCAAAAGGCAAAACTAAATTCAATTGTTTGACTGGATTAAAAATAATTTTGCTACCCACTTGCGACTGACTATTATAAGAGTCTAATGTTAGACAAAAATTTAATTAAAAGACAATACTTACTAACGAAGTACTTAAATTACATTGTAAAGCTCATCACGTGGGCGGAGCACCCATGCTGGGATAAGTAATAATTTTTTTAGGGTTCCGGACCCAAAGGGTAAAAACGGGACCCTATTACAAAGACTAGAGATCCGTCTGTCTGTCTGTCCGTCTGACACCAAGCTGTATCTCGTGAACCATGATAGCTAGACAGTTAAATTTTTTACAGATGATGTATTTCTGTTGCCGCTATAACAACAAATAAATAATTAAGTGGGCTCCCATACAACAAACGTGTTTTTTTGGCCGTTTTTGCGATAATGGTACGGAACCCTTCGTGCGCGAGTCCGACTCGCACCTGGCCGGTTTTTTAA
The DNA here is from genome assembly GCA_949775005.1 of Orthosia gothica. Taxonomy (NCBI): domain Eukaryota; kingdom Metazoa; phylum Arthropoda; class Insecta; order Lepidoptera; family Noctuidae; genus Orthosia; species Orthosia gothica. Next base: position 10,259,343 of record OX459040.1, on the reverse strand, counting down.
TAAAAAATAAGTCATCATGGCTTTATGTATGGCAGTAGATACTGTATGAACTTGAACTTCTTATCACTTCAAGGAGACCAACATAAGTAAGACATTTACAATACTTTACCTGATTTAATATTCAAATGAAATATCCAATTATATTTGCAAATCTAGACTAAAACTAAGTGCTCGATCATATTGAATATCATGACTAAAAATCTTAGATCTTTATTCTAGCTACCAACCAACGTAATATTACACAAATATCTTTAAAAAAAGGTAAATTCAAAAAATATAAAACCAGACTGCTTAAGAAGCGAACTAAAAGAAGTAAACAAGAAGAATATCATGCTGTGCAGTCGGAGGATACATCTGGTTTTGGTCAGCCAGCTCGCGAATTTGTATCAGTCAGGATTTTTTCGAATTGTTTGAACCAACTTATTTATTTATAACTTTATAGTAAATATTTTTTTAGATGACGTGACGATTTCCACGGATATAGATGGTGATCTATCTATCGCCGTGGAACGGAACCGAACGCAATCGATTTACAAAAAAATAATCGGTATAATCAGATGAAAAATGCTAATTACGTCGGCACGGTTTCTATGTATGGCATGAGGCATCTGTATGCTAGTATTATATTAACTGTGCCTCACCCCAATCAAAGAAAACCTGCCGACGTAACTAGCGTTTTTCGTCTGATTAAGATGATTATTTTTATAAGCACTGCGATCGCGTTCCAAAGCAATAATTCGATTTAGCAGTGACTTGTAAGTAAAAGGGTTTTCTCAGTTCATGACGGTTTTTTCTTTAAATACAGTGACGATTTGTTTTATAGTATTTTTTTTTCAAGTTTTTACAGTTTCATTCTACTAAAATGTGTTACAATATAAATAAAAAAACAAAGTGGTATGCGTCAGAAATTTAAAACCGCGCCATCTATTGGAATCAATTTTAAATGATCCGTTTAAATAATCTTTGAGCCCAATATTCCATCATTTTGTGCATATGAGAGTTGATTAAAAAAGAACATACAATTTTAATGATCAATTCTAGTAAATGTTAATTTTACACACAGTTCAATAACGAATCGGTGCATATCGCGTCATCTAGTGACATTTATCTGAACTAAATTTTCTTTGTTAGCGCTGGGACCCCGTGGCATAGCTACAACATACATTTTTCCCTACCCACGCGCTCAGATACACAGATAAAATCCAACACACATTTTATTACCGCATTTTCCTTTTTCTCGTCTTAAGCAAGGCGTTTGATCGACAAGGGATACTCCCAACCCCTTCAGCCGACTCAATAGAGCGAGGAAATCCATGTTAAATACTATGTTTATCTTTTTAGGAAGGTTTTCCTGTAATCTTGTTCTTGTGGTTTTCGAGAACCCATTTTAGAGTTCTCTTGACAGGGTACTGACGATGTAAATGTGACTTTTTTGCCCTAGGGAGTAATAAAGGGTGTAAGCGTCGAGTATATTGGCAGTTTTGCTGTCTTTGTTTCAATTGATAATAAGGTATGAACAAATGAGTTTACAGCTTCAATAAAAATTCATTATGCTTTACACAAGGTATGAAACATAACAACTAATAGTATATAGTAGATATTACCTAGCAGGGTTGTTGCTGATGCACCTTTTTTCACATCTGCGGATGCTGGTGCTGATTTTAATATTATTGTGTTTTTAGGGTTCTGTACCCAAAGGGGTAAACAACCGGATCCTATTACTAAGACTCCACTGTACGTCTGTATGTCTGTCACCAGGCTGTATCTCATGAACCGTGATAGCTGGACAGTTGAAATTTTCACAGATGATTTATTTCTGTTGCCTCTATAACAACAATAAAAACAGAATAAAAAAATATTTAAGTGGGGCTCCCATACAACAAATGTGTATTTTTGTAGTTTTTTGGCGATAATGGTACGGAACCCTTCGTACGCAGGATTAAGTAAGAGAAGATAATGGGTATCAAGTAAGGGATTGATCACGTGATTTTTCGATATCGATTATCAATCCCATACAAATGTTGCCTTTTTGACAATCTCTATCGCCACGGTTTTTATGATAGAATGTCTATGGCCTAAGGACATACACGCACGCCAGTTGTGAGTACTGCTAATATGATAAAGTCTATTAAAGTCATAGACAAACTAAAAAGTAGAAAGATAAAATGTTCATCATTACTGTTTCTGTAATCTCCTGCTACCAGCCACCCCCTAGATAAGGGTTGTTTATTTATGGTAATAGGCTGGGGCAAAACAAACATAATAGGGTGATAATTTTGTGGGGGTGAAAATTATGTTCTCATGGCTCACCTTAGTATGTTGTGCTTGTTATTATAGATAATTCGGTGACAGTATTGTTTTAGTAAACACATAAGTTTCACAAATTGATTATAACTCAACAGTCGTCTCTTTTCGGGACGGACAAATATTTCTGCTCAGAACAACATAAATATTAGTTTTTCATTGATTTTCATTGGGGCCAGGATTCGAAGTTTGATGATGACGAGAGACGGTTTGATCATTGAGGTTAAGCAACGCTTGCCGAGGTCATGACGTGGATGGGTAACCATCAATTACATACCGAAACTCCTCTGTGCCTCGGAGAACACGTTAAGCCGTTGGTCGAGGCTGTCATTTGTAGATATTTTGCAGTCGATAAGAATACTCAGAACAGAACCCGGGAAATCCAACAGCAGTCTTGCCAAGGGATACCGTGCTCCCCAGTTACTGAGTTGTCGATGTCATAGGCAGTCGCTCTATGTGAAATACTGGTATAGATAGTTCAACTCATCTTTGCGCGCGGCGCCGTGTGTGCGTGCGCTCTGCGTACGCTTATAAATACACAACTTTAATTTGTGTGGCAGTGACGCGGTATTGCAAATAACCACCCACACATGCTTACCCACACATTGAGCCGCGCGCAAAGATAACTTGAAATATCTATATCAGTCAGATGCGTCCGGCTAGATTTTTTCCAACTGTGTTTGGGTCGGCTTCTATTCAAACAAAAGAGAACGGCAGGCTTGTATGGGAGTTTCGTACCGCTCCGCTAATAGAAATTTCGTGTTTTGGGATATTTTTGTTTTATTTGGTAGTTAATATGATAGATAAACCCTTTTTAAATTCTTAGATTTTTTAAACTTGGGACGTAAATTGTATAACCAGTTTTACTTTTTAAGGTTATGTACTAATGTACCAATGTAGATTTTTACATATAGATAAATGTTGCATTATGTGTTATGTAAATTATTTGTTGCTATCTTTGTAGTGTTTTACTTACCATTAAGTAGGTAGATTGAGGTGCGGATCGTACCTACTCAGGGCATTAGGAGATACCTATATCCAGCAGCGGACTGCATTAGTTTGATAATGATGAGTTTGATTATATTTAATGTTATTTCTATTTCTAAGCAATTAATTATCAATTCAATATTTGTGTTATTTTACGTAAGGCAATTTCTAATAACATAACTGCGTTTAGCGTACGATTTTATAACGTTTATATATTAAAATCTTTAGATTGATGTTATTAATTAATCCGAAGTTTTAAAAATAGTAAACTTACATGCAAATAAATGGCTTAGTTGACATAATAAGTGGTACAAATTCTATAACCGAACAACAGAAAAAGCATGCGGTACAAAATCTGCCATTCACCTTTGGAAAAAGCTAGCCAGATTGAATTGAGTCAAAAACTTTTCCGCTAATACAGTTATTTGACAGCATATACTTTCTAAGTTATACGCGTTGGTTACAAATCCGCCAAACACAAAACAAATTCGCACATAACTGTTCGAAACGAAGGCACCTGTGCGTTCAGACGCACAAACTTGATAACGTGTCGATATTGCGTCCATCGCATTGGATTTGCATCGATATGTGTTTGACGGGGAAATTGAAGCTGTTCGGGCGACAGTTGAATTATTGGCGATTTTGGATTATTAATATATCACAGAACTAGCAGTGCCCGCGTCTTCGCTCCCGTAGCTCCCTAACTATAATATTTGTAAGAAGCACAAATAATATAATACTAGCATACAGATACCTCATCCCATACAAAGAAACCGTGGCGACGTAACTAGCGATTTTCATCTGATTACTCTTGTTATTTTTGTAAGTACATCAATCGCGTTCGATGCCGTTTCACGGCAATAGATGGTGTTAGCAGCGACTTGCAAGTAAAAGGGTTTACTAGGTTCGTGAATATTTTTTTCTTTAAATACAGTGAAGGTTCTTTTTATAGTATTTTTTTGCACGTTTTTACAGTTTTTCGCACCTAAATGTGTTACAAAGCAAATTTTAACAATCGAGTGGAATGTCTTAGAAATTTAAAAATGCGCCATCTATCAATTTTAAATGATCCGTTAAAATAATCTTTGAAATGTGAATTAAGAGCCCAATATTCCATTATTTTGTACTTAGGAGAGTTGATTAAACAAGAACATTCAAGTTTTATGTTCAATTCCAGAAAATATTAATTTAGCCATCTAGTGAGAATAATTTGAACCACATTTTCTTTCTTAGCAATGAGACCTCGTGATAGTAAGAAGTAAGATAAGAAGCAGTAGCAGCAGTGGTGGCCTTGTGGTATCGGCCGCGACTAACAAGTTTTAGGTCTTGGGTTCGAACTCAGGTAGGTGCTTTACTTTGTGTACATTATTTCATCACCACTGCTCTCAAAACGGTGAAGGAAAACATCGTGAGGAAACCGGCATGTCCTAGAACCAAAAATTCGAAGCCATTTGACATCCACCAACCCACACTGGGCCCGCGTTGGTGATTAAGGCCCATTCCCTCTCACAGATAGGAGGCCTATGTCCCATCAGTGGGTATATTAAAAGGTTCATGATGTTGATGAAATGAATCTCCTGGTAAATAAATAAATACTTACAGCGTTCATGAAACATTACCCTAACCTTACAACATCCAACGAGATATCCACAAATAAACTTCTCTCAGTTCAATCATTCATTCATTCCTGACAGACTGACTTACAAGCTGATATTAATCTGGTTTAAATAAAAGGGGATTAAGTACGACCGCGATGCAATAGTGAATAGACCTGACCGCCGCGCCAGTCACCCCACGGCGACCCCAGTGGGCTGGGAGTAGTGGAGCTTTGAAAATATGTTGGGATTGTTTTTGAAGAGGTTTTTATAGAATTATGGGTAGAAAATGTGGTGTATATGTATCATCCGACTGCACAAGCATTTTTAGTTCGCTTCTTAAGCAGTCGGGTTTTTTGATTTTATTAACTTTTTACAACTTTTCAGTTGTCTTTTTTTTCAAATATGAAATAATGCGAGATGAAATACACGATGTGGATTTCCGTCTAAGTGATTGGTTTGATGGCGGTCAAAACCTTTGCCTTGCAAAATTCACTTGCGCAGTTAGGCTGCAGGTTTCCTCATTACTCGGACACTACATAGAATCCTCACGATGTTTTCCTTCACCATGGCCTGTGATGTCCAAGATAAATTACTTAGAAAGTACATATGAAAAAGTCACAATGGTACTTACCCGGATTTGAACCCACGCACAAGAGGCGAGGCCTTAGCCACTGGGCCACCACGACATATTCGTGGTCTAATAAAAATCAGGTAAAATATCAGAACATAATAATGTAACTAGCAGATTCACCAGTTCCTGGCATCCATGACAATAAAGGTAATCCATGTCAAGCTTTGTTAATGGCTATTAACATTCCTGCCATTCACAGGAACTAACATGTAATTTGATCGTGGATTTTCTGGTCAAAGGCTCTCAGTAATCAAGCTAACAGATATCAGTGGTGTTCGTACATAATATGTCTTATTGAAATGTCCGGGAATTGTCAGTTCCTGGGGCTTTGCCTTAATTAATAATGGATACTATTTAAACGAGCGAAAATAAATTTAAATTAAAGGTGTTAACACCACTGAATATGGCTTACTGAAATACTAAGTGGGCGAATACAAATGTTTAAAACAGCGACTTGAAAATAAAATTTTGTCGACGGAGGCTTTTTCTGTCTGCAGGGTTTAAAGTAACCTTACATGAAGGAGATGACGGGAGCTAAATGAGCGAGTAAAATCCGTGTCGGTGTTCTCTAAGCTTCCGAGGTCGCTTCGCTCGCTCTTGGACTAATTCGTTGAAAACACGAATACACCCGAACTTCTGAGCTGCACAGCGATATCGCCTTGATCGTCGGTGCTCCATGGACCAATTGAAATTTGACCAATTGGTCTATGGGGAAAATTACATGTTTCCATCGTCCAATTATCAACTGGGCTATGGAGAATTGAGAAATGTTCCGCTGCCCAGTTTAATAGTATAGTAAAGCCTTGTCCACAAGTATTTAAAAAAAATATCAAGATCAATTTTTGAAACAATAATCATTTACTGAATAATCACGACATAACAATTCATTTGTACAAAGATTACAATACAAATCAATGTGAACATCTATCTCATTGAGTCTGTTGGGATCCCAGAATTGGCGACAACAGTCTTCGCAATACCCTCATCCCGAAGACATACTGTCATTTGGCAACCAATTGACACCATACATAATGACAAAATTTTCGGTGAAGTGGCCATTTCAAACAGTTTACATAGATTTTAAGAGAACCAGGGCTACCGACATAGCCCAAAGAATTGCCAAACTTAAGTAGCAGTGGGCAGAGCAGATTGCTCGCAGTACGGACGGCCGATTATGTAGAAAGGTTCTGGAGTGACGACCGCGAACCGGAAGACGTTGCATTGGATGGCCTCCTACGAGTACCAGGTGGACCTGGTGAAGGTTGCAGGGATCCGCTGGATGTGAGACCCACGGAACCGATCAAATGGCGACGCTTGAGTAAGGCCTATGTCCAGCAGTGGACGTCTTCCGGCTGATATGATGATGATGACATGCTTTTCTATCTTTTCATTGAAGATTCTATTTAAATTAACTATAATTAACGAACATTATATTGTATTTATTTACGACGGTCGAATCAACTATTAATACTTTTTTTTTTTACGTTCGAAAGTGTCGCTTAATGACCTAATTGAGAAAAAAAAAGATAAATAAATTTTGATCTTTTTTTTTTTTTTTATTTATAAAATTTTTGAATTCAGTTTGATGTGACCCAAAAAATATAACAAAGGCTTCTTTGAACCCAAAGTATAGGAAAATGGTGTGAACTCGGGGTTATAATGTTATAATGGAACATAGTTTTGGTTTACGTCCAGTGTTCTCCATAGCCCAGTTGGTAATTGGACGATGGAAACATGTAATTTTTCCCATAGACCAATTGGTCAAATTTGAATTGGTCTACGGAGCACCGACGGCCTTGATGGTTGTTCAACTATTTTCAAAAGAGTAATATGCTAAAATAGAAAAAATAGTAATAATATTATTACCGCAGCTCACAAAAACCTCCTAAAAGGTATTACTCAAACCGGATAAATAGTTATTTACTTAGTATAATAGTCGCCCATTGTATTTTTTAGCCTGGTTAATAATTTCCCATAAATAATTTATTGGAAGGTAATTGAAGTGCAGCGCGAGTTGACTGTAATAATAGGTATACGTCATGGTACAACGCAGGCCCGCTAAGTAAATACAATTAAAATAACAACATGCGTATATTTGTATGCTAAATATACGCATAACTTTGGTGGTCCCCCGACGCGAGTATGAGGCTTATTTTTTAATTTTTAGAGGACTTTTATCGGGGTTTTTTGTTTCATAAACATAATAGTCTTTTTACTTTTATTTTGGTGATTTTGCGACAAATACACGTATTTCTTTTTCGTTTATTTTCCTACCGTATCAAATACCTCTCAAAAAATATTCCAAACATAATAGAAACACTTTCTAACACAAACAAACAAACATTGTAACTATTACAATTAACCCCAACCCATTGGTTCGATTACATTCGCATCGCGCTCCAATTCTCATCACACTGCCGACAATTGATGGATAGGTACCACATTGAGCTTGGCGAGTTTGAATAGTACCGTGTGGTGCTTGCATCAAAAGACCACTTATGACTTTAACCTACATGGTTCTCATATGATTTGACTTGTTGTTGTAACAGACTGACTGACCTCTGTGTCTGTCTCGGTGTCTCAGAGAAGTCAGCTAGAAAAGACACCCAAGACAAGAAGACCCTAGACAAGTGCCATTCAATCATCAAAAGCATGAAATAAAAATTAAATGACAAATTTAAAAACCCCCGACACAAAAACCTCTAAAAAGCAAAGCGTGATTCGCGAGCTGGCTGACCAAAACCATATGTATCCTCCAGGCACAGCATGATTTTCTTCTTGTTTAAGTATTTTTAGTTTGCTTCTCAAGCAGTCGGGCTTTTTTTATTTACAACTTACTAGTGAACATTATTTTTTTCGAATCTGCTAAATTTAAACATATGTGTCATTTATTTTTTAAATCATCTCTTAAAACCCTTTATTTTGATACACCACACGATGGGTCCAGTAGAAAAATAAAATTGGGGCCCCACAATATGGCGCCCATAATCTGCCGTTTTTCTATTTACCAATTTTAATGTAGCCAGTGACACTCGCAAGGTTATGACGAATCGATTGACGTAAGAATCATCAAAATCGGTTTGCGTTTGGTCTCTAGAACGCCACATAGCATAGTAACAAACATACATACTTACACAGACTGATAAACACATTACCCTTCTTTGGCAGTCGGTTAAAAACACATCGGTCGATGCGAAAACACACAACTAGAAACGATACCTCCTGCTTTCAAGGAGTTAGTTAAAAAAAACAATTCCGCCCAGGAAGTGCCAGGAAATTGAGACCTTTCATAACTGTGGCACACAGATGTGACCACAGACCCATTTTTATTAAAATTTGAACACAAAGTAAGCTAAATTTCGAGACCCTCGTGAAACGAAATCGTACCGTTTTTTACGAAGACCAAATTGATTTCTATCTGTTACCGTACCTATCGAATGTCCATTTCAATTCGGGCCTTTGTAAAGGCTGAATTTGCCTATTTTTATTTTTTCAACCTTTTGACTATTTTGTTGTTTTGGATTTCTTTTGGTATGAGCATATATTTGTGATAGAGAATCGTTTATCCTCCGAATACTATGATTTTAAACCTACTTTGATCAAAAACTAAGCTGCACTCAGGAATTTAAAAATAGCCTGCGACACTCAGAGACATTGTAGGTTTCTGTCAGTGTAATAATTTTCGTAGTCCGACGGCAGCTAGCCCGACCCTGTTTTTCCAGAGGTTAGGTTGAGGTTCTAAGAGGTTCTATAAACAATCTTTAGCTCTTTATAATATTGTATATTTAGATGAGTTACTGTACATTCGGTAGTGGGAAGAACTAACACATCATTTACATGCTTAAATTTTAATTAATTGTAGGTTGTTTCCGCTTAAATTAAGAATTACTGTCACAGCGACTAAAACCATAATGATTAAGAACTCTTTCAAAGCTTACAAAAGTTTTTCTACCAATTGCCTTCCAATAGTCATCTTACAAATGAAAAGGTATTCAGTATTGTCTCAGATTCAAATAGAAAGCTTTTCTCCTTGAAAAATATTGCTACAATGCTCATTTTCTTTTGCCTGAAAGTTGAAGAGGTATTGAAAGAAAATAGGTAAGTTAATGGATTTTGATCGGGTAATTTGCTTAGCATACAGCAGCAGAACCGAAAAGGAAACGAGGTATTACTGAATAGTGATGCATGATACTGGTAGCCCAGTGGCAATGATCCAGACATACGAACCCAGGCAGGCGCTCTATTTTGTGTAAATTATTTCATCACCACTGCTTTAAAAACGGTGAAGGAAAACATTGTGAGGAAACCGGCATCCTAGGACCAAAAATTCAAAGACATGTGACATCCACCAACCCGCACTGGGCCCACGCGGTTGATTAAGGCCCATTTCTTCTTATACAGAGAGGAGGCCTGTGTCCCAGCAGTGGAAACGTTAAAAGGCTGATGATGATGATAATGAAATGTCTGGAGAAGTACTAACACTAAATTCGGCTGCTAAGTTGCATTTGCTGCTGTGACTTGCAGGGTTGACCCATGAAGTAACAGTAAATTTTTCGTCATTTGACTATATTGGAAGACAGGGATCCAAGTTAGTAGTAGTAGTAGTTTCCACCGTTGAAAAAGGAGGATCCCAGCCTTCAAATTGGTACATCCTCCAGTATCGCATACCCGACACGTACACGCTTTTAACCCATTGTTATTCGCATTTCGTCTTAGTTTAAGCAGAGACTTAATCGGATGTCAGTCAGGATCGAGTGACAGCCAAGTGTTTACGTCACCGCAACATAGAGCTGTGACAAGGGGGTTGAATTACGACGCCGTTGACTACCATGTGTTGTGTTGTGCGTATGGTTGGTTAAAGAGATGGGTAGGCAAGGAAAGGAGGAATATTTATGGGTCTTTGTTTGCCTTCATGATCAGAAAATAGGGTAGCAGAGAATATGCAATTGTGGACTTATGGTCGACCAAAACGTCATAATAACTTCACGTGGTCAGATTACCTATGTATGTAATATTGTAACTCATAATATCAATCTGAACTTGGCCACCAAGCACGGGCAATACTGTTGAAACGGAAATAAAGCCCACATACCTCTTTGTTTTTTCAGCAAAACAATGCATTTGAGATTGATTTTAAAGTTTGAGTACCTATTCTTGTGCAAAACCTTTCTATCAACTATATCAGTAACTTTAACTGATTGTATGATTTATATTTACTTCTAAGCCTCTTCAATCTCAACACTACTAATAGAACCTGACATCATTTCTCAACGACCAGTATCGTTCGATAAAATTATCATTTACAATATCGAACAGTCTAACGAGTGTTCATTGGCAGTTATATTTAATGATAAGATACACAGCAGGCCAGTAGATCGGAAACTATTAATGTTTCTATGCTCCATTAGCCTTTATTTTGCAATCCAGTTTATGAGGAAATACAGAAGTGTCAAGATGATGCGTCACTTTTTACTCCGCTGCAGAGATATAAAGTAAAATTTAAAAACCCCCGAAACATTTTATTTCATGCTTCATCATTTATTTAGTAGTAGGCACGCTTCGATCGACAATCTATTGAACACATAATTATGACACGATATCTTGCGGAAACACCCTGATTTAAACAGTAAAACGCCCATAAGTTTCTCATAACTCATCAAACATAGCTAAGAACACTCTCGATACTCACCTTTCAAACAAAACGATTCATCCGTTTATGAGCTATGATGCCACAGACAGCTACACAAACACCCAGGTACACATGTCAAACTTATAACACCCCTCTTTTTCCGTCGGCGGTTAAAAATATCTTAATACTAAACTGCCCAGGACTAGAACCCGGGACCGTAGTGGATATATCTCCATTCATCCACATTTATATTACAACTGCAGAAAATATATATAAATATATAATATATTATTTTTTTGTACCTACCTAGGATCTAGATCTTGTGTTTCGATCGTGTGCCTTCGAATCTGTCTTTTCGTTTGTTTGAGCCTTGGAACCCTCAATAGATCAAATCAGAAGGATCGGAATGAGGGATCATCTCTCTCTCTCTCTCCAAACAGACTTTCTCAAGCAGTGCCATGTTTTCATAACACAACGTCAGAGTTTTGAGTTTTCCCAATTTGCTGAAAGTGGTCCTTCTGAAAATAATTTATGTAGGCATCGTTAACGAGTTTTGTATCAGATCTTAACGGCTTAACAATACTTTAAATAATGAGCTTGATGATTAGAATCCAGAATGGTTAGATAACAGCATTGAATAGACTTTAGTGTTTAAGATATAACTTTATCTTAAGACGGTACCCTGAGCAAAAAATCGCCATGAGATATGAGCATTCCTATTGGTCTAGCGGCACTGGTGGCGCATGAATTACAGTAATGAATACGCCCTTATTTTAGAAAAAAAACTTTATAAAATCGAATTTAGGTCTTTTGAAAAAAAAAACTACAAAAACGTTCGTTATTAAATTGTCTATCCATTAGTGTTAGTACAAAAAATAATTAATGAACACTTTACGAGGAGATGCATAATATCAATAATTATTTCTCATTTTTATGTTTTTTTGGAAGGTGATTAGTGAAATATATACAACATTTAAAAAAAAACGATTTCTACCATTTTAGAATCAATATTTTGTAGAATTTTAATGTATTTTTATTAATTGACATTTCTTTTTAAATAACGAGTAATTAGCTCCTAAAAACAGCACAAAAACGGATTGCGCAACGTTTTGCTCGGGGTACCGCCTTAATAGGCTTCGAAGATAAAACGTAAGTTTTGCGTTCATGTATAAACGAGAACGAAGAAATAGGAATATGTTAGAATTATTGGATGATGATGCGTTCTCTTCCTTCTGTCCTATATCCATAAAGCCGGCCAAGTACGAGTCGGACTCGCGCACGAAGGGTTCCGTACCATTATCACAAAAATCAACAAAAAATCACGTTTGTCGTATGGGAGCCCCACTTAAATATTTATTTTATTCTGTTTTTAGTATTTGTTGTTAAAGCGGCAACAGAAATATATCATCTGTGAAAATTTCAACTGTCTAGCTATTACGGTTCTTGAGATACAGCCTGGTGACAGACGGACAGACAGACAGACGGACCGCGGAGTCTTCAATCCCTCACATTTTCACATATCGACTGTCACCTTCGCTGAAATCGAATGCCACTTGTCTAGAATCTCAGAAATTAACTTATGATATGATAGGTAGGTGTCAATTCTTCATATTATTTGACAATTTCACAAGTGCATAATATTATTCTACCAATACTTCACCAACACCCGAGATACCCATTATTCAATAATTACCATCCCCGATTTAAAGTTATACCATCAAAATAGCTTGGCAGCCCATCGTCTCGAGTGCCACTTATAAAGTTCATCCTCCACAGTTAATATAAAATATATGGCGCTGCAATTTAAAAGAGCCATCGGAGAATCGATCACCGGCGCGGCTTCGGTGGATGAGCTGCTTTAGGTTTCCTTTAGTTTAATTGTAAAGCTTAGTTGTTTGATTTTTCTTTTTGATTGAATTGGAATTGGATATGAATGGCAACGCATTTTATTATGACCAATATTAAGTTTTATTGTTCTTTAGGTATAAAAGACAAGCTTTTCTCGCGGCTTGACTTTCCTGATTTAAATTATATTTTTCCGGAATCAAATTAGACTCTGGCACTCGGCGATAGTGTGTACCTTTTTATCAGTGAAAGAGTTTTTTTACAATTGGATCAGTACTTTCAGAGATAAATTTTACAAACACATAAACAATTTTATGTCTTCATAATATTTGTTTCGATTACAAAACACTGACAGCAAAATCAAATTATTAGACGGTTCAAATTTCCGCAAAACGTAATTGAAGGTGTTCAAGAATTCCATCTGTAATAAGTAGGTAGTATTTTTTGCTGGCAATCTGCCCCACACCCGCCTCCAAAAATAGTAAAAGCCTTAAGTTATGTAGTACAACGAAATTGCAAGAACGACCACATGTTCACTAAGAAATATAATGCTGATATTTGGAAAAAAAGATAGCAAAAGATCTTTTTGGTCCGTTTTTTCTTTCGCAATGTCGGCGGGATGTTGACCCACAGAGCACAGCGAGGACTTAGCGGCCACTGCTAGAGACTGCAGTGTCAAATCTTACCTTACCATACAGACAGACCGATCGTTTCAGTAAGGGTCACCGTATTAGTCATAGAAATTGACGGCCCTCGGCAGTTCTGTCTATGGCCACACCCAAAGATTGAGTTCAGCGACAATTGTGCCAGCACAATCATATTCATTCGAATTCGAGATAATTATAAAATTGAAAAAAAAACTTAATTTAAAAAAACAAAAAACCCGACTGCTTTAAAAGCGAACTAAAAAGTAGTAAACAAGGAAAAAATCATGCTGTGCAGGCGGAGGATACACCAGATTTTGGTCAGCCAGCCCGCGAATATTTTTTTTTTTTTTTTTTTTTAATTAAGTTTTTTTATTTATAACTTTTTAGTTAGTTTTTTTCGAATTAGAACTTTTGGAACGCCATATAGGAACAAACATACATACATACATACATACATACTTACATACATACATAGACTGATAAACACATTACCCTCCGTCGGCAGTCGGGTAAAAACAAACTCTGTGTCGTATAAGACAAAGTTCAAATTCTATTGCAAACCATACTTTCAGGGCCTTTTTACCCGACTGCCGAAGGAGGGTAATGTGTTTATCAGTCTATGTAAGTATGTATGTTTGTTCCTATGTGGCGTTCCAGAGATCAAACGCGTTGGCCGATTTTGATGATTCGTACGTCAATCGATGCGTCTTAACCCTGCGAGTGTCATAGGCTACATTAAAATTGGATAATAGAAAAATGGTGGATTTTGGGTGCCATATTGTGGGGGCCCAATTTTTTTTTTTCTTCCAAACCCATCGTGTGGGGTATCAAAATAAAGGGTTTTAAGAGGTGATTTCAAAAATATATAACACTTATATGTTTAAATGTAGGTACCTAATTCGAAAAAACGAACTACAAATTATAAATAAAAAAACTTAATTAAAAAAATCAAAAAACCCGACTGCTTCAAAAGCGAACTAAAAAGTCGTAAACAAGGAAAAAATCATGCTGTGCAGGCGGAGGATACACCAGATTTTGGTCAGCCAGCCCGCGAATATGTATCCTCCGACTGCACAGCATGATTTTTTCCTTGTTTACGACTTTTTAGTTCGCTTTTGAAGCAGTCGGGTTTTTTGATTTTTTTAATTAAGTTTTTTTATTTATAATTTGTAGTTAGTTTTTTCGAATTAGGTACATTTTTATACAATTGCTCACTTAAAAAAATACTTAAAATACATCAAATTATACTTAACTAGCTTCTGCCAGCGGCTTCGCACTCGAGAAAGTCGAAAATTATGCCTCGGAATAAAAAGTATCCTATGTGCTATTCCAGACTATAATCTACTTCTGTGCCAAATTTCATCCAGATCTGTCCAGGTGTTTGAGCGTGAAGAAGTAACAAACATACAAACACACACACTCACAAACTTTCGCCTTTATAATATTAGTGTGATTATAGTGTGATGTGATTGCAAGTATAGTAATGGGGTTTCTACGTGCTCCTGGTTCCGTGCTCTGTGTTTCGGCCGACCGAATGTAGGTACAGTCAGCGAATTAAACCTATATTTACAACGCCACATATCAGGCTAGTAAGTGTCCATGCTTGTACATGAGATGCCTTCATAAATTGCTGTAATGAACTGGTGAATAGGGAATTGTATATACTTACGGCTTTGTCCTGTGAGGATAAGCAAAAACTAGAGGAACGTGTTACGATCCCTACGTCCTTGTGATGTTTTGTCCCCAAATAAATTTGAATGTTGACGATGATGATTCAAATGGAAAACTATGTATTCAAAAAAATCAAAATCAATAATTTTTATTTGACATAGGCCTACATGGGCACTTATAAAACGTCGACAATGTGCACGGTTCGGGTTGGTCGATTCCTATGGAGAAGAACCGGCAAGAAACTCCATGGTTACTCTTTTAAAAAATTGTTTGGTTTTACAATATTTCCATGTTACAGCAGTACTTAGATGGGGGGACAACGCAGGCCCGATAATAAGTCGTAAGAAACTAAAACAAGAAATTTAAAATATTCTATCCTTCAACTTGATATCTAGATGCTTGCTTAGCAATTAAGCATATGACTAGGGAATTCGCATCAAAATAGACATGATCTTTCGTGTTTCGAAACACCCAAACCCTGTCATTTGATTTGCCTTTTTAAATTACCTCTAGATAGGATGTTATGGTTTTTAACCCCGCCGGAAAAAGAGGGGTGTTATAAGTTGCACGTGTGTTGCTGGGTATCTGTGTGTCTGTCTGGGGCATCATAGCGCCTAAACGGATGAACCGATTTTGATTTAGTTTTTTTTTGTTTGAAAGGTGATTTTATCGAGAGCTATGTTTGAATAAAATCGGTTCAGCCGTTCAAAAGTTATGGGCGTTTTACTGTTTAAATCGGGGTGTTTTCACAAGATATCGTGTCATAATTACGTGTTCAATGTATTGCCGATCGAAGCGTATCTACTATGTACTAGATAAATTATGTAGCATGAAATAAAAATTTGTCGGGGGTGTTTGAAATTTTGAAATGTTACTTGTTAAGAATAAGAATAAGAAGTTTTTATTTGTATAGAATGTAGGTATTACAATAAGATGTTAACAAAAGTTCAAGAATCCTTGTACATCCTGCCTTTCGGCATGCAAACATTTATGGGTAGACACCGGTACATACATATGACATAGCAGGTTATCAGCGTAGAAAAAAACGAAAATATGTTCCTATATACTATCACAAGTCATCATTCAAAAAATCGGATATAGATTAGTAACATTTTTGTAACAATAAGTCAGTTAGTCGCTTTTTGAATATTCTAAATGGTTGTTCTTTTATAACTTCAGGTAACTTATTGTATATCTTTGGCGCCATACACATAACGCTTTTTTTTAACAGTGTGGTGTTATAGCTACCTGTGTGCAATAAATTTTGATACTGAGATCTCATACAATTTGTCCTCTTTCGTATCTCACGTAACGATGGAAACAGATGCGGGTTGCTTTTTACAAAAATGGCTATTTCTAGAATGTACAGACATGGGAAGGTTAGTAATTTATGTAATTTGAAAATAGGAACACAGCTGTCCGTAACATGTAAGTTAAAAATTGACCTAACACATCGTTTTTGGGCCTTGAAAATGTTTTCTCTTTCACTACTATTACCCCAGAATATGATGCCAAACCTCAACGTTGAAATAACGAGGCCATGGTAAGCAACAAGGACTGTATTGGTATTAACTTTTTTAGATAGGTTGTATAACATATAGGCGAAAGTACTTAACTTTTTACAAATATATTCAGCTTGAGATTTCCATGTTAATTGATTGTCAATTAATATTCCCAAAAATTTAGCTACGTTGTTCTACAAGCATCGTATTTACGCCTGCTAACTTTCTACACTCTCATAACTGTGATATTTAAAAGACGTACAATGGCCCTATGATGCGCTGGTATGGTATGTCTGAACACTAACGAGTTAGAATTGATTAATTTAACATGCGCTTGCTTAATAGTGGGGGCAATCTGACAGGCGCAAGAGTTGTGTGGATACGACACCATAGTTTTATTGGGGCGCTTCTGGTAAGTTTTTTAACAATCCCCATTGCCAAGTCTTTGTGCCCCTGCCGGGCTATGAGAGGGAGTGTGTTGTATTCCACCACGCGGGTCACATTGGTAGATGTCACATGAATTCAAATTTGCTGTTCTAGGATATGGAGAACATCGTGAGGAAACTCGTCACTATATATTCCGCAACTGTGTTAACAAGAACCAAAAAAATCCAAATTCGTAGACTCCACCAACCCGCGTTGAGCCCCGTGGTGGATTAAGAGGCATTTCCTCTCTCCTTTATCTCAGCAGGCTGAAGATGATATTAAAAGGCTGATAATGATAATGGATATGATTGGCTTATTTAGTTTGTTGCTTCGTATAAATTACCAGTATACAAGTTCGACTGGAAGCTGACTCCAACTTAGTCAGGTAGGACTAGGCACATATTGTTTTTTTGGATTATTTTTCAGTCCATTGGTTACTGTACCTACTTATCTAAACTTTTGTCCTAGTTTTTAGGCTATCAAGTTTAAAACTAGGGCATAAAAGTAACTCATGCCTTAATTAGCTCACTGGGTGTGTAATCTTTTTACCTGACTGCCTTTGAAGCAGGGTAATGTGTTTATCAGTCTATGTATGTATGTATGTTTGTTCCTATGTGGCGTTCTAGAGACAAAACGCGTTGGCCGGTTCTCGTGATTCATTCGTCTTAACTGGGTACATTAAAATTGGAAAATTAAAAAAAATACCGAATTTTGGGCGCCATATTGTGAGGCACAATTTTTTTTTTCTTCCATCGCCATTGTGTGGGGTTTCAAAATGAAAGGGTTTTAAGAGGTGTTTTAAAAAATATGTAACACTTATATGTTTAAATGTACTAAATTCTAAAAAAAATTACTTAAAATGTGTAAATAAAAAAAATATCAAAAAAAACCCGACTGCCTAAAAAGACATAAACAAGAAGTAAATCATGCTGTGCACGTCGGGCTTTTTATATTTTTTCACATTCATTTTTGACACGCCGCGCCGCTTCACCCGCATCGTGTGGCAAGTTTCATCATATTCGGTTCAGCGGCTTAGACGTGAAACGTAACAGATAGACAACAGAGAGGATTTTTTACCGTAAAAAATATTCTATTAGGTACTTGTTAAAGACTCTTGTCTTAAAAACAAATATATTTTATTTTTATTTCGTTTATTTATCTTATTTTCTTATTAAATTACATTTTGAAATACTTCTTATTTATTTTTTATCTTTTTTTTTGTATTAATTCTTATTGATAGACTCGTATTTGACCACTATCTCACGTGGTGGTGGAAAGCGATGTTGATCTTGCCATTTTTATCGAGAAAAGTGGCATACCTAGTAGGTACTATAAAGTTTACAAATAGGACGTTAAACACAGACCGTGCCATACAAATAATAGTTAACGTCCCATTCTAAACTCAGTCGACCGAGTCCACACTACTCCACCGCCGGACCCAACCCGTAAACAACTCGTGTAGGTCAATAAAAGCGTAACCCCGGTACAACAGACCCTCATTGACGGCACTGTCCATTGTAGGGTTATCACAGGCCCATTGTCGGCCGCCCATATATTGGTGATTATGACCAACATATTAAAGTTATGAGCATAAATTGTACAGCGAATCTATATGATTGGGGTTATTAAAATATGAATTTATTGGTTTTATTTAATGGTATATGCTTGTTGGTGTATTCTAGGATAATCTGTTTTGTATGTGGATTGTATACAGACAGTGCTTGGGGCTTAAATAAAATAAAAATTGTAATGTTGTGTAATTATAAGCCAATATTTATTGGTATCTAGGTGCGGCCCGCGGCTCTGTCTGCGTCAAATTAGTACATCCCTTTTATTTGTTTTTTTTTTTTGTCGCTTATGTAAAAACTACTTTACTGTGAAGTTTCGTCAATTATTGCGTGTAAGAGTTGCCTGGCATTTTGCTGAACTGGACTCCTGGAACACTTTCTCTCAGGTTTTTGTTTTTTTTAGGTTGGTGCTAATTAAATTTATTTTCTCTCTTACCTTTCATGCATCCATCCTCACAAACTTCCATGATTTTTTTTATAGTCTATAGGCTTGCGCTTGACCACTATCTCACCTGATGGTAAGCAATGATATGGTCGACGGTGAAGCACGCTTGCCTAGAAGTAACCTATTCACTCTTGACCTAAAGACCCCAAGATTGTAGCTGGAAAACAGAGACTTCGGCAGGGAATTCTACTCCTTAGCTGTACGCATAATGAAAGTGTCCCCAAAACCTATACTCCAGCCATATTTAAGATAAAATGTTTACTAACAAAGTAAAACAATCTTTTTTTAGGAGAAACCTCTACTCAACCACAAAAATAAATGTATCCGTTGTATATCGATTTAACTGAGTTATTACACTTATTACAGATGAAAGATAGTTTGACAACATAAAATATCCAAGGTCATAGGACGAGAAGATTGGGATGAGAGCTGTCAGTGCTTTGGTCGTAAATATTGTACCTTCATCTTGCCCAGAGTATAGTAGGTTTTTTTTTTGTTTTCTGTCCAAGAAAAGACGTTTTCTTTGACTTACGTAGGCAATTTAAAGTTACAGGTTGGACATATTTGAATTTATTAACATAACTACATGTAAACCTACTACATATATTGTTTTCAGGCTCTAAAAAAAATGGAGCCATCTTTTATTCCTTTGATTTCACACGTCAAACGCAGACGCGTCTCACTTTGAATTTAAATTCTACTTTGTAAAAAGGAATGCAAAAACCAGGCCCTGCGCCATTTTGAATCTTTGCATTTCTACGATTAGATGGATTTCAAAGCCCGAAATAACGTTTCTATTCTTCTGAATGCAAATAACTATCCATATATATAATAAATGCGAAAGTAACTCTGTCTGTCTTTTGTTTCATTTTCACGTCTTAAAGGCTGATCGGATTTGGATGAAACTTGGCATATGGATAAAGCAGAATATGGTCCAGGACATAGGATATTTTGTATACTGTTATAATTTTCTCTTGCGATGATATAACGTTATTCACGTGGGCAGAAAACTATCTTCTATATAAATAAAAATTAATGTTGGTAAGCGCATAACTCAAGAATGGCTGGACCAATTCGGCTAATTTATTTTTTTGTATGTTCATTAAGGTCCACGGAAAGTTTTAATAATATAAAAAAAACGTACTGTACCTCTACATATGTAGGGTAGGTAGGGTAGATGAAAGTTTAGTGTTTTTATGGCAAAACAAAGTTTGCGGGGTCAGCTAGTATACAATAAAAATGACATTAAAATGTTGGATAAGAAAGGGCGTAAAACACATATCACACAGCTTTTAACGTCACTCTTAAAGTTAGTGCTATACGAGTAAGATAAATAAAGTCTGTCTGGTTTTAAATTGAACACTAATTTAAAAGTCAGACATTTATAACTATAACTGGTATGCTTATATAGGTACCTGTTGATCTTTAAGCGAGCTTTAAGATTTAAGTTCATGTTTACCCAAAGTTCAGTCACTGAGATATGTAGTTACCCCAAGATGCGCTGAAAGTATCTAGTTTATCCTTAGATAATTTTAGATAAAACACGTGGCCAGGTTTAACCTGGGTCCTATTAAATATAACTAACAATGTGACATCATTTGACAAAAAACACATAAGTGGTCATATCTTCACGACACGTATTGTTTAAGAAAAAAGTAAGTGCTTGAAAGAAACTACCGACATTGACAGATTATCGGACTGTCCTTCGTGTTTAGTTCATTAAATGAAAGACAGACAGACACTTACAGAAATAAAATCATTTATCATTTGACAATTGGTCATACGTGGTAACATTAATTTTAATATAGTTATTTGTGACATGATATTCTGTTAAGTTCAATACGAATTTCACCTGAGTGATTGCACTCAATTCGAGAACTTACCTTATTATTTTCGATGACACTTAACACCTCGAAGCCTTACCCCCGATATCTGAATAAAAAATTTGAAGAAGTTGTATTTGTCAAAAAATATTTTATCTGTAAAAATTTGGCATTAAGGTATAATCCCCGGCATGTAACTTGGCAAGGTTCTGGCGTAGTGGGGGTAAGTCATTGATCTCCTATTGTTCAGTCCATCCAAAGGTTGTCTGTAAGAGATTGCCCTGTGTGATAAGACCGCCCATTGTACACTTGTTTTTGTAAATGTTTTTCCTGTATGTTTTTGTGGTGTACAATAAAGTATATAATAAATAATGAATAAATAAGTTCGCGAATTGTGCACGAACTTACCAACCACCATATAGAGCGAACAGAACGTGGACGCGACGCGATTGGTCAGTCAATCCTTGTGTCAACTGACCAACCAATCGCACGCTCGGAACGGTGCTAAACGTTCCCCGCGTCCCGCTTGGTATAGTCCTCGCCAAACTTCTTGGCCGCCCTGAAGTTGGTTTACCGCATGCGCGAGGCACGAAACAGTGCTGTTTTTGTATGAGATTTACTACTGCGCAGCCATTGTAGACAACTTCAGGGCGGCATTACTAAAGAGACCTACAAACGACTCTTGCCAACTTACGTGCCGGCTATTATAGGATTTGACACTTTTTTAGCTCAAAAAATTCAATTCAGACACCGGCCCTTAGTGATGTTCCGTAATATCAACAATGCTGTTCAATACATCAATCTTCTCAAATATATAAAACCCAAGTCAAAATTAAAACTCAAAGACATACATCTGCCGTCAAACATTCCCTATTTTTTTTTTTTTTTTTTTTTTTTTTTAAAAAAAACGTTGCCCCACACTAGGAATTTCTTCCTGTATCGTGGGTGCGTTTACAAACATATAAACTCACATACACAACACCCAGAGCCGGAACAACTATCTGTAGATCATACAAATATTTGTTCCGTGCGGGAATCGAACCCGCGACACGCAGCGCAGCAGTCAATCGTTCAACCACTGCGCCAACCGTGCGCACGCCAATTCTTCACGCATATACGTCGCGGGGTGATCGCCAGAAAGGCACGGTATAATAACACGGGCCATAAGAAAGAGATGCCAGTTTCACGGCGCTTAGAACATTCGGGAGTGTTACAGTAAGATGTTATTTTAGATGGGTCAAGTTGTAAGCGGAGAGCGATTTTGGATTTAAGTATATTATTTGGTTCAGTAAATGAAGCTCGTGGCTAAATAATAACAGCCGCACAGGTCGATCTCCATGGTTAAGCAACGCTTGACGAGGTCGGTCCGTGGATGGGTGACCATTTCAACATACCAAGTTTGCTCCGTGCCTCGGAAAGCACGTTAAGCCGTTGGTCCCGGCTGTCATTTGAAGATCTTTGACAGTCGTTACGGGTAGTCAGAAGCCTGAGATCTGACACCAGTCTAGCCAAGAGGTATCGTGTTACCCAGTTACTGGGTTGTGGAGGTCAGATAGGCAGTCGCTCCATGTAAAACACTGGTACTCAGCTAAATCCGGTTAGACTGGAAGCCGACACCAATATAGTTGGGAAAAAAGGCTAGGCAGATGATGATGATTTGGTTCAGTAAATGCAGATGTTATTGTTGCTCAAAAAAAAACCTCAATCACAATCTTAGTAAAAGAAAATTTATTGGTAAGTGATCCGTCAACTTATGGCGTTTTCCACAGGGCATTATTTCAAAACTGCCATTCCTAAAATCCACTCCAGAATTCACTACGCACATTTTGCGTTTTACCATCGCTTGGAGACCATTCTATTGGTGACAACAAATGTAGACTGGATATAACTCCCGCCTAGCCAAGTTACAAACGTTTCGTTTCGAATCTCTTCTACAATCGTGAACGCCTTCTATTTGTATGGTCTGACCACGTGACTTAACGTTTAGATGTGTCATTCGCATACATTGATTCGTTCTCTACTAGCGTTATCTTTATTTTATTTTTATTTTATTTTATTATATTAGGATCTCCAACAAAGAATACACCTTACATGCTATATAATTATAAAGTAACAGAACACAACAAAAAAAAAAACTATGTGCTTCCTCAATTATAGGAGACCACATCATGCAATAGAGAACAATCAAACAGTATGGGATACCCAACTTAGAATATGGCAGTTAAAGTTACAGTTATTTAATATTGATTATCGATTGTAGATTAGGCTACCGGCGCTGTTGTGTAAAGAAAGTGTCATTCTGACACTTTCTTTCGGCCCGCCGGCATAAATAAGAGAAGCTTTTTTCTTCTAGCCTTTGCTATCCCACTGTTGAGCAAAGACTCCTCCAAGACCTTCCAGACATTCTTTTCCCGAACCAAAAAGTCCAAAAGTGCTGTCTCTTATCACTTAGACCACACGCTCAAAACAAACATAAGGCACAGATCACACTGTGGAACGCACTTACGCCCAAATTGCTCGCAGTTTATGCGCACCCTTACTCTCTGCCTGTAATTATCACAAGTTTAAACTGTCGCTCTAACGAGAACCGACTCCGATAAATCTTAGGGAGCCTTATTGAGTTATAAATCTTCATTTTCTGGGCAAATATTTAGTTTTTCTCTTCACATTTTGCAGTCCATTAAGTTCCTCTTATTTGATGGGTCTGCTACATTTGTTTGGAGGTTAGTAAGTTGGAACATTGGAATTATTATTTGTCTTACTTAAGAGATATACCAAAAAAAATTCAACTTAACTGAAATAATTTCACTGTATTTTTCTTTAATTTATATTTGATAGAGAGAGATTAAATGGCGGTTTGACAGATTTTGTAAAGGAAATATGTCCAACAGCATTATTTATTCTTCAGCTTATATCTGACTATTGAAAGTAACCTCTAAAAGTAACTTCTTAACAGCACCGACTGTTCGACTCGCCTGTAATAATGGACCACCCATAAAATAAATTAATACCTACAGGGCATAATCACCGTGCTTTTCAGACAGATTGATGTCACAATAGCCGTTAATAAACAGGCTACCTACCCTCAGGACTAATTTCCTTAGCAGCCTATACGACACCCGCGGGTGAGCCAGCATTGGCGAGAATGACGCGGTAATAAACATTATTATTATACTGTACATACCGAAATGTAATATAGCTTCTCCCTATAGCCTCAGGCAAAACATGAAAGCTTGAATGCTACAAATAATTACGCGAAATACAAGACAAGGCTGCTCCCACATATAATATCATTAAAAATAACTGGCTGTAATGTAAACGGCGCTGCTATCGTATAAAAATATAATATTCCGAAGAGTATTTTTGTAACCATATATTTTTGGCTTAACATGAAATTTTCACGTTTTGTGCAAATAGATGAAGGTGAAGAATTTGATTGGCATTTTAACCAATACCATAGATATTTATTTGCTCAGTACATCATTTCAAATACTTAATTAAAAATAACTACCTATATATACACTTAAATAAAAATAAAATAAAACTACGAATAAAAGGGCGAAATAATACCATAGAATATGACAGGGAAAATATAAATCGACATATCAATTTCAACAATTAAATATTTGATAAATTTCACCTCCAACAAAGCAGAAATACCTTTGTCCAAGTTACCATCGCAATTCACTTCATTAAACTTCATAATCTAAATCCACGTCTACAATTCCGTCAAGCATCTCAGATTATAACAGCTGTTACAGACGTTTGATGTGTACCTACTTAATAATTCAGAGCCTTAATTCTATTCCAAAGGGTTCTACAAAGCCTCTCACAATTATTGAATTTACCAACCCCTGATACATAAAACCATGGCTGCTGCATTTTTAATGCGGCTATTAAAACTACCGTGCGTACTTCAACGACTTCTATTTCTGTTTTATTGCATACAAACATTAATATACCTTTCTTTCTCTTTGTTACAGGTTCACAACACATGATCTCAAAATGGAGAAGCAAGTTTGGGTGCTCCTGAGCTTCTTCCTCGCCACTGCAGTCGCCGACTTTACAACCAACTGCCCACAAGAGTGCAAATGCGTTTGGGCGAGCGGCAACAAACAAGCCGACTGCTCACATTCCCACCTACAAGACATACCGAAAAACCTAAGCTCAGAGATACAAAACCTCGACCTCACAGGAAATGACCTCTACGAGGTGACTAGACATGCATTCCAAGATGTCGACCTAATAAATCTAAAGAAACTCATCCTTAAAGAATGTAAGCTGATTACAATTCAGAGAAACGGCCTAAGTGGACTCGCTATCATGATAGAATTAGATCTGTCGAAGAATGACTTGAAGATGTTACATGCTGACACGTTTAGAGAGACTGCAAAGATAAGATGGATCCTGCTAAATGACAATCAATTAGAAAAACTAGAAGATGGCCTGTTCAATAATTTACCGTTCCTACAAAAAGTAGATTTAAGCAACAATAAAATTTTAACTGTCGGAATGAAGACGTTTATGAACGTGCCTAAGATGACCATTCTTAGACTTGATAGAAACAAACTGGAGTATCTTAAAATTGACACATTAAGTGCACTGACATCACTGTCTAATTTAGACGTCCACGACAATCCTTGGCGTTGTGACTGCTACCTTCAACCCTTCAGAAACTGGATCATCAGCAAAAACTTCTACACTTCGCCCATATCTTGTGTAGAGCCTCCTAAAGTTCATGGGAAGCTTTGGAAAGAGCTTGACTCCAGCGACTTTGCCTGCAAACCAAGCATTGTATACCCTTCCGTCAGCACAACTCTAAGAACATCAGATAACAATGTCACACTAGCCTGTCAGGTCAACGGTAACCCGTTGCCAGAAGTCAACTGGGTGCTAAACTCTCAAATCATAGATGGTGCTTACAAATATCAGGGAGAACTTAAATACTTTATAACACAGAAAAACGCAGAGAACTCCAAGTGGGTTAACCTCACTATAGTTGATTTAGGAAGCACTGACAATGGAGAGTACTTATGCGTTGCCAAAAATCCTGGTGGTGTTGAGGAGAGAAGTTTGACTTTAGCAGTGGCTCACTATCCCCCAGAAAAAGGAGTCGTTCCTCAAGGCATGGACAATAACATGTTGCCAGTGCTCATAGGGGTCTCTTGTACCGCAGCCATTTTGTTGATAATCCTGGTGATTCTCTGCTACTGCTGCTGTCGACGTCGTGGTTCTGACAAGAAGAAGTCTGACAACTCTAATGGGGATGCGTTGATAGAAGGTTCAGTCATTCCTGAGATGGAGAAGAGCTTGATCACTGCGGTGAACCCAGTGACAAAGCCGCCGAGGAGATACGATGTCCCTCCATCGATTACCAGCGGAGCGACGGAGATGTCTGAACTGAACAAAACATTGCTGGACAATGATTCTGTTTTTGGTAAGTGTATACTTTTAATTCGTTTTTAGGTATGTGAGAGATGACAGCTCCCTAACCTCACAATTTTGTTTAATATCAGGTTAGACAAAAAATCCTTTTGTGCGATCCTCGAGCTTGATGCTTGAATAGCTTATTTATTAATCGTTAGTCCCAAAATCAAATATCAAGACACTAGACAGAAAGAGTTCACGTATTCATTTCACTAAAATACTTTCTGTATCCTACTTTACCTTCTCATGCGAAAAATATTTTGTACAATATTAAAAGTTTGCTCATATGTAGTTCCAATCACGTATTAGATGATAAGCTTTGGATCCAATGAGTCAATATCCCCTCGGTCGGTACCGATATTTCTGATAAGATATGACGAAGCTAGTAGAGCTTTACTGTTTGCTTTGACTGATACAAAAATATTATCCCGAAGCGTAGGTTTAATCAAAGAGATGGTTGACCCCTTCGGTAAATGTTAACGGCCGATCATGAGTGCATATCCATTACATTTAAATAATCACTGCCTCGTTTATCTAGTGGTCGCAAATGTTACTCCTAAGCATGAGTATCAACCAACTGATACTGGACCCACGTGGTGGATTACGGCTCTTTCCCTCTCACAGAGAGGAGGCCTGTGTCCCAGCAGTGGGAACATTAAAAGGCAGATGATGATGAGCAGAAGCTCCTGAGTTCGACTCCCGGGTCGGGCAGTATTATTAGATTTATCCATCTGGAATTTCTCTGCAGTAGCCCGATAATGGTTTGGATGGCAATAGGCTTGCCCCCTATTTCATGTGACTTACACATAACTCTTCGGGGGATACAGGCGTGATGTTATGTATACCTGATCATAATATTTTGTTTCAGCTCACAACGAAGACGAAAAACGCTCGCTAGACTTCGACCAACCATCGAAACGATCTCAAGATGCTCTCAACGTGGAATACGGCCGCACCGACGGTCGGGCTTACCCTCCCGATCTCCTCTCGTTCCCTCCCAGAGCTGCCCAGATTTCGCCAGCAGCTAGCAATGCTTCCACCGTGCCTGATACTACCAGGCTGCCACTACAGCTTAACCCCATCAGTCCAATACACTCTCCGATATATGGTATGACCAACCAAAACCTCTTCAGAACTCTGCCATACTCTCGTTCGCAGTCTCCGTTTACTGCGCCTATTACTCCTCCCGTTGTCACTCCTAGGCAAGGGTACGTGACCATCCCGAGAAGACCCAGAGTGCCTAGCTGGTCTAGTACAGCAAGCACTAATATCTTGCCAAGCTCCGAAGCACAAGAACCCTTGTATGATAACCTTGGGCTGAGGACCACAGCAGACGGCAGCTCGGTGCTATCATTGAACAAAACTGGCCTGGAACCCCAATTCTCGCCAATGAGGAACAGACCCTTACCAGCTACGCCAACGGTCTACCCAAACCAACATCAGGTTTACTACGCGCCTATTGAAGAACAAGAGCCAACGCCATCACCCGTCCCGCCACAGATGAATAGAAACAGCATCAGCTCTCAGTTATCTCATCAGCTATCAACTCCGGGCCCTCAGGAACCAGTGAACCCGAGAATGAGCTGGACAGCAAAGAATACTTCCACTCCGCAACCAGAGCCTAGGAAAGTTCTATTCAGTGACAAAAGCGATTCGCAATCCCAAGTATCAGATAATGGCACTCTAAGTCGAAGAGGCAAGCCAGAGACTGGATCCCTAAGAAGAATTCCAAGGGTAGACAGCAAAGAGGAGCCAACTTCTCCATGTAAAGACGATGGGAAGAAAAACGAGAGTGTATTGAACCAATCTGGGACGGGGACTTTGGGCAGGAGTGGAAAGATCCCTCCACGACCACCCCCGAAACCGAAGAAAAAGCCAACTACAGAAGTGAACCCCAACGAACCCCTGTTTGAGGACGAAGGAGAGGATGGTACGGAAGTGTAATAGTTTAGACTAAAGGTTTACCAAAGTGCCAATGAGCTTTTAGTGAGAGGAGAGACCTAACGTCACGATATCAGTGAAAAAGACGTGTTTTACGATTAATTTTCCGCGGTGCTCCTGTAAATAGACATTTGTGCTAGATTTTTTACTTGTCGCGTAAAATTTATGGACCATTTTTAATATAATCACTGTAACGCAATTGGACGTCGCGTTCACTGTTGATTTTAAGTATTTATTATTTGTGGTACTCTTTGGTTAAGACATGGATGGTAAATAGATGATGGTTTTGTAGCGACGATTGTTTCATCAATTTCAAAGACTGATTACTCTAAATTGACACGCTTTTGTAATTTATGAACTGTTTCTAGCAGATATTCTGTTTCCATAAATTCGACTGAGTTTAAAGTTTTATCATTTTTAGCTTTGTTATGCTCGACTGTCTTGGTGCTCGAAGTGTTCAGTGCGACACTGCCTACAGTATACCAGATGGAAGGAAAAATTACAGTAATTTAATTTATTAACTTCTTCGTTATTTTAACACGAGCTAAACATGGGAATCCTTTACTTATATCATTCCAAAGTTTATTTCCATTATCTGCTAGAAACAGTTCATATATTCCATTTTTATTTGACATTCCTTGAAGCATTCTTAGTACATCAACACACATTGCTAGAATGATTTTCACATAGTTTTTATATGGAAGACTGAGGCAAATAGTTCGCTTTTCCTCTATTGATCAGGTCAATAGTTTTGTGTTATAAGCGTTATGTGTTTGTGAAGTTCTTTTGTTTTGTTCATCATGTTGCACATTTTTGATTTTTAATCTACCTTCACGCATAGTTGGTTGAAGTGCTCTCTGTAAAGTTTTTAAACAGCTTGGACAGCCTAAGCGGCCAAAGTTGCCCCAATTTCTTGCCCAGTCAGAAAGGTAATGTAAATTTTTGTACTGGGGCTACCCCAAAAATATGTCCGACTCGTAAACAACGTTTCTATTTTACGGAGCAATTTTATTTTGAAATTGGAATATCTCTAAGCACTATGGTAGACAAATAAAAATAAATATACCATCGAGGTCACAAAATAGAGGTTTGCTGTATTTTTTAGTTTTCACGTAGTTTTTTGATAAAAATGTGCAACAAAGGACATGGACAGATTTTGTATGGGCATCGGCATAGTTATCGAATTTAATTTACAACAATGGTTCTTGCTGTTTTATATTCGTGAATATGAGCACATTCAATTTATATAAATAAAAAACTTCAAGAACTCGTCACAACAACAGACTAGACGAAAACAGTTTCATTAAACCTATTATTCAGATCGTTGCAATGAGTGTACAGATCATGATCTCGCTATTAAAAAAACGCCAGGCGCTTTAAATTAGCAAACAGTTGTGAGAATACAGTTATCTGATATGGTTTTAGCATAATATTATATTCTTTATTGTACACCACAAAATATATATACAGGCTAAACAATCATAAAAGCTAGTGTACAATGGGCGGTATTTTCGCACAGGGCAATCTAATTACTAGTCATTTAAACAAAGTAATAGACTAGGAGTCTATTACTTTGTTTAAATGAGTAGGAGCTGTATAATGATTAGCATGTTATAAACTGAGCCTGGTTGAGCCTCAAAAATGTGGCATTAATAATAAAAAATAGCTTAACTATTTTATTTATTTTATGTATACTTATAAAGGTGCTTTAAATATATTTTTTTAAAACGCAAAAACTAACTGTCACTGTAAGAAGTGAACGTTGCTTTTGAAGTTTTTGAAGACCTAGACAAAAACATCAAGTCTGACACATCGGCTGTCAAACACGTTGCATTCCGTTTTAAGTATTTTATTTTGTGTGAAATAAAAAAAACTAAATAACTAACGCATCAAAATAAGAAAAAAAACATTTTATTAAATGCAAGCAATACCGAGAGCCAGTTTCGTGTGAATAAAATGTTCTTAATAAGATAACTTGTCGTACAATTCATGTCTAATAACTTATGTGCGTGGTGAGGAACGTCCAATAATACATTGTTTATCTTTCTCTATGGTCTATTATGGCGGAAAGTGACACACGGTACTTTGATTCATCTTGCATTACTTTTTATTTTGAAATAAAAACGTCAAGTTCAGAGAGGTAAAAAACTATGTAATAATTCATTTTTCAATTTTTTATATACAATATTATTTATTATGTATTTGTAAATAGAATGTTCTTTCTGTCCATGTCCTTTCGGCACCGGTCACCCTGTATACTAAAATATTTAACTTCGTGTATTTCTAAGTTAACAACATTTTAGTTTTAGTCCGAGGCTGTTTTCGCTAACATTTATTTACATGTATATCTCAAATGTAGACAGATCTTTTGAAAGTTGTTTTTGTTGCAAAATAAACCTGTCGTTTTCAAAATGAATTGCCCTTATGAGCTTGAATATATCATGGTATCAATATACTATGGGGATTTAGAGAGTTTCCTGGAAAACCAAAGCAGGTAACAAAATAACTAGAACGTCAATTGTTTTATTTCATAGTGAATTCTTGTTTTTTACTTCGAAACATTGTCGGTAGCGTCAATATATCGTCGGTATTGTCGGTATAAATTGTAGAATGAGTTTTTTATATTTTGACTGTGAATAGGCATTTCAATGATCTTCTTTGAGCAAAGGCTACATGTAAACTTGTAACTACCCTGTCTTCAAATACTTTTAAGGTGTCAATTACACAAAATGCTGTCACAATAATTTTAAAGAGAGTAGTTTTGTATACGTTTAGTTTTTTTGCTGTAAAGTATAGGCAGATATGACATTTGGAAATCAGAGTTCATTCAAATACTTTTATCAAAATCGATTATACTCTCGTCCATTTTATGATGAACGATATGACACTTGATAATTGCTTATTTTAGAGCTGTACCTATAAGCATGGCTTCATCGAAAGTTGAACCATTCGATTCATTGATTTTAGAACTAAACATTATCGTCCTCGCTTTTTACGTCGAAGCAGCTTCCATACGTCATTTCATCATAAAATGGACGTAGTATAATGGTGTCACCTGGTTTCCAGAATGTTCTCTGTCCTGCCATTTCTACAGTTTGACGTTTCAAACCAAGTACCCGTAATAACGAGAAATAGTTCCTAAAAGTTTTTAAACCATGTGTTAGCTTATTTCGGTAGCTATAAATTTCATTTTAGGAATCGCTTATGTTCTGGTGCATATTTTTATAAACATTTTATTAAGTGTCTATTTATTTTATTTTTTTAATTGTATACTACTGATTTTCTCACTTGAAAATGCTTGGAATTGTGATTAGCTTTAAAATAGTTTCTTTAAACGATGTATGTCATGTTTTAAGTGAAATCAATGACTCTGCTTGTGGATGACGGAAAAAACATTTTCGTTTCATGTGTTGCACAGTTAGGATTTGATAGACAGACAAAATAATTTTAAACCTAGTAGACCCAAGTAATTTTTTATCTCTTTCGCATCGAAGGTTGAGACAAAATGTTTGTATATCTAATCAAATGAATTAGTAAGTAAGTACCATATTTTATTTTACTAGGACAAGCAATGCAAAAATCAAGATATTATTATATTTTTTGTAAAGCATTTTTCAAGTGAGAGAACTTATTTTAATTAAGTTGAACAAGTACATGACAAAGTTGTATTTAAATAAAATGTTGTAATTCTTTAGTATTTTGTATTAAAGCATTTAGAAAATGGGCGTGTACGAAAATAAACATATGTACTGTAAATTAATGTATTAAAATCGGTATGCTTGTAAAAATAAAACATACATTTTTGGCTGCTTAAAAATGATTTGTTCAAAAACAATAATTAATTATGAAAATCTATGTAAACTAAGCGCCCTTTGTACAAATCAAATGTTTCACAATTTTTCTTGTCTGTGCTTATAACGGAACGTAAGTTTAACGCCTCGTTTATAATAACGTTTCGTTTTTACCGTTGCATTTAAATCCGTGTTGCCCTTATTCCACTTATTTTATTTGTAAATTGTACTTCGTACGATATTTTTACGATGTTTACTGTAGAAATCCAGTTTTTTATAGTTTTAAGTCCAATGTAAATAGGTACATTATTAAAAGTGATTAAAGCTATATTTCATATTAATTTTGTTTTATTTTGTAAAACTGTTATTTTTACATAGCAATGAGACGCCTCAGCTTTCACTGCGACGGCATGGTGAGGAACATCGTTTACTCACAGAAGTTGACCGTTCCAAACTAACTGACATTTTTGACTACGGCTCAGGGGGGTGACCACAAGCTCTTAGAGTAAGGTTATTTTGAGATCGAGTAAGGGACAGATGTATCTGACTTGTATACATCTGTCACTTACTCTTGTGGTTACCCCCCCGATAGGAAAAAAATGTGCTCATAGGACATTGCTTAGGCACAAATACCAATGGCGAAATCTTAGCTGACTTAAATTTTTGCGTCTGAAAGTGAGTTATATACGAAAGACATTCTATTAATTGTCTACTTTTTTAAAGTATATTTGGGCTGGTTCAAAACGGATAAAAAAAATCATTCAATCACAGATTTTTTAGTTAATTTCTTTATCTTAGTGTTGCCATTATATCTAAGTAGCAAGTAGTAACTATATTAAGTTATAATATCATTATTGTATTTATTGCAGTAAATGAGTTAACAATTCAGTGTAGATGTTCCTTGCAGGTAGGTAAAATTATTGTAGTGTAGTAGAAATAAATGAATTACTTTCAATTAATGATTGGCAAAAAGACTAGTAACCAAGTCTAAAAAAAAATAGCTTGCTTGTTGACGACGACCTTTTGATACACGTCAGAGTCGCTTAGTTTAAATAAATATCTTCTTTCCAAAGAGTTTATTATACATTCAACGCTGAAATAACTAGGTAAGGGAAATACTAATGCGATATTCCCCTTTTACTTCCACGAAATTGAATAATATTACCTATTAAACACATTATTAAAAGTTACCCAGACTAACCTACAAAAGTTTATGACTGACTATCTATTATTCTCGACATTCTCGAACAAAAATTCTTGGACCAACTAATTCAGAGCATCACCCTGAGTTAAACCAGGTATTTTTCATTTAATGACGTAGGAATTTAAGCTCAGCTAAAACAATGTATGGGCACCTGCCATTGTTCTTTGATGACTAACTAACGGCTTGCTTGGGTGGTATAATAATTCTATACATAATTATGTAATCTATCTCCACCTGGAGTAACGTTCCTTTCTAATGGTGAAAGAACTCTTCAAATAGGTGCAGTGGTTCCGGAGATTGGCCGGACATATACATAAACTAGCCAAATTCGCACTCTAATAACTATAATATAAAAATGAATCGCAAAATGTGTTGGTAAGCGCATAACTCAACAACGCCTGGACCAATTTGGCCAATTCTTTTTTTTATGTTCGGTGAAGTTCAAAGATGGATTTTGTGTATTTTTTTTTGTAGGTTTGCGTAGTGTATCGTAGGGTATGGTAGGGTAGGGTAGGGTAGTGTAGGGTAGGGTAGTGTAGCGTAGGGTAGGGTAGGGTAGGGTAGGGTAGTGTAGTGTAGTGTAGTGTAGGGTAGTGTAGGGTAGGGTAGTGTAGGATAGGGTAGGGTAGTGTAGCGTAGTGTAACGTAGGGTAGGGAAGGTAGTGTAGGGTAGGGTAGTGTAAGGTAGGGTAGGTAGGGTAGATAAATGTTTGGTGTTTTTATGGCAAAACAAAGTTTGCCGGGTCAGCTAGTAATATTTAAAAAAAAAATGTTTATTGACACAAAATACAGGTGTAACATACTTATTTGAAACCCTGGCTCCTGTGCTAGGTATCAACCTGTGTTACAGGAGCCAGTGTCTTCGCCCATTTGTGGTACATTTCATAACATATCATAAGCTGTGCAATAAATTAATAAAAAAAAAAAAACATAGTAAAATAAGAGAAATAAAAGATGGGTATGCTCCTTTGGTCTGCAATAACTTGGCATGTGTGTGTGTGTATGGATGTATGTGCGCGCGAGTGTGTGTATGTGTGCACGTGTGTGGATGGTGTGTGTGTGGATGTATGTGCGCGCGAGTGTATGTATGTGTGCACGTGTGTGGATGGTGTGTGTGTAGGTGGGTTTTGGTGGGTCTAATTTTTTATGAGTACTTCTGCTGTACTAGGTCTTCCGTCTGGTGATAATCCAGTGTTTGGAGCCAAGTGGAGATTTTCTTTTTACTTTCTCGAGTTGTTAATGGATTTATATTATAA
The DNA here is from genome assembly GCA_949775005.1 of Orthosia gothica. Taxonomy (NCBI): domain Eukaryota; kingdom Metazoa; phylum Arthropoda; class Insecta; order Lepidoptera; family Noctuidae; genus Orthosia; species Orthosia gothica. Next base: position 10,224,648 of record OX459040.1, on the reverse strand, counting down.
ACAATACCGTTTATTTTATTGTAAATGTATGTAGCCATGTAAAGGTGTTGTCGTCTAGCGGCAGCGGTTTTACATATTGCTGGTCTACATATATCAGATCAAGTAATAGTTCTCTTTAGTTTTGTGGTGTGATATACCGGTGTAATTTGATGTTGTTTCATTGTGAGATTAAGAATGTACAACTGTCTCACGGTGAGTGCTTTACAATTTTCATACAGATATTTCGTAGTACACACATCAACACGGTCTAGGGATATTTCATACTCAATTAAATAACTCGAAAAGTACTGGCCGCATTGGAATCTTTTATACACCGATTTGTTTGTAATTTATCCCAGACTAATTCCAAATTCAAATTTTTGAAAATTCTTTTGTTTTGGTGGCATAAAAATGTCTTGATGTGTAGGAGAGGGAATTTTCATTTGTGCGAAATTTAGAAAACAATACGAATTACGTTTAAATACAGTTTTTTTTTCATTTTTAAACGAAATATTAAGTTAAAATTGAGGTATTGTAGCCATGCAACGCCAACATTTGACGAGGGCGGAGATGTTACGAGCTGTGGGAATGCTGGAAGCTGGGTCTGTTCAGCGTAATGTTGCTGAGTCCATAGGGAGGGGACCCACCAAAATGTAATTTCAAGATTGTGGACACGCTATCGTGCCACAGGTGAAGTACCGGAGAGGCACCGGGGGCCAAGTCGCATCACTACCCCCAGACAAGACCGATTTTTGCAAATTACTGCGCGAGCTCAACCAAATGCAACGGCGACTCAATTGGTCCAAAGGCTGCGAGTGGAACACCAAGTGCTTGTGAGTGACCAAACTGTAAGAAGGCGACTGCATGAAAGCAATCTACGCTCTCGTAGACCACTCCGGGTCCCACCTTTACGGAGAGGCAATCGTGGACGACGATTAGAATGGGTTCGGAACCACGTGGACTGGGGCCGTGAGCAATGGTCCAATGTGCTGTTCACGGATGAATCAAGGTTCGGCTTCCATCCAGATTCACGAAGGACGCGTGTTTGGCGAGTTTCTGGACGATGGAGCCGTCTTCAGAACCCTCAGGAAGTTCACCCATACCAAGGAGGAACAATTATGGTTTGGGCAGGAATTTGTCTTGGAGGACGGACGGATCTCGTTTGGGTGCGGGGCAATATGACGGCAGAACGATACATCCAACAGGTGCTGGGGCCCGTAATCTTGCCCCACAGAACACAAATGGGGCAAGATTTCCTGCTCATGCACGACAATGCCCGGGCACACACGGCGAGAACGGTAGCAGCTTGGTTACATACACACAATGTTAGGGCCTTAGACTGGCCTGCTCAACCGCCAGATCTAAATCCCATTGAGCATGCGTGGGATATGCTGCAAAGAAGAGCTCTGAAGGAAGTTCCTGAGAATCTGGCTACAGAAGATCAACTTTTTGCGCACCTCAGAAGGACATGGGACAATATTCCGCAGCAAGACATTGACAACCTTGTTCTGAGCATGCCGAATCGTTGCCGATGTGTTATGAACATCATGGGCGCTTTCTCAGACTACTAACTTCAAGTTTTTAAACACAAATTAAATGATTTTTCTATTTTTTTCATTTTTTACTCATAAATTAAAAGTTAATTCATATACGGTTTCCGTCTATGCTTCATTTTTTTTCCATAAAATCCTGAAATTTTAATCGAAGAACCATTATTAAAAAATGGTAGAATATTAAATAACGTATCTTTTAAATATATACATGTCATATAAATAATTAACCGATTAGACCGTGTTGATGTGTTTATATTAGTGTAGGTAGATGTGATGATTTCTCCATTCGCCGCCAACAGATTCTGTGTTCTGTAGTTCAATTGTTTTAACGATAGGCTCGCGTTTGGCCACTATCTCACCTGATGGTAAGCGATGATGTGGTCGACGGTGAAGCTCGCTTACCTAGAAGTAACCTATTCACTCTTGACATTAAGACTTAGGTTGTAGATATCAAGAAACAAAGACTACGGCAGGGAATTCCACTCCTTAGCTGTGCGCACAATGAAAGTATTTGCAAAACGTTTGTGCGTATGGGTGGGATGTCCAGCAGTTCTGTCTATAAACAGGTTTTTATAAATGGTGTTACACCGTTACAAGGAACGTAGTTACTGTTTAAATACGAGTTTAAGACATACTTCTACCTTCCCATTCAGGGGTTTCAATAGACGCACGCTGTTGTATCAAAGATCACAACAGCTAAACAGTAAGTCGCTGATTCGTAAGACGAGGAAATATTAAACTCTGTCTAAAGACTGAAATCTTGTTTTGTCTAAAATAATCGGCGAGCAGAACAAAGTTAACGGGCTAGCAGACAGACGGGCGACGGAAATCCAATTATATCTTACTGAGCAAAACATAAACGAAGCCGGGCAGCAAGTCAGAAACTAGGGCTTAAGCTGAAAAGTATAGAACAAAGATTTATTTCATAGAAAACTGTCTTGAGAAGTTTCAAAGACAAGAACAGAGTGTAATGGGCTGGCCTTCATAGGAGTATAATCTTAGAAAATATTGACAGATATGTTCTTGTGTCTTTATGCAAGGGACTATATTATCGCTATAACGACTAGAAAAAGTCATAAATTATTAATTAAAGAGTTTTTTTTAAAACAATCTTTTTTCGTATTCTTATACCCATATCATAGCGGTGCACGAATATATAATAGAATAACTATTCCGCCATCTTGGGCCGACCGCCATATTGGAATTAGAATGACGTCACATAGCTAACCTTGCATCGTCTTCCAAACTAAAAGTGTATGCAAAATTTTATCTTAATCGGTTAACTGCTTTACTTTAAATACAGTTGCAAGATTTGACCCGAACACACCTAAATACATACATACATTGCAAGTTAAATAAGAGCCTGTAATAAATATAATGAGAATACTGCTCCGTCATTTTGGCATTTTAACCATTCGCCATTGTTGACAGAACGTCATTTCTTCTAGGCCTTCTGGAGTGGTTAGTGCGATTACCCCAAATCGTCGAACATTAGGTACATATACATAGAAACAAGAGGCTCGATGGCGCTGTGTTTTTTACAAGAGGCTCTCCACAAAATAACATTCTATCATCCATAAGGATTGTGAAAAGTTCAAAATATATGGTAAATATAGACCAAAAGTCGTAATTAAATGGTAGCACTTTTTTGACAATCGTAATTGCTGACATTGTGTGACGATTTCTCGGTCTAGCAAATACTGTAGTCGACTATTTAAGTAGGAACGATTATTCCAGTAAATCGTCATTTTCACCAACTTATCTATTTAGTATTTTATATTTCGAAAACTAAAACACGAAACCATTTATTAATTTTAACGTACACGAGAACATTCCGTAACATATTGCTATTCAATTCCCAATTTACAACACGGCCAGACTGACAGGCAATATTTTTACACTTCAACAAAAACATAACGGCCGTATTCAAAAAATCGAACGCGCCATTTTGAAATATTCTCTCTCAATAATGGCCATTGTTTGGGCTCACTATAGCCTATAAAAACTAAAGAACTTTTATTTCTGCCCGTGGAACATCGACTAATAAAATAACAAAGGACTGAAGGAACTTTCGAGTCGGTAATTTTGAAGTTCCTCGCTTAATAATTCAGTTTTTGTTTTCGTTCCGAAAATATCTGGAGGTCAAAACTATAAAAATGAGAGTTCGAAGTGAGGTTACGATTATATTTCGCTGAGATTTTTAGGGTTCTGTATTTCAACAAGAAAAGCTTAAGATTGAATAGGATTATTTTGAACCTTGTGCTAAAAGAAAGCATTTGTCTAATGGCCAGAGTTTGACACAACAGTGTGCAGTGGTGGCCCAGTGGTATCGGCCGCGACTTACAAGTTGTAGGTCGTGGGTTCGAGCCCAGGCACTTTGTGTAAATTATTTCTTCACCACTGCTCTCAAAATGGTGAAGGAAAACATCGTGAGGAAACCGGCATGTCCTAGAACCAAAAATTCGAAGACATGTGACATCCACCAACCCGCACTGGGCCCGCGTGGTGGATTACGGCCCATTCCCTCTCACATAGAGGAGGCCTGTGTCCCAGCTGTGGGAACATTAATAGGCTGATGATGATGTGTGTGTCATTCAATCATCAAATGCCAAAATTCTAAGCCATAAATTCCAAACTGACAATTTGAAGTTTTGAACGTGCCGAAACCTATTTTAATTTGAAACTATGAAGTGTTATCCAGCTAAGGTAGTTTAGCATATACCCAACTTCAAGTTCTTAAGCCCGAAACCGGCCGTAAGTCGGTCTGCTGTTCTTTTACAAGCTTGGCACCTTCAGAAGCTTTCATCAGCTCCTGGTTCCTGGACATGAAGTATATGATACTTATCCCATCGTTTGAGAAATAGTGCCACATTGGCACGTTAAGGTGGAGTTATCTATGAGTATCTACCTGAGCAGCAGCCTATTTACGTAACATATAAATTCATGATGTCCGTGACTACCGCAGGACCCCGACGGCAATCGCTTCCATATTTGGTAAATAATTACTACTCAATTGGTACCAATTAGTACTCGAACAACAGAATTGGTCCTTAGTCGTTTTCGAAAAAATTGACTTTGAAGGTGGTCCTGCGGTAGTCACGCTCCATTCAGCAGGACCAACATGAGCGCCGAAAACGGGGGCATGCTACAGCTATTCTAAGTATACAAAAAATTACTACCCATAAATGTGATCCATTTCGTAAAAAAAACAGAACTGAATCATTTTTATTTATCGAGAAATCAACGATGATAACTTTCGTTGGCTCGTTCAGCAGGACCACGACTTTGAATGTTGATTCCAAGTTGGAGGAGCCTGCGACTTTCCTCAAACCTACATAGAAAATTACTACCCTGCAAGCTAAAATTGATACCCAAAATTCACAACTAGTACTCCAGTAGTTTACGAGATATACCATGCCATTGGTGGGGTGGCGGTAGTCACGGTGTTAAATTTTCATTTCAAGATTTCCCTATTAAAAACTCTGTGATTTCTGCCCAAATTTATACAAAAATTACTACTCCTAAAGAAGTTGTAGCGATCAAACATTCAGATCCTAAGTGTTGTATTTTAAGAGAAATTAGCTTTCATTACTTTTCCATACTAAAACTCCGCATGTAAACCGACCAAATTAAGTTGTCAATGGTATTGAGCTGTTTAGATGTATACTCGTGCACTTAAGTTTATATGTATGTCGGAATAGTAATAACAACAGTTCTGTATCTATATTTTTTAAACAAACTGTGTACCTCTGTACAGAATAAGAAAAAAAAATACCTATAGTTGCCCAAGGCCCATAATACCTTTGTTAATGACGTGGGTAGGTAGGTAGTTGAATAATTATGTTTCTATTTTGTAAGTACCTAACTTCTGTGTCGTTATACGAATATTGTTAAAGAGCGATAGGTATTTCTTATTTATTGCTATCCTACTGATTTACCATTGCTGCAAACCTGAATACCTACGTATTAAAAACCTAATTTACTGCAGTAAAACAACTTTTAAACCGAAAAATCAAACTGACTTCCAAAACAAGCTACCAAAGACACAGACTTTTTTTTTTTTTTTTTTTTATTCATTATAGGCTCGCGCTTGACCACTATCTCACCTGATGGTAAGCGATGATGTGGTCGACGGTGGAGCACGCTTGCCTAGAAGTAACCTATTCACTCAGGACTTAAAGACCCCTAGATTGTAGCTATCGGGAAACACAGACTCCGGCAGGGAATTCCACTCCTTAGCTGTACGCATAATAAAAGTATTCACAAAACGTTTAGTGCGTATGGGTGGGATGTCTACCATGTACCGATGGCGCTTCGCCGTACGTCTGGTAGTCCGATGATGAAACGGGCTGGGCGGAATTAGCTCATGCAATTCCATCGCACACTCCCCGAAATGTAACCGATAAAAAACCGACAAGCTGGCAACTCGGCGACGGTGTTCAAGGCTCTGGAGCTTTGACTTAACCAGTGCTTCATCGCCGATGAGCCTCCTGGCCCGCTTTTCGATCGACTCTAGTGCATCAAGCTGGTATTTGGCAGATCCGTCCCAGAGATGAGAACAGTACTCCATGCATGATCGAACTTGCGCTTTATACAAGCTGAGCAGCTGTTCTGGCGTGAAGTACCTCCTCACCTTCGCAAGGATCCCCAGCTTTTTGGCAGCCAGCTGAGCCTTTGCCTCAATGTATGAGCCAAAATTGAGAGTCGATGTCAACGTAACGCCAAGAAGCTCAAGATGGTCAGTTATTGGCACGGTCGCATCTCGGAAAGTTGGAGCCGGGTAAAATTGGCTCTTTTTAGCGGAAAAAAGACACGCCTGGGTTTTAGCAGCATTAAACCTGACCAGATTGGCATTGCCCCATTCGGAGACTGCCTGCAAGGAAAGGTTCAAGCGCTCCACCATGGCCTCCCGAAGAGACTGGATCTGAGGCCCGGTAGCACGAGCGTTGGACAAGTATCTCTCAGCAACAATGCTGTCGTCTGCATACCCAAAGGTACTAATAGAACGATCTGCTAAAACCCGGCGTTTTAGCAGATCGTTAATGTGCAGCAAGAATAAAGTTGCCGAGAGTACCGACCCCTGAGGGACCCCGGCATTGATATCCAATTGGTCCGATGAGCAGCCATCGATAACCACTCGAATGGACCGATCTCTCAGGAAGTCTGCAATCCAATCACACAGACCACCGAGCAAACCGAATGAAGGAAGCTTACCAATAAGGCTTTCGTGCCAGACCCTATCAAAAGCCTTCGAGATGTCGAGGGAGACGGCAAGCGCTTCCCCGTGCCTCTCGATGGCCTCACTCCAGATGTGAATGGCATACGCTAGAAGATCCCCAGTAGACCGATTTCGGCGGAAACCATATTGGCGGTCACTAAGGATATCGTTTGCTTCTAGGTATGCCAGGAGCTTATTATTGAGTACACGTTCCATACTCTTACAGAGTATGGAGGTTACAGATATGGCTCTGTAGTTGGCCGGGTCAGCTCGACTGCCCTTCTTGGGCACGGGCTGTACGTTAGCTTGCTTCCAAGCATTCGGCACTTTTCCAGCCTCATACGAAAGGCGGAATAGGCGTGTCAAGATCGGAGACAGTTCAGGCGCACAGGTTCTAAGAACAATTGCTGGTATTCCGTCAGGACCGCTAGCCTTGTTCACGTCGAGGTTGCGCAGCACCCTACGGACGTCCTTTTGATGGATACGAATGTCCAACATACTCGTCTCGCATCCATCAGGAGAAGGAGGGGGGCGTGCGTCACCAGGATTCAGACGTGAAGATTCCGCAAAAAGAGAGGCAAATAAATTTGCCTTCTCCTCAGCGGAGTGGGCCAGCGACCCGTCGGGTTTCAGCAGTGGTGGTAGTGAGGGACGGCAGAAGTTCGACTCGACCGATTTGGCCAGGGACCAAAACGCTTTACTACCTGCTGGGTAAGAAGCAAGTTTGGTCCCTATTCGGCGGATGTGGTCGAACCGAGCCCTTCGCAACAAGATCTTGCAGGACTTGGCAGCCCTGTTGAAGGCCTTCTTCTTCTGACCCACGTCACTTGCCTTGCGCGATCGAGCGTCGACCCAAGCCAGGTACGCCCCTTGTTTAAGCGCGTCGGCGCGCTTACATTCGGCACCAAACCATGGCCGGTCTTCGCTAGACATTGATACGTCAGAGAACGGAATGTAGTACTCCATTCCCCGACGCAACAAATCTGTCACGGCATCCGCGCACGTTGATGGATCAGTTGAAGAAAAGCAAGTAGGCTGCCAAGGATAGCATGCGAAGAAAGATCGCATACCATCCCAATCTGCTGACTTGTACCGCCAAACCCGTCGGGTGCCTCTTGGGCTGGGATCGGGCGGGGAATAGACGGATACAGACTTCACCAGACAGTGGTCGGAACTACCCAAAGGTGAAGCAATCGACACAGAGTATCTGTCTGGATCTGTTGTCAGCAGAAGGTCCAAGCAATTCGCTGTGTGCGAATCAACATCCGGTACCCTCGTTGCCCCCTGGACCAGCTGGGTGAGGTTTAGCGCTAGCGAAAGCTTAGCATCTCCCGTCCAGCATGATCAGTGCACTGGTATGGGAAGAGCCACTCCTGGTGGTGGGCATTAAAGTCCCCCAGTAACACTAATTGGGCTGAAGGGTACCGCTGCTGAGCCGCATCAGCCGCCTCACTGATGTACTCTGTGAGCCTAGTTGTCTCCTGATCTCCGCTGTGCGAACGGTAGACACAGGCGTAGATAATTTTATCAAGACCTGTGTCCACCAGAACCCAGAGCGTTGTAAATCGGGAGTCCTCAAGGTTACGGAGACGCCGATAGCAAATGTCGTCACGGGCGTACATACATACGCCCGCTCGTGGTCTAAAATTGTGCTCCAGGGTGAACCCTGGGTAAGACAGGTACGACACGTTTGACGGATTCGCTATCTGCGTCTCCGTAAGGAAAAAGAGCGCTGGTTTCTCAGCCTCCAGGTGATAATGGACTGCAGTGATATTTGAGTGCAGACCTCTAATATTGGTGAGGAGCACTTTGTGGGGGAGGGGGTGCAGCCGCTGTTTAACACTAGTATTCTTTTTCCTGTTCATAATTTAAAAGAGTGAATGGAGTAGAGGAGAAGGAAGTGAGACGAGGTTCCACGCTGCTAACCTACAGACACGCACTGAAAAGACGCCATCATTGGGGCACTAGTCTGGAGACTGCGGGGACGCCCGAGCCCCCCCGGAATGTCCATAGTCGCCAACCAGCACGATGATGCATTCCGGGATTTTTCGACAGTTGGCGGGGCAGCCTTTCGTGTGTGGCTGGCACACTACTTGGGCCCCCAACTACCTGCGGTCGGCCAGCGGCGCACCGTGCCTCGGATCCCGCTACCCTCCGCGACTAGTCTCCCGATACATCCCTAACAGCGCGCGTCAGGCTGGTCAGCCTGCAGTGGAACAGCTATCTCGACCCAACTCCTCTAATTGGCTACACCGGGCATCGTACCGGAACACGGCTAGGCCGCTTGGCGGTACGTCTTTGCCCGGTGGGTGGTCACAAGCCTTCGGCCGAAGCCTACCACCAGTTAATGTCACCTGATTTGCACCACCCGGGGACCACGTGTAGGGAATCAAAAAGGGGTATACTCCTACGGACGTGGGTGACTCGGCCCCCAGACTTTGGAAAAGAAAGTTATTTTTGGCTTTGTAACACTACAAAGCCAAAAATAACTTTCTTTTCAGAAGTCGATGTCTTTGGTAGCTAATTGTTTTCCGTTTTTCGACACCAACTTCTAAATACAAAATTATTTTTCACTTTGCAGTGTTTTGTTTTGGCAGCAGTTTTCTAAACAGCTAAATACCATTGACAACTTAATTTGGTCGGGTTATACGCGGAGTTTTAGTATGGATAAGTAATGAAAGCTAATTTCTCTTAAAATACAACACTTAGGATCTGAATGTTTGATCGCTATAACTTCTTTAGGAGTAGTAATTTTTGTATACATTTGGGAAGAAATCACAGAGTATAGTATAGGGAAATCTTGAAATGAAAATTCAACACCGTGACTGCCGCCACCCCACCAATGGCATGGTATATCTCGTAAACTACTGGAGTACTAGTTGTGAATTTTGGGTATCAATTTAACCTTCCAGGGTAGTAATTTTCTATGTATGTTTGAGGAAAGTCGCAGGCTCCTCCAACTTGGAATCAACATTCAAAGTCGTGGTCCTGCTGAACGAGCGAGCGAAAGTTATCATCGTTGATATCTCGATAAATAAAAATGATTCAGTTCTTTTTTTTTTACGAAATGGATCACATTTATGGGTAGTAATTATTTGTATACTTAGAATAGCTGTAGCATGCCCCCGTTTTCGGCGCTCATGGTGTTCCTGCTGAATGGAGCGTGACTACCGCAGGACCACCTTCAAAGTCGATTTTCTCGAAAACTACTAAGGTACCAATTCTGTTGTTCGAGTACTAATTGGTACCAATTGAGTAGTAATTATTTACCAAATATGGAAGCGATTGCCGTCAGGGTCCTGCGGTAGTCACGGACATAAATTCATGGAATCGGTAAGCAAACTCTTTCATTTTGATAATTCAACAGTACTCGTCAGCGATAAATACGCAATGAATACGTATTTTTCGCTGTCGGGTAGACGGATTTTCAAATATGAAAGCACACATGCGTGCACTCTTTGAAGTTACGCAATTACGGTGTTGGTTTTTTATTCTTTCAGCCTACTTGGGCCATAAGTTGAATTCCTATTGAAAAACTCCAAAAAGCTTTGCCCGAACTGGGATTCAAACTCAAGGACTTCACTTTCAACAATCGGGCTTACCACCAGAAGACTAGCGAGGCAGAAACTTCATACAGGAGTACTACCTATCTTCATAATGATGTAGGTATGTCTGTATGTTCAAAGTAAGTTAGTATCGTCTGAGTAACAATGTAACTTGGTTCTCTCAGTTAACTCGTAACTATTGAAGTTTATCGAGCTGGCACAGTTACTAGTTGTTTCCTTATTATTAATCAAAATGTTATCATAATATTATCAGTCGGTGCTTTTGTGAAGATGAGATCTTCCTTATTGAAACAGTAATAGATATTGTTGGCTACTTGGATTTACGAGTTAAGGATCTTATTGATGGCGCGACGCAATTATTGAAATGGCAGCTATAGGTGATATCGCGCACGTATTTTCAACCGACTTCAAAGAGGAGGAGGTTTGCAATTCGACTGTATGTTTTTCTGTTTTTTAAGCGATTATGAACTGATTTTCATGATTATTTTATTTTATTTGAGAGCTGCTTCTATACACAAATGTTTGTTTGTCTATTTGGCCGATATGATCACATCAATATCAACTATGCGATGACTAATCCGAACTTTCGGATGATTCGTCGCCTTACAAGTTTAAAAGGGTAACTTTTCATCCGCAGATGGAATATTTTGCGGATGAGTAGTCACCTAAGTCGAAGTAAAAAACTTCGCTATTTCAGGGTTGGTCCTATCGTAAAAGTTGGTCATGATGATGAGTACAAAGAACCCTATGCTAGATTTGTCTATTACTCGTTGTATAACTTAGTTATAGTATTAAAACGAATACTAATATTAGGATAGTATTTAAACGAACGAAAAAAAAACAAATTAAAGGTGTAAAAATGCTGAATATGGCTTACTGAAATACTAAGTGGGCGAATACAAATGTTTAAAACAGCGACTTGAAAATAAAAGTTTTTCGACGGAGCGGGGCTCCTTTTTTGACAACAGGGTCTAAAGTAACCTAACGGGGGTTCGGGGTTCTCAAAGCTTCCGAGTTCGCTTCGCTCGCTCTTGGACGAATTCGTTGAAAAAACGAATACACCCGAACTCCCGCGCTGCACAGCGATGTAGCTTCGATGGTTGTTCAGCTATTTTCAAAGGCACAGTATGCTAAAATAGAACCCCAAATACAATTAAAGTATGTAAAAATATTATTACCGCAGCTCACAAAAACCTCCTAAAAGGTATTACTCAAACCGGATAAATAGTTACTTAGTATATTAGTCGCCCATTCAGTATATTTTTCGCCCGGTTATTTATTTCCCCTAATATTATATAATCCACAAATAACTAATCTGCCTAATGCAACAATGACAAATAAACCACCCTGTCAAAACAACCCGATCATAATACATTTATCTCTGAAATCATAGAAGCAATCAACAGACCAACAAAATGAATGATATTCATGATTATTGTCATTACGCACAAGGGTTTTGTTCGATTCAATAACAACAGACCAACAGAGCGGTGAGTGGTTCATTCTATGATTAATGATACAACTGTTTCCGATTGAGATTTGACGGTTGAAATCCGATGCAGCGTTTCGGGGTTGAATTTGGGGGTCGTGAAGGCAGATTTTCTATTTGTTTATGACGAGATAAAAATTATGAAATTGTTAATCACTTGTAATGAAAAGATAATGTCTAGGAGTCTTCAGATGACAAGCTTAATCCAACCTATGACGTTCCCAGTGTTGGGATACGGGTCTACTCTCTTCAAGAAGTAGTGGCCTATAATATAATCAACCATATTGATCCGGTGCGGGTTGGCGGATGTCACATAAATTATTGGTTCCAGGCGGGCGAGCACGGCCGCTGTCATAGGCTTGAGTCACGCATTTCATCACGGCTTTTGCTCTCTAATTGTTATAAAAATGTGTGGCTCAAGCCTGTCACAGTAGGCCGTGCTCGCCCGGCAGATCATGCCACTTTCCTGTTTTCTTTCACCATTTTGTGAGTAGAGGTGATGAAATAAATTATACAAAGTCAAGTGCCTTGCTTAGGTTCGTAGTCACGACTTAACGACACGTCAATCGTGTGCAAACTTATGCAATTTATAGGCAAGCGTCACCATAGTTGACAGAATCACCGTAAACCAATACTTACTAATAAATAGGAGGTCAGATTAAAAAAGAAAAACAAGAACAGATATTTTAATATTTCGTATAGCACTAAACAGTCCTCAGTTCGCATTCAACTCCCAAAACGAGCAAAGATTTATCGCATAATGGAATTTTCTTGCTGCGAAGTCACTTGAAGTTCGGAAATGCACGATTTTGCATTTCCTCTAGCTGTCGGAGACTCTCTCAGTCGTTGGCTGCACCCCTAAATAGGTATGCAACTTCAATATCTGAACAATCCTTTAGGGTGAATGGTATTTTGTACAGGAGTTTTCTCGTGATTGCCTCGTACAAAATTCAAAAATCAAAATCAAAATTTCTTTATTCAATTAGGCCATTAAGCGGCACTTTCGAACGTCAAAAAAGAAATTAAATTTAAAAGTAATAATAATTGATTATTTGTTTGTTATGGAGAAGAACGGACAAGAAACTCCACAATAACTCTTTAAAAAAAAATGTGTTTTACTAGTATTTGGTTACATTATTCTTGTTGAATAAAAAAAAAAATAACGCACTTAAAAGCTTCTAAAGTAAAATAAATAATTAAAAATGCAATAGATAGGTAATTAAAAACAGGCGGAGGCAGCTAAGTTATGACCAATCCCAACTGATGACGCCCGTTCACGAACATGACACATGGATCGGCACCACTCAGTTCAACCATCATGAAGGGAACCGAATGATCCAACACATGTGCCACCATCAGAGAGATATTAGAGAGAGCATGACACACTATCAACTGCCAGGGCACACTGAAGTCAACGAACGACACAAAGTTACAGTAAATGTTAGATTAACAGTTGGTACATAGTACTCACATATGTGCTGTGCAGTTATATAATAAAAAAATAAATTGAGTTTATACAACACAAATACATTCATACAGTCTTCAGCAGGTCCAACAATACTTCAGAACTTTTCTGCTTATCACTTGTTTTTGTGCTCTAGTAGCTGTGGAGCTGGACCAGCGTTACGTACTTAGGAACTCATACGTTACTGAACATGAGGTGCTAAGTTCGATTTCCAGAGTCCCGGAGCCGGCGTCTGGGTTTGTATCTGGCTGTCGTCAAAAGGCTAGCACTCCATTACAAGGGGCTCTGCCTTACCCTTCAGACAATACGTCATAATGTTTTGTATTTTCCGGGGACTTCTGAGCATAAAACGCAGTTTCCGGCTTAGTCATATGCTACAAATAATGAAAGCAAGACAAACAAGCTAAAACTCGTTTGCCGAGCACAATATTAATATAAATTCTTGTTACACAAACAAATCATGAAAAATGAAATATTGATGTGCAACGAATATTCGATGTTTCGGTAGCTATAAAGTGTCGCTCAGCAAGTAATGGCTGCCTGCCGGTCACGGAATACATCACAGAGGGTGTTGGAAATTGAACGATAAAAATTTCAACTTCAACCCCTCTCGGCCACGAATGCTGGTGGAAATTTTGATGGAAAACATTGTGGCTTGATACCTGATGGGATGGTCACAGGTTAACTGTCTGTGTTTTTTTACATTACATACCTAGAAAATTAGAATGTTCATACTTGTGACTTTATGTTTGTGTGACTGTACGTGGAAAGAGGTAAAAAGCTCCATCATGGACTTAAAATTTGCAGCACAAAAGCAGATTTATGATAACTTTTTTTATTCATATTCATCATCCCCTGAAATATAGCCAATGCATAAAAGTCGCCATGTACGTATCAATATTCCCATTGGATAGCAATATGCAATATGAATTACATGATTTCTTTTAACACAACAAAATTAAAAAAAACTAAACTGTCTAAAATGTCATATCGAGACCGTAACTAACTTTAAAAGTACTAACTAACTAACTTTAAAACCGTAAAAACCCGACAAAACCGTATAGTTACGGTTTATTCCGGCCCCTTACAGAGAGTTTTAAAGAGCCGCCACTTCACTTCACAAAATAAATCTGAAATTAAATCTCTGGATGCGTTTGATGGCTGATTGTGTTTGTTTGGCTATGTTGACCGGTCGGTATAAAGACAAAAAAACATCGAGATCCGAAGACGTACGAGTACGAAGTTCTCCGATGTCGGAAAACGTGGTTTGGAACTCAAATGGAGTTGGGCAGGATACATGGAAAGGCGTGCTGTTGACAGGTGGAGTAAGGCAGTAACTGGGTGACCAAGGACAGGCTGAAGGAATATTGAACGTCCGGCAGCGAGATGGGCAGGCGACATAGCGGGTAAAACCCAGATAAGGGTGGCACAAGAGCGTGGGAATTGGTAGAAGAAAGGAGAGGCCTCTGGCCTGCAGTGGGTGAAGTCAGGCTGCGGATGATGATGCTGACTGAACTTGGGGATAAATTCTGTGAAAATCTGTCTGGATCGTTTCGATGCGTGTTAACCAATCGCGTCTAGACTGCTGAACGAATTTGGTTGAAACTTGGCACACGTGTAGAACATGACACGGATTACGGTATTGGATACTTTTATTATGAAATATAAAAAATACTTTTACTTTTTTTAATTTTGTTACCTCGTATTACCATGAAAAACATTTATAGACTAAGTTAAAAACAGTTGTTGGATTTATAGACATATCATTTCGAATCCTATAAGCCCAAACACGACAGGATAAATTGTTTTATTAAGGAGTTCCAGTGCCTACCTTCCGGCTTCATCATCAGATCGGTTCGATGGTACCATTTTCATCAGTACCATTTATTTGTATGTATTTGCTTCATCATAGTAGCTTTATTCGAGATATCTTATACCCATGACATACTTAGTAAGGTTTTTCAGTGGCCATCTGTGGTCTTTTTCATCAGTTCCACTTCACCAATGATACTTTCTGAGTTCATAAAAATATCAACATCGCTATTATGTCTGCCTATAATATTTGAGAAGTGCCCTCGATTTTCATGGGATCCCATCATCAAATTCTGACTTGGCAACAATTGGACCACCTTGAGAGTATCATTCAAACAAAAAAAAAACGTTTTTATAATAATAAAGCTTAATCATAGTTTCACAAATTTTCATTGAATTTTCTAAAATTCTTCAAATTTTTCGGGAACTAACTCTGATCTTTTATGTTTCTTTTTGTTAATTTTAGCATATATTACACACCCATTTCTCTAGCTTTATTGAAATCCTATATCCTGCCAGCCAGCATAAGAGTATAATTAATAATATAAAATAATTAATTAAGGACGCTATTACATTTTCTTACAAATAATAGTACTTTTGAGGTACCATTTTAATGTATAAGCAATCACCGATGTGAAGATATCATGGTCTTATTTTAAAGATAATATATTCAGCTCCAGTTATGCATCAGAAAAATTGTATGACATCATACAAATTTTTCGCACAAATACGTTTTGCCCATCACAATAATCGCAAAAAAATTAAAAAAGTAGGGTCCGAATAGGTTCCAGTTTAGGTAAATTTACAGCATATTTTATCTTCAAAATTATAAAAAATTGCGGTATATATAGTCCTTTACAGGTACAGCTAATTATTTTTCACCTAAATAATTATATTTTTTAATTATTAGCTAAAATAAAATCACTTGCCGACGTCTTCATACATTTTGTACCCGCCGCTCATCATTTCGCGCTCAGAAGCGCTCGTAGAAGGACGGGCGTATCGCTTTCTCGCAGGAAATAAATACGATAAAAGTAATAGAAAGATTGTAGTGTGCATGCGTGTGAGTACCGTCCTCGTCGTGATCGAGAGGAGTTGATATTTTATCGGACGTATGCCGTATTTTTGAGTTTCCTATTATTATTAGAATGTGATTTAGAAATTATTTTGGGTAAGATCGGGATTTAAATAGTTGGTATTAAGCAGTTGTTGACAAGGTTGAGAAATGGATGGGTGGGTTTAAATAGCTCTGAGTAAGTTTAGGATTTGGATGGGTAAGGTTAAGATGCCGACGGGGAAGTTTTGAAGTGAATGGGTGGGAGGAGATTTATGATTTTAACCGGTTTGTATGTATGTATGTATGACAAATACGGGGCCAAAACCAAAATACAAAATGGCGCCGACGAAAATTTGGCCGCTTTTCGACATGGGTGTCATTTTCATGGTTATTGGGGTCGCTTTTATCGAATATGGGATCAAAACCAAAATACAAGATGGCGCCGACGTAAATTTTGCCTTCTTTTCGACATGGGTGTCATTTTCATGGTTTTTAGGGTCGCTTATATCGAATATGGGATCAAAACCAAAATACAAGATGGCGCCGACTAAAATTTGCCTGCTTTTCGACATTGGTGTCATTTTCATGGTTTTTGGCGTCGCTTATATCGAATATGGGGTCAAAACCAAAATACAAGATGGCGCCGGCTAAAATTAGTCATCTTTTCGTCATGGGTGTCATTGTCATAGTTTTTGGGGTCGCTTATATCGAATATGGGGTCAAAACCAAAATACAAGATGGCGCCGACTAAAATTTGACATGTTTTCGTCATGGGTGTCATTGTCATGGTTTTTGGGTAGAATGTCATTAGCTTGACTTACAAGTTGTAGATCGTGGGTTCGAGCCCAGGCAGGCGCTTTACTCTGTGTAAATTATTTCTTCACCACTGCACTGCTGGTGTAGGAAAACATCGTGAGGAAACCGGCATGTCCTAGAAACAAATATTCGAAGATATGTACATTCACCAACCCGCACTGGGCCCGCGTTGTTGGTTACAGCCCATTCCCTCTCACAGAGAGGAGGCCTGTGTCTCAGCAGTGGGAACATTAATAGTGACTGATGATGTGATAGTAATATTTAATATATTCCATATAATGAAAAATGTTCAAGTCATTTTTAAATCCTTGTGACCGGAAATTAATTCGTTTTAGGTATCTACTTATTTCACGTAGCGTTTTTTTTTAAATACCTACTTACTACAACAAAGTGAAAAATAAAATTCTTTCCGGAAGTCGGTGTCGGTACCTATTGTTTTTCGTCACAGGTAAGCTATTATTTTTCTCTTTTAATTTTTTGTAGGTACCCCATATTGGGTATACTAAATACATCTGTTTACCCCCTAAAACCGTACGAGCGTGATGATATATTATGGTATGGTTAAAACAAAACATAAACATACGATCACAGTAATCGCAGGTCATTTGCTGTTTGTTATTAAAGAGTTCCATTGTGTATCTCCGAAGATCTTTATCAGATCCTAAAATATTATACAATAAAACCTTCCCTGAAAATACCACCACATACATTTATCGATGAAAACCCGATAAGTATCGGATAAGTAGTTTGGCCGAATAGATAGAGCATCTCCTTTTTTTGAAGTCGGCTGAAAATAATAACCTACTTTTTACGACGACGGTTTGTAACAGTTATCAAATGCATTTTCAAAGTGCCAACTAACCTTCCTGAATCAACTTCAATAAAATTAAAAAATAATATCAAGGACCAAAATTATTTCCGTGATGTATAAAATCGAGCGCTCAGTAGTTTCAATGTGTGCGTACGCGTAATGTTGCTGTGTGCGACTAGATACCTAAATTTGAGTTCGTCGAAAATGTAACAGCGTCCTTAAATAACCAAACTAAAATATTTAAAACCTAATAACTTAGTAAAACCTATGTAGATCAGATCCTAAACCGTAACAGTAAAAAAGCTAAAAGGTCTATACCTCCTAGCACAATTTTATTTTATAGCCAGCAATCAGATACTGCGTCGAAATCACGAAAGATTTAAGTTCGGACTGGGACTATCTCTAATGGACGGCCCCCGCGATCCCAGCTGATCCTTGCTAGTTAAAATGGCGGATCTAGTGCTGAAAAATCGGACCTATCTAGGTTTAAGACCGGTGAAGTGGAATCCTAATGTGTGTGTGTGTGTGTGTGTATCAGTCTTAGGGTAAGTTATTAGGGTAATTTAGGGTAAGAGCTTTTGGATTGGGGTAGGTTAATTATGAGTGGGCTTAAAATTACTTATTTATAAGAGCAGTAGTCAATGACTTGTTTTGCCACGAAAATCAACCTCAGAGGTTAAGTATTTTTTGTATTTTTTGAAAGATCATTTCTTATTTCTTCACAAGAGCTTTTATTTTTCTGTAGGTCAGGCAGACTTTCAATTTTATGTACTGAAAGTAGATACTATGTTATTGTAGAGAGCCTTAAAGTGGCATCGGAGTTTTAAAACCGGCCAAGTGCGAGTCGGACTCGCGCACAAAAGGGTTCCGTACCATTATCGCAAAAAACTGCATAAAAATCACGTTTGTTGTATGGGAGCCCCTCTTAAATATTTATTTTATTCTATTTTTAGTCTTTGTTGTTATAACGGCAACAGAAATACATCATCTGTGAAAAATTCAACTGTCTAGCTATCACGGTTCATGCAGCTGGATACAGCCTGGTGACGGACAGACAGACAGACAGACGGACCGCGGAGTCTCAGTAATAGGGTCCCGTTTTTACCCTTTGGGTACGGAACCCTAAAAATGTGTGAACATCACTTATTGTGGAGGAATGTGAGGACCAATTTAACAATTCGTTAGAAATGGTTTTGAGTCTGAATTTGAATGACATTAAAAGTCGGGGAAGACTAAAGATTTAAAATTTTTTGACCGACGCTAGGGCACTATGGCACTATGTCCAGCAGTGGATGTTTTTTGACTGACATGACGTTGATGAAGACCAAAGAAACTATGGGTGGACTTTGCGAAAGATTATTTGGGAATAAAGTCTACTGAGATTACCGCAATAAATTGGGAAGTGAGAATGATAATGTACTCTAAGTGTATATGTTAAATTTGTAACGCCAAATGCATACAAATAAAAATATTTGTAAATATTTTCGTTACTTCTTCGGCTTGGCAGACGAAACGGTGATCGAATTAAAGAAAGAAAGGAAAATGTTTGTGTGTGAATTTTCAACGACCAGCGAAATTTTTGCCGATTGAATGCGAGGAAAAATCTACTGAACGGCTGTTTTTTTTTTCTTATTTGACAGTTGATTTTTGCATAAACCGTTATTTGTTTGATACTTAATTCCTGGAAAAAATGGCGGTCAATTTGTGTCCTGCACAGCACAGGGGACACGAAAGAAACATAAAAAAAATAGAATAGAATATTTATTTGCCAGAAACATGGTATTTACAAAGGTGTTCATATCATTGCATAGTCTCACCGTTTTAAAGACATACAAAATCAATTTCCAATGGGTATATTTTATTCATAAATATTATATAAATAAGTACAGTATTATTTTTAAACTAATATTAGAAATAAAATAAGAATAAAGATATGTACATTTACGGGGCGTCAAAAAATTCGTCCACATCGCTGTCAACAGGAAAAGTGCCCAGAAGGCTGGCAGCATTGCCACGTTGGATGGCAATGCTGATTCTTTGGCCAAAAAAAAGGCCAGCCCTCTGGTCTCGAGAAGAGTCGACCAATCGTTTGGCGATATCCCGAAATAATATGTGAGCACTCGGACCCCATGGCCCTAGTGTTTCAACCCCAAACGGCTCAAACACATAATTACCAATTAAATTGTTGTATTTGCGCCGTTTGAGGTTTTCAGCACCTGCAGCAGCCGCCCCAGCGCAGCCCACCGTGCTAGGAAGATGGGATGGTGCAAGGGTGTCGACGCAAGTTGCATCCCACACCAAAGACCTACCCAACTTCCAAGGCATTATGGTCATACCATCTGGTCTCTTCCCATCGACGCGTGCCAGGCCATTGGGTTCTAAGACAGCTGGCACCCAAATTTCCAATGAAATGAAATTCTTACATAAATTTTTAATTAATATTAAAATATTATTTCTATCATAATTATATATCTTACAACACACTTCCATGTTTAGCATATCATTAAATAAAACATTTAACATATAATCACTTTAATAATTACTTAAGCCTGTATTTTGATGCAAGGTCAAAAGAAACAAAAGTAGAATAGAATAGAATATACTTTATTGCACACCATAAAATTATACACATTTACAAGAAAACTGTACAAAAAAAAACTATACTATTATGTTGAAAGCAACTAGGTAGGAGAATGCTTCTACTTTACTAGTAACTTAAAACAATAAGTACTAAAGTGGACCCTGGCTTACTCTACGTACAAAATACAGATAGCAATATTGTTAAATTGAAACAGAAAAGTCACGTTCCCGATCTATTTATAAATATAAATAAAAACAACATTTATACTGATTGCTAGTCTGCTCCTAACATTTCTATTAGTTTTGCGGCAAACGGTTTTGTATTAATCCTCCGCATTGTTGCGACTGTTATGCGAGCACAATTGAAATAGGAAACAGCTCGGGAATTATTTCAATGATAAAGAGAATTTAATTGTTTGTTAAGCCCTGGATTCTAATGTTTTGATGGGGTCAATTAGTTCCGGAACCTTTGATCCCTATCACGTTTAATGGTATTATCCTAAAGACTTTGACAATTGTTATGTTTTTTATAAAAAATCCGAAATGTACCGGGGTCGATCACATATGCAGTGCGTCAGGGATGTTTGCGGACACAAACATTGATGGTTTCGCCGCCATTATTAGAAAAATATGTGCCTCCCTGATGACGCGTGTCCGCGGCGGTACCAACACTATTCTCAGTGTGTTCGCAGATCGGTGGGATTCTCCGATGATGCAGAGGTGGATGCAGCTCCACGCTAAAGTGTAGCTATATGTTTTTAGTTTTAGTTTTATATCTGTACCTACTAACACTAGTTTTGTAATAATTTTGGGAGTTCCCATACTTGAAACTGAAACTAAAAAATCATTTTTTCATCAAACCCATACGTATGGGGCATCTATGAATAGGTCTTCAAAAATAATATTGAGGTTTCTAATATATTTTTTTTCTAAACTGAATAGTTTGCGCGAGAGACACTTCCAAAGTGGTAAAATGTGTGTCCCCCCCCCCCCCCCCGTAACTTCTAAAATAAGAGAATGATAAAACTAAAAAAATATATTATGTACATTACCATGTAAACTTCCAACGAAAATTGGTTTGAACGAGATCTAGTAAGTAGTTTTTTTTTAATACGTCATAAATCGTAAACCGCAATTTACCAAGTACGGAACCCTGCGTGCGCGAGTCCGACTCGCACTTGGCCGGTTTTTATATATTTTGCTATAGCTTACAAAGTGTCACGGGTCCAAAGAACTAGTTGACAGTATTAAATGCTTTTGACTCATGTCGTAAAGACAGCAGTAGAAACTCATAAAAATGTATTCGGAGCCGTGCTCTACAAGGAAAAGACGAGACCGGCTTAATCACGACCTTATACCAAGGGAGTGCGTGCAATTGCCCAAAGAACGTTCGGCCGAATGATCGTTTACTTAGAGTATTTTCAAGTGATATATCTTTCGGCTTTCGCACATGTTTTAGAAACCTAAGACATTATATGGTTTGCAGAAAAAAATCACATAAAAATACT
This sequence comes from Orthosia gothica, assembly GCA_949775005.1. Taxonomy (NCBI): domain Eukaryota; kingdom Metazoa; phylum Arthropoda; class Insecta; order Lepidoptera; family Noctuidae; genus Orthosia; species Orthosia gothica. The sequence continues at coordinate 10,202,794 of OX459040.1, read as the reverse complement.
TTGAAAAATCTATATCTGTCACGACCAAACCAACACAGCAAAATACTATTTGAAGGCGGAAATCGTAGGTTCCTGATCAAAACACTTCTTTGGATGTGGATCTAATACTAGATTATGACTAGTAAGCAACATACAGCTACTGATAAGCCAGATCAGCATACTTATAGGTATATCCGGGATTGGTGGGGTAGATAAAGAACAAATACATCCTGTTTTCTTCAGGAATCAACATAAAATGAGCAGTTTCAGGTGATATCACCTGTTTTTATTACCGCCATAAAATAGTGACTCTGTTGATAAAATATATAGGTGACCCGGTAGCGATTGTTGGCGGTTTTGCCTGTGATTCTGCGGCTTTTTTATAATATTGACTATACTTCTTCTCAGGGGTTTTGGGTACGAAATCGAGTAAAAACGTTATTTAAGGTTCCTACAGACAGTAGCGACAATGAAACAATGATGCGATATAAAATTATACATATAATCTATATATATATATGTCGGGTTTAGTCAATAGTACGGACGTAAAAACAAGTCGCAAGCACGCCATCTGGCGGCAAAGCAAGAACAACTACGCATTGGCGCGCTATTTCTAACCACCGGCGTGGTGGCGAACATAGAATATGGCAGTTGAGTACTGAACGCCGTAGAGCTAACACGTCGTAGAATCAGTGTCGATCCGTAATATTAGTAAGCAAGAATGTAACTGAGTTGTGACTATTTAAATAAACCCAGTGTATCGAATAACTTCTGTGATTTCATTTGCACGATTGTACCCAACGACCTGCCCACACGGGATATCTTAACCTAAGGGAATACATCCTGACTTCCCGATGGCTTCCATCTATCGGCCAGCCTTGATGCGACATCAGAATTGGGATTCGGTCGTGCTAATGAGATCACACATAAAAACAATGCTAGTGAAAGTGGCGGTTACAATCTTGCAAAAAAAAAAATTGCGGTGTCAGATAGAAACAGTTGTCAAGTTTTCTGCGACTACCCTCAGTCTTGAATAATGAAAAAAACCAGTCCGCAACGGATCAGGAAGGAGGCTAACAACCAAGGAGCTGGACAGGTCAAGGAGGAGCGTGTGGACATGTGAAAAGATCCATACACACTGATCTTTATGCCAATCTGGTGAGTCGTTTTCATTTTGTTATGACTATGGAAAAGTGTGTTCATTATTCAAAATTCTGGTTTTGTGTACGGTATGGTGGTCAGTGGTTCGCTGGGGTGGCCCGTGTCAGGTCATAGTTTCATGCCAGTTATTGATGGTCAAGTTTTGGTTTTGTTGAGGGGTTATTATTCCCGGCAATAGCCCTTGACTGGCCTTGGCTGGCTATCATTGTTTGGAAGTTAGAACGATATGGTGACAGTGACGTACCTTTACCTTATACTTCAGTCTGGAAATTATGATAATTCCAAATGAAATATTTTGATTAGTTTTGTAGTGTGTTTTGTAGTTTTGTTTAGTGAGAGTTAACTAAATTTGAGAAGAAGCTTATTATTCTTCTTTTGTGGTCGGTGGGCCAAACTTTCTAAAAAATGAAAAACCCTACCATGCCTCGTTAATTGCGACTTAAAATGCAATGGCATTTATTTGATTCTCTAAAGCTGATATACCTACCTGGGCACTTGGGACACTGTAATGTGTGGTTCTTGTTTTGGACAGGGACTCGGCACTACCATTCGGTGTCCATAATAACACATTTTGCAGGTTTAGGTTACTACTACTACTAGAAACTCGTGGCTAAATAATAACAGCCGCACTGGTCGATCATCAAGGTTAAGCAACGCTTGACGAGGTCGGTCCGTGGATGGGTGACCATTTCAACATACCGGGTTTCCTCCGTGCCTCGGAAAGCACGTTAAGCCGTTTGTCCCGGCTGTCATTTGATGATCTTTGACAGTCGTAACGGGTAGTCAGAAGCTTGAGATCTGACACCAGTCTTGCCAAGGGGTACCGTGTTACCTAGTTACTGGGTTGTGGAGGCCAGATAGGCAGTTTCTCCATGTAAAACACTGGTACTCAGCTGAATCCACTGGGACTGGAAGCCGATCCAAATGTAGTTGGGAACAGGCTAGGCAGATTGAATGGTTTCGGTTACTACACCACTGCACCGGTTAATTTCCATCAAAGCTGTGTATGGTTAAGATAACTGTGTGAACAAGTACTCTCGTAGTGTTTTTCATGTTTCAGATACTATATTGTGTCGCAATGGAGTCTCTGCTAGCGGCTAGCGATTCAGATGCTGAGCGTGAAGGTTGACGTGTCAACATCTGGTTAAGAGGAACGGCAAGCTAGCAGTTCGCAGGTCGTAGCTGAACGTTACGAGCGAATGGAATACTCGGTGAGTCGCTTCCATTTTATTTCGATAGTGAAGTCGAATGTTCTCTAGTGATGAGATGCTATTTTGAGTTTTAAGAGTGTTCATGTTGGAACACTGAATTGGTTGGTAGTGGTTATACCTAGCACCATCACTAGGTAATTAAGACACCTAGTAAAAAGCAAGTAGCTAATAAGTTACCTATTGGCTTGTTAATACTTTCCTAGTTTCAACATTTGGTTCAGTTCGAACTTTAGGATGAGATATCTCATATGAAGGAGATAAGTTATCCAAAATGACTGAATAACTAGTCGTTTTCAGTGGTAAAGCGAGTTAGTGATGTCGTTGGGCTATCGTAATTGTATCGAGTTAGTAACGGTACTGATCATTTGCTTGTATTCAGGACGGATCTTGTTGCGTAACGATGTACAACCACCGTCTTCAGATCTGAATTCACTTGCTTACTTTCAAAGTAATATTATGATAGCAGTAGATCTCGCGATCGTTTTCCGTACATGAAGACTAAGTTTGTGAGCGATAGTAAAGGGTTACTGTTGATAATCTGGTTTAAACGATATTGATCCGAGTTATTCGTGAAGGTCGTTCACGCGAGGTATTAAGAAGCAAATATGATCAGGCCTAATTGTTCCCCTCATATTAACAGTCGGTATGTTACAAGATCTTAGAGTGAAAGGCGCGAGTCTTGTGAGAAGGATACCCGATCACCAAGTTCCTTGAGAGTTAGACGTCATAGTTGATGACAGTGGTAATGAGACCAAATCTGATTAAGAATGGCTTGTACACTCATACTCGAAACTTTAGACCGCACCTCATGCGTAACATGTGGCGATGGGTCTAGAAGGAATCGTTGGTGCGATTTCTGTCTGTGTTGGTGCACAGAGCGCTTCATGTGGTGTAGCACATATTGCGCAAGATTTTTGAGAATCGTTGGTGCGATTCTTGTCTGTATTGGTGCACAGAGCCCCTCATGATGTGGTGTAGCATATGTGGCGGCAGATATGTAAAGAATCGTTGGTAGATACGATTCTGGCTTGTGTTGGTGCACAAGGGCCCCTCATGATGTGGTGTAGCATATGTGGCGGCAGATATGTAGAGAATCGTTGGTAGATACGATTCTGGCTTGTGTTGGTGCACAAGTCACAATGAAGGTTTCATGAGTTGAGTATGCATTGCCTATGAATCATAACAAACCGTAACAGAATTGTAACAATTATTTTGTTTAGTCGTTGAACTTGTTGATCGGCGGACCTTTTTCTAATGAATAGTGTTGTGTGGGAAACTTTAGTACGAAAACTGAAGAGGCCCTGTATTAAGTCTGCGATAGGTGATTATGACAAGATAGTGATCGTTTTACACCGAAAACTTTACATAGGTACACTTAGAACCTACCAGTATGCATAAGGTAGGATGAGGAAGATGCCAGCGGGTCATGTACCAGTCGATGTTGATGTTTAAAGGATTTTAATGTTGATGAGCAAGCTTAAGATGTCAAGTAATTGAGTCTATCAGCTGTATTATGTTTGACCGTACCAGTGGATTCTGGCGGAGGTCGGGGTCTAGAGAGACCGTTGTGTGAGAGCAATATAATTGCTGGTCGGCTATAGAGCCGTGGCGTTAGAGGTTTTACTCGAGGGTTTCTATAAGCTTGGCAGTTTTTGCTGCAGTAGTTTTGAAGTTTGTCTGGAATGACTGTGGTACATGGCCCAGGGTAATGATTTAGTTAAAGATCAGAGTTCTAAAATTTTCCTATTATCACAAACCCAATGATCTAGTTTGGTCAGGAGTAGCCGAGCGTTGTGTGTTGGCCTGTGTGGCAACTGTTGGCCTTTATGGCAACTGTTGGCCTGTGTGGCAAATAAAGGCCAGTGTGCCAACTGGAGGCCTTTATGGCAACTGTAGGCCAGTGTGGTAACTGGAGGTCTTTGTAGCAACTGTGGGCCTGTAGGGCACCTGTAAGTCGGTGTAAAAAACACGTTTGTGTAAGGAACCTTATAGAGAATTCCTGTTGAGTTATGAGGTTAAAATAAAGTAAACTCGCATGTCACGCGAGAGGTGAGGTCACCATGTTAATGTTGATGACGTTCGAATCGTCAAGCCTTCATTACGAATATTGAAATAATTTTGGTTTTCCAATTTTGATTACTATGCGTAGATTGTTTTAGTAAGATACACAAAGCTCAAGTACCAATTGAGATAGTAGATGACGAATTGACGTAACATACGACAGGCTAAATGTCTGTGGGGAACTGGTTCTAAGTTCAGAGAGTTGAGTTAACTTGACATCGTAGGGATGTGCGAGTAGAGCAATTGTGATTGCTAAGAGAGCTATGAGATAGCTAAGAGAGCTATGTGATAGCTAAGAGAGCTTTGTGATGGCTAAGGATCGTGAATAAGATACCTGGTGTCTTGTTTCTTTTGTTTAATTAAATGTGACATAATGACTATCAGTGGTACTTGGACTTTGTAATCACGAAGATTAGGTGCTATCAGGTACCGGATCGATGATTAAGATGCTATTTTCTTTAAATTGAAAATAGAATTACTTGTTCCTTGCAATGGTGAGGAGAGAGATTTAAATGATCATGTTTGATTGTTTCGAAATGTTTCCTCACTCTAGAGTATGAGTCAGGATTGGACGAGTGAATACTGTTTGGAAATTTTGTGTTTCAGAAAAACATCCCTTGTATGATGGGAGACTGGTGGGTCGGAGTAGACTAAGAGGACGTGTGGTGCAACACGACATGAGGTGCCATGGAGCAAGGACAAGAAGATGATGCCTGCGGGTGATAGATTTGGGGATCTGTCACCTGAGAGAGGCCTGAGAAGGCGACGTGCTGTGTTCCACGCTCGCCTCTCAAAAGAAATTACGGCCTAGAGAACACCATGTGGTTTTAGTCAGTAGGAGTCTGACAGACCCCTCAGCTTCCCCCAAGGGCTGAGGACATTCATGAGAATTTCCACATGATTCGATACACTGTTAACCCTGACAATGAGGAACAGACGAGGACGCCTGTCTCGCAGGATGGCCGTGTCGGGTTTAGTCAATAGTACGGACGTAAAAACAAGTCGCAAGCACGCCATCTGGCGGCAAAGCAAGAACAACTACGCATTGGCGCGCTATTTCTAACCACCGGCGTGGTGGCGAACATAGAATATGGCAGTTGAGTACTGAACGCCGTAGAGCTAACACGTCGTAGAATCAGTGTCGATCCGTAATATTAGTAAGCAAGAATGTAACTGAGTTGTGACTATTTAAATAAACCCAGTGTATCGAATAACTTCTGTGATTTCATTTGCACGATTGTACCCAACGACCTGCCCACACGGGATATCTTAACCTAAGGGAATACATCCTGACTTCCCGATGGCTTCCATCTATCGGCCAGCCTTGATGCGACATATATATATACAAGAAAGTCGTGTTAGTTACACTATTTATAACTCAAGAACGGCTGAATCGATTTGGATGAAAATTGGTGGGGAGGTAGCTTAGAACCAGGAGACGGACATAGGATAGTAGGGTATAGGTAGGGTAGGATAGGGTGGTGTTTTTATGACAAAACAAAGTTTGCCGGGTCAACTAGTTAATATATAATTACTACTGAAAATGTCAGTCGCATTGGTGACGTATTACTTATTGTCAGTTGGATAAAAACATTGGCAAAATCATAACTTGAAACATAATTGAAAACTTTATGGAGCCAGTAAATATATTTTTATAGTAAGTAAATTTTGCTAGACGTGGAGTAACAATAAAGCCTGAGACACTTCATCAGATTGTAGAATTTTCAACATATAAGTATCGACCTTTTATTGTGTCACAACAAAACAGCTCATTTCGAATGCAAACAGGCCAATCGCAATTGATTGACATTCATGAGTCGCTGCTGATCCCCATGGAGTCACCGTGAAGGTTTCTAAACGTCCTCGTATCCCATGGGGTAAGAAGAGAAATGCTTGCTACGTTTTGTGTCACAGAGTAGGGAGGACATGGAGTGTCAACATGGAAAGCAAACGCTGCCTTAAGGCTCCGAAAGATATGTGTGACTTGATAATGCAACGACAATTTTACGACTTTGCTGCTCTCTCCTCTATAGTTAGATAGAAAAAAACAACTATGAGAAAGCGTTGTCACATTGTTGTCGTGAGGTGCCTGTCTGCGGCAGCTCTAACTTAACATAAGTGAAGGAGAGGCTAATCATACAGTTTTGGAACGAAGTTTCTTATAGCGCGTTGCGAAAGGGGGCTAGACGGAAAAAATTAAGACCAAAAGTTGTAACGACACTTTTTGCTATAGTTGTAAGCCGTGCGGCGTGCGCGAAAAAAACAATAAAATAATAATAATTGAATCCTGACAGTGTTTCAAAAATATCCATATATATATGGAATTTTTTATTGTTTATTATGTAATTTTTTTTTTATGACGTGTACGAAAGAATATACAGACAGAGTGCATATATATATATGTGTGTGTGTGTATGTATATGTACAATTATTTTTTTTGTTTATTATTTGTGGCAAACAAGTCATCCAAAAGCTGGTATTAAGCTTCCAGTACGACTAAAATCCGGTTCGAATAAAGATGGGAAAAGACTAAGCAGATGAAGATGGATGGCAAACAAGCTAGCAGACTTTGCTGCCGACTTTGGACATCTGACCACTACCTACAGACATTGCTGTAGCGTGACCTCCAGGATAAACTAGAAAAATTTATAGATGTCCCTGTAACTACATATACCAGCACTCAAATTCTTCAATCAAATACTTATTAGTGGTACATCATAAGTATCCATTTACTATCCACTCTATGTTCAAACGGTGATTGACAAAGCCGTTTGGGAACAGAGAGGTCTTTTAAAATGGCCTATATTTTACTTCAGGATTCTTTAATCTATAGGTGTAGTAGATAATCAGCCATTTACAGGTAGGTAGCAATGAACAAGCGTGGTATTTAAGGCTCTGTTTGAGAAGAGAAGTTTGCCCTGCATTGGGGCAGTAACAGGCTTACAGGTGCTTTGCGTACAGTTGTAGGAAAACAGTACATAGTACTCATAACCGGCGTGCGTTTATGACCAAATTAAAGAACACAAAAGGAGTACGCAACGGAAGGTACGAAGAAGGTCGCGTTCTGTAGTTTCTGCGTACTCTTATGGGGAAAAGGCGTGAGTTTCATATGTAGGTTTATGAAAAATAGGTGACTAATGACCGCTGTCTAAACATATGTAAAATCGCCGAGTATGGCAAACGGTGGATTGGTGGTTATTATATTTCCTGATAGGTCGATTGGGCCGGAAAGTACAGCACCTGCCAAGCTGACAATCTACAATCAATAACGCTAGTAGAAAACGAATCAATGTATGGGAATGACACATCTGAACGTTAAGTCACGTGGTCAGAACATACAAATAGAAGGCGTTAACGATTGTAGAACAAGTAAAATTTCAAAATTTAAAAAACTCCCGACGCATTTATCTTGCGAAAACACCCCGATTCAAACAGTAAAACGGCCATAACTTTTGAACGGCTGAACCGATTTCATTTAAACATAGCTAAGAACACTATCGACAAAATCGCCTTTCAAACAAAATTAAATCAAAATCTGTTCATCCGTTTAGGTGCTATGATGCCACAGACAGACACACAGATACACAAATACAGCAACACACGTGAAACTTATAACACCCCTCTTTTTCCGGCGGGGGTTAAAAAGATTCGATACGAAACGTTTGTAACTTGGCTAGGGGGACTGGAGTGCCGACCGCGTATCGGAAGACGCAGCGTTGGAAGGCCTCCTACTAGGTGGACCGATGATCTAATTACAATTTCATTGCAGACCAACTATTTTGACGACACGGTTGGCGTAGTGGTTGAGCGATCGGCTGTTGCGCTGCGTGTCGCGGGTTCGATTACCGCACGGAACAAATATTTGTATGGCCTACAGATAGTTGTGCCGGCTCTATGTGTACCCACGATACAGGAAGAAATTTCAAGTGAGGGAAAAAGATAAAAAAAACAATGCTGTAATTCGCTTACATTGGGGGAGGCCTATATTCAGCACTGGACATCTTTCGGCTGAAAAGATGATGAAGATGATGATAGGTACCCTTGACGTAAGTACTCCCCGTACCTAGTTTATTGTCACTTTATTTTGCACACCTGCCATGGTAGGATATGGTCTAAAGAACTTTTATAAACATGTCACCCTGAAAACTACCCATATTTCGCAAATAAATGTTTTATTTTTTTTGAATTTTGTCTTTAGTGTAGTATCATAGAGAATTGGTATTTTCCTTGAATGTCAAGGACTATTTACCAGATACTGTATTATAGTAACGTTAATACAAAACACGTAAAAAATGTATGTTGAATATCATACGCTTTTATAGGGCAAGAAATGTGGAGCGGAAATTATTTTTGTTCGCATTTGCACAGATTGAAAGCATAAAATAGAATACATCAGTTTTGTATATTACCTACGGAGACAGGAGAGTTTTCTGAGCGTAAAGTATTATTTCTTGTAGAAAATATAAGATGTATTAAACTTTGAACCAACTAAATGGATCATCACTACCATCAAAATGAACTCTCGAAATAGAGATCCATGCAGACTTGTATTGCAGGACCCTCCTAAATCAGCCAAGTATGCGAAAGTTTCCTATGTGTTCCCACTGCTGGGACACAGGCATCTTCTCTGCGAGAGAGGTAATGGGCCTAGTGCGGAATGTGAATGTCACATTTCTTCGAATTTTTGTTGTAGGACATGCCGGTTTCCTCACGATGTTTTAATTCACCGTTTTAAGAGCAGTGGTGATGAAATAATTTTACTTTTACATAATTCTAACATAAATAAAATTCTTATATAATATTAACTAATTCAAAAACAGAATATTGAAATGGCTGAAAGAAAGTATTGTAAGACATATTTCTTTGTTTACCTATAAATTTCTGGACTTTTGTCATTGCTGTGATAAAACTATTATATTGTTGTATTGGCCCTTAAATCTGTGTAATTGAACAACAATTAACTAATAATATAGCTAAACATGTGGACTTTAGATTAATACCTGACTGTAACAACTTTATACCATGCTTAAGAGAAATAAAGACTTATCTATAACCTCATCATTACAGACGAAAGACTGAACATGGCCTTCCGCAGTGTCGACATATCGACCGGTCCTATGCGCCTCGCATCCAGCAGGTTTCAGCAGCCTTAACTATGTCATCGGTCGCCACTCCAGAACTTGTCGGCCTCATCGACCATCCGTTCTGGGAGCAATGTGCCCTGCCCATTCCTACTTAAATTTTACAATTCGTCACGCTATGTCTGTAAACTTCGATGGATCTTTACCACCTAATTTGTGAAGCAAACCTTTGATGTACAGTAAGACTTAGGTCACACACAACACAAACACACAACAAAACACAGCAAGACATAAATATCTTAATGTTTGTATTTTTAAGTCTAAAATAGTTACTAGAAACTAAGATTAAAAGTAAACATTAAAATAGTATAATTATAAAAAAGTAGCAGGTATATAAGACTAAGTTATGTAAAAAATCTACAAGAAAATAAAGACTTTTTACCCGACTGCCGAAGGGGAGGAAAGGGTTTTATCAGTTTATGTATGTTTGTACTTATGTGGCGTTCTAGAGACCAAACGCATTGGCCGATTTTTATGATTCTTACGGCAATCGATTTGTCTTAACCTTGCGAGTGTCACTGGCTACATTAAAATTGGAAAATGAATAATGGCGGCTTTTGGGTGCCATATTGTGGTGTCCCAATTTTGTTTTTCTTCTAACCCCCATCATGTGGGGTATCAAAATAAAGGGTTTGAAAAGGTGATTACAAATATGTTTAAATGTAGATACCTAATTAGAAAAAAAGGTAACTAAAAAGTTATAAATATAAAAAGTTAATCCAAAAATGATGAAATGAATGCATGATTTTCTTCTTGTTTACGTCTTTTTAGTTCGCTTCATAAGCAGTCGAGTTTTTTGATTTTTATATTAACTATTTTTTTATTGTATTTATTTATAAGTGTCAGGTCACTTTGTACCTAGAGCTGGTGTAACATAATAAGTTTAAATAGAATACGTGGTCACTGCACATATTGTTTTGTTATATCACTGACGTGTGTTGTATATTCGCGTATCACAAAAACTGGAAATAACATATTAAGTTAACTTTACTTAAATCTACATCTATAAAAACGTATTTCAGGACTTGTCAAAATTCATACACAAATTCGTGATCCACGCGCAGGATTAGCGAGCAAAAGCTAGTCTGCAATATTCGTGCTAAGTTACAGATAGGTACCATTTCTCTTCACCATAACGCAATCCTCGTCCGCACAAAAAATAAATAAAGGGAAAACTTTTCGACATTCCAATAAATTAGTTCCTAGTTTCTAACTAGAATTTTTTTTTTTTTTTTTTTTTTTTTTTTTTTTTTAATTAAAACTTAATCATGTAAAAGTTACGACAGGAATAAAGGCGCGATTCACTGCTGCGTGCAAGATATGCACGGAGAGGTTGGCTACCATCTATAAAAGTCTATGTTTGTCTCGTTAGCTTTTAGACCAGGGTAGAAGCCTTTAAAAATAATAAAAAGTGAAAAAAAAATAGTAGGTTGAAACCCATTGGGAAAGAAGAAGAATATTATAAAAATGAAAGGACAGCAATTTACGGGCGATCTGAGGTCGGGAAGGGGAAGGTGGTGAGATTTTAATGGTGAAAACGGTTTATCTCGATTTCCGGCAAAACTACAAGTCCTATGGAAAAAGTTGAATGGCAAAGTAATGTATATTTTTTTTACACCATCAAAAAGAAGAGATTTCAACGAACAAAGAGGCCACCGACTTTTTAAAAAAAACAGATATTTTGACAGGAGAATTTTCTATTGAAAATTGGGGTAGTTTTTTCGATATTAGGTCAAAATAAGGAGAAAAATAAATATTTTGAATAAAAAAAATAACAGTGTGTTTGGGACATAAAAAGGTAAGTTTTTACCAATCTATGTGAAAAAAAAATTAAAAGTTGTAAAAGAAAAAAATTTAAAACTAAAAACTCGGTTATTTGAATTTTTCACATGCATTTTGAGGTTATGTGAAAAAAGTGTCAAAACAAAATTGTAGATCTTTTTATTATCTACAACTTTGTCATTTCACTTTTTTTCATAGGACTTGTAGTTTTGCCGGAAATCGAGATAAACCGTTTTCACCCTTGAAAACTGACCCCCTTTCCCTTCCCGACCTCAGATCGCCTGTAAATTATTTTTCCTTTAATTTTTGGTATATTCTCTTACTTTTCCAATGGGTTTTATCCTACTATAATTTTTTTGCTTTTCAAAAATTATCGACCTTGGTCTATTTAACTATATACACGATTCAATTGAATATGGGGATCACAAAACAAACAAAACGAAAGAAAATATATTAATTGTCACAAAACTGACCTGTATACCTACCTAATTACGGGCTTAAATCAAAATTCTCAACGATAGTGTTAATTTTGTGATGGGATCCAAGACAGTTGAATTTCGCCGGTTTCGCCGGTTCTCGAAACAAAGACAAAGACAAAAATTCTTTATTTCAAATATCCCATCCCATTACGCGGCACTTTTGAACGTCAAAAATATAAGTTTAATCTTAATATAATAATTGATTCTGAGAAGAACGGACAAGAAACTACAAAAAACCGACAAGAAACTCCGAGCTTCATTGCTTCGGCGCTCTCCTGGTAGTCGTCATTTTTGTATTCTGGCTTTCAGTGATGGGAATAGTTCGGGCTTCATTAAAAAAATTGTTTATTTGCGTCATATAAACCGCATACCTCAACTAATTGAGAAAATAATCTCGCAAAACGGTCATCGCTTAGCATAATGCTGATCATAATATCTTCTACCTACCTATATAATGGTACAAGCGTAGCTTAGCCGCGAGCAGCAATGGAACTGTGCCTTTAAAGGGGAGTTGGAACGAAAAAATATTTTTGTTTGCACTTGTTCGGAAGTTTCCATTATTGAATGTTTTGTGTGCTTTGGCCTTAGGGTTCATTTTGGATTGCTTTTTAGATTAGATTACGTTTAATTATTTTTTTAGGGATCATGCTGAAATTGAGGATACAATTTGGCTTTATTACGAGAGGTTTTTCGGAGATTTGTAAAATTGGTAAATTAAAACAATAAAATGAAGTCGAAGCTATAATATTGGTCGAGTTGCGAGGAACGACCATCTATTTACTATAGGTTCTATCCAACTACCATTATTTACGTTAAAGTCTGTAAGGTTAGATGGCTCCAGAATGTTTATCTTTTGCGCAAAATCTACTCAACGGATTTTGGTAAATCTTACAGTAATATCTATAGCTGTACTTAATATTTACCAAGCACCACCAAGCTGCACGATACACTCCACGTCGCCAAGGACAAACACAGATAGGAATCATTGTCAGAGAAAAGTTGATCTCCTGTCGGGGGAATCACGACCCTCAGTAATGACGCGAGGAGGGGGGAGGGGGACTTAATAGTTATAGTCTTTGTGTTAGCATAAGAATAACACGAAGGCTTTAACTATTAAGTATACATTTTTCATACTGGGATAAGTAGGTAGGTGGATTAGATATGTTTCCTTTAGGTCACCACTCCATGTTTTTACCCGACTGCCGAAGGAGGGTATATATGGTGTTCTAGAGACCAAACGCATTGGCTGATTTTGATGATTCTTACGTCAATTGATTCGTTTTAACCCTGCGAGTGTCACTGGCGATATTAAAATTGCAATATAGAACAAGTAAAATTTCAAAATTTAAAAAACCCCCGATACATTTATCTAGCAAAAACACCGCGAATTAAAACAGTGAAACGCCCATAACTTTTGAACGGCTGAACCGATTTTATTCAAACATAGCTAAGAACACTCTCGACAAAATTACCTTTCAAACAAAAAAAACTAAATCGAAATCGGTTTATCCGTTTAGGCGCTATGATGCCACAGACAGACACACAGATACACAGCAACACACGTGAAACTTATAACACGCCTCTTTTTCCGACGGGGGTTAATTAAAAATGGCGGCTTTTGGGCGCCATATTGTGGTGGACCAATTTTTTTTATCCATCTTATGGGTGGGTGATTACAAAAATATACCAGGCCCCTCAGAAAGTATTGCGAAAAAAAGTTTTTATATATGGGAGACTGGCCAGTTATAATGTTTTTCGAAAATATGATTATTTATAAGTAAAAATAAGTAAGTTCCAATTTCAAAATTTCCCTCCACATTTTTTGCGAGTTAATTCAAAGTATTGTGTCTCACTGAAATATGGATCTGCGCCGGGAACATTTTAGAGCTATGATTTTATACGATTTCAAGTGTCGCCTGAAACCGGATGAATCGTACGATAGACTTCAAATGGCATTCATGGATGAAGGCCCTTCCAAGGCAACCGTGTATCGTTGGTATAACGAATTCAAGCGCGGTCGACCAACTTTGGGGGATGACGAAAGAAGCGGTCGCCCTTTGACGGCTGTTACCGAAGAAAACGTGCTAGCAGTGAAAAATTTAATCCAAGACAATAGGCGAATTACATATCAGGAGATTCAACACATATTGAAGATTGGATCGGGAAGCGTTCACGAGATTCTACACAGCCATCTTCGCGTGAGGAGGATAGTATCACGCTGGGTGCCGCACAACCTCACCGATGCTCAGAAGCAGGCCCGGGTGGAATGGTGCCGTGATATGCTTAACAAATTTGAAGCAGGCTCGTCTCGGCGTGTTTACGACATCGTTACAGGTGATGAGTCCTGGATTTATCAATACGACCCAGAAACCAAGCGCCAGTCGACTGTTTGGGTGTTTCAAAATGAGCCAACGCCTACCAAAGTGAAGCGATCTAGAAGCGGGGGTAAGATTTTGATCGCTAGCTTTTTTAATTTGACTGGCCACTTGGTATCAATTCCCTTACGGGATCAAAGAAGCATTAATGCCGAATGGTATACTACCAAATGTTTGCCAGAAGTTTTCTCTGTTATAAGCAACAAGCGACCAAACACAGGGCTCCGCGGGCTACTGCTCCACCACGACAATGCACCTGCGCACACCGCACTCAAAACGAGGGACTTCCTGGACAGCGCGCCAGTCAAACTCCTGGGTCACCCTCCTTACAGCCCTGATCTAGCACCGTGTGACTTCTTTTTATTCCCAAAAATAAAAAATCAGCTCAAAGGGATACAATTTTCGTCGCCGGAAGATGCGCTGGCTGCGTTCGAGCAGGCTGTAAACGAGGTGTCTGCGGCGGACTGGAAAAAGTGTTTTGAAAACTGGTTTAGGCGCATGAATCTTTGTATAGAGGCTGGTGGAAAGTACTTTGAAAAGATTTAATAAAAATATATGTACGTATAGAACAATTTTTTTTAGTTTCGCAAAACTTTCTGAGTGTCCCACGTATAATACTTATATGTTTAAATGTACCTTAATCTAAAAAAAAATAACTATAAGGTTGTAAATAAAAAAAAATATAAAAAATAACAAAATCCCGACTGCTTAAAAAGCCAACTCATCATTTCAGCCGAAAGACGTCCACTGCTGGACATAGGCCTCCCCCAGGCGTCGCCACATTGACCGATCCCGTGCGTCTCGCATCCAGCGCCTTCCCGCAACCTTAACCAGGTCATCGGTCCACCTAGTGGGAGGCCTTCCAACGTATCGTCTTCCAGTTCGCGGTCGCCACTCCAGAACTTTTCGGCCCCATCGGCCATCCGTTCTGCGAGCAATGTGCCCTGCCCACTGCCACTTAAGTTTGGCAATTCTTCGGGCTATGTCGGTAACTTTGGTTCTCCTGCGGATATCATCATTTCTGACGTGATCACGCAAGGAAATTCCGAGCATAGCCCTCTCTATTGCCCTTTGGGTGACTTTAAGCTTTCTGATAAGGCCCATTGTGAGCGACCATGTCTCGGTCCCATAGGTGATCACTGGCAACACACACTGGTCATAGACTTTTGTCTTGAGACACTGCGGTAAATTGGACGAGAAGATACCACGCAACTTCCCGAACGCCGCCCAGCCGAGTCGGATTCGACGGTTGACCTCTTTCTCGAAGTTGGACCTACCCAACCAACTAAAAAGCCGTAAACAAGAAGAAAATCATGCTGTGCAGTCGGAGGATACATCTGGTTTTGGTCAGCCAACTCACGCTTAAGTATCCTCCGACTGCACAGCATGATTTTCTTCTTGTTTACGGCTTTTTAGTTGGCTTTTTTTTCCTATTGTTTGTAACTAAGAATGTGCTCGTGCTTTTCCATAAACACTTAGATGTAATTCTCAGACTAACTTAATTTAGGAAAAAAAAATGGTTGGGAACGTTGATAGTTCAGTTTAACATATCTTATACTAGGTGTCACTGCTGTGTAGTTAATTTATTCATAATTATAATTTAACATCTACGTTATAGAATATGCTGATACTACTTTCTTACTAGTTGAACAAATCCTTGACAACTCAAAAATGCTTAAATAAATAGTTTCGTTGTCATAAATGCTTTAAATTTGAGTACAAGTCTATTTCAAAACATTGAATTACACGTTAAAATAAAAGAAAATCAAAGTACAATTCAATTCCCAAAAACAACTGAAAATCAAAATACATCATACACTAAAAATCACCTCTGAATAAATAAACCCTAGTCTACACTATCCAAAAGAAAGCAAAAAGAACTCCTCCAGTCAAAAAAGCCTTGTAAATAATGCATACATACAAGAATATTTTAAAGATTCATCATTCCAGTACACGGGTACAGAAAATCTAGACTTCTAGTCTGGAATTATTCTGAGCTGAAAACCTTGTCTGATGCGGCGTGAAATAGAATGCCTAAGGCTTAAAATGTCGGGGTACAGACATGTTGAATGTAGACGATGCCTTTTAGCATTGGGGCTTTATTTTCTTGTTTTAAGTAGTTTGAATACTTGAGGTTAAAGGAAGGCATAAATAAGGACAAAAAAATAAGAGAACAAATGCCTTGAAACAATTACTACAAAGTTTTGAAGAGAAAAGATGAAAACCACAGTGACGATTTGTTTTACAGTATTTTTTGCACGTTTTACGGTTTCATTGTACCAAAATATGTTACAATACAAATTAATTTCAAATGAAATATCGAGTGTCATGCCTAAGAAATTCTAATCTATTGGAATCAATTGAAATGTGAATTATGAGCCCAATATGCCATATTTTTTACCCGAGTGCCGATGGAGGGTAATGTGCTTATCAGTCTATGTATGTATGTTTGTTCCTATGTGGCGTTCCAGAGACCTAACGCGTTGGCTGATTTTGATGATTCTTACGTCAATCGATTCGTCTTAAAGACAAAGACAAAAGATATTTATTTCAACTGGGCCACCAAGCGGCACTTTTGAATGTCACAATTTAAATTTACATGGAATAAAAGTTGATTCTACCGTGCATTCGGAAAGTAGCTTGTTATGGAGAAGAATGCACAAGAAACTCCATACTTTTTAAATTTACATGGAATAAAAGTTGATTCTACCGCGCATTCGGAAAGTAGCTTGTTATGGAGAAGAATGCACAAGAAACTCCATACTTACTCTTTAAAAAATAATTGATTCTACCGTGCATTCGGAAAGTAGCTTGTTATGGAGAAGAATGCACAAGAAACTCCATACTTACTCTACCTCTCTTAACCCAGCGAGTGTCACTGGCTACATTAAAATTACAAAATAGAAACATGACATTTATTTGAACCAAATTTTCTTTGTTGGCGCTGGGACCCCGTGGAATTACTTAGTTAAATACTAGGCATTTTGGCTTTCATAAATAATACAAATGACTGTCTAACTGGTTTAGTGATAAAAACGGTGGCTGAGAATTGGTACGACATGAGTGTAAAATAAATATATCTCTGCCTACTCTCTCATGGAACCAGGTATGAAGAAGCAAGCACAACAAAAAAAAATCCTCTGTGAAGTGGCTGGTTAAACTACGGGTAGGACTATTCATTCAACTTTGTATGCAAAGAAAGTCTTTTATGCAGGTGTTAAAAGATGGCAGCTATAGCTTTTCATGGTGGTCGCCGCAGGCCTATTTACCCATTCCCAGGGTTCTTTGAAGATCCTTTACAACATTTTACGTCAACCTTGATGAAAGGGAATTTTACTATAAAGGATTAAAGCTGTTAGTAACATTATTGTAAAAGGAAAATGCATGGAATACCTTAAACATAAAGAGTCCGAATTTTCCATAGAATTTTGCAATACCCATACCTTTTTATATTTTTATTTATTTACAAATATACCGACAGACAAGAATACATAGTACTTAAATACAAGCCAGCAAAAATAATTATGTTCTCCATAGGAAAACACTTTAATGCAAGGCGTTCCAGTGCGAAGACAAACGAATACATGCAGGTAGATTTTTTTAAATAATGCTGATAATCCAACAGATTCGGCACAAATACCTACTGCCCAGAAACAATTGAAAATCGCTCCAAAACAATTACTTAGATTTTGCCCCATTGTTCCTCCGTGAAACCCTGAGGTCCGAAATCAGCAAAACAATTGTGTAAATAGCTTGGCAGGGGTCTAATACACGTGTATTTCTCCTGGGAGCGACGGTGCATCGCTATCGAACGAGGCGATACTGGTGATGGGATGAGTTCGATGAAAATGTCGATAGTGACAGTTATCGATGTAAGAAGGTTCATTGATTGGAAGGTGGCAGAATCTCTAGATCAAGGTTCACCAAATGGCGGATCGCGGTCCGGATCCGGAACTCCGACCTAATTTGTGTGAACCTTATGTAAAAAGTACCACGGAGTCCCAGCGCTAAGAAAGAGAATTTGGTTCAAATAAATCTCACTAGATGGCGCGATATGCACCAATTTGTGTGTAAAATTAAAATTTCCTGCAATTGAACATAAAAATTGTTTGTTCGTGTTTAATCATCTCTCCTAAGCACAAAATTATGGAATATTGGGCTCAGTATTCCACTCGATTGTTCAAATTTGTATTGTAACACATTTTGGTGCAATGAACCTGTAAAAACGTGCAAAAAATACTATAAAACAAATCGTCACTGTATTTAAAGAAAATATGACCACGAACCGAATAAATCCTTTTACTTGCAAGTCGCTGCTAACACCATCTATTTATCGCCGTGGAACGGAACCGAACGCGATCGATGTACAAAAAATAACCAGATAATCAGACGAAAATCGCTAGTTATGTCGGATTGTCGGCACGGTTTCTTTGTATGGGATGAGGCATCTGTGTGCTAGTATTATATTATCTGTGACAGTATAATATAAATTACGTGTGTTACACGTTGTTGTTACATAATGTGTTGTTGTTAGTACATAATTTAATAATTTATACCGCGCTTTGTCTTTAACACTGTCGTTTCGACATTGAACAAATCATCTCATCAAAATCTTCTATGATATTTTATCTATGTTTTCATATTTAATTTTATTAATTCAATTTTAACAAAGTAAATCTACGTGACGATTTAGAAGTCGAAGCTTTACAACCTACGGTCCACAGCGGTCTTATTTAAAAAAAATAACCTCAAATGAAAGTAATTGGTGACCCCTGCTCTAGATTTTATGAGCGATAGAAAATGTCTTAAATATATGTAAGAGACGTGAAGATTTGGTAGATAATATCAATCCCGTGTATCTTGGTATTTCTTGAGAATCGCTGCCGCTGATAGAATGTCACTTTATACAAATGGACCTCAAATATTGTTAACAATGGTTGTTGCACAGTCTTTGGATGGTAAAAGTAACTTTGAAACCTCACTGTCAAGGTATTTACTGAACTATCGTAGTCTGTTCTTAATATTTTCAGCAACCAACAGTTTTCTTTTTGTAACAATGAAAAATAATCTGGCTTTAAATTTCGGTAGAATGGAAGATTCTTAAAAAAAGAAAATTAAATGGTGTTAATAGACAAAAAGAAATTAGGGAGGCACTCGTGGGTAAATAATAACAGCCGCACGGGTCGATCATCAAGGTAAATCAACGCTTGACGAGGTCGGTCCGTTGATGGGTGACCATTTCAACATACCGAGCTTCCTCCGTGCCTCAGAAAGCACGTTAAGCTCTTGGTCCCGGATGTCATTTGTAGATCTTTGACAGTCGTTACGGGAAGTCAGAAGTTTGGGATCTGACACCAGTCTTGCCAAGGGGTACCGTGTTACCCAGTTACTGGGTTATTGAGGTCAGATATGCAGTCGCTCAATGTAAAACACTGGTACTCAGCTGAATCCGGTAAGACTGGAAGGCGACCCCAATATAGTTGAGAAAAGGCTAAACAGGCAGGCAGCCAGACAAAAAGAAACTAATTTGAAATTGGAGTGTGCGTTGGAATTGCACGATATAATTCCACCTAGCCCGTTTCATCATTGGACTACTAGACGTACGGCGATGCGCCATCGATACATGGTAGACATCCCACCCATACGCACAAAACGTTTTGGGAACACTTTTATTATGCGTACAGCTAAGGAGTGGAATTCCCTGCCGGAGTCTGTGTTTCCCGATAGCTACAATCTAGGGGTCTTTAAGTCAAGAGTGAATAGATTATTTCTAGGCAAGCGTGTTTCACCGTCGATCACATCATCGCTTACCATCAGGTGAGATTGTGGTCAAGCGCGAGCAAGAAGGTTATAAAAAAAATAAAAAATTACAAAGTTTTACCAAGAGCTCATGTAAACGGCGTATCTAAGGTGATATAGTTACTTAATTAGCATCAAACTTACACAATCGCTTAATTGTGGTTATTCCTAGGGTCTCAACTTCATAGTGAATTCACTCGAATAGACAAATAAAAGTTTCCAGTGTCGATATCAAAAGCGCACATCACTATCATCCCCTTGTCTGCACTGCGACGATTTCTTTTCAAGCATTCAGGTAATAGACTAATGTTTATAGGAACAAAGGAACAATCTAGAACTATCTGGAACTTATCTAGGCATTGCAGTGTGCAACGATAAGTCTCGAAGGAACTTGTTTGAAAGTAAATTGGTATATCAATGAAGTAAAAGGCGATTTTCTTTCGATGTTGTAAAAGGAGAATGGGTTTTTAAAGAGCATAATTTGACTAGGAATCTCAATACTATTATTATCCCACCATCGTATGAATGCCTTGTGTGAATGGCTAAAAAAATATTCCGACGAATTGAGCACCTCCTCCTTTTTTGAAGTCGGTTTAAAAGAGGGTGACCTTTGGGATAGACGGCTAATCCATACTAATATAAATGCGAAAGCAACTGTCTGATACTTTTACACCCTTGAACCGCTGAACCGATTTGGATGAAATTTGGCATGGAAATAGTTTGAGACCCTGGGAAGGACATAGGATAGTTTTATCCCGGCAATTATCCTTAAGGGGGAGGAAAGAGGGTTTTAGTTTGGATGGTGAACAAATAATTTATCAAGAAAGGCGGCCCTCACACCTGCACTATTATTGCGCGACATAAAAATAGCCCATTCGAAGTATTAATTAATACTAAGCAGATGAAGTCGCGGGCAACAGAAAGTAGAAAATATTGGAAGAAGAATACACGCTGCGCTGACCACAAATAAGTAAGACATGATGAGGGAAGGAGGGTGACCGTGTTAGCCATTACGGATTGGAGGGCTCGGGTCGGCAGTCTCATATCTGAATTAGGCAGTGACCTGTCGCTGCCGGCCGTTGTCGAGTCTAATGTCGGCAACGAGGAGTCCTGGGAGGCGGTGGTATCCTTCTGCGAAACAGTCGTCTCGTAGAAGGAGGCTGCGGAAATGGAGAGGGAGATTTTATCCACTCACCCGATCCGCAGCAGACGCGCCGGGTGTCGGTGGAGGGCGGGCAACGCCCTCTTCCAGCTCCCCTAAATGGGTACAGGGGTGACGGACTCTTGAACGTCCGTCGCCCCCCAAACATCAGGACCCGAGGTGGCGGCGCGTAGTGTTCCACGCGCGCCCCTCTTAGACGTCGCGGGGGGAGTCAAACACCTCACTACCCCAAGCTAAGTCGAGTCTCGCAGATGCAGGCCGGCACTAAACGGGGGTTGCGGAAGTATCGTTCTTCCCGCGATCCCCGGTATAGGTGTGAGATGGAACACCGGGGTGGTTTTTAGTCAACATGAGTCTGTCAGACCCCTTCGCATCCCCAAGGGCGCAGGACAACCAATAAGGAATTTCCACCACGGAAAAAAAATGCAGTCACACCATGACATAAAATACATACCATATTCAGTTGCATTAGGACTTAGGATATACTGAAAGCCCCAAACATGTTACGAAGAAGCTAGGTAGTTGATGAAGAGAAGGAACTAGTATTAATCACTATCCGTGTATAAAATTTTAAACATAAGCACAGATAATATAATACTAGCATACAGATGCCTCATCCTATACAAAGAAACCGTGCCAACGTTCTAGCGTTTTTCGTCTGATTATACTGATTATTTTTTATAAGTACGTCGATCGCGTTTGGTTCCGTTCCACGGTTAGACGGTGATAGCAGCGACTGGCAAGTAAAAGAGTTTTCTCGGTTCGTGACTATTTGTTTTATAGTATTTTTTTGCTCGTTTTTACTGTTTCAAGGTAGCAAAATGTATTATAATACAAATTAAAAAAAAAAAAATTTAAACAAGTGCCATCTATTGTAATCAATTTTAAATGATTCGTTCAAATTATCTCTAAAATGTGAATTAAGAGCCCAATCTATAACAATATTATAAAGAGCAAAGATTTTTTTGTTTCTACCGAATAGGCTCCGAAACTACTGGACCGATTTAAAAAATTCTTTCACCTATGGAAAGCTATATTATTGCTGAGTAACATAGGCTATAATTTTGACGGGAGCGAAGCCGCGGGGGTCAGCTAGTATTGCATAATTTTGTGCTTATGAGAGTTGATTAAAAAAGTACATACAATTTTTATGATCTATTCTAGAAAATGTTAATTTTAAACACGATTCAATAACGACAATAACCAATCAATGTATAATTAACTATAAATAAAATAAATAAATAAATAAATAATCTATTGACATTTATTTGAACCAAATTTTCATTGTTAGCCCAGGGACCCCGTGGCATAAGACTTGAAATCTTATATAATGTTTCTCAGAATATTTTTCGTTTTTGATGCTTAAAAAAATACTGGAATTAGTTCTAACTCGTTTTATTTACCGTTAAATTGAAGAACTTTTTTTTATTTAACGATAGGCTCGCATCACTATCTCACCTGATGGTAAGCGAGTATGTGTTCGACGATGAAGCACGCTTGCCTATAAGTATTCTATTCACTCTTGACTTAAAGACCCCAAGGTTGTTAGGAAACAAAGACTCCAACAGGGAATTGCACTCCTTAGCAAAACGCTTTGTGCGTGTGGGTGGTATGTCCACCATGTACCGATGGCGCATTGCCGTACGTCTTGTAGTCTGATGATGGAAAGGGATAGGTGGAATCAAATGCTGGCAACTCGGCGTCGATGTTCGATACTCTGGAGCTGTGAGGCGACCAGTGCATCGTTGCAGTTTTTGAATTGTGTTGATGATCTGAGGTTGGTGGCTGGTCGCTACTGCAGAAGGGTGGCGCCAGGCAGAAGCCAGTGGAAATTGTTGGAGGAGGCAACCAACCCAACTTTTTATTATTTTGTATGCGTAGTTCAGAATAAATGGCTTATTATTATTTATTTTATTTTGAATTTTATTTATGCAAAACAAAAATGTTAGGAATTGCGCAACCTGCAGTGCCTGACACTCATTTAGCCTGAACAAAAATTTTCTATTACTTATGGAGCGTCCTCAAGAAAGTAAGGACCGATAATGCCTTGATTTAATAAAAGTTCGGTTTTTCTCACGACATTTTCCTCAAAAAAAAGCGTAAGACCACAAGAAAATTTAACACTTGTTAAATTTTAATTTTCCCTCTGAAGAATTTTCTTAATTTTACTTCTTGGCAGGAGATGGTGCCAAGAATTGAAAATAACATCGAAAATGCACTTATCTCGTTATCATTAAAAGTCTAGTGCAATCTTGTTAAGTTTTATGATTATAACTATGATATCAATAAAAGAAATGCATTTCTTTCTTTCTTTTTCGTATGAAAAATGTTAACTGTTACAGAATATTTTACTAATTAAAAAAGCATAGAAATCACTGTTTCTATCTCTGGTTACACACTATCTACGAGATATGTTCAAAAATAGATAATATGTAGTCTGTTATTTATTTATGTACTTATATCACCAAAATTCTTCTTCCATACTGTCCTGTCCTCCGTCACGCCATCACTGACTTCCTTTTCTTTCATATCACTCCTCACACAGTCCATCCATCTTTTCTTTGGCCGTCCCCTCCCTCTCCATCCATCCACATTTATATTCATAACTCTTTTATCAACATGCGTTTCATCCCTCCTCATCACACGACCGTACTAGGACAAACGATTTCCTTTCAACTTTTCTATCACTGCCACTTTCAAACTTCCTCTAATATACTCATTTCTCACTTTATCAATTCTCGTCACTCCGCACATCTCAACATTCTCATCTCTTCTACATGCTAATTTAAAAGTGTTTAAACAAACTAAGACATTGACAATTATAAATTCACAATTTCACAAAAACAAAAACCCCACTTACTGAATTACTGTAGCCATCAAAGCAACGACCTCTCTCTATTTTCAGAATCAAAACCCATAATTAACCCTTTCATATTTAGCACATACGCCATACAATCTGGCGACCTCAAGTTATAGTGTATATCTGACAATTTCCAAATTTTAGTTTTGATGAAATCAGCAAAAAATTGTCTATTGATCTGTCTTAGCAGTATTTTTCTACTATCAATAGATTTCGAACTTAGAACTCCCCAAATTGCTATGTTGACATTTACAAAACCTACTTTTGGTTTTAACGTGGAGTAAGATTAAGGGCCGATTTCACCAATGAAACTAGTCGCGATTAGTTCAACTGAACTCGGTTTATGCAAATACAGCGTTCTGATTGGATGAGACCTCTGAGAAACTACCAGTCAAAAGTTTTATTGTGTACGTATTCGGTGCGTAATTAGATATATTTTTGACAATTGAAACTCTCGCATGTTATGATTTATCTATACTACATAATATTATAAAGAGGAAAGATTTGTATTTTTGTATGTAACGAATAAACTTAAAAACTACTGGACCGATTTAAAAAATTCTTTCACCGTTGGAAAGATACACTATCCCCAGGTGACATAGGCTACTTTTTATCCCTGTATTCCCACGGGAACGGTAACTACGCGGGTGAAACCGCGAGGCGTCCGCTAGAAGTTGATAAACAACATCGATATTCAAGAAACAGGTCAAAGAACATTATCTGTCCACCATCTTATAATTTTATTTATTATATGTATGTATTTTTATCTTCTATATAATGTATAGTTAAGATATATGTGTAATTTAATATATGATTAGTTTTAAGTTATAATAGTCTATTTAAAAAAAAAAAAAAAAACAACAAGAGACAAACCAAGTTCCAAGTTTCCTTATTTTATTTTATTTTCTACACACTGTGTCTTCGTCTATCATCCAACTTTCCTGTCGCAGGTCTGCTGGAAGAACTTCTATTGAAATAAGCAGTACCTTTGTGCTCTTCTATCTGTATTCTTTTTTTTCTCTGTTAAGTGTTTTGTGTGTACATAAATAAATAAATAAATCGATTTTTATTATTCCGCGGTTTTTGTTTTTTGTATAACTATAACTCAAAATATGATTTTGCTAAATAGTGGCATTATAGCTTGAGAACGGCATCAATAACCTTTCAACACCCGTCAAATAGGAATTATTTATCAAAGACCTAGAGGGGTTCCACATTCAATTGTTTCAAGCTGCAAATTACAGGCTAGCCTATGTGACAGTCTGTGAAAAGTCAAAAGTCAACACGTTTACGTTAAAAATTAAACGGATCGGGTCTTTGACAGTTAAGTGACGTGTCGTATGGGAAGGATTTATAGAATGTCACCGCTTATAGGCGCCTAGGCGAGGAGCTAGCATCTTAAAAAATATAGTGAGTTAAGTTTTGCTGAATTTTAGTAGTGTTTTGTATTGAAATTTCTGATGTCCCCTTATGCAATGAATGCGATGAAAAAAAAAACTAAAAGAAATGAGAAATTACTTATCGTTATGAAAACTTTTGTAGAGATCCGTAAGAGAACCAAGGTTACCGACATAGCCCGAAGAATTGCCAAACCTAAGTGGCAGTGGGCAGGGCACATTGCTCGCAGAACGGATGGCCGATGGGGCAAAAAGGTTCTGGAGTGGCGACCGCGAACCGGAAGACGTTGCGTTGCAACACATGAGTAGATAAACGGGTTGCAAGGCCTCCCACCAGGTGGACTGATGCCCTGGTTAAGGGTGTGGGGATACACTGGTTGCGAGACGCACGGGACCGGTCAATGTGGCGACGATTGGGGGAGGTCTATGTCCAGCAGTGGAGGTCTTTCGGCTGATATGAAGATGATGATGAAAACTTTTGATTTAAGATAATTACTGTAGCTACCGATCCATAGCTAAGTTAGTATGTGATTTATTGACCCAAAATGACCTTTATGTAGGATAGAGATAGCTGCCAGGAGTTTCTACTTTGACTTTTCCTTTGTACCAGTAAGTTCCATCGTAGATTTCATTCATCGCTTCCCAATCTTCTCATCAGGCGAGATCCAGGTCAAGAACCCATCGTGAAAAAATGCCTTAATTATTACAACATTATTTTTTTCAACAGAAGAATAAAAATGGCCGTTTGACATATTTCCTATACAAAAGCTGTCAAACCGCCATTTTTATTCCTCAGTTAAAAGTTAACAGACTATTGAAACATCGGCCCTTAATGTAATATGTATTACGTAGTCTTGTTTCCAAAAACACAGCAAAAACACAAATAGTTTTTCACCAAAACATCAAACTTCCAATACGTATCAAAAACCAGCTGCTAAAATCATAGAACCTTTCTTGAAAAACTACGTGAATTTATTCAGCGTGGGGTTACGTTTTTATATATCAGTGTGCGGCGCGCGGTCGTCGGTCGCGTCGGCTCAATTTGCATAATAAATTGTTGGACTCATCGATACTGATACAGTCAGCACGTAAATCTACACGGACTTGCAACATATTGTAGTGGAAAGAGAATATTTTTTCTTGTAGAGTAAAAATGTGTTATGAATGTATTAAAAGGCGGTAGATACGGTACTAGTCACAGCTCACAGCGCTTCGTCCTACTAAACTGAGTGATTGCCCATAGTTGGAACTCAGTAGCGCACGGCACATCGTTGATCACACAGCTTAATAATTTCAGTGCTTTTATGTTTTTTTTGCAATAAATACTCATCAAAATGACTTCTTGTGTAGCTAAACAGTGTTTTAATAATACCAGGAAGAAAAATAAGACACACGGGATCACTTACATCGTAAGTACAGTCAAAAATGTTAATTTGTTGAAAATAACAATAACATATAATGTTTGCTCCGCCATGTTTGTGAGAGCGAGATAGATATTACAAACATGCATGAGAGACACGATACGCACATAATGCGCAAGTTGCGAGACTCATACGCGACGTGTACAGCAGCTATATTGCGTAAGTGAATACGGCAACGAAAATTCACTTGCGCAATTCGGCTGCAGGTGTACTGGACCGAGGTTGCGCCGAGCCCAGGTTTACTGATTGCGATGTTAGCGCGTAACATATCTTCCTCCTTTTAATACATCAATTATTTCATAATTATTTTCTTGACCTATCCTTGTGTGCGGCACAACACGTCTTCTTCTCTATTTGTCGGCATCTCAGTAGATACCCCCGACACATCTATCTTGTGAAAACACCCCGATTCAAACAGTAAAACGCCCATTACTTTTGAACGGCTGAACCGATTTTATTGAAACATAGCTAAGAACACTCTCGACAAAATCACCTTTCAAACAAAACAAATTAAATAAAAATCGGTTTACCCGTTGAGGCGCTATGATGCCACAGACAGACACACAGATACACAGATACACAGACACACAGATACACAGCAACACACGTGAAATTTATAACACCCCTCTTTTTCCGGCGGGGGTTAAAAAAAGTACCTACGCAAAATTATAATATTGGGTGATGGCCATGATGGTTGCTGATCTTCTTCTAGATGAGTGCAGGCAAAAGATTAAGGGTCTCTCTTCTTAGAGGTTTTACTGAAATCATTTATCATTATAATTATGGTAAAAATGATGGCAATAATTAAAATAGATAGCGAGGTTAAAATCGCAATTGGTAATTAGGAACTTCAGACAGACTGAAAATGGATTATCTCTCGACTGGCCATTTATTCGTCACTCGGGTACACCGAAATGTTGATAAAATGTTTACCCGACTACGGCGAAGCAAAAGGGAGGATTATTTGTTTGACCAGTATGTGTGATCTGTTCCCTCATAACTTCTAAACAGCTCATCATAATTTGACAAATGAGGTGTTGTTGGAAGCGTCTTGTTTGTCCGCTGGTTAAAGGCTATGTGATGTCACATTAAATTTAATATGGCGTCCTCTAGGGGGCAGAAAGTCAAGAACAAATAGAAATTTCGCCCACCCCATCATGTGTGCCCAGTATCATTGAACAGGGAAGTTAAAATGAAGGCAGGGTTTAGTACATTCGTTTGCGAGACACATCCCGTCAAAGTAATGAAAACTAATTTTTTACCCGACAACAGCGTCATAAAGTGTTTGTTGATCGTTATGTAAGTATGTATGTATGCATTTACGTTCATTTGTTCCCTCGGGCTCTGCAAAATCCCCGAAATACTTTAAATAAAAGATAAATTCAAAAACTAAAACCAGACTGCTAAAAAATCACGCTCAAAAAAATTTAAAACAATAAAATACTCCCGTAAATTTTAACTTATTTTTATAGTTAATACTAATTTTAGGTAGGTAGTCAAAACCTGATAAAAGTCCAGTAGGTATTCCAACGTTGTCATTCTTTTGTGTGTGACTGTACCTGCCTGAATATATTATGGCGTGTAACCTCGATAACTAGCGCTAAACAATACCCTGCTATTGTGCCTAAGCACCCTAGGCTAGGAGCTGGTGTCCTGGTCATATGTCTTTTAGTTAATTTATGACAGACCTTCGCCATGCTTTCGGCTAGTAAGGGCTACATATATTAGGGTTATTAGTAATCATACCTTATATTACGCTGTTACTGAAATAGAGGTTTTTGGCAGATAAATAGACATTTTTTTTTATTGAACAAGGCACACCCTCATTTAAAAATTCATACCAGAAAATATACTAAGGATGAAAACTAAAAAACCGGCCAAGTGCGACTCGGACTCGCTCACGAAAGGTTCTGTACCATGATCGCAAAAAACGGCTAAAATATCACGTTTGTTGTATGGGAGCCCCACTTAAATATATATTTTATTCTGTTTTTAGTATTTGTTGTTATAGCGGCAACGGAAATACATAGTCTGTGAATATTTCAATTCTCTAGCTGTCACGGTTCATGAGATATAGCCTGGTGACAGACAGACGGACCGCGGAGTCTTAGTAACAGGGTCCCGTTTTTCCCCTTTGGGTACGGAACTCTAAAAAATATTTTTAGCCTGTCAGTTAGATGTCCAAAAAATATTGGACAGGTATTTTTTTTTTTGTCACGTTAACAAAAATTGATGACGATACAGTGCGTTAAAATATCGCATGACAACATGCCTTGGTACACTTTTTACATAGAAGTTACGTCACAATCGCTTTGTCTTGGTGAATTTTCATTGATTTGAATAAGCAGCAAATACGTGTCCAATATTTTTTGATAATTTAACCGGCGGACTAAATAGAATTTGCTGTTTCGTACCCCTTCATTATCCCTATTCAGCCAATATCCTGTGTAAGCAAGTCACTAACAGACATGCACATCATTGTCATAGTAAGTCGTATAAAATAAAATAAGAATTTAAAATAAACTTAAAGTAAAATCAAACAAAGTCAAAATAAAATCAAAACGAAATAAACTTAAATATATGTCATTGATATCATTGGTACCGATACAATAAAATTTACTTTAAAAAATAAATTCAATTTTTAACTGAAATATGCCTTTGCCCAGCAGTGGGACAGTACAGGATAAAAAAAATAACCCAGCGATAAGATGGACCAGCAAAAGTTCGAAAAATCTATTATTATTACAAACTGCCCGATACTGTCCGCGTCTGTATCATATTTGGGAATGATGTTTCATGAGTGAAATAAGCTTTGAAATCAGATCAGTAAATACTTCTATATATTAACTTCAAAAAATCAAACCGACTTCCAAAACAAAACAGTACAAAGCGAAAAATAACTTTCTTTTCCGAAGTCGGTGTCTTTGGTACCTACCGTTTTTCTGTTTTTCGATACCGACTTCGAAAAAGAAAGTAATTTTTCGCTTTGTAGTGTTTTGTTTTCGAAGTCGGTTTTTTTTGTTATAACTTTTTATATTTATTCATTTTTAGTTGTGGTAGGTACCTCCAATTACCATAAAAAAAACATTTATAGCCAAAGTAAATCTCATGATGATTCCAATAAGATAGTTCATCATAGTCGGTTAACTATTCGATATATCTTATACCCGTGACATAGTTAGCATTAAGGAGTTCCAGTGGCCATCTGTGGTCTTCTTCATTAGTTCCACTTCAACAAATGATACTTTCCGAGTGCAAATGATTGCATTGTTGATGAAAATACCAAAATTGCTTTATGTATGCCTATAATATTTGAGGAGTTCCCTCGATTTCTCCAGGATCCCATCATCAGATGCTGACGTGATGACTATGGGACCACCTGGGAAGTATCCTCTTTCAAGCAAAAGAAGAATTTTCCAAATCGGTCCAGACGTCTTTGAGTAATCAGGGAACATACATGAAAAAAAGAAGCTGACGAATTGAGAACCGTCTCCTTTTTTTGAAGTCGGTTAAAAAACAAAACAATTTAAACTAGATAGGTAGTTTAGATTGGCAAGTAGTTTGAAACTTAACACAGTTACTGAACCCTAAAAATAATCATGTTAAATCTCCAAGTCTATTAAAAAGGCCTTAAAATATGATTTTAATCTTCAATTTGAGAGCCAATTAAAATTTATATCCATTTAAAAACGCATAAATTCGATTAATAGACATAAAATCTTTTAAAATAGCATTAGGAATAAAAACAGACTCCCCTAGCTATATTTTATGCAGCATCTGTTTGGGAGCATGACAGTGTCTCGGCCAAGTTCGATCATGGAGCTGAACTGTTGATTTGTGACGATAAAATATTTTCCTGAGCTCCTACTTCTAAAAATTAGTTTGAACTTTTGAAATTGAATATACTCAGTATTGAATTACAGTTATTGTACTTTTAAGTAGCTCTTTAGTGAGACTACAATCCAAATAATATAAAATTAAAAATAAACTTAAAGCAATTTCCAAAAAAAGTCAGTTTTTTTTAATTTGTTAAATATATTATGAGGAATTTTCCAAAGGTTTTTTTCGTTACCTTAAAGAAATACCACTGAAAAAAAATAATTTGAAATTATAATTTAAAAAAATACAAAACTTGGCGCATTCTTAAATCAAATTCAAAAAGATAATAACTCATTACAACATTAGATTAACGTCATACAAATAAGATTAATTCTTCAACAAATTGTAAATATTTAATTTTGTTGCCCATAAATCTGCGATGGGGTGACATAATAACTTATAATAATATGTAATGCGTACCCGTGACACACCGGAGCGAGGGACGGGGACCCTAAAAAACATAATTGGATGCTCAACTGTACGCTTTTGTACTTGGCTACAGCATTCATATTTTTTTTAAAGCTTTGCCCCATACTACGAATTTCTCCTGTATCGTGGGTGCATTTTCAAACATTTAACCCCAAATATATCATACCATACCATACCATATAGTCAGACCAGCAGCGTAATTTCTTAAGTGAGTTTGGCAGGGCAAATTTATGACTCCATGAAAGAGCATGACAAATTCCCTTTAAATTTGTCCGGTATTGCCAATATTGGACGCTTTCTTTGGTGAAGATGATCTTTTCGAAAGAATCATACCCATTGGCTTGCCGCACTCATTTACGAAATTAGGCTACCGGAACAACCATATGTGGATCATACAAATATTTGATCCATGCGGCATCGTTCCCGCGATACGTAGTGCGGCAGCAAATCGCTCAGCTACTGCGCTAACTATTATTATTATGTTATTTCTGCCTTTTTCCCATGAGGGTAGGCAGAAACTACAATACACAACAACATACACGAGAACAACACACACAACACAATACACAACAACAACTACAACACAACAACAACTATAACACAACAACAACTTTAACACAACAACAACAACAACTATAATACAACAACAACACAACAACAACATCAACAACTACAATTTACAATGGATTTATTTCAATTAAACCATGTATAGGTACAAAAACGAAGCTATAATGAAGCTAGTTGTACATTCCAAACTTCGATGAAGAATACACCTATATATAGGATCCCATACAAAACAGATATTAAAAACTGACGCCAATTGTGTTTTGGTAATTCTAAGAATTCTACTTGGAATAAATATATATTAATGCAAATTCTACCTTAAATGCAATGCTAAAAGTAGCATTCACAAAACGATGTACAAAAAGCAATAAAAAATATGAGCTCAATACAAATTTAGTCTTACAC
The DNA here is from genome assembly GCA_949775005.1 of Orthosia gothica. NCBI lineage: Eukaryota > Metazoa > Arthropoda > Insecta > Lepidoptera > Noctuidae > Orthosia > Orthosia gothica. The sequence goes on along the minus strand of OX459040.1, from coordinate 10,170,689 downwards.
GAAAGTATTAAAGAGACTAAATTACAATGAGCCAAAAAAAAAACAATTCGAAATTCGAATTTTTAAAATTTATGTTCGAGCTTGGTCAAGGAATGAGTGGAGTCGAAACATTCAATTATTTTTTTATATCATCGTTCTATAAAAATACTAGATTAAGAATCAGGAACGAAAATAAGTCGCTTAAATGGCCACACACACACTTATCTACCTATCTTTCTATATTATAAAAATCAATTGCTGTTCGTTGGTCTCGCTCATACTCAAAAACGGCTTGATCGATTTGAATTTTTTTTTTTGTTTTGTTCGCTCGAATAAAGAGACAGTTTAAAATATATATATATATTTGTGGGAAGGTACTTTCCGTTACTTTATTTTTTTTCCGTTGCGTCTTTACTTTCCGTTGTCACTTTCCTGCTGCGTACAATTATGCTAGAAAATGTTTCAATAAAGTTTTTCCACATTTAAGAAGAACATAACGCAGATGGTATGTTAGTATAGATCACAGCCTGGTTTTAGTAACGAGTAGTTGTTTGCGTTGAAATTTAAACGAATTAAAACGGGAAAGGAATTAATTTATTCTTTAGTAATTGACGAGATTTCTATTAGACGTCAAAAAACAAGGATCACTAAAAAACAAGCTTTACAAACTACTCCATGCATTCTTTGTTCCAGAACAGTCAATGTTTGTTGGAACAGACAATAGTTGGCGCGTTCGCTTTGTCGACGCAAACGTTGGTCAAACAATCATAATATTTGGTAATTGATTCATATTTTCTATTTAATTCGGTTTTTACTTTTTTGAAAAACACTTAATGATTTAAACTTACCGAAAAAAAGATATTCCTTCCAAAATCAAGGTGTTACGGTGGTTATTTTCAAAGTTTTTGAACGCACATTGCTGCATTTTTAAGGTATTAATGTTGGTTGTGATTGGACCATACTAATTTTGAAATAGGGCCACAAACGTATTTAAAGATTCACATCGAAGATTCCAAAGCGTAGATCTCTATGGAAAAGAACGGGCATGCTCCATTGACCTTCGCATAAATCAAAAAAATACATAAAGCGAAAGCACCATCCATAAAAAATCTAATTAAAAAAATAGGCATCTACTTATTACGTGATCGTAATGACTTAATTTTTTAACCGACTTTAAAAAAAGGAGGAGGTTCTCAATTCTTCGGCATCTTTTTTTTATGTATGTCACTACAAAGCGATAAATAACTTTATTTCCGAAGTCAGTGTCGAGAAGCAGATAACAATAGGGTACCAAAGACAACGACTTCGTAAAAGAAAGTTATTTTTCCCTTTGTTTTGGAAGTTGCTTTTATATTTTTGTTAATTTTAATGACAATTTTCTTTGAGGAGCGATCCACCTAATAATATACCTGGAGGAAACTGTCTTGGTATTTCAAACCGGTAAACGAATTACTCACAAAGGTAAAACCGTGAGCATGCCTAGTATTTAAACCTTGAAACAATACACTTAAAAGCTCGTTAAGCTCTTTAATCTGTCTGTCTGTATGTCACACATGTAACGGCACCGTTAATAAGGAGTTTGCCCATAAATCATGCCGTGGGCATAATTAAATGTTAAATCACTTTTATTCACACGGTAAATCAGTGCGGCACTTTTTATTTAACATCGTACTGTCGTCATATTCGGGCCCTTTTGAATTTTATGAAAAAATGAGCTGATTTAAATTTTAATTCAGGTTTATGTGAAATAAAATATTAGATTTAATTAAATAAAAAATTATAAATATTTTTTTAGAGCGTATGTTAGTATGTATGTATGTATGTCCATTTCTATAGCACGCTCTACAGCCCAAATGACTTGACGGACTATGACATATGAGGTTTCGTTGGATTTTTCTCAATTGTGGAAGTAAAATAGGCTTTTAATAGCGCCCCACCCTATAAAGAAAAGGGGAAGAAACAATTTTTTTTTCGTTGGTCTAACAATATGCGTATCAAATGGAAGCTACCAATTAGGCCATTCCAAAAACATATTTTGTGACACTTTTATGTTCCTATATTGGCACAAGTTCAAGATAAGCGTAAAATTTGATAGCAAAATAAAAAAATCTTTTACCACATAACTTATTTGGAGAACTCGTTCATTACTAAAACTAAAAAGTCTGAAATAAAACAAATTATTATAAAAACAAAAACTCGACGGCTAAAAATTAATTAACTGAAAAGAGAAAATGAAGTACTAGATATAATTTATACCGCTGCAAGCGGGGACAAACAAAAATATAGAAAAACGGAGCACATGTGTAAGTACTATGTACCAACTGTAAATCTACCGTTTACTCTATTATATACTGTTCGCTGAATTGTGTGTGCCCATGCAGATGAGTGTTTCATTCTCTCTCAAATGTATCTCTGATGGTGGCACATGTGTTGGATCATTCGGTTCCCTTGATGATGTTTGAGCTGAGTGGTACCAATCCATGCGTCATATTCGTGAATGGGTGCCGTCAGATGGGATGGGTTATTGTATTTTGAGGCTGTTTATTTTACTCTAGGCGCTTTTACGTGCACAACAATAATGAAGTTATTAATGGAAAAGAATGTCAATGGAGTTTCTTGCACATTCTTCTTTATAGAGACCTACTGACGCTTGCGAATGTGCAACTAGATACATTTTTTTTTTTTTTTTGACAAGTAAATAGTACCTATAAGGTTTATTTGCAATAAACTACTTACTTACTTTGACAGTTTAATAAAAAAAATAAAAAAATAAAAATCTAACCCTGCGGATTGCATACAGTAACATCCCTAAACTTCGTCAACTCACGGATACGCCCAGAATAGCCCGATTTCCCGGGAATTTGCCGAGAATTCCGAGTTCTTCGCGATGCAGTGTTTGTTATTGGTAATCAAAGAGTAGGTTAAGTCAATAATTTGTTACTTTGTTATGATTGAGAATCAGCCGGCCAGTTAGGAAGTTTGAACTATCTTGGTTAAGTTTGGTTTACATGCAGGAAGAATTTTACTAAGTGATTTTGTGAAATAAATACGTATGGTTTTATTAATGTGGTAAAAAAAAAGTTTAGTGAAGAGTAGCTGGATATAATCCTTCCTTCCTGGCCTTAATTGAATTCCGTGGTGTTTGCAACTAAGCTTATATATTTTCTGATCAATTACGTTTCAGTAGCCGTGGCTTGGTCACACACGGTGAAGCGAAGAGGAACCCGAGGAGGGACCGCTCGTCTGGGCTTTTGCCGATAAGCCGACGACGTAGCGGCCAACAGGTAGGTTGTGGTGCCGCTTGGAAACAGAGGTGACCTGACACATCACAGGGAGACCAAGGGTGCCATTCACGGGGTCGTCTGGCACCCATGTGCTAGTTTGGTCCCTGGGGTGGTCACGGCGTGCAATGTGTTCTGGTGCGCCCTTGGTCCCCCTTGGTTCACGGCGTTCAATGTGGGGATAGCCCCCATCACCGGCATCTCCAAGTTAAAAAAAAGAACAGTTGAATTGTTTCACCGGGAATCGTCGGCCCAGAGTTAAACAAATCGAAAAGTGTTATCTTGTATACCAAAAAGAAAATGTTTTAAATTAAGGTAATTATTATTATTCATTTTAAAAACAAAACACACTTTTTTTTTAAGTTGGCGTACTATGTTGCTATCGCCATGTAAGCCTGTTGAACAATTATCGTGACCCAATATTCCAAGTTAGAGCTCCGTTACGTCAAACACAGTATAATTGGTACAATAGGGCTAATAAACAAAAAGTAGCGGCTTCTAGAAAGTGTAGGGTTATTGGGTAACATTTGAGTCATAGACTGATATAACATTTACATCACGGCTGTTTTCTATTAAGGTTTAGGCAGAGGTGTAGGTCACTATAATCGAGACAATCTAAGAAGGCCGATGAAGTTTCTCATTTTACATGCCGCGATAACTTTGTACATAAGAAATTGATAAATCAATTTCATAATCTTAATTTAATTACTATGTTACCCAAACATTATAAAAAAGAGTATCATTCGTAAGCATCAAATTTAATTATTATTAAGTATTTTATAGCTGTCAAATCCAACTTCTTAGGTTGTCAAGACTAAATGTATTCGGATACCGGCAGGCTGATTACGTATTTTTTGCAAGAGCAAAACGATAGCGATTTTTGCGCAATAATTGCTCTTCCATACAGAAGTTTTAGAGCTGTTGGCGTTTTATTTTTAAATAAGTATATTTGACAAACAGCGAGCGATTAGCAAACGATTGTGTAGGACCTACCATACCTACACTGCAGGGTATGCCGACTTCAAATGGTTACCTCCCTTTTAAAAGGTATTTTATTATGCATGAGGGGTTGGTACCCAATCAATGATGACATCTGTACACATATGGGCGCACGGTTGGCGCAGTGGTTGAGCGATTGACTGCTGCGCTGCGTGTCGCGGGTTCAATTCCGCACGGAACAAATATTTGTATGACCTACAGATAGTTGGCTCTGGGTGTTTTGTATGTGAGTTTATATGTTTGTAAACGCACCCACGATACATGAAGAAATTCCTAGTGGGGCAACGATTTATTAAAGAAAAATATATATAATTACTTAGTATATCCAGTGAGAAATAATATCACTACATACATAGGTAGTACACAAAGTCGCTTTCCGCTCTCTGTCTGTCCTTATGCATGCAAATCTTTAAAACTACGCAACGGATTGTGATGCAGAACCTAGTAATAAATAAACTACATAATTTATCTAGTAATAGACACTCTTCAATCGACAATCTATCAAACACGTATTATGACACAATATCTTGCGAAAATACCCCGACAGCAAAACGCTCTAACTTTTGAACGGCTGAAAATCGTCATCAAACATCTCGATAAAGTCCTTTCAAACAAAAAAAATATAATTCAAAATCGGTTCATCCGTATAGGAGCTATGATGCCACAGACAGATACACAAACACACAGGTACACACGTCAAACTTATAACACCCCTCTTTTTCCGTTGGGGGTTAAAAACAAAGTCGCTGTCAGCATCTGTCACGTCGATGTCATTTCTGTTTCTCCGCCAACTTCTTCTAAACTATTTTGATATGGTTATTACGAATAGAAAGAGGAAAACCGAGGTTGCCAAAGCCGGGGCTGGTCGCTGGTTACCAATAAAGTGTTATTTGTATGATAAATTAATTTATTATCTTTACAAAGCGTGATTGTAAAGTTGCTACAATTTCATCGGCATGATTTTAATTAAGTATAATTAATTGATGAACGAATGTAATTCCACAAACCTTTTATGATTATTTGCATGCGTGCAGAGTGCAGGTTTAAATAATTTCGAATGAACATTATTTTAAATCGTGTTGTTATTGTATCTTCACAATTAATAATCTGATTGGTTGGTCGTTTACATAACCGATACCCAAAGGGTAAAAACCGGACCCTATTACTAAAACTCTACGATCCGTCTGTCTGTCGGTCTGTCCGTCTGTCACCAGGCTGTATCTCATAAACCGTGATAGCTAGACAGTGGAAATTTTCACAGATGATGTATTTCTGTTGCCGCTATACCAACAAATACTAAAAACAGAATAAAATTAATATTTAAGGGGGGCTCCCATACAACAAACGTGTTTGTTTTGCCGTTTTTTGCAATAATGGTACGGAAACCTTTCTGCGCGAGTCCGACTCGCACTTGGTCGGTTTTCTATCGCTATGGCGACGCTTTCGTTAGTAGAATGCCACTTGTCTATGGCCTCTGTTATTATTTAATCAACAATAACAATATAGATTAATTAAAAAAAAAAGTTGCCTATACAAATAACATATCCACACACTTAATCCTAACTGGTATATATCTGTCGGCCACCAATTAAAGGTATCGTTAACCGTTTGGTTTATCTGCAGTTAACATGGTGTTAACTGGTAAGGTTAAATATAACTGTGAAATGAGTTTGTTGGTTTAAATCTTTAATGGTAATTGGTTAAGTTGTGTGTGATGGTCGTTAGTTTTAAATTTATTTTAACAAGTTAAACTGTTGGTAGGTTTGTATAGTTCGACTACAGATAAAGAATTCTTGTAGTGGCTGAGCGTTGTTTAACTATTTGTTAGGAACTTGTCCCATCGCCTACGATCAGCAAGTTGGCGAGCAGCCAGAAGCGAGTATGTAGTTCCGATAGTTTTGTCGCTCGGCAATAAGCGAGTGTTCTTGTGCGACGGGCGATTACTACTTACAGTTTTTTGATGAGATGATGATCATGAGAGTTTTTTGGGGGACGAGTCACCCACGTCCGTAGGTGTGTACCCGTTTTTTGATTCCCTACACGTGGTCCCCGGGTGGTGCAAACAGGTGACACTAACTGGTGGTAGGCTTCGGCCGAAGGCTTGTGACCACCCACCGGGCAAAGAAGTACCGCCAAGCGGCCTAGCCGTGTTCCGGTACGATGCTCGGTGTAGCCAACTAGAGGAGTTGGGTCGAGATAGCTGTTCCACTGCAGGCTGACCAGTCTGACGCGCGCTGTTAAGGATGTATCGGGAGACTAGTCGCTGGCCGACCGCAGGTAGTTGGGGGCCCAAGTAGTGTGCCAGCCACACACGAAAGGCTTCCCCGCCAACTGTCAAAAAATCCCGGCATGCACCATCGTGCTGGTTGGCGACCAGACGGGAGGGCCCGATGGACCCAGACTAGTGCCCCAACGATGCTGTCCTTTCAGTGCGTGTCTGTAGGTTAGCAGCGTGAAACCTCGTCTCACTTCCTACTCCTCTACTCCATTCGCTCTTTTATATGATGAAAAGGAAAAGGAATACTGGCGATAAACAGCGGCTGCACCCCCTCCCCCACAAAGTGCACCTCACTAATATTCGAGGTCTGCACTCAAATATCACTGCAGTCCACTACCATCTGGAGGCTGAGAAACCAGCGCTCTTTTTCCTTGCGGAGACGCAGATAGCGAATTCGTCAGACGTGTCGTACTTGTCTTACCCAGGGTTCACCCTAAAGTACAATTTTAGACCACGGGCGGGCGTATGTATGTATGCCCGTGACGACATTTGCTATCGGCGTTTCCGTAACCTTGAGGACTCCAGATTCTCAACGCTCTGGGCTCTGGTGGACACAGGTTTGGATAAAGTTACCTACGCCTGTGTCTACCGTTCGCACAGTGGAGATCAGGATACATCCAGGCTCACAGAGTACCTCAGTGAGGCGGCTGATGCGGCACAGCCGCGGTACCCTTCCGCCCAATTAGTGTTACTGGGGGATTTTAATGCCCACCACCAGGAGTGGCTCTTCCCATACCAGTGCACTGACCATGCTGGACGGGAGATGCGTAAGCTTGCGCTTGCGCTAAACATCACCCAGCTAGTCCAGGGGGCAACGAGGGTACCGGATGTTGATTTGCACACAGCGAATTGCTTGGACCTTCTGCTGATAACAGATCCGGACAGATAATCTGTGTCGATACCTTCACCTTTGGGTAGTTCCGACCACTGTCTGGTGAAGAGGTCTGTGTCCGTCTATTCCCCGCCCGATCCCAGCCCAAGAGGCACCCGGCGGGTTTGGCGGTACAAGTCAGCAGATTGGGATGGTATGCGATCTTTCTTCGCATGCTATCCTTGGCAGCCTACTTGCTTTTCTTCGACTGATCCATCTTCGTGCGCGGACAACGTGACGGATGTGTTGCGTCAGGGAATGGAGTACTACATTCCGTTCTCTGACGTAACAATGTCCAGCGTTGACCGGCCATGGTTTGGCGCCGAATGTAGGCGCGCCGAAGCGCTTAAACATGAGGCGTACCTGGCTTGGGTCGGAGCTCGATCGCGCAAGGCAAGTGACGTGGCTCGGAAGAAGAAGGCCTTCAACAGGGCTGCCAAGTCCTGCAAGCTGGTGTTGCGAAGGGCTCGGTTCGACCACATTGGCCGAATAGCGGCCAATGTGGTCGCTGCAGCATCGCTGCGCGCAGCATCGCTGAACGATTATCGGTGAGCGAGTATAACTTTGATAGCTCTTGTCGCTGCGACAAACTTGTGGTGGGAGATTACTCGCCGGCAGTATGAACAGCTACTGATCAACTATTAATATATATGTCTCTTTTATTTATTTATTTATTTATGTAAACACAAAATACTTAACAGAGAAAAGAAAGAATACAGATAGAAGAGCACAAACGTACTGCTTATTTCAATAGAAATTTCATCCAGCAGACCTGCGACAGGACAGTTGGATGATAGACGAAGACACAGTGTGTAGAAAGAAATAAGGAAACTTAAAATAGACTATTATAACTTAAGTTATTATATCTTTTATTGACACGGGATCTCATATCTGTTGTACGTTTTTTCAGCGAGATATCGATAAATCGAGAAATCGTCGATAGCTAGTCGCTTATTCGTCGGCTGTGGGGCAAATAACTAATGGGTTCCGTTCCTGTGCGAATCAAATATGTGTAAGTCTTGCAGATGGTCCCTGTATGTAAGCGAAACCGTAAAGCAGTGATGTACTGGATGTACAAACCCCCATTTCACCAGTTCTGTTTTAGTCCGACGTGAGCTTGTTACCGTAAACATCAACGAAAGCAGATTCCGAGCGGACACAGTTTAGGCTTAACACGCATTGCGACTTTTATTCGCGTTTTTTTTTACTATTTCTGCTCTTTTTTTTTCCGCAATGCGTGCAGCTTCATATAATTCCATAGGTCACAGAAAGGGCGAAAAAAAATCGCGCGAATAAAAAACGCAGTGCGTGCTAAGCCTAAATTTTCATATAAAGGGTGGTCCAACCATACTATGTTAATTGTAAATAAAACAGTTTTCAGAGAATTACCTTATTTTTTTATTATGATAGAAGGATCTATGACAATTATGTGTGCAACAAAATATCGGCCAAATGCTCGCCAAGGCTTCGGTGGCATACCTCTATCCGATGGCCCATATTTTCAATGACGCTGAGGCATAATTGAGGTTCAATATCGTCAATGTGCCGAATTATCTCATCCTTTAGCTTGTGAATTGTTCTTGGATTATTGACGTACACTTTTCTTTTAAATATCCCCAAAAAAAGAACTCAAATCACATGATCGTGGCGGCCAATTGACATCGCCACGACGCGGCGACGTGGTGATGCGAATTACTCGCGCAAAAGAACCATTGTTTCGTTGGCTGTGTGGCAAGTTGCACCGTCCTGTTGGAACCATGACATATCGTCCAGCTCCATATCCTCAATTTCTGGCCACAAAAAGTTCGTTATCATCTCGCGATAGCGAACACCATTCACAGGAACTGCTTGGCTTCAACAATCTTAACGCGCTGCTCAATTGTGTACCTCTCCATGGTTGAATTTGACAAAGACTGAAAACAAAGAAATGTCAAATGATGTTAAGCAAAAATTATGGTTGGACCACCCTATAAGGTGAACGCGCACCTGTCGGCGCCGCACTCGCCGCACGCGCCGCAGTCATCGAATTTTATAAATCTTTATATGAAATCGTATGCAGCCTCGCGCACCCATCCGCGCCGCACGAGCCGCATTTCAGCAAAATGCTGTAGGTATACGGATTCCACCAGCGCGTGCGGATGACGTCATCAGATTCGGCGGGCGATGAAGGCGGCGCGGAAACATGATCCGTATCCGTATGAAAATACAGTTCAAGATGTACAGAAGTGGATACAATGCGTGCGGCGCATTCGGCGCGGATAGGTGCGCGTTCACCTTTACAACTGAAAAACACATTCCCTGATCCGGGCATCAAAGACAGGACCTCAAGTTCAGCAATGGCACTTACTGACAGACCAACGAGACAGTCAACACACAAATCACGCTTATATACTCCAAAAAGGTAACAGGCAGAGATGAGCAATAAATAAAAAAATAAAAATAAAGCTTTTCCATTTTTCGAAGCAAATATTTTTTTTATTTGCTCCCTTTTTCCTGAACTCGTAGGCTAACAAAGGGGAACTCTATGTGACGAGCATAATAAAAATTGGACATAATTACGAAAGTCCGGGAAGTTCGAACAAAACAGGAGCCTGTTTTTCTAAACTGCCCTATTTTATGAAGGCAAGTTCTTGTTTTCGTTTTCTCTAATTTGTATGCACATAAACTTTAAGGGGCATAACATTTTTGTTTTCTACTTAGGTATAACTGTAACATGTCTCTCTGTTTGTTTGTTACTACGCTTAAATAAACGGCCTCCACAGAGAGCCGCGATACGACAATGCGACAACGATGCAATGACGCGTTTTCATGGAAATTCTCTCTAAAACTACTTGCAGATCGTGTTTTTAACCTTCTTCCCAAAAATGAGGAGGTTCTCAATTCGGATGCTTAAGTATATATTTTTTTTTAATGTTTGTTCGGGCATAACTCCGTCATATATAAATGGATTTGCAAAATTATTTTTTTTGTTAGAAAGTAGTTTATTCCGAAATGATCCCATTTTAATTTGGTAAAGATCTGATGAAGAACTTCGGCGATATACAAGAGAACTCTGCAATAAATTATGGCAAATCTCTCGGGATTGCTGTTGTTTACACCATTTCATAAGATACCATCACGCCAGTATGCCCTAAACGGGTACGCAGATGTGTACAGTTCACCCTTGTACACTCTCATTTCACTGGTTATGTACAAGTTACATGTTATTCGTGTTATCTATTCTGGCATCACTGTGTGCATTATAGGCACCTTACTATAGAACTTGTCCATTATGTACCACTAAAAAGTGAATAATAAAAATACTTTAGTAGTGTTTTTTTGGAAGTCGGTTGTATTTTTGTTCTCTGGCATAGGTTAACAAATTTATTGTTTTGATTTGAACTGTGTTACTCCTATGATCTACTAAGTACCTATCTCTAGTTTTTTGTAATTCCAATAGCAACGTTTCATCTAAGCCATATGAAGTGTATGGCTTAGATGAAACGTTGCTCCCTACTTCCCCAAATCAGAACCACATTGAAACAATACTTGCAGATTTCCCCCAAATCAAATTCCCCCTTAATTTAATACACAGGGCAACTTATTTCATTACCGGTCACTTCCGTGGGGTCCAGAGTTTTGGGGTCTTTATCAGTTTCTATCTTCAGTTAGCAAGGTAATATTATATTATAGTTAAGTAAAAATCGATCGAGTAAAGTTTAACCAAGGGTAAAGGGATGGCGTCAGGTTAATCTGAGATTAGCAGCGGATTAAGATTAAAGTCGCCTATTGTTATGGATGAAGGTACTTAATGGAAAAATAACGTTTAAGAAATGTTTGATTCTTTTAAGAAAGAAAACCCATTACAAAATAATATCGTGTTTGTTTTTCTCGTAGCACGTCAAAATGAGAAAAATGCGTTGGGTCTACGGTTGATATTACCGTTGAAGAGATTTGACCATGGATAATAAAAAAGAACAAAGTGATAGTAAAAAGAATTTTATTAATAGTGCAGCTTTGTTTTTGTTTTCTTCGGTAGGAAACCTTCAAAGCCGCCTGGACTTTTGGGGAAAAGACCACGTAGTGTGGGACTTTACTTCAATAAAACCATCCCGGTGATCAACATCAGCATATTATGGAGGTTGCGTGACCTATTAAAAGACTCCCTTTTTTTTTGCTTTTTGTTATGGTCATGCATATACTGAGCTACCACGGTGAGATAGCGCAGTTATGTTTTACTCCAACCCATTAAGACTCCACGGTGTCCTCCTGTACCGCTTGTGGCGGGATCTCGGGCACGCGTTAGCACTCAGTGCTAACGCCGGCTGTCCGTCACCGGACTCTCCTCTGGGGAGTACCACCCATCACCAGTGCACCAGAATACAGGGACCAAACCAGCAAAAGGGCACTAGACGACCACGTGTATCCCCCTATGACGGGTTAGGTCAGAGACCCGCTACCTACCAGTTTTCGGCAACAGGGGATAGGATGTATCCACTGTATGACATTATTTTAAGTATCTATTTATTTACCTACGTCCGTGTATCACTAGCGGGGTGCCAACTGAAAATCAGCGCTGGGTGTCTGACGCCCAGCAAATGCTGAGTTGGTAACCCTTTCGGTATGGACACGCTCGGCGCAATCACATGTTAAACCTTGTTTGTACTTTTATTTTTTACTATTTTTCTGTTACTTTGTGATTGTTGTTGTTGTTGTGTTGTTTCTATGTCGAATAAATGTTTTCTATTCTATTATATTCTAACCTGATATTTTTATTTATTTATTCATAAGCCTTTCTATTCTGATTTTTATCTTTGTTTGTGTGTGTTGTTAAAGTATGTCTCTTAATTCAGCATGCCTCTTGGCAATGACTTCCTTTTGCTGTTTCCATGTATTCTATCTTGGGGCACTCTTCTCCAGTTAGGGTCCGCTGTAAGTCTTATCTCATTCTCCCATCTCCTTACCGGTTTTACCGGATAGCAATCCGTAATTATTATGGTCCATTTTTCCTGTTTTGTTCTCAACATAATATGATCAGTCCACCGCCAATTTTGCTGATTGATTCTGGTCAAGAGGTCTGTCACATTTGTTTTGGCTATTTGTTCTTCATTTCTTGCTCGGTCCATCTTGCATGTTCCTGTCATACTTCGTTCCATTAATCTTTGACAGTAATGCAGTTTATTTCTGTGGTGTTTTTGAGTGTCCATGTTTCACATCCATGCGAAATACAAGGTAAAATTGATTGAATACAGGGTAAAAGGGTTTGAATATTGTCCGTTTTACAGCAATTCCTAGATCTCTAGATTTCATGCCCTCTTTCAGTGTCCAATATTTTCTCCATCCACTAGTTATTCTTGTGTTAATTTCTTTAGTCTTCCGGAGATATAAGCTGACCCAGGTATATGTACTCTTCTATATATTCTAGTGGGTGGGAAAATTGTTTTTTTGTTAGTAAGCGTGACATTCAATTTTATGTATCATGTATAGAAATTCTCTTTTCTTCCAAAGACATAGTATAGTTCTCGCCAAACTTCTGGGCTGCCCTGAAGTTGGCTTTCTGTTGCGCGAAGCACGAAACGGTGCTGTGTAAATGTAATGTATGTTTAAATAAGTCCAGGTTTAACGCCTTCTACGCCTTACACTTGAAGTGAGGCATGAAAAGTACCCGTTGAATCACAAAATCTCTTTGAATACAGCGTCGCGAGATAAAAGTGTCAGATTCACACTAGGATCAGACTCCTCCGTACATGTCTGAGTACCTTGAGAGGTGTCGACTGAAATTACGAATTGAGTGAACCTAATACTTTAGTATTATGAGTAGATTCCTTTGTTTTATGAGTACACCGTTCTGACTGGGGATTGGCTGTTCGAGTCGCATTATTAGTTATTTTTATAAATTAAATGTGTTAAAAATCATTTGAATGTATGGTCTCAACTCGCAACATAGAAAAATCTACTCGGAAGTTTGACCCTTAGCTCGATAGATGGCGCTGTACCATTCGGGCCGTTATCTGAATCGCGCTATCGTTGTGTTACACGGAATAATATAGGCAGAAAACACGCTCGAGTCGACTTCGTGCCTCAATCTATTGAGTAAGGAAATTATTGGGCCTTGGTAACTCTTGGCAATGTCCTAAATGGGCGAATTTATTTTTGGATGGTATAGGTCGTCCCGGGGACTGCTCGCCTACTTTGTGAGCGGTTTCGGTGTAGCGATCTATCTTTAATTCAATAATGTCATTAAATTTACTAGGCACACTTGGGGCAGAAACTTAACTCCGAGCTAGTTGCTAACACGAAGTTAAATAACACATCGTCTATAATGTTTCCACTGCTGGGACACAGGCCAACACACACAATAAAATAAATAAAAAAATAAAATATCTTTATTTCAGACCTACAGCAGTCCATAACTTGTAAGTGGTTAGTAACAGATTGTGCTTAAATGCTATGTTAGTGTTATTAGTACTTAATTCTACTTAACATAAACCTATACCTACTTCCACCCAGTGTCTTTGGATGGGGCAGTCCACTCTGCCAACAATCATTCTCAGGATGCCGTTCCGAGTGCCACGCAAGCGTTGCAGTAAGGAAGCCGCTTTCTTACGCATGATAGCATGAAAGCCATCCGTATGAGCTGCAGCAAACATTCCCGATGCACTGCAACGTCGTGGCAACCGCAATAGCATCCTGAAAGCGTTGTTGTATTGTACGCGCAGGACGTTGTAGGCTCGGCTCGTATATGACACCCACAGGCCGCTCGTGTAAAAGGACTGACAGAACGCCTTAAATAAAGTCACTTTGACGTCTGCCGTACAGCGAGCAAACCTACGGGCGAGCATATTGCTCCTCACTGCCAACGCCCTGCGCTCGCGCTCTATGTCGCCATCATCACGTAGGTCACTGGTGACAATATGACCCAGGTATTTAAATCTATTCACCACATTAAGAACCACGCCGTTGAGATATACTGGAGGCACGCGACGTGGCTTTTGTTTAGGTGCCGTAAACACTAACACCTCACTCTTTTTTGAGTTGTATTTAAGGCCGTGCACCTCCGCATACGTCTCGCAGATCCCAAGCAGCTGCCTCAGTCCGCTCATCGAAGGACTGAGCAACACCATGTCGTCCGCGTAACTTATGTTATTGACACATGTACCGTCTATATGACAGCCGACATGTGTGCTGCTCAGCCGCTCGATAAGCTGATTTACATATAAATTAAATAACAGGGGCGAGCTTAACCCCCCCTGCCTTACACCACATTCCATTCGATATTCATCCGACAGAGTACCGACCCACCTCACCTGATTTGTCTGGTGAGCATACCAGTATCGGAGAAGGGCTGTGTACTCCGCTGGCACACCCGTGTCCCTCAACTTGTCCCATAGCACATCATAGCAAACAAGATCGAAAGCTTTCGACAAATCAAGGAAACACGCGTATACCGGCGTCCTCCTTGCGGTGTAGTACTTGACGGTGTGCTTCAGGCTGAGTATGGCACTCTCTGTGGACACGCCCGCCTTGAATCCGAACTGGGCGTCATGCACCTTAACGTATTCTGAGAGGCAGCCTTTCATCAGACCGTCAAGCACCTTGGCCATGGTGGTGGCTAGCGAGATGGGTCGATAATTGTTCATATCGGATGTGTCACCAGTTTTATTTTTAACTATGGGGACCACTATCGTCCGCATAAGTGGTTCCGGCAAATAGGAATGACCAAGGCACAGAGTGAAAAATAGCGACAAAACTCTAGGTAGATGGACTCCCGCATATTTAAAATGTTCGATGCTGAGACCATCGTGACCCGGCGACTTCCCACGCTGCATTCCCGAAATAATTTTAGCCACATCCTTGGCCGGTACCTTCGCGTTCCGCTCAGTCTCAATGGTCTCAGCACCGTTTGCTCCATGGGACGCCGAGCCCAAGAGTGACCGCACTGAAAAGTGGCCCCTAAAAGCATCAGCTATACTCTTTTGGTCAGTAATACCACCGACACTCACCGGGAGACTCGGCCTCACATTCAATTTATTTGTGTCTTTCCAGAAATGCCTAAAGTCTTTGTTAGTGTGGTTGAAAGCTAAGAGATTCATTTTAAGCTGATCCTGCCTGTTCTGGCACCACTTGAGTTTAGCCTTAAAATGTCTCCTCGCCTCCGCCATATCATGAAATACACGACCACTGGCTGGGCGACCAGCCATTGTCCACACCTGAAATTTAGGCCGCGCCTCGCGGTGAGCGTCTGCGACATGTTTGTTCCACCCCGTGACATAGCCACCCTTCCTCCGACACTTTATCTTATAAGTCTGTACGGCGGCCTGTACCAGTACATTCACAATATCAGAATACATTTTATCAAGAGCTGAAGAATGATCTCCGTGATCACAGAATTTATCACAACAATCACTCAGCTCCTGAGGAATATCTATAAGTCTTAGCCTAGAGTGACAGAGATCGTGATACTCATTAATCTGCTCAGACGTCCTCTCGCCCCACACAATACGATTAACAGGGTTATCTTTAAGTATGCTGTCTACAATTTTACAATTTATTTTAAGTAGGTCACATTCAATCACAATCGGGAAATGGTCGGACCAATACAAGTCATACATTACTGTGACACTAACGACTGATTGCTGCGCAGACTCAGTGACGATGCAGTGGTCCAACCATCTATTACAGCCATGTGATTCACTTGTAAAAGTGTAGGTATCACTGTCACACATCTCCACATCTACACAGACCCAGCTTTGATCTGAACAAAAATTTATCATTTCGTTATAAAACAACCCATTCGGGTGCGCATTATAATCTCCTATGATATAAAAAGCCTCAACTCCTTTATTCTCCTCTACTTCTATTATTGAGCGAATAGTACTAAGACAGGCTGTAAACTCCAGTAGATTATCATTCGAGTTTGTTGGCATGTATACACTGAACACTACTACAGATCTAGTACTTACGGTTATTTTGACCGCGCACACTCGCACATTATTACACTCAATCGGCAACACTGTCTCGAACGCACTTTTACGCCACAATAACGCGACACCACCGTATGGCCTCCCGCTCAAAAGGCCCGCCGAAGTGTCCACAGCCGACGTCCCGGTGCACCCGAAGCTGTTATCAACCGTGCTGAGCAACGGCAGATCGTGTGGCAGCAACCACGTTTCTTGAAGGGCTATCACGTCCGCCGACTGGCATAACGCTCTTATTCCTTCCATAGACCTCTTGAGTGATTTGCAATTAAAGCTTACTATCTTACTTAAACTGTGCATTTTTGTTATCTATATTTTCAGCTACATCTTTGTTTACTCGCCTCATAGGAAAGTGCACAAAACGCCTAAATGATACTCCAGATGGCCACAATTTATCATCTAAAAATGTATCAATTTTATGCTTTGTTACAAAAAGCTTGTAAGCATTATAGTCTCTTTCCTGTTTCATTTTAATTTTAATTAGTGTAACTCGCTCTCGAGTTTTCTCATACACGTAGTTTACAATAGTTTGCTCTGAAACCGCCTTATGCACATTAGATATAAACAGTGGCACTTTTGTGTCCGCCGCTCTAAACTGTACACTTTGCTCCTCAAAAGCAACAGCCGCACTCCCTTTCTGACTAATAAACCGATTTTTATGTCCCCGTTTCTGCACCACGGTCCACTCCTCATCATTATTTAATACCTTCCATTCACCGTCCTTCTGAATAACCTCAGAAAACGAGGGACGCTTCTCAATTGTAACATTCGTTTGTTTACAATCATTAGCTGCTTCGTTATTCGGCGCTAGCGTTCCCGGTGCACAGTATGTACGCGACGACTTCTTTTTATCAGTTGATAGTACGTATCCATCTATCTCAGTTACACCCGCCTGAGGCTCGCTCGCCGGGGCCGGCGACGACGCAGGCGGTTGCTGCACGGGGGAAAGAGATGGGTAATTCGCATTGTGCTCGACCTCTGATTCATCATCGCATAATGTGGGTAATGCCATCGGCCCACTGCCGAACATTTTGAATCTACCTCCTCCTCTCATCATGTTAACATTTGTCTCCTGATTTATAAAAGACGAAGTTTTATAATATTCGTTAATCCGATCATTTAATTCACTTTTGGTAGCATACTGATGTTGAAAATCTTGTATGTTCTTCTCAAGTAAAACTATCTTCAACAGTGTAACACTGTAACATCGATATGATCGAATGTAACGGGTGGCAATTTTTCTAATCTTCTGGCTACAAAAATCGGAATCTCTTCAGGATCTGTCTCCTTAAGTAAGCTGATGATGTCCTCCAAGTCTCGTAAGGTTCTTCCTTGCCACTTCCGCGTCGTCACCCGCCTGCTCAATGATTCAAATAGTAACGACTTCGCTGATTTTATGTCCGCCGTACCAAAAGCACTCTCACATATTTGCACGAGGCTTTGCTCGTCCATAACATCCAGTTTATTTTGGATAAAAGCTAACACCTCACATATCACAATATTACAACTCGCACATTTAAGCCTCTTAGATATGTTATCCATTTTTTTGCAATCGAGATGCGCGATCTAGCTTGCGCTCGCGTTCACGGTCGGGACCGGACGCAACAAACAATAATACATGCGATAATATAATTGGTCGTTTTAACCACACCCCAGAACACTTAAATTTATTTTATTTTGTTAGATATTTACTTTAACTGTCATTTTTATTCATTAATCTTTGAATAGTTTATTTTTTATTAATTAATTGTGATTGCGACGACTATGTACCTACCACATATTGGAATGCAAATCTATACTTAATAATAATATAATATTATAAAGCTGAAGAGTTTGTTTGTTTGAACGCGCTAATCTCAGGAACTACTGGTTCGAATTGAAAAATTATTTTTGTTTTGTATAGTCCATTTATCGATTAAGATTATAGGCTATATAACATCACGCTACGACCAATAGGAGCAGAACATAAATGAAAAATGTTGCAAAAACGGGCAAAACTATTCCTTTTTGAGAGCTTCCGTAAACGGTTTAAGTTACGCAGCAATTATGTATATAGGGTAGATGGGTAGGTAGGTAGCCAGTTGACGGGGGCGAAGCCGCGTGAGACAGCTAGTATTGTATAAAATCTTACCTGAATACTGTCTCTCAAGATACAGGTTGGCCTATTTTGAGAGGCAGAGTTCATTACTCAGAGGTTACAATGGAATTCTTACAACATAGCTGTACGTGTATGTATTTTTTTTTGCACCAAACATTTTTTTTTTAACTACGTGATAACCCAGGGTAGCGCAAGCAGAAGGCCCGCTATCAACGCAATGAGTCATTGACAAGTGACATCATGAATTGTAATAATGTTTTTATCTTATATCCACAATCAGTAGTAACTATTTAGTAATCTGTGCCACAATATACATTGTTATGTGTGAATTAGCTAATCCAAAACTAGATATTATAAAGAAGTAAACTTGTTTATAATGTTAGTAAAAGGAAGAGTTGCCGCGAATAGTGTTTATAGCGAATAGTCGAATACCGATTAATCGCCATTCACTTTGGCGAATAGTCGAATTACTCGACATTACTATTCGACATAAAAAAAAACATTAAACACATTAAAAATTTTTCTAATTTCTTCTAAGGTTGTGAGAAAAGAAAACAATAAAGTTAAAGAAATCTGTTTCATGTTATACATACCTACATATCGATACCTCTGGGCTCAAAGGTCGTAAAGGACATTTGGGCGAAAATGACCTTTTGATACAGTTTTACTCAGTTTTTAATTCTCTATCGATCTGTATATTCCGTTTTACGAAATTCGCAAAAAAATGCCTTTACGACCCACATAATTTGAGACGTTAAACATAGTTTACCGTGAAAATATGGATGTAAATAACACTTAGTTACCAGAGTGAACTCATTTTGGTAGTAAAGCAAAGTATAAAACAACTTTTGGGTGTAAAATACATAAAAAATATCAATTGTCTTATACCACCTTAGGTGGTTAATATAATTCACCTCAAAAATTTGGATGTAAAGGACATCGTCTTTGCAAATTGTCCTGTACACCCTTACAATTTAAAATAAAAAAATACAAGTGTCCTTTACGACCTAGTTTCATTTTAATTATTTGCTTCCACTAAGGGCGTATATAAACGTAGGTAAGTGAGGAATTGTCCCATAAATCCTAAAATATTCAAAAAACAACGAATTTAATCTAAACTTACTACCTAACTTAATAAAAATTAAATCATTTACACAAAACTATTAACTCGCAATTTTGTGAAATGTACCTATTATAACGATTATCGAAATTACAAGATGTTCAAGTTTAGGTATCCACTTTATTATCGTAGAATTTGATTTCTGTACACAAACTTTCAACCCCTACCTTATTAAATTGTTTCTAATACTCGTTATACATTACTTATATTCAAATAGCCTCCTGTATTGGCTAGGTTGTAAATAACTAGTATTCTATAAAGTACGAAGTGTATCTACGACACTTAAATAAAATGTCCTTTATAACCCAGAAAAAATAACGGAACGAAAACAAACTTGTCCTTTACTACCCAAATAATCTATGAAAATGTATTGTAGGTCCTTTACATCCTACATTTGTAAATCAATATGAACTTTACTCCCTACAAAATGATATTAATTTACAATAAAGTTTGACTTAAATCTACAACCCGATACACTTGAGCTGTAATAATAATTCTTTACTACTGTTTCTTATCTTGTCTGCATAGTGATCCACTGTAGTTAGAGCGAGATAATAGATCCGGCTGTGCGAGTGATAGATTGCAATGAAACAGAGGCGCTTTGCTTTACTGTAAAATATGTTTTATGGCTTTGACATAAAGATCACAATACTTTGCCCATTTCTGTTTTGCCGATTCATTTCGGCACTTGTTTCGTGCACGCGCCATTGTTTGTTATTGAAAACAAGTAAACAGTGCGGTATAGCGGCTTTTTTATTCAATTATTGGTGTATGTAAGTCATTACACTAGTGGGACACGATGGAAAGCAGTGGCAGCAGTGCAGATAAATGCCTAACTTGCGTCAAAGCAGAGAATAATAAAGACCAAATGAACGACATCGACAAAGAGCTGCTGAACTCTCATCTCAAAGAGAAGATATTTACTTATAAGAGATTTAAGATTCATCAAACCCCTAATTAACCCAACAATGAAACAATCACCTGCAGCTTTGACCTACAAAAGGTCCTGAATACGCCACATGGACAAAGTATGATATTGTACTATTCTAGAAAATATTCAGTGTTTAATTTCACCATTTATGAAAGTCGCACACAGGATGTTAATTGTTATACATGGGGGGAATGTGATGGCAAAAGAGGGAGTAACGAAATTGCAACTTGTTTAGTGAAATATCTTGAGGAAAAGGACAAAACAGGCGTAAAACATTTACTGATGTACTGTGATTCGTGTTGTGGTCAAAATAAAAATAAAATCGTATTGGCTGCCATGAACCATTTCCTAAAATCAGCAATTAATTTGGAGGTCATTCAAATTAACTAGGTATTTACTCCCGGGCCATACATACATGCCTGTCGATACAGTTCATGCAGTTATCGAAAGGGAAGTGCGTAAAATTATTGTATGGAGTCCCTCACAGTGGTCTACATATTTCGAGTCGGCCCGCAAAAGACCAAGACCTTATAAAGTGAATGTCATGGAATGTACTGACTTTTTACAATTTGATCAATTAGCTTTAAATACATTCACACCAAAGACATTAAAAAATATTAAGTTTAAAAACATCAGAGTCGCCACATTCAAAAAAAAGCATAATGACCAAATGTTTGTCAAATACTCCATGGAAGACAAAGCAGAGACCCATTCTGTAACATTATGCGAGCAAGCGAAAGGAAAAACAAAAGGAAAGGGGAAGGGAAAGTCCAAAGGGAAAAAAAGCCAGATTAACAATGAACCAGTGATTGGTATGGATGCAGTGAAGCAGCTATACAATAGTAGATTACCAATAGCCGCTGCGAAATATAAAGACCTGATAAACCTGTGTGAAAATGGAACAATACCTAAAAGATTTCATAAAGAATACAGAGAGTTTCCATGCGATTCTGTGCTACGCGAGACTTTGAACGAAACAGACGAAGAGGACGATGAAAAAACTGAGAAAGAAGATGACTAAATAAATTATCAGGTGATGATGATTTATTTACTCATCATCTCATCAAACAGAATAATGTTAGTATAAAGAAGAAAGTTAGTTTAAAAGAATAAAGTTGATTAAGGAAGTGAAACTAATTAAAAGAGTAAAGAAGAGAGTAGAGAAAAGGCAAGCAAGAAAAATTATGTTAATTACCAAAATATTATTTTTTATTTTTAAAGATTTATAGCTTTGTTTGTGTTCAATTAAGTAAGTACAAATAAACGATCTCAATTTGATTACACAAATGTACGTTTTATTTGTATAATTATGTTATTTCATGAATATTCGTAAAGAAAATACAGTAATATACACAAAATTACATAATCCATTTAATACTTAAGTTCAATTATTAATTTATCCTTCTTCTTAGCGTTTGAGAAGAATTTATCCTTTCAGAATACCTTAGCGGGTGATCCTTAAGAACCTAAAAAATATTACACTTGTCGATTATTTCCTTATTTTGTTTAGTTTTGTGCAGTAAAGTGGATTTACGACCTTAGGTTATATCATAGGGTGAAAATTTGAAGGGTGTAAAGGACTTTTATTTTTAAATTTATGGTCGTAAAGGAAATCTATCTCGGTAAATACAGCACTAGGGTAATTTTTTAACACTGCACTAGATAATACTAGAAATTGTAAACACTTTTTTCCTAGGTTTCATTTAAATAGCTCAAGAAACAAAAAAGTTAGAGTAAAAATAATGTTTTTTTTTTCGTTTTTTGCTTCTCCTGAAAAGTCGCATTTTGTCCTTTACGACCTTTGAGCCCAGAGGTATCGATATATGTAGTAAATTTAATTGTCCATTTAAAAAAAAAACGAAACCGACTTGCTCCAGAACGTGCAGAAAAAAATGTTTTTTTGCACCACAATCTGCCTCTGTTGGATTTTAAATATTAATTAAAAAGCCTTACTAATTTAATTTCATGAATATGATAGGCACAGGCACATATTACAGATAATAATTGATATTGTGTATTGTTTTATTAAGGAAAATAATTTAAAAAATGATTATTTTTAACTCATTAGTTCTTTTGTTCGTTAAAAGTTTATTTTCGACGACTATTCGCCGAATCCCGAATAATACTAGCTATTATTCGGTATTCGACGAATATCAAAAAAAATACGAGTAATGCCGAATACCGAATAATAGCGAGTATTCGCGGCAACTCTAGTAATAGTCACCTCTCTCATACTCTAGAAGTATTTTCACATTTATATTATTTTATTATAAATTATTATCTATATATGTCGCAAACAGGTGGGCTGGGCTACCTTCAATATACCCCAGCAGCCTAATTGTGTAAGTGAATTCGGCAAAGGAAACAATCTGGTTATTTCCCAAAAACACACACATACACAAAAAAGTTGAATAAAGATTCAACTTTTTTGTGTATATGTGTGTTTTTGGGAAATAACCAGATTGTTTCCGTTGCCGAATTTACTTACACAATTAGGCTGGTCTTGTGGGCTTTCTGTGGGTATGTGCATACCAAAGCATAGAATGTAGGTAATTTATGCGTTTAGAGTTACAATCCGTTGTACAATTCTAGCTGCAAGTTGACGAGCCAATTTGTAATCACTTTCACTAGCCTGATACTTTAGACGCAACTCCACCGGCACTAATAATTCCACTTATCACACATAATCGTGACATACGTCCCTCGCCAGTTCTCTCTCGCCCAAACGCTCCTTCGCGTCTCCCTCCAAATTGTGTGTCACCTTCCTCTAGGATTCAAATAAGGATTTGAATCCTAGAGGAAGGTACCTACCCTAGCACTGGACATTGGAGAAATTTAAGTGTTGCCAATTGAATAAAATTGGATTGAAAGGAGATGTTCGATTTTGGGCCATCTATATGTACACTACATAGATAAATAGGAAAAAAATAGAGGAATACCATAAAAATACTAATAAATTAATTTGAAAAAGGGTACAGGCGTAAAAAATTATCATTTGATCAATTTTTTACTAAGATAACCCTATTTTTAGGGCAGCCATGACGGTTGTGTTTGACATGACGTTCGACGACTTTGGCAGTTTTAAGAAGTGACGTCTTTGAGTCATTCTTTGCTTTGGCTTTGAATTGGACATGTTTCGGCGTTTTAGTGGTAGTTCTAGTTTTGCAACCCAGTTTGCTACTACGGATATTGATTACTTGATTCTTTGTTGCAATTGAACTCGTGTTATTTTTTATAACGCAGATTTTACAATGACACGTCAATCAAATGTCATTGTCAAAATGACATTATTCGCATACTACTGATCTGATCCACCATGTTTAATTATATGGTGTGTTGCTCTACTTGACAAAGTTAATTTGAATTTACTTTGAAACGAAGTGAAATTAAAGAAAATTAACATTATAAAACGGTCACTATAATTTATAACGATTTTTACATAAACTGTACATAGAGCTGGCCCAGGCTCCATACATTTCTGGAACATCTCCTTTGATTCAGTATCAAAACGTTGCCAATGCATCAAAATTAAATTAATTATTTTACATGCGATATTTATTCGTTCCTGATTATTAATCATAAATACCTTTCTCCGATATATATATCATACTAATATTATAAAGGCGAAAGTTTGTGAGCGAGTGTGTGTGTTTGTTTTTTATGTTTGTAACTTCTTCACGCTTAAACTAGGGTTGCCAGATGGTCGGGATTCGTCTGGATTCTCCCGAATTTTAAAGGATCTCAGACTCCCGACGAAACTCAAAATCTCCAGACAAACAAGTTCTCGGAAAGTTCTTTCTTTCAGACCATTTATGTTATCAATTCCTCTAAGCAATGCTTGCTGTGGAAATATATTAAGTTTGCTAAATAATTTATATACCAAAGAGAAAAATTGTATGGCCTTTGATATACTCAAAACTGAGTTAGCAATTAGGCGTATCTAATTTGTTAGATGTTTTTTTCCGAGCATGGTGGACTCAGTAAAGTCCAATGCCAAATACATGTAGCAACCAAAATTAGATGTACTTAAATTAGTTATGTTTCATCAAGCCTAGATTAGCCTATTAATTTAAAAATATAATTTTTATTTATAATATTTATTTCTCCCGACAACAACCTCAAAATCCCGAAAATTTCTAATTTTCTCCAGATATATCAGTCTTCCGATCTGGCAACTCTAGCTTAAACGGCTGGACGGATCTGGACGAAATTTAGCACAGATATAGATTATAGTCAGGAGTACCACATAGACCTTTTCATGCCGGGATAATTTAACTAGTCTGATTTAAAATAATTAGTTTTTTTTTAAATGCTGGTTCCTGTGTAGGTAGGGCACGGGGGGGAAGCCGCGGGAAAAAGCAAGTTGATTTTATGAGAATGGTGTTTTGAGGCTATTTATGGATAAGCACCGCTTATTATTACTAATACAAATCGCGTAATTAAAATAATGACCGAAACGGAATATTATTATGTTATCTAATAATAATAATAGTAATAATTAACTAAAATAATTTGTGTTACCTAAACCCTATGTAAACAGATTATGGAAAGCGATACGGCTTTTGTATTTAGATATAGGTACGTATATATACATGCTGTTTACTTTTGTTTACATTTTATATTTATTTTTGTGACAGAAAATTAAAATTATCAATAAAATCAAAATGCCAAAAATATAAAATAAAAGGTCATAAAAATATTTTTTACCTTTTTATAATTAAGTAATTAAAATGATATTAAACTCAAAAAATTTATTTTTTAATGTGCTTTTAATTATAAATTACTGAATAGCAGCAGCCTCTGTATATTAAAATTACCTATATTTATTCATGCAGTCTCAGTGAATAAAGAAAATATTACGTCTAGAGTTAACTTTTAAGGTTACACCAGTCGATCATTCTTCCAAACAAACGTAGTCTGGTGATTACTCCACTGTTTGACGATGTACTTTCAAAATAAAAAATGATATTAATTTGTCTCATCATTAACACATACAGGGCTAAGCCCTGTATGGGCAAAAAAGAGGAAAAAAATAAAATATTTGAAAGTTATGAGCGTTGAAATTTCCATATTTTAACACTAATTTTGATGCATCTTTGGGCAGAAATAAATACCATAAGAAGAAGGAAAATTGTAAAACGGCCACCATACAGGGATAGATTAGTAATTCAACAATGCAAATAATTTTATTTTGAAAACATGCATTTAGTCGTTTTTTCATGATATCTAGACTCCCAAAGGTCTGTTTATAAAATTTCGCGCGCTCGTGTTCGTCCTAAATCATCATCCATTTCGCTACGAACTTGCAAAAGTGCTAATTCGTTCGCGAACTAGCTTCTTTCTGCTTATCACAGCATCTATCTCTTTCGCACGTGTTGTCGGATGACATAGCATGCATTTTAATCCCGCGCACAAAATAGTTCGTGCCGTCGACTAGGGCAATATTTATGGAAATCTATTCCTACATATGGCATACCTCATAATATCAAATGTAAATATTCCATAGAACAGACGTTCAACTCTTATTAAGGTAATCCGTTAGGGCATAAAGATTTCCTTATTGGCAAACAATGGTGTACCGTTATATGATTTAGCTATACTTTGCGATTCTAGACCAGACCTGTGACCTAATGTAGTCTGAATTGAGCTAGGCTGAACGTGGGTGTCGGTGCTTGAATTATAAGTGTGAGCACGCCTTTAGGACTGGTTTTATATGTGTCTGGCGCCGGCTTTAGTTTTGTTGGGGGAACTTGTCAATGGGTATGACTGGGATTGGTGTGGACAGTCTACGCAGCATACCCACCAACGAAAAAAATAACCGGCCAAATGCAAGTCGGACTCGCGCACGAAGGGTTCCGTACCATTATCGCATAAAACGGCAAAAAAACATGTTTGTTGTATGGGAGCCCCACGCATATATATTTTGTTATAGCGGCAACAGAAATACATCATCTGTGAAAATTTCTACTGTCTAGCTATCACGGTTCATGAGATACAGCCTGGTGACAGACGGACAGACAGACGGCGGAGTCTTAGTAATAGGGTCCCGTTTTTACTATTTGGGTACGGAACCCTAAAAAGGAAGATAGAGATTTAATTTGCGCCAGGCATGTCGCATATCATTGAAAAAAAATTGCAGACGAAAAAAAAAACAGGGAAAGAGTATACGACACATCCCGTCGTCCAGCATAATTCTGGGACTTGCCGCAACACCGATTTTCAGCGATAGCCGCTGCCGACTACCAATGCTCATCCCCTCGGGGTATACTAGTATACCCCGAGGGGATGAGCGATGATGTGACGTTATTATGTTATGCGTGTCTATAATGTGCGTTTTGTCTTTGTTTGTTCAGAATAAACAATTTTTCTTTCAAATGGTGTTGTTTAACCGGACGGTTTTGAAGTGAGGATATATACTTATAACATATTTGCTACAACTTTCATATTGCAAAGATATATGAGATCAAACATGTGGGTGGCATGACGGTCGCGCATGTCACTTTCATATCATCACTAGGTCGTCAAAACCGCTGCCGTGTTCAAAAATAGTTTCCGATCTAGCGTCAAAACCGCTACGGCGGTCGAGTAGAGTTGTTCCGTAAAAATCGGCTACTAAGAACCGAAACTCTATGAAAACTTCCTAAAAATTACGCCAGGTGGCGCTGCATTAGCTGCCGCATCTTTTTTTTTTTTGCGTGGAGTAATGCTCATGCATACTGCGCTACCACGGGGAGATAGCGCAGTTATGTGGGACTCTAACCCACTAAAACTCCACGGTGTCCTCCTGTGCCGCTTATGGCGGGAACACGGGTACGCGTTAGCACTCACCGCGAACCCGCCGCGGCTGTCCGTCACCGGACCCTCCTCTGGGGAGTACTCCCCATCACCGGCGCACCAGAACACACTGTGTGCCATGACCACCCCAGGGACCAAACCAGCACATGGGTGCCAGACGATCCCGTGTATGGCACCCTTGGTCCCCTTGTGACGGGTCAGGGTCAATGGCCCCACCACCTACCATTTTTCGGCCGCAGGGGATAGGGAGAACGGCCTACGCTATACCGGCAATCCTCCTCACCTGCGGCCCCACCGCGTCCGCCATCAGACGGTGGCGACCCCGTCTAGGCTGCGGAAGGGAGAGCGGCGCACCGCAATACCGGCACTCCTCTCCCGCCGCGGCCTCCAACCCTCAGCCGCGATATCGTTTGGGTATGGAAGACTTAAGACGGTACCCTGACCAAAAAATCGGCATGAGATATGAGCGTTCCTATTGGTCTAGCGGCACTGGTGGCGCATGAATTACAGTAGTGAATACGCCCAGATTTTAGAATAAAATCTTTATAAAATTGAATTTTGGTCTTTTGAAAAAAATAATTCTACAAAAATGTTCGTTATTAAATTGTCTATCCATTAGTGTTAGTACAAAAAATAATCAATGAACACTTTACAAGGAGATGCATAATATCAATAATTATTTCTCATTTTTATGTTTTTTTGGAAGTGATTAGTGAAATATATACAACATTTAAAAAAAAACTAAATCTACTATTTTAGAATCAATATTATGTAGAAATTTAATGTATTTTTATTAATTGATATTTCCTTTTAAATAACGAGGAGATAGCTCCTAAAAACAGCACAAAAAACGGCTTGCGCGGCGTTTTGCTCGGGGTACCGCCTTAATACGACATTGCGGCCCGCCTCAGTTGCGATGTCGCCTAGGCAGCACCGCAACCTACATGTTGGCCGCTACGTCGTCGGCTTATCGGCAAAAGCCCTGACCAGCGGCCCCTCCTCGGGTTCCTCTTCGCTTCACCGAGGGTGACCAAGCCACAGTTACTGAGCCCCCCCGCAACGACAATGCGGGAACCCACCGGGGTGGATTAGCTGCCGCATCAGTGGATTGAAGGATTTGGTCGGATACCATCAACCACCAAATTATTGAGAAAAAAAACAGAAAGTCTTCTAATGTCAGTTTAATGTTTGCGCAAGCCGTATTATAAAAAATTATACATACTTGCAGCAGTGGTGGCCCAGTGGGAGCAGTGGTGGCCCAGTGGTATCGGCCGCGACTTACAAGTTGTAGGTCGTGGGTTCGAGCCCAGGTAGGCGCTTTACTTTGAGTAAATTATCTCATCACCACTGCTCTCAAAACGGTGAAGGAAAACATCGTGAGGAAACCGGCATGTCATGCCTATAACCAAAAATATTCGAAGACATGTGACATCCACCAACCCGCACTGGGCCTGCGTAGTGGATTACGGTCCATTCCCTCTCACAGAGAGGAGGCATGTGTCCCAGCAGTGGAAACATTAATAGGCTGATGATGTGATGTGTGATGTTACATACTTACCTAACTTGTACATAGCAGGTACTAAACGTAGTGTTACATACTCTTTGTACGGTACTAACTGTAAAGATGAATTTATTTCACGAAAGATAAAAAAATACCACTTCGGTATCTTTTACCACATGACTTACTTGACTTGACTTAATGTCCTACGTCCCCTGGATGGGGCAAAGGGCGTCCACAGTAGTACTACATCACGATCGGTCCTGAGCTTCACGCTTCACCTTGCTCCACGTCATACCAATGCTCGTCGCTTCCGCCAACACGGTGCGGCGCCAGGTTTTACGGGGACGGCGACGCTTTCTTTTGCCTTGAGGATTCCAATCCAGCGCTTGCTTCGGTATTTGATCAGAATCTCTTCGCACCGTGTGGCCAATCCAACTTCACTTGCGACGCCTGATCTAGCGGTCGATCGAGCTCTCGTGGCTTTGCTCCAACAGCTCTACGTTGGTGATGGTCTCGGGACAGTAAATGCCGAGTATGCGACGAAGACAGCGGTTGACGACGACTTGGATCTGGCGTGAGATGTTTTTTGTGACCTTCCACGTTTCGCACCCGTAAAGCAGCACGGACTTGACATTTGACCCGAAGATTTTGAGTTTAATTTAAACACAAAATCTTTTACCCCATGGAATGCTAAAATGTAAAGTGTATTGCATTCCTTAATTTAAATATTATGACAAACATTCGCGGCGGTCGGTGCCGTGTGAAGCTGTAATTTTGAACAAAATTCAACATTTACCTGAACGATTAAATTCATGGCACTTGTGATTTGGAGCTATTAGAAACGCGATCTGTAGTTGTTTACTTAAATATGTAGAAAAACGGAAATATCAAGATGTCAATTAGAACTTGAAGTATGCTATACTGAGACGGAAGTAGATATGGAAAGTTGACCCCAAAACCTATTGAATAGTAAATCTAAAAGCAAAGGATGATGTCTACGTCCAAGAGTATATTTGGTATCCAGACCAAAGAACCTATAAAGTTACATAATTTCGTACAGCAAAGGCCTAATTACAGATTTGCCAACAAAATCAGTCATTCGGTGTTTATTTATCGCAGGTTTTTTTTTTAATCATTGCCCCCGCACTAGGAATTTCTTCCTGTATCGTGGGAGCGTTTACAAACATATAAACTCACATACACAACACCCATAGCCGGAACAACCATCTGTAGGTCATACAAATATTTGTTCCGTGCGGGAATCGAACCCGCGACACGCAGCGCAGCAGTCAATCACTCAACCACTGCGCCAACCATGCGCCCGCGTGTGCGCGTGTGTTTCCTTTGTAACTGTCACCCGGATTATTTTAAACCTCATTAGATAGAATATCTCGAAAGTCTAAACTATCGATAAATTGTGAACTGAACAACATACCAATCTATCTGCTTTGTTGTGACAGTGAAATTGCAAACACGGCCATCATTGGTCGATTTTTTAACATTAATTGGTATTTTATTTTAACTTCCTTTACTAACATAATTTAAGTATTTACTAATACTACCGATGGGTTTAATTTAAGGAAAAATCAAAAAATTGTATGTCGTTTTTGTGGCGAATAAACACTTTTTCTTTCTTTCTTTCTTCTATTTCGTGCCAGTACTTACAGTACTCACGCGAATGCCATGGACTATGGGTACTTGTGGCGTCCATCATTTGCTAACTGCTGATGCAGCGAAGGTCTTAGAAGAAGACTTCTATATGGACGATCTTTTGAGTAACTTACAAGAGTTTGCAATAACCCAATGACATGACTAATCTACGTATATACAGTATTATTATGTCTATATTTTGCAGGTAAATAATTAGGTTAAAAAAGAGTCCATCAAATCGCCAAGCAACACACAAAAACCCATAATTTGAATTGCTCTAACACAAAACTCTACCAAGCACCATTATTTCACTGTCACAACAGGACTCTAAATCATCCCCGCTGGTTTCCTAGCCGTAATATAAGGGTTGCAGGCCACCGAGCCACAGGTAATTAGTAGCTAGACGCCGCCGTACGAACCGTTGTGCCCTGCAATTTGCACATTACCTACATTATCATGAAGTATACGTCTACAAATGTGGAAAAACCAAATGCCATGATGAGGAGTTTCTAAATGGAGATAATGATTTTTTATTAATATCTTCTTATAACTTTAGGTAGAACGGATGGTCGATGCGGCCGAAAAGTTCTGGAGTAGTGACCGCAAACTGGAAGACGTTGCGTTGGAAGGCTTCCCCCAAGGTGGAGCGATGACCTGGTGAAGGATGAGGGAATCTGCTGGATGTGACACGCACGGGACCGGTCAATATGGCGACACTTGGGTGGAGGAAGCCTTTGTTCAGCAGTGGACGTCTTTCAGCTTTAATGATGCACATAAGAACATAACATTAGGTCGCACGGTTGGCGCAGTGGTTGAGCGATCGACTGCTGCGCTGCGTGTCGCGGGTTTGATTCCTCCACGGAACAAATATGTATTTTTATGACCTGCAGATAGTTGTTCCGGTTCTGGGTGTTGTGTATGTGAGTTTATGTTTGTAAAAGCACCCACGATACAGGAAGTAATTCCTAGTGTGGGACAATGACTTTTTTTAAAAGAAAAAGAAATACCTTTTGGTAATTACTATTATTAGGTATTACTACTGGTATTTATAAAATTCATAGAGGTTAAATAAGAAAAAAATATAATTTCATAATTGGTATTCACACAGATAAAATCGTCTCTTGCTCATTCCAGATTTTCTTATGATGTGTTTTATTGAAACAATCAAGGATGTATTATATGTTCATGTACGATGAAAAATTTATACATTCGGATTATGAGTATTAGAATAGAATAGAATAGAATTTCTCTTTATTCGAGTATGACTCAAAAGATGGTTAGTAAAACTTACAACTATGTTAGTAACTCAGATATTAATAAACTGACAATACAAAAACAGACAACAAATAACAGTGGATCACCGCTGCGACAACCCATGTGAGATGGCACAACAGCGACCCACGAAAACACAGTCTTGGCGACACGAAATCATACTTAGGATACTGTACTGTGTGTATGTGTGTGTGTGCGCGCGTGTGTGTGTGTGTGTGCGTGTGTGTGTGTGTGTGTGTGTGTGTGTGTGTGTACTGTATTGTAATAGTCTTATAATTATAACTGACTAGCTGACCCCCGGGGCTTCGCTCCCGTCAACTGGCTACCTACCCTGGCTACCCTGCCTACTCTGCCTACCCTGCTTACCCAGCCTACCCTACCCTACCTACCTACCTAATATTTTTTATGTATCATCAATAGTTTTCACAGCGCACGCCAAAGAATGAAATTTACAGGCAACATTTTGTTACTTGGGGTTACATTTTTTTATTTATTTTTTAAGTATATTATAGCCTATGACACTCAGGAATAATGAAGCTTTCTACTGGTGAAAGAATTTTCTAAATCGGTTCAGTAGATCTAGAGATTTTTAAATTAGTCTGAGCGACAGGCTATATTTGATTGTGATTAATAATATTTTTAATGCGATTTATCAATATTTGTCGATCAAGTCCGAGAAAAATGGGCTGATACATTGATTGGTAGAGACTGAGAGTCTACCAGGAGAACAGAAACATGAAGAAAAGAAGTATATCCGGAGATGGAGTCGAGTTTGGTTTAGAAGTTTAAGAGAAAGTTCCAGAAGATAAGAAACATGAAGAAGTAGATCGACAACCAGAATTGATTACCAAAATCTAAATTAACGTGAGCGAAGCCGGGATAGTATGACTTGTAAGCCTCTGATGGTAAGTTACAGATATTGTAACAAGTACAGTCAACGCTATCTAGTGACGAGAGGAAGAATTAGTAGTAGTTAGTAGCGCCATCTAGTATCGACTAATCTTCTCGAAAGCTTGCGTCGAATGGAAGTTTCTCGTCGCTTCGGGAACAATGAGTTCGAAAGTCGATTGTTCTGGAAGATTCTCAACTTATCTGGAACTGTATGGAACATTCCAAAAACGTCTTCCGTGCTATATAAAGAGCGGTCGGGTTCTTCGTGAGATATGCCTGGCTGAAGGCTATAGTTTGGTCTGCACAGGATCGCCCGGTTAAGCAGTGGTCAATCACTTGGATTGAACTGCGAGACAGTTTCGATTAGGAAGCGATACCGAAGCGATTAAAACGAAAATAGTGCGAAGTAATAAAGAGTGATTAATTAAAGTCAGCTGCTTAAATAATTAATCCCTGAACCCCAGCTCGTAACAATATGTTAACCCGACACACTTTTTCAAGTACCTAGCTATGATTGGATAAGTTTCTAAACCAACTTATTGTAACCCCAAGTCAAAATATCCTCACTTCTTCTGCCTTTCAACCTGTACGAACATAAAAAAACCTACTTACATTTTAAGACTAAAATCCATTCACGAAAAAACTAATTTTGATTTACAACCAGCCCCGAAGTAAAAGTGTTCTTAAAATCTCGATACATAACGACATATCGTTCTATAAAAAAAACTTCTAAAATTTAGTACACGCGTAAAAATTTACGATATTAACGTATCCCAATTTAAGGGTGACTTTGGCGTGTAAAATTGTATAATAAAGTAAGATTTTCAATTTACCATGATTTTATTGGCTGTATGTGGGAAGAGCATAACCTATTTTATTTTGTTATGAAAAAGCTTTTATGGGACGCTTTTCTTAAGATACCCGTACGATCAAAGTCTTTTGATGGTATAGAAATATTTCGGTTGTTAAACATCCAGATCTATCATAAAACCAGCTACCAGCAATTACTGTCCCACTGCAGGGTAAAGGTTGTTTTTAGGTAATTCATCTATGTTTGCAATATTTGTAACTATGTGAGAACCATGTTCCTATTTATCAAATGAATGAATTTACCTGTTAGTGCTTGTAATACTTTATACCTATACGTAGGGTAGCAGTGTTAGTCATGGTGCCTCGTTTTCACGTATATGAATTAATGCATGTATGTAAGTGTTGTAAAACACTTTTTTTTAAGAGTAAGTATGGAGTTTCTTCTCCTTTCTTCTCCATAACAAGCTACTTTTCCGAATTGACGGTAGAATCAATTATTACTACTTTTAAATTAAAATTTTTGACGTTCAAAAGTGCTGCTTGATAGCCTAATTGAAATAAATAATTTAACTTCGACTTTTTTGTGATGTTTTACGATTTTGCTCACTGCAACATGGTAACCACAGCCGTCCTACCAAGAATGTACCGACAACGAACAATTTCTTTATCCGTATGTCCGTACGTCACGTCCTAGGCGACCACTGAAAATCAGCGCCGTGCTGTGGGTCTCCCACGGCACAGCATTATGCTGGGTGGAAGCCTTCTTGCCACAGTCACGACATACATCTGCTTTTACTTATCAATCATCCTACTACACTCTTTGTGCTGTAGCATGGTGCGGGTGACAGTTTCAATAACATTTTTTACGCATATTTATACGTATTTTTTGTAGTTTAACGTTGTACGGGACGGACGTGATCGTCCAAGACCGACAGGCAATCAGGAGGTTGTAAGGCTCCTGCTTGAACGCGTTGACGCCCCTTGCACCTATTGTTCAGTTGTCATCTGGTAACTATGGACCTTGGAGACACTTGAAGGCTGCCAAGTAGGTTGAGGTGAAAAACGTGATGTCCAGGTTAAATAAAAACTATTTGTTCATGGCCAGAAGCGATGTTCCTTCATGGTCCTCGATGCGCAATGATGCGTGGAAATACTTTAAGTGAAATAATGGCTACGAAATGTTCACGCGCCTGCGCACTATTAAAGAAGCGAACTCGACTGCGACGAGGACCACAACATTCCGACCGCAAAAACTTTTATTTTCAAAATAATATACGCTAAGACTCGTAGCTTGAAACTGACAGGAACTACCCTTCCACTGGACCGATTCTGGTGAAACTTGTACTTTTGGATAGGTCTCGAGGAGACCTTCCCTCCGGTCTTTGATCCAGGTCCCTAGCCCCTACCATCAGGGAGTTCTCGTAAGGAGAACGTCGAAGAAAGGGAATTCCCGCCAGTTTGAAGCTTTACAATCGAGTTTCTCCTAAAACTAGACATGTTAGCTCTAGGGTACCAGCGAGGGACTTGGAGCCCTCCTACTGGGCCGTTGACACACATAAGTGTTACAGTTATATTCAAAACATTCAGGCGTACAGCCGCGAAATGGTGCGAGAAGTTAGCTTATGCCCCTGATCTTGGCACATAAACTCGATTCCTACTCAGACCGCTGGGTGGATTTTCAAGTTACATTCACACCCGGGTAGCCCTCGTGATGGGCTATCCCAAGGTAGAAGTCCGGTAGCTACATGTCCAACCCCCGATGAGTTATCGTTTGTTACAAGTTTGTTTACATAGCAAATCCATGTAACCTCGCACCATATCAGGTCGCTTAACTCCTCAACCACCAGAGCTAAGCTCCTTCCGGAAGTGTGGTTGGGTAGCTGGAAAACTAGGCTGTCTGACGGCGGTACCCTGATGGGTGTACCACCAGCCTTTCCGCAGCTTAAGGTGCCGGGAAGCGGCCGAATACTAAATTTTACGTCGTCTCACAGCTTTAATGTGTCTGTGTGCGTTACATACCCCTATATACTAGCTCTGTGTCATGACTGAGTGTAGGCGCCTGCCTGAGGGTCCACGAAGGTAATGCTTCAGACAGCATATCTATAGCTGACCAGGCACCAAATGTCCCTGGACGCAGTGACCCATCGGCAGACGCATAGAAACGTCCATGCCGGCATACACAGACACATCCTCTCAAGTAAGTGACGCCTATGTACTAGAATTACATAGGCGCTATCTATATAGGAGCCTAGACAGAATTCTAGGTCACCCAGAAGTGCTAAAAGGCTTGTATCGAACTTTCTGAATACTTACTTGAGCAAAAATGTATGCATATCTGCATTTTCAGAGTGAAACTGTATTAAGACTGGCCATGTACTGCTATTATGTATAATTTCTCAGTCATGGTATCCAGCTATCTTATCTAGAACACCTAGATGATGTTTCCTAACAAAACAATTACGTGTAAGGAAATAATCTGATTGGTAGGTGAATATAATACCTATAGCACTACTTGATACCCTGCCAATTTTGGGGGGTCTAAAATAAGTAAACAAAATATTTTTATTTCCTTAAAACTATACATTTATCATATATCTAAGGTACCTTATGCATAACTCTAACACATAAGCGCTATATGCGCACTCTAAACTATGTAAAAGCCCCCAAATCATGAGTTGAAAGTTATCAAAATTCTACAATAACTGGTTTTAGTATAAATATAAGGTGCCGCCCTCTTACAGGTCATTGTGAACTAAACGCTCGTTGATGATGGTTGTGTTTTACGGAGTTAAATACTTGTTTCTTTCCGTAATAACACAATCAGTATGCATATTAAAGCTTCTAATTTATTGTTATTAGACTATATAATTCTATTACCTACTGATAGACACATAAAATATAATTTTAGTGTCTCAAAAACATGAGCAAAATTAGTTACGAGCTTTACTATAAAAGGTTTTTTCACCTACCGACATCGCTTAGTATGCGATGGCGCTCTGGGGTGAGCAGACGTGTGTCTGTCAATACTATTTATATTTTACATAATATGACAACCTATCTAAAAGGTGACGTATCGTCGCGAACAAACGTCATACCATAGTTATACCATATAGCATAGTTGCCTGTATGACGTTAAACTACAAAAAATGCGTATACGTATACTCGTATGCGTAATTTTTTTTATTGGTACTGTCACCCGCACCATGCTACAGCGCATAGAGTATAGGTACTCAAATTTGGTATTTTATTTTAATCTTACTTTTCTTTACTAACATAATTTAAGTACTTACTAATATTATCGTTAAGGGTTTAATATACGGAAAAAAATTGTATGTCGTTTTTGTGGTGTATAAACACTTTTCTTTCTTTCTTTCTTCTCAAATGGACTTCATAAATAGTCAGTGTCAGTCCAGTCAGTCAGTGCAGTTATTCGTCTGTGGTCGTGCAGCCCAATAACCACTATCCCCTATAGCCTACTTTATAAACTCTCAAATTGAATTCAGTTCATAATACGCGGTTATAATATTTAACTTGCTCGACAAAAGACCAATTAAAAGTTGTCGCACTTCAATCAGTGTGGTTAGCGCCACAGTACAGGATTAGTTCAGTAGGCTAACTCTGTGTAAAGTTCTTATTTCGTGTCAGCACGAGTTACTTTACAAGAATATATTTACTTATTGAGTAGGGATGAAGGTGCCCAACGAAGATACTTTGAAACTTCTGGACGTTGTAGTCCAAAATGTAAGGGATTGACAAGCGCAAATAAAATGCCACAAACATTTAGAACTTTTGTCATGCGTAATCGCTGATAGAAACTCACTTTGTGTAGACTCTTCAAAGTAAACTGAAATAGGGTAGTTTACTGAAAATTAGTTTTGTTTTTTGTGCGTCAGGTAGATTAATAAAACGTATTGGACACGTATTTTTCTTTTGACACGTTAACATAAAGGGTCGACGATATAATGCGTTGAAACATCGTGTGACGTCACGCCGCTAGTACGCTTTATACTGCCTTAGTCACGCCCCCACTCCTGAACTTTCTATGTATATTTTTATTGATTTGGTAAAGCAAAAAATACGTGTCCAATATTATTTGATAATCTCACTGACGGACTACATAGAATTATCATTTTCTACCCAGGAAACATCCCAATTTTAGACCCGCTACTATTCTAGGCCAACCTAATCTAGATTGCCATCGACTCGCCAAGCCGAGACTCGACTGTTTCTTCAAATAAAATAATTTATATCATCACTCTGTCCCTCACAAAATCCATCCATCTCTTCATTGCTCATTCTATCCCTTTCAATCCATCAACATGAATTCTCTCTAAACCACATGCGTTTTATCTCTCCCCATCACTCTCACATGCCTAATCTTTTAAAAGTAATTGATTATCTGCTTGAAGAAGCTCGTGGCTAATTAATAACAGCTACACGGGTCGATCATCAAGGTTAAGCAACGCTTTCCGAGGTCGGTCCGTGGATGGGTGACCATCTTTATATAGCGAGTTTCCTCCGTGCCTCGGAAAGCACGTTAAGCCGCTGATCCCGGCTGTCATTTGAAAATCTTTGATAGTAGTTACGGGTAGTCAGATGCTTGAGATCTGACACCAGTCTGGTCAGGTGGTATCGTGTTATCCAGTTATTGGGTTGTGGAGGTCAGATAGGCAGTCGCTCAATGTAAGACACTGGTACTCAGCTGAATCCGGTAAGACTGAAAGCCGACCCAACTAAGTTGTGAAAAAGGCTGGGTAAATTGATTCTCTGCTTACAATTTACTACAAATGTTAACACTCTTGAAAGGAATATATTTGAAGAGTGATTTCAATAAATTTAAAATATTCGCCTTTGGATATTGTTTTATAAGTTGGGACCAAGTTCGTCTGACTTAACATTCAGGATTAAGTTAAGACCAGATTAGTAAAGTCTAGGTTCCAAGTTTATGTAGGGCAGTGTCTTAACTTGTGTAGTTAGTCAAACTGCGTTACCATGGGATCTCCTCAATAGTTACAGGTAGCCAGTAGTTCGAAAGTCTGACAATGAGCTTAGAAATTTAGTCTTCACACATTGTGAACCTAGAAGGAGCACTATCTTTAATATCACCAAGCAGCATTGCGATTTTATGGACAACTGAATATAGACACCTGTATCTAACGGTGAAATACAGAGATACATAGAAAACAAATTACCACCAAGCATTCGTATATTCTATGATTAATGCATTTGAAATTTTAATTCATGTACTGACTGGCAGAGTACAATCTAAACTATTGAGTCTAAAAGCACGCAATTTGTCACAGGAGTTCAATAGTAATGAAAGTGAGTATAAAGTAGAGATGCTGCGAGTACTCGCTTTTATACGGCATTCGGCATTACTCAATTTTTTTTTGTTATTCGTCGAATACCGAATAATAGTGTCTATTATTCGACATTCGGCGAATAGTTGTCTAAATAAAAATAAACTTTTAATGAACAAAAAAACTATAGACTTAACAATAATTAAACTTTTATGAATCTAAAAAACTAAACAAAATAAAAGTTAATAAGTTAAGTAATATAAAAGTTAGCCAAAAATCAGTGATGTTGAAGTTAATTAGTTAGGCTTTTTAATTAATAATTTAATATTGAAAGTCCAAAAGGGGCAGATTGTGGAGCAAAAAACTGTTTTTTTTCGCACGAAGGCATCACTTCTGTTGCGTTTTTTTCATACAATACATCAAACCTGCCTCAGAAAATAGTATTTCCTCATTGTTTTTTTTTCTCATAACCTTAATTTATTTTTAAATACCAGTAATGATTGGTAAGTTCTAGACTTATTATTATTTGAAAAGAAATAACCAATTTTTATAACACTTTTTTATGTCGAGTAACCCCCCCCCAAATACTTGAATATTCTGCATTACAGAATATTTGACTATTTATTTTAATATAAATTTATTTTAATATTCTGAATTACAGAATATTCGACTATTCGCCATAGGGAACGGCAATTAATCGGTATAAGACTATTCGCTATAAAAACTATTCGCGGTATCTCTAGTATAAAGGAAAGATTTTTTGGCAAAGGCCTGTCATAATTTGGTCAAATGAAGAGAGAGTTTGTATGGAAAATGGTATTTTTTACCAGTGGGCAGACCCATCAGACACACGGCATATACCATATAAAAGTCAGTTAAAATAATAATAGTAAAGCAAAAAATATGCATCCACAGCGAAAGTAAGCCAGCATCAGCCAGATGAACTCCTGCGTAGTAGCCATTCAAAACAGCAAAACGTGCAACCAAAATGTTTATTAAGCGTCCAATGGGAACTTCTCATTCCGCACACGTCTGCGACTCAGTCTCTCTAATTGTTTGCTGTTTAACAAATTAGTTGTCAACACCCTGTTAATTTGTAGTCTGTATACACTGTACCTAACAGCAGTTTGTCTGTCTTTGTCAAACGGCATGTTGATGAAAATTTTCTGTTCGTTTTCTGAATCGCAGAGAAATGTGAGTTCAGACATGGTAAGTTCTACAAGAGTGACAAAATCTTTCTTTCAAAAAAATACAATCGACTTCCAAATTAAAACACGGAAGACGGTGTTCCTGTATTCGTTCCTTCGTTTTTTGACACCGGCTTCCGAATTTGAAGTTAATTTTCATTTTGTAGTGTTTTCATTTGGAAGTCGGTTGTTATTTTTTACATATTTTTTTAAACTTGTATTTGTGGTACATAATGGATCAGAGCAGTGGTGGCCCAGTGGTATCGGCCGCGACTTACAACTTGTAGGTCATGGGTTCAAGCCCAGGCAGGCGCTTTACTTTGTGTAAATTATTTCTTCACCACTGCTCTCAAAAACGGTGAAGGAAAACATCGTGAGGAAACCGGCATGCCCTAGAACCAAAAATTCGAAGACATGTTCAAGACATGTGACATCCACCAACCCGCACTGTGCCCGCGAGGTGGATTACGGCCCATTCCCTCTCACAGAGAGGAAGCTTGTGTCCCAGCAGTGGGAACATTAATAGGCTGATGATGATGATATAATGGATAAGTTCTTTATTTAGATACCTATATTGCCAGAATAGATTACCCGAAAAAAATTAAACTTGAACAAAACTGGTGGAATGAGAGTGTACCAGGGTGAACTGTACATATCTGCGTTTATGTATATGTTATTAAATGGTGTAAACAATGAACAGTCATGTGATTGCAGCAATCCCGAGAGATTTGCCGTCATTTATTGAAGAGTTTTGTTCTATATCTCCAAAGTTATTTATCAGATCTTAACTAAATTTAAATAGAACCACAACAGCAGCTTTCAAATAAAGAAGAATCATCAAAATCGGTTCACCTAGTAAAAATTCTGAGGTAAAACACTTAAAAAATATATATATATACAGTCGAATTGAAAACCTCCTCCTTTTTGAAGTCGGTTAAAAATTAAGTAAAGATGGTTGAATAACAATTTTTTTTTTTCTTTTTCCATATACGTATATATACGTAGAATTGATAACCATAGCGGTAGACGTGTTCTTGAGTGGGACGTCCTCAGACCAGGTGAATTGTCGATCTTTGCATGGTGAATAATAGAAGCAGGATTAGAGGCGTGCGATTGGAGAGGCCCCTGTCCAGAAGTGAACTGCCATGGGCCAG
The DNA here is from genome assembly GCA_949775005.1 of Orthosia gothica. Classification (NCBI taxonomy): domain Eukaryota; kingdom Metazoa; phylum Arthropoda; class Insecta; order Lepidoptera; family Noctuidae; genus Orthosia; species Orthosia gothica. Next base: position 10,129,615 of record OX459040.1, on the reverse strand, counting down.
TGAGATTAATGAAACAAAAAATCTAAATTGCAGAATAGGTCATGGAAGCAAACTAAAGTAATTTTTTTGGGACAGTCCCACCGCACTAATCCCAAACCACTGCAACTCCTGAAAGCCAGAATCAACAGTGACGACCACCAGAAAAGCGCCGAGGCAATGAAGCTCGAAGAATTCCCGGAGAATGAATTTAACTGTCTTGGATCCCGCAACGAAATTAATCAGAAAATAATAAAGGAGGAGTAGGAAAAAAATGTTTTCCACTTCCCTCCATATCAAGCAGGAGACAGAACAAACAAGGCCAATAGGCACAAAGGGTCGCTTGCAACTGGGATAAGCCCGGTTGCCTAGCACCACGGATAAAAATTAACATTAATAATAATGGGTCTTAACATTGTGAGCTTATATATTTGATTCCAATAATAGGTATGGCAAAAACGCTTGCACGCACGGTTATTTGTTCTAGTTTCAATAACTCCGGATGCAGCCTGTACATTATCCAACATAATATTGCGTTCATTTTGCCAAAGACTACACTCCCGTAAGATATGATGTGCAGATTGTACATATTCGCCTACGGAAACAGAACATTGATGTTAAAGCTAAAGTTAACCATTATACAATTTTTTTACTTTATTTGTCTTGGACGTGTTTTATAGTTAATCAGTAATCTACCTTGTTGGTGCTGTGGTACCCTACCACCCTAAATCTATACTCTGGTAGAGCAAAGTGTTCTGAATTAATTTTCTTCAGGAAATTATCTGTAGCCATAATAAGGAATGTGGCTTATATGAGACTTATTATCAATGTAAAAGACAAAAAAAAAGATTCCGATGAATTGAGAACCTCCTCCTCCTTTTTACAAGCTTTTATTTAACTTGCAATGTGTGTATGTATACGTAACTATATATATAAGTGTGTTCGGGTCAAATCTTGCAACTGAATTTAAAAGCTGTTATCCTCCAGCGCTTAAGATGTAATTTTGCATACACGTTTAGTTTGGTTGACAATGCATGGTTAGCTAAGTGACGTTATTCTAAATTATGCTAGTATTATATTATCTGTGTTCTAAATCAAATATGGCGTACGGTTCGAGATGGCGGACTAGTTCTTTTTTTGTGCACTGCCATGATATGGATATCAAATGAAAGGGTTTTCTGAGAAGAATTCGAAAAAAGAACTAGTGCATTGAAATTTTTATTTTTTATTTTGGTTAAAATACGGATGTTAAAAACATAATATCTACCTACTCCTTCCAAAAAAACAGGCGTGATGTTACATTATAATTTACATACATTTCCAAAGTAAACATTTATCTTCCTTACACTACATTAAATCTACTTACCAATAACAAAATGCTCTTCCGCATACTATTTCGATCACGGAAGGGTAGAGAAAATAAAAAGTTATTTTTACTATCGTAATGTGGGTAGGTACAAGATGCGTTTGAATTTAATTCGGCTAGTGTAAATGATCTGTTTGTTTAATGCACCGATGTGGAGGGTATTTTTAGATTTTATGTTTTGGGGCCATAGAGTAGCTGCATCGTAGACGAGACTAATCTTAAGAGTAAGGAAATGCAAACGTTTGGTTTTGAGCGTAGAAAAAGTTTTATATAAATAGTCGAAGTTTACGTTATCTATACTTCTATTTTTATACTTATAATATTATAAAGACGAAAGATTTGTATTTTTGTATGTTATAAATAAACTTAAAAACTACAGGACCGATTTCAAAAATTCTTTCACCGTTGGGAAGCTACACTATCCCCGGGTGACATAAGCTACTTTTTATCCCTGTATTCCTACGGGAACGGGAAATACGCGCTGGAAACCGCGAGGAGTCCGCTAGTGGTTACCTTTATTAATCGACAAGCGGACGCCTCGCGGTTTCACCCGCGTATTGCCCGTTCCCGTGGGAGTACAGGGATAAAAAATAGCCTATGTCACCAGCGGATAGTGTAGCTTCCCAACGGTGAAAGATTTTTTGAAATCGGTCCAGTAGTTTTTATTAACTTTATTCGTTACATACAAAAGTACAAATCTTTCCTGTTTATAATATTACTAGCTTCCACCAGCGGCTTCGACCGCGTGAATGTCAAAAATTCTCCCAAGGGAACATATTCTCGTGATAATGAGTATCCTATGTGCTATTCCAGACTATAATTTATCTCTATACCAAATTTCATCCAAATCCGTCCAGCAGTTTGAGCGTGAAGAAGTAACAAACATACACACTCACAGACTTTCGCTTTTATAATATTAAAATATTAGTGTGATATAGTTTATAGTACATATAGTATAGATATAGATGGACTGCTCTTTCGAATGAATTTTAGTTATTAAATACATTGCAAGCGAAAGAAATTAGAAAGGAAAAACAATCGACACAGTGTCCCATCTATATCATAATCTTTGACCAACATTTGATCACAGAGCACTCAAGCTCCATTGCAGTCATAAACGCAGAAGCGATTCTTTGATCATTACGACGTTGAGCAGATAGTGGTTGACTGGTCGAGTCTTATTTGATTCTAACATAATATCCCGCTGGGCTACACTTTTGATGTGGTGGCAGTATTTTATATGGACTCTGATTAAAGGAAAACGCTTCAGAATGATTGTTTGTTGTTTTTTTAAGTACCCAAGTTCTTGTTTTTTGGTGTATATTGCTATTTTGGTTAAAGAATGCAATGAAAACTGAAACGATACTTACAAAGAACGAGTAGATTGAATTTAGTTTTCTTAAAAAAGTACGTAGTGCTCTCTGTTTTCAGATGGCTGAGATATTACCAGCTCGTTGGTCTAGTCAAACCACGCAAGCAACAGACTCTTACAATTGCTACTGCAGAGCTTGAGGACCTGGCTCCGATGCCCGGGTCAGCGTGTCAAGGTGGTTTGGATATTTCCATCTGGAATTTAGCAGTAGCAAGCCGGCTTCTAGATATTCGGTTGATGCCATGAGTCTCTCCCCCTATAAAATGGAACTTTGACTATGAACTATCCCACCTGATGGCTAGCGATGATGTGGTCGACGACGAAGCACAAAATAATAAATTTAAAGGCAATAATAATTGATTCTAACGTCTATCGGAAAAGTAGCTTGTTATGGAGAAGAACTGACAAGAAACTGCACACAAACTCTTTCAAATAAAAGTGTTTGACAATATTTACATACATACATTAATTCATATACGTGAGGACGATGCACCCAGACTAACACTCTATACGTATATTACGTATAGATGTAAAGTATTACAAACCCTTACAGGTAAATTCATTCATTTGATTAATAGGAACATGGTTCTCACATACTTGCAAATATTGCATACATAGGTGAATTACCTAATTGAAGGAACAGTGTGTGAGTTAATTTCTTAAACAAAAAGAGAAGAATAATAAAAATAAAATATAACAATACTATAATTATAAAAATATAACTATACTATAATAATATATATTATATAGATTAACAAATTTTGTCTACACTAAAGATTGCCGTATGGAGCAGGACCAGCATGTTTCCAAGCATTCTTAAATTGAATGTATTCATCTTCTAAACATATAAAAGAAGAAAGTGACTGACTGACTGACTGACTGACTGACTCACTCACTGACCATCAACGCACAGCCCAAACGGCTGAAGCTTCAATCATGAAACTTGGCATGGTGGTTCCTTTGGTAGTGTAGGTGAGCACTAAGAAAGGATTTTTGGAAATTCCACCCCTAAGGGCATGAAATAGGGGATGAAAGTTTGTATGAAATTCCGTCAGTTTTAAAGTCAGGATCTTCATATTTTGGGTTTAGCCTGAAGATTAAAAAATAATTTTCATGTTTCCCAGGGATTTTGAAAATTCCACCCCCATGAGGGTGAAAAGGGGGATGAAGTCATGGGAATAATGAAATCGTCTAGAGACTTGAAATTTTGCACATTTATACTTTATACTGTGCAGGCATCCACTAATAAAGGATTTCTGTGAATTCCACCCCTAAGAGGCTGAAATAGGGGATGAAAGTTTGTATGAAAGTCGGTCAGGATTGAAGTTCGGATCTTCGAACTTAGGGTTTGGGCTGAAGATGAACATCTATCTTCTTCTATCTAAACATATAAAAGAAGAAAGTGACTGACTGACTGACTGACTGACTCACTCACTGACCATCAACGCACAGCCCAAACGGCTGAAGCTTCAATCATGAAACTTGGCATGGTGGTTCCTTTGGTAGTGTAGGTGAGCACTAAGAAAGGATTTTTGGAAATTCCACCCCTAAGAGCATGAAATAGGGGATGAAAGTTTGTATGAAATTCCGTCAGTTTTAAAGTCAGGATCTTCATATTTTTGGTTTAGCCTGAAGATTAAAAAATAATTTTCACGTTTCCCAGGGATTTTGAAAATTCCACCCCCATGAGGGTGAAAAGGGGGATGAAGTCATGGGAATAATGAAATCGTCTAGAGACTTGAAATTTTGCACATTTATACTTTATACTGTGCAGGCATCCACTAAGAAAGAAGAAAGTGACTGACTGACTGACTGACTCACTCACTGACCATCAACGCACAGCCCACTCGGCTGAAGCTTCAATCATGAAACTTGGCATGTAGGTTCCTTTGGTAGTGTAGGTGAGCACTAAGAAAGGATTTTTGCAAATTCCACCCCTAAAGGCGTGAAATAGGGGATGAAAGTTTGGATGTTTGTTTGTTTGTGTTGTGTTGTTGTTGTTTGGGTTTGGAAGTATGCTGGTGTTGATTTGAGGGAGAATTGCTTTTCCCATGGACAGTTCTATGTAGCGTGTTCACGTGTTATAAATCTTATATAAACATCTAAACATATTAATATCTTTTTCTTCTATTATTATCTACACATATAAAAGAAGAAAGTGACTGACTGACTCACTCACTGACCATCAACGCACATCCCAAACGAAATTCCACCCCTAAGGGCGTGAAACAGGGGATGACAGTTTGTATGAAAAGCCGTCAGTTTTAAAGTCAGGATCTTCATATTTTGGGTTGTCAGCATGACAGTATTACTGGCTGCTGATTTTCGTCAAACATTTCCAATAGTTCCGCGAGGAACAGGTGCGGATGAAATTAAGGCGTGTTTTAAGAAGTCCTCACTCTGGTCTTCAGTAAAAATACATAAACTATCCAAAAATATGAGAGACTTAAAGGGTGAAGTCACTGCTGGTAATTTTTCGGCACTATTACTAAAACTCGGAAATGGTATTTATGCAGAAAATGATGGTATGTTTACCAACTGACCTTTGCACTGTTGTAACAACAGTTCCAGAGTTGATAGATAAAATTTATCCGGATGTTGCTTGCATATAAAACAAATCTTTGGAATGGTTGTGCGAAAGGGCAATAACATGTTTTTGAAATCATTTGAAGGCGATGAAATGCACTACAGGTCGATTGACACTGTAGTAAATCCAGACGAGGCCTGTAGAGTTCTTGAACACTCAAAACCCATCAGGTTTCCCTTACCATAAGCTTTTACTGCGTGTTGGTACAGCAGTAAGGTGGCTGAGAAATTTAAAACCCCCTAAACTTTGCACTGGAACTAGGATACAAGTCTAAGCTTTGTCGCGTAATGTGGTAGTAGCAACTATTTTGACCGGACCTTCTCAGGGCGAAACTGTGTTCATACCACGAATTCCATTGATTCCTAATGATCTTCCCTTTGAATTCAAGAGACTGCAGTTTCCTTTAAAAGTCTGCTTCGCCATGACAATTAATAAGGCTCAAGGACAAACCCTGAAGTATGCTGGTGTAGATTTGAGGGCGAATTGCTTTTCCCATGGACAGTTCTATGTAGCGTGTTCACGTGTTAGCTCATCAAATAGTCTGGTAATATTGGCGCCGACATCCAAAATGGTTAAAAATGTTGTTTACAAGGAAATACTACAATTTAATTACTTACTTATGATTATGATTACTTATTATTAGTCATGGATAAACAGATAAATAATGAAGGGATAGGGACAGGACAAAAAATGTAAATTTAACAGCACTTTAATCAATAAGTTAAGAGATCAGGACCTCACAGTGAATGATGGTAATATTTTGTATGATGAAGTTTTTTCAGTGGTTCAAAAAGATTTCAATTCAATTTTTAAGAAGCAAACTAAAACTATATGCCCTAAGTTTTTATTCAGTGACTGGGCGACTACAGGACTTAGAAAAAGTAGGGAAAGACTTTACGAACTTTACGGCCTTAAGCCTTTTATTAATACTGAAACGTTTAATAAGTATGTTGCTACTTACTCAAGAATTTTTAAAAATACATGTAAGGCAGCTAAGGCCTTGTACATTAGCAATAAGGTTAAATTTGCAGAAAATAAAATCAAGACGGTTTGGCAAATTATAAACAATGAAACGAACAGGAATAAAAGAAATAATAATGATTACACACTTGAGACCACACACGGACTTATTAGAGATAACAAAACAGTTGCTCAAGAGTTTGTAAATTTCTTTACCAACATCCCAATTAAAACTACTGAAACCTTAAATTCTTCGCCCTCGCTAGCTTTTGGATTATTAAACGCGAACGTTTCAGCCTGCCCCAATGAATTTAACTTTTCACATATAAACCCCTTAACAGTAATAAAAGCTTTTAAGCAAATCAAGATAAAACCGACCGAAGATCTATGGGGAATGTCCATCAAAGCTTGTACCTCTATTATTCAGACTATAGCGCCGTACTTAGCTTTGATTTTCAATTTGTGTGTGGATCAAGGAGTCTTTCCGGATCTAATGAAATATAGTAAGGTTATACCACTTTTTAAATCCGGGGACAGTAAAGACACAAATAATTATAGACCAGTATCCGTGTTGCCGGTTTTCAGCAAGGTATTTGAGAAGATAATGCTAAATCAAATGCTCATTCATTTTAATACGAATAACATCTTACATGATAAACAGTATGGTTTCACCAAAGGACGTTGTACAACTGACGCTGGTGTCACCCTATTAAAACACATATTTAATGCGTGGGAAGAGTCGCAGGATGCCATAGGTATCTTCTGCGACCTGTCGAAGGCGTTTGATTGCGTTAATCATGAAACATTACTTCTGAAACTTGAGCATTACGGGCTAGGTCAATCAGCGTTAAGTTTGATTAAATCTTATTTGAGTGATAGACAACAATTAGTTCAAATAAACGGTGTGAATTCGTCGGGGTTAAATGTGAAAATGGGGGTACCCCAGGGCTCAATTTTAGGTCCTTTCTTATTTTTAATATACATAAACGATTTACCCCATTTATTCGAAGGCAAACTAAATATGGTGTTATTTGCTGATGACACATCTTTAGTTTTTAAAGTAAATAGACGTACTTGTCAGGTTGACGACGTAAATAACGCGCTACGGCAGGTTCAGGATTGGTTCACTGCCAATAATTTAGTATTAAATGGTAAAAAAACCAAATGCGTAAAATTTTCGTTGCCAAATGTCAAAAGTACTGATTGTGACATTATATTAAACAAGGAGAAGCTCGAATTCGTCGATAAAACGGTTTTCCTGGGGATCACGCTAGACTCAAGGTTACAATGGGGTCCTCATTTAGTATCACTTGCGGGGCGGCTGAGTTCGGCAGCTTATGCTGTCAGAAAGATTCGTCAATTTACTGATGTGGATACCGCTAGGCTAGTCTATTTTAGTTACTTTCATAGTATAATGTCTTACGGTATCTTACTATGGGGAAGGGCTGCAGACATTGAGTCTATTTTTATTCTGCAAAAACGAGCCATCAGAGCGATTTACAATCTTCGCCGCCGTGATTCTCTAAGGGAACTGTTTAAGGACATTAACATCATGACGGTTCCTTGTCAATATATTTATGAAAACATTATGTACGTGAGAAAGAATTTACATCTTTTTAGTAAAAACGGAGACAGACATAATTACATTACTAGAAATAGGGACCAATTAGTTCAACCAGGTTTCAGACTGGCAAAAGTGGCCTCATCTTTCATGGGGTACTGTACAAAATGTTACAATAAAATTCCTCCCCATATTCTAGAACTGAATGAGACGAAATTTAAAAATTGTATAAAACGCACACTATGCAGGCAGGCATATTATAAGTTGGGGGATTATATCACTGATAAAAATGCTTGGCTCAATGCTAGTCCTGCTCCACAACCACTAGGGCGCAAAAACAAATGATATGTTTATGTTTGTGTTGTATAGACTCGATTTCTTTTAGTATTGTATAGCTGCACAGCACGTGTGTGGGTACTATGTACCCAACTGTAAATCTACCATTTGCTGTACCTATGTGTCGTTCGTTGACTTGTGTGTGCCCTGGCGGTTGAGTGTGTCATGCTCTCTCAAATGTCTCTCTGATGGTGGCGCGTGTGTTGGATCATTCAGTTCCCTTCATGATGGTTGAGCTGGGTGGTGCCGATTCATGCGTCATGTTCGTGAACGGGCGCCGTCAGTTGGGATTGGTCATAACTCAACTGCTTCGGATGTTGATGTTTTTCTGGTACCTATTGTATAACTGCACAGACATGTGTGAGTACTTTTAATACTTTATACCTTTACATAGTGTAGTGTGTAGTGCTATTCTGGGTGCATTGTCCTCACATATGTGAATTTATTAATGTATATGTACTCATGTACCTAAATATTGTAAAAATCTTTTTTTTTTTTTAAAGTGTAAGTATGGAGTTTCTTGTGCATTCTTCTCCATAACAAGCTACTTTCCGAATGCACGGTAGAATCATTTTTTTTTTAAAAGAGTAAGTATGGAGTTTCTTGTGCATTCTTCTCCATAACAAGTTACTTTCCGAATGCACGGTAGAATCAACTTGTATTCCATTTAAATTTAAATTGTGACATTCAAAAGTGCCGCTTGGTGGCCCAGTTGAAATAAATATCTTTTTGTCTTTTGTCTTTTGATAGAGCGTATTGATTTAAAGTAGGTAAGTATAAGTCTGTCCTAAGAAACACTTTCATATTACATTATTTTTAACATAATTATTTTTTACTTTTTCTCTACATACTGTTAAAATATGGTAAGGAGAAGCATGTAGTCTACGCGTGCGAAGCCGCGGGCAAAAGCTAGTCTTATTTGTAATAAGCTTGTTTACGCAGTGTGCTTTTAACAAAAGTTTTAGTTTTTAATATCTCACAAGGTAATTTTTAGGGTTCCGTACCCAAAGGGTAAAAACGGGACCTACTATTACCCTATTACTAAGATTCCGCGGTCCGTCTGTCTGTCTGTCTGTCTGTCTGTCACCAGGCTGTATCTCATGAACCGTGATAGCTAGACAGTTGAAATTTTCACAGATGATGTATTTCTGTTGCCGCTATAACAACAAATACTAAAAACAGACTAAAATTAATATTTAAGGGGGGCTCCCATACAACAAACGTGATTTTTTTGCTGTTTTTTGCCATAATGGTACGGAACCCTTCGTGCGCGAGTCCGACTCGCACTTGGCCGGTTTTTTGATTTAATTTCTTACCCCATGAAAGAAGTGTGTACTTTAGCTAATCTATAAGATGGTTGATCTAACTTATCTATATTTCTAGTATTACAATTGTGCCTGTCAGTAACTTTACTAAAGAGATGTATATTTTTCCTTACATACATTAGGTAATTACTTATGAAATTGGCGTTTTGTAAGGAAGGAACATAAAGCCATTTTTATTTTAATATAATATACACTTGAGAGCAATAAAATCGCACACCTTGACTTTTTTTTGTTAAGGCAGTTTTTTTCATGATCTGTCATGAAAAAAACTGCCTTAACAAAAAAAAGTCAAGGTGTGCGATTTTATTGCTCTCAAGTATATTTATTTTATCATTTATTTTATTTCATTGCTATGTATGCACTTTTGCCATCTCATAGGTAGCATTGATCCCTTTACTAAAACAACTATTCGGACGGGAATCAATAAAATCTTTCAAGGAGCTTTGGACATCGGAGTTGATTTTTTTCCAAATTATCCAAATTTCGAAAAAAATGGTAATCTGTTGGAGCAAGGTCCGGGGAGTACGGTGGATGTCTTAGATATTCCAATTGAAGCTGCTCTAATTTGGTAGCCGTCTGTTATGCAGTGTGTGGTCTAGCGTTGTCCTGAAGCAGCAGTGGCCTAGAGCGATTGACCAGCCTCGGCTGTTTAGCAGCTAGCTTTTCCATCATGGTTTGCAGTTGCTGACAATAGACAGCCGCCGTAATCGTCTGCCCAGATTTAAGAAAGCTGTAGTGAACGACACCGGCACTAGTCCACCAAACGCTCACAAGTAATATTTTTTGAGTCAATTTTCGCTTGGGTCAGGATTCGGCTGGTTCGCCAGGGTTCAGCCATTGCGATGAGCGTTTCCGATTATTGTACAGGATCCACTTTTCATCACAGGTAATGATTCGATTTAAAATTCCTTCATTATTGTGCCGGTTGAGTAATGTAACGCAGCAGTCGACGCGCTTCTCGGTTTGCTGCGCTCAATTCATGAGGTACCTACCTTTCAAGCTTTTTCACCTTCCCAATTTGCTTCAAGTGGATTAAACAATTTTATCACTAACACCGCAGCCTGCAGCTAACTCGGACGTGGTTTGCGATGGATCCGGTACCACAATAGCCTTCAATTCTTCATTATCAACTTTTGTCTCCGGCCGTCCACGGGGCTTGTTCTGCAGGTCGTTGGAAACCGTTGGAACCAAAAACGCACTGTGTTTTCTTTTGCGACACCGTCGCCATACACATCATTAATCCTTCGAGCCGATGTGAGTACTATGTAACAACTGTAAATCTACCATTTAATGTATCTATTATGTCGTTCGTTGACTTGAATGTGCCCTGGCAGTTAAGAGTGTATCAAGCATGACACACTCTTAACGAGACTCTTAAGAGAGAGACATTTCAGAGAGCACACTGAAGTGTCTCTCTGCACATGTGTTGGATTATTCGGTTCCCTTCGTGATGGTTGAGCTGAGTGGTGCCAATCAGTGCGTCATGTTCGTGAACGGGTGCCATCAGTTGGGATTAGTCACAACTTGGCCGCCTCGGCCTGTTTTTTCCCGACTGCCGAAGGAGGATAATGTGTTTATCAGTCTATTTAATAAATTATTGTATTTTGGGGTTGTTTGCGCGTGCACGTCATTTTACATCGTTCTATTTCGTTATCGTTTATATATGTTTAATTTTCCAACAAGAATGATGTAACCAAATACTTGTAATTACAATTTATTGATGGAAAAGGATGTCCGTGGAGTTTCTTGCACGTTCTTCTCCATAGAGACCTACTGACGTTTGCGAATGTGCTATTTATCTTATCTTGTGGAGGGGCCGAGAAATAACCCGGACACTTTGACCCACTGGGATCTTTTGTGGTCCCCTAGATAACCTACTCGTCTTCAATCGCATTGAAAACTCTATGGAGATATGAGCCTATAGTCTTCTGGTCTTGGATATATCCAACTCCTTGGAGATTCATTCGCTTACCAGCCAGTGCATCGCATGTGCACAGAAGGTGATCCATGCGTTTCGTATGTTCCCCACACACTGCACATGGGTGTCGCGGTTATATCCATCTTTTTGAGCATGTCATTGATTCCAAAGAGGCCAGTAAAGGCCTCAAACAGGTAGCGGATATGCCCCCTACTCATATTCCAAATGCGTGCCCGTGCTTTGAACGTAGAGCCCAGGCATTTCATGGAGTGTTCCAGACCGGTATTAGACAGCCAATTTGTGTGTTGTCTATATATCTGCCTAGCCTTTGCCCAACTATGTTGGGGTCGGCTTCCAATGTTACCGGATTCAGCTGACTAACAGTGTTTTACATGGAGCGATTGCCTATCTGACCTCCACAACCCAGTAACGGGGTAACACGGTACCCCTTGGCAAGACTGGGGAATGATCACAGACATCAATGTGTTTGTTGCCTGTGATCTGCAAACTGTATACTTGAATGTGCTACTTGCTTCAATTTAGTTTTTTTTTTGTTGAACATTCTAAAGTACCTATAATGATTTAGTTGAAATTAGTTGATTATGATAATGCATCAATGCTTAGCAAACGTGGACTCAAGGGAACAATCAAATATTCTAAAACGATGCAAGAATTTCTTCTCAAACCTAAGATAATACTAATCTATACTCAAGTCTCGTTTTTATTATAATTTATTATGCTTTACCATCAGTCCATCACTTTTCCCCTTTTCGCACTTTCACCCCTTTCTTAAAACATTTTGAGTTTCCAAATTCCGTGGTAAAAGTGGTAAGCCTACTTAATTCCTGTTTACTTCAATCTATGGGATAAAGGGTAAACAATTTATAAACATCACACCATAACACAGGGGCGTCGGTTAGGGTTAGCAACTTTTATTGGAAGAAATTGAGTACATTTGGTCTGTCTGTTCGTCTGTCACCAGTGAACATGAACCGTGATAGCTAAGCAGTTGAAATTTTCACAGATGATGTATTTCTGTTGCTATAACAACAAATACTAAAAACAGAATAATATAAATAATATGTAAGTGCATACAACAAACTTTTTTTTTTGGCGTGTTTTGCGATAATGGTACGGAACCCTTCGTGCGCGAGTCCGACTCGCACTTGGCTGTTTATTCACTTCTCATTACTTTTCAATTATGACCAAAAAGACAAAAGAAATTCAACTCTATAGAATTCTAAATCAGATTCAATTAAATCGAGTAGTTTAGTATACTCTATTGCTTTTGTAAGTTATACAGTACGCCTTTGCAAAATGTAGTACAATACTTTAGATTACAGTACGATTGACAACCCTAGTGTCGCCAAACCGTTGAGAGGTCGATTTGCATTTGACAAATTTTTCAGTGTTCGCTACCCTTGAATTAATGATTTTGCGTGACGACCCCCGCCGAATAATTGAGCAGAAAATATACATTTTTGTTGTTTTTGTAAAGGTTCGTTTGTAAGCGATTAGCGGGACCGTGAGCGAGTATTTTTTTAAATTAGAAATTAGTGGTTTTGTCGATGCTTGTATATGCAGGTATACAATATGTCCGGAATTGTACTGTTACTGTAATTTATCATGTGTTGTCCTATGTACTAGACTCTGACATTATTTACGTATTGTTTTATTTATTATTATGACATTTTACACTCTGAAATTATTTTTTGATTTCAATCTATCAAAAATCAAAAATCAATATTTTTATTTCATAAAGGCCTACAAGGGCACTTATAAAACGTCGACAAAAGGTGCACGGTTCGGGTTGGTCGTTTCCTATGGAGAAGAACCGGCAAGAAACTCCATGCTTACTCTTCTCTTCTTTTCTCTTTCTGGTTATATATGACATTGTATAACATTTTAATTTATGACATCGTATGATTTTAGTGATATTTGATGACATTGTATATTTGAGTAACATATTATAAAGCTGTATAATTTAATGATATTTATGACATGGTATAATTTTATTATAATTTATGACATTCTGTAAATTGATTTACGACATGGTAAGATATAAAAAAATATATAAATATGATATAAAATAATAATTTGTGACATTATATAGTTTAAATAATAATTTTGCATGCCTAAACTGGTCAACACAGTGAACTGCGCATTCAACGAACATCTGGAAATGTGTAATTATATACTGTGTTGAGCAATAAAGATTTGAATTTCAATTTGTAGTAATAAAACTTTATAAGGCCGTAAAATACACCTAATTACAAAAATACTCAACCAACACACAAAAGATAAGATATTTTTGTATTAAGCCACAGAAGTCAATCATTAAACATAATTTCAAACGTTTTTATTACATTTCCTAAAATTCTGCAAAATGTTTAGGGATTAACTCATATTTTCGGGTGTTTTTGTTATTCTTTGAGTTTTTTTACCGCTGCGCATTTTTGCCTTAAAATTTTTGCAGAATTTTATAGCCGCCTTAGAGTTTTATTAGGTGTACCTCAAGCAGCAAGCCTCTTCAGAGGCTTTCATAGAGAAACGAACTAGTGTAACCAAGCTTGGTTGCTATTTCCCTGCAAGGCGAAGATTTGCTTCATTGGATCGGTCTCAAATTTCGTCCATGTAGGATAAAATTTGACACCAACCGGCGATTATCCCTAAGGAAAATCCCCGGCTGGTGCAGGACTATTGCAGAATATGGAGACAAAACACATTGGCTATGGGTTTGGGAGGTTTCGTAGATCGATTACCTAAAACTATAGAAGAACTATTGGCCCCTGCCTCACCACAGTTGATCTACACGGCTATAAAATGGCGGGGGATAAAATGCACACTCAATTAATGCAGCTCCCCCAATAAACTGTCGCTAGCACTTTAGTTACGTAGCAACAAGGAAGCAACATATACGGAGGTGCTTGATGTATGCCACGGCTATCAGGATAATCCCGGAAGTACGGTCAAGATCCCAGCATCTTTCTAGGTTAACTTCCTTCCTCCGAGCACGTTTGCTCTTGCGAATCTTCACTCAAGCCAGCCAATTAAGGCAAGAGAGAGGTGGGGCTCTATTCTCCGTCAGTTTTCACACCGACCAGCCAATAAAGGCAAGCCGGAAACGAAGGACAAGACTTCCCCCTGGAGATCAGGTCTGTGGGGTCCCCACTGCCCACCAGCTCGCCACAAAGCTGCCCTGCGGATTGTATCTCTCTTAGTTTGGCCACTTACCCTAGGCATGTTGCGGCAAAGTAGAATCTACAAGAAACTAAATGAACACGACTAGAATACATTGTTTTATTTCAGAGTTCCAGTGCCTTCCTTCTGGCTTCAAGATCAGATTAGTTCGATGGTACCATTTATTTGTAAGTATTGCTTCCTCATAATCGGTTAACTTTTCGATATATCTTATACCCGTAACATACTTAGCATTTAGGAGTCCCATCAGTGGCCATCTGTCGTCTTCTTCATCAGTTCCAGTTTACCAAATGATACTTTCTGAGTGCAAATAATTGCATTGTTGATGAAAATACCAAAATCGCTATATCGCCAATAATATTTGAGGAATGCCCTCGATCTCCACGATCCCATCTTCCGATCCTGACCCGATGGCCATAGGGCTTCTTGGGAAATATAACCTTTCAAACAAAAGAAGAATTTTTCAATTCGGTCCAGGCGTTTTTGAGTAATCGGGGAACATACATAAAAAAAAAAGATTCCGACGAATTGAGAACCTCCTCCTTTTTTTGAAGTTGGTTGAAAAGCCGTATTCTAAACCTTTGGGCTGTCACGACGACGCCATTAAAGAGGGACGATCGCGTATCACGCTCTGCTAACGATGAGACCTCGCCTTTACGTCAGTAACAAATGGATGACGGAATTTACGTTCTGTTAACAATATTTTATGTTTATCGTTTTAATATTAAAGGGAAATTTGTTTGCCATAACTTCCTGTAACAGGCTTTTTGTAATAAGCGCTGTTTTTGGCTCGAAAATTGAATATTAATTCTGTATTTAACTGAGATTATCTAAAAAAGTATAATAAGTAAATAATGATTATGAGTAAATAAAGGAGTATTAGCGGCTCAAAACACTCTTCATAAAAAAATACAGGAAAAACATTTTTTTTTTAGGGTTCCGTAGTAAAGAAAGAAAGAAAAAGTGTTTATTCGCCACAAAAACGACATACAATTTTTGATTTTTCCTTAAATTAAAACCATCGGTAAAATTAGTAAGTACTTAAATTATGTTAGTAAAGGAAGATAAAATAAAATACCAGTTTTGAGTACAGTACAAGGATGATGAGTAGGTAAGTACAAGCAGATGCATGTCGTGACTGTGACAAGAAGGCTTCCACTCAGCATAATGCTGTGCCGTGGGAGACCCACAGCACAGCGCTGATTTTCAGTGGTCGCCTAGGACGTGACGTACGGAAACCAAAGCTTGTTGCGTCTAATATAATACTAAAATATATAACAAATAAGTATAGAGAGATAATATAAACCACTACGTAAATATGTTGCGACTAAAATTAAAGTAGGTATCTAGACAAAATCAACGAAACACAAAGTGCGGGTACCATTGCTCTGTCCCGCCCTCATCGCACCCACACTGGCGTGGCGCTCTTATGAGAGCCTACGTGACGTCGTGCACAAGCGCGCGCGCTTAACAAGGAACCCGTACAGTTTCGCCATGTCCGTCCGTCCGCAGCTTAGCGCAGAGACTGTTGGTACTAGAAAGCTATAATTTGGCATAGATATACATATTAATCACACCGAGAAAGTGGTAAAACCAAATATTTAATAAAAAATTGTTTACCTCCTATGAACGTAAAGTGCGAATGTTTTTTTTTTCTCGTCTGTCCCATGGTATGCGTTATAGTTAGATAGGCCATTCAAAAATATTATAACCCCTCACCCGGCTGCCAGCTAAATGGTTGCCTTAGGATACGAGAAAAAAATCACAGCAGTATAACGAAATTAAAAGAAAAACTATCAAAAGTAAGAACAAGTTTATGAGTAATAGTATGAAATTTATACAATTTCGTGTTTTGTTCATATAACAACAAAAAACCCTCTTCTTAATCCGCATTATTGTGCAACTACGGAATCCTATTACTGCTCATGGCCCGACACGCACTTGGCCGGCTTTTTTATACTGTACGGATCAATCTTCTAATTCTTCTACAAAAAAAATATGTTTATATATTCAGGGGTTCATGCTGTTACAAAACCGTCTGATCTTAATCGTAATTATCCTAATAAATATTAAAAATAATAATAATAAAATGTAGCGACCGTTTATCCTCATAAACGGTTTGGGTTTGGGGCTATTAATTGAGTATGCAAGTCATCCTCTGCCATTTTATAGCCTTGAAGATCAACAGTGGTCACGCAGTTGCCAATAGTCCTTCTATAGTTTTAGGTAATCGATTCACCTCCCAAACCCATATAGTCCAATACGTTTTGTCTCCATATTTTGTCTCAATAGTCCTGCACCAGCTGGGGATTGTCCTTGGGTGCACTTGCGTAGTAGGTACGTACAGGGATAATTGTCGGTTGTTGTCACATTTCAAGATACATGTCTAACAAGGGTCTGCGAGTTGGTTTCGGCCGCTGGTACGACTTTCAAAGGTCTGGGGTAGGGTCCCGAGAATCTCAAAGTCATATCAATATTATTCTATACCAATATTATAAAGAGGAAAGATTTTTTTGTTTGTTTGTTTGTTTGTACCAAATAGGCTCCGAAACTACTGAACCGATTTCAAAAATTCTTTCACCGTTGGGAAGCTACTCTATCCCCGGGTGACATAGGCTACTTTTTATCCCAGTATTCCCACGGGAACGGGAACTACGCGGGTGAAACCGCGAGGCGTCCGCTAGTATACTAATATTTAAAATATTAGTACCAAAAATCTACACTAATATTATAAAGAGGAAAGATTTTTAGGGTTTCGTACCCAAAGAGTAAAAACGGAACCCTATTACTGAGACTCCGCGGTCCGTCTGTCTGTCTGTCTGTCTGTCTGTCACCAGGCTGTATCTCATGAACCCTGATAGCTAGAGAGTTGAAATTTTCACAGATGATGTATTTCTGTTGCCGCTATAACATATTATATTTAAGTAGGGCTCCCATACAACAAACGTGTTTTTTTGCCGTTTTTTGCGATAATGGTACGGAACCCTTCGTGCGCGAGTCCGACTCGCACTTGGCCGGTTTTTTGTTTGTTTGTACCGAATAGGCTCCGAATCTACTGGACCGATTTAAAAAATTCTTTCACCAATAGGAAGCTACATTGTGCCTGAGTGACATAGGCTATTTTTTTTCCCAAAAAGGGGTCCTGTGGGGAGGCCCACGGGAGCGAAGCCGCGGGGAACAGCTAGTATTATTATAGTATATATAGTATAATAATATTTATTATAAAAACAAATACAAAGAGGTAAAATTGAATGTTTTTAGGTTTGTAATGGGTCATCTTTGGAAGTACAGCACCTGTAGCCAAGTTGACAATCTACAATCGATAACGCTAGTAGAAAACGAATCAATGTATGGGAATGACACATCTGAACGTTAAGTCACGTGGTCAGACCATACAAATAGAAGGCGTTAACGATTGTAGAAAGAGATTCGATACGAAACGTTTGTAACTTGCCCCCCGGCAGATCCGATTACGAAAATACTTACAGATAGAAAACTAATGTTACAGTATCACTGAGTTTCATAGGCTACTTACTTGTTATTCCGAAGAAGCCTTTTCGTTTCTGCGGGAGCAAAGCTGAAGGTAAAACCACAAAGTACGTAAGCGGCGGCGCGCCGCAGACAGAGGGGCCACTCTCACTTTGACATTTCGGTTTTACAGGGAATATTGGGCAATATTGGACCGAGCTCAGTCGCGGCTGTCATGATTGCTTTGTGCAGGCGTTTGTCACGTCATTCATACATTAAGTACTGTAACGAGGTTGGTTGCATTGGATGGGTTACCTTTATTATTTGTTACAGACCGAATTTACTTTTTTGTTTTTAATTCTTTCTTTCAATTATTTTTAAGTTATAAAGGTCATTAATCTTTCAAGATGACAAATTAGAAATTCATTATCTAGGATTATAATAAATTATTTTAAGCCCATAGATGAAATCGGGAACTTGTCATAATAATAAGGTTCAAGTCATACAGCTTACAAATATGTTTCCTCCGACTGCACAGCATAATTTTCTTCTTTCTTAAGATCATCTTTAGTTTTTTGATTTTATTAGGTACCTGTTTTTCACATTTATATTTTTGTCGACCTTGGTGCTTTTTATAATTTATATTTTTAAGTGGGATCATTATTACACTATTACTACGTCTTTTTACTCTCCAATATTCATCGTATGAGGCGTAATATTAAATGTTTCGTGATATTAAATGGATATTTGATGCCCTGTCTACCCTCTAAGGCATGTAAGCATGATATGATGTATGTTTAGACGAATCTATGTATTTATGTTGGTTACTTGGGCAACCTACTCTTTTTTTTAATTAGGAATCAATATAGTAGCAACCCTAGTGAATCTGTCAAGTTTAGCTGTCAATTTTCTAAACGGCAGGAGTGGCCCTTCTGTATACTTACTATTTTGTGGTAAAACGCTAGTATTGTATAGATGAAACAAGATGAAGTCGGCATGCTTTGTCCAATCTGCACCTAAACTACTAAATTAGCATTTACAATCTGGCATGCTAGCCGTCTGGTAATCTGGCAAGTCGTGTCTGGAAACAATAAGCCCGCCATGCAGGTGTTCCGTTAATTTAGCACGGGATCTGGCAACCTGCCAGGGTACCAGATGATATTAGTCAACATCACTTCATTAGATTTTGCTGGATTTAATTAGGTGTGTTTAGTAACAGGGGTTGTTTAGGGCTTGTTTTTCTAAGCAGATGGCTTTTGATGTGTAGACGAAGCAAAAAAAAAACAAAATATCTAAATCCCAACTGCTTAAAACGCGAACAAAAAGTTCGAAAATTTTAATTAGTACTAGCTGACCCGGCAAACTTTGTTTTGCCATAAAAAGACCAAACATTTATCTAACCTACCTACCCTACCTTACACTACCTACCCTACCCTACCCTACCCTACACTACCCTACCTTACACTACCTACCCTACCTTACACTACCTACCCTACCCTACCCTACACTACCCTACCCTACCCGACCCTACACTACCCTACCCTACCCTACCCGACCCTACACTACCCTACACTACCCTACCCTACACTACCCTACCCTACCCTACACTACCCTACCCTACCCTTCCCTACCCATCCCGACCCTACACTGCCCTACACTACCCTACACTACCCTACACTACCCTACACTACCCTACCCTACACTACACTACCCTACCCTACCCTACCCTACCCGACCCTACACTACCCTACACTACCCTACCCTACCCTACACTACCCAACCCTACCCTACCTATAAACCTCACGGAGCCCGAGACCTTTCCAACGAATGCAAAACCGTGGAAATCGGTTCGTGCGTTCTGGAGTTATAGCGTCAGGGAGGAAAACCCGACTTATTTTTATTTAGTAGATTAATTAGAATTTAATTAAGTAACCACGTTTCCGAACAAATGATGCTCGAATTTAATTAAGTACAATGCTCTTTCAATATAGTCTATGGCTGTGAATGACATTGACATTCGTTACGCGCGTTTTTTTAAATATGCAAAATTAAATGTATATTTTTCAATATTTCTGAGAGATTTTCTTAATATTTTTTTCCGTAAGAACCTTCTCCTAATAATAACAAATACAACAAAAAAAGATTTAGTGAAATCGGTCTAGCCATTCACGCGTGATGCCGTGACCAAGGAAAACGGGTTTCATTTTTAAATATATAGATAAAAAGTAGCCTATGTGCTATTCCAGACTATAATCTATCTCTGTGCCTAATTTCACCCAGATCCGTTTAACCGTTTTTTCGTGATTAAGTAACAAACATACATTCATCCATCCAAACATTCGCGTTTATAATATAAAAGTAAGTATGTAAGGTTCATAGCAGGAGTCGTTCGGTCACAGAATAAATAATAGTACAAGTTCCGTACTATAGTATTTCTGTACTGTCATGAAGAGAAGTTAATGTATGGGTGCTTTTTAGGGTGAAGAGTCCAAACGGATCTATCAGTCCGTCGTCTGTCTCACGAATATTTTCCGAAGATTTTTTTATTTACCCGTTGACTTACGAACTTGAAAGGTGATAATGTAATAATCATTTACGACAAATACCAATATATTGATAAATCAGACTTTTTCTTTCACTCAGAATCTTAGGAGTTCTTTTTTTAATTTAACATTGAGACAAACTGACCATATAATTGCCATAAACCAGTAAGTAAGTTATTGTTTATGGCTCCTCGTTCTTTCCTTATATGAGAAGAAGTCCTTTGACCTGAAGGGTCAATTACCGACTAATAATATTATGATCCTTTGAAACTTTCTGGAGACTAAGCAAAGAGTAATAACATCATAATGGATTTATGATCCGCCATATTGCCGACAAATGCACAAATAATTATATTCTTATGGTGCTTTTCTACCAGCGATAGCTAGGCGGTGCGCTAAGAAAAAAACACCAATGGGATCGCTTCATCACCGGAGCTAAGTATTTGTGCAAAAAAGTGAGGAATGTAAGCTGGCAATGCGAGTGGTTAGTTCCGCTATGCTCTGGTCCCGCTATGCTCGACTCGAAAAATACCTACTAAAAAGACCCGCTATGCACGAAATACTTCGATGTTACGTAAACAATGGAAGGAAAAGAAAAGTGTTTTAATTCCATTTAATTGAGCAGGAAGCTGAGAAATATTGAAATTAAACAAAGAATATCAAACTAACCGGAGCTTTACTCGCGTTACTCGCAATCTCGCACATGTTCCTTACATGTGCGAGATTGCGAGTAACGCGAGTGCCATTGAATATAATAGAATAGGTCTTTATTTTCTTAGAATGTAGGTACATAAAAATAAGTTGTTACATTCAGATACACACCGTTTCCCCGCACCACGAAAACAGCTACTCCTCTCACAGCTTAAGAACAAACAATCACACATTCAAAAAGAAACAACAATTGCTGTGGCGTTATAGACTAAAACCAAATTCAAAGAATAAGGCAAGTTTCTTAAACTACACTAAAGTTATGAAACTTACTCGACGTGCCTAACACAATTATTCTATTAAAACCTTTACCAATAAAACAAAAACTACTATACTGGAAAATAATATACAAATCAAAAGCGATTTTCCCTAAGGAATCCATTAGACACATCAATTTAGATAATAAAGTATTAAATGACCCTCAAGAAATAGCAAACGCATTTAATGACCTTTTCAACCCATTCCATGTTCAGGCAATAATTCAGTCAATATTGCAAAACGTCGAGATTAAATTTTCATGTTGCCCTTACTTAGTACACCTATAGACATTAAAAGCCACAAATAGTACAGGATATGTCGAAATTTCCACGAAGGTCATCTTCTATTCTTTATTGTACAACAAGACATTACATTTTAATAATTTGATAGTAAAATTCATGTACAAAGGCGAGCTTAACTCCAAATGGAATTTTCTTCCAGCAAACCTTTGAGTGATAGAGATCATAATAGTAGAGGGCAGTAATCCACTGTACAATATATATACCTATATCCACTGTACAATATATATATATAGAAGATGAAACTATTTACATAATAATACATAAAATACCTACTTACGTTTATAAAGATAAATACACATATATTTAAATAATTCATTGCGTTGAAAGGAAATGCTCCTTAATTTTCCTCTTGAAGACATCGAGAGAAGGGCTATCGCGTATGGAGTGTGGAAGAGAGTTCCAGAGATGCCCTGCAGTAACAGAGAATAATAATCTTTATTCATATAAAAACAGATTGCAGTACATGAATGAGCCATCGTAGCGGCTAGAAGTGTGACGCGGAGTACGAAGGAGAAGCGAAGTGGCCGTGCGACAAGGTTTACCCCTCGGGATGAGGTACTCAAACCGTTCGCGAAGGTATTGAGGAGAAGTAGGACTGTGCAGGATAGTATTTTTTTTTTTTTTTTATCGACAATAGGCTTGCGCTTGACCACTATCTCACCTGATGGCAAGCGACGATGTGGTCGACGGCGAAGCACGCTTGCCTAGAAAAAACCTATTCACTCTTGACTTAAAGACCCCAAGATTGTAGCTATTGGGAAACACAGACTCCGGCAGGGAATTCCACTCCTTAGCTGTACGCATAATGAAAGTGTCCCCAAAACGTTTTGTGCGTATGGGTGGTATATCCACCATGTACCGATGACGCATCGCCGTACGTCTGGTAGTCCGATGATGGAACGGGCTGGGCGGAATCAGATCATGCAATTCCATCGCACACTCCCCGAAATGCAACCGATAAAAAACCGACAAGCTGGCAACTCGGCGACGATGTTCAAGGCTTTGGAGCTTTGACTTGACCAGTGCCTCATTGCCGATGAGTCTCTTGGCCCGCTTTTCGATCGATTCAAGTGCAACAAGCTGGTATTTGGCAGATCCGTCCCAGAGATGAGAACAGTACTCCATGCATGATCGAACTTGCGCTTGATACAAGTTGAGCAGCTGTTCCGGCGTGAAATACCGTCTCACCTTCGAAAGGATCCCCAACTTTTTGGCCGCCAGCTGAGCCTTTCCCTCAATGTATGGGCCAAAATTGAAAGTCGATGTCAACGAAACACCAAGAAGCTCAAGATGGTCCGTTATCGGCACGGTTACACCACGGAAAGTAGGAGCCGGGTAGAATTGGCTCCTTTTAGCGGAAAAAAGACACGCCTGGGTTTTAGCAGCATTAAACCTGACCAGATTGGCATCGCCCCATTCGGAGACTGCCTGCAAGGACAGGTTCAAACGCTCCACCATGGCCTCACGGAGAGACCGGATCTGCGGCCCGGTAGCCCGTGCGTTGGACAAGTATCTCTCAGCAACAGTGCTGTCGTCAGCATACCCAAAGGTGCCGGGTTTTAGCAGATTATTAATGTGCAACAAGAACAATGTTGCTGAGAGTACTGACCCCTGAGGGACCCCGGCATTAATATCCAATTGGCCCGAAGAGCAGCCATCGATAACCACTCGAATGGACCGATCTCTCAGGAAGTCTGCAATTCAATCACACAGACCACCGGGCAAACCGAATGAAGGAAGCTTACCAATGAGGCTTTCGTGCCAGACCCTATCGAAAGCCTTCGAGATGTCGAGGGAGACGGCAAGCGCTTCCCCGTGTCTCTCGATGGCCTCACTCCATATGTGAATGGCATACGCTAGAAGATCACCAGTAGACCGATTTCGGCGGAAGCCGTATTGACGGTCACTAAGGATATCATTAGATTCTAGGTATGCCAGGAGCTTTTTGTTAAGTACACGCTCCATACTCTTACAGAGTATGGACGTTACAGAGATGGGTCTGTAGTTGGCCGGGTCAGCTCGACTGCCCTTCTTGGGCACAGGCTGTACGTTGGCTTGCTTCCAAGCATTCGGCACTTTTCCAGTCTCATATGAAAGGCGGAATAGACGAGTCAAGATCGGAGACAGTTCAGGTGCACAGGTTCTAAGAACTATTGCTGGTATTCCGTCAGGGCCGCTAGCCTTGTTCACGTCGAGGTTACGCAGCACCCTACGAACGTCCTTTTGGTGGATGCGAATGTCCGACATACACGTCTCGCATCCAACAGGAGAAGGAGGGGGCCGCGAATCACCAGGATTCAGACGCGAAGATTCCGCAAAAAGAGATGCAAATAAATTTGCCTTCTCCTCAGCGGAGTGGGCCAACGACCCGTCGGGTTTCAGCAGTGGTGGTAGTGAGGGACGGCAGAAGTTCGACTCGACCGACTTAGCCAGGGACCAAAACGCTTTACTACCTGCTGGGTAAGAAGCAAGTTTGGTCCCTATTCGGCCAATGTGGTCGAAACGAGCCCTTCGCAACACCGACTTCCAGGACTTGGCAGCCCTGTTAAAGGCCTTCTTCTTCTGACCCACGTCACCCGCTTTGCGCGATCGAGCGTCGACCCATGCCAGGTACGCCTCATGCTTAAGCGCGTCGGCGCGATAACATTCGGCGCCAAACCATGGCCGGTCAACGCTGGACATTGTCACATCAGAGAACGGAATGTAGTACTCCATTCCCTGACGCAACACATCCGTCACGGCGTCCGCGCACGACGAAGGATCAGCCGAAGAAAAGCAAGTAGGCTGCCAAGGATAGCATGCAAAGAAAGATCGCATGCCATCCCAATCTGCTGACCTGTACCGCCAAACCCGCCGGGTGCCTCTTGGGCTGGGATCGGGCGGGGAGTAGACGGACACAGACTTCACCAGATAGTGGTCGGAACTACCCAACGGTGAAGTTATCGACACAGAGTATCGGTCTGGATCTGTTGTCAGCAGAAGGTCCAAGCAATTGGCCGTGTGCGAATCAACATCCGGCACCCTTGTTGCCCCCTGGACCAGCTGGGTAAGGTTTAGTGCAAGCGAAAGCTTACGCATCTCCAGTCCAGCATGGTCAGTGCACTGGTATGGGAAGAGCCATCCCTGGTGGTGGGCATTAAAGTCCCCCAGTAACACTAACTGGGCGGAAGGGTACCGCTGCTGTGCCGCATCAGCCGCCTCACTGAGGTACTCTGTGAGCCTGGTTGTCTCCTGATCTCCGCTGTGCGACCGGTAGACACAGGCGTAGATAATTTTATCCAGACCTGTGTCCACCAGAGCCCATAGCGTTGAGAATCTGGAGTCCTCAAGGTTACGGAGACGCCGATAGCAAGTGTCGTCGCGGGCGTACATACACACACCCGCGCGTGGTTTAAAATTGTGCTCCAGGGTAAACCCTGGGTAAGACAAGTACGACACGTCTAGCGGACTCGCTATCTGCGTCTCCGCAAAGAAAAACAGCGCTGGTTTCTCAGCCTCCAGGTGGTAGTGGACTGCAGAGAGATTTGAGTGCAGACCTCTAATGTTGGTGAGGTGCACTTTGTGGGGGAGGGGGTGCAGCCGCTGTTGAACTCAAGTATTTTGTTTCCTTGCCATGATTGTGTGTGAGTGAAGGGAGGAGAGGAGATGGAAGTGAGACGAGGTTCCACGCTGCTAACCTACAGACACGCACTGAAAGGACGCCATCATTGGGGCACTAGTCTGGAGACTGCGGGGACGCCCGAGCCCCCCCGGAATGTCCATCGGGCCCTCCCCATCTGGTCGCCAACCAGCACGATGGTGCATTCCGGGATTTTTCGACAGTTGGTGGAGCAGCCTTTCATGTGTGGCTGGCACACTACTTGGGCCCCCAACTACCTGCGGTCGGCCAGCGGTGCACCGTGCCTCGGATCCCGCTACCCTCCGCGACCAGTCTCCCGATACGTCCCAAACAGCGCGCGTCAGAACTAGTCAGCCTGCAGTGGAACAGCTATCTCGACCCAACTCCTCTAGTGGCTACACCGAGCATCGTACCGGAACACGGCTAGGCCGCTTGGCGGTACGTCTTTGCCCGGTGGGTGGTCACAAGCCTTCGGCCGAAGCCTACCACCAGTAAGTGTCACCTGATTTGCACCACACGGGGACCACGTGTAGGGAATCAAAGGGTACACTCCTACGGACGTGGGTGACTCGGCCCCCATAAGTATAGAGAAGGGATAGAATATGGGTATCTCGCCGACGCCGAATCGGCAGCCACTTCAATCTGGCCCGAAATTCCGACACATGGTCGTACTTTCTGAGGCCAAAAATAAAGCGGATGCACAAGTTCTGCAGTCGTTCGAGTTTGTTCAGGAGTACTCCGTTGCATCTAGAAAACAGACATGCGCAAGAGTGACCTTAGTGTGAAACGGTAAGAATTTTTGGAGACGTTTAAGAGACTGAAAAGAGTAGAAGACCCTCCTACTCACATCATTGATATGAACCTCCCAAGAGAGATTAGAGTCTATATGGACGCCCAAGTTTTTCGCACTTTTAGAATAATATATGGGCATTGAATTATACAATACTGGCGGGAGAGACTGGGGATTCAACAGATTGAGCATGTATTTGCCACCAATAATGAGCGCTTGAGATTTAGTTGGATTCAGGAGGAGTCCAAAGGATTTAGTCCACTTGTTGATATTTTCAAGGTCATCATTGATGGCAGCCACAGCCTCCGCGAGTTCATTCACTTTAAAATGGCGATACAACTGCAAGTCGTCTGCATAGAGATGAAAATTAGAAGTTAGGACCTTAGTGATAGCATTTATAAAAATTGAAAAGAGAAGAGGAGAGAGTACACCACCTTGAGGAACGCCCCCAGCCAAGTCACACCATTCAGAGGAATCCTCATCGGATCGAACAGACTGCGAGCGACCCCGAAGATAGGATTTGAACCACTCAATTACTGGAGCAGAGACATTAAGGGAGGAAAGTATTCCTAAGAGAATGTCGGTCATCAAGTATGTATCAGAATTTATCTGTAACCACTCGAGTTTTCTCATAAATTTTTGTATCTGATGCCTTAAAAGTGTCTATAGTAAAGCCGTTATTTAAAAAAACAGTACTAAACACATGGGTAACTATGGACGAATTGCAGTCATTCGGATCATATATAAAAAAATGAATATATTTGGAGAAACATTTTAATCGATCAGCAAAAGGGTTTTACGAAAAACTGGACAACCAATATGGTTATTTATGACTTAATCCGAAAAATACTAAACGCATGTCGACGTAGATTAGTTTATACTCGTATGTAGAGTTGTAGTGTTTTCAACTAATAAGTAAGGCCTCGCATATCTTTGGTGGGGCAAAAGCTTTACTCAGCAATGACTGTTACAGACTCTTTAGTGTGCTTCATAGACATGTTTTCATAAAGAGTACTTTTCTATAAAGTGACAATTTACGTTTTTCTTTCGTGATTCTTCTCTCTTCTAATTATTCGTCCTGTACGATATAAATAAAATAACGTGATGTTTACTACACAAAGCCTTTATTTTAATGACAAATTGTCGATAGATTGCCCTTCTCTTACACATACATATCTTGTTTAGGACCAAAGGGAAATGCTAACACAAAATATTATTCCTCTTATCGTCGGAGGATACATATTCGCGGGCTGGCTGACCAAAATCTGGTGTATCCTCCGCCCGCAAAGCATGATTTTTTCCTTGTTTACAACTTTTTGGTTCGCTTTTGAAGCAGTCGGGTTTTTTTATTTTTTGAATTAAGTTTTTTTATTTATAACTTTTTTTTTTTTTTTTTTTTATAACCTATAGGCTCGCGCTTGACCACAATCTCACCTGATGGTAAGCGATGATGTGGTCGACGGTGAAACACGCTTGCCTAGAAATAACCTATTCACTCTTGACTTAAAGACCCCTAGATTGTAGCTATCGGGAAACACAGACTCCGGCAGGGAATTCCACTCCTTAGCTGTACGCATAATAAAAGTGTTCCCAAAACGTTTTGTGCGTATGGGTGGGATGTCTACCATGTATCGATGGCGCATCGCCGTACGTCTGGTAGTCCGATGATGGAACGGGCTAGGTGGAATTATATCGTGCAATTCCATCGCACACTCCCCGAAATGTAACCGATAAAAAACCGACAGGCTGGCAACTCGGCGACGATGTTCAAGACTCTGGAGCTTTGACTTGACCAGCGCCTCATCGCCGATGAGCCTCTTGGCTCGCTTTTCGATCGACTCTAGTGCGTCAAGCTGGTATTTGGCTGATCCGTCCCAGAGATGAGAACAGTACTCCATGCATGATCGAACTTGCGCTTGATACAAGTTGAGGAGCTGTTCCGGCGTGAAGTACCGTCTCACCTTTGCAAGGATCCCCAGCTTTTTGGCAGCCAGCTGAGCCTTTGCCTCAATGTAAGGGCCAAAATTGAGAGTAGATGTCAACGTAACGCCAAGAAGCTCAAGATGGTCAGTTATTGGCACGGTCGCATCTCGGAAAGTTGGATCTGGGTAAAATTGGCTCTTTTTAGCGGAAAAAAGACACGCCTGGGTTTTAGCGGCATTAAACCTGACCAGATTGGCATCGCCCCATTCGGAGACTGCCTGCAAGGACAGGTTCAAGCGCTCCACCATGGCCTCCCGGAGAGACCGGATCTGAGGCCCGGTAGCACGAGCGTTGGACAAGTATCTCTCAGCAACAGTGCTGTCGTCTGCATACCCAAAGGTGCCGGGTTTAAGCAGATCGTTAATATGCAGCAAGAATAAAGTTGCTGAGAGTACCGACCCCTGAGGGACCCCGGCATTGATATCCAATTGGTCCGACGAGCAGCCATCGATAACCACTCGAATGGACCGATCTCTCAGGAAGTCTGCAATCCAATCACACAGACCACCGGGCAAACCGAATGAAGGAAGCTTACCAATAAGGCTTTCGTGCCAGACCCTATCAAAAGCCTTCGAGATGTCGAGGGAGACGGCAAGCGCTTCCCCGTGTCTCTCGATGGCCTCACTCCAGATGTGAATGGCATACGCTAGAAGATCCCCAGTAGACCGATTTCGGCGGAAGCCGTATTGGCGGTCACTAAGGATATCGTTAGGTTCTAGGTATGCCAGGAGCTTCGTGTTAAGTACACGCTCCATACTCTTACAGAGTATGGACGTTACAGAGATGGGTCTGTAGTTGCTAATAACTTTTAAGTTCTGTTTTTTTTTCGAATTAGAAACATTTAAACATATAAGTGTTATATATTTTTGAAATCACCTCTTAAAACCCTTTATTTTGATACCCCACACGATGGGTTTGGAAGAAAAAAAAATTGGGCCCCCACAATATGGCACCCAAAATTCGCCATTTTTCTATTGTCCAATTTTAATGTAGCCTATGACACTCGCAGGGTTAAGACGAATCGATTGACGTATGAATCATTAAAATCAGTCAAAGCGTTTGGTCTCTGGAACGCCATATAGGAACAAACATACATACATACATACATACTTACATACATACATGCTTACATACATACATAGACTGATAAACACATTACCCTCCTTCGGCAGTCGAGTAAAAAGTAACGCCTCGCATATCTTTGGTGGGGCAAAAGCTTTACTCAGCAATGACAAATTGTCGATAGATTGCCGTTTTCTTACACATACATATCTTGTTTAGGACCAAAGGGAAATGCTAACACAAAATGTGCTAACACAAATTCCTCTTATCTTGGAATCTTTATGTAAAAAGATCAGGGTATACGAAGGTCAGATCGTTTGACAGATTTCGTGATAAGGAAGGAATTTATTTAGCGTTACAGTTTGTAAACAATTGTTGGGTATGTGTATTTTTATATCGTACTAATTTCTTTTTTTATCACCGGACGGAAAAAGAAGGGTATTATAAGTTTGACTCTTGTGTTGCTGTGTGTTTGTGTGTTTGTGTCATCTTAGCTCCTAAACTCTCTCGGAGGTTTTTAATAATACACATAAAGAGTTTACTGTGATTTATAAAGTTGTTAAATTGAATTTGATTTTATAAACTTTGCCATTACTAATAAGCTGTTTGTCTTCTGATGAAATTTACTCCTGAGTATTGTTTTTAGGGTTCCGTACCCAAAGGGTAAAAATGGTACCTTATTACCACTATTACTAAGACTCCACTGTCCGTCTGTCTGTTACCAGGCTGTAACTCATGAACCGTTATAGCTAGACAGTTGACATTTTCACAGATGATGTAAAAACAGAAAAAATAATATTTAAGTGGGGCTCCCATACAACAAACGTATTTTTTTTCCAGAATGAAATATTGATAATAATTAACGTTATATAGGTTTTCGACCGAAAACCTATAGGGTACTTTCGGTTGACCTAGAATTGTCAATTTTGGTTAAAAGCAGTCTTACAGTACAAGTAAAGGGAAAATAACGAAAAATAAAAAAAAGTTAAAATTAAGGTAAATGTTGGTACTTACAAGTTTTCGCGAAAATCTAAATTTGCTTATATCTTTTTATCGTGTTGACTCAAGACCTTGATTATTCTACACCTAATAAGGACTATAAACATTAGTATCTGGTATAAATTTCAACTTGCTAGATCCACTCGTTCCTGAGAAAATCGGTGGTGACACACGGACAGGCGGACAGACGGACAAGAAAGGAAATCTTACAAGGGTTCCTTTTTTTACCTTTTGAGGTACGGAACTCTAAAAACAGGTGAATGGTCTCAATTCAATAAGCCACAGAATAATAATATACCACCTCACTATCCTCAAAAAACTAATTTCTTAATTTCTTGACTCTCCCATCTTTTGAAAATAATATTGAAGGCTGTACTTAGTTACTTTTATATAGGCATATGAAACAACGTATATTTCATCAAGGGACGTTTTGTTAAATTTCACTAGTCCAAGCATGTTAGGAGCGTGGCCATTTATTTTTTCATGTGATACACAATAAATAAACACAACAGTATCTGTTGGTAAACAACCTCTCCTCTTCCTAGCACTATCCCATTTTAGGTGTGGTCGGTTCTCTTTTCTTTTTTTCTATTTTCTGGCGCCAGGACAATCTGTCCTGGGTTGTCGGGTCGGGCAATTTTTCCTCCGATAGGAGTTTCGACATGCTAGTTCACCACGTAGCCGGAGGTCGTCCTCTACCTCTCTTGTGTTCAGGTAGTTGCAATGTTGCAACCTAAAGATAAATACTTTGAGGAATCGTCATGATCACAAAATTAACTTCAACCAAGGCCGGAAACATACAACGGAAACAAATCAAAAGAAACCGCAAACCATTTCCTCATTTTTTTTTCAATAAAACCTTGTGACAAAAATAGACATGTCAAATATTATTAGTCCACCCGAATTCCACTGAATTCGATTCCAAATGAAAAGACTAACATAAGATTTATTGGCGCCCAGTTGGGACTTGCGTTCTCATAGCTCTTATTTCTACGCAATAAGGTTTATTTTATTTTCAAATGTTAGTGAAAGTTAGCGAATGGGTAACGCGATCTATCAAATGTTGACTTGGATAAATCTACGACACCGTATGTTACTAATCTGTGCCCCACGTTGGGCGCCAATAGTAGATCGCGCCATTTTTTACGCGGGTTTTGTGAATTGACACTCGGATTCGGGTATTGCATGCGAATCAGTTTTGAAGCTTTTGTGAGGGTAGTTTTGGGAATATATGGGATTGAATATGTTAAAAAGGGTATAATAATGCGAAGCACAAAATATTTAGTCATAGGTACTACCTACTCTAATTTAATACTTAATAAGTAATACATTTTCATTCCTTTAACTGAGTTGATGATGCACTTATAATAGATACTGTGTATTTCAGAAAAAATCTTCTGTCTTGCCTTAGGTTAGCAATTCTTAGGAACATAGTATTACTCGGCCCCCGTACCTTGACGTGTCAAAACTATCATAGTTCGACTGTAAAAAAGGGGCAGATGTATACATGTCATATTCATCTATCCCTTACGCACACTCAAAATAATCTTGCTCTAAGAGCTTATGGTCACCCCCCTGAAAATGAAACAAAAGCAAACGTAATGTAACATAGAGTTTAAAGTTAGTACAGTACAACTATTTTGTTAATGTTCCTCGGCAATCGTCGATTTATCAGTTTTCCTCCCATTTTTAAATAAGTTACATTAAGTTGGCAGAGTTTTAACAACTCTAATGCTTCCAATTTGATTGAGAGCGTCCGGTCTGCACATATAATAAGAGTCTAGCGATGGGCGTTGAATGAACGAACTAGTTAATTCGACCGTCGACGTACAATGATTCGACGGTTCACCGATGATCAACGAACTAGTTGAATTCATAGATGGCTAAACTGAGACTCGACTATATTCATGTCGACTTGTAATGCGACGACCGACGCGAGATCTTAATTAGGTAGTCGCGTCGTCGCAAAGTTTTTAAAGAACGTCGTCTTAACATAGTTTACGTTATGAACTAGTCGATAAATTCAACTAGTTGATTGACTCGTCGATCAACGGCAATGGATTGTCTTGTTTCGTTAACGAAAATTACGTCGACGACCTCTCTATACGAACGATCTCTCTATAGTCTATGGTCTGCACCAAGTGCAAAAGGCACCTGATAGAAAGCCGCCGACTGACGAAACAAGAAGTTTGCCGAGGGACATTAAGAAAATAGTTATACTGTACACGCTTGTTGCATTACACACACAGAACACAAACAAAATATGAATTCCAAAATGCATATCTCAACAGCGAAGTAACCAAACTGCTGCAAAGTTACTTTGAGAAGGGATGAAACGATACGAATAAATACTAGGTACTCACTCGATACTCTTCATCCAATACAAAGTACTTTTTGTCTCGATACTTTGAAGCTAAGTACCAAGAAGTTATCGGTCAGAAGTCAAAAGTACACCATATCGATCAAAAATAGTCGTCTAAGTATCTTTTTTTTTTAATTTGAGTTATTCCAATTCTAGAATGTATCTTTTCCTGGTACTTTTGCGCAGTTGGCCGGTTTCTTTGTAAAGGAGATGTTCGATTTTGGGCCATCACTATGTACACTACATAGATAAATAGGAAAAAAATAGGGGAATGCCATAAAAATACTAACAAATTAATTTGAAGAAGGGTACAGAAGTAACAAAAATGATAATTTATAGTTTTTTAATAAGTTAACCCTATTTTTAGGGCAGCCATGACAGTTGTGTTTGACATGACGTCTGACGACTTTGACAGTTTTAAGAAGTGACTTCTTCTTTGAGTCATTCTTTGCTTTGACTTTGAATTGGATATGTTTCGGAGTTTTTAGTGATTGTTTTACTACTACGGACATTAATTGATTGCTTCTCTATTGCAATTGAATTAGTAGATATTACGATGTCACGTCAAACAAATGTCATTGTCAAAATGACTTTTTTCGCCTACTGCCTATCTGACCCACCATGTCTATTTGTAAATTGTGTTGCTCTACTTGACAAAGTTAATTTGAGTTTACATTGAAACGAAGTAAAATTAAAGAAAATTAACAATAAAAACAGTTACTATAATATACAGCAATTTTTACATAAAGTGTACATAGAGCTGGCCCAGGCTCCATACATTTCTGGAACATCTCCTTTATATATTTGTTTACCCTCGCACTGGAACTCCTTGCAGCAATTATACCAATAGAGCACAAACTTACAAATACTAACTATAAGTCCAGGTTTCCTCACGATGTTTTCCTTTACAGTTGTCAGCGATGTCCAAGATAAACTTAGAAAGTGAATATTTATTAGCATATGAATTGGTCACCACGACATATAATAAGACAGGGAGAAAAAGCCAGCCGCCATTCGCCATATTTATTTTCTTGTCATTGACTATGTAAAGGGACTACGTATCGATTCTTTTCAATCAAATCCGAATAAGTATGTATACTGTACGACTGATACTGTATCGAGTAAAAGTATTAATACCTCAGTGGTATCGTTGCATCCCTGACTTTAAGTTACACAAGATTCATCGCTTGGGGTTAAGTTATGTTGTAAGTTGAAACTTGCGACAACTTGTTTTAAGTCGAGCAACTTTATGTGTCCAGGTATAGCTGGAGTGGCCGACTTTGGTTGTTTGCTTTCGTATTTAAGGATGCTTAAAGTTGTGTTTGGCTGGTCCTGGTGTGTGCTGTGTGGTTTTAGAGGTTTCTTTATAAAACTTGTTGCAGTATGTTGAGTAAATAATTATGCTGGAAGGTACTGCAACAGCTTATGGGAACGAACGCAATAAGTAGTAGGCGTATTACCACTAGCATAGGTATTCCTGTTAGAAAATACTTTAAGACAAGTTTTTTAATCGCCTTTCATCTAACGGGATCCTCTATCTATAGAGTCTTATCTATTTCACCAATTAAAAGAGGCCGACTTCTTCTCAAAAGGTATTTGATTGACTGGTAAATAATGCCAAAGGCATTAAATTCCCAATTTTTAAGAATTACCAAATGTATTTTCAACCTTTCCACAGGCTGCTATGCCTGTTTGACAATCTCTGAAGAGATTAAGGATTTGATCTTCACTGATGTTTGATTTACAAAAACACCAACTTAATTACCCTTACCGGTTTTGACCCCAAAATGTGGTACACAAAAACACCTTTTACTCAACAAATTACTGGTCCTTCGAGCCGGACAAGACAAAATTCAAAAAATAATACTACCCTCACATAAACTAATTACAGCGATACAAAACAAATCACCTCACACGCTACACCTCTGTGCAATTTAAAGGGATTACATCGGACGTTTACGACGCAATAAATTTGTGCATCCCCTTGCATCCCCTTTCAACCCCCTCCTAGAGTGCATTACCTGCATTTCCCTTGTGCCTACCCGAGCATCCCTATTGCCAATTTTATTTATATTATAGAGGGTGAAATTGCGGGTAGGCATGGATACTATGGGCATTTGTTACTGCCAATGGGGGTAGTTCATAGTTGTGATATTTAAAATTTAAAGATGCTGTAAATTGCTTTAGGGGTTGACGCATCGTTTATTAACAATAAATATAAGTGTCTAGCATCACGCCTGTTTTCCCCAAAGGGTTGGGCAGAGTTTACCCAAATATATAATGTTTAAGGTTTTTAGGGTACATATTACCTAATACTCTAGAGAGGCTCTAGACAAACAGATAATCTATCATAGAAAACGATAGTTATTGGATTGTCAAAATATGAGGGTTTGACCACATGATAGCGCATACCATGTCAATCGTCTACCTTAGCTCATTTTAGGGTTCCGTACCCAAAGAGT
Source organism: Orthosia gothica (assembly GCA_949775005.1). Classification (NCBI taxonomy): domain Eukaryota; kingdom Metazoa; phylum Arthropoda; class Insecta; order Lepidoptera; family Noctuidae; genus Orthosia; species Orthosia gothica. The sequence goes on along the minus strand of OX459040.1, from coordinate 10,094,457 downwards.
AAAAACGGGACCCTATTATTAAGACTCCACGGTCCGACTGTCTGTCTTTCTGTCTGTCAGCAGGCTGTATCTCATGAACCGTGATAGCTAGACAGTTGAAATTTTCACAGATGATGTATTTCTGTTGCCGCTATAACAACAAATACTAAAAACAGAATAAATTTAAAGACGGAACCACACTTACGTGTCGTGGCGTGGCGTGGCGCCTTCTAACGCATTTGATTGGCTACAAAACTCGTTGTATTATGACGTAGGCTGGAACAGAGTCGTTGGATTGGTGGATCCCGCGCCACGCCACGTAAGTGTGGTTCCGTCTTTAATATTTAAGTGAGGCTTCCTTACAACAAACGTGTTTTTATGCCGTTTTTAGGGTTCCGTACCCAAAGGGTAAAGACGGGATCTTATTACTAAGACTGCGGTCCGTCTGTCTGTCTGTCACCAGGCTCTATCTCATAAACCGTAATAGCTAGACAGTTGAAATTTTCACAGGTGTTGTATTTTTTTGCCGCTATAACAACAAATACTCAAAACAGAATAACTATAAATATTTATGTGGGGACATACAACAAACGTGATATTTTTGCCTTTTTTGCGATAATGGTACCCTTAGTGCGCGAGTCCGACTCGCACTTGGCCGGTTTTTTTCGATCGACAATATGCTTCAGTACTTCAATCTAAGTTTTGGACTATCTCGAAAGATTTTTCCATTTCTTATAGATATTTCCTGTCCGGAGATAGAAAAACTAGCTCTAAGTCCTTGTCAAGAAGCTGACAAAAAAATCACTAACAGTTTTCGGTTGTCCCAAAACTTTACTAGTGTCCAAACATGTCTTTTCTTCCCAAGTTCTAACAATTTTCATAAAAGTTGTATCATCAGATACACAATATTTGGGCGACATTTTCAATAAGATGAAACAATTTGTTATTTTCTCTTTGAAATCGCTTCGCCAAGCCTGTGTGTAAACGGTGTTGGTGCAATCCAATGTTCACGGAGGGGATTACATGGAGACAGCACATTTCTTGGGCAAAAATATTGTATCTTATAGAAGGGTAGGCAGGTTTTTTGAGCAAACCCTGCCTACACCAAAGGCAAAAAGCTATTCATCTCTTTTCTCTGTTATTTGATATGTATTAGTATATTATATAATATTGTATGTATGTATTGTAGGTTATTATGTCCAAGTTATATTATTTAAGTATGTAATTTTGTACACTGACAGCCCTAAATTCGTCTCCTATCGTACAGTCCATCCAAAGGTGGTCTGTAAGAGATTGCCCTGTGCGATAAGACCGCCCATTGTACGCTTGTTTTTGTGAATGTTTGTCCTGTACATATTTTGTGGTGTACAATAAAGTATATAATTAATAAATAAAACATTGACAGTTGAGTACATGCGGCATGTTCAGAAAACCCGAGAATTATGTCTGAAAAGTTTGAGACAGGATACCTTTTATTTTTCTCTATCGGTTTAGGTTTCAGATTTCCAAAAGGGCCATTTTCATTTGATCGGGTGCACCTTGACGCAAAATGAGAAAAATTGCATATCTGACGAAAAAATTTTTCGCAATCGTCAGATATAGGGGGTAATTTGAAACCTTTGAAAACTACTAATACCGATTTTTTTTTAAAGTAGTCTTATCGGAAAAAAAACACACACGATGCACGATGGCTTATAAAAAGTTGCCTAAACTTGAAGGTTTACCTGTGCGTCCTAAGACCACAATGTGTACTAAGTATATAACTGTCTTTACAAACCCAATCATCATGGCACCACAATGCAGTTTCCAATGCGGCTGTAATAGAAACGAGCCACGAGCCACCGTTGACCCAAGGGAGTAATTAGCAACCACTGAGGTACAATATCAATATATTGGCTGCTGTACACACCTGTGTACCAATTATTTGGCTATGTGGTAATGTATGGTCAAATAGACGTTTGGGTAAAGGCATTAAAATCCTTTATGTCGTATCAGTAGGAGTAGTTTTTGTAGTTCAACTGATCCCTTTGTATATGTGGTTTTCTGTACCTATGTGGTGTATTAGATGAGTTGCTGGTCTTGTGGTCGCAGGTACGTCTTCTGAGAGTGAAGTCTTAGGCGCTTTTCTGATGGCGCGATGCAATTTAAATTGCGTCGATAGGCGATATCGTGCTCGTATTTTCTAAGAAAAATTTGTGAGGACACCGGCATGTCTTAGAACCAAAAATTCGAACACATGTGACATCCAATAACATGCACTGGGCCAGCATAATGGATTACGGCCCATTCTCTCTCACAGAGAGGAGACCTATCCTATCCTTCAATAGCAGCCTGGACCTGGCTACGTGGTCTAAATGCGATTGTACTCTGCTTACACCTTCGGACAGTTACAGGATTGATATACTGTTTTCCTATATTGTGCTGTATAGCCGCGCCTGTGTGCAGGGCCGGGTCCAGGTAACGGGGGGGGGGAGGCCGGCCAATACCCGGAGCGGCATAAATGAGGGGCGGCCAAATTGAACTAACAGCCCTTTTAATTTCATTAGAAAACCTAAATTATCCTTTGCGTAGTGCTAAAGTTTTCAAGCTCGCTTCACTGTCTAAAGTTATTAATGGTTCTTGTTGTAAACCCACCAATAAATAACTTCACTTTCGCTCGAAGTTGTCTAAAAAACACAGCAATATCACATCCGACTGATAAAAACCTGCATTTTTTTTAAATAGGTTATTTCACGGGACCTGCCTGTTTGAGGCCTACAATAGGCTCGTGCATATTTATTCAAAAAGCCTCTTTAGGTAAGTAAAAAATATTTTATTAGTTCAGTCCAACAAGGAAACGAAAAACGCAAATCAAATCAACCCCGTCCATAATACAATCGTCTTTTGTCCTTAAATTCCCTCGAATACAAAGGGCATCTCCTAATACCGGCCACTGATACATCATGCTTCCCTTTATCCTCTTTTAATGATCAGCTCCCAAGACTTATCCGTTAAGATATGTGTGCCCCATTCAAAATTTTACCTTAGGCTTCAATGTTTAAGGTTTCAAATTGTGTGTCAGTCGTTTATTGTTTGGTTTACAGTATTAAGGGTAGTACCCAATAGATTTGACAGATGACGGTTCCAGATAAGGATTGGGCGGACTATATTGACTCAAGTAAAGCGGTCAAGTAGCCATTTTTGGTGGAAACGACAGTTTCGTCGATTGCAGTACCTACTTTATAATAGTTTTGCTGACTTAAGCCCAACATAATCATAAAGCAGGCCTAAATGTATTCCTCTATGGGATCATGGGATAGGCAATAGGGCTGCTATGCTATGAGGCCTATTTTAACAGACTTTCCAAAAAGGAGATGGTTCTTTGTTCGACTCCATGTTTGTTTTTTTTATTTTGAAAATTTTTGGCCCCATTTTAATTTGATGAAGATCTGATGAAGAACTTCGAAGATATACAACAGAACTCTTCAATATATAACGGCAAAACTCTCGGGATTGCTGCAATCGCATGTCTGTTTATTGTTTATACCATTTCATAACATAACATCACGACAGTACGCTCTAAAGGGGTACGCAGATGTGTACAGTTCACCTTGGCACACTCTCATTTCACCGGTTATGTTCAAGTTTCATGATATTCGGGTAATCTATTCTGGCATTATAGGTACCTTACTAAACAACTTTGCATACCGCAAAAAATTGATGCCTTCCAAAGACACCGACTTCCAAATAGAAAGTTATTTTTTTGCAGTTTTTTTATTAGGAAGTCGATAGAATTTTATTAAAAGCTTTATTAATAGGGGACAAAGATACAGCCAAAAACTGACCATAAAAAAACGCAATGTCTTGGATGCTGGTATATTGGCAAAACTTTGCTTGCTAAAGCATAGACAAGGTAAGATTACTTATGATAATCTAATCCAGATGGATAGACCAAGTCCGCACTTCATTAAATACTAAACTGCACGATGCTCACCACGACGCACAACACAGAAACATAGCATATTCAGCCTATAATGTTTTTATTGCTGGGACACAAGCCTCCTATGAGAAGGAATGGGCCATAATCCACCACGCGGGCCCAGTGCGGGTTGGTAGATGTCACATGTCTTCGAATTTTAGTTCTAGGACATGCCGGTTTCCTCACGATGTTTTCCTTCACCGTTTTGAGAGCAGTGGTGATGCACTAAATTAAACAAATTATTGCGCCTGCCTAGGTTCGAACCCTCGACTTGTAAGTTGGGACAACTGGACCAAAACTTCTCTAAAGACAGAAACAGATGGCGTAAATTGCTGAAGGAAAAGTTGTTTCCATTACGACCGGAATCATGACCCTCAGTAATGTAGACTTATGATAATGTTAGAACTGAGCAAGAGCGTACAACTATCTTACCGCCAAGCAAAAAGTATCCTCCCACAATTAAATAAGAAAGTCTGTATGTTGTTTGTGAATCAATAACGCCTCAACTGTTGAATGGATTTGGACCAATTTTGACACGAGGTTAGACTATGACCTAGGGTAGGACATGCGACCTGTCTGCGTCGCGGATAAATTTGAAAGAGAGTTACCCCGGCCCTGGTACAAGCAACTGAAGGAACACGTGTGGGTTTTAGTCAGTAAAAGTCTGATACGACCTCCCGCTTCACCCAGAGCAGGAGAAGTCATTGGATGATAGAAAGCATAAAAAAAATAAAAACAAATACATGCGAAACATCTCTTGGGCAAATTTCAGACTATCCGGCAGGATAAACCGGTGGTAAAAGCTAGTACCTAGATATACCATTAAACAACTTAAAAATAACTTCATTTTCTGAAGTCGGTATTCCAGGTTTCGTTTCTCGAAACCGACTAATATTGCACTTAGTTTTATACTGAATGTTCTCTTTTTATAGGTTAACAAGTAAGTAAGTAAGTAAGTAATTCTTTATTTTGCAAATATGGGTACAGTACATGGTGATAAATAGATAAAAAGTAGGTTCGGCCATATTTTACCAAGAGGCATGCAAAAGTTATAATTTGACACTAAAAATATAAACAAATAACAGACACACTGAATAGTTTTAAATCACAACTTACTATAACTAGGTCACCCGCAACACAATTTATGTTGATTACAATTAACTATACATCTCATTTAATTTATTTATGCCCAAACAATTAACATTGTGTAGAATATTGCGTACATAATGACAGGCATTGGTGGAGCATAGTTGCAGCAAGATTATCACTCAAAGAATAATTAAATCATTGTAGCAAATTGTATATTGATTTAAAATATGTTGCAAACAGATAAAGGTTGGAAACCATTATATCATCAAATATACCACAAAAATAAAATTAATATAATGCCAAATTAATCAAATAAGTCACAAAAAATTAGCTTAAGAATGTCATAATAATCAATTAGCATATAATGTCAAAATAATCAATTAGTATGTCAAAATAATCATTATGTCACAACAATATTAGAATGTCAAAATAAATCCAGTGTATGTAGGTTCAAGTAGGTTCTAAACTTCCGATATTAACAATTTAAAAAAAAACGTCATGTCAACCAACCCTTGATTCTAAAGGAACACAAAGAAATCGTCGACCACCGGTCGAGGCAATTCAACGGAGCGTTTGCTTTCGAAATCGAAAACATTGCTGTTTCTTCCCCTATAGAGGCAGAGAGGTTAGCACCTCGATTTTCTCAATTTTTCAGTCTGTTTCAGTTTCCTTTTTAAGTTAATTTTCTACTCCGATGGTGTTTGGTTCGCACCTGATTCTATTAGGAATGGTGTTCTTAATGTAAGGGGAAGCAAACTATTAAGACTGTTATAGAGTTTTGCTTGCAATGACGAGACGGCCTGGATCTGTTTGGAAGTGGTTACCAACGCCTCTAAATACTCATTAAAATAAAACTTTTCCATGCCTAAGCTCTTTTTTGTATTAACAATTCAACCGTTTTCTCGCTAAGAAGCCAATAAAAGTTTTGGAAGCCATTAAAGGTTGACGACATTCCCAGGAATTCGCGAGAACACATACAAGTGCGCTACCTATTCTTTGAACTTTATATGATAACTTGATCCTTTCAGGCAATTTGGTACAGTATGGCTGTTCATCTTGAATTAAACTTCCTTCGATAGCAATAATCTGGAACAGAATCCAAATAACTGGTCAAGAACAACTCCGAAAATCCCTACAATATGAGGTGTGTTCTAGAGAACTCTGCCACCTTCTGAAACCCTTGGGTCTAGACAAAGCGACATTTCTCCAGCAAAAAAAATGTTGAGATAGGTACTGATATGTCACGCGGTCAATCTATACCAATACTATTTATTTATTTTTATTATAAAAGAGGAATGATTTTTTGTTTGTTTTTTTTTTGTACCGAATAGGCTCCGAAACTACTGGACCGATTACAAAATTCTTCCTCCTATGGAAAACTACATTATGCCCGAGTAACATAGGCTAAAATTTATTTAAAAAAAAAACTGAGATCCTTATGATAATTGTAATAATGTAACCCAAAGTAGCAAAATCTTGCCTTTAAAATTCATTATTTGGCGTGCGCGTACATAAACATTATGTACTTCATGATTAAAGTACTCATTAATAACTACAAAAAGACAAACAGAGAATATATCTCACTATCATAGTTAAGTTATTAAAGTTGGTTACATTCGTATTGTAGTACCTATTAATTCTTATTCAAATATATTTTTTTAACAAATTGTTAGGTAGGTAGGTAGGATAGGGTAGGGAAGGTAAGGTAGGTATGTAGGATAAGGTAGGGTCGGGTAGGTAGGTATGTAGGATAGGGTAGGGTAGGCAGGTATGTAGGGTACGGTAGGTAGGTTGATCGGTAGGGCAGGTGAGTAGTTTGGCAGGTAGGTAAGGTAGGTGGGTACCTAGGTAGGGTAGATAGGTAGGTGGTACGTAGATAGATAGCCAGTTTCGGAGAGCGAAGCCGTGGGGGTCAGCTAGTCCCAAATAATTTGAACTTTTTACAATCGTTATCGCGACATATAACCTAATTGCTAAATTTTAATAAACTTCAAGACTCCTGATCAATTAAATATCGGCTCAATGCTCGCTGACTCTGCTAAGATAACTCACTAACAATTTCATAAGCATGATGCGTACAAATCCAGCCAAAAAAACATTCTTTACATCGATACTAATATAGGCCAGTAACACAATGCAGGGGGTCAGCCTTTGTGGTGTGAAGGCACCTTATTCAGCAAAACGTGACGAGGCAAAACTTGCTTGTTACCGCCATGTTATGTTGTTATGTGCTTATCATGTTAACAGAGTTTTTTGGGCATTTGAATTTAGAAGAGATTTTTTTTTAGGGTCTGGATGGGAGAGATTGGAAGCGTTGACTGTACCTACTGCACAGGTTTTCAACTGGTTGCCGGCCCCTATCAATCTGCCTAGCTATTTCAAACTTTGTTGGGGTCGTATAGATGTGTGTGTGGATGTATGTCTGTTACTCAATCACGCTAGAACGGCTGAACGGATCTGGATGAAATTTGGCACAGACATAGAAAATAGTCTGGAATAGCACATAGGCTACTTTTAATCCCGGTATAATGTTCCCTTGGGATAAAAAGAAACATTTTTCATCCCACCATCTCGGAAAGAGTATTTTTAATCTTCAATATCTGAGTGGAAAAGCCGTTTTTATTCACTAGAGGATAAAGTAAATTGAATTTAGAACATCGTGTGCACTAAGTTTGTGAATTAAAAAAAACATTAAACCTATTTACTGCTACCTCTATGGTGCCGAATATATCATACAACTTTTTTTTAATTTGTTAAAAACTCAGACTCGGAACCTTCTTGGTGTTCTTTTTTCAATTTGCTTTGTACGCGGTTCTAACCATCTCCCTCTCTCTCCGACATTCACGCCAAGGGAATCCGATGAATCAGTACAACTATTAAGTATGACAGATTGTTTACCGAAAAACAGTACACAAGTGACTAACACCAATATTACAGTACCAAAAAAAATATTACACTCAATTTAAATAACTGTAGCAACGTTACTTTAAAATTTTCTTAATTATTTATACCTTAGTATTATATTGTTATAATTTAAAGATTATTCTGTAATACTTACTGTCATAATGTAGTAATTAATACCTAAACTGAAATTTTAGAATCCTTCGCTTGCTCGGTCATCAAAATTGAACACGCGGTTAAAAAGCAACGAACACGCGGGCGAAGCTGCTGACAGGAGCTAGTAGATTAAATATCTGAATAATCAGCAGCTTTCATTAGTCCCAGTAACGTGCTGATAACAGAACACACAACTGATTATTTTGTTACGAGATCCAAAATAGTTGAACCGTTTCGGGGTTCTCCAAGCTTCATTACTTCGAAGCTTTTCGGGTTTTCAGAAGTTATAGTGGTGGGAAAGAGTATAGCGGGCTTGTACCCTAAGTAAGTCGAACTCTCGAATCAAATGAAACTAAATCAAAACATCTTTATTTTCTCAAACATGAGTACCATATATACATAACAAATTCTTAGCATGAAGTGATGTTAGGATACAAAATTATAGAACGTCATTTTTACTTTAGAAATTGCCATGCAAATATTAATAAAGAATACAAATCAAAATACTTAATAGAATGTCATATTTTTAAATAAAAAAAAAAAAAAAAAATGTCGTACAAATGTCAACAAAATAATACAAGTCAAAATTATGCTTCTCTAGAATGTAAGCGTCAAGTAATAAAAAGATATTATAATAATAAATCAATTCAAAATAATCATTCTAGAATGTCAACACAAAATTATTAAAAAATGTCAAGATGTATACGTAGATATATTTAATGTATAAAATGCAAATGTCGTGAAAAATCGTGCAGATTTCAATAAATAATTCAAATCAAGGATATAATAAATAATAAATCTTTATTCAGATATTACAAAAGGTAAAAAACAGTTTAAATCTTAGATAACTAATGTTGGTATAATAATGTAAGATGCCTGTACTAGGTAATCCTGTATCACAGGCTGTAGGAGCTCTAAATATATGCTTATCGTAGGACAACAGAATTTTAACAATATTTAACATAATATATGAAGTCTAAAAATAGTGGTAAGATTGTATAAGTTTGGAAATTAATTTTAATTTACTTAAAACTATAAATATAAAACTAAATTACTAGGTCATAATATTACTTAATGTCTTATTTACCTATATTGCAAAAAAGTGCACTTTGATTACAAATAACTAAAGATTGAGAAATATTTGCTAAGCAGAATTGTGAAGTCAACATTGCAAAACTAAAACATAGGCACTTAGTTTTTGCAGCCAAAGACTAATGAGCTTAGCCAGCAACAAATTGATGGTTAGTAGGCCATTGCAGTGTCAGCCGCAGACGTTCAACGCGTGTGACATTGATTATGACGTACTAGACGCCCTCATAGTCGATAGAGTTGATGTGCCTGTATTCCGCTATTTTCCTAGCAGGGCACTCAGGGTCTCCCGTTTTGTGATTGTTGGGCTTTTTAAATCGCGAACAAGTTGCGCATTTCGATGAGTCCGCTTTCTTAGTGCAATCAGACACCGAGTGTCCAGCTTCACCGCAGTGAGCACACACAGAGTTGTCCTCTCTGCATGTTTTTGCTGCATGACCATATAATTGGCATTTGTAGCATCTGGTAACCAGAGTGAAGTCCCTAACAGGGCAGGACGTCCAATTTATGAACATCCTTGATGTGGAAATTAGGGCTTTACGTATATTGGCTGGAATTTCAATAACGTAATTACAGCTCGACGCATCTTTCCTTCCAGATTTGTGGCTTAATTTAACAGAGGCCAGAAAGGACTCCATAGACATCTCTGGCAACTTGTCGGGTATGTTCTGCTCGTAAATGCACCTAAAGACTTCAGTTTCAGCCAGGGAAGACGGCACTCCTACAAGCACGATCCGTGGTTTGCGCTTGTTGGGCTCATCGGCGGTTAGTCCAGATGTAGAAAGCTGGACGGCGTTCTTGATTTTCTCGGCGTCTTGCTTGGTCTCTGTGCTAATAATAACACCTCCATTTTTGGTCTTGCGGACACCTCGTACATGCAGCTTCATTTGATCAGGTCGTATGATTTTTGTTACCATGTCTTTTGTTTCGTCACTGGACTTGAGTTTGTCACTAGGATAAATGACCACAGAGCTTAAATTGTTAGGTCGAATGAAATCATTTGATCCCTTTTTCACCATGTCGGCAAATGAAACATTACCCGCAGTGCCAGAGTCCTTAATCGTCTGCTTGAGCTCTGAGATGTGTTCCGTCAAATTGCGCTTTTCTTTTAAGGCATCAATCATATCGTGTGCTACAATTGCTTTCTGCTTCAGAGATTGGTATAGGACTGCCATCTGAGAGGTGCCAGATCCTATTTTACGACACAAGTTAGAAATTTTCAGTTTCTGTTCCGAGTTTAGTTTGCCATCCGAGGCAATAGAGCAAACCTCATTTAAGTGCTGCTCTATAGTTGACATACATCTTTGTATGTCGGATATGATACTAGTATATCAGAGTCTCGAAATTTAAGGTGTACTTAGTCGTAATATTGTTGTGAACGGTAGGATTCTAACTTTGTCCTAAATTTCATACTTTTTACATTGCCAAAAAAAAACCCTTTGAGCGATGCATCGCATCAGCAGACACGAAACTGTCAACATCTGATAAAGATGGATTATTTTAGCCGACAAAATGGTTGCCAAAAACCTAAACAAACAACCACATTTGAATTCTAACCCTAAATTGTACAAGATACAGTTCAGTTTTGCATAGCAAAGGTTTTTCAGGATAATAAATCCACAGGTGCTTTCATGCTTCATGCAAGCCCTCAGATAGATTAGTTTTGGTATAAAAAATATGTATAAAACACTCTGAATGTATGAGAGCAAGATTGATTAAGTCACCATTGTGGATTTCAGGGAAATTTTATTTTCAGGATAATAGAATCAGGCCTGTGTTTCCTGAAAGGGGTTGACAGGGATGTATGGTATACCCACTTTCAGTCCGTTTTTCAATAAATATAAAAAACATTGAGTGTCTAAAAGAAGGAAGGCTACGAGATTAGGTGTAGACAAAATCAAATTTGTTAATTTATATTCCCATTCATAATTATTGTATTCATTGTTTTTTTTTTTTTAGAAATTGACTAACGCACTGTTCCGTTGTTGTTGAATTAGGTATTTTACCTATGTTTGTAATATTTGTATGTGAGAACCATGTTCCTACTTATCAAATTATTTAATTTTCCTGTTAATGCTTTTAATACTTTATACCTGTACGTAGTATAGTGTGTAGAGCTATTCTGGGTGCATCGTCCTCACATATATTAATGTATGTACGTATGTAAATATTGTAAAACACCTATTTTTAAAAAAAAAGAGTAAGTATGGAGTTTCTTGTGCGTTCTTCTCCATAACAATCTACTTCCCGAATGCACGGTAGAATCTTTTTTTATTTTTTATTTATTACCTGTAAATTTTAATTTTAATTTATGTGACGTTCAAAAGTGCCGTTTATTGGCCTAATTGAATGAATATATTTGACTTTGACTTTGACTTTGATTACGCTGGATGCTAGATACACAGGATCGGTCTATGTAGCAACACTTGATCCTAAATTCAGCATTGGACAGCAGTCTTGCGGCTGATATGATGATGGCGATGTAACACCCGGTTCACATTGACAGGTCCCGTGCGTTTCGTATCCAGTGGATCCCCGCAACCTTCACCAGGTTATCGGTCCACCTGGTGGGAGGCCTTCCAACGCAACGTCTGCCAGTTTGCGGTCGCAACTCCAGACCTTTTCTGCCCCATCAGCTTCCGTTCTGCGAGCAATATGCCATGCCCACTGCTACTTAAGTTTGGCAATTCTTCGGGCTATGTCGTTAACCCTGGTTCTCTTGCGGGTCTCTACATTTCTGATTCGATCACGCAAGAAAACGCCGAGCGTAGCCCTCTCCATTGCCCTTTGGCTGACTGTAAGCTTTCAGATAAGGCCTATTCGGAGCGACCACGCCTCAGAGCCATAGGTCTTCACTGGCAATCAACTTCCTAAGCAAATAACACTTATCCATCATGACTTTACTCTAAGCAGGCACTTTTGCAATGACGAGTTTTCTGTAGACCTTCCCAACTATGCCCAAAGTAATGGACAACAAAATGAATATCCTGAATTTGGTGGTAGATTTCGGCTTCCCCTTATGGTAACGAACAGTGCTCCTCCTTCCGCACTGCTCTGTAAGTTTCGTCTCCTGACTTGACACTTTCCCACCGATAATAAGTGAATTCCAAATTAAGGCAATGCTTTAAAAGGAAGCTTGAAAGTGACTGTCAATCAATGACTTTCTGGCATATGCCTAGATGTAAACACCCCGTAGAGACCGTAAGACCGTATTCTTATATAAAATAAACCTGCGTTAAGGTCATTTGCAATGCTGTTATTTATGACATCAGTTAAATCAAACTCTCCAATAATTATGGCCCTTAACCCCCCAGCAATAAACACACTCGCACACAGCAATATACCAAAGCAAGTGAGCCATATAACTGCCAATGACATTCCACCGATGCTTCTGACAGTTGCTTGACATAATTTAAAGTTACACGTCCGCGTCTGTTCCGAATGGCCTCTCACATCCACTTAGCTATGCTACAATGGACGTTGGACGTAATTATTGGTTTAAATTGTATCATTAGGCTGGTTTTCCGGTAGAGATGTGCGAGGCTGCGCGAATATGCATAGTGAAGCTGTGAAATTATGCGAGTGTTTTCACCAATGCTGTTCAAGTAGCTTGCGCTGAGCGAGGATGCGTAGGGATGCGGTGAAACGGTTTGTAGTTGAGTGGGGCGAGTACGCGTAGACAGACTCTGTTCAGCTATGCACTTTCACACACATTTCTCGTTAGCTTCGTTCCTATCCATTCCTCATCTCACCCTCGGGATGATTTTCTACCAGACATGTACGAGGTAGCTAGGTGAGCGAGATGACTTTTGATTTTCCAAGCGTTGTTGAACACAGCTCTGGTGGTAAAGGGCTTACAGATCTAGGTAAGCATGTGTTGTTACAAAAAAATGAGAGGTGGGTGTGAAAAATAGTGAGCAAGATAATAATATGTGTGAGATGTGCAAGACACCTGTGCAAGGAACGTCAGCGAAGATTTTGAGCGAGGAATAATGTGGGTGAGAATGTGTTCCTCCGGTCTCCCCACCCGCGCATTACTGAAAAGAGTCCGCTAAGCATCCTCGCACAACTCGGCTCGCACCGCTTAACTACCTCGTACACGCTTCTTCCTCGTGGTCAAACTATTTTGTCAAACTGATTTGACCAAGAGGAAAAAAATTCCCGTTGGTCAAACCTCTAGGACAGATAACTCTTTTTTCATTTGACTTATCTTGTTGCGTACAGTGAAGACTAAAATTTACAATAATAATATGTCATTCTCATTTTCTTGTTTTGTTTGCATTCATTATTGCGGTGGTACATTAAATGAATCTAAATGGAATTTAAATACATAAATCGTAAAAGAGGTACTGTATTACTGCATGATGGACGGCAGTATTATAAATTACGAACGTATAAAAATGGCAATGTCTTTTGGACTTGCAGCAACTTAAGAAAGAAAAAGTGTCACGGGTCTATAACTTTGAACGTAAATATAATATTTATAGAATTTATACTATACATTACCTTTATAATTTAATATTGTGTAAGCTTTACGCACTATAATACAAATCTATTGTTTTTCTCTTAGAACGACCAAATAAATTAAACATAAGGATCACATAAATGTATAGCCGATTACGGCAAGTTCGAACTGGATGAAGCGATAGACGATTAAAAAAAAGACAACATTAACGTGTCTGCCTATTCCGCAGTTATATCGCGAAACAAAGAATACACTTATGGATAGAGGTCTTAACTTTTGTGGAAACAATACCATCATTGGCCAACATTAAAAATACTTTATGTTTAAGTAGGAGCAAAACATGCTTCAGTAAATTAGCAGAAGTCAGTATTCCTGACCAACTACAGTTTTTTCTTCTGGCGGAATACGCAACGCAAACTTCTAAAATTCTTGTTTTTTGCTCCGAAAAAGGAAAAGTTTTGTTGGCAAAATAAAATGAGTTATGTTGTGATGGCACATTCTTTAGCTGCCCGAAGCCATTCAAACAAATGTATAGTATAATACATGCTGATATGGCCCAGTCAGCGTCAACTACGAATATAATTCCAGCAGCGTATGCCTTGATGACTGATAAAAAAGAGGAGAGTTATACTGCATTATTACAGATGATAAAAGCCCAAATGCCGCAGTGTACACCAATAAAAATTGATATTGATTTTGAAACCGCGGCCAGCAATGCTTTGGTACAGACTTTCTCTAGCCTCAAAATAATAAAATGCTACTATCATTTTACCAAAAGTCTATGGAAAAGAGCGAGAAAATTATAAATGAAGACTAAAATTCAAAAAAGAGTTGTGGGACTTTGTTTAGCTCTCCCTCTATTACCTGTAGACGAGATTGACGCTGGCTGGGAGTACATCATATCGGAAAGTCCCAGAAACAATAAAATCGAAGTTCTTTTTTTTTTTTCTTAAAAAAGAAAACGTTGCCCCACACTAGGAATTTCTTCCTGTATCGTGGGTGCGTTTATAAACATATAAACTCACATACACAACACCCAGAGCCGGAACAACTATATGTAGGTCATACAAATATTTTGAAAAAAAGTGGTTGAAAGACAAAGGCAATCAGAGTCAAATTAGAGTGGTCAGTATTTGGTGAGAGACAAAGAAGCAATAACACTGTAGAAACAGCACAGCTAAATCATGATATGAAAAAAAACATCGTCAAATCACAATAGCTTGTCTATGGTTGACATTCTATTCTATTCTATATTTTATATGGCAAGCAAAGCCGATGTCGACTATTCTGCCAATGTCTAAAGTTAGATGAAAGAGCAGGTATATTTTATTAATAATTTAAAACAGAAGAAACTTTATACACTGACAAAGTTGTTTGCTTGATACATTTGACACTTGTTGGGTTAGTACGGGACTGAAACAAACAGATTTTTTTTTACATAAATACTATAATTGTTAACACATTAAAGATAAGTACGTTTTATGCCACATAATGTAGGGTAGTTGACAGGTTGTGAAAGACTCATAATTTTATATTATTGTGGCGGATAAAAATCATCAACGCCACAAGGAGTTCTGGGGAGGAATAAGTCAGAAGAGATGGGAAATTTATTGGGAGAGGGATCTTAAGTTTAGAGAGACGGCGGTATAAATCCAGTGAGGGGACATTATTTGGACATTCAAAAAATATGTGATCTAAGGTGCCCTCGCCCAATCCGCACTCGCAGAGAGAGGAGTCGAGTATACGGATTTTGTGAAGAAAGACAGGGGTGCAACAAAATCCTAAACGGATTCTACAAAGGACAGATATAGCTGTTTTGGAGACCTTTCTGAAACCAAAGAACCATGGTTTTGGATTTATGACCGGTTGGACAGCATGGAAAAATTTGCCTTTCTTCCTACCAGACATATTCCAATGTGCCTGCCATGAATCCTGGAGACTCAATTTGGGGAGGGACAACAAGTCATAGCTCAGGTGAGTGTTATGTGAGATATCAGCCGTAACAGATGAACAGGCATCTTTAGCCAATACATCAACACATTCATTGCCCTTGATGCCACAATGACTAGGTATCCAAACTAGCTGAACCTCTCTTTGACTAATAGCACAAGTTAGCAAAGATTTTTTAATTTTTAAGATAAGAGGGCTATGTAGTTTACTTCTGAAAGGACTTTGTTCGAGGGCCTGCAAACAACTAAGAGAATCTGTAAAGATAACGGCTTTCTCAATGTTAGTGTGTGACTCTATAAAAAGGCAAGCTTCCAATATAGCCACACACTCGCCTGTGAATACAGAAGACTCTTTAGGACACTTGAACTGTAATACAATTCTAGAGTTTTGGTAATATACCGCAGCTCCAGTGTTGTTAAGGCTATTTAATTTCGAAGCATCAGTGAAGAACAGTTGAAAGCCATTCCATCTCTCGCCCACCACCGCATTGAAGGTCGAATTAGCTGATGGGGATCTTTTAGATATACCAATATTATAGATAATTTTGGGGGTAAAAAATAATACTTCGTAAGCGAAGTCAAAAAGGGGTAATTTAGGGTGCTGGAGAATCGGACAGTCTAAATTTTGAACACTCCGAAATGATTTTATGATTAGTGGGATTTCTTTATTTCTCCAATAATTGGCGTTTCTGCATAAGGCGTCTAACTCTTGCAATCTAGCTATAAGGGGGTGGGACGACCTAGCGATTAACCTATATAAAAAACGGGTGGCAAGATATTGCCGTCTTAAGGCAAGGGGAGGTTCGGCACATTCAACCTGCAAAGCGTTAACGGGGGAGGACTTCATGCAACCAGAGATGATCCGAAGGCACTTGGACTGAACCTTGTCTAGTCCCGCCAAAGCACCTTTGTTACAAGGAATGAAGTGATATGTTCCATAGTCCAGGACGCTACGAACTAAGGCCTTATACACTAACTTCATGGTGTAGGGGTGAGCACCCCACCAGACACCCGCTAAAACTTTTAAAATTGAAATGGTTCTTTCACATTTTTTAATGAGGGAGTTTATGTGAGGCTTGCCAGTTAATTTAGAGTCTAAGAAAACGCCTAAGAACTTAACTTTATCAACTATTGGGATATTATGACCTAAAATGCTCACTGATATCTGAGGGAATTGCCTTTTGCGAGAGAAAATTACTGCCGAGCTTTTCGGTGCGGAGAGGGAAAGACCATGGCTTAAAAGCCACTGGCTCAGAGAGTCCAAAGAGAGGCATAGAGAAGACGCCGCGTCAATAATGGAGGAATCTGTCACGTATAGGGCAATGTCATCGGCGTATTGTAGGATCTGACAATTATTGTTTAAGCAAGACCCAATATCGGCCGTGTACAAATTGTACAACAGGGGACTGAGGACAAAGCCTTGAGGGAGTCCCCTCCACGCCTGCCTCTTATCGAACTCCTCTCCCTGAACTCTCATAACCAATGACCGGGACAAAAGAAGTTCACATATACACTGTATCATCTTTGCCGGTAGACTCAGCTGTTGCAATTTTTGCCTGAGTACGGGAAGAAGTACGTTGTCGTATGCGGAGGAGATGTCGAGGAAAGCGGCAACAACGGATTGGTTTCTTGAGAAGGCCAAACGGATATCTGTGACCAGGACGCCAACACTATCCATAGTACTAAGCCCTTTCCTAAAGCCAAATTGGAAGTTCGGCAGTAAATTTCTCGATTCGACTAACCACTCGAGACGATTTTTTATAAGGTGTTCTAGTAGCTTGGCTAGGACCGAAGATAGAGCTATTGGCCTAAGGCCATTCGGATCATTTGCATGTTTGCCAGGTTTCAGTAATGGAATGATGATCTGTAGCTTCCACTGATCTGGTACCCAGCCATGACTATAGCAGAAGTTAATTATGTTCAAAAAGTAAGTTCTCGCCTTGTCGCCAGAGTGAGAAATAAAAGAATATGGTACACCGTCAATACCAGGAGCTGAGTCCCGGACATGACGGAGCACCACACTCAGTTCTTCCAAGGTAAATGGTGCATCAAAAGGATCCTCTGTTGAATTAGATAAGTGGACATTCACACACTCAGAAAAGAGGGGAACATATGGTGGTGCTATTTTGTCAAAGAAAAGTTCAGCCGTTTCCCTAGTTACTGGTGAAGTGATAGAAGGGGAACAACCTCGCCTAAACCTGTTGACGTTTTTCCAGACTGCTGAGATTGGAGTGGAGGGGGACAAGGAGGAACAAAATTGAACCCAGCCAGCACGTTTCTTCTTGCGAAGGAGACGTCTGACCCTGGCATTGCACTGAAGATATGCCAAGAGATTACAGGTACTCATTTCTGCATTGTAGCGCCTCTCGGCCTCATTCCTTGTTTTAACTGCTGAGGTGCATTCTGGATCCCACCATGGAGGTGAAGGGATTTTATTTCTGGCACTGTTTCTCAGCGGAAAAGAGGAATCTGCACTCGAGGTAACAGCTGTGACAAAACCCTCATAACAACTTTTGGCATGGCAGTGACCAGAAGAATCTGGTAAACATGGATTTAAATTTGGAAGAGAATCAATTTTATCCTCCAATAATGATACAAACTTAGTCCAATCTGGTTTGGACAGGTTGTATTTCAAAAGTGGAGGAGAAGTTTTTTCTAAATAAGTTCTATTAATTAGAGATATAACAATGGGGTAATGGTCACTACCATGTGACAAGGTTGTACATTCCCATTGAGTAGATGCAGCTAGTTCAACCGAACAAAATGTAAGGTCTACACAACTCTTTTGTTGACCAGGAGGGGAACGACGAGTTGGACAGCCATTATTCAGAATGCAGAGATCCAGATCATCCAACATCTCAACCAGAGCTACACCGAAGGCATCACAGCGTTCAGAACCCCATCTATAATGGTGACAGTTAAAGTCACCCATGACCATCAATGGGCCTTGTACATTGGTAAAAATGTTTCTTAAAATAGCTATAAAATCAGGGTGTGGGTGTGCAACATAGATAGAAAACACTGTGATGCCCTCAACCCTTCCTGCTACAATACTCAAATTGCCCTCAAATAAAGGCAAAGAAAGAGGAGAAAGTGGGACCCGATTATTAACGAAGAGAGCCGACCCTCCGTACCCATCGGATCTATCACACCTGAGAATGTTAAAATGTGGCATACGGAAGCTGAGACTTGGGGTGAGCCAAGTCTCAGCTATGGAACAAGCCAATGGCTTGTATTTATTCAGGAGGAATATGAGGTCGTGCTTTTTATGAAACACGCTCCTCACATTCCACTGGAGAAATATTTGGTGGGACGCCATTTTTAAAATTTAATAGTAAAGATAGTAGTTGTTCGGCAACGTTGGACGGTATTTGAGAGTTACTAGAAGATGAAGTAGTAAGTGAAGGTAAAAGTTTAATTAAGAGTTCAATGATTGAAATAGTATTATTAATGGGGACATTGTCATTAAGAGCACAGCCATTAGACTGTGAGGATTGGGGAATGTTTACTATTTGCTGATGGGCAGCTTTATTATAAGATTGAGAAAGTGGGGCATGGCTCCTAGGCTTAAGAGTGACAGTTTTTCGGTAAGACTGCGATTTGGTGACATTGGCATAGTTGCGGGAAGCTGCTGGGATTGTTTTGCTTGCTTCAACATATGAGATTGATTTCTCAGCCATGACTGTCTTGATGGCTTTCTGCCTACCATGCTCGGGGCAAGACTTGCTATTAGCGAAGTGGTTTCCCGAGCAAAGCACACAGAAGGCCTCGCTCTCAGCAATGTTGCAACCATCACCGGGGTGATCATGGCCACACTTACTGCAGCGTGGATTCGACCTACATACATTTGCAACATGTCCAAATCTGCAGCATTTACGGCATTGGATAGTGGGGTAGATGTATTGTTCAACAGGGAGGGATGTGTAGCAGCAAAACACTCGTTTAGGTAAGACCTGTCCGTCAAATGTGAGTACACAAGTCTCTGTAGGCTTCCACTCTACTATCCCTTCAGTCTGAACCCTCCGATTGATTCTGCGCACCTTTAAAATTTTGCCAAAGCCTGAGGGCATAGCCAGATATGTTAGAGCCTCTTCTTCACTTAAATCTGAAGGAACTCCTGTTACTACGCCCATCCTGGTAATATTAAAGGTCGGGATCGCTGCTGTATAACCGTGTTTAGATAGCAAAGAATTTACTATAAAAGCGTTTGCATCCTGAGGGGATGCAAACTCGACGGATACTCTATTTCTGCCGACTTTGTTAACTCCGCCACGAATGATGTTGGCTATTTTATTTAATATTAAAATTTTTCCGAAGTTCACGGGATGTAAAGTAGTGCCAGCATTAATCTGGGTTTCCACTCGAGAGACGTGTACAATATATGGTCCCTTATCCATAACCGAGTATTTAACGCGGCCAATTTGGCTCTTGGGTTGTTTATTAGATGTCAGCGTAGATATTTCTGCATTACCGGGACGTTTACGCGTTGATTGCGAGACTTCCATTTCCATTTCGGAAACGCTGCAGACTACATCTGCAAACTGCGATAGAGGATTCGGCGAGGGAGGAAAAAGGGGTAAGGTGGCTGGGATGTCAGGAGGATCAGGATCGGGCGGTTTATTCCTCTCCATTTTTATAGAGGCTAATTTATAAGGGGACAATCACAGTACCAACCTGTTGACAAACACAAGGACAACACACTTTTACACAAAACAAGTCCAAAAGTAGCAAAATTGCAAACAAAACCACAAGTATTCGGAACCACACGTGCTTTTCCAGAAACCTGTGGCGAGAATCCTATGGTTGACATTGCTGAAAGAAAATGGAGGATGATGACAACGAACCATCCCCGCGCCGAAACGAGCATATTAACAGAGATGATTTCATAATGAAATAAATGCCAATTACAATTTTTGCATAAAGAAATAAGTATCGGTAATTTTCTTGACAAATTACGCTGACGCTTTTTTCTATAAGCAAAAATTGTAAATTGGCATTTCCTTATGACTTGGCATTTTATTATATTATAATTTAATTTTTTTAAAGGACTGTACTTTTCTTAAACCATAACAGTTTGACCACAGGGAAAAACTATTCCTTGTGGTCAAATCAGTTTGACAAAATAGTTTGACCACGAGGAAGAACCGCTCGTACATCTCTGGTGGAAAAGCATCATTAAGCAGCTCACATTAATGTGCCGTTGTTTGCTTGTATTTTGCAGTAATTATTGTGATTTAAACTTGCAGGCGAAGGCCACAAAAGGTTTTGTGGTAACAAAATTAATAGCTTTAAAAGTATTTGCAAGTGAAAAACTTTTTAATTTGACTTAATGAATTGAATTGGTCATAATAGCATTGTTTGTTAAATTATCAAAATAAGAAGAACAATGATGATTTTATCGATATATTATCCTTATTCTTTAATGTTAGTTGTTAATAAAATCTATACTTATACTTATTTATTATAATTTTTACTTATATATAAATTAAATTTTTTCTACACCAATATTATAAAGAGAAAAGATTTTTTTGTTTGTTTTTAGCGAATAGGCTCCGAAACTACTGGACCGATTTTAAAAATTATTTCTTATTTTAAGCTAGATTATTCCCGAGTAACATAGACTATAATTTTAACGGGAGCGAAGCCGCGGGGGTCAGCTAGTTATATTATATAGAGGAAAGATTGGTATTTTTGTATGTTTGCATGTAACGAATAAACATAAAAACTACTGGACCTATTTCAAAAATTATTTCACCGTTGGGAAGCACTATCCCCGGGTGACATAGGCTACTTTTTATACCTGCCCGGCGAGCATGGCAAACCCAAGACGTTTGTGACAAGACATGATAAAATTTGTCCATGTCTTACAATTTGTCATTTATGCTAGCACGGGTCAACCATGTGGCATATTTTAAAGGCGCGACATGCCTTTCTTGTTGCTTCCCGGCGAGCACGGCATCCTGTACCATGGCTTGAGTCACACATTTCATCGCAATTTGGGCGATAAAGACATTTTGTCTTAAATACTAGTACCGGCAGCGTGAGAAAATTTCCTGACGTTTATTTGGGACTCATCGGGTCTTAATTGCTAATACGGACGCATCCATTTTGTCACAAATGTCACATTTTGACAGATGATTGACAAAAATGTATCACTTTCGTTCGGAGGTGGTGATAAAATTATATAGTTGAAAAAAAAATATTTTTCTTCTAATTACTGCACCAAATGGCAATAAATTTATTTTGTGGGTGGTGATCAATGCTTATTAATTAATTGAAATGTTCATCATCATCATCATCATATCAGCCGAAAGACGTCCACTGCTAGACATAGGCCTCCCCCAAGTGTCGCCACATTGACCGGTCCCGTGCGTCCCGCATCCAGCGAATCCCCGCAACCTTCACCAGGTCATCGGTCCAGCTGGTGGGGGGCCTTCCAACGCATCGTCTTCCGGTTCGCGGTCGCCACTCCAGAACTTTTCTGCCCCATCGGCCATCCATTCTGCGAGCAATGTGCCCTGCCCACTGCCACTTAAGTTTGGCAATTCTTCGGGCTATGTCGGTAACCCTGGTTCTCTTGCGGATCTCTACATTTCTGATTCGATCACGCAAGGATACTCCGAGCATAGCCCTCTCCATTGCCCTTTGCGTGACTGTAAGCTTTCTGATGAGGCCCATTGTGAGCGACCACGTCTCAGAGCCATAGGTCATCACTGGCAACACACACTGGTCATAGACCTTCGTCTTGAGACACTGTGGTAAGTTGGACGAGAAGACACCGCGCAATTTCCCGAACGCTGCCCAGCCGAGTCGGATTCGACGGTTGACCTCTTTCTCGAAGTTGGCCCTACCCAACTGGATCGTTTGTCCCAGGTAGACATAATCTTCCACAACTTCGAGTGTAGAGTCTCCAACCTTGATAGGAGTGGGTGTTACATGGGCATTCAACATTACCTTGGTTTTGTCCATGTTAATTTTAAGACCCACTCTTTCGGAAGCTCTACTGAGGTCATCGAGCATTATACTGAGGTCCTCCATGGTCTCAGCCATGACCACTATATCGTCGGCAAACCGAAGGTGAGTGATGTACTCGCCATTGACGTTGATGCCTAGCCCTCTCCAGTCCAGAACCTTGAAGACATCCTCCAGTGCAGCGGTGAACAGTTTCGGAGATATGACGTCTCCCTCACGTCCCTCACGTCCCTCCGTCTCACACCACGCTGCAGAAAGATAGGTTCCGAGGCCTGATCCTGAAGTCGGACTGTCATGGTGGCGTTTTTGTACAAACACTTCAATACCTCGATGTACCGGTAGTCGATTTGGCACCGTTGGAGAGACTGCAAATTGAAATGAATAATTGAAATGTTACAGGATTATTAATTAATTTTATATTATTCTTATTTTTTTATTATTATTTTTATTTTGATTATTATTTTTTTATAATATTTTTCTTTTATTCCATATTCTTTTTACTTTCTACATATTTTTTTTTCTAAATAAAACTCAAAAAACATTAAAAATATAAAAAATAGGGGCCCGCCGTTAAATGTATATTTTCAAAATGCAATGATTTGCATTGTTGAATTACTAATCTATCCCTGTATGGAGTCCATTTTCCATCCATTTTGGTAATTATTTCCGCCCAAAGATGAGTTAAAATTGGCGTTGAAATATGGAACTTTCGACGCTCGTAACTTTCAAATATTTTATTTTTTTACTTTTTTGTTTCCATAAAGGGCTAGATAATGATGAGACAAATTGTTTTTTTTTTTTTTGAACGTACATCGTCAAACAGTGGATTAATCTCTAGACTACGTTTGTATGGAAGAATTGTCGACTAGTGTAACCTTAAAGCAATCAAAGCTAACTGAACACACATTCTACCAGGCCCCTCAGAAAGTATTGCGAAAAAAAGTTTTTATATATGGGAGACTGGCCAGTTATAATGTTTTTCGAAAATATGATTATTTATAAGTAAAAATAAGTAAGTTCCAATTTCAAAATTTCCCTCCACATTTTTTGCGAGTTAATTCAAAGTATTGTGTCTCACTGAAATATGGATCTGCGCCGGGAACATTTTAGAGCTATGATTTTATACGATTTCAAGTGTCGCCTGAAACCGGATGAATCGTACGATAGACTTCAAATGGCATTCATGGATGAAGGCCCTTCCAAGGCAACCGTGTATCGTTGGTATAACGAATTCAAGCGCGGTCGACCAACTTTGGGGGATGACGAAAGAAGCGGTCGCCCTTTGACGGCTGTTACCGAAGAAAACGTGCTAGCAGTGAAAAATTTAATCCAAGACAATAGGCGAATTACATATCAGGAGATTCAACACATATTGAAGATTGGATCGGGAAGCGTTCACGAGATTCTACACAGCCATCTTCGCGTGAGGAGGATAGTATCACGCTGGGTGCCGCACAACCTCACCGATGCTCAGAAGCAGGCCCGGGTGGAATGGTGCCGTGATATGCTTAACAAATTTGAAGCAGGCTCGTCTCGGCGTGTTTACGACATCGTTACAGGTGATGAGTCCTGGATTTATCAATACGACCCAGAAACCAAGCGCCAGTCGACTGTTTGGGTGTTTCAAAATGAGCCAACGCCTACCAAAGTGAAGCGATCTAGAAGCGGGGGTAAGATTTTGATCGCTAGCTTTTTTAATTTGACTGGCCACTTGGTATCAATTCCCTTACGGGATCAAAGAAGCATTAATGCCGAATGGTATACTACCAAATGTTTGCCAGAAGTTTTCTCTGTTATAAGCAACAAGCGACCAAACACAGGGCTCCGCGGGCTACTGCTCCACCACGACAATGCACCTGCGCACACCGCACTCAAAACGAGGGACTTCCTGGACAGCACGCCAGTCAAACTCCTGGGTCACCCTCCTTACAGCCCTGATCTAGCACCGTGTGACTTCTTTTTATTCCCAAAAATAAAAAATCTGCTCAAAGGGATACAATTTTCGTCGCCGGAAGATGCGCTGGCTGCGTTCGAGCAGGCTGTAAACGAGGTGTCTGCGGCGGACTGGAAAAAGTGTTTTGAAAACTGGTTTAGGCGCATGAATCTTTGTATAGAGGCTGGTGGAAAGTACTTTGAAAAGATTTAATAAAAATATATGTACGTATAGAACAATTTTTTTTAGTTTCGCAAAACTTTCTGAGTGTCCCACGTATTTAGAGCATCTTAAAATTCAACTACAATTTTGAATTTCGCAGTAATGGATCGTTTGGATACTGACAGTGACACTGCAGCGCAGCACTTGCTAATGTTAGCAAGTGCTGCGCTGCAGTGAAATTCCGTCCGAACTCAAACGTCCGGTAGCGTTACGATTATCCGGCTACCATGCGACTGTCCGATAATGTGCGCTTAGCTTTAACTGTGCCGTAACGGTCTGTGAACTTAGTCCGGTGATACGGGTCGCCCGACCCACTGTGCCCGGTTAGATCGTACATAGAGAATGGAGTGAGCAATATCCTGACCAAAATTGACCGATATGTAGAAGGAGACAAAGTGACTGTTTGGCCAATGCTATTCTGCAGTGCTTTTCAGAGAAAACCATACCGTGAAAACTTAGGCTCAAATGCCAAGTCAGTTTGAAGGACCTCCACGCAAATCAGTTGCCATATCAACGGAAAAAACCTTCGAGTAAATATCATGCTATTTGTCAATTGAATAATTCAAGGTAGAGTCGAGTTGGAGGGTTTACTAATGATACGCATAAAATATATGCCCATAATGTACATTGGCATAACAAAATTCAGCATAATGATCATTACGCATAAATGCTTTCCCATAATGTATATTCCCATACATACTGTTGGCATAATAATAATGATGCATAATCTTATAAAGCATAATGATATTTACACATAATGTTCTTTGGAATAAAACAAACATGTTCGCGGCTCAAGGGTGGACCAAGAGCCATCCCACCGCACCTTAACCTAATTAATTCGAGTCCTTATATCAATTATATTTAATTAGTAGTTTTAACCTTATGTAAAACAATTTTCAATCGAATCAAATCGATATTAATATTTTCGATATTTTGAAAATGTACATGTTACCCGGAGGTATTTTAATTTTCGACATTCAAATATGTACCCATAAAATTATTATGACGAATAAATATTATACCGTAAATATTTATGCAACTTCAAATTATTGCAAATAAATTATACTAAATGACAGCTATGCTAACCGTTGCATTATGCCAAAGTATTATTATGCCGCAGTATTAATATGCTGCGGCATAATAATGCTAATAAAAGTTATGCGAAAACGTTATGCCAAAAAACATTATGCGTAAAAAAAATATGCTAAGAGGGGGATTCACGAGTTGGAGGATATGACATAAGAAGTGTGCCTTATAAAAGTGAATTTGAGGTACATACCCAAACTATTGCCCAGGCATATTAGCAATAAAATAAAATCAGCAGACTATAAAAAAAAGGTAAATCAAAAAATCAAAAAGCCCGACTGCTTCAAAAGCGAACTAAAAAGTCGTAAACAAGGGAAAAATCATGCTGTGCAGGCGTAGGGATACACCAGATTTTGGTCAGCCAGCCCGCGAATATGTATCCTCCGACTGCACAGCATGATTTTTTCCTTGTTTACGACTTTTTAGTTCGCTTTTGAAGCAGTCGGGATTTTTGATTATTGATTTAACTTTTTTTATTTATAACTTTTTAGTTAAGTTTTTTTCGAATAAGGTACATTTTAATGTAGCCTATGACACTCGCATGGTTAAGACGAATCGATTGACGTATGAATCATCAAAATCGGCCAACGCGTTTGGTCTGACTGATAAACACATTACCCTCCTTCGGCAGTCGGGTAAAAAGAAATAGGTAGGAAAAAACAGCGTTATGCTGAATTTAAGTGAGAGACTGTACATGACCCCATAAACTCAGATGGAGAGGTTGTTAAGGAATTTGAAAACTTTTGTGTTAATAGGTATTAGCGGGGCTGGAACCATGAGATGTAAAAAGAGCAGCGGGAGTTTTAGATTCTGACCTTCTGGTACTCTCGTAGTCTCTACCGTTTATGATTCTAGGCCCGCAAATACTTCTTCATGATTCTGGCCTTTGCGGCTTCACTTCAAGCTCACTTCACATAAGTTTTTACCGATTTTAAAAAAAAGGAAGAGGTTCGCAATTCTTCGGAATCTTTTTTTTTTTATGTAGGTATTTTCCCCGATTACTCATAGACGCCTGGACCGATTTCAAAAATTATTATTTTGTTTGAAAGGGTATACTTCCTAGCTGGTCCCATAGTCATCAGGTCAGGATCTGATTATGGAAACCTAGGAAAATCGAGGGAACTCCTCAAATATTATAGGCATACATATAGCGATTTAGGTATTTTCATCAACAATGCAATCATTTGCACTCAAAAAGTATCATTTGGTGAAGTGGAACTGATTAAAGAAGACAACAGATGGCCACTGGAACTTTAATGAAAGAAATTTATTTTTTGCTTTGTAGTTTTTTGTTCTGGAAGTCGGTTTGATTTTTGTTATTTTTTTTTTATCACGTTAAAAGTTTTACAAAGCAGACCGGTCTGAAAAGTCCTAAAGGCCCATAAAGAGATTCAAACAGAATTCTAGAAAAATACAGCTACTATCCTATCGTTTTGTCTCTTTTAATCTACCCATACCCGGATAGGAAAGGCGCAGTTCATTCTCTTTGTCTATGGTTAGAACTGAATTGTTGTTTAATCACATTTATGCTTAGCAGTAAAGGAAATGGTAATGGAATTCGGTGGATAATGTAATTTGATGAGGATTTGCGATGGAGTAAAAGGCTTTTGATGATAAACTTTACCCCGGTTGCAAAACAAGAGCTAAGCTAAGTTATTTTAACTGAGATATTTTTTACCCGACTGCCGAAGGAGGGTAATGTGTTTATCAGTCTATGTATGTATTTATGTATGTTTGTTCCTATGAGGCGTTCCAGAGACCAAACGTGTTCGCCGATTTTGATGATTCTTACGTCAATCGATTCGTCCCTAGCGAGTGTCATTGGCTACATTAAATTTTGCAAATAGAAATATGGCGGATTTTGGGTGCCATATTGTGGAGTCCCAATTTTTTTTCTTCCAAACCTATCGTGTGGGTTACCAAGGGTAGGTATGCTAATATTGTATTATCTGTGCCAAGGGTTTGAAGAGGTGATTTCAAAAATATATATAACACTTATATGTTTAAATGTACCTACCTAATTCGAAAAAAAAAAAAAGTTATAAATAAAAAAAGTTAATTTAAAAAATCTAAAAACCCGACTGCTGTATACTAGTTTTGGTCAGCCAGCTTGCGAATGTGTATCTTCCGACTGCACAGCATGATTTTCTTTTTGTTTACGTCGTTTTGGTTCGCGTTTTAAGCAGTCGGGTTTTTGATTTCTTGAAATAACTTTTTTTGTTTACTTTACATACTGTTGTGGTCTACATACTAGTATAAAAAACTACGTCGGCTTTGCGAATTATGCTTCAACTAATTTAGTTTGGTTTTCGTCTGCAAATGGCCTAAGTAAGGTGTAGTAAGTTAATAAGTCGATTGGCAAAGCTTTTTTGCTGTAGGTAGCCTAGGTAATAAGGTGGGGACTGGGGAGGGCTCTGTATGTATGCGTTTGCGGTTGCACAACGACAGGCTTTCCTTGCTTGGTAGCGTAGATACAGGCCTACCTTGCCTCCTCCCTCAGAGGCAGCCAGGTGGCGTGGTCAGAGGGAGAGCGCTACAGTCATGTAGATCCTCAAGGCAGGTCTAGAGGTGTTCCTTCTCAAGGTTGCAACCCTGTTATTGGTCTAATAAATTAAGAATTAGACGTTACAAAAACCATCGGACGATTTAACACGTTGAACACCATGGGGGACAACATATGAGCCTATCTTGTGTATTAGAAAGGGCCAGGTTAAAACAGCATGTTTAAAAAAAAAATGTTATTGTTTTACGGACTCGGAAATGTATAAAATCACATAAAAAACATCGCAGATATATAATTTGTGGCTTTATTTTACCACAAGTAAAATTTCACAATTTAAAAAACCCCCGACACATTTATCTTGTGAAAACACAAATTCAAACAGTAAAATGCCCTTCGATAAAGAATACACAGGTGTATGAAAAAAAGAAAATGCCCATAACTTTTGAACGGCTGAACCGATTTTATTCAAACATAGCTAAGAACACTCTCGACAAAATTACCTTTCAAACAAAAAAAATTAAATCGAAATCGGTTCATCCGTTTAGGCGCTATGATGCCACAGACAGACACACAGATACACAGCAACACACGTGAAACTTATAACACCCCTCTTTTGCCGGCGGGGGTTAAAAATACGTCTATCAGTCAATAGTGGCCCCCTCTATTGAGATTTATTTACCGCGCAGGATAAATCGCAAGTTCGTCAGCGGGGGCCACAGGGGTCGAGGTGTCGGCCATCCCCGCTTAAGCTTTTGTCCCTTCAGCAGCTCCGGCCGTCGGGATTCCTGATTGAAACGTTTAGTGCGTATGGGTTGGATGTCTACCATGTACCGATGGCACATCGCCGTATTTTTTTGAAGTCCGATGATGAAAAGGACTAGGCGGAATTATATTATGCAATTGAAATGTAACCGATGAAAAATCAACAAGCTGGCAATTTGGCGTCGATGTTCAAGGCTTTGGAGCTTTGACTCGTCCAGTGCCTCATTGCGGATAAGCTTCTTGGCCTGTCTTTCAATCGAGTTTAGTGCATCACGCTGGTATTTGGCAGATCCGTCCCAGAGATGAGAACAGTATTCCATGCATGATCGAACTTGCGCTTAATACAAGTAGAACAGTTGTTCTGGCGTGAAGTACCGTCTCACCTTTGCAAGGATATCGAACTTTTCGGCAGCACGCTAAACCTGTATGGGCTTAAATTGAGAGTCGATGTTAACGTGCAGCGTCATCATCATCAAAAGCAAGTCCAGGAGGCTTCAGGTTCACGCCAGCATCCCCCAATTCCCCCACGCGGTAGTGGCAGTGTCCAGACATACAGTCAGTTGTGTCTATTACACCGACGACGCCGATGACGCCGCAGGCCGCCTTGCTAAGAGGGCGATGGATGCGCCGACTAAAACGGTCATCAACTACAATCTAAAGACGGCCATGCAGCATCGAGACGTAGTCGTCATAGAGGCCTTGCTCACGCTAGCGAAGTCCCTGGTCAGCAGACATCACCAAAAAACCACCTAACAAGTCCCATCCAAAAATTCCAACCCAAACACATGCCCAAACCATCACCCTGTCTAAACCCTGTAAGCCAATAAAAAAATATATATATATGTAAAGCTGCATGGTGGAGCGAGTCAGTCATACTCACCTTAACATCCTAACGACGGGGTTCTATAACCGGAACCATCGGCCGGGACTGGTTTGCTCGCAATGCCATGCATCTTCCCCGAAAGTGTGCCAATAGATATAAGTAAACAAAATAGTAATTAACATAAGCAGTGTACCTATCAATAGAAATAAGTAAATAAAATAGTTAAGATAAGTAGTAAATAGAAACATAAAATTGTAATGCCAGCGTGTAATATGTATGTGTATATATATAGTATTTAGTGAGGGATGAATCACGTAGACTTAAGTTAGTTAAGTAAGCCTAAAATAATGTCCAACGTAGGAGTCTAGCAATTGTATTTTTTATGAAAAAAAAACAAACAAAATATAAACAATAAAAAGAGCGCGGACTGCCACAAGACCGCGATAGAAAATTGAAAAAAATAAAAAAAAACCGTGCCGCCAAGAAAGTCAAGATGGTCCGTTGTCAGCACGAATACACTTCTGAAAGATGGAGCCGGGTGGAATTGGCTCTTAGCGGGAAAAAGACACGCCTGGATTATGGCAGCATTAAACCTGACCAGATTGGCAGAGACTACCTTCAAATAGACCGGGCACTGGAACTCCGGAATGAAACAATTCTCTGCATTGTTTCATTTCGGAGTTCCAGTGCTTGCCTTACGGATTCATCATCATCATTCGATGATAACATTTTCATCAGTAGGTACCAATTAATAGTATTTCCTTAGCGTGTTTGGGCTTATTGGAATCATCGTGCGATGTACTTTGGCAATAAATGATTTTCTTGGTAATTTGAGGTACCAAAACTA
This sequence comes from Orthosia gothica, assembly GCA_949775005.1. Classification (NCBI taxonomy): domain Eukaryota; kingdom Metazoa; phylum Arthropoda; class Insecta; order Lepidoptera; family Noctuidae; genus Orthosia; species Orthosia gothica. The sequence continues at coordinate 10,063,723 of OX459040.1, read as the reverse complement.
AAAAGAGAAATATAAAAAAAAAACAAAAAAAATAAATCGACTGCCAAAGCAAAACACTACAAAGCAAAAAATTACATTTTGTTTTTCGAAGTCGGTGTCGAAAAATGAAAAACGTATGAAAGATACCGACTTTGGTAAAGAAATTTATTTTTTGCTTTGCAGTGTTTTGCTTTAGAAGTCGGTATTTTTTTAATATTATCTGATTGATCTGAGTTTACCATAGCAATGTTCTACGGATAATGTTTACGTAAATATAATTTTTAATAAAAAAGTCTTGTCGCATTGATGCATCGCGCCTTACTGCGGGAGCCTCCGAATGCTAAAATTCCGTTAGAGAACTCAGTTTCTAACTCAAAATTAGATTGATATGAAACCCAGATAACACCGCTAAAATAACCGTTCCAAATTCAACTTTTCAGGAAAACGATAACCACAGATATATCTGCAGGCTATCATCATTCCAAAACGGAAAACATTAGGCATGTACCCCGAAGACTTATTGCAAAACCGTAAAACGCAAATGTGCACACCCCCTAAAGGTACTTTATGAAATCCGTTATCACATACGAACTGGGGGAATAACGATAAGTCAAAATTTATCAGCAAGCAACATCCACTAGGTTTTTTAAAATTATTGCTGTAGAATTGATATGAATGGCTGCGATACGCAATTTTGGCCTTTTTAAACATTCATGATTGATAGTGTATGTAATAACAGCTTCCGTTAATTTAAATACGAGCCTTTATTTTTATGAGTAGCCTTTGTTTCGTTAGTAAGTACGGCTTAATAATTAATTAATTAATTAAATATTTACTGAAATGGGTCACGTTTACCCGAAATTGGTGATTGCATTGCGTTGGTTATTATTTATTTTCTTTTGCAATTTTGATCTACCTGTAGTGTTAGGGTTCCGTAGGTACCCAAAGGGTAAAAACGGGTTCCTATTACTAAGACTCTATTGTCCGTCTATCTATCTGTCTGTCACCAGGCTGTAAATGATAATGATAAATGATTTTATATCTGTAAGTTGGTTTGTACAAACAATTTTACATGTCGATCATATTTTTTTAAAACTAGATGAGGTCGGCGTTTCCTATCTGACTATTCTGAGAAGAAAGGTCGAAACAAACTCAGAGGTCACAGTCTCTTTTAAAGTCCTGACAAAATCTTGGTTAGATTATGTGAAGACCATGTAGACAGATGTCTGAAATGTTCTTTTGAGTAAAGAACCAGCCAGATTGAGTGGACCTGTCCAGTCAGTGCACGCATTTGTCAATAACCGAGCAGCTCAACTCAGAATTTAAGGAGTTCAACGATACGACGAACAATACCAAAGAAAGGACATTCGGGTAGGCCGCATAAACTACTCAAACTGCCAGACCATGAGTAAAAACTAACTAAGATAAAATAAAAAACAAAAAAAAAATCCACATAGTCTTCACATTCACAATAATAAAAATAAAATAATATAATACTTTAAAAAGTAAATATTCTTGTCATTGCAAGAAAACAAAATAAAAATATCAAAATTAAAAACAAAATTCTCGGTGCAAAATATAAAAAATCAAAATTAATTGGAGCAGCTCAATCCCAAGCCTTTTTGTCCTCAACGTAATCTTTAATAGTATAAAATGCTTTCTGACACAACTTACGTTTAATGAATGATTTGAATTTATTAAGACTTAGATCTTGTACGTGGCTTGGAAGCTTGTTATAAAAGCGTACACATTGACATCTAAACGAGCCACCTATCTTCTTGAACCTTGTTGTAGGTACCACAAATTTGTGTTTGTATCTCATGTATGTATGTGTATCCCATGAACATAGCTAGACAGTTGAAATTTTCACAGATGATGTATTTCTGTTGCCGCTATAACAACAAATACTAAAAACAGAATCAAATAAATATTTAAGTGGGGCTCCCATGCAACAAACGTTTTTTCTGCTATTTTTTTGCTATAATGGTACGGAAACGGAACCACTCGTGCGCGACTCCGACTCGCACTTGTTTATCTGTTTTGTATTGGAACAATTTGTAGTTCGTTTTTTTTGGAAACTCAGGAGTGATTAAGGTGGCTGAATCTCAGGGTTCTCCAACCCTAAACCCTAAATTCCATATTTGGGGTTTTGGGTTGGAGCACCTAAACCCCATACGTCAGCCAGAATGATGCCGTCTGACGCTGATTTTCTGATGGAGCTTTCAAAATGTCCGTGACTGCCGCCGGACAAACGCCAATCGCTTCCATATTTGGTAGAACTACATAATTGGTACTAATTAGTACTCCAACAACAAAATTGGTACCTTAGTGGTTTTCGAGAAAATTGACTTTGAAGGTGGTCCGGTGGTATCCACGCTCCTTTCAGCAGGACCACCATGAGCGCCGATTAAGGGAGCATACTACAGCTATTCTAAGTATAAAATTATTAGAACCCATATACACCTCCTTGTCCGGTCCTTACCTATGAAATTGGCGTTTTGTCGTACTGGCCACTTTGATCTCAAATATCTCCTCTTGGGTTTGGAATTCCAATTTTAAATTTATACAGCTCAAAAAAAATCTACTCATGCTTTTGTATTTGGAAAACCGTAATTCATTTGTTTTTTTTCCTCTTTTGGTTTTTTCTTTGCGCCAGTCAGTTTACAAAACGGAAAACTTGAAATATCGCGTTATTTACGAGTACGAGTTCCATCGTGGCACTAGTGCTGCAGAAACGGCTCGAAGGATTATTGATGTGTATGACGACGGTTATTGCAAAAGAAAACACAGTGCGTTTTTGGTCCCAACGTTTTCGTTCTGGAAATTTCGACCTGCAGAACAAGCCCCGTGGACGGCCGAAGACCAAAGTTGATAATGAAGAATTGAAATGAAATGAAATGAAAATGAAGAATGAATGAAGGCTATTGTGGAAGTTGATCCATCGCAAACCACGTCCGAGTTAGCTGCAGGGTGCGGTGTTAGTGATAAAACTGTTTTAATACACTTGTAGCAAATTGGGAAGGTGAAAAAGCTTAAAAGGTTGGTATCTCATGAATTGAGTGCAGCAAACACATTTTTTTATATTATTTGTAATATACATATTCTTCATGTCTATTTTTATCTTTTATATAAGTAAATACCAGTTTCACATACCTACACATTTAGTTACTATAAAACTGCTTTGCGTCCGTCACGTCATCGGTCACAGGTCCAGTTGAAAACCAGCGTCGAGCACTAGTTGTCCGACATTTTGCTGAACTGCTCCTATTTGGCGCAGCCGTGGGACACACAATGTTACAAATATATTATTTACTTTTTATATGTTATAGTTGTTTAGGCTAAGTTTTATTTTTTATTTTTATTTATATATTTATTAAACCATTTATGCACACACACATATACAGAAAAGAAGGAGGAACAGAAAAATAGGTACATAGGTGATGCTTATTTCTAATGAAATATCTGCCAGCATGTATGTGTGTGTGTCAAATAAATGTGTTTTCTTTCTTTCTTTCTTTCAAACCGACAAACGCGCGTCGATTGCTGCGTTACATTACTCAACCGGCACAATAATGAAGGGATTTAAAATCGAATCATTACCTGTGATGAAAAGTGGATCCTATACAATAATCGGAAACGCTCATCGCAATGGCTGAACCATGGCGAACCAGCCAAATCCTGCCCCAAGCGAAAATTGGCTCAAAAAAAAAATAATTATGAACGTTTGGTGGACTAGTGCCGGTGACGTTCACTACAGTTTTTTAAATCTGGCCAGACGATTACGGCGGATGTCTATTGTCAGCAACTTTAAACCATGATGGAAAAGCTAGCTGCTAATCAGCCGAGGCTGGTCAATCGCTCTAGGCCACTGCTGCTTCAGGACAACGCTAGACCACACACTGTAAAACAGAAGGCTACCAAATTAGAGGAGCTTTAGTTGGAATGTTTAAGACATCCACCGTACTCCCCGGACCTTGCTCCAACAGATTACAGTTTTTTTTCGAAATTAGGATAACTTCTTGCAAGGGAAAACATTCTGCTCCGATGGGGCAGTCCAAAGCGCCTTCAAAGATTTTAATGATTCCCGTCCGAATGGTTTTTTTAGTAAAGGGATCAATTAACTACCTATGCGATGGCAAAAGTGCATAGATAGCAATGGTACATACTTTGATTAAATAAATATATTATATTAAAAAAAACGACGTTTATGACTTATTTACATTATGTATAGATTATATTTTATTTTATATTGTTACCCACGTCCGTGTGTCGCTGCCGGGTGCCAACTGAAAACCAGCGCTGGGTGTCTGACGCCCAGCAAATGCTGAGTTGGTAACTCTTTCGGTATAGGCACGTTCAGCGCAATTTGTCTTTGCAATTCTTTTTTGTCTTTTACTCCATATTTGTTGCTGTTGGGTTGTGCCTGTGTCGAATAAATATATTTCTATTCTATTCTACTCGAATAATTATTTTTCTGTATTGTCGGCAGTTAGTTACCACCTTCTGTGTTATTATATAAATATCATTAAAGAGGGATTTTTTTCCTATTTATTTACCGTTGCTGCAAGCAGTACCTAAGTATTAAAATATTAATTTACTGCAGTTACAATAAGTTGCTAATAACGTAAGTATAAAAGGGTTAAGTAATAGGTATGTATTTTTCAGTACCTGTCCTGAAGTCGATTTTCTATGTGCGTGTGAACTGAGGGACCACACTGGTAATTCACAAAATAAAAATCGTAGGATTTAGTAGTAGATTTAAAACAATTGTAGAACAAATCTGGGAATTTGTAAACAAATATATTACAAACTACAGCCCTTAAAGTGTGGTCCCTCAGACCTCACAGACCATCAGCCAGATCTCGGGCAGTATCTGAAAAATTAAGGTGTTGTGACTACAGACTTTTAGTAAAGAATTTGTAAAGATATTTACTAAATAACAAACCACAAAGCATTATAGACAAAAAATATATAACGGCTAACCTGTGGTCCCTCACACCACATAAGAAAGATAAATATTTTAGTGAATATTATCGAATCAAATTAATAAACTCTTTCTTTTTCTACATAAAGTTTTAGTAAGAGACTTGAAACATTTTGTAAAAAAGAAATGGAAAAAGAATATCGACGCAATTTGAAAATAGCGATTAATAAAAGTGGTCCCTCAATCCTCACATCCACTGACATATATGCATGTACTAGCTGCTAGACGAGAGTGATATCAGAAAGACTAGTGTACTTAACTTTTAGTAGAAAGTTTCTACTAAATAAATAGTTATCTAAAACTGTTTATTTCTTACCTCTTAGCTGAGATAATACTATTTTTTTATTCCTATGAAAATAGATAGAGTAGTGTGACCACACAATGAAACAAAATGTAGACAGTACTATTATACTTCATTTAGTATAGTATTATATGAAACGAAAACAATGTTGAACTGTTAATTTAATGTTATATTACATGGCATAAGTGACTTTAATAAAAAAGTAGATACAAAAAAACGGTAATACATTTATCTCAGTAAGTGAAATTTGCATGAAGCTTAATGAATGTAAGAAGGGTCAGTACTTTCAATAATTTTGAAATGTTGATCATCATAGCAAAAGAAACGCTCATTCATATAAAAAGGCATCGGTAATTACCAAGACCACCTGGAATTAATGATGGAATGAATTCAAATGCACCCATGATTTTGTAGGTTTTGTTCTTTACTGTTATGGTAACTGGGACATTAGTATGATAACTTTTTTCAGTGCCATTCAAATCGAATGATATTATAATATTTTTGAAAGCTCGTAATTGTAACTAACTTGGTCATTACAACTGGTACAGTTCCTGTTTCCTTCATCGATGCTAATTGCCTCTTCCAAAATAACAATGCCAAATATTTCATTATTATTTATATTTAAGGGCAAAAACGCAACGTCTCTTTTAATTAAGTTTATTGGCAGGACGTATTTAAACACATTTTAGAGCTCGTGGCTAAATAATAACAGCCGCACGGGTCGATCTTCAAGGTTAAGCAACGCTTGACGAGGTCGGTCCGTGGATGGGTGACCATTTCAACATACCGAGATTCCTCCGTGCCTTGGTCCCGTTGGTCCCGGCTGTCATTTGAAGATCTTTGAAAGTCGTTACGGGTAGTCAGAAGCTTGAGATCTGACACCAGTCTTGCCAAGGGGTATGGTGTTACCCAGTTACTGGGTTGTGGAGGTCAGATAGGCAGTCGCTCCATGTAAAACACTGGTACTTAGCTGAATCCGGTAAGACTGGAAGCCGACCCCAACAACAATTGGGAAAAAGCTAGGCAGATGATGTATTTTAACACATTTTTGTAAAAGTTGCACTGAAAAAATATCTTAGAACTAAATGTTCAAATATATCTGGCAATCATAACTAATATGGTTTCCTTTCTCGTTTAATGGGCTAAAATATTGTAAAGCAATTTTTGCTCTCATTATTATAAATCATCGTTTTTAATTGTAGAATTAAGTCAAGCTGGTATATCCAAGGTCGGAGGTTGGTAACAGTAGGTATTTAGATTTTAGGGAATTTTGAACGTAGGTTATTTTACGTTAGATCTTTTTATTTAAGATATTGCAATACGTACCCGTTTAAATATATTTAATTTTATTCGTAAAACTTACAGCAAATTTTAACAATTGTTCGTTATTATAATAAGATCAAGACCAATTAAAAGTTTTCACCTATAGTAAACAAGTGCGAGCCGGACTCGTACACGAAGGGTTCCGTACCATAATCGCAAAAAGCGGCGGAAAACAACATGTTTGTTGTATGGGAGCCCCATTTAAATATTTATTTTATTCTGTTTTTAGGGTTCCGTACCCAAAGGGTAAAAACGGGACCCTATTACTAAGACTCCGCGGTCCGTCTGTCTGTCTGTCTGTCACCAGGCTGTATCTCATGAACCGTGATAGCTAGACAGTTGAAATTTTCACAGATGATGTATTTCTGTTGCCGCTATAATAACAAATACTTAAAACAGAATAAAGTCCCTGCTACTGAGCTCTGTCAGAGATACCAACTATCGTTTCGCTACCAGGGCATGCCTCATAGTTGCCGTGCGACAGACTGGATGACTGGGCGGTCCTGCCAAGACTGGTGACAAGCTAATCATAAGAAATCTTGTCGCTGACATGAGTTTATGCGTCATGAATCAAAACTGATATCAGTTGAGCCGACTTCGGCTTCTTACCCCCGGGACAGAACGAATGACACTGGAGTACCTGCAGTTTTTGGGATTCCGAACATCTTTTAACGAATCCATAAATATTTTTTTAAAAACGTCGTGTTTTGGAGAGGAACTACCAAAGGTGGTTTTGTTCTTCCAGCGTGGATTCCCGACGAATGGCATTCAGCTTTTAACTTTAAACCTTTTCTAAATTCCACTTTTATGTTTTACGTTAACTTAATATTTAAAAATAATTAATACTATTGACTATTGCGGTTCTTCCTGGTTTAAAAAAAATATGTGTTTTACCTTTTTACTCTTTTATTTTCGGTGTATTATTTTTTAAATTTAAAATTATACGTTTCGTTGCGTTAAAAAAAAAAAAAATATAACGCTACAATAGGTACTAACGTACTTGCATGAGTAGGTATTGCATAAATTTCGTTATTTTACCTAATCAGCTTGCAGATGGGATTTCTTCGGCGGCAGTTTTATTCCTTGGAATTATAATTTCCAAAAATAGTAACAGACACGCAAGGCGCCTCATACACTTACAATAATATTATGCGAGTAAACAGAGCATTTTCAATTTAACCGGGTTATACAGTTTTTTTAGGAACAACAAAGTGGTTGAAAAATTGCCGCTGAAAAGCCATAGACATTTTTGGAATCAATAAATGTGTATAATAATCCTTAATTAAGTCAAACAAATATAAGTCAAGCACATCATAGCTGTCAGGTAGCACGTTCTTCTTGGTCAACGTGCTAGCAGCAAAAGAGAGCAAGCAGTCGAGCACACGCTATGCACCTCCTTCCATAAACTTCCACCGTCCGCAATTCGCATGGCATAATACCTATGACACCACTTCGCCTATCGGCTATTAATATTATGTGTATTATTATATCGGTTTTATTCGCATCCTCGACTGCAGCCGTAAGTAATTACTTGTTCTCAGTTTCCTGTTTTATTTATCCTAATAAAACACTATGCGTACGTAAAAAACCACTGAGCACACATACACATTAAACATAAATTAACAGTTCAACATTGTTTTCGTTTCATTTACTGCTATACTTAATGAAGTATAATAGTACTGTCTACATTTTGTTTCATTGTGTGGTCACACTACTCTATCTATTTTCATAGGATTAAAAAATAATATTATCTGAGCTAAGCGGTAAGAAATACACAGTTTTAGATAACTATTTATTTAGTAGAAACTTTCTACTAAAAGTTAAGTACACTAGTCTTTCTGATATCACTCTCGTCTAGCAGCTAGTACATGCATATATGTCAGTGGATGTGAGGATTGAGGGACCACTTTTATTAATCGCTATCTTCAAATTGCATCGATATTTTTTTTCAATTTCTTTTTTACAAAATGGTTCAAATCTCTTACTAAAAGTTTATGTAGAAAAAGAACGAGTTTATTAATTTAATTCGATAATATTCACTAAAATATTTATCTTTCTTGTGTGGTGTGAGGGACCACAGGTTAGCCGTTATATATTTTTTGTCTATAATGCTTTGTGGTCTGTTATTTAGTAAATATCTTTACAAATTCTTTACTAAAAGTCTGTAGTCACAACACCTTAATTCTTCAGATACTGCCCGAGATCTGGCTAATGGTCTGTGAGGACTGAGGGACCACACTTTAAGGGCTGTAGTTTTTAATATATTTGTTTACAAATTCCCAGATTTGTTCTACAATTGTTTTGAATCTACTACTAAATCCTTCGATTTTTATTTTGCGAATTACCAGTGTGGTCCCTCAGTTCACACGCACATGATTTTCTGACATATCTGTGGACTTTGGGTGTATTTTTAGGTTTTATTTTTGGTCACTATAACATCTTTAGGGTAGGTAGTTATTTTGTATAAATTTGGGCAGAAATCACATAGGGAAATCTTAGAATGAAAATTTATCTCAATGGCATGTTATGTCTCGTAAACTACTGGAGTAGTATTTTTGAATTTTGGGGATCAATTTTATCTTGGAGAGTATTAATTTTCTATGTAGGTTTGAGGAAAGCAACAAGCTCCTCAAACTTCAAATCACCATTCAAAGTCGTGTTGTCGTTCTAATGAACGAGCGCACGAACGTTATAATTTTTGATTTTTCGGTAAATACAAATGTTTTGTTGTTTTTTTTTTTACGATATGGATCACATAATTATATGGGTACTAATTATTTTTATACTTAAAATAGCTGTAATATGCACCCTTTTTCAGCGCGCATAGTGGTTCTGCTGAAGGGAGCGTGACTGCCGCCGGACCACCTTCAAAGTCGATTTTCTTGAAGACTACGAAGTAACCAATGTTGTTGTTTGATTACTAATTAGAACCAATTGAGTAGTAATTATCTACCAAACATGGAAGCGATTGGCGTTGGTGGTCCGGCGGTAATCACGGACATAATTCATCGAGCCTTTTTTTATTCAGTAGCTCTCAACCAACGGTTAAATATGGGTTTCAAAATTCGGTTAAACGCGTTTATTCGTCAATTGTTAGTCAACTGTCAAATAATTAACTCTCCAACATATTTGACCATTTTTGAGGCTGACAACTGAAAAAAATATACAAATACACAATTTTGCAACCATTGGTTAAATTAACAACGGATCAAAAAACTGTGTGTTAAATAATGTACTCTTTGTTAAACTACCAACTACGTGTTTTCACCCGGCAGTTTAAAAACAGCCGCACATGAAACAGCGCCATCTTTTGATGAACTGTAACACTCACTCGCGGTCCCTTGTCTTGGTTTCTTCACAAATATCAACAGATGTCGTAGTGTTAACAAAAATATTAAATGGACTGAAATTTATAGTTCAGGAGAACTTATGAAATTTATAAGAGATTTAACTTAAATAATATTTAAAAAAAAACGAAATTATTTAAATAAAAAGAAAAAAAACCGATAAAACGGAAAACATTTTATAAACCGTGGCGTCGCGTACCTACATTAAAAAAAGTTATACACAAACAACATGGTGGATCAGCTGTTTTCATTTTTCTCAAATCTGAATTTGTTTTCATAAAACGAAGCCTTGTTATGGTCTCATAGCCATGTGTGAATTAAAATGGGCTCAATCGCATCGGTGCTGCAATGGCATTGTCAGACGTGCGGCCAGATCAATCCAACAGAAAGTGTGAAGTGTTTAAAATGTGGTACAAAGCGAGTATCGAGTCATGACAGTGAAATATTTAAAGAAAATTGCAGAGATTCGTCGCCGGAATATACATCGCGAACTGGAAAAAGCGAAGGAATTACACCTGGCTCTGAAGCGATCGTCATACCGACTGAAAATAGCTTTAACAGGTGTGTTTTTTTTTCTTGAACTATCGCCGTCTTTCAGTCTCTGTCAGTAAATTATCGATTTTTCGTGACCCGTATTTTAGGTTATATTTCTATTGTATTTCATTGTTGTGCGCAGTAGAAGCGAGTTCATTAACTAAATTAGATGTTAACGTGCAGTTTTGGGTATTTGTATGTCAGCAATTGTGTTAAAAATGTGATTGTATGTGTTCGTTGTTCGCGATGTATATAGGTATGTATTGAGGGCCAGTTTTGACTAATGGATTGCTCATTTCGTTACAATCGTACCTTGGGTAGTATTTTAACGTATTTCCAAATAGATTTTCTGTGAACAGCATCATTAGGAGTAGTGTTCTATGTAAGTATTACTGACAAAAAACACATTTTCATACCTTTGTATTGTTTGAAAAAAAGCAATTTAAAAAGTGTTTTCAATCCTCAATTCCGTAATTACATGATATCAGAACTCACTTGATTATCTTACTGGATTGTGTCAGGTTACCATTGTCTTATTCAAATCAATAATAATCTTTGTTTGAACAGTCTTCAGTTTTCTCTTGGTGTACAATAAAGTGTAAATAAATAAATAAATAAATAATATACCTTTTAATATTTTACCACCAAATATTTTGGCTTGCCATGTTTCGAATTAGAAATGCAATTAGACAAAATATAATATATTTATTTACCATAGCTAATTTTTGTTACTGTCAGATGACAATCATTATTGCCTTACCTTTGTCTTTGATGTTTCGTTTTCATAATTGAATGTTTCAAAGCATTTTTTGTGTCATGAACAAAGCTATCTAACTAGACTTTTCTGTGATTTGAGATGTGATAATTATGATTAAAAGTAAAAAACACTAGCACAAATGACACCAGTGACACTGAAACTGGCCTTTCTGGGGGGGTGGCACTCTCTCTCTCTTGGTCGGTCCCTCATATCAGAGGATTATGGTCTGCATCGTGGGTTGCATCTGCATCTGATGATCAGCCTCCATCGGCTTCAGCCCAGCATGTCCCTTACAACCGTGTAGAATTTGGAGGAAAACGAGTGGGTGGGGTGGCTCGAATAACTAATTTTTCCAATCACTGAAACTGACCACAGTCATCACTTCTAAAATTTTATCACCAGTGCTTGGTGGCATTGTGGCATTATTTCACAAAAATCATAAATCTGTTGTTCTTGGGCCTGTGAAAAGCGGAGGGACTCCTATGCCCAGCCAGGTGAGCACAGCCTCTGTGATAGGCTTGAGTCATGCATTTTATCATGAATTTTTGTTCCCGGACTGTGTGTGATAAAAATGTGTGACTCAAGCTTGTCACAGTAGGCCATGCTCGCCTGGCAGGAGTGTGTCGCAAAAGGCCATTAAAATAAAATGTTGACTCTAAAAGTTCTTTTAATGTGCTAATGAAACTGAATGCAATCCATTCAGTTTTATTTAACCAACCATTTTAACCGCTCTAAACCACTTTAACACATTCGCTGCTAAGGACTCGCCTCCTGAGTCTGACACAATGGCTTTTTAATTGTTTCAGTAATTACGGCAGCAAAAGTCCCTTGAACAGCACTTTTAAATGTCAGAATTAAAAGTTAGAATAGGTATAATAGTATTGGTTCTACTGTCCAATTATTAGCAAAGCTAGTTGGTATAGAGAGGAAACTCTTTATGAGAATCTGTATTGCAATACTTCTCCATCTGGGAATTATGTCAGCATGTTTGCATCACAAACAATTTTGTAATGATCACCGGCAATTACCTGTTAGATATTGTATGACCAAAGTTAATGAAAGGAAATGGCTAATTATCTATTTGATATGTGATATGTAGGGTAATTTATTCTATAGCTATGTTAATGAAAGGACATTCTTATTATTGTGACTGTTACATGTTGCCCATAGGGGTATAATTAGGTAGGTATATGTATAGGTTGCGCTCATTCAATGCATTCAAAACTCAATTAGCTGCATATTTAATCACAAATAACACCCTTCCTTAAAGCTGAATGCATTGCATGAATGCATCATTATTGCTGCCGTGACGTCTGTGACGAATTTCATTTTATTTACTTTAAGCATTGTTCTCATGTAATTGACTTTGTGTCTTTTTTTGAGAATAAATATCTTTAAACCTTAGGTATATGTAAATTGCAATGTAGCTTATAAATTAACCTGGACTAAAATAACAGTAGGTAACAGGTAAGGTAAAACACTGTGATGATTGGCAGGCTTTGGTGGAGGCGGGAGATCTTTGCCTGGGAGTGGATCAATATAGATTAGCAGGTTGTTGGCCAGACAGTAGACCCAATAGAAAATATTTTTTTTTGAGTTCACCGGTGATCTGTCAATTTGAGCTGTGAAGGTGTTAATAAAAATTAACAGTATCATCTTTTTTTTAGAGATTTCTGTTTTACTCTGGGACCGATTGTGGCTTTGGTAACCACAGTCAAAGATCTCTACTAATGATAATTGATAGACTAATACACAGGCCGACCGTAGCAAACATAGCATTACCTTCTATCAGCCTGTGCTGCTTTTATTATTGTGCTAAGAGCTTCAAATAGGTATCTTACTTAAGGCGCAGATACCCCTCAGTAGCTGATTTTAAAATGAGAACCGTTTCTAAACGGCTGGTCGTAATTTTTTGGCAAAATATATGTTACTTTAGACCATTTTCTTCATAATTTGAGTTTTATTTGTTTACAATAGTGTAAATAATTTGTAAAGTTATGTCTAAATCGCACAAAGCACTACAATCGCACCAAAACCGCCGGGCGTATTTTAATAAAATTATCTCCAGTGCACGTATTGCTCCCTCAAGGTCGTTGGCGACTGTCGTCGTCTTAATAACTTCAAACTTCACTGTGTTGTGGAAGTCAGATATGCCGCATTGTTCCATGTTAGATAGTGATAAAAGGGTCTTTATTAAAGGTCCCGTGGCCAGTTGTAATGCATCTTGCATGCGAGCTAGTTGCAGGTGGAAAAGGAGCCTTAGATTGGAAGCCGACTCCAACATAGTTGATAAAAATGCTAAGCAGCGGATGTAGAGTGTATTTTTGTGTTTGTTACAGCGGATGGTCGTGCGTGGGCTCCGCCCCAGAGGCGTCGCGCGCGTGGCGGTGCGCGTGCGGTTTGCGCAACGTGTCCGCCGCGTGGCGCTGCGCTGCCTGCGACGCGCTCGCGCCACATGCGCCTGTCTACAGGTAAACAACATCTTCATCACCATCATTTCTACAGAAGACGTCACCACACCGATCGGTCCTTTGCGTCTCGTATCCACCGGATTCCCGCCATCCGCAGGCCTTCCAACGCAGTAAACAACATACAGTCGTAAAAATACCGACATGCTTCGGTTCGGAAGTTTCTCTGCCAGGGTTGGTGCCCCCGTTCCACCTAAAAATTAACTCGGCTCGCTCGTTCCATCCAAAACCTGACTCATCGTATTCCAGGAGGTGAGATCAAGGTTAGGAATTGCCTTGTAGTAAAAAATAAACATCTTGCTTTTTTCCCATGTTAGGTACTTGGGGTCGGCGCAACACGTTATTTTTCTCACACAAACCATTCGACTTTTCAATGGTCTCCCTTTTGTCTCTCCATCCTATTGGTTCAATCATAGAGATCAGGGGGGTAACCACAAGCTCTTAGAGTAAGGTTATTTTGAGATCGAGTAAGTGACAGATGTATACAAGTCAGATACATCTGTCCCTTACTCGATATCAAAATAACCTTACTCTAAGAGCTTGTGGTCACCCCCCTGTGCCTATTAAAAATTACCTTTCATTTGAAAAGTTACTTCTACACACATTGTCTAAACTAGGCGAAATCTTGTCTAAGGATCAGCAAATTGTCCTTTTGAAAGGGAAGGCCCCATGCAAATATGCAACAAAATATTATGGTTCATGGTCCTATGTGTTGATACTCGTAATCCCTTAATTTTTTTTGGGGTGGGAAATCATCCAATGACTTCTCTCGCTCTGGGTGAAGCGGGAGGTCTCGTCAGATTTTTACGGACTTAAACCCACCCCTGTTCCCTCAGTTGCTTGTGCCAGTGCCGCGGCAACTCTTTTAAATTTATCCGCGACCAAGTATTGATAATCCCTGGTTTGCTGCTACATTGCGTATCTATCTGTTGTACACTGAGCAAAACATGCTCATAAACAGCAATTTGGTTAAAAGTAACAATTGTGAATGATAGCTTGTGTGGGAAAATTGATATAATTATAGTGCTTGACAATTGGGCTGATGATAAGTATGATTACAATTGTAACTAACATACTTTGTGACCCTTTACTACACGATTAAGGCTATAGAGGCCCATGAGGTGTATTGTTGAACTTAAATCGGTACCGATACACGTTTTCCTTACTAAAGTAGTCTTATCCCGTGTTGTTTTAATATTTCAGGCTGTCTGATGATGAGGATCAAGCTTCAGGGATGACGGACAAAGAAAAGTCTGCTAAAGGTATGTCCTGAATCCTAACTCGATTATCTTCAATCTTTATTATCCTACCTCTTATTTCAATGTCATGCTTTTTCTTTCCAGACAACACTATGATAAGGTCCAACACTCTAGCAGTCCCATCATCGTATAAGCCCACAACGAGTTACTCTGATGGCCGACGTCTTAATCTAGACTTGCAGTCTCTCCGTCTGTCTCCCACACAGTTGGCGGACCACGCGCATGGCGTCACCAGGTCCCTGTCCCACGGCTCCGTCATCAACTCCCAGCAAAAGTGGTGGAAGGTCGACGAGACTGGTCGAGGGACCATTAACAGACCCACGAGTTTGATGGTCTCTGAAAGATACGGCCAGGGTAACCCTCGCGAATCCTTTCTTAGGAGTCTGCATACGGTGACAAGGAGACCGAAAAAGTGTAATGAGAGTAAGTCTAATTGGGAGCTCAATTATGTCAAGGAGTATCAAAGGGAACAAAGTCGGGGTCTGCATTTGAAGAAGTGGTCCTGTAGCAAGTGCACTCTAGAAAATTCCGGGATCAGGACTCATTGTGAAGCCTGTCTTTCACCTAGAGTGTCTCCTTTGGCGAGGATTCCTAACGCCAGAGGTCTGAGTGTGACCACTTTGGGAAGGCACGAAACGGCTGCAGGCAGAGGTGATGGGGCGACGTCACTACCTACGTCTGGTGGCGTCATGATCACTGTTCCTGATTGGCCGACGGGAAGTACAACTTTAGGAGCGTCCTTCCGAAGGTCTATAAGCGCACAGAATTCCCCTGAAATCCGCCCGACATACCGACGGTCTTTCTCGGAGCAGACAAATGCCGAACGCCCGGTCGGGAAGGTGATATCGAGTCGAAGAAGTCTGAACGACTATCAGAAGTCTTTAGCTAGTTACTGCAACAGCTTACCGAAGCCTGACGGGCGGAAAGACCCGAAGATTGACGAAAACAGCGTTGAGCTGATCGACAAAGAGTGTAGTTGGGATACGAACGCTGAAGGAGTGATATACGCACTGCCAAACAAAGGGAAATATAAGGACTTGAATCTCCAGTTACAAGTGAACAATAACGGGACCCGATATTCGTATGTTTCGGTTCAAGACACAAAAACAGTGATGAGTAATTCTCAGAATGAAGCTTTGTACTCGAACGATATAAGTGACGGGGATTATGCTCGAATAGATGAGTTATTAGGGGCTGAGAACTGTATTTCGCCTGTGAATGACGTAGCCTCGAATATAAGAACGTCTCATATAGGGCCTTCGAGAGAGACTAAAGTGTTTAATATGCTGCCATCTGTGGGGAAAGTAGCCCATAATCCGAGGGAGCAGAGTAAAGTGCCTTCGACGCAGCAACAACCCACGTAAGTGTTTCATGTTCTCAATAATTTATTTATTTATTTATTATATACTTAATTGTACACCACAAAATATGTACAGGACAAACATTCATAAAAACAAGTGTACAATGGGCGGTCTTATCGCACAGGGCAATCTCTTACAGACAACCTTTTCAATTATAATAAATTGGGGGTTTTACTAGGTCTGTCGGTAGACGCAGTGGCTGAGTGATTGGCTGCTGCGCTGCGTGCCGCGGGGTCGATTCCCGCATATACATAGTATTTGTATGGCCTACAGATTGTTGCTTGGGTCTGCTTATTTGAGTTTAAATGTTTGTAAACTCACCCACGATACAGGAGAAATTCAAGGCGTGGGCAAAGTTAAAAAAAAAAATATCCTGGTATGCTTGCAAGTTCGTCTAGAGAATTTCCCCTTTTTGCTCAAAAATCTAATAAAAATCAAAATATTTTTATTTCAACTAAACCTTAATAGGTACTTTTGAATTTTCAAACAAAATATGAATCTAGTTGCACATTCGCAAGCGTCAGTAGGTCTCTATAGATAAGAATGTGCAAGAAACTCCACGGACACTATTTTTCATCAGATTTAATTATTTGTTTCCATCATTCTTGTTGGAAAAATACATATATGTGAGAACGATGTAAAAAGACGTGCACGATAAAGCGTCTAGAATAAAACAAACAATTCAAAAATACAATAAGTACGTTATTAAATCAGGTTGAGACAGCTAAGTTATGACCAATCCCAACTGATGGCGCCCGTTCACGAACATGACGCATGGATTGGCACCACTCAGCTCAACCATCGTGAAGGGAACCGAATGATCCAACACATGTGCCACCATCAGAGAGAAATTAGAGCCAGGGCACACACAAGTTAACGAACGACATATAGGAACAGTAAAATTGCTGTTACTCACATAAAGGTACAACGAAAACTAGAGCATAAATAAAGGTTTTGAATAGCCATGGTTTATTTCATATCGTGCACCGATGAATGTAACATGCAATCCATTGAATTAATAGGTATAATCCTTGATACACTTGTAGAGTCACGCATGTGACCTGATTTAAGAGTACACATTCTGACGTTCGTTTTCTATAGCGTATTTATATCGACGCATAGACGGACGAGTCCGTAGCTAAATAATACCAGCCGCACAGGTCGATCTTCATGGTTAAGCAACGCTTACCGAGGTCGGTCTGTGGATGGGTGACCGTCTTTAGATAGCGAGTTTCTTCCGTGCCTCGGAAATAACGTTAAGCCGTTGGTCCCGGCAGTCGTTAAAATTTCTTTGACAGTCGTTACGGGTAGTCAGAAGCCTGAGATCTGACGCCAGTTTAGCCAAGGGGTATTGTGTTACCCAGTTATTGGGTTGTGGAGGTCAGATAGGCAGTCGCTTCATGTAAAACCGGTAATCAGCTAAATCAGGTTAGATTGTAAGCTGACCCCAATAAAGTTGGGAAAAGGCTAGGTTAGGTAGGTAGGCAGAATTATGGTTTCGGAAAACTATATACTATCTTAATATCCCTAAGATATTACTTAGAATCTGGTTAGCAGGGAAAAATCAAACCGACTTCTGAAACAAAACACTACAAAGCGAAAAATAACTTTCTTTTCCGAAGTCGGTGTCTTTTATACCCATAGTTTTCCGTTATTCGACATCGAATTCGGAAAAGAAAATTAGTTTTCGCTTTTGTAGTGTTTTGATTTGGAAGTCGGTTTGTTTTTTTTTTTTTTAAATTTTTTTATTTTCCTTCTTTTTTTATTTTGGTAGGTACCTCCAATTAACATTAAAATAATTTATAGCTAAAGTACATCTCATGAAGACGCAATGCAATAAGACCAAACACGACTAGGATACATTGTTTTATTTCAGAGTTCCAGTAGCCATTGTGGTCTTCTTAATCAGTTCTAGGATACATTGTTTTATTTTAAAGTTCCAGTAGTCAATGTGGTCTTCTTCATCAGTTCCGCTTCACCAAATGATACTTTCTCAGTGCTAATGATCGCATTGTTGATGAAAATACCTTAGAATCTGGCCTATGATATTTGAGGAGCGCCCTCGATTTCTCTAAGATCACATCATCAGATCCTGGTTTCCTTATCATGATACCACACACATTGAAATATCTTCTTTCCAACAAAAAAAGAATCATTAAAATCGGTTCATAAACGACGAAGTTATCCGCGAACACACATACAAAAAAGGTCGAATTGAGAAAACTCCTTTTTGGGAAGTCTTGTCGGTTTATTTCTTCAAATCTTCATAGGTAAATAGTTAAGAAACTGGAGGGAAATGGCCTCCTTCCGTGAGACCGTGATGGTCCAGAAGGAGGCCGCCGAGCGGGATCTAGAGAGAGCCGATCCCACTCGGAGAAGAAGTGTCGGGGAGGCAACCGCCTATATGTCTAAAACGCCGAAACCCCACCTGCACCACAAGCAGGAGGGACTCCGGGGTCGCAGGTGCTCAGATTGGGGACTCTCTCCGCCCGCCAAGTGACTCCAGGAAAGACGGTGGCACAGTGATCACGTGCTGGCGTGTACAGCGAGGCTCAGGGGAGGTCATTTCTCAGTCTCTCTAGGGATGTGCCACAGGCGTTGCACGGAGGGGGTTCCGGTGTGCTCTTTTGAGAGTCACGGGGCCTTCTACGTGCGGATGGTTAACACCAGGGTGGTTTTAGTGACGTGAAAACCTTTCCCCAAAAGTCCAGGCGGCTTTTAAAGGTTTACCCCGTAAACAAAAAAAAGGTAGATAGATAAGAAATAGAATGTGCATATACCTCACTCAAATAAAACCGGCCAAGTGCGAGTCGGACTCGCGCACGAAGGGTTCCTTACTTGGTAAATTGCGGTTTACGATTTATGACGTATTAAAAAAACTACTGACCAGATCTCGTTCAAACCAATTTTCGTTGGCAGTTTACATAGTAATGTACATCATATATTTTTTTTAGTTTTATCATTCTCTTATTTTAGAAGTTACAGGGGGGGGGACACACATTTTACCACTTTGGAAGAGTCTCTCGCGCAAACTATTCAGTTAAAAAAAAAATGATATTAGAAACCTCTATACCATTTTTGAAGACCTATCCATAGATACCCCACACGTATGGGTTTGATGGAAAAAAATATTTTTAGTTTTAGTTTCAAGTATGGGAACCCCCAAAATTTATTGTTTTATTTTTATTTTTGTGTGAAAATCTTAATGCGGTTCACAGAATACATCTACTCACCAAGTTTCACCAGCATAGTTCTTATAGTTTCGGAAAAAAGTGGCTGTGACATACGGACGGACAGACAGACAGACAGACAGACAGACAGACAGACAGACAGACAGACAGACAGACAGACATGACGAATCTATAAGGGTTCCGTTTTTTGCCATTTGGCTACGGAACCCTAAAAACGACTAAACTCGCGAGTTGTTGCAATTGCGATGATTTAATTGAGAAGACATTGAGGAAAACGTCTAAGTCGTCCCGTTTTTAAGTTTTATGACAACGTCTGACCCAAAAGTTCGTATTTAGTATATAGGAAGTAGTTTTTCGGACAGTCTTTTATAACTCATGACCTTTAAGAACTGCTGATTCACGGACTATTTTGTATAATTGATTGTATGTCTCGAAATCCATGAATGTAACGTCCATTGTGTGTATACACAGTCGCGAGAGCCGCATGTGGCAGTGCAGCGAGTGTTGGTTCGCTTACAACGCGTGGTGGGCGCGCTGTTGTGACGTGTGTCGCAGCGGACGGCCGCCGCACGCCGCCGTGACGCTCGCCACCAGGGACGTTGTTGATGCGCCTCATAACAGGTGAGCTTTCATTATCTGTCAGTAACTTATCTCACCTGGATAGTGTTGTGACGTGTGTCGCATCGGACGGCCGACGCACGCCGCAGTGACGGTTGCCACCAGAGACGTTGTTGATGCGCCTCATAACTGGTGAGCTATCATCATCTGTCAGTAACTTATCTCACCTAGATGGTGTTGTGACGTGTGTCGCAGCGGAGGGCCGCCGCACGCCGCCGTGACGCTCGCCACCAGGGACGATGTTGATGCGCCTCATAACAGGTGAGCTATCATTATCTGTCAGTAACTTATCTCACCTGGATAGTGTTGTGACGTGTGTCGCATCGGACGGCCGACGCACGCCGCAGTGACGGTTGCCACCAGAGACGTTGTTGATGCGCCTCATAACAGGTGAGCTATCATCATCTGTCAGTAACTTATCTCACCTAGATGGTATTGTGACTCGTGTCGCAGCGGACGGCCCCCGCACACCGCTGTGACGCTCGCCACCAGGGACGTTGTTGATGTGCCTCATAACAGGTGAGCTATCATCATCTGTCAGTAACTTATCTCACCTAGATGGTATTGTGACTCGTGTCGCAGCGGACGGCCCCCGCACACCGCTGTGACGCTCGCCACCAGGGACGTTGTTGATGTGCCTCATAACAGGTGAGCTATCATCATCTGTCAGTAACTTATCTCACCTAGATGGTATTGTGACTCGTGTCGCAGCGGACGGCCCCCGCACACCGCTGTGACGCTCGCCACCAGGGACGTTGTTGATGTGCCTCATAACAGGTGAGCTATCATCATCTGTCAGTAACTTATCTCACCTAGATGGTGTTGTGACGTGTGTCGCAGCGGACGGCCGCCGCACGCCGCCGTGACGCTCGCCACCAGGTGGAGTTTTATTTATTGTTATTATTATATTCTTTATTTATACACCACAAAAATATATGTACAGCACAAATATTTTTAAAAGCAAGTGTACAATGGGCGGTCTTATCGCAGTAGTTAGGTTCAGGGAATTTCAGACAGAATGGAGTTTTCTAGAAGATCTGTGACTCTTATAATACCGACTTTGCTTACAGAAATTATATTTGATGATGATAAACCTAAATTTTTATTTTTACAGTACACGTCCAACCATACCAACTTCAGAAGCATGCAGCAGTACTAAAGTGGAGTTAATCAGAGAGCCTAAGAAGTTGACTGTACCGATAGCGTCCTTGGACCACGACTTGAACAGCGATGAACTGCTGTTTGCTGTTGGTAAGTTTTTTTATTCCGTTAGTACCTTCTAAGTTTATCTTGGTCATAACTGACATCGGTGTAGGAAAACATCGTGAGGAAACCTGGAGTTTTAGTAAATACAAGTTTCAAATCGCCAAATAATATTGGCCTTCTTAAGCATGAACAGAGAACCTAAGAATTTGAATGTACCCATAGCGTCTTTGGACCACGACTTGAACAGCGAGATAAATGTTTTTACAATAACATTTATATAACATCAAAAGAAAAGAAATAAAGTTTTTTTTAGTAATAAACTTTGTTAGGAAAGACAAAATACGATATTCTACCTCACACCACACCTACCTCCGCTACATCACGACTGTATACTTTATAGTACATCAACGTTTAACCAGTTACGTAGATAGAATAGAAAAGAAGAGGTACCCTTTGCCCCTTTAGGCTCCCATTTGGTCCGTTTACATGGGGGTCCGTTTACTTCTGGCTAACACAGCTTCGTCCAAAAGCACAGCGGAGCGACTTCACTGTTCCGAGGATTTCTTCACGTTGGGAAGCCACGGCCTCGCATTCCAGGATGACGTGGGCCGCTGATTCCTCGGCGTTAAATCCCAGCCCCTCCCTGCAATGTGACCTATCTGTGACGCCTGTGTTGAAAAGACGTTTGTTACGAGGTGTGTGGCCCGTAATTGTCCCTATGATTATCTGTGACGCCTGTGTTGAAAAGACGTTTGTTACGAGGTGTGTGGCCCGTAATTGTCCCAATGATTATTCTAAGGTTGTTTCTAGTTTTTTGGTTAATCGCAGTCTTACGGTTAGGCCGATTTTGACTATCTACATTCTGTTGCTCGTGACCATCTGTTGTTATGCAGTTCGGTTGATCTTTGGCGAATCCACGCATGAATTTGTGAGAAAGGCAGGGGGCGATGTGGGTACTGGCCTAGCACTATCATCTCGGAACCTCATCTTGCAATTTCATAGGTGGCAATGCCTAAGGATCAACTATGTCCCTTGATCCACTGGAGGGTGATTCGATTGGATATCGATATACTCTCCAGGGCAAGGTGACATTCAAAGATTTGTTTCACGTTCGTTTGTTTGTTTTCTAGGGCTTTGAGCACTGCCAGACTATCAGATAGGAATCTAATTCCATAGTTATAGATACCTAATCGCTTTACAGCAGTTGCAGCTTGTGATAGAGCGATATATTCACATTGAAAGATTAAACATTTTGTGTCTGGCGATAAGTGAAAAATACGGCAGCACCTGAACCGTTGTCTGTTTTTGAGCCATCTGTGTAGATGCGTAGTTCATTTATAATAATATAATAATAAATTGTTTATTGGAACTAAATTTGTACAATCAAACACTTATGAACAACATGACGCATAAATAACAAATTCACATCAACGAGTAACAACGTATGTCAGTAGTATTTGTAAATGAATTCTGGCACCCAAAGAAAGATTTAACTTGTTTTATGGGTACCAGGATCCTCACACTTGTGTTGTATATCAAACATCAGAGGGTCAGAAGTTAAAGAAGTGACAAGACAAAATAAACCATAGCCTTTTCATGTGTGTAAGTGTGTTGAATGTGGAGTTGTGATTCTGCGAGTTTGTGTAAATGGGAGAATTCGTGTATAGGTTGTGTATTATAGGAATGACAACTTTATGAGATTTTCTGTTTCGTCGTAGCTCTGTACCTGTAACCAGTTATATACCCGTCTCTTACATTCCCGAAAAGCAGTAGAATAAATGGAGCAATGTCTGTTGGTTTTATTATAAAGATGACTTCCGATACCGTAAAAATGTCTCCGGGCCAGTGTCGTCCTACAGCTTTGAGTAGGGCAAATTCTAAAGCGTTGGCGCCTATCTCGAGAGCCAGGATCATACCTAAGGGAGATGTGTTTACGCATAACCACATGAAGCACATAAAGTTGCCTAACAGATAGAACCTTACAATCTCTAAATAGACTGACTGTAGGATATCTAAAGGGTTTAAAGGACATGACCTTCAGGACAGCCCTCTGTGCTCTCTCAAGATGAATAAGGTTAGTCTTTGGAGCACCCCCCCAAACCGTGACACAATACATAAGTATGGACTGGCACAGAGCGTAATAAACTGTCTTCAGGGTAGTGTGGTCAGCTGAGTGTCTCAACTCTTTTAAAAACATAGATTAGTTTTCTAACCCGTGCAGTGATACTATCGACATGTGATTTCCAATTTAATAGGCTATCAATTTGTACCCCAAGATATTTAATAGTCTCTGACCTCGCCAGTGTAGGGCAGGAACACTGTGAATTACGCGTGTTTGGAGAACAAGAATGTGCTTTCAGTACAATTGTGTTTGGGGCGGGCAATGTAATGGCTTGCAAGGAAAAGGGTAAGAAGGTGGTTTTAGACAAATTTACAGTTAAAAGGTTATCATACAGCCAGCCCATTACCGACGCCAGGGCACTCTCAGCATGAGTCGTTGTCTCAGTCCAGTTATCACCATGTACGAGCAATGCCGTGTCATCAGCATATGCAAATATTGAACAATTTGATAGGGAGAGTTTGCACAAGCTGTTAACATAAACAAGAAAAAGTGTCGGTCCCAGAATTGAGCCCTGCGGCACACCAAAACTCATGGTTTTAGCGTCGCTAACCATCCCATCAATCTTGACACATTGCTCCCGATCAGCGAGATAATCTTGGAAGATTTTTATTGTGTCACCTCGTACACCAATAGCTTCTAGTTTAGAAAGAAGGTGTGGAACAGACACAGTGTCAAAAGCCTTGGAAAGGTCCAGAAAAATACCCATGCACTTTCTCCTGCAATCGAGTTGAGCTACTGTAAGGTCAATAAAAGAACTAACAGCGTCCTCAGTCGATTTACACCTTCTGAATCCATACTGGTTATCAGCCAATAGATGATGCGACTCCAGGAAGTTAGTTAGCCTAGTATTGAGAATCTTCTCTAAGATTTTGGATAGGGCAGGTAAAACAGATATTGGTCTATAGTTGGTAACACTGTGTCTGTCCCCACTCTTGAAGATCGGATGAACAAGGGCTTTCTTAAACGCTTTAGGGAAACAGCCTGAACTAATGGCGCAGTTGCAAACATGTGTTATAGCTGGGACAAGAGCATGTGAGCAAGATTTCAAGAGGCGAGATGATATTCCATCCCATCCCACTGCAGCGTCCGGACGCAGGCCAATGATAATATTTTCGACCTCTGCTTTGTCAGTCGGTAAGAGAACGAAGGAATTGATAGGAATATCGCCCACTGATCCTCCAGTGGTAGACCTAGGAGTAAACTTTTCAGCTAGACTTTTGCCTATATTTGCGAAAAAATCATTTATGCTGTTAATTGAAGAGGCTTTATCATGGTTAATATTAAGTAACTCGGAAGGCGAAGATACAGTTCGATGCTTGTGAGTTATATTTTTTATTACCTTCCAAGTTGCTTTTAAATTATTTTTAGCACTTTGTAATTCTGTTCTTTCATAAGAAATTTTTAAGTTCTTCAACAACTTGTTGCAAAAATTCCGATACCTGGTAAAGGTAAGTTTAAGGGTAAGGTTGGCAGGGTTCATTCTCAATTTTTGCATCATTTGGTCTCTATTGCGGATGCAACGAAGTAAGCCGCTCGTTATCCAGGGTTTGATGGTTCTCTGCTTGGCAGGTACACGCACTACCTTAGAGTGCTTTTCTATAATTGAGCCAATACCAGATATCAGTAGATCTGCGGCAATATTCGCATCACTGACTAGAAGAATTGGACCAAGATCCATATCTGCAATCTCCGAGACAACAGTGGGGTAATCGACAACAATACGTTCAACTTTGGAGGTATATGGTGGCATGGTAGGTTTTATAGCCAGAAGCGTTGGTCTGTGGTCGGTGATGTGCGTATCGAAAACCAAAGTAATCGTATCCAAATCAGTCTTGACCATTACATGATCTAAACAATTCGAACCACGAGTGGGGTATACGTGCGATGGAAGGAGACCATGAGAAGCGGTTAGGTTTAGGTATTCGTTAGCTTGTTGGTTTAGGGCAGTTGGAATGATATTGATGTTGATGTCACCCACCAAAACAACATTTCTACACGCTGACCCACTAAGTACAGAATTCAATCCATTAAGGAAACAGTCGATATTCCGCATAGAGGGTGACCGATAAAGAGCAATTACACATAGATCAATATTCCTCAAGTGGCAGAGCAGCCCGCTGACTTCTGGAAACTGAGGTTCCGTTACCGAGTGAGGCAAATCGGCTCTTACGTAAACTATGACTCCGTCATTCTGGTTCCTATGCGTGGTAGTATTGTAAGCGGTGTACCCTTCAAGGGGCGGAATCGTTGTGTACGCTTTTAGCCAGCATTCCGATAAGATTATAACATCGCACGTAATTTCAATGCTAACCAGAAATACCCTGAAACTATCGAAATTACAAAGGACACTACGAATATTTAATTGTAAGATTTTAATAGATTTAATTGGATTGATAATAAAATGTGTGCATGATTCAGGTCTGCAAACGTAAGCCTGATTAATGCCAAAAGAATCGATCTCATTAGAGACTTGGCCGATATCGAGCATTTTAAAACGATAATAACCAGTGTGCAGACATGTGAACCGAGTTGGAAATCCTAGAATTGCCAAAAATGCATAAACTAGCAGCATAAACAAAACATGCACAACAGGGGCGCATGAGTTCAAACAAACTATTAGCGTCGAGCTTATTGCGGGTAGAACAAAAAGTCATCATTACGCAATCACGGTGATATTTTAAGTTTAGTGTAAGGATGTATAGTGATATGTGGCGAGGCTTACTTACATTAGTTTTATTATAGAAACAGGTCAGGTTTTTTTCAATTTGTTTCCTAATCGTATCAATCAGAATACAGCTATAGAAACAGATCATAGTATCGTTTTGTTGGTGTTTAGAATTATGATTAAAATATAATTTAAAATTTTCGCAGAAACAATATTCATTAAGATATAATTTAAAATTTAGGCAGAAATAATACTCATTATGATATAATTTAAAATTGTGGCTGAAATAATATTCATTAAGAAATAATTTAAAATTTAGGCATAAATAATATTCATTAAGATATAATTTAAAATTTAGGCAGAAATAATATTCGTTAAGAAATAATTTAAAATTTAGGCAGAAATAATATTCAATAAGATATAATTTAAAATTTTGCAAAAGACAATAATATTGACCAAGATAGAATTTATAACATCGCAAAAAATAAAAAAAATCATGCAACTTACTAAAATAAAACATAAAAAGACAATAATTACTGAACTGGTTTTTGGAGTTTCTTAATACAAGATACATTATGAACAATAGTGGGTTTGACACCCTCCTTTTCCCGGACAAATATTTTACCGTTTTGAAACCAGCAAAATCTATAGCCATTGATTTTAGCGAAATTACGTGCTTCGAAAAACAACTTCCTCATACTAGTTGGTAGATGTTCGGCTACGTATATTGGTTTTTGTTGACCACCAATTCCAATATGTCCAGTATTAAGCTTATCTGTTAATGCTCGGTTCTTATTAAACATGCGAGACCCTTCTATTACTTTTGTTTTGTCAGGAACTGTTAAAAACTCGGCAACAATCGGTCTGTTAAGCTCTTTTTTACCTGGGAGTCGATATACATCGCGGATTTGGCGTGGTTCCACCGGCACATGGATAACACTACAAGTTTTGAGCACTATAGCAGTGAGGTCGGCAGTAGACTCGTTCTCACTGGCAGCGATATTTCTTA
Organism: Orthosia gothica; assembly: GCA_949775005.1. Taxonomy (NCBI): domain Eukaryota; kingdom Metazoa; phylum Arthropoda; class Insecta; order Lepidoptera; family Noctuidae; genus Orthosia; species Orthosia gothica. The sequence continues at coordinate 10,036,599 of OX459040.1, read as the reverse complement.
TCTCAATGGCTGAGGAACGAGAACTGGTTTGAAAATCTTCAACCTTCTTTTCTAGCTCAGCTATATAATCACGCTGAGCCAAATGCTCCTTTTCCAGTTTCGACATTTTCAGTTTCATGCTATCATATTCTCCATCCATGTAATCTCTCCACTTTTCAGTTTCAGTGTACCTTTTTTGCATGTCTCTAAATTGCTGCCTTAGATCAGTTATGTCTGATGTGAGACGTTTTAGGAAGACATCCTGTTCTTTTTTCCAGCCGGTAAGCATATCCATGACCCTATTCTCAAATGGTGTTAGTGTTGGTTGTGAACAAGAAGTTTCAGGTGAGAAGTTAGGTCGCAGGCGCTTGTTTTGTTTTCTGGAAGTAATATTACTAGGCTCAGAAACAGGATCATTTTGAGGGGTCGTTGCGTCCGTAGAGGATTGATCTTGTATTATTTCACTCACAGGGGTAGATGGTGGTGAGCGCTCGCTGCGAAACATCATAAAGAAGCAGGAGAGATAACAAAAAATATAATATTTGTTATTACAGTCGCAACTGTCACAGAATCCTCGCCGCGTTCTTTGTAAACACGCCGCTACTGTCAAACCGGTTCGCCGCTTGAAGTAAACTTGACAGCGAGCGATACGTTACCGGCTTGCGGCGCGAGCCACTGTCTTATCTGCGCAGTCCACACAACGGCGAAAATCCCGTACACTACCTGCGGCGGCCGTTGAATCACAAAGTCTACCGTGATTTGCACTAATATGACTTTGTTTACGAAAAAATGTATAAGCACTTCTGGGTCTTGTTTTTGTTAGTAAATAATGTTCACACTTATTATATATCTGAATATATTGTCTTTTATTGGGTAGAAATAACTTAAAACCCATTCAAATCACTTTTTATACAAGAGAGACCGACAAGACTATGTCCCTCCGATGAGGCGCGTTTACGGAGAAATTTGCTCCAGACTGATCACTATCTTTCTCTACAGTTTGTATGATATAGTTTTTGTTGTTGTCTATCACACGGGGCAGCGATGAGGGTTTGGTACTTAATCGCCCGGTCCAGGATGCCAGCGTGTGGGCTGGTGAGATTCTTGCCCCCATATGCCGAGATGCATCTGCTTGATGGCAGCTAGCTAGCTTCCTGCTGTATGTATAGGTCAAGGGGAGTTATTTGTAGAAACCAGTTACGTATTAGTCTTATGTAGTAGAGGGCGAGCCTATCATAAATAGCGAGCCTAATTTTCTTTATTTCTTATTCTTCTTCTTTCTTATTGCTATCAACTGGGCACAGGTCCAGTCCAGTCTCTAAGCTGCTACTGAGAATTTACAGAAGGAAAACCAAAGATATTTTATTTCAACTAGGCCACCAAGCGGCAATTTTGAACGTTACAATTAACATTTATAAGGAATTAAATGTATTCTACGACAAAAAAAAAAATCTACGACAAAAAATAAAGAGACTTCTGATTCTGATTGATTACTAGAAAAACATTTACATCCGAAGCAGTTACGTTATGACCAATCCCAACTGACAGCGCCCGTTCACGAACATGACGCATGAATCGGCACCACCCAGCTCAACCATCATGAAGGGAACGGAATGCACTCGCGCAATCCAACACACGCGCCGCCACCAATAAGATAATCTGGCAGTCGAACCTAAGACCTGACGCTCAGCAATACAAGCTTGCTTGCCATCGCTACACCATACAAAGGCAACGTTTAATTAGATTGTAAAGCATGATCGAGCGTAATAACATCTTAAAATTCTCCCATTGAGCCTTTTCTAATACAGAAACGGAACAAATAATTGAACTATGACTAGTTTTCCTGTTCTCACGATGTTTTCCTTCCCTGTACGTCATTCGTGGTCAAATAGTTTTGGTTTTAATTTATTCATATTTTGCCTAGAGTTAATATAAATGAGTAAAAATATATTAGTGTCATCGTGTAACTTTGCGGGTAATACACTTTTTAAACTGCAACACAGCGATGATAATTAGCAAAAGAAATAAAAATGGCGGTAAGTATTATATACTTACATACATAAACTCACGCCTTATTCCCATGGGGGTCACCACCACCACCTGCCATGATCCTTACATACTTCTTTTGCTTCACTCACATTCATACATCTAGTCATACACACACGCCGGTTATGAGTACTGCACACCTGGCCTTTTTGAAGAACATCACCAATAAGGTCTATGTATGTCTTTCTAGGGCGTCCTCTACCGGCGTTTCCATTTGTTTTGTACTTTTTTTTATATATATTCTCGCGCTTGACCACTATCTCACCTGATGGTAAGCGATGAAGTGATTGACGGTGAAGCACGTTTACCGAGAAGTAACTATTCACTCTGGACCTAAATACCCCTAGATTGTACACAGACTCCGGCAGGGAATTCCACTCCTTAGCTGTACGCATAATACAAGTATTCCCAAAACGCTTAGTGCGTGTGGATGGGACATATATCATGTATCGGTGGCGCATCGCTGAACGTCTGGAAGTCCGATGATGATTCGGACTTGGCGTAATAAGATCATGCAATTCCAATGGCTTATTAGCAAGTCACCAGATTTTCAACTCACCAGATTTGCAACTTATAATGAAACACAAAGTCACTAAATAAAATAACAGAATAGGTAACTAGATACTTTATTCACCAAAAAAAAAGTAAAACACGGTATGAGGTACTTGTACACTAGCCTCCAAAATTTTTGTTAGCATAATAACCTTTAAAACTGCTATTTCTCCTAAACTATTAGAAGTGATAAAACTTTGACAAAAAAAAAGCAAATTGTATCACCTTTCTTTGAGTTTTTCTTCTTTCTTTCTTTAGCATCTTTCTTGAAAATTGTAGTTTACTAACTATATAAATTACTACCGAACAAACGTTTTTAACTTACGGGCAAAAAACTCAAACAACATTTAGAATATTAATTATAAAAATAAAATAATATGGACATTTTATAGATATTATTCGCGATATGCCACTATACCTTTAATTCGAGCACCAACCACCAAGATGAAGGGTCTAAGAATATTAAAATGTAATAATTTTGATTCAGTATTTTTTACTAAAAGCAGCTAGATGCGACATACTTACAATAATGTACAAAATGAAAATAAAGTAAATGAGGTTGTCTATCAGCAATTTAAGCCGACCGACCTCTTATGCATTTGAATCGATTTTTACCCGACTTCGCAAAAAGGAGGAGGTTATCAAGTCGACTGTATTTTTTTTATGTCTGTTACCTCAGAACTTTTTATTGGGTGAACCGATTTTGATTATTTTTTTTTTATCCGTCAATGGCATGAGATTGTCTATCAGTAAAATTTAGTTGAAAGTTATATTATTTATGTGTTGGATAGTACATTATCTGTTGAGTTGCGAATCTGGTAAATTGAGAATCTGGTGAGTTGGGAATCTGGTGACTTGCTAATAAGCCATTCCAATTATGTTATGTCAATTTTAATCTTTCTTTAACTCATTTACAGATTCAACGCCAGCGCCGAGTCCCGCAGTAATAACATGGTCGTGTAGTCGCTGTACGTTAGTCAACGAATCCACAGCCGCCGCTTGCGCAGCCTGTGCAGGCTCTAGACCACAACCTCATAACTTTTGGTAATTAACTTTATTGGATTAATAATTATGACTGGCTAGCTTCTGCCAGCGACTTCGCCCCCATGAAAATTATCCCAAGGATAGATACGCCCGGGATGAAAATTATCCTATATCCTTATTCAGGACAAGGTCCTCCTGTGTGTCAAGATTTATCCAAATCCGTTTATCTCATAAGGCGTGAAAAGGCAGCAATCAAACGGAGTTAACGCAAAGAAATATTATTATTATCTCGCGTTAACTAGTCTATACTTCTATATCTATCTATTTTAAAGTCGTATATTCTATATCTGTCCATACGGTCGGGTCTAAGTTTTTCAAGACCCGTCGTGCAAATAAGAACAAGAAACTATCCGATCCAACTCTCGAGATCATGAAGGAGAGGCGTGAAATGAACCAGCAGTCTTCAGACGATACGTGGAACTATCGGCGGCTCAATAGACATATCTCGAAGTCCTTGAAAAGCGATCTCCGCCACTTTAATACTGAGCGTATTAAAGACGCGATTGAGCGGAATAAGGGCTCCAAGGTGTTTGCAAGAGATCTGGCTATTGGGCAGAGCCAGCTCACAAAACTGGAGACCGATGATGGCAGGATCGTATCTGCCAAACCGGAGCTTCTGAGGGAGATCGAGGGGTTCTATGGGCAGTTGTACACATCAATCAGCAAGCCCGTTGCGAATCTAGCAAACGACCCAAGAGCTAGATTGACCCGACACTATACCGAAGATATCCCGGACGTCAGCCTGTACGAGATTAGGATTGCTCTGAAACAGCTTAAAAATAACAAGGCGCTGGGTGACGACGGAATTACAGCCGAACTCCTGAAGACGTGGGAAACCGGTCCTTAAGGCCCTTCAATAGCTGTTTGATTCCGTCATACTCGAGGGCAAAACGCCACAGGCATGGTGCAGGGTGTGGTGGTACTCTTCTTCAAGAAGGGCGACAATGCCTGGCTGAAGAACTATAGGCCCATCTCACTTCTTAGCCATGTCTACAAGTTGTTTTCAAGAGACATCACGAACCCTCGCGCGCAGGTCTAACGATTTCCAGCCTCCCAAATAAGCTGGATTCCGAAAAGGCTTTAGCACCGTAGACCACATACATACGCTGTGGCAGGTTATACAGAAGACCGAAAGTATAACCTGTCTCTCAGTTAAGCGTTTGTGGACTTCGAGAAAGCCTTTGATTCGATCGAGACTTGGGCTGTACTGCAGTCTCTCCAACGGTGCCAGATCGACTACCGGTACATCGAGGTGTTGAAGTGTTTGTACAAAAACGTCACCATGTGAGTCCGTCTTCAGGATCAGACCTCGAAACCAATCCTTCTCGAGCGTGGCGTGAGACAGGGAGACGTTATTTCGCCGAAACTGTCCACTGCTGCACTGGAGGATGTATTCAAGGTTCTGGACTGGAGGGGGCTGCATCAACGTTAATGGCGAGTACATCACTCACCTTCGGTTTGCCGACGACATAGTGGTCATGGCTGAGACCATGGAGAGTCTCAGTACAATGCTCGATGACCTCAGAAGAGCTTCCGAAAGAGTGGGTCTTAAAATGAACATAGACAAAACCACGATCATGGTCAAATGACCATTTAACACCCATTCCTATCAAGATCGGAGACTCTACACTCGAAGTTGTAGACGATTTTGTCTACCTGGGACAAACGATCCAGTTGGGTAGCGCCAACTTCGAGAAAGAGGTCAACCGTCGAATCCGACCCGGCTGGGCAGCTTTCGGGAAGTTGCGCAGTATCTTCTCGTCCAACTTACCACAGTGTCTCAAGATTTAAGTCTATGACCAGTGTGTGTTGCCAGTGATGACATATGGCTCTGAGACGTGGTAGCTTACAATGGGCCTCATCAGAAAGCTTACAGTCACTCAAAGGGCAATGGAGACGGCTATGATCGGCGTTTCGGCTGATATGATGATGATGATATAATTACTGAATTATTCAATCATAAATTATCAATACCAAAATGTAACAACTTTGTAGATTATAATAATGCACTGAACCGAAATAGTTATTTATGCAACTGTTATAATTAGGTATTAAAACACTCATGTGATACTATTATCACACTCGGCTTCGCCTCGTGTGATAAACCCACATTCGTGTTTTAATACCTAATTATAACAGTTGCATACAAGACTTCATCTACACCCATGATATGAATCCTCTATAAAGGTTCTGAAACCATAGGGTATTAATACTTAGCGTACTTTTCAGCATTGAATAGAAGGTCCATAGGGATGAAGATTTGATTTTTTCTAATAATTCTTGAAAATATACTAATAGCACATCTACAGAAAATGATGTACAACTCTTTGATATTTTCCAATTCATGAAATTTTGGTACGTCTTTTCATAATGTTTTCTCGACTTTTCTGGTAATAATTGGTTAGAAATGTCCTTTGCTGCATTAGACATTTATCTGGTGGTGTGTTATCAAAGCTTGTATCACTCATTTTTGTTAACAACAAAATATTTTTTTTTGCAATACTATTATTGAACAAAAATGGCGGGATACGACGTCAATTCAAAAATTCGAATAAGTTTTTTTAAAATTACAGCGCTGTGGTAGTGAAACGCGCGTGCATGACAATGTTCTTTTTTACCCGACTGCCTAAGGAGGGTAATGTGTTTATCAGTGTATGTATGTATGTATGTATGTAAGTATGTATGTATGTATGTTTGTGCCTATGTGGCGTTCCAGAGACCAAACGCGTGGGCCGATTTTTATGATTCATACGTCAATCGATGCGTCTTAACCCTGCGAGTGTCATAGGCTACACCAAAATTGGACAATAGAAAAATGACGGATTTTGGGTGCCATATTGTTGGGGCCCAATTTTTTTTTTCTTTCAAATCCATCGTTTGGGGTATCAAAATAAAAGGTTTTAAGAGGTGATTTCAAAAATATATAACACTTAGATGTTTGAGTGTATCTAATTCGAAAAAAAAATAACTAAAAAGCTGTAAATAAAAAAAGTTAAATCAAAAAACCCGACTGCTTCAAAAGCGAACTAAAAAGACGTAAACAAGGAGAAAATCATGCTGTGCAGGCGTAGGATACACCAGATTTTGGTTAGCCAGCCCGCGAATATGTATCTTCCGACTGCACAGCATGATTTTCTCCTTGTTTACGTCTTTTTAGTTCGCTTTTGAAGCAGTCGGGTTTTTTGATTTAACTTTTTTATTTGAAATTTATAAAGATGCCATGAGAATGTGGCTGTTCGATGAGTAAAAAAGGAGTTGCATTGTGCAATTTAGTACAATATTATAACACCCGTTTTGATGATATTATGGTTACTATGACACTGGCTGTTTTAATAATAAGCTGTTTCAAGAACTTTTATAGAGGATTTATAGCATATAGGGTGCAGATAAAATTATTTAACATTTTTGTAAACGTAAATAATCAGGTAGGTAGGTGTTCTAAATGTGTCTTCAATCAATCAAATGAAAATAGTGTATATAGGCGAAATTTTGGTTGTAGAGTTAATTATTACACTTACCAATGGGGTAACCTATCGAAAAATATAATAAAAAATAATATAACGAAAACATGTATCATCACTAGATATTATCTATAATTATGCAATTTCCTCTGAGAATGTGGTAAATATGCAATTTCATATGCAAATGCATATAATCCGGTCTCTTCTCAAGATCATTAATTTCTATAAATATAATGAAAACTAAAATAAAACTTTGTTTCAGGTCGTGTAGCTCATGCACGTTACAGAACCCTTTGTCGGCGAACCTGTGCCTCGCGTGTAAGACGCCGCCGGTGCCCAAACACGGACTCACTGTACCAGTAGCTGATGCCAACCATGGTGCCTGTAAGCATAAGTTATTTATAGTACATTACTGCAGCGGCCAGCAAAAGAGGCACTGATGGACGAACGTGTAAATGTGGGCCGAGAAGAAGCCGAGGAACACATACGTAAGTCCATCAATGCCTAGTTGTGGCCAAGGCTTGTATAGTACTTTTCTCAAATAATGCGCGGAAATTAAAACTAAGTAGCACCTAGGACTCATTTTGTCAAATACAATTACTTTTCGAAATCAATGACAAACAACGAACAACAATATCTAATTATGCCCGTGTTAAAGTGTTATTTTTTTTACCTGTCTGCCGAAGGAGGGTAATGTGTTTATCAGTCTATGTATGTATGTTTGTTCCTATATGTCGTTCCAGAGACCAAACGCGTTGGCCGATTTTGATGATTCATACGTCAATCGATGCGTCTTAACCCTGCGAGTGTCATAGGCTACATTAAAATTGGATAATAGAAAAATGGCGGATTTTGGGTGCCATATTGTGGGGGCCCAAATTTTTTTTTTCTTCGAAACCCACCGTGTATCTTGTAACCCTTTATTTTGGGGTATCAAAATAAAGGGTTTTAACACTTATGTTTAAATGTATCTAATTCGAAAAAAACCTAACTAAAAAGTTATAAATAAAAAAACTTAATTCAAAAAATCAAAAAACCCGACTGCTAAAACTACTGCTAGAACTAAAAAGTCATAAACAAGGAAAAAATCATGCTGTGCAGTCGGAGGATACATATTCGCGGGCTGGCTGACCAAAATCTGGTGTATCCTCCGCCTGCACAGCATGATTTTTTCCTTGTTTATTACTTTTTAGTTCGCTTTTGAAGCAGTCGGGTTTTTTGATTTTTTGAATTAAGTTTTTTTTTCTATATGCAATCCAGTTCGAAATTTAAATAAAATCTTTGATAAGTTACCTCCTTGGTTGCCATGTTTCGGAGTAAACGATCGTTCCATTTTTAAATTACACGACAGATATGAGTTTACTATGTAATTTATTTGGCCGCTAAACACGACAGATATGGATTTTCATACAACTTTGCCGGTTTCAACAATTTCGATTTATCTCGAAGTAGGTTGTCAAATAAATGCTCAAATTTCCAAGCATGTTTGAGAAAATGTCTATATGTCGCATGTATAATAAAGGACTACTTAGACAACATTCATAGCCAAATGGCTACATTTTTTTGTATTTGTGTATTATTTTTAGGGTTCCGTACTCAAAGGGTAAAAACGGGACCCTATTACTAAGACCTGTCACCAGGCTGTATAGACATGAACCGTGATAACTAGACAGTTGAAACTTTCACAGATTATGTATTTCTGTTGCCGCTATAACAGCAAATACTAAAAACAGCATAAAATTATTATTTAAGTGGGGCTACCATACAACAAACGTGATTATTTTGCCGTTTTTTGCGATAATTTTACGGAACCCTTCGTGCGCGAGTCCGCCTCGCACTTGACTGGTTTTTTTTTGTATTAATCTAGCTGACCCCCGCGGCTTCGCTTCCGTCAAAATTATAGCCTGTTACTCGGGAATAATGTAGCTTTACATAGGTGAAATAATTTTTAAAATCGGTCCAGTAGTTTCGGAGCCTATTCGGTACAAACAAACAAACAAAACTATCCTCTTTGTAATATTAGTATAGATAAGAATAAGCGGTAAAATTTAAATACTGAAAAAACATCAGAGGATATTTATTGAGGGCTATTTTGTGGCCTTGCTACGCGAATCGGTAGCGTAACTTCCACGTTTTGGTGAAGAATTCACATGACTTTTTTGTATTGTTATGCTAGAATTTTGTTATCCCTACAGATAATATAATACTAGCATACAGATGCCTCATCCCATACAAACAAACCGTGCCGACGTAACTAGCATTTTTCGTCTGACTAAACTGTTTTTTTTATAAGTACCTACATCGATCTCGTTCGGTTCCGTTCCACGGCGATAGATGGTGTTAGCAGTAAATTGCAAGTAAAAGGGTTTACTCGGTTCGTGAATATGTTTTTCTTTAAATACAGTGACGATTTGTTTTATAGTACTTTTTTGCACTTTTTTACAATTTCATTGAACCATTTTAACGTTCAAATAATATGTGAATTAAGAGCCCAATCTATATCTATAAAAGCGAAAGGTGACTGACTGACTGACTGATCAATCAACGCACAGCCAAAACTGCTAAGCCTAGAAGCATGAAATTTGGCAGAAAGGTTCCTCAAGTGACGTAAGTGTGCACTAAGAAAGGATTTTTGGAAATTCCACCCCTTAGGGGGTAAAAATGGGGTTGAAAGTTTGTATGAAAAATCTAATTCCTTCGACCAACATTCTTGAAACTTAGCACAAATAGTATTCTAAGTAAATGATAAAGATTGACATTATTAGTTTTTCGAAACTACCCCCAAATGATGATTTAGTGGGTGTTGAAGTTTGTATGAAAAAATCAGATTTCTGAGGTCGATAAACTTGAAACTTGCCACAAATACTAACCTAAATGAATAATAAAGGTAGCTATTATTATTTTTTGAAACTACCCCCAAAAGACGATTTAGGGGAGTTAAAGTTTTTTTGATGAATCTCTTATTACTTCAGTTAATAAACTTGAAACTTGACATAAATACCAATCTAAATAAACAATAAAGGCTATCATTGTTAATTTTTCGAAACTACCCCCAAAAGACGATTTAGGGGATGTAATTTTTTTGAAGAATCTGATTTCTTGGGTGAATAAACATGAAACTTGACATAAATACCATCCTAAATAAACAATAAAGGTTGTCATTATTAGTATTTTGCAACTACCCCCAAAAGACGATTTAGGAGGTACTTCAGTGTTTTTTAAAAATCTGATTTCTTGGGTCAATAAACTTGAAACTTGCCACAAATACTAACCTAAATGAATATTGTATAAAAGTCGCTTTTATTATTTTTTGAAACTACCGCCAAAAGACGATGTAGGGATGTTAAAGTTTTTTTGAAGAATCTTATTACTTCTCATAATAAACTTGAAACTTGACATACATACCAATCCAAATAAACAATAAAGGCTTTCATTGTTAGTTTTTCGAAGCTAACCCCAAAAGATGATTTAGGGGATGTTATTTTTTTGAAGAATCTGATTTCTTGGGTCAATAAACATGAAACTTGACATAAATACCGACCTAAACAAAACAATAAAGGTTTTCATTAGTAGTGGTAAAGATTTTTGATTACTTTTACTGCACATAGGTTCTTTTTATGATGTAGGGGAGCACTTAGGAGGGATTTTTGGAAATTCATCTTTTTAGGGGGTTAAAAGAGAGACATTTATTTGTATGAAAAATCTTATTCCTTTGGCAAAATAATAAAGGTTGGCATCATTAGTTTTTCGGAATTACCTCCAGAAGACGATTTAGGGCTGTCAAAGTTTCTTTGAAGAATCAAATGTACTAAGACGGGGACCTCTGCATCGATTTGGAACTACCAAACTGGACCGTTCGTCTCAGGTTGTGATTGACGTTTTAGTGACGCGTAATTTACGCTGTATTAGATTTTTGTGTTGCGTCGCGTAATTAACGCAGCATTCATTTTCATACTAAAGTGATTTTTGGTCCACCCGAATTTAAACTAACTCCACAAGTCGATTTAGGTGGTGTTGAATTTTGTATCGAAGAATTTGATTTCAAGGGTTATTAAACTTGAGACATTGCACCAATACTAACTTAAATAAATAATAAAGGTTGTTATTATTAGTTTTTCGGAACTACCCCCACAATTTTTTTAAGGGGGTGTTAAAGTTTTTTTGAATAATCCTATTACTTGGGTTAATAAACTTGAAACTTGGCATAAATACCAAACTAATTAAGCAATAAAAGTTGTTATTAGAAACTTGATACTTGACATAAATACCAACCTAAACAAATAATAAAGATTGATATTATTAGATTTTCGAAACTTCCTCCAAAATACGATTTAACAGGTGATAAAGTTTTGTTAAAGAATTTTATGTCTTGGGTATACTTGATAGTTGACATAAATACCAACCTAAGTAAACAATAAAAGCTGTCATTATAAGTTTTTAGAAACTACCCTCAAAAGTCGGTTTAGGGGGAGTTAAAGTTTTTTTGAAAAATCTTAATTATTGGGGTAATAAACTTGATACTTGACATAAATACCAACCTAAACAAACAATAAAGGTTGATATTATTAGATTTTCGAAACTGCCTCCAAAATACGATTTAACAGGTAATAAAGTATTGTTATAGAATTTTATGTCTTGGGTATACTTGATAGTTGACATAAATACCAACCTAAGTAAACAATAAAAGGCTGACATTATAAGTTTTTAGAAACAACCCTCAAAAGTTGGTTTAGGGGGAGTTAAAGATTTTTTGAAAAATCTTATTTATTGGGGTAATAAACTTGATACTTGCCATAAATACCAACCTAAACAAACAATAAAGGTTGATATTTTTTATTAAGGGTATATTAAGTTTTAAGGGGCGGATTTTACTTTGTAGCGGTAACCTAAAATGTATTTATTATTCTTTAAGTCAAATAACGAATCGTCTTAAACCTATGAACCGTAGAACTTTACGAAACCACATTTTTATTTGGTTTAGTAACAGCTTATTTTTGGTTGCTATCACACGAACGAAGTCACGGACGGAGTTAATATAATAAATGTGAAAGTAACTCTGTTTGTCTCTCTGTCTACCTTTTCACGCTTAAACCGCTGAACCGATTTAGATGCAATTTGGTTCGGAGATATTTTGAGACCCTGGGCATGACATAGGATCGTTTTTATCCCGGAAATCATACTTAAGGTGGTGGAAAGAGGGGTAGAAGTTTGTATGGAAAACCTACAAACCAAAAAAAAAGCGATATAAAAAATAAGCTATTCGAATTACTAATGCTTCGCAGACGAAGTCGCGGGCAACAGCTAGTATACTATAATTTTTGTGCTTAGGATTGCAATTTCTATGATCAATTCCGATACAGAAAGAAATTCCTATTGTGGGGCAACGTTTTTTAAAAAGTAAAAGAGTAAAGTAATTCTAGACAATGTTAATTTTACACACAATTCAATAACAAATCGATGCATGTCGCGCCATCTAGTGACATTTATTTAAACCGAACTTCCTTTCTTAGCGTAAGGACCCCGTGGTTATCACTATCTAGCTAATAGTCGTAGCGAACATACTTATGACAATTCTCTTTTATGTAAACATAGTTATAGTTCTAGCCAAACTTCTTGGCCGCCTTGAAGTTGGGTACAATGGCTGCGCAGAATTAAACCTCATACAAAAAAAGTTAATTAAAAAAAAACAAAAAACCCGACTGCTTAAAAAGCGAACTAAAAAGACGTAAACAAGAAGAAAATCATGTTGTGCAGTCGGAGGATAAATATTCGCGAGTTGGCTGACCAAAACCAGATGTATCCTCCGACTGCACAACATTTACAAATTTGTAGTATTTTTATTTTCGAATAAGGTTTAATTATAAACATATATGTGTTATATATTTTTGAAATCACCTCTTAAAACCCATTATTTTAATACCCCACACGATGGATTTGGAAGAAAAGAAATTTCCCCCTTAAAATGGCGCCCAAAATCCGCCATTTTATACTTTCCAATTTTTATGTAGCCCGTGACACTCGCAGGGTTAATACGAATCGATTGACGTAAGAATCATCAAAATCAGCCAACGCGTTTGGTCTCTAGAACGCCACATAGGAACAAACATACATACATAGACTCATAAACACATTACCCTCCTTCGGCAGTCGGGCAAAAACAGCACCGTTTCTTGCCTTGCGCATCGGATAATCAACTTCAGGGCGGCCTAGAAGTTTGGCGAGCACTATATATTTGATTTGTTATATCCCTAGCGGGTCGCAGCCCATCGCCTAGACGCAGCACTCGCAACACGCCCGCACTGCCGCGCCGCGGCTCACGGCACAAGACGCCGCCGCCCGAGCCCAAGTATGTCAATCTGAGGTATGTTGATGTTTAGACACTTGTCCCACCGCCTACGATCAGCGAGTAGCTAGAAACTAAAAGCGAGTTGGTGAGCAGCGAGTAAAGCTAGAAACTAAAAACGAGTTGGTGACCAGCAAGTAAAACTAGATACTAAAAACGATGAGCAGCGAGTAGTGAGTAAAGCTAGAAACTAAAATCGAGTTGGTTAGCAGCGAGTAACGACTAAAGTTAGAAACTAAAAACGAGTTGGTGAGCAGCGAGTAACGAGTAAAGTTAGAAACTAAAAACTAGTTGGTAAGCAGCGAGTAAAGTTAGAAACTAAAAACGAGTTGGTGAGCAGCGAGTAAAGCTAGAAACTAAAAACGAGTTGGTGAGCAGCGAGTGGAGCTAGAAACTAAAAACGAGTTGGTGAGCAGCGAGTAACGACTAAAGTTAGAAACTAAAAACGAGTTGGTGAGCAGCGAGTAAAGCTAGAAACTAAAAACGAGTTGGTGACCAGTGAGTAGGACTAGAAACTAAAAACGATTTGGTGAGCAGCGAGTAACGAGTAAAGCTAGATACTAAAAACGACGAGCAGCGAGTAGTGAGTAAAGCTAGAAACTAAAAACGAGTTGACGAGCAGCGAGTAAAGCTAGAAACTAAAAACGAGTTGGTGAGCAGCGAGTGGAGCTAGAAACTAAAAACGAGTTGGTGAGCAGCGAGTCACGAGTAAAGCTAGAAACTAAAAACGAGTTGGCGAGCAGCGAGTAGAGCTAGAAAATAAAAACGAGTTGGCGAGCAGCGAGTGTGTAGTTCCGATAGATTTGTCGCTCGGCTATTACCGAGTGTTATTATGTGATGGGCGATTACTCGTACCACTCGCTCGGGGCCACTGCACTTTAGGTAGAAATTACCGTTGGTTGGTCTCTCGGCGTGAGTTCTGACCGCCAAGCGAGCAAGCGAACATCGCTGAGAGAGTATAACTTTGATAGCTCTTGTCGCTGCGACAAACTTGTGGTGAGAGAGTACTCGCCGGCGGTGTCAACAGCCAGCGATCAACTATTACTGTATGTGTCTCTTTTATTGACACGGAATCGTGTATCTTTTGTATTGATCGTAATTTTTTTTGTATCTAAAAGTAGCGAAAAAATATCGTGTTGTTAATTATTTTTTTAAACAAAACTATTAGTTACACGAAAAAAAAACTTGTTTCACAAATAATCAATAGTAATTTTTTTTTTTTTCTTCCTAGCCGTTACTGAGGAGTATGCTTTAGAAAGTAACAGTTTTATGGCATTAAATCGGTGGAAGGCCCTTAAACAACTCATCGGCCATCCCCTGCCACTTAAGTTTGGCAATTCTTCGTGCTATGTCGGTAACTTTGATTCTCTTGCGGATATCCTCATTTCTATTGTGATCACGTAAGGGAACACCGAGCACTGCCCTCTCCATTGCCCTTTGGGTGACTTTAAGCCTTCTGATGATGCCCATTGTGAGCGACCACGTTTCGGTTCCAAAAGTCATCACTGGTAACAATTTATTTAGTAAAATTCGCGGTTAAAATGTAGCGGCACCGACGCCGCCACTTACGAACGAATGACCTGACGTCACACAAATTCTGCATCGCGCAAGCAAAGTTTTCGGCGCGATTAGAACACATACAACAGTCCGACAACAACCGTTGGGCAGTTGCCCGGACCAGACACAACACCCGTCTGGTCGGAGGATCCTCCCTTTTCTATGGAGGTTTGTGGGACTTTACACCCTGTTCCACATGCCCCCAAAAAAATACGGTTTAAGAGGAAATGCGGGCATAGAGCTACCGACTGAATTTCCTTAGTAAAAAGTCATAATTCGAGGTTTGGCTCTCGCCTATTTCCTCCTCCAGTATTGGACAAATTTAAAAGATTTTCCATAAATTGAATAACAAAGATGTATGTTGTGATTCTATGTTTCCTTTTCAGAGTTGTTAATTTTTACACTACGATTCTGTTACAGCCCAATTTCAAGCATTTATTGAGGGTTCTAGTGCTGCTAAAGAAAATGTATCTTCTAAAAGGAAAACATAGTGGCGTAGTATTTATATCTTTATTTTTCTTTTTAAGGAATATTTTTTAAATCCAGTATTGGAGGCGGAAATAGCCGAGAGCCAAACCTCGAATTGACTTTTAACTTAGGATATTCAGTCGGATGTCTGCACCGCATTTCCTCTTAATTTAGTTGTATTACATTTTTGCTGCTCGTAAACCAAGAAATCTCAATCATTTAATTATACTTTTATGTTTTCAGACCAGAAACAACAGAATGGCCGTGTTCCGAGTGTACGTACGTGAACAGCGGGTCTACTGTGTCGTGTGAGATGTGCCAGTCGCCCAAGACGAGGCTATTACCGGCAGCACCAGATCAACCGTCCTTAGACGACGAAGATTCACGTAAGTTCCATAATATAATATCTGTAGGTCACACAAATATTTCCTCCGTGCAGGAATCGAACCCGTGACACGCAGCGCAGCAGTCAATCGCTCAACCACTGCGCCAACCGTGCACCCAAATATTATCGAATAGTTATGTTATCGTCACTGCAGTAGCTAAATATGTCGGTACTCAATGCACAGCTTAAGGTTGCCCTAGTCGCTCATTCTTCCATACAAACATAGTCTGGCGATTACTGCATTGTTTGACGATGTACCTTCAAAATAATACTTACATCAATTTGTCTTATCATTATCTAAGCCCCGTATGGAAACAAAAAAGTAAAAAAAATATAATTATTTGAAAGTTATGAGCGTCGAAAGTTCCATATTTCAAGACTAATTTTAACGCATCTATGGGCGAAAATAATTACCTACCATAAGAAGAAGGAAAATTTTAAAGCGATCACCATACAGGGATAGATTAGTAGTTCAACAATGCCAATAATTTTATTTTGAACAGATACACTTACTCGTTTTTTTATGGTATCCATACTCCCAAAGATCTGTTTATAACATGTTGGTCCGGTAAAATTATGTTTCCATCTATATGTGCATATTCATGTATCATGTCACACATGTTTTAACAAATAAATTTATCTTTATCTTTATCTTTTATCTTTCGCGTGCTCGTTTTCGTCCTAAATCATCATCCATTACGCTACAAATTTGTAAAAGTGTGTATTCGTACGCGAACTAGCTGCTTAACGCTCATCACATATCTATCTCTTTCGCACGTGTTGTCGGATTTGATAGCATGCATTTTAACCCCGCGCACAAAACTTAACCCTCTATGCTCATGTCAAGAATTTAACAAGCGTTTTACTATTGTTACAGCTGAAGGCTCAGACGGCGAAAGACAGGAGAGTACGCCCATGGAAATATTACGACTGAGTGAAGAAAGCCATGCTTGGACGCAGTGGCAAGAAGTTCTGGCTCAATGTGCTTCGGTGAGTATCCCAAAGATCATCATCAGCCTTATTATGTTCCCACTGCTGGGACACAGGCATCCTCTCTGTGAGAGAGAGGTAATGCGCCTTAATACAACGCAGGCCCAATGCGAGTTGGTGGATATCACATGTCTTCGAATTTTTGGTTTCCTCACGATGTTTTCCTTCACCGTTTTAAGAGCAGTGATGAAATAATTTACACAAAGTAAAGCGCATGCCTGGGTTCGAAATCACGACATACGACACGTAAGTCGGGGCCGTTACCCCTAGCACAAAGTATACGTAAGCGGCGGCGCGCCGCAGACAGAGGGGCCACTACGAACAAAGTGTCATTTTGCACACAAACTTTGATATTGCGGTTTTACAGGGAATATTGGGCAATATTGGACTGAGCTCAGTCGCGGCTGTCATGAGTGCTTTTTGCGGGCGTTTGAACATTAAGTACTGTAACGAGGTTGGTGGCATTGGATGGGTTACCTTTATTATGCGTTACAGACCCAATTTACTTTTTGTTTTTAATTATTTCTTTCAATAGTTTTTAACCTATAAAGGTCATTCAATCTTTCAAGATGACAAATTAGAAATTCATTATCTAGGATTATAATTAACTAGCTGACCCGGCAAACTTTGTTTTGCCATAAAAAGACCAAACATTTATCTACCCTACCCTACCCTACCCTAACCTACCCGACCCTACAATACTCTACCATACACTACCATACCCTACCCTACCCTACCCTACCCGACCCTACACTACCCTACAATACTCTACCCTACACTACCATACCCTACCCTACCCTACCCTACCTATATAGCCTATGTCCTTTCCCAGGTCTCAAACGATCTTCATACCAACTTTCATCTAAATCGGTGCAGCGGTTTAAGCGTGAAAAGGTAACAGACAGACAGACAGAGTTACTTTCACATTTATAATATTAGTATGGATTATTTTAAGCCCAAAGAGGAAATTGGGAACTTGTCATAATAATAAGGTTCAAGTCATACAGCTTACAAATATGTTTCCACCAAGTACACAGCATAATTTTCTTCTTATTTAAGATCATCTTTGGTTTTTTGATTTTATTATGTACCTGTTTTATATTTTTGTCGAGCTTGATGCTTTTCACAATTTAATGTTTTAAGTGGGATAATTATTACACTGTTTCTACGTCTTTTTACTCTCCAATCTTCGTCGTATGTGGCGTAATATTAAATGTTTCGTGATATTAAATGGAAATTTGATGCCCTGATTGTAGGCATGATGATATGATGTATGTTTAGACTAATCGATGTATTTATGTTTGTAACTTAGACAACTAACGATTTTTTTTTTAATTCGGAATCAATATAGTAGCAACCCTAGTGAATCTGTCAAGTCCAGCTGTCAATTTTCTAAACGGCGGGAGTGGCCCTTCTGTATACTTAGTATTTGTGCCCCTAGGCCATGACTCTCCTGGCATCCCAAAGATACCATACCGTTTAACAATAAACAGGATGGATTTATTGTAAGACTTGCTTGTGCCCGCGTATAGGAACATTTTCATTCATTTCCCTATAAAAAAATGGTAGAGATAGGTACGCGGACAATAATGCTTCCGCGGACAATTTTAACACCGCCATTCAGAAAATAACGCCAAATGCACAAAGCCATGTTCTTTCTATCGGATATAGAGTTCAACTGTCCGAGTATCTGAATAACGTGTGTTGTGATATTTTACTTGAAAACTTTACATTCATGTAGCTTTTAATGAAGTGAAACGATTGCGATGAAACAACAAGTAAAATTTCACAATTTAAAAACCCCCGACACATTTATCTTGCGAAAACACCCCGATTAAAACAGTAAAATGCCCTTAACTTTTGAACGGCTGAACCGATTTTATTGAAACATAGCTAAGAACACTCTCGACAAAATTGCCTAACAAACAAAAAAAACTAAATCGATATCGGTTCATCCGTTTAGGCGCTATGATGCCACAGACAGACACACAGATACACAGCAACACACGTGAAACTTATAACACCCCTTTTTTTCCGGCGGGGGTTAAAAACTAAGTAATATTTAAAATTACGTACAATTTTGGTCATTTGTATAAAATTTATCTACATTGGTTTCGTACATTTTGCGTGATGCGTGCACAACTAAACAGACAAAATTCCTCCAGTTATCCTTCAACATCCTGGCTATCTTTTTTAGTAAATATTTTTGATGTACAAAAACGACTTTTCTAGAGATATATTAAATGTAATGATATTGATGGAATCGATAAATAGAGAAAGATGAACAAGAGGATCTTAATGCAGCCGCGAGATGTAAAAGATAATGGTCAACTCATTTGAAAACTACCTACGAGGATTATAATGCTTTCAGGATCTCTGTTTGTGTCTTTTGTTTATATTTAAACAGTGTTAAGAAATTTGGAATTAAGTAGTATGAAGTTCACCATCGATACCTTGAATGCTGTCCCTCTATACGCGCCTGGACATATTTTGAGCAAAGAGCAAATCATCATTTATGGGTTTTGCGTCTACAGCCATTTTTTACCCGACTGCCGAAGGAGGGTAATGTGTTTATCAGTCTATGTATGTATGTATGTAAGTATGTATGTATGTATGTTTGTTCCTATATGGCGTTCCAGAGACCAAACGCGTTGGCCGATTTTGATGATTCATACGTCAATCGATGCGTCTTAACCCTGCGAGTGTCATAGGCTACATTAAAATTGGACAACCGAAAAATTTTGGGTGCCATATTGTGGGGGCCCAAATTTTTTTTTCTTCCAAACCCATCGTGTGGGGTATCAAAATAAAGGTATTTAAGAGGTGATTTCAAAAAAATATAACACTTATATGTTTAATTGTATCTAATTCGAAAAAAACTAACTAAAAAGCATAGAGCAACACGGACCACCGGCGTGCCGGAGGGGAGTAGCCATAGCGTTTTTTCCCGATACAAAACTGTCTGTCATTTTTTGCGGGGGGAAATCTGCTCTACCCACACTTTAACAAATTCTCACACAAAAATAATCGTCTGTTACTACGAAACTCACACATAAAAATTAAAAAATACACTAACAATTTTACACACACATGGATACATTCTGTGTCATGACAGTATAATGAGATGACGCAACTACACTGACAAGTTGCTTACAGCCGTGGTTGTAACTACTGTCGATACGCATTATCGATAAATTCAAGAACTCGGTTCGGGATATACGGTTTAAAAAGTGATACAAAGTTAGTTAGTGTTATAAAGATTGACTTTATTTATTATGAACTACAATAATTATCATCTAACAAATAAACTTAATGTTAATTTTTAAAACCAGAGATAGTTGTATCTATCACTGGCTTTTAGATTAGTTTTGTATAAATATGACGAATACATTTTTGTGGGTCTGCTTTTTTCATTAAAAACGAAATTCTTGTAGCAGTATATTTTTCCATTATTAATATTGCCAGTTCCAAATTATGATTTGTAAAATCATTTTTGTGTAAATGGTAACTGATAGAGGAAAACAAGTCTTTGCCAATAAACTTTTTTAAGGCATGTGTCACGATTTCATGTGTAGTACAAGATCGTGTAGGTTTATTGTCGTCACTTAAATGTCGTCTTATTTCTTTTTCACAAATCCGGCCATAAAAGTATTACCTATTTTGAAGCAAAAAGTAACTGTCCTCTGCTTTTTTGGTGTATTAACCTTTTTCATCAATCGGCCCAAGCAAACCTTTTATGCACGTATTGCATTTTTTTTTTTGATTTTGAATAAATAACAAATCCAGCTATGTATTCTACAACTTTCTCGGCAAAAGGGGATATAAAAGTTAGAGCTTCAATCTCATCAATTAAATTGTTAATAAAATTGGTAAAATTGACTTCTTCTCTTCTTTATGTGCAATTTAGTATCAATTATTTTTCCAATGGAATACAGTTTGTGCCGCTTCCAGTTTGTGTTAATTCTGTATCAACAAGTTTTTCTTATTAAATTGCCTCAAACTGAGAGAGCTTGAGGGATTATCGCAACAACCAACATGACTTCTTACAATCGAAAAAAGAGTTCGATGTGATCTTGACTTATCCTGTGGAGTGGCATAAATTTCAGGCCATTTTGTTGGTTTTGTATTATATCTTGGAAGATAGACTTGGTACTCTCAATACAGATCAAAATGCCCAAAAACCTGTGTATCGTGGTGAATCAATTTTTTTTTTTTTTTTTTTCTAGTATGGCAATTTGCAATTTATTAGCAACTAAGCATCGCTAAATTTGCTTTTGCGCCTTCACACGTTAATGCTTTTATTTCCACTCCAGTTTCATGTACTAATTCAAAGGCTTTAGGTACAAGCTGAGCTTGTAACTTAGCACTTGTGCCTTTAACAAAAAAATATCCGATTGGGACTTTCCATGGAGTATTAATGCCTACTAATAGAAATACTAGGACATCTGTTGCTTCATCTGTATTATTTGTTAATAAATCAAAGCCATAAACAAAGTATCCGCATCGTCTATCACCATTCGGACTGTCATGTGGTTGTGAGTTGTGTCTGTATATTAAAATAAAGCTTACAATAAATAAATCAGAAAACTCAATCTCAAAAATGTCTCTGTATGGATATAGACTCCTTTGCCTTGACCATTTTTATCGATAACTATCTACAAACAAGCCAGTAACAACACTATCGCTCGGTGACAGGCGACTACTCGGAAACAGACTCGGATCAGTTGCTCGACCGATCCGCATATTGTATGAGGGCGAGCGGCCTGTGTTGGTAAACAAATCCGAAACGTCACCGACCGATAATATTGTAATTTTTAAGTTTTATAGAAGTAAATAGTAATAATGTGATTAAAAATTGCTTACATATGAAAGATAACGCCATCTTATTGTAAATTTGACGTGGCAGATCTCTTTTTGCAGCAAAAAACAGAACCATTCGGCATTTTTTTAGGACGTAGATTCAGTCGCGCACCTAGATTTAGTCTACTGAGCAGTGCGGCTGCAACTAGTTTTATTGTACGCATATGACCACGTGGACTTGTACTTTGACAGAGGGGAATGCCTGCGTATGGCTACTCCCCTCCGGTCCGCCGGTGGTCCGTGTTGCTCTATGCTAAAAAGTTATAAATAAAAAAACTTAATTAAAAAAATCAAAAAACCCGACTGCTTCAAAAGCGAACTAAAAAGTCGTAAACAAGGAAAAAATCATGCTGTGCAGGCGGAGAATACACCAGATTTTTTTATATTCACTATTGTGAAAGTAGATTGCTGGCTAAGTAAATTTTGCCCTCTTCATTTCGGCTCCGTTAAAGAAAGTTTTAATTAATTCAAATTACAAGGATTTTAGGTTATCTATGAGTTTTCTTAAAGAAATTCCAATCTTGTGCGTAAGCGTTTTTGCAACGTTTATCAGCAACGTAAATTGTGCTCTATGTCCAGTTAATGTAACAAGTTTTTTTCTTTTTCCCCAGACGGGCGAACCTTATGTAGACACATCATTCCCTGCATCGCCTCGTTCGCTCTACTACAGTGGAAGTGGAGAGACCGGGGCTGCTACCAGGTGGCTGCGGCCGCATCAGATCCATGTGGAGACCGACCATCGACTGCCCTGGGTCGTGTTCCGCGACCCCAGGCCTTCAGACATATCGCAAGGTAGCCTATAACCGCTATGATCACCAGGTGGCTGCGGAAGAGCCACTCCTGGTCGTGGGCATTGAAGTCCCGCAGTTTCACTAATTCGGCGGAAGGGTACCACTGCTGTGCCGCATCAGCCACCTCACTGAGGTATTCTGTGATCCTGTATATTTATTTATTTATTCATATAACAATTCACATTGTGTTTGAATTATGTAGTACATTATTTAATTCATTACAGCCAAGAACAAAAATTATGGATGTAAAACAGTAAATTTCACTTAAAATAATCAATAACATATGATAAATATTATGTCAGTACTCAATAGATTGTAAATAGTTATTAAATGAATGGTAGTAAAAATTATCATGTCAAATGTAAAAAATAAAAAAATGTCAACTTATTCCATAAAATACAAAAAGTCAACAATGCGTATATTAAATGTCATAAAAAAAAAATACTAAAATACATAAACCATTTACCATCCTTTGTCTACAAATCAGATAAAGAATATAAACATTTATTCAACAGGTACGCCCTAAGTTTAGCTTTGAATAGAGTACCCTTGTAAATCAATGATCTTAAGTCGGTAGGCAACCTATTAAACAATTCCACCGATTGGTATTTAGAGCAGTGTTTAGCAATATTGAGTTTAGTTGCAATTTTGTTTTTCATAACGTTTCTTCTTGTGTTCTCTCTAAGTTCACCTTCTTCTTGTGATTCGTGCTCGTGTATGTATTTTGCAAAGTGAGAGAAGAGAAGAGAGAAGTGAGAGTAGTACTAAAACATATAAACTTGGTACTGTTAAAATACCTAATTTTTTAAAGTATTCTTTACAAGACTCGTGTTGTGGGATTCTGACAATCGTTCTTAATGCACGTTTCTGTGGCAATGTTGTGGTTTGTGTTGGCAATTATACCCGTAACTGCTTCCCCAAAACATAATGCTGTATCGTAACCTGGATTCTACCAATGCATAATATACTGATTTTAGCTGCTTCAGATCAATACAGTCCCTTAGGTTTCTTAGCGCGTAACAAGCTGAAGATATTGACGAATCGATGGTGGCGAGCTCTTTTTTCCAGTTTAATAGGGAATCTATATAGACTCCTAAAAATTTTACTTCGTTTACTAGTCCATATATATGATATACATATATGATATGCCCTGATCTCCGCTGTGCGAACGGTAGACACAGGCGTAGATAATCTTATCCAGACCTGTGTCCACCAGAGCCCAAAGCAATGAAAACCTGGAGTCCTCAAGGTTACGGAGACGCCGATCGCAAATGTCGTCTGGGGCGTAACTGCATACACCCGCGCGTGGTTTAAAATTGTGCTCCGGGGGTGAATTCTAGGCAAAGATAATATAATACTAGCGTGCGGATGCCTCATCCCATACAAAGAAAGCTAGCGTTTTTCGTCTGATTATTTTTATAAGTACTTCCATCTCGTTTGATTCTGTCCCACGGCTATAGATGGTCTTAGCAGCAACTTGCAAGTAAAAGGGTTGTGTGCTGAGAGTTGATTAAACAAGAACATACAATTTTTATGATCAATTCTAGAAAATGTTAATTTTACACACAATTCAATAACAAATCCATGCATATCGCGCCATCTGGTGGCGTTATAGCCATGCTTTGACACTGACACAAAATTATGGAATATTTGGCTGACACATTTTGGTACAATGAAACTGTAAAAATGTCCAAAAAAATACTATAAGACTACTCGTCACTGTATTTAAAGAAAAAAATATTCACGAACCGAGTAAACCCTTTTACTTGCAAGTCGCTGCTAACACCATCTATCTATCGTCGTGAAACGGGACCGAACGCGATTGATGTACAAAAAATAATCAGGATAATGGCGCCGCTAGTTACGTCAGCACAGTTTTTTGTATGGGATTAGGCATCTGTATGCTAGGATTATATTATCTGTGCCCCTTCATAATATCAATTTATCCTTTTCTTCTCCAGGTGTCCTAGGCAACTGCTGGCTCCTATCCGCGCTAGCAGTGCTAGCAGAACGTTCCTCCCTGGTCCGAGGAGTGGTGGTGCGAGGGGAGCCCAGCGTAGGAGCCTATCAGCTAAGACTGTGCAAGGATGGCAGATGGCTGACGGTCACAGTTGATGACCTGTTACCCGCCAATAAGAAGGGACACCTTGTTTATTCACAAGTAAGTATAGTACAAATATTTTTACAATGCATGTCCTCGAAAAGAGCGGTTTTCCAAGCAGCCAAACTGTGCGGAAAGTGTCACTTTTTTTCACTAGTGCTTTTTACTTTCCTGTACTTTTTTAATTTTTAACTCCAACGTCAGCCCGAAGCATAGAGTTTTTATTATTTGAGAAAAGTTTTAAAAATTAGTTATGTACAGATTATCATTCATATAAAAGGTAAAATAAAACTAATACTTTATTTTAGGCGTTTTTAATTACTCTAGATTTAGTTTTTGATCAATAAAATAATTTTAAATATTCATTAAATATGTTTGGCAGAACGTATATTTTGCTCGTGCCTTATTGCGTTACGATGTGAAAGCAATTCACGGTTACCAACTTAGGTATTTTGTCCCTAAATTTAGGGACTTGAAGTGTTAAAAGGGACATTTTTAGGGACTAGATTTTTTGGGGGATTTTTTTAGGGATTTCAAACAAAACTTCAAAGTCGCAAACAAAGCGTGTGTTTTCAGTTTTGTGCGTAGAAAGGAACGCACGACATGTCATTCATATCCTCTAAAATGGTACAGAGTATTATGATGGTACGATTTTCCTTATTTCGGGATTATGGATCGTGAGTAAAACTTGATCATACTGTCGACACGATCAAGAACTTCATCGTACGGATGTATATCTTGACTTGACTATGACGAGCAACGAGATGATGATGCGGTTCTGGAAATACCTAATTAACAACTTTTCATGATTTTATTTATTCAATAAAAAAAATCATCAACTTAATTTGTAGTTTTATTTTATGACCTACGAAATAATTTAGGTACTAAATAAGTATGCAGGTATAACACATAAAATTCTATTTAGGGATTTTTAGGGAAATTCACTTCTTTTTTTAGGGGAATATTTTTGGTAATGGTTGGTAACACTGAAGCAATTCGCACATGCGCAGTAGATATGCCCGAGGAACTATTAGTTAATCTGTGGATATGTTAAACGCGCTTGAATAAGCCCGCCATTTTATTAATTTTGTTTATTTCCTCGCACAATGCATAGTAAAATATTGTATGATACACGTACGTAAGATGATTTCCGCCTTGTGTCGGAACGGAAAAATGACACTCATCGGAAATCACATACCTTCCGCACTTGTAGCATAAATAACTATTCCACTACCTTGTCTATTATGTAGAACGTTGCCTAAGAAATTCGTTTCGAAATATGAGCATTTAGACACAAGATTGTAAAAAAAAACATATTAACAGTTACGAAACTACCGCCTTTGCCGCTACTGTTGGAAGACGCATTCTACCGCTATGCCCGCGCTTTTTCCACCGCCCCATCCGGCAGAATGACACTGAACCTGTTACCTCTCGAAAAAGCGCGCGTTGATTGTGTGTATATAGTCTGTGGTTTTGAGTCTCAACGTTTCTAATAAATTTTTGTTGGAACTTATTTCCATTTAATTATGTAAGCTCATCAGGTTGTAAAAAGGCGAAATTGGCTACATCGCTCGTGTTAAAATCTCGACATTTTATGCTCGACACGAAATGTACTATTTCCTAAAGCCCCTCGGCAAACTTCGTGTTTCGTCAGTCGTCGGATTTCTATCAGTTGCCCTTTGCACTTGTTGCAGACCTGACGCTCTCAATCAACTTAGAAGTATATACAGTTGTTAATACTCTCTTAAAATAGTGTAATTTATAAAAAAATGGGAAGTAAGCTGCTATTTTTACAGCTCTATATATTTCACACGGAAATCAAAACAAAACAACAATAAAATACTTAGTTCTGAATTCAAATTATTATACACGATAATTCTAATAATTGATGGATATGGAATTTAACATTCATTTGTATTCGGAAATGCGATGGTTGCCGTGGGGCATTAAGTAAATAGTTAAACTGCAAGATAATTGCATAAGCTAGCCCATATTTCATGGGACTAGCGTAATACATCTCTGTCCAATCCTTCGGTAAATAATAGGGATGTTAAATGAAAATTTGTATTTTGTCCGTCCGCGTCAGGTAGATTATTTTTTACTATAGGCTTGCGTTTGACCACTATCTCACCTGATGGAAAGCGATGATGTGATGTGGTCGACGGTGAAGCACGATTGCCTAGAAAAAACCTATTCACTCTTGGCTTAAAGACCCCTAGATTGTAGCTGTCGGGAAACACAGACGTAAACATAAAGTGACGACGATATAATGCGTTGAAATAATCGTGTGACGTCACGCCGTTAGTACACTAGTAGTTAGTATAGTGACGTCACAAGCCCCCACACCTGAACTTTGATGCGCTTTAACTTTGTCAATGTTTGTTGATTTGGTAAAGAAAAAAAATACATGTCCAATATTATTTGATAATCTTAATGACGGACTAAATAGAATTATATTTTTCTACCCAGGAAACATCCATGAATACCGGGGAAATACTACCATCATACCTATTTCTACCGTTAAGCATCGTTTTTAACCGACTTCCCATGAAACAGCTGTCTGTGTCGAAAAATGAAAAACAATAGGCATCAAAGCCACTGACTTCGAAACAGAATTTATTTGTCGCTTTGTAGTGTTTTGCATTGGAAGACGGTTGAATTTTTTTGTTAAAAAGTTTTTCATATTCTCTTTTTTTGTGTTACAGTTTGAATAGAATAACAGACTCATGAAACATTTCAGCTTTGCATGTTTTCGGATAGGCAAATTATTCGGTTTATTTTTCATGAAGGCTTTGTTTTTGTTTACAGGCAAAAAGAAAACAATTATGGGTGCCGCTAATAGAAAAGGCAGTCGCGAAGTTACATGGATGTTACGAAGCTTTAGTGTCTGGAAGAGCTATTGAAGGTAAGGTCGTTATTTGAGCCCTTTATCTTTATAAGCCTTCTGCCACCCGTTGTTGAGCATAATTTTTTTAACCCCCGACAGAAAAAGAAGGGTGTTATAAGTTTGATGTGTTTTGCTTTGTATCTGTGTGTCTGTCTGTGGCAACATAGCGCCTAAACGGATGAACCGATTTTGATTTAGTTTTTTTTTGTTTGAAAGGTGACTTTGTCGAGAGTGTGTTAGCTATGTTTGAATAAAATCGGTTTAGCCGTTCAAAAGTTATTCTCATTTTACTCTTTGAATTTGGATTTTTTCGCAAGATATCGTGTCATTATTACGTGTTTCTATAGATTGAAGCGTGTCTGCTACTAGGTATATTATATCTAGTTTAAAAAGCATTAAATTAAAATCGGGGTATTTTAAATTTTATCTTTTTACCCGACTGCCGAAGGAGGGTAATGTGTTTATCAGTCTATGTATGTATGTAAGTATGTATGTATGTTTGTTCCTATATGGCGTTCCAGAGACCAAACGCGTTGGCCGATTTTGATGATTCATACGTCAATCGATGCGTCTTAACCCTGCGAGTGTCATAGGCTACATTAAAATTGGACAATAGAAAAATGGCGGATTTTGGGTGCCATATTGTGGGGGCCCAAATTTTTTTTTCTTCCAAACCCATCGTGTGGGGTATCAAAATAAAGGGTTTTAAGAGGTGATTTCAAAAATATAAAACACTTATATTTTTAAATGTATCTGATTCGAAAAAAAAACTAACTAAAAAGTAATAATAAAAAATAAAAAAAAAACCCGACTGCTTCAAAAGCGAACTAAAAAGTCGTAAACAAGGAAAAAATCATGCTGTGCAGGCGGAGGATACACCAAATTTTGGTCAGCCAGCCCGCGAATATCCTCCGACTGCACAGCATGATTTTTTCCTTGTTTACGACTTTTTAGTTCGCTTTTGAAGCAGTCGGGTTTTTTTATTT
Organism: Orthosia gothica; assembly: GCA_949775005.1. Lineage (NCBI taxonomy): Eukaryota > Metazoa > Arthropoda > Insecta > Lepidoptera > Noctuidae > Orthosia > Orthosia gothica. The sequence continues at coordinate 10,008,149 of OX459040.1, read as the reverse complement.
TTTTAATATTTTTTTTACGTTACGAGCATAGGTTTCTTATCTTCTTATCTTTTTAACCCCCGAAAAAAAAAAGAGGAGTGCTATAAATTTTGCACACACGTTTGTTACTCTTGACGATACATTTTGTGATTTCAAAGCTTGTTTTTTTTTTACCACTGTTTTTATTTTCCGTTTTTCATAATGCGGTTCATATTTTGGTTTTAGCGAGAACGTACGAACATCTCATGACCGATTTAAAATCGAAGATTTTGTGTGAACTATTTTTGTAGAACGTTTCTCTGCACCGATATCCAACCAATGTTAAGGGTATATAAGTCTCCTCCATAGCTCGCCACTTTACCCGGTCCTGGGCCTCCCGCGTCCAACCCTTGCCTGCTAATTTGACCAGGTCGCCGTTACGCTTAGTTCGTGGTCTGCTTAGAGCGTACAAAGACAGACTGCTTCAAATCCTGCTGTTTTTCGTATTCTGCCGGAGTCTGTGTTTTCCGATAGCTAGAATCTAGGGGTCTTTAAGTCAAGAGTGAATAGCTGTTACTTCTAGGCAAACGTACTCCATCATCGACCACATCATCGCTTACCATCAGGTGAGATAGTGGTCAAGCGCGAGCCTATATTAGATTTAAAAAAAAACTCAGCAAACCATTTCATTTGATACCCATATCATGGCAGTGTACAAAAAATAACTAGTCCGCCATCTTGGGCCGTCCGCCATATTGGATTTAGAATGACGTCACTTAGTTAACCATGCATTGTTTTCCAAATTAAATCTAAAACGTTAGAGGATAACTGCTTTAAAATCCAGTTGCAAGATTTGACCCGAACACACTTACATACATACGTACATACATACATTGGAAGTTAAATAAAAGCTTGTAAAATGGGAGGAAAGTTGCTAAAGCTGTTATTTTTACAGCTCTATATATTTCACACGGAAATCAAAACAAAACAACAATGAAGTACTTAGTTCTGAATTCAAATGATTATACACGATTAATCTAATAATTGATGGACATGGCAATTAGCATCCGTTTGTATTCGGAAATGCGATGATTGCCGAGGGATATTTAGGAAATTGTTGTACTGTACTCTCCTAAAGCCTCTTAGGGGGTTATTTACTTTGAATTCTTCAACGTAATTCAACGAGAACAAAAGACTTTTTATTATTTTGAATTCGGCGTTACATTATTACTATTTTTCAAAGTATCATAATGTTATCTTATTGTTCATATTTCCAGGTCTATGCACACTAACAGGTGCACCCTGCGAATCAGTCTCCCTACAAGCTGGTGGCGCCGGTGGCGCAGGGGGGGGCGCTCCTCTGGAACAGCTAGACAGAGACCTGGTGTGGGCACAGCTGCTGTCCTCGCGCCAGGCCTGCTTCCTCATGGGAGCTAGCTGCGGTGGAGGGAACATGAAAGTAAGAGCTCAGAGAAATCAAATAATAAGATAAAGTTTTCTCAAAAAAAAAATAAAGTCATTGGTCCGACTTATACCAAAAAGTATAATTACGTAACTTGAAAACATATTTTATACCATTCCCCCTCTAAAAAGCTTATTTTATTCACTGAAAACAGTGAATAAAAAGCACTTTTAATCACTGTTTTAGAGTTTGAATTTGGAACACACCAATGTATTAGACGTCCATGTCAATACTATGTAACCTCCTTGCGCAAAAAATACTCGAGACAAACTTGTTGTGCAGAGAATATTCGACTTTCAAATTCCTTCTTCGATTAAAATTTTGAGTTTTTTTTATATTTAGGATTTTAAAAATGATTTTGATTTTAGTCTAGGATATTTATTGAATACTTATTTGGATTGTGAGTCTAATATTAATTGCAATTGTGTTTAATTAACTATAATTATTTAAAGTAACGGTGGTGGTCACTGGCCCCTGAAACACAGGTAACAGCACCTAGCTCAGGGGTCAGGGTTTCACATTTTTTGTAAATTTTGAAGGAAATAAACCATTTATTTATTACTCGTAATATTCCTTGTGCTTTTCGCTTAGATCTTGCTTTTTCTCGAAGTCATGGTATAAAATATAGTATGCAACTCTTGAATAAAATGGATTTATATCGAGGGCCATGAATCACTCGCGTCGCTCATGATTCTAACACTTGAATCACTCGCTATGCTCGTGATTCAATCATCATGAATCACTCCCTACGGTCGTGATTCAGTCGTTAGAATCCTTCACTTGCTCGTGATTCATCTATGGCCCTCGCTTTAAATCCGTCGTTTATTCACTAGTTGCATAATATACTATTTTTGTTTATGGTTTACTTTTATTAGTCTCCTAAATGAACCATTATATCCGTTTAAATCATGTAAAACGGCCCACGCATTTATGAGATATTAAGTCATTACTGCATGCCAAGTGAAAGGGTCAACGACGCCCCTTACCCCGATACGTTTGTTTTGATCGTGTTAGCGAAACTGCCTTTACATTATTTACGTATCGTTTTGAAATATTGGAATACATTGGTAGACAGGTGTAAATGACTTTTATTTTTTTGTTATCTGGCGGTGACTTTAGTAAAATATTTGTTTAAAAATACACATAAGTAGTAGGTATAACATTTTTTTTTAATGCTTTTCATGTAAAATGATTTTAATTATGACGATAGATGGTCTTAAATGTTATTAATTTACTGGTGAGATTGTGTTGGACCTTAATCGAATATTGTTTTAAGCTTTTAATGTTAATAAATAAATTAAGTAGTTAAGCCTAAAGGAAGAGAATCCGAACGTTTCCACGTGCGCGCATTGTAATGCGCTCCACGTTTTAGAAATTACTCGTATCCACCATCCCGCACTGAGTCCGCGTGGTGGATTACAGACCATTCGCTCTCACTGAGAGGAGGCATTTGTCCCAGCAGTGGAAACATTAAAAGGCTGATAATGATTATGATGATGATGCATATCGTGTAGATGCGCGTTTTTTTGTTACGTGCGTTTTTTGCGTGACGAAGGCGCATTTTCTGTCTTGATCGCGCATAATGGCCTACTCAAATCTGAGCGAGTTTTATCTTTATAAGACCATCTCAAATACTAATCTGCAAGGCCTTTATATTACGACGTTACCCCGATTAAGTCTAGACTCCAAACAAGACTGTGACCTCTGAGTTTGTTTAGGTGTTTCTTCTCTGAGAAGACATAAGAAACACTGGAGTTTTTATGTAACCTAATTGGGTTTTCGAGTAAAAATTGTTTATTTAAACCAATTTATTAAAACAACATAATCGAGGTGAATCTTATCTAATTCACTAATGTCAAACTTCTATCATTCCTCAGGTGGACGAAGAAGAGTACCAGCGCTTAGGACTTCGCCCCCGCCACGCGTACTCCGTGCTAGACGTAGTAGAAGTATGTACTAGTGGAGCCAACACTGCTTCGGTGAATGCGGGCGGATCCAGTAGCGCAGGTGTGTAGTTATTAGGTTATAATATACTAGCTGACCCCCGCGGCTTCGCTCCCGTCAAAATTTTAGCCTATGTTACTCGGGAATAATGTAGCTTTTCATAGGTAAACAAGTAAAATTTCACAATTTAAAAAACCCCCGACGCATTTATCTTGCGAAAACACCCCGATTCAAACAGTAAAATGCCCATAACTTTTGAACGGCTAAACCGATTTTATTCAAACATAGCTAAGAACACTCTCGACAAAATTACCTTTCAAACAAAAAAAACTAAATCGAAATCGGTTCGCTGAATTTTATTCAAACATAGCTAAGAACACTCTCGACAAAATTAAATCGAAATCGGTTCATCCGTTTAGGCGCTATGATGCCACAGACAGACACACAGATACACAGATACACAGCAACACACGTGAAACTTATAACACCCCTTCTTTTTCCGGCGGGGGTTAAAGAATTTTTAAAATCGGTCCAGTAGTTTCGGAACTTATTCGGTACAAACAAACAAACAAAAAAATCTTTCCTCTTTATAATATTGGTATAGAAAATCATGGCTTGTGGCTAACTTAGCAATAACATCTGCATGGGTCGTTCTTGAAGGTTAAGGCGGTACCCCGAGCAAAACGCTGCGCAAGCCGTTTTTTGTGCTGTTTTTAGGAGCTATCTACTCGTTATTTAAAAAGAAATATCAATTAATAAAAATACATTAAATTTCTACATATTATTGATTCTAAAATGGTAGATTTAGTTTTTTTTTAAATGTTGTATATATTTCACTAATCTACTTCCAAAAAAACATAAAAATGAGAAATAATTTTTGATATTATGCATCTCCTCGTAAAGTGTTCATTGATTATTTTTTGTAGTAACACTAATGGATAGACAATTTAATAACGAACATTTTTGGAGAATTATTTTTTTCAAAAGACCAAAATTCGATTTTATAAAGATTTTATTCTAAAATCTGGGCGTATTCATTACTGTAATTCATGCGCCACCAGTGCCGCTAGACCAATAGGAACGCTCATATCTCATACCGATTTTTTGGTCAGGGTACCGTCTTAAGCTATGCTCACCCAGGTCGGTCCGTGGATGGGTGGCCATCCTTTACAGATAGTCCTCAATGCCTCGGAAAGCACGTTAACCTGGTAGTCCTCGGCTGCCATTTAAAAACTTTGGACTATCATAACGACTGCTCTATGGACGCCACGGTTGGCGTAGTGGTAGAGCGATCGGGGGATCCCGCACGGACAAATATTTGTATTGCTTACATATAATTGTTCCGGATTGGGTTGTCTTGTGTATGTGAGTTTAAATGTTTGTAAACGCGCCCACGATACAGGAAGAAATTACTAGTGTGGGCCCAAAGGATAAAAAAAATGGACGTCATAACATCTCAGACCAGTGTAGCAACGTATATGGATGGAGCTTAAAGGCCATTCGCACAATGCATCGTATTCCGTAGCGTTACGTGGGATTGCATGTTCTTACGCTGCTTGAAAGTTCCTCTCTTTTCATTGAAAACGCATTCACGCGCAATGTTGTGACTTCGTCGCCACGCATCCCGCAGCGTATAGCGGGGCAGTGTGTGAATAGCCTTAGGGCCGAAACGAGCTTTCACTAATAAAACTAATCCCGATTAGTTCAACTAAACTCAGTTTATGCAAATACAGAGTTCTGATTAATAATAATAAATAAAAATATATTTATTTCTCACCACAATATTACACAATACATCATTTGTCTTAACAAGCTTATTACTATTGTGGGAGACTGGTGCCTAAACTAGGCTGCAAGCCTGTATTTCAGGACACCAGGACTCCGCCCTTAACACAATCATTATCTTATGCATTTTTTTTTTTTAGGTAGGTATTGAATCGGTGAACACGAACACAGTATTAGTAAGTGTGTATGTTTTGTTTGAGAGTGTGTGGTGGTGAGTGTGTGTGATGGTGCGTGTGTGTGTGTATGTTTTTTTTACATTAGTGGTATTACACTAAAGTAGCAAGTAGTTTTTCGGTGTCTTCATAATTAAATTCTTGTAGGAAGGAAGTTATTTTCTTTTTACACATGTTCTTAGTAAGATTAACTATCGGTAGCATACTATTAATTTTATTGTAAAGAAAACCTCCCAGATGGCAGAAGAAACGCTTAGAGAATTGGGTTAAAAGTCGAATGTCTGGGCGATCTACGGGGTTGTAGCGTCTCTTACCTTGTGAAGTCGAAGGGTGGTATTTTAGCATAGAGTGTTGTTTTAAAATTATGCTTTTAATGAAAAGTTGACGAACTGTCATAACTTTGGCTTCTTTATATAAGAGCTCTGTGGGGTAACGGTAAGGTAGAAACGAAGACACTTTCAGTATGGCTCTTTGCGTTCTCTCCAAGACAAGGAGTGTAGACTTCGGAGCTCCACCCCAAACATTGATACAGTAGGTTAATAATGATTGAACGAGGGCAAAGTACACTGATTTTTTTAGCTTCGCATCTGCCACCCCCCTCAGAGTTTTAAAGATGTATATCATTTTACGTAACCTAGTGTTAAGTGCATCAATGTGATCCCGAAATCTAAGGGTGTTATCTATTAATATTCCCAGGTATTTAACAAGTTGAGTGTTTCGAAGGTGCGGACAGTTACATGCACTTTTTTCATGTGGTGTTGTGCAAGTGTGTGCTAAGATGGCATAAGGTGTTACTGATGAGGGAGCGTTTTTATCATTTTTTAGAGTGAATGTTATATAATTAGTTTTGTCAGCATTTAGTGTTAGTTTGTTGTTTCGTAACCACTCCGTCACAGTATTGAAGCCCAACTGAGCGTGTGAAAAGACCTCATCCCACGTGTCAGCATTGAAGAGTAGGGCGGTGTCGTCAGCAAATGTTATAATCCTCCCTTTGGGGAGAGCGAGCATACCCAGGTCGTTGATGTATATGAGGAAGAGAGTATGGCCAAGTACGCTGCCCTGGGGCACACCGTATGAGACTGTTCGTTCCTCGCTAATGATCTCATTTATCGCAACGCACTGAGTACGCTCACTCAAGTAATCCTTAAACAAATCCAGCTGGGCCCCTCTGATGCCCATATTTTCCATTTTTCGAATAAGGATGGGCACAGAAACCGTGTCAAATGCCTTAGCTAGGTCCAGGAATATGCCTAATACCCTCTTTCTACTGTCCAAATTAGTGACGACATAGTTGGTAAGATCGTGTACTGCATCAGACGTGGATTTACCAGACCTAAAGCCATACTGTGTAGGAGAAAGTAGATTCTGTTTCTCAAGATAGTCTTTTAGTCTGTTATTCATCACCCGCTCGAGTACCTTAGACAAAGCTGGCAGCAATGCAATAGGCCTATAATTATTGACACGGATTCTGTCCCCACTCTTAAAGATCGGGCGTATGATAGATCGTTTAAAAACTTTGGGGAACTTGCCTGATGAGAGAGCTAGGTTACAAATGTAAGTCAGAGGTGGAACGATTAACCTTTTATGCTTCTTAAGAAGGCCACTGGAGATTTTATCCCACCCCACCGCACAGTCATTGCGAAGAGACGTCAATAACCTTTAAACTTCATCTTCATTTGTTGGTAATAGAACCATCGATTGCGAGCTATTATTTGCAAAAGAAATGGAAGAATATATTGGATCCGCAATTTTTTCCGCAAGGTTTTTACCAATATCAGCAAAAAAGTTATTAACTGCGTTTACCGATAGTTCAGGAGTCGTTGACAACCTTAGCAAGTCAGACGGTGTTTCTTTCTTGTTGGTTCTATGCGTTAAGTTATTTATTGCTGTCCAGAGCAGCTTAGAATTGGTTCCTGCCTTGGCTATTTCATTTTTTTCATAATTAGTTTTGATTTTCTTTAGCAATTTGTTACAAAAGTTCCTATATCTATTAAAGGTAGTTTTAAGGTCATGATTTTCTGGTGTCTTTTTTAATTTTTTATGTAAGTTGTCTCTGTGTCGGACACAACGAAGAAGGCCTGGCGTTATCCATGCCTTAACGATTTTTTAACGATTTGGGACTTTGACAGTTTGTGAGTTAGTGTCTATAATATTTTTTAGTTTATTTACCGTCACCTCAGCTGCAACATTTGGATCTTGTGTGTTATATATATCGCTGAAGTTTAGTTGGTTGATGTCAGCATCTAACTGCTCGTGATTGATCCGGATCTTAGTTTTTTTTACAACCGTTTTAAAAAATTTATTTGCTAGGAACAATATTACCGTTTCATGATCAGTTAGTGCCGAATGAGCTATAAGTGTTGAAGCAGGCCGTTGAGTTTTCAAGGCAATGTGGTCAAGACAAGCATGTTGGCGTGTAGGCAATGTGTGAGTAGGCAGCAGACCGTGTGAGGCTAATAAGTTTAAATAAATATGTTTGTTTGAATCTAGGCTTTGATCGTGGATATTAATGTTAATATCGCCACTAATTATTATATTTTTGTACCGTGAGATATTTGTTAGCGTAAGGTTTAATGAGTTTAGAAAATTTGTGATGTCTTTGTAGCCTGGTGGTCGGTAAATTGCTAGTAGAATAGTGTTTTGATCAATTGTCAGTTGTAAACAGTTTGCATTTAGGAATGATGGCTCTTCAACGGTAACCTTAAGTTCTTTCCTAACGTAGACTGTTACACCCTCATTTTGGGTGAAATTGTTAACAGTGCTAAAACAATCGTAACCATCCATGGTAGGCAAATAATGAGTGTTAGGAAGCCAGCATTCGGTTAGTGTTATTACATCCCAATCAATTTTTGTTCTAGCTAATAATGTGTGGAAGCCTGCAATATTTTTTGTTATACTACGAATATTTTGATTTATAATTTTTAGTGATAAATTTGGCTTAAAATTAGGCGGAATACAACTGTCAATATCACAGAACGAAGAATCCGACACAGATATCAGATCTATATTTTGTATGTTATCTACTAAGTTATCGAATTTTATATTTGAAGACTATTTTGCACATTTTAACGGAGCTAGCAGTTTTTTTTAAAGTGTACGTATTTGTGTCAGTCGTTGGTGGTACTTGTAATGAGTGAAATAGTGTATAAATTCCCGAAATATGAGCATAAATAATTGTTAAGCAGTGTGTGTGAAATGTAAAGAGCAGCCTTTGTTTAGAGTAGTAGTAGTAGTACTGTGATGTAATGTAAAATGTTATTGTAAAATCAATGAATGTTGTTGTATGTAAGAATGTGGGATAACCGTAAGTTTGTTTAGCATAAATCTGTAAATGTGTACATAGAAGTAGGTTAGTATTAGTTTTTGATACAATTATAGCATATTTTAACAGGTAGGAAAAATAGTTTAAAAAACATTCAGTAAAAAGTAGAACAAAAAATAGTAGTCATTTCTCTTTACTCAGTTTAGCTAGTTCTTCTTCGGATTTTATAAGTTGACTGGGCATACCTTCTCTTTGTCGTATGTATACCTTGCCATTTGAAGTCCAACATTGTACGAAACCACTGCTTTTTATGAACTCCCTGGCAAGGTAGTATAGGCGTTTTGCTGCAGAAGTGAGTGCTTCTGATACATATATTGGCTTTTTCGGTCCCGAAGGTTGCAAATGGGTGGTGCTGAGCCGGTTTGCTGGATTAAGCTTATTATAGTTTTTAGTAGACCGCATGAATTGGTCTTTTCTTGTAGGAGAAGAAAATTCTACAACGACAGTGCCTACTGTCTCTTTTTGGTTTCTTAGACGGTAAATGTTTTTTATTTCTGATGGTGAGACGGGTTGATTGATAAAAACACCGACCATTTGCACCAACTCCGTAAGTGTCTCGCGGGTCTCAGGTTTCATAGTTGGGATATTTCTCAATTCAATTGTAGCATCTTTTAAGTTTCTTTCCAGATAGTCTATTTTACGCTCAATCATTTTTATCACCTTTTGGCTGTTCTTGGTCTCCGCCTGTAAGTGATCAATCTCTCGAATAGCCTCATCATATTTATCAGATAAGAATTGCACAGAAGTTCGGATATCCTCAGTCTGGATTTGAATTTCATTGTTTTGGGTGCTAATTATCCTGTTTTGAGACCTTATCTCTTCAAGAGCTGAGTGAAGCGAATCGATTTTTGTGTTTTGATGGGATTGCTGCGTTACAAATTCGGAAAACATGGACTTCAACTCATGCATCATAGTTTCGATACGTTTTAACTCGGCATCTTCGCCCCGTTTTCTTTTTCTCTGAGTAATATGTTCGTTTGTTTCATTATTTAAGCACGTTGTTAGGTTCGGTTCGGATTCGGAGTTATGCATAGGCGTAGCTGAAGTTTTTGGAGGTGAACGCATCGCTTCCTTTATATATGTGAAAAGAACAATGGCAGGTGCCCATACATTTTTTTAGCTGAGATTAAATTCCTACGTCTTTAAATGAAAAATATCTGGTTTAACTCAGGGTGATGTTCTGAATTAGTTTGTGCAAGAATAATTGTTCGAGAATGTCGAGAATAATAGATATTCAGTCATAAACTTTTGTAGGTTATGTCTGGGTAACTTTTAATAATGTGTTTAATAGGTAATATTATTCAATTTCGTGGAAGTAAAAGGGGAATATCGCATTAGCATTTCCCTTACCTAGTTATTTCAGCATGAAATGTTTAATATACTCTTTGGAAAGAGTATATTTATTTAAACTAAGCGACTTTGACGTTTATCAAAAGGTCGTTGTCCTCGTCAACAACCAAGCTATATTTTTTAAACTTGGATACAAGTCTTTTTGCCAATCATTAATTAAAAGTAATTCATTTATTTCTACTACACTACAATATTCTTACCTACCTGCGAGGAACATCTATACTTAGTCATAAACTGTATTGTTAACTCATTTACTGCAATAAATACATTAATTATTTTATTAATTAATATAGTAACTACTTGTCACTTAGCAGATAAAATATATAATGGCAACACTAAGCTAGAGAAATTAACCAAAAAATCAAATAACTTTTTATTTATTGTGTTTTTTTTTTATCCGTTTTGAACCAGCCTAACAATATATTTAAAAAATGTAGATAATTAATAGAAAGTCTTTCGTATATAACTCACTTTCAGACGCTCAAATTTAAGTCAGCTAAAATCTCGCCATTGTTCTTTTATTTGTTTATTAAGGTAGTTACACTCCGACCGAAAGAGAATAGGTAGGTGTATGTATGCAATCTGATTTGTTTACTATATTACGGGGCACCTTACTCACTCTGTTATCATAATATAATCGGTTCTGCTGCGCACGAAAACAATCCAGCCGCTGTGCGAAGTTTACTATTATGTGCATACGGCGATCGGTCATTGACCCCGGCGCGTCGCTCGTTGAGTTTGTTGTCACAATAATTCACGCTCCGGACGGTGTTAGTAAAAAATGTTTTTTTTCTTTGCAGATCTTATATATAAAAACTGTGTTTACTTAGCAGTCACTTTATAAAATCAAATACGCACTCGTGGACTAGATAGCACTTGCACTAGGCTTCACAACCATGTAACTTTAATGTTTAATGTATAACAGTATTACTGACAGATATTTATTATGTACGAGCACAGAAGGTTTACGTGATCACGCGCTTTAACCAGCGGGCGGAATGGTAGTTTCTCAGCGGTTTCGGTTGTGGAGGTCATATATTATGCAGTTGCTCCATGTAAAATACTGGTACTCAGCTGCATCTTGAAGCATTTGGGGTGAAAATACATACACCTATAACGAAATTAGTGCTAAGCTGTCGGCTTTCGATGATGATGACGCTTTGATGTGGCAATTGCTACAAATAAATAGGAGGAAAAGACGGTACTGGATACATCCTTATAATATACCAGGCCCCTCAGAAAGTATTGCGAAAAAAAGTTTTTATATATGGGAGACTGGCCAGTTATAATGTTTTTCGAAAATATGATTATTTATAAGTAAAAATAAGTAAGTTCCAATTTCAAAATTTCCCTCCACATTTTTTGCGAGTTAATTCAAAGTATTGTGTCTCACTGAAATATGGATCTGCGCCGGGAACATTTTAGAGCTATGATTTTATACGATTTCAAGTGTCGCCTGAAACCGGATGAATCGTACGATAGACTTCAAATGGCATTCATGGATGAAGGCCCTTCCAAGGCAACCGTGTATCGTTGGTATAACGAATTCAAGCGCGGTCGACCAACTTTGGGGGATGACGAAAGAAGCGGTCGCCCTTTGACGGCTGTTACCGAAGAAAACGTGCTAGCAGTGAAAAATTTAATCCAAGACAATAGGCGAATTACATATCAGGAGATTCAACACATATTGAAGATTGGATCGGGAAGCGTTCACGAGATTCTACACAGCCATCTTCGCGTGAGGAGGATAGTATCACGCTGGGTGCCGCACAACCTCACCGATGCTCAGAAGCAGGCCCGGGTGGAATGGTGCCGTGATATGCTTAACAAATTTGAAGCAGGCTCGTCTCGGCGTGTTTACGACATCGTTACAGGTGATGAGTCCTGGATTTATCAATACGACCCAGAAACCAAGCGCCAGTCGACTGTTTGGGTGTTTCAAAATGAGCCAACGCCTACCAAAGTGAAGCGATCTAGAAGCGGGGGTAAGATTTTGATCGCTAGCTTTTTTAATTTGACTGGCCACTTGGTATCAATTCCCTTACGGGATCAAAGAAGCATTAATGCCGAATGGTATACTACCAAATGTTTGCCAGAAGTTTTCTCTGTTATAAGCAACAAGCGACCAAACACAGGGCTCCGCGGGCTACTGCTCCACCACGACAATGCACCTGCGCACACCGCACTCAAAACGAGGGACTTCCTGGACAGCACGCCAGTCAAACTCCTGGGTCACCCTCCTTACAGCCCTGATCTAGCACCGTGTGACTTCTTTTTATTCCCAAAAATAAAAAATCAGCTCAAAGGGATACAATTTTCGTCGCCGGAAGATGCGCTGGCTGCGTTCGAGCAGGCTGTAAACGAGGTGTCTGCGGCGGACTGGAAAAAGTGTTTTGAAAACTGGTTTAGGCGCATGAATCTTTGTATAGAGGCTGGTGGAAAGTACTTTGAAAAGATTTAATAAAAATATATGTACGTATAGAACAATTTTTTTTAGTTTCGCAAAACTTTCTGAGTGTCCCACGTATGTTGCGAAAATTTTGGTAATTTCTAAATGTCCAAAGAATGTATAATTGATCCACTAAAGTTTCAGTGTGGACGCTATCAAGTGCTTTCCGAAAATTATTGCATTTAGATGACACAATGTTAACCAAAAAAAAAACCCCAAACTGTCTTTCATTTTTGCTTACGCGCCGCAAATAATAAACGAATTTAATCTTGTTTAAGCAAATGCTTCTCGTGTGTGCGTACATATAAAATAAATCTGCCGTTGCCGAATTTTAATCAGAATGATAAAAGTAATGATGGTTCGTCCCAGGCAACATCTCCCAGTCAGCGCCGGAGCGCCTGCTGCGCCTGCGCAACCCGTGGGGGCACTACACGTGGCGCGGCGCCTGGGCCGCCGGCTGCGCGCGCTGGACGCCGGCCGCGCGCGCCGGCCTGCGCGCCAGCCAGCCGGCGCCGCACATCGACCGCGACCAGGGCGTCTTCTGGATCAGCTTCGACGACGTGCTCAAGTCATTAAAACAACTAGCTAATTCGCATTCCTCTCAGCAAACCGTGTCATTTGATACCCATATCATGGGGGTGTACAAAAATAATTAGTCCGCCATCTTTGGGTAGTCCGCTATATTGGATTTAAAATGATTTCACTCAGTTGAATTTCAACTCCATTAATTGGTCATTACTGTTTTAAAATTCAGTTGCAAGATTTCGTACAGTACACAAACGTTTCGTACAGTTAACAAAAAAGAAAGTGAAATAATAACTTTTAAAGGAGCGTCCTCACTGGAAGCATTCTTTCGCGAGCATTTGTAAACAAGCAATCATAGGCGAGCAACAAATGCTTCCCAGCGAGCCCAGCATTAACGTTCGAGACGAACATTCCCTTACGAGCTTGGCGCATTCGAATACGATCTCGTTAAACGAAATTAATTCGATAGTACGATTGACCAAGAAGGTCACAAACACTTAAGATCAAGGAACTGTTCCTTACTTTACCAGTCGCCAGTAATATGCCGACATACATACTCATTGATTTCATTATCTGAATAGCGTTTATTATCTTTCGAGCGTTTTATTTGCGCGTAATTCGCGCTTGCGAGTAAGCTTTGTAACGCTCGGCTCAAAGTCCACACCACTCGTATATTCGACGTCGAATGCTCATTACTCTCTATGCTCTCAGCGAGGACGTTCCTTTATAATGTCATACTACTACCTGCCCACCCGCTTTACTATGAGAATCAACAGTCATGTGAGTCCAGCAGTAAATAAAAATTTACGCTCGTAATGCGCCTTCAACAACAACAACAACGTTTGGTGGTATGCGGATCAGTGTGGAAAGTCCTGCAAACATTCATTGAAAAGGATGGTTCCTCCGACCAGACGGGTATTATGTGGTCCGGGTTACTGCCCAACGGTTGCTAACAGACTGTTCTGTGTTCAAATCACGCCGAAAACTTGAACTGTAAAGATTATACGTAGCGTCCACGCATGTGTTGACTGTCTTACTCGAACTTATGCAAGACCATTTGGCTCTGAAAAATAGTAAAGCTAACATTACATGAATTTAATCAAACACACAGATACTTCGACTGCATAGACATCTGCAAGGTCCGGGTGGGCTGGCACGAGGTCCGCCTGGCAGGCATCCTGCCGCCCATGTCGTCCACGCGGCACCTCACGTGCCTGCTGCTCACCGCCAGCCAGCCCACCGAGGTCGACTTCACGCTCTTCCAGGAGGGACAGAGGTGAGTCTTGTATAGACTATGTCCGCCTGGCAGGCATCCTGCCGCCCATGTCGTCCACGCGGCACCTCACGTGCCTGCTGCTCACCGCCAGCCAGCCCACCGAGGTCGACTTCACGCTCTTCCAGGAGGGACAGAGGTGAGTCTTGTATAGACTATGTCCGCCTGGCAGGCATCCTGCCGCCCATGTCGTCCACGCGGCACCTCACGTGCCTGCTGCTCACCGCCAGCCAGCCCACCGAGGTCGACTTCACGCTCTTCCAGGAGGGACAGAGGTGAGTCTTGTATAGACTATGTCCGCCTGGCACGCATCCTACTGTCCATTCAGCCGAAAGTGGTCTACAGCTAAAGATTTATGTAATATTCTAGACAATGATTATTGTTTATCATCATCTTCCTGCCCTTATCCCATGTTACTTGGGGTCGGCGCAACACGTTTTCTTCTTCCATACCATCCTGTCCGCCGTCACTCCATCACTGACGCCCTTTTCTTTCATATCACTCCTCACACATCATCATTATCATCGTCATCCAAATTTGGCCGTCCCCTCCCTCTCCATCCATTCACATCTATATTTATAACTCTTTTAGTAACATGCGTTTCATCCTTCCTCATCACATGACCATACCAAAACAAACGGTTTCCTTTTAACTTTTCTGTTACTGGCGCCACTTTCAAACTACCTCTAATATACTCATTTCTCACTTTAACCATTCTCGTCACTCCGCACATCCATCTCAACATTCTCATTTCTGCTACATGCAATCTCTTTTCATCCATATTTTTCACAGCCCAACATTCTGATCCATACAGTACGACAGGTCTTATCACGGACTTGTAAATTTTCACCTTTAACTTAAGGGGCATCCGTGGGTCACAAGTTGTTCCAGTGACCTGTCGCCATTTCATCCATCCCGAGTTGATCCTGTGCGTTACGTCTCGGTCTACCTCGCCATCCCCTTGGACAAGCGACCCTAGATACCGGAAGTCGGAGCATATCGGTATGGGTGTTCCAGCAAGAGCCATAGGCACGGAACTGGAGAGAACGGAACTTTATATTATAATCCTAATTATTGTTTATGAATAAATGAAATGATAAGATTCCCTTCGCGCATCGCCACATCGGCTGGTCCTAAGCGTCTCGCATCTAGCGGGTTCCCGCGGCTTTGCCCGGGTCATCGGTGCACCAAGGTAGGCATACCCCAATCTTCCGGTACAAGTCTTGTCTGCAGGAGTTTTCACCATTATCCGCCTTACCTTTTAAAAACTTTGGAACGGTGGAATACCAGTATTTCACACAACTTACTTATAATAATGTTGTTTATTTTCAGGAACTCAGCAAAAAGCCAACGATCGCAGTTAGATTTATGTGTGGTTGTGTTCCGCACTAAGTCAGGACCCAGCGCGCAAGTTGGGAAACTGGTGGCGCACAGCAAGAGACAGGTAAGTGTTACTTGATGGAACAACTTTACTAGACTCGGTTGAGATTGACCGCTATGGCCGTAATTCGGTCTGGAGGACTGTACTCCTGATTATTTATTAACATTTGAACTTTTTTCCAGGTTCGAGGTTTCGTCGGCTGCCACAAAATGCTGGAGAAAGGCTTCTACCTCGTCGTGTGCCTCGCCTTCAACCACTGGCACACCGGGCTGGAGCTGGCCGACAGCTCGGCCTGGCCGCGCCACGTGCTGGCGGCGCACTCGTCCAAGCCGCTGTCGGTGGAGCGGCCGGCGCTACACCCGCACATACTGGCGGACGCCATCATCGGACTGACGCTCGCCAGGGGGCAGAGGCATGAGGGGCGCCAGGGGATGACGGCTTACTATCTGACTAAGGTACTGTAGTGTAGTCTGCCCACTGCCCACCCGCGAAACCACTGGCACACCGGGTAAGAGCTCGCTGACAGATCGGCCTGGCTTTTCCTTCTTCTTTTCGTGTGAGGATGACACCTCTGTTGTCGAGAGTTAATTAAGCCGCCTTTGAAACCTCAAAGGCCTCTGCCTTGGCTATTTGAGACTTACATTAACTATATATAAGTCCAGGTTTCCTCACGATGTTTCCCTTCGCCGTTGCCTGTGATGCCTGTAATGTTTTATTGTATTACTTCACTGCGGGATTAAAACGATCAAAATGTTACCAGCAGCCGTATCGCGTCTTTCATCTCGCATCTGATTGGTCGTTTAATGGCGGTCAAACCCGAATTCACTAGAGCAATTAGGTTGCTGGTAAATCGTTGCGCTCAATGACTAGGCCAGTTGTCCTTCAGCCATTTAAATGGATGCCAGAATTTAATGAACGGCCTAGAATTAGAATTTAGAATTAGAATTTTATTTATTTGTAAGAATGTAGTTTTATCTAGTATGGTGTTAATATTTTTGTTAGTTCTATACATTCTACCACGAAATATATGGTGTACAAATATTTAATTGTCATTAACTTAGTACATAATTAATTTTAAGATTTGCGATTTACAGGTCAAATATGAATTAGTATTATTAAAATTAGATAATTGTTACTTTAAAATGTCAAAATTAATTTCATGTCATCTTGGATTTTTACAAAATTCCATATATTCGCCAATGTCATAAAAGCAACTTGTCAGCTTTTTCTTGAACATGGGGATGGGCAGTTCCTTAAATGCGTTAGGTAGCTTGTTATACACCTGAATGGCATTAACATAAACATTCCTCCTAAATATTTGCAATCTACATTGAGGTACATTTAATTCATAATTCATTTATTTCATTATTTCATACTTGTACTTATAGGCATCCAATTTAGTGGCTAATTTAACCAGATGGCTGCGAAACATACATTATTATGCTGTGATAGGAGCCATTTTGGCTTCACACAGGTCTTTTAATTTTTACCCGACTGCCGAAGGAGGGTAATGTGTTTATCAGTCTATGTATGTATGTATGTATGTATGTATGTTTGTTCCTATGTGGCGTTCCAGAGACCAAACGCGTTGGCCGATTTTGATGATTCGTACGTCAATCGATGCGTCTTAACTCTGCAAGTGTCATAGGCTACATTAAAATTGGATAATAGAAAAATGGTGGCTTTTGGTTGCCATATTGTGGGGGCCCAATTTTTTTTTCTTCTAACCCCATCGTGTGGGGTATCAAAATAAAGGGTTTTAAGAGGTTATTTCAAAAATATATAACACTTATATGTTTAAATGTAAATCTAAAAAACTAACTAAAAAGTTATAAATAAAAAAACTTAATTAAAAAAATCAAAAAACCCGACTGCTTCAAAAGCGAACTAAAAAGTCGTAAACAAGGAAAAAATCATGCTGTGCAGGCGGAGGATACACTAGATTTTGGTCAGCCAGCCGGCGAATATGTATCCTCCGACTGCACAGCATGATTTTTTCCTTGTTTACGACTTTTTAGTTCGCTTTTGAAGCAGTCGGGTTTTTTGTTTTTTTTTTCAAAATCTAGTTTAGCCTGAAAATAGGAGCAAGATGGGAATAGTAGTAGGTATGAGAGGAATTCCCTTCCGGAGTCTTTGTTCCCAGATAGCTACCATCACTTTGGGGTCTTAAGTCAAGAGTGAATAGTTTACTTCTAGGCTAGCGTGCTTCACCGTCGATCACATCATCGCTTACCATCAGGTGAGGTAGTGGTCAAACGCGGGCCTAAAGATTATAAAAAGAAACTGGCAAAACTTTGGTATAACAAAAAAAGTTAATTAAAACCAAAAAAAACCGACTACTTAAAACGCGAACTAAAAAGACGTAATTAAAAAAAAATTATGCTGCGCAGATGTATCCTCCGACAGCACAGCATGATTTTCTTCTTGTTCACGTCTTTTTAGTTCGCTTTTTAAGCAGTCGGGTTTTTTGTTTTAAAATTAACTTTTTTTGATAGATCCAAAAGAAAAAAACGGTGTTTTATGTGCTTACTACAAATATGTCATTGTAGCGTTCCGTATCCAAAGGGTTAAAAACGGGACCCTATTAGTAAGACTCCACTATCCTTATAATAATAATAATATAATAAATTGTTTATTTGTACATTTTACATTCAAATAATTCAATACACAGATTTTAAAATAATAAATGTTGTACAGAGAGACAAAAACAAGTGCGAACTGCTGCCTCCTAAACTAGACCAGGGGCCTGTGTTTTAGGAGCCAATGTTCCTCCAGAATATAATTATACAACATAGACAATCATGCAAGTACCTACACAAAACATTATAAACGATACAATTAAGTAATACATTAAATATCAATTAGAACAATAAATTTAATAACAAATTCAATAATAAATTGAATAAGATTACGAACATTAAATTGAATAATACATTGAACATAAAATTGAATAAAACATTGAGAATCAAATGAATAATACATTAAAATTTATTTTTTATATTTACATATTTTTTTTTACGGATAATCCAACCATGTACACAAACATTTATTCACTTCAATTCTAAGTTATGATAGCAATAAGATTAGAGACATTATGTATGTCACCAGGCTGTATCTCATGAACCGTGATAGCTAGACAGTTGAAATTTTGACAGATGATGTATTTCTGTTGCCGCTATAACAACAAATACTAAAAACAGGATAAAATCAATATTTAAGTGGGGCTCCCATACAACTTTCGTGATTTTTTTGCCGTTTTTTGCTATAATGTTACGGAACCCTTAGTGCGCGAGTCCGACTTGCACTTGGGCGGTTTTTTTTTTCTATTACCAGGAGCCAGTTACTAAAGTGAGGGCTTCTTATATGCAAAACTAACTCATAAACTTTTGTTTCCAGGGTTGGGCTGGCCTAGTAGTGATGGTAGAAAACCGCCACACAGATAAGTGGATTCACGTGAAGTGTGACTGCCAAGAGAGCTACAACGTCGTATCTACCAGAGGCGAGCTGAAGACTATTGACTCTGTACCGCCTTTACATAGGTTAGTATTTGCTTTGTTGCTATACTTAATCAAAATCTATCATAAACTATAGAGGTACTTTTGAATTGTCTCACAAAAAAAAGATGACTAGTTGCAAATTCGCAAGCGTCAGTAGGTCTCAATGGAGAAGAATTTGCAAGAAACTCCACGGACACTCTTTTCCATCAGTTTTAATTACAAGTTTTTGGTTACATCATTCTTGTTGAAAAAATACATATATGTGAGAACAGTGTAAAAAGATGTGCACGTAAAAGCTTCTAGAGCAACAAACAATTTAAAAAATCTCAATACAATAACAGGCCGAGGCAGTAAAGTTATTACCAATCCCAACTGATAGCGCCCGTTCTGGAACTTAACGTATGGATCGGCACCACTCAGCTCAACCATCACGAAGGGAACCGAATGATCCAACACATGTGCCTTCATCAGAGAGACATTAGAGAGAGCATGACACACTCAACTGCCACACAGAATTCGACGAAACGACACATAGGTACAGTGAATGGTAGATTTACAGTCGGGACATAGTACTCACACATGTGCTGTGCAGTTATATAATACTAAAATAAATTGAGTTTATACAATACAAATATATTCATATAGTCTTCAGCAGGTCCAACAATACTTCAAAACTTTTCTGGCCAACACTTGTCACTCCATTTGGAATAACATTAGAGACTTAAATAATCCCTTTTTACATCCCGTTCAATCGATTTTGAGTTCTATTCCGTAGGCATAAGGATGACATAAAAGGTATAAACCTGTTACCAATACCAACTGTTCACTACAGGTGCCATTTGTCATGTCACCAACGCAATAGAACTCAACATTGGTTGAACGGGCTGTAAAAGGGGGATTGTTTAAATTTCTAATGCTATTAGAAATGGAATATAGCTGCCGCCCCACCCCTAACTCACAAACTTTACCTCTTTATATAATAAAAGCTGACCCGGCAAACTTTGTTTTGCCATAAAACAGCAAACATTTATCTACCCTACCTTACACTACCCTACCCTACATTACCCTACACTACCCTACCCTACACTACACTACCCTACCCTCCGCTACACTAACCTACTCTACAGTACCCTACACTACCCTACACTACCCTACCCTACACTACCCTACTCTACACTACCCTACCCTACCCTACCCTACACAAAGCAAAAATAGCTTATACAATAGCAATAAATCTCAAATTGACTCTACGTTTTATTTAGAAAACTTTTGTATGGGAAAAAGAAAAGGGCTGTTTTTTGCAATTATTAGAATTTTTCTCCCCGTAAAAACCATCTTTGAACTTCAACGAACATTAAAAAAAAAGAATTGGCCAAATTGGTCCAGGCGTTGTTGAGTTATCAAGTGACCCGCTAATTAGCAGACACAATAGAAATTACCATTGTCTTCCGCCAAAATGGGTATTTCGACAGATAAGCGGTTAAGCGCTTACCAACACATTTTGCGATGAATTTTTATATTATAGATTAGTATAGATTATAGCCTATGTCTTATTCTGATGTATAAGCTATATCACTGTAAAGTTGCATATAATATAATATATAATCCGTTCTGTAGATTTTGTGTAAAAAGGAACTCAAAAATACATGAACCCTGAAAATATATAGGTCTACCGGAATCTCATGGCAAATGTGGAAATAAAAATTTGTTGTGTGCAATACTGGGGAAATTGGATTAAACGATCTTGATACTGTTTAATTTTTTATTTATGTCTTTAGTATTAATGAACATGAGGTACCTATATTATAGTAGTCACAGCGGATCTTTGTGTCTTTGAACTTGGTCCTGCCAACCATTGCGTAACAGTTTGTCATCGAGTATACTGCATAGAGTAAGCGAGATAGGACGATGTGACATACATAAGCAAGTGAAAGAGACAGTTATACAATACTATCTTCATCTTCAACATTGACACAAAAATAGCTACTGCGCGGGGTCTTGCAACCAATTCAGAGACACAAAGATCCACTGTGAGTATTATAGGTATGTGTTTGAATAATGTTGTTATACATCGGGTTCTTAACACAGGAAAAATAAATCAATCGAATATTAATGTATGTAGTAATTTATTATATATTATTATACATTTAAATCATACTAATAACTTAAAACCTAATTCAGAACTAAAAACCTAGAATACGATTCCATGAACTCCACTGGCATTTCAAAAACTTGTACGTGGGACACTCAGAAAGTTTTGCGAAACTAAAAAAAATTGTTCTATACGTACATATATTTTTATTAAATCTTTTCAAAGTACTTTCCACCAGCCTCTATACAAAGATTCATGCGCCTAAACCAGTTTTCAAAACACTTTTTCCAGTCCGCCGCAGACACCTCGTTTACAGCCTGCTCGAACGCAGCCAGCGCATCTTCCGGCGACGAAAATTGTATCCCTTTGAGCTGATTTTTTATTTTTGGGAATAAAAAGAAGTCACACGGTGCTAGATCAGGGCTGTAAGGAGGGTGACCCAGGAGTTTGACTGGCGTGCTGTCCAGGAAGTCCCTCGTTTTGAGTGCGGTGTGCGCAGGTGCATTGTCGTGGTGGAGCAGTAGCCCGCGGAGCCCTGTGTTTGGTCGCTTGTTGCTTATAACAGAGAAAACTTCTGGCAAACATTTGGTAGTATACCATTCGGCATTAATGCTTCTTTGATCCCGTAAGGGAATTGATACCAAGTGGCCAGTCAAATTAAAAAAGCTAGCGATCAAAATCTTACCCCCGCTTCTAGATCGCTTCACTTTGGTAGGCGTTGGCTCATTTTGAAACACCCAAACAGTCGACTGGCGCTTGGTTTCTGGGTCGTATTGATAAATCCAGGACTCATCACCTGTAACGATGTCGTAAACACGCCGAGACGAGCCTGCTTCAAATTTGTTAAGCATATCACGGCACCATTCCACCCGGGCCTGCTTCTGAGCATCGGTGAGGTTGTGCGGCACCCAGCGTGATACTATCCTCCTCACGCGAAGATGGCTGTGTAGAATCTCGTGAACGCTTCCCGATCCAATCTTCAATATGTGTTGAATCTCCTGATATGTAATTCGCCTATTGTCTTGGATTAAATTTTTCACTGCTAGCACGTTTTCTTCGGTAACAGCCGTCAAAGGGCGACCGCTTCTTTCGTCATCCCCCAAAGTTGGTCGACCGCGCTTGAATTCGTTATACCAACGATACACGGTTGCCTTGGAAGGGCCTTCATCCATGAATGCCATTTGAAGTCTATCGTACGATTCATCCGGTTTCAGGCGACACTTGAAATCGTATAAAATCATAGCTCTAAAATGTTCCCGGCGCAGATCCATATTTCAGTGAGACACAATACTTTGAATTAACTCGCAAAAAATGTGGAGGGAAATTTTGAAATTGGAACTTACTTATTTTTACTTATAAATAATCATATTTTCGAAAAACATTATAACTGGCCAGTCTCCCATATATAAAAACTTTTTTTCGCAATACTTTCTGAGGGGCCTGGTATCTTTGTAGTTTTATGTTATCTCTCTCCAACAAAATGGCTCTTTTTCATTGGCATTTAACATATTCAAAACCAATCTCTTTATGTATAAAGTCTGTAAAAAATAATAAAATTTATCATGTTGCTTATAGTCATTCATCATCATCAGTCTATATATACTTTTTTATGTAAGTTTTATGGCCTGGTTGCTAGGACCTTTTAGCCACGTCTTTCCCAGTAAGCTTTGCAGAGGCAGTCAATACTACAATAAAATACTTCGCTCCACTATCCCGAGATCGCTTCTCTCAATGATTTTACAAACTGTCCAGTTGCGTAGACAGTTGATACACAAAACTACACCAATAATATATCACAATATCCACTAGGAATCAATTTGCAAATAATATTAACAGCCACTGAACTTCACTCGACAAAATCCCGCCAAAAACTCCCGTCTATATACACGTCCCACTGCACGGCGCAGATTATTACTTAATATTTTTCTTACGTCAAAGATTCTCAATCTCCGTTAAAATCAATATCTTGTCGAAGAAACAGTTACATTATTGTTGCCATTTCCTTCCGGCCATCATTCGATGTGCCCTGTGTATTTACCATATAATAGTAATGGAAAGAAATAAAAATTAAGTAAGAAAAATATAAAATAAACTAAAAGTATCAAAACTAGTCAGTCCAACTTACCGGTCCACTCTACGACGCACTTTAAAATCAAAGATTGAGTTTGATTTACGCCTTCCTCTTCCCTTATTTTATGATACACATTGAAAACAATATGTCTCGCTTGAGATCGAAGTGGGTTTTTCGACATTTTCACAAAAATAACAAATTTTCAAGATAATATCAAAAAAAATCAGCTGCGGTTGACACATCAAGTACTTTGATTTGATAGGTGACAGTTGACATTGCCATATGAAAACCACAATTAAAAAAAAATTAAAAATGCCATGAGATTCTGGTAGACCTATAACACTCTTTCTTTGTGCAATCATGTAAAATGTAACCAACATCCATCCATTCATACTAACAAACTTACACATCTATAATAATATGAAGTAGGATAAGTAATTCTGATCTATAAGCTATATTAATGTTAAGTTTCATGAAGATCTGTTCAGTAGTTTTTGCGTGCAAGAGTTAGAAAGCCATCTATATTCACAAACTTTCACATTTATAATACTAGCTTCTGTCAACGGCTTTGCCCGCGTGAATATCGAAAATTATCCTAAGGGATCATTATACCGGAATAAAAAGTACCATATGTGCTGTTCCAGACTACGATCTATCTCTGTGCCAAATTTCATCCAGAACCGTGCAGCTGTTTGAGCGTGAAAAAATAACAAACATACACATACTCACAAACTTTCGCCTTAATAATATTAATGTGATTAGTTGGATAACATAAATCCTTTAAATACAAAATAAAGCGCCCGGACATTGATATAGCACACGGTTAGCTAATTGACATCATTCTAAATCCAATATGGCGGAGTTCCAAAGATGGCAGGCCAATTATTTTTTGTACCCCCATGATAAGGAATTCTCTGCCGCAGTCTGTTTCCAAATACCTACAACCTAAGGGTATTTAAGTCAAGAGTAAAATGTAAAATAGTCACGTCGGCTCACGTTGAAATTGGCTACATCGCTCGTGTTAAAATCTCGACTTTTTATGCTCGACACGATTCATTCTTTTTACCCGACTGCCGAAGGAGGGTAATGTGTTTATCAGTCTATGTATGTATGTATGTATATATGTATGTATGTATGTTTGTTCCTATGTGGCGTTCCAGAGACCAAACGCGTTGGCCGATTTTGATGATTCATACGTCAATCGATTCGTCTTAACCCTGCGAGTGTCATAGGCTACGTTAAAATAGAACAATAGTAAAATGGCGGATTTTGGGCGCCATATAGTGGGGTCCCAAAATTTTTTTTTCTTCCAAACCCAGTGTGTGAGGTATCAAAATAAAGAGTTTTAAGAGGCGATTTCAAAAATATAAAACACTTATATGTTTATATGTATCTAATTCGAAAAAAACTTAACTAAAAACTTATAAATAAAAAAAGTTAAATCAAAAAATCAAAAAAACCCGACTGCTTCAAAAGCGAACTAAAAAGACGTAAACAAGGAAAAAATCATGCTGTGCAGGCGGAGGATACACCAGATTTTGGTCAGCCAGCCCGCGAATATGTATCCTCCGACTGCACAGCATGATTTTTTCCTTGTTTACGTCTTTTTAGTTCGCTTTTGAAGCAGTCGGGTTTTTTGATTTTTTTATTTAACTTTTTTCCACTACCTGATGAGCTTACTTAATTAAATGCAAATAAATGCCAACAAAAATGTATTAGAATCGATCAGACTAAAAACCATAGACTATATACACACAATGAACGCGCGCTTTTTCGATAGGTTGTTACCTATCGAAAAAGCGCGCGTTCATTGTACTTTCATATGGTAGTGTATCATTCTGCCAGTTACATAATGATTCATACATAAGTCATTTCGTAACTCTAAATGTACATATTTCGAAACGGATTTCTTAGGCAATGTGTTACATTATAGACAAGGTATTAGAAAAACCGGCCAAGTGCGAGTCGAACTCGCGCACGACGGGTTCCGTACCATTATTGCAAAAACTGTCACAATATCAAGTTTGTTGCATGGGATCCCCACTTAAATATTTATTTAATTCTGTTTTGAGTATTTGTTGTTATAGTGGCAACAGAAATACATCATCTGTGAATTATTAAAATTTTTGTCTAGCTATCACGGTTCATGAGATACAGCCTGGTGACAGACAGACAGACGGACCGCGGAGTCTTAGTAATAGGGTTGCATTTTTACCCTTTGGGTACGGAACCCTAAAAAGGTTTATTTTAGACAAACATGCTTCACCGTCGACCACATCATCGCTTACCATCAGGTGAGATAGTGGTCTTAAAAGCTTTTTTATTATTAATTGTATTATCTTTGCAGACAAGTGATAATCGTGCTGACCCAGCTGGAGGGTTCTGGCGGGTTCAGCATCGCGCACCGCCTCACGCACCGCCTGGCGGCCGGCGCGCGCCTGCAGGACTGGGCGCCGCAGCCCGACGCCGAGCCGCGCCACCGCCCGCCGCTGGCGCGGCGCCTGTGCGGCCTGCATGCGCCCCGGCTCATCACCTAGGTCCTAGGGGAACTGAGCTCACGAACAAGATAGAAACACATCACATAATAGGCGGTACTTGCAAAAAGCGCTAAAACTGAATTTACCATTATACACCTGCAAATATGTTTGTTTTTATTTGAGTAATAATTATTGAAACAGTTAGCCAAGCGATTGTGCGGCCTGACGCGCCCAGGTTTATTGTATAAGAACCTAAGGTGACCTCAAACAAGGCTGTATGGGTATTTACAGTAAAATGTCATTGACCAGACGTAAGCTTACCACTGGTTAAACGGTTAAAAGCGAATCCTTTTTAAATTGTCATATAGTTATCGGCACGTAACTTGGCAAAGTTTTGGCGTAGTGGACGTAAGTTCGCGCTTAGTGCGCGTGGACGCGACACGATTGGTCAGTCGATCCTTGTGTCAACTGACCAACCAATCGCGCGCTCGGAATGGTCCTAAACGTTTCCCGCGTCCTGCTTAGTAACCAAAGATAACTAAAAAACGAATTGTGCGCATCTAATGACTCTTGCCAAGTTACATGCCGACAACTATACTGCCATATGGTCCCGACATCCGGTCAAGCTCGTCTGGCGTCAATTGGCACAACTTATGGTCTAAATTCGGTTGACAAGTTTTATGACACGGACTTAAAAAATACAAGATTATCGTTCAGTTCAACGTAATGTGTACGTTGTCGAAAAGGCACACCAGGGAGTCACGAACTTGAAACAAATTATTATGTATCAATTGTAGCCAACTTAAAAAAACGTTTGTATAACTGGCAGCGATCAAATTGGATTAATCCAAAGTTAGAGTCGGGACAAAAATGTCCAGGAAGTCTCCATCGACTAATAATGTCTCTGAAAGGCTTACCAGCTCGTTTGTTGTAATAACCGGATAAGCCGGATTATGTAAATTACTGAGTGAAAATCAGTCACAATTCGTGGTGAGAAAAAGTCAGTTTATTGGTCGTTGGATACATTAAGGCTCCCCTATATAAGTGAGAATAAGATGATTAAGAGTCCGGAAAGCCACAATCTGAAACCCCCCCTCCCCCCCACCGTGAACGAAAGTTATCGCAAAATTTGCAAATACTTTCATTGTGTGTTAAGGAGTGTGATGCCCTGCCGGAGTCATTAAAGTCAAGAGTGAGTAGGTTACTTCTAGGCAAGCGTGCTTCACCGTCGACCATATCATTGCTTACCATCAGGTGAGATAGTGGTCAAACGCGAGAGGATAAAAAAATAAAGTCGCAAATTTTCAAAAGCCTGTAAACAGCGTTGACAATTCATTCAAACAATCATTGTGTGGTAATTTTCGTTCGAGGATCGGAGGTAAAGCTCCTAATTACCTTGTTCTCATGCTCCTTGGAATTTAAAATAATTAATGAATATTTGACTTGTAAAAAATTACGAGAACAATTAAATTCGCTCTCAGAAGTTGAAAACGGGTTTATAATTATAAACCTTGACTTATAGAAGTAGGAGCGTTTCCTGGGTAGAAAAATGATAACTATATTTAGTCCGTCAGTGAGATTATCAAATAATATTGGACCCGTATTTCTTTGGGTTATCAAATAAATCAAAACTGACATAGATAAAGCGCATCAAAGTTCAGGTGTGAGGGAGGGCTTGTGACGTCAGTTTGTCAGCACGGCGTGACGTCACACGATATTTCAACGCGTAATTTTTTGTTTACGTGGCCAAGTAAAAAAATACGTGTCCAATACTTTTAGGTTATCTAACTGCCGGACTAAATATATATTTTTTGTCAACTACCTTAACATGACTCGTAATTATTCGTATATTTCCTATGACGATAAATATCGAAGGACTTGACTCAGTGAGAAATCAATTACAAAACGTAAGCACAATATTGAACCTTATACTGTTAGTGATAAGATAAGTGACAAAGTGAATCAGTAATAAGTTTAGGGCTAGATCTTAATTGTACCAAATGCTACTTTTTTTTTACAAGCTTTTATTTAACTTACAATGTATGTATTGTGTGTTCGGGTTATCCTCCACGGATTAAGATAAAATTCTGCATACACGTTTACTTTGGATGATAATGCAGGCAAGCTAAATGACGTCATTCTAAATCCAATATGGCGGACGGCCCAAGATGGCGGACTAGTTATTTTTTGTGCACTGTCATGATATGGATATCAAATGAAAGGGTTTGCTGCGAAGAATACGAAAAGGCTAGTTTAAAAAAAAAGTTTTTTTAATGATTAATTTTATTTTCTGTTTTTGGTACAAACACAGAAATAATGAAAAAAATTAAGGTATGCAAAATGTGAGCAGCTGATTTTTTAGAGTTGATCCCATCGTGAAAGTTGTTTATGAGTACTTCCACTCATTCAATACCAATTTATTAGCAGTCAACCAGTACAGGGTGTAACGGAAAGATGCGATAATATTTTAAAAACTGCTTCTGCTCATGTAAATCAACAACTTTCTACAAGGAAGGTGATAGGCAAAACACAAAAATAAAGTTTCTCCCTTATTAATTTTGGTCAGCTGACGACAACTTTGTGTGGAATATCGTTTTTTTTTTTGGGAATTGCCATTGACTCCCTTGGAGACAATTCTTGATTTACATGGCCAGAAGCATTTTTTTTAAATATGATCGCAACTCGCCATTACGCCCTGTATATTGACGTAGGTTCACGTCAGCACTGCATAGAGTTGTAATTCGCGACTTTTCGCTCGATAGGTCTTAGAACGCATTACAGAAGCAATCAATCTGCCTAGCCTTTTCCCAACTACTTTAGGGTCGGCTTCCAGTCTTACCAGATTCAGCGAGTATTCATTATATGAGTACCAGTGTTTTACATGGACCGACTGCCTGACTGACCTCCACAACCCAGTAACTGGGTAACACGGTACCCCTTGGCAAGACTGGTGTCAGATCTCAGGCTTCTGACTACCCGTAACGACTGTCAAAGATCTTCAAATGACAGCCGGGACCAACGGCTTAACGTGCTTAAATAATAATAACAACCTGTTACTGACCCTACAGAGAAGCCTCTTCTCAAACACAGAAGGCACGAACATTGATCAAAACGCTTGCTCAAGACGGGTTGGCATTTACAGAATACAACACATTTAAATGTCGTAAAATCCGAAGGTTCTTGTAAAATTTTCAGTTACATTTGGTACAATGTAATGGTCAAAGAAAGTGCATAGGTAGGTACTAGGCCTATAAAGCTAAAGACACATAAAATAGCTGTTAATATTTTTTCTACTACACTAAAATATACTCTTAGAAATTACATGTCCGGCCGAATAAATGTATACAGTTCGCATTTTTATTAAATTTTTATTCTGCCGGTCTAAGGATTTTGCCGCGAGACATGCGAATAGGGCGCACCGAGTGTTATTTTGACAGAAATTAGAATAAGGACACGGATAATTTGTAATGGATATTATTTTTAATTTAAAAAAAACATGTCGATTTCGCAAAAAGTTAGTAAGACGATCGTTTTTTTTTATAATCATTTTATTTTGACGAGCTCGTTTGCGAAATTAACATTTTTTTTTCTCACGGTAAGGATATATCACGTAGATTGTAAATTTTAAAGGCATTATCATTACTGTATAAAAATCTCTTGTAAAAAACAATGATTTTTTTAATCATTAATGATAAATAGCGATCGTTGTACGTAGTTGTTATTTATATTGTAACTCGATGAAATCACGTTTCCCTGTATTTGAATCTCACAAGTGCGTGTTGGTACTCTCTAGGTTTTTCCATAGAATTACGACTGATACTAGATTTTTACAAAATTTACTTTCCCAATGTTCATAATTTTTTACTAAAATTGTCGGAAAAATGTTGAAGTGTTTGATTAGAAATGAATCCTCTTTGATATAATGTATGTTGAATACAATAACTACAATTTAGATGCTAAATTAAAATTGTTAACTTAGAACGCGACGGTTATACGTTAATTATAAAGGCTTGTATGTTTTCTAATTAGAAATCTTTAGTAAAAACATGATAAAATTGTCTTCGCATTAGATTTATTAATTTAGTTAGGATATTAAAAATATTTTACTTTTCTGTGGGACCTCAATTACATTCCCCGACAGTGAATTTTAAATTAAATTGTAAAAAAAAAAAATCTTCAACAATTCTAAAATGCCCTATTACGTTGGCAATTTGATAGCGCGGCCATTTTAATACATCTTACAATGGATAAGATCCAAAAACACATGAATTTTTGCAACAGTGTGTCAGAACTCGACATAAGTCATCGCTAAGCGTACTAAGGGAGACAAAAAATCACAATTTTGTACGTAACATAAAGATATCGTGTAAATATTTAAAACTGCTTTACTAACTAGACGTAGATTTGTAATCTAACTTTAATTAACGCTCCTACTTTTTTTTGCACTCAAGTGTAACAAAAGACAATCGTTTTTTTTTTTAATTGGAAGTATTTATTAAGTTCATTCCATTAATACTCATTATTTATTTAATTGTTGTTTTTTTTTATTAAAATTAAATCTAGTGATGCTGATTCTTGCCATTACTTTGCTTTACAACGATATTATTAATGTTTTTAATTAGTAATTAATATTTAATTTTTGACTGTTTATAGTTTAAGTGGCCTATGAGCAAGATTCGTGCAATATTAAGAAGGATGTTATCTCACGTTGAATTTTTATAATAGTGAGGATAATTTACACTTGCTGACACAAAAAACGGCACACTGAGGCGTGTGGTGTTTTGTTTGTAGTTAACAGTTGACAAAAAAAAAACAGTAAAAAAATTGTGTAATGCTCGATATATATAAACATTACAACCAAACCGTCAGACAGTCTGACAGTCAAACCGAAGCTCAAACTATGACTGAAAAATGTCGATAACTTAATAATCAAACAAGAAAACTTTGAATTTTTCAAATTATTATTACCCCGTTTTGTTTTCATAATATAAATTTAAACATAGACAACAGCTAACTATTAACGAACACGCTAAATATAAATATAAAATAGTAGTAGTTAAGTTTTGGATCGCATAGTGTTTTGATATTAATAATAATAATACCGTGCGTCACAGGTTCTATAGATACACGGCTGTATATTTTTACACTTGTGCATCATAAAATAATAATAATATGCATACATACACACGTTAAAAAAACTCCATAACCAACATATAACTGACATTTCTTAAAATTATATCATCTTCCATAGTTTTCTTACATCTTAAAATTTTTGTATAACAATTTAAAGGAATATAGTGTTTTTCTTTTTCAATATTTACTTGTAAGATAGTGCCATATTGTGAACTTGCCCTTTTATTTATAAATACTTGACTTTTTAAAGGCCAGGGAACCTACTTCTATGTCTTTCGATCCTGATTCCGTTGTGAAAGGGATAGTGCTATTCATCCTGCATATCCCTGTCTCTCACTCACACTAGAAACTTGATGTCTTTAAGATATCATAGTAAGTATCCTGTCCTTTTTAAACCGAGCGATGCGAAACACTACATTAGTTGTAAGAAATTTGTAAATAAAAGGGCTATTTCAAACCTTAATACCAGTGAGAAAATTAGACTTATTTTGTCATTATTTCTATATAAAATTTGACGTGCAAAATTAACAGCCAAAAAGCCTGAAACGGGCTCACACCATTTCATTTTTTATTTTTACTTAATTCACGAAAAAAAACAAGAAAAATCTGTTCATCATTTTTCACGTTTGTTTTTTCACAATAAAATAATTACATTTTGTATGGTGTGACGATTAGAGTGCACTGCAGTGTAATAAACTTTTGATAACCTTTTATTTAAAAATGTGACATTGTTTTCGTGTAGCATACAAGACGCTTATTTTTCATGTTAGTCTTACGTGGATGCATGTTGAACTATTTATGATAAGGTTAAGTAAATAAAATTATTTAAATTTGATCCTATGGTTTTATTTGAACGATTTTACCACGCACCCCACAACTCGTTGACTGAGGGGGTTTCAGGCAAAATCACGTCACCAGTTGGCGCCACTTTGGCGAGGGGTCCCTTTACGACTTCAACATGACGTAAACCAGACGACACCAAACAACGACATTCATGCAAAGACCTTATACGTATTTCTTACTACTAGACTGTGTACCAAAAATTTTTGTTTAGCTAAAATGAATTCTATTTTTATACACCTAGATTAGCTATTTCCATAGAAGCGGTAGCTATCCAAAAGCGGTCCTGGTGAGAGGGTTCCCGCTGGTAGTGTGTCCTTGTCTGACATCTGGCCAGCTCAACTAATCATTGGGTTTGGTAGAAATGGTAGAAAATTTTATATTTTCTTTTTATGTTATACCAAAACAAACAAATAAAAAAATATATTTAAATGCGTTTCAAAGTCTATGAAACTTTGAAACGTATTTAAATATTTTTACAGTTCCTATAATTAATCAATTCATTGTATTTAAAAAATAATTATTTAATACTGAGTAAGAGTAGTACTTTTAAATGTTTGGGCCTGGTAATACTAAATGTAAGATGTGCTTGCGGAAGTTTTTGGTGGGATTTTTTCGAGTGTAGTACAGCGGATGTTAATATTATTTGCAAATTGATATATTGTGATATAAAATTGGTGTAGTTTTGTGTCTCAACTGTCTACACAACTGGACATTATGTGAAAACATTGACAGATGCGATCTCGGGATAGTGGAGCGAAGAATTTTATTGTAGTATCAACTACCTCCGCAAAGCTTACTGGGAAGGCTGACTCAATATAATTTGCAGCCAATTACTCCAAAAAACATTATAATCTGTTACATCTTGCGATGTGGTTTGCGGAGTTTTTGGTGGGTTTTGTTTGAGTAAAATTCAGCGGCTGGTAGTATTATTCGCAAATTGATTCCTATTAAAGTGGAATAAAATTTGTATAGCTTTGATTCTCAACTATCTACGCAACTGCACAATATGTGAAATCATTGAGATCCTTTGGGGTATTTCAAAGCATTGTCTGGAGACTGCAGTATCATCTCACGCCTCTCCTACATGAGCTTGAGAATAGGATCAGTTTTTTTCCTATCTATACGATGGGTCTTGAAGAATAAGACTTATGCAGACTTGGGATTTGAGGATTATCGAGTCCTCCCCGAATACACCATCGTAAACTGCTCAATTCCTCTTCGAGTTCGGTTATCTTATCGTCGGTCCGGAGTCCGGAGTGTGCGCGTGTTATACGTTGCCAGGTCCTGTCGTCGGTATTTGTTGGGGTAGCCGGATCTCGTCCGAGATTCTGTGCACCCCTTGCTATACCGTAACCTAGACCGCTACCGTAGTCGAGGTTAGGCAGTCTGCCGGGCACTAGGGGCTATGTTTTATTTGTGCTATTCATGGGGAGTGCTTTGCAGGCGGGTTGGTGATCTTAGTATGGTTGTTACAAATGCACAGAGAACGCTGCTTACCATTCTCTGGTTTGTCCCTTAGTCGCCTCTTACGACGCCAATGGAAAAACATGGCATGTTGAAATTCTTTACGCCCGACACTTTAAGGTAAGTGACGTAGATTCCAAAAAATATACACACATTTTTTTTTTTCAATGAATTTGGTAGGTTTAGGTAGCGTAGTTAGTTAGCATAAATACATATATTGGGATACTTACACTATTGTTTTTACAATCAATTTGTCCCGTGTTATGTTTGGTCATGGTCACCTCATTAGAAAGAGACACACTACCAACGGGAGCCCTCTCGCTCGGACCGGTTTTTGCGGCATAGTGCACAGTCTAGTAGTAAGAAGTATAAGGTCTTTGCATTCATGACACCATCAATAATTTTTACCGTACTCCCATTTGATAATATAAAAACTTTTTTTATTTGTGTTTTTACTAAGCGTGTTTTTCTTCCTTTTCCGTGTCAGTTTTCAACAAATGAAGGATTTTTGTCGAAAATAGAATCTGTATTTGAATTCCCATTTTGCTGTGTTGGACTGTGACCGTTTAATAATCAAAGACCTTATACGTATTTCTTACTACTAGACTGTGCACCAAAAATTTTTGTATAGCTAAAATTAAATCTATTACCATACTTCTAGGTTAGCTATTCCCTTATAAGCGTTAGCTAACCAAAAGCGGTCCTGAGCGAGAGGGTGCCCGCTGGTAGTGTGTCCTTGTCTGACATCTTGCCAGCTGAACTAATCATTGGGTATGTTAGAAATGGTAGAAAATTTTATATTTTCTGTTTTATGTAATACCAAAACGAACGAATAAAAAATATATTTAAATACGTTTCAAAGTCTATGAAACTTTGAAGCGTATTTAAATATTTTTACAGATCCTTTAATTAATCAATTCATTGTATTTAAAAAATAATTAATTAATACTGAGTAAGAGTAGTACTTTTAAATGTTTGGGCCTGGTAATACTAAATGTAGGACCACCAGGTTTGTGGAGTTTTTGGCGGGTTTTGTTCGAGTAAAATTCAGCGGCTGTTAATATTATTCGCAAATTGATTCCTAGTGGAATAAAATTGGTGAAGTTAAGTTTCTCAACTGTCTACGCAACTGGACATTATGTGAAATAATTGAGATCCTTTGGGGTATTTCAAAGCATCGTCTGAAGACTGCAGGATCATCTCACGCCTCTCCTTCATGAGCTTGAGAGTAAGATCAGAGAATTTTTTGTTCCTATCTATACGATGGGTCTTGAAGAACAAGACTTATCCAGACTTGGGATTTGAGGGTTATTGAGTCCCCCCCTCTCTTCGAACTTCAGATAACACTATAATACTCCATCGTAAACTGCTCTATTCCTCTTCGAGTTCGGTGATCTTATCGTCGGTCCGAGTCCGGATTGTGCGCGTGTTGTACATTGCCAGGTTCTGTCGTCGGTATTTGTTGGGGTAGCCGGATCTCGTCCGGGATTCTTTGCACCCCTTGCCATACCTTAACCTAGATCGCTACCGTAGTCGAGGGTAGGCAGGCTGCCGGGCACTAGGGGCTATGTTTTATTTGTGCTATTCATGGGGAGTGCTTTGCAGGCGGGTTGGCGTTCCCAGTATGGTTGTTACAAATGCACAGAGAACGCTGCTGCCCATTCTCTGGTTTGTCCCTTAGTCGCCTCTTATGACACCAATGGAAAAACATGGGATGTTGAAATTCTTTACGCCCGACACCATACGGTAAGTGATGTAGATTCCAAAAAATATACACACGTTTCTTTTTTTTTCTTGAAATTGGTAGGTTTAGGTAGCGTAGTTAGGTAGGATATATACATATATCGGGATACTTACACTATTGTTTTTAAAATCAATTTGTCCCTTGTTATGTTTGGTCATGGTCACCTCATTAGAAAGAGACACACTACCAACGGGAGCCCTCTCGCTCGGACCGTTTTTTGCGCCATAGTGCACAGTCTAGTAGTAAGAAGTATAAGGTCTTTGTTAATAATCGACTTTGTTTTGTTGTCTTTTCCTAAATGTAAATCACTAGATGCCAATTTTATTTCACCTGAGATATACTCGTAATGTTTCGTTATGAATTCATCTATTCTCAGCCTGTGCGATTTGGTTTTAAGATCGCAAAGAAGCGTCTTTATATTCTTAAAATAGCTCTCTATATTAGATGAGGTAGGATTGCGTATTTCGCTACCGTGCCCATTTTTCATTATGTTAGTCCAAGGTGGTACTTGTTTCATCAATCTTAACAATGTGTCATATTTCTTGCCTTCGCTGATGCGAAGGCAAGAAATATAAGTTTTCTGTGTTACTAAAATTTTCAGAAGTGAGATCATTAATAATTGTTTCTCTAGATATATGATCACTTAACCAATCAACTCTCATATCTACTTGAGAATTATTCTTTTCATGTGTTTCTTCACTGGTTTGTTCTTGATCTAAGAAACTTATATTTTTAGTAATACCTTCCCTATGTTCATCCTCTTGCCCATCAGTTTCGAGTTGAGATTTGATCTCTTTGTCAAAATTAATATCATGAGCATTTTCGCTGCCATTGTTGCCCCTTTCATTGTCATGTAACAAAATTTCAATCTCAATCTCGCTTCTTCATTTCTTGATAATTTTCCATCTTGATCATTGCTAGATGACTTTGCTTAACAAAGTATAACCATATCTTTTGAAATCTGTTGTATCACTTCAAAATTTTTACACGGTTTAATTTTTTTTAAACAATTAACGTAAAAGTGCTTTACTCTGTTATCGCTATTTTTGAAACAAGACTGATTGTATAAAATTTTGATCATATGGCTAGTAACAATTCTAATGTAAGTTCGGGCAGGGCGACGTTTTTCTGTTCAAATAATATACCAAATGATACTTCCAAATTTTTTTTTTGTACTGCAGCTTGTAAAAGCTTTTACACATGCTCCAATAAGCGCAGAAGAGTCATCGCATATTACTTCTGCTGTTACTGGTTTTTTTTTACACCACTGATTCAACCAGTCAGTAATTGTTTCTACCGTGTGACTTTCGGATACCATCTGGAACAGTGGCACGCTGGTGTGCCCCTCATATGTTTTTAAAACACACTTATAAAAACAAGTGTTTAATAAGTGAAATTTTAGAAGACGGGCCGAATCTCTGCAAAATACTCCCCGTAGTGTCTAGACTTATTACTGCCCGCTGAGTATCATAAAGGTATTGATTGTAATATTTTTCTTGATCAGGAGACCAACAATGCAAGATGAAATTTGGATGCAGTGATATTAATCTGATAAAGTCATTATAGGGTGGAGTTTGAGCCATTAGCCATAAGGACATTGTCGGGTTTGAGTCACAATATGTAGCCTTTCTTCCTTTATGCTTGATTTGGCGAAGAGTTCCTAGTGTTAGCACGATAGGCGGTTCAACGTCGCTACTATCCATCATAGAATAAGTTAACGAATTCCGTACAGATATAGCTGTTAGGTCATCACTTAATTGCTTTCTTCTCATAGATGACAATTTAATCTTTCTTTGAATTTTATGTTTAAGGTCTGGTATGTGTCTGTAATTTATGTTTAGTTAACTTTTGGCGCTTCGATAAATAATTATTAGTCTGATTAATTTTAGCTTCGTACTTCAAGCGAATTCTTGTGTATTTGTTAATGATGGCCCGTATCAAATGTGTTAGGTGATTTAAAGTGCTTGGTTGATCAAAAGAATGTTGAAGCAAATATTTTAATTTTTCCTTTTGAATAAAATATTCCAAAGTATTAACAGTAATATAACTGAAATGATATTAAGTAGAGAGACTGATCCGATCAGAAAACGCCTGCCCGCTTTTGTGGTATATTTATCCTCTTCGCGAAAATGCAACGAACATACATAAGTATGATTGGATCGTAACCAGCAGCCTAATCACACAACACTGCGGTTAATTTGGATAAATTTTATCCATTTTTCCCTATCTTTACGGCCCAAACGTGGAAACCTTAAATAAACAAAATGTAACAAATTATGTCTTACAATATGTAATAATTATTTTTCATCTTTTATCTTTTTTCATTGAATAACCACAGTCAGTTCTTTTCTAAATATATGTTATTATTATTTTCCTTTCCATTTAATTTTACCTACACTTGTTATACAAATTGTCACATTTAAATTTTTAGTCTATATGAAAATTGACACAACATGGCGTCCAGCAAATATTTTGTTAAAATTAAATTTTAAAATTATTATCTAGTTAGCCACCTATGAAAAGTTATTCCTTTGCTCTTCGCCGTATTGGTTGAATTATTAGTGCAAAATCTTAAAACACACGACCGGAATATTGAATGCGTTTGAACGTTTTTTCGTTTTAAAACATAAAATGACTTATGCGCCCAAGATCTAGCAAGCAAATAAGTGAAATGCGGATAGAAGACCGCAATTGAACAGAACACAGTAGTGATGGGTGGTGACTTCTCTAGTGCGTAGTACATTATTACCTCAATGACAGAGATTCGATAGAAAACGTTTGTAACTTGGCTAGTGGGACAGGATTAAGTTTGACTAATGTCAAAATTTCAAAAATTTAAGAAAGAAGGGTTAATAATCTTTGTTTTTTTTTTTGTAATATGCCTTACAGCTGTCTGTGGTTTTCAAATTAAACATAGCTCTTCGCATACATCTGTTTTGGGCCTTAAACGCTAGTTCTTCGTCGGGAGAGTTTCCCCAAAATATGATAACATAGCGTAGCAACGATGCAACTAGTCAATGATATGCAGTTACCAAAGCATCTGTGCTCAGTTCTGGCACAAAGATTATATATGGCATATGTTTATGAACTCAGCCTTTTATTAAGGTATTCGATGTATGCCTTCCAGTCTAGTTTTGCGTCTATCATAGTACCAAATAATTTTTTGTTGTCGACTTTATTGTGGTGGCACTTCACATCGCTATTCGATGTTCGCGTTTTTTTTCGCCTTTGTTCGCTATATTCGTGTTGAATTCCGAATAACACGAATACACCGACTACACATCGTTCATGAACAGCAAATATGCCGAACATTTACGAATATTTTTGCTATAGTTTACGATGGACGTGTTAACTGCAGCAGCGGCTTATTATTTCCATTAAGTTAATTAGAGGCATGTTGCGGGTCGCATATGCAGGGATGCATTTGATAATATTCTAAAAATCGCATAACAAGGTCATTTGTCCAATCCTTTCTGGCGCGAACAAGCTGTAAACAAACTACATAAATACTTATACACGTCCACCGCTGAAGCGCACCGCAAACTTACTGAGCGAGCGATGTGTGGCCGGTAAACGAACATATTCGCAATCCTTTGATATGTTGCGAAAAACCGACAGCCGGGCGGATACGGGTGTTCGGGTATTTGGCTTATTCGTCTTGTTCGTGAGAATAGGCAAATATAGACGAATAGAGCTACTTCACATCGTCTTATTTGGGCGAATAAGACAAATATGCGAACACTAATAGCGATGTGAAGTGCCACCATAAAGTTGTCTTGTCTAAATTTATTTTTAAGTTGTTTCTGCCTAGCCATGGTATTATTAATGGCACTTTCAAGTTAGTGAAATAAGGCTAATTTATAAGTTTTATAAATTGATGACCCAAGTTTTTTTCGGACAAATATGCCAACAGTGAACGTCTTTCTGCTAAATTGATGATGACGATAACATTCTATGGAGGGTTAGCAGTAGTGTATAGTCTGACATTTCGACTGCCATGTTAGCCTCATAACAGGAATCATAATATTATTATTATTATATTGCGGTGCGCCGCCCTCCCTGCCTTCCGCGGCCTGGACGGGGTCGCCACCGTCTGATGGCGGACGCGGTGGGGCCGCAGGGGAAGAGGAGTGTCGGTATTGCGTTAGCCGCTCTCCCTATCCCCTGCGGCCGACAAATGGTAGGTGGCGGGGCCATTGACCTTGACCCGTCACGGGGGACCAAGGCTGCCATACACGGGGTCGTCTAGCGCCCATGTGCTGGTTTGGTCCCTGCGGTGGTCACGGCGTACAGTGTGTTCTGGTGCGCCGGTGATGGGGGGTACTCCCCCGAGGAGAGTCCGGTGACGGACAGCCGCGGCGGTTTCGCGGTGAGTGCTAACGCGTGCCCGTGTTCCCGCCATAAGCGGCACAGGATGACACCGTGGAGTTTTAGTGGGTTAGAGTCCCACACCACTATCTCCCCGTGGTAGTGCAGTATGCATGAGCATTTCTCCAAGCAAAAAAAAAAATTAAGTACCCAACGGTCACTGTCACTTACAAGGCACACCTTTTGCATATTCTATCCCACAATTGGGCACAGGTGTCCCTCCACTCGTTTCACCTTTTTCGAGCCCGCTCTTCTTCTTTCCAGTTCTAACGAAATCTGTCTAGTTAAGCCCGCTATCTTCTGCCAACACCGCCTCGCCACACTATCTCAGGGCACCAGCAACAGCTGGTCTGTTTCTTTTAATCCTTTTTTTGAGTCAGAGTCTTATCTTTTACTAGGTACCCTTTGTACAAACATGTTTTAAAATAGCAATTCATCATTACTCAAAAACACAATTTAACACACCCCGCGTGGATATCTCATGAGCAATGCGTGGGAACCACTGGTCGATATGTTAGCCATCGTGTTAGCTAATACAGCCATAAAACGGCTCAATAAACAATAAAATATGACTGAAAAGGTATTAACGAATTATCTTTATAACCTCTGATAGTGATCCGCAGGAATTAGTTTAATTTTCGATGATATTAGACTGCCACTCCCCCTTATATTTGGTGGGATGGGCTCCGCATCTACGTATATATTTGAACATAGTCTCTATCTTCTCTTCTTCTTCTACCTTGCCACTTCTCGTTACTTGGGGTCGGCTTTCTTAGTCCTCAAGCATCTTCGGTAGATCGACCGCACATCTTCTTTTTACCCGACTGCCGAAGGAGGGGTAATGTGTTTATCAGTCTATGTTTGTATGTATGTTTGTTCATATATGGCGTTAGAGACCAAACGCGATTTTGATGATTCTTACGTCAATCGATTCGTCTTAATCCTGCGAGTTTCACTCGCTACATTAAAATTGCAAAATAGAAAAATGCCGGATTTTGGGCGCCATATTGTAGGAGCCCAATTTTTTTTTTCTTTCTAATCTATCGCGTGGGGTATCAAAATGAAGGGTTTTAAGAGGTGATTACAAAATATATAATACTTATATGTTTAAATGTACCTAATTCCAAAAAAAAAAAAAAAGTTGAATAAAAAAATAATTAAAAATTAACAAAAAACCCGTCTGCTTAAAAATCCACCTAAAAAGACGTAAACAAGAAGAAAATCATGCTGTGCAGTCGGAGGATACATCTGGTTTTGGCCAGCCAGCTCGCGTATATGTATCCTCCGACTGCACATCATCATTTTCTTCTTGTTTACGTCTTTTTAGTTGGCTTTTTAAGCAGTCGGGATTTTTTTGTTATTTTAAATATTTTTTTCAACATTCGTTATCCAGGAGGTATAATAATAATCAAGCATGTGATTTGAATTGCAATATTGTAAAATTATTTTGTAAATGCATGGAATAAAAGGCTTTTTTATTTTTTATTTTTTTATTATACAGGAGGTTAGCAGTCCATTAGTCCAAAAAAAAAAAATAAGATCAGATTCGTCTCAAGAGTCTTCATCGTCTTGCACTTATTCTAATTTATTGGGCGTCAATCATTGACTTATGTATGTATCAAGGACAAGGTGAATTGCACCTTTTCCTGATGCCACAATGTTCATACCTACATAGGTCATAGTAGACCGAAGTAAACTCGTAACGCGGTCGGCTATGTTTTGAGAGCGATCGACTGCGATTCCGTGATTCTTGTATGGTGAATGCGTATACACAAGTGTTCATATGACCGAAACTTTACTATTTAAATCTATGGTATCGATGCAATATGTCTTATCTCATACTTCTCTCTTAAACGACATCTCAATATACCCCTATCTAAGCATAGCAATCTCAGTCAAAGCTAGAATAACCTTCGTAGCACCCCAATTAGGATACTTCCCAGAACCATTGAACCGCAACATAGCAACGCTTCTTGCCGCTTTCAAAGAGCTGCTATTGTTTTTGCAGGAACTGGCTGCGATGCACAGCGTTCCGTCAAAGATCCACTGAGGATGGTTGTGCAATTAAGGGAAGGCCCTTAATTTAAATTGGATCGATAGGCGATATTGCACACGTATTTTCTAACAAAACTGTAAGTGCAATTCGTTTGATTTGCATCGCATTCTATCCATGTGAACATACTTGCTATTTCGCTTAGTGAAAATCCCTTTTTCACATCATCATCATCAGCCTATTAATGTCCCACTCCTGGGACGCAGGCGTCCTTTCTATGAGAGGGAATGGGCCGTAATCCACCACGTGGGCCCAGTGCGGGTTGGTGGATGTCACATGTCTTCGAATTTTTGGTTCCACCTTTTGAGAGCAGACTCCCTTAAAAATCCTATCCAAAAATCCCATATGCCAATGGCCAGCTTACCATCCCTTCATATGATGCTCCTGTGTTATTGTTGGTATAGTTCGTTATAATCGGAGCAAATTGTAAAAATATCTGCTTGAAAATAGACCTTATTTCAAATACTTAAAACGAGGTTTTTTTTAAAAAAAAACAGTGCATTTGTTTGTAACTACATGAAATTTGAAAGTAATTACTCGTAGTTAAGGATTCATATTTAATCGAGGTAATTTTTTGAACCGAAAACTGGAAAAAAGTAAAATTCAGAGGAGAATAGTATATTTTAAAGATATCAAAATATTTTGAATATCCGCAACTGCAACGGTAAAGGAGAACGCAATAAAGTTACCTAACATTCTAAACACAATTTAACTAAAAAGAATAAGAAAAACCGGCCAAGCGAGTGTCGGGCCACGCGCGGTAATAGGGTTCTGTAGTTGCACAATAATGCGGACTAAGGGAAGGCTTTTTGTTGTTCCATGAACATTTAAACGGTTTTGGCGGCTCACAACTTCTAAAAACGGGCTCACATAGGAAGATTGTAATTGCAGGAGGAGTTATAAATTCCAACTTCACAAGTGAAGTTAGAAAACCTATTTTCTATTTGAGTACCACCGCGTGTAGAGACAAGAGTTTGTAATAAGTTAAACTGGAACTAGAACTTAAAAAATTAAGGATGTTATGATTTTATTTTTGTATATTTTACATGGTTCACTAACTTATATTTACTACCTGTTTTACACAGCTAACAATCTATACCAATATTATAAAGAGGAAAGATTTTTTTGTTTGTTTGTATGTTTGTTTGTTTGTACCGAATAGGCTCCGAAACTACTGGACCGATTTTAAAAATTCTTTCACCTAAGGAAAGCTATATTATTCCCGAGTAACATAGGCTATAATTTTGACGGGAGCGAAGCCGCGGGGGTCAGCTAGTGTTATATAAATCATTTTTTAATGGCATTTGTACGAAATTATGACTTTTCCAAGTTCATTTTATAAGTTGGTCGACTATTACTCGTAAACTTGTAAAGCCTACTTAGTTGTGATATTTTTATGTGTGTAAATTTTCCTTTTAATTTCGTTATATACTACCGACGTGATTTTTTCACATATGTACCCAAAAGCAACCATTTAACTGGCAGGGCCACTCTCGCAAACTTGACTCAAACAAAAATTTATAATTTAAAGCTTAATTTTACGCAAACGGATCCCTGAATTCTGAATCAAAAAATGGTTTTCATAGACATGTAATATTTTAAATGACTTATCCAACTATTCCCCACACCATGGAAGAGACAAGAAAAAAACGGGTATGTTTGACTAAACGTGGACAGGAGGTAAAAAAAAACATGATTATTTTAACACTTTGTCGGTGTGATTATATCCATGACAATTTATAGCTTTCTAGTACTAAGAATCTCTGAGCTATACTGCGGACAGACGGACAGACGGTCATGGCGAAACTTTTTAGTTTTAGTTAGTAAAAAGTAATCAGTGACAGCGTAATTCAATTCAATTCAAACATTTTATACATTTGTACACCATTCGGTTAAACTACACTGTATCTGTAGAAATTTCGTATTTGCAGACATTTTTCACAAACGCTAACTGAGGGTGACACTTCGCCGGTAGAATTCATTGGAAATAACTTTTCGGGGTTTTCACTTTACTAATTATCAAAATCAAAATATATTTTTTTATATTTCATATAAGCCTACATGGGCACTTATAAAACGTCGACAAAAGGTGCACGGTTCGGGTTGGTCGGAAACTCCATGGTTATTCTTTTAAAAAATGGTTTGGTTTTACAATATTGCCATGTTACAGCATTAGTACTTAGATATGGGGGGACAACGTAGGCCCGACAATAAGTCGTAAGAAAAACAAAACAAAGATTATGTATTATATAAACAAAAGAAAATAAAACGAATTAAAAAGTTAACAAGCATCTAGAAGGCCTACAATGTTCACACATTTACAAAACAATCGTTAAAAGAATCTATACAAAGGAAAAATTAAAATTAAAAAAGACTAAATTTAACATGTGGCACAAATGTTGTTATCAGTACTGTAACTATTCTTAGCAAAGGGCTATAGAGATGATTGAAAACCATTGTAAAAAGACTAATTAAAAGAAGAAAAAAAAAAAGAATGAAGAGATTGAGAAATTAATCCGAGCAACCACTTATTTTGTGCAACCACGCTCTGCTGCCATGAAGGATTTTGTGGTTACTTTAGTAAATGAAAGACTTCGTTGATCAAAATATTCTATTCAATTATTCTAGCGCGAATCAAGTACAACAGATTCTACAAAAGTAAAGTAATGACCACAGATAACTATAATATAATGATGCCTCAAAATGGTTACGTTCACTATTTAACAGTATCCATATTATTCTGTAACAACTTTTTTAAACTTCTTTATAAAATGACTTGATTTTGAAAAGGAAACATGTTGCGCCGACCACACATAACATAGAACGGCAGAAAATGCATAAACGCAACGAGGTACTTACTACCTAATTATAAGTATTCTAAGCTCCCTTTCCATTGACTATTACGGAACCACAATTAACATTAATAATATAACGACAATATAAAAAAATACACTGTCATGTTGACTAGCATGTTTTAAAATTACGATATTAGTGACTTAGTTTGTCACACCCCCACCATGCAGACAGATATATTTTATCATTTTCGTGGGTGTTGTCTGTAGATAAATTCTAATGAATCACAGGTATAATACACAGATTATTTTTATATTAAAGCAAAATAGTAATTATTTCCTCTGAAGGTTTTTAAATATTTTTTATTTTTTGAATAAAGAACACTAAATCACGCTTGTTTTCCCTGAAGGGTTAAACAGAGGTATCTACAGTCAAACTAATTTATTCATGACCCATTCAGACGATTCTTATGAAAACTTCAATACATTAAAGTTTTCTTGTTATACCGCTCATGGCGTACTTAGGAAGTTGAGTTGAATTGTATCTTTCACTTAATTATTTACAGCCAGCTACTACCAGCAGCTTCACCAGTGTGAATGTCGGAAATTAGCCAATAGGAACTTTGATTCTCCTAGAGTAAAAAGTGTCCTATGTACCACAAAGTACGTAAGCGGCGGCGCGCCTTACTATTTTGTGTATGTACTCAATAAAATTTATGTCTAGGTATATCGAAAATCATCTTAATTGTTTCAGCAGTTTAGGCGTGATAAAGTAAGAAACAGATATACAGAAGATATACGGAAGGTGAACTATTAGCGTCTGCTGATATTTTAAGTCA
This sequence comes from Orthosia gothica, assembly GCA_949775005.1. Taxonomy (NCBI): domain Eukaryota; kingdom Metazoa; phylum Arthropoda; class Insecta; order Lepidoptera; family Noctuidae; genus Orthosia; species Orthosia gothica. The sequence continues at coordinate 9,963,154 of OX459040.1, read as the reverse complement.
ATGCTGCAAAAAAAATTCAAGGCTACTCATGTACGTTTTGTTGAGATAAGTAAGCGCAGTGGTCTGTGCTTGTTGGTTCCGCATCAGGGCTTCAGGTGTTAAACAAGGAAATCAGACCTTGAGTATGACGCTCTAGGCGCCTTCATAATCGACGGAGTCGATGATATTAAGACATCCGCAGGAGAACCAGGGTTATCGACTTAATCCGAACAATTACCAAACGGGCAGGGCACATTGCTCGCAGAACCGTCGATGGGGCTGAAAAGTTCTGGAGTGGCGACCTCGAACCGGCAGACGCTGCGTTGATAGATCTCCGTCTAGATTGTGCGATGCGAGACGCACAGGACGCGATCGATGTGGTGACACTTGGAGGGGGCCTATGTCCAGCAGTAGCGTCTTTCAGCTGAAATAATGATGATTCGCCAGTTATGTGTAAGCCCCATGTAATATAGGGAGCGAGTCTATTGACATCAACCGGGCACAGAACCTATGGACTGCTACTGAAAAATTCCTTACAGAAAACCCAATAACACTTTCCCTGTTCCACACAGAACAGAAAAAGGTTTAGTAGTTTCAGAGATTGATATACAAGCAAAAAAAAAACAAATATGTTGTAAGTAAATGTTTGTTATAATAATATCACCAGTTATATTACCCACGGTTTCGTTTGGACGTCTGTAGATTTCGTTTGTTTTTATTATCTAGACTTTGTTAAATTAAGATAATAATAAAAAGAAAATAATGATACAAGGAAAAGGTAAAAGTTATTTATGCTACAAGTGCGGGAGGCAGGTGATTTCCGATGAGTGTCATTTTTATTCACGAGCAAGCGAAGCGAGTGAGTGGATAAATCGACACAAGTCGGAAATTATCTTACGTACGTGTATCATACAATATTTTACTATGCATTGTGCGAGGAAATAAATAAATTAATAAAATGAAATTAATAAAATGGCGGGCTTATTCAAGCGCGTTCAGCATATCCACAGATTAACTAAGGGAAATTATATGTGCGGCAACAAAAGTTTTCTTTAGCACCTGCAACCTAGCGTCTTTTTTTATATGTGGGCGACGAGTTAATAGAACAGCTTCAATTATATTAATTCATCATCTTTACTACTCCAACAGAATATCAAAAAACCAGCGTCAATTTACGAGCGTAAATTAATATGATCAAAAAACCAGCGTCAATTTACGAGCGTAAATTAATATGACTCCGAGGAATAGCCTTAGGGCCGATTTCACAAAGAAAAAACTAATTGCGATTAGTTCAACTAAACTCAGTTTATGCAAATACAGAGTTCTGATTGGTAGTTTCTCAGCGGTCTTAACCAACCTGTATGCTGCTCTGGTGTGCAGCCTGGCTTATTATGTGATATCGATTGGGGTCAAGTAATCGAATATTAGTTTGTTCAATTCCCGTTAATCTCCGTTTAAATTATCTGCTGTTCCCGAATTTTAATCATAATGATAAAAGTAATGATGGTTCGTCCCAGGCAACATCTCCCAGTCAGCCCCCGAGCGCCTGCTGCGCCTGCGCAACCCGTGGGGGCACTACACGTGGCGCGGCGCCTGGGCCGCCGGCTGCGCGCGCTGGACGCCGGCCGCGCGCGCCGGCCTGCGCGCCAGCCAGCCGGCGCCGCACATCGACCGCGACCAGGGCGTCTTCTGGATCAGCTTCGACGACGTGCTCAAGTAATTCTAAAATCTTTAAAAACAAGCTTGTTCGTATTCCTCTCAGCAAACCGTGTCATTTGATACCCATATCATGGGGGTGTACAAAAATAATTAGTCCGCCATCTTTGGGCGTCCGCTATATTGGATTTATAATTATTTCACTCAGTTGAATTTCAGCTTAATTAATTGGGCATAACTATTTTAAAAAGGGGAATTTTTAACTGCACCTCTATTTAGAAATTTAAGCAAACAAAATATCTCCACTAATAACCTACTGCAAAACAATATTACTCACCGTAAAACAAAAATACTGATTTGCACACAAATTATTCAATTAAATATAAAATAAATGTGAATTAGTCCAAGAGCGAGCGAAGCGAGCTCGGGAGCTTAGGGCACCCCGACACGGATAGGTTAGGTTCGAAGGAGATGACGGGAGCTGAAGTGAGCGAGCAAAGCGAGCGAACTCAGCTCCCGTCATCTCCTTCATGTTAGGTTACTTTAGACCCTGCAGACAGAAATAGGAGCCCTGCGCAGCGGGGCTCCGTCGACTTTGTTTCGTTTCCCCCCCTCCCTTAAAACTTAAATATTTTGTTGCACTCGAAGAATTATTAGATTTACTTTTAGTTAACAGATAGTTATTCAGTAAAACAGTTAAGCTTTAAAGATCTAGCAGTATAGTATAATTCATTTATTTGATGAGCAAATTTAGTGTGCAATTCAGTATTTTTGGTAGTAATTTCGAATATTTTGATTGAAAAAAGGGGAATTACAGTTAAAGTATTAAATACCACCCTATTTTTTGTATGTTCATTTGGGTAGGTATAATAGTCAATTACTTATGGTAACATTATAAATAGATAGGCGAATACATGAAATTATAGCTTTTATTGACCATTATTTGATGACAATAATAAGGAAATTTTATGTTCAAATATAGTAGATTCACTCATCAATTACTTATGCTAAAGTATAAAAATAAAGGTGACTCTATGAAATTAGAGTACGTTGATATTATTTTATAGATGAAGTTGATACACTTATTAGAAGCTAGCAATGAGTAGACATATCACAAATTTAGTTGCTTAAGAATTATCACCATGTTGCGTCATATTAACAGTAGCTTGTTTTACAATATATGGTCGCTTATAAACCATTTATTAGACGCTAAAAGTTTGTCGCTGACCTATTAATTAATTAGACAACTAAATATATTTGCAGACGAGAATGACATTTTAAAGAAGCTGCCTTAATTAGCACCCATTAACTAATAGTTCCTCGGGCATATCTACTGCGCATGTGCAAATAGCTGTCACATCGTAACGCAATAAGGCACGAGCAAAATATACGTTCTGCCAAACATATTTAATGAATATTTAAAATTAATTTATTGATCAAAATCAAAATCTAGAGTAATTAAAAACGCCTAAAATAAAGTATTAGTTTTATTTTACCTTTTATATGAATGATAATCTGTACATAACAATTTTTTAAAACTTTTCTCAAATAATAAAAACTCTATGCGTCGGGCTGACGTTGGAGTTAAAAATTATAAAAGTACAGGAAAGTAAAAAGCACTAGTCAAAAAAAGTGACACTTTCCGCACAGTTTGGCTGCTTGGAAAACCGCTCTTTTCGAGGACATGCATTGTAAATAAATATTTGTAGAAGATGATGCCATCGTCAAGAGAGAATTTGCCTTGTAGAAGAACTTACCACCTCGGCTCCTTTGTGTTCTTCTGTCTGTATAATATTATGTTCTTTCTCTTTTAAGTGTGTTATGTGAATAAAAAATAATAAATAAATAAACTATTTCGTAATCTACTGAAGACTTTCTGTTTAAATTGTTCTCTTTTATTCTTGTTCAGCTTTCAGATGAAATTTTAAAAAACGCTAAGTAACGAAAATTTTATATATTAATAGTTTATTAATATTATATAGTAATTGGCCTCGTCATTTAAGGCGTATACATTCCCTATTGTTAACGCAGTACTGACCGTGCGCGCCCGCTCGGAGCCAGATGAACCTCCTATTGGACAGTTTTGTTTGCAAAATATTCTTTGATTGACACTTATGATATTTCAGTTACGAAAAAATAATTTTAAACATCCAAGTCGTTTTTGAGGAGTATCCAAAAGTAGTGAAAACATATCTTGTCGTTATTTATTTTTATAGAGTAAAACTATTAGTTAAACCACGGGGTCACATTGCTAAGAAAGAAAATTTGGTTCAAATACATGTACACCCAATTCAATAGAATTGTGTGTAAAATTAACATTTTCTGGAATTGAACATAAATATTGTATGTTCTTGTTTAATCAACTCTCCTAAGTACAAAATTATGGAATATTGGGCTCTTAATTTACTTTTCCGAGATTATTTGCGCGGATCATTTAAAATTGATGCCAATGGCGCATTTTTAAATTTCTGAGGCATTCCTCTCGATTGTTAAAATTTGCATTGTAACACATTTTGGTGCAAAAAAAACTGTAAAAACGTGGAAAAAAATACTATAAAACGAACCTTCACTGTATTTAAAGAAAAAATATTCACGAACCTAGTAAACCCTTTTACTTGCAAATCGCTGCTAACACCATCTATTGCCGTGAAACGGGATCGAACGCGATTGATGTACTTACAAAAATAATAAGATTAATCAGATGAAAAACGCTAGTTACGTCGGCATGGTTTCTTTGTATGGGATTAGGCATCTGCATTTATTGTTATTGCCTATATTTAGTATGTATGTATTTATGTATATATTACGTAGCATATGTATTTATCTGTGTATCTATTATAATTATAGTATATAGACTATGTTAATGTCACACCAACGACAACCCCACTTCAAGTCCAGAAAATTACTGTCCATACCAGGTTGCCTGGAAGAGATCGCGCTATGCGATAAGGCCGCCCATTGTATTTGTATTAATTTTAAGTTTTTTTGTTATATTTGTTTTTTAAGGTGTACAATAAAGCATATAATAAATAAATAAATAAATAAATATGCTAGTATTATATTATCTGTGGTTAAACGAATAAACAATGTTTCTCAAATAATGTACATGAATCAATAATATATTTGTTTTTTTTTCAAACCTTTTAACCTAGCCGTTACTAAGGAGTATGCTTTAGAAAGTAACCGTTTTACGCCACTAAAGCGGTGGAAGGCTCTTAATGAGGGTTTTCTGAAATGATGTGCAATTTGATTATGAAATGGTGGTAGCACTGAGACGTCAGGTCCAGGCACCTGTCAAATTTTTTATTTTATTGACATCTATACTATTACTTTTACTAATAAAATGATAAAGAGGAAAGATTTGTATTTTTGTATGTAACGAATAAACTTAAAAACTACTGTATTTCAAATCTTGCTACTTTTTATCTCTTTATTCCCACGAGAACGGGAACTACGCGGGTGAAAGCGCGAGGCGTCTGTTAGTTAGTTATAATGTCGTCAACGTCATGATGTTGTCAAAAGTTACGTTTTCCATTTGTAGGACCTCTCGCCTAAGTGGCGCCAACTAGTGGCGTGAATTTCCCTGAAAACTCTCGTTAAAAAAAACAAATTTTGTTTAGGCGTTATAGAGTTAATTCTTCCGTAAGAGAGTCATTCTGTGACACACATACAACAACCCAGACATTGACATTGATAATATTAGATATAGTAATGTTCGTCAAAATCGCGATAAGATGATAAACGAACTCCGTGTGATTCACGTGAAGCGAAAATATTTCACACAAATATTTATCTTCAGCAAGTCATATACAATAAAACAAATCATATATGATAGCGCTGGTAAATGAAACTAGCACCACAGACGAAACCAAACATCAAAAAGGCACATGACATAATGGAAACACGAATTATTTATTTTTATTGTAAAGATTTATTTTTATTTGAGTAATATTTTAAAATAAAAAATGGAAGGTAGATCACTGACTGTTAGTTTATTTAAATAAAATGATTGGTAGCTAAATCCGTTCAAAATATTTGTAAAAAGTGTTATAAATTACTAATCAAATAATATACACAATTACTGTATTTTTACAAACCTAAATCTATAATTAATTGATAAACGAATGTCACCGGATGTTGTTGCTGTGTGACGTCTTGTCATTTGTTTAAACGTATAAATAGGCTGGTTCTAGTCGAAAGAACTCAGTATTGAATTGTATTGAACTGTGCACATCTCATTATAAAAATAAGTTGTGAGACTTACTGTTGGTGTGAGTAATAAAAAGTGTATACAAGATGTCTGATCGTTATCATTTGAGGACCCTGAGTACGCCCGCTCTTACATATATATTCGGAGGCAGACTCTCAGTCGTCATATTAGCGGCTTACTTCTTATATTATATAGTGTATTGTATATAAATTAATCAATTAAAAATGTATAAGTTACTTATTTGTTCGCTGCTAATATCTCTTAGTGCTTTTTGCTATAGTGATGATTCCATCTTGGATGGCACCGAGTTGGAGTTAATGTTTTTGGTAAGAAAAAAAACATTTATTTGAATAAAAATATTTTGGGCCTGGCTCATCATTCATCATCAGGCCAGTATTCCTCGAAGGGTAAGACAATCGTGCACCTATAATACATGCACATTTCGGCTGATGCGTTGCATGTAACGGGTTCGATTCCCGCGCGGAACAAATGTTTGTATGGCCTAACGGTCATGATAGAAGCGCCGCGTCTGGCTGTCAGTGTATGTGAGTATAAATGTTTGTAAACACTCCCACCATACAAGAGAAATTCCTGGTGTGGGGCAACGTCATATTTCAAATATAACGGGACCGGCAGCTAGTTAGTAAAAGATAGTTCCTTATCATCATCATGTCAGCCGAGAGATGTCCACTCCTGGACATAGGCCTCCACTTTGACCGGTTCCGTGCGTCTCGTATCCAGCGGATCCCCGCAACCTTCACCAGGTCATCGGGCCACCTAGTGGGAGGCCTTCTAACGCAACGTCTCCCGGTGCGCGGTCGCCTCTCCGGAACTTTTCTGTCCCATCGGCCATCTGTTCTGCGAGCAATGTGCCCTGCCCTCTGCCACTTAAATTTGGAAATTATTTGTGCTATGTCGGTAACACTGGTTCTCTTGCGGATCTCTACATTTCTGATTCGATCACGCAAGGAAACTCCGAGCATAGTTCTTTATATTAAAATTAAAAACGTGTTTATTTGCAAATTATAATTATTCGTTAAGATAGATAAGAAGTCAAATATAAAAATAGCTCTCTTCATATAAATAAAAAAAAAAATCATATTTAAAATTTCGATAGTTGCATTTTATATCTCCTTGTTATTTTCAGATCCATCGCCATGGTGACAGAACACCAGTGGAATCAACTTTAAGTCTGAGCACTGATTCTGAAGCCCTCATCGAAGCCTCTGCTAAATACGGATATGGTCAGCTTACTGGTGTAAGTATACTTCAATGACACACAGTATAGTATGCACCTCTTACTGTATTGTAATAAGATATTAATATTATAGAATACAATTGTTAGATGGCAGAGAAGAGAATTATAATGCCTAAAGATCCATTTTTTTAATGAGAAGTAAATAAAAATTCTTAGACAACAACACAACTTAAAAATTAACTTTAAATACACAGTCCATTTGTGGTGATGGATTGAAATTATTTCGAATTGTAAAGGAGAATGCTCATCGATGTATGGAATCCCGTACCAAGCTGCATCAAAATCAAACTTTGTTTTTATAGACTACACTGACCATGTTTACTCCTACAAAACTTCTTTTTGAAAACAATACCCGGGTTTTGGAGTTATTTCATAAAATCGGAAATAACCTAAAAACTAGGGCTCATTTGTTCAACATTAATAACGACGTATTTTATTATAGACACGTTATACATGATTCTTATAGTTATTTATTAAACAAAAGAAACCATTACTGGTTAGTAGATTCATCAAAAATCGATTTTATTGCATTCTACATCTTTATAACCGGCTGCTGTGAACGGCCAATTAACCATAGATAAAATAATGATACCTAATCTTTTAGAGTAAATGATAAGATTCTATTCTAGTTTTTTTAATTATTGTAGAATTGGAAACGCATATTTTTTTTACAGTGATCATGACACTTTCAAATAAAGGTTACGTTAATCATTTATCATGTGAAACGGAACGTCACGTATAGAGAGTAAAACAATATCCATACTTTTAAACTTAAAAGTAAATGCCCTATTCAAAAATCAAATTCGCAATGCGCAAAGTCGTAAAAAAATATGAAACTAATTACTATAAAATTTTGGTCTTGATGCGTGAGACTTTTTGGTACCACTTTTGGTCATTCTCCTTTAAGTATAGATTCATAATTATAATAAAATTAATTACAAGTTCTATTGAAAGGTACTTTTGATTAGTCAAGCTGTTCATGAACCATTTTCTCACACCATCTCCATTTCCAGGTCGGCAAACGCCGTGCCTGTGAACTGGGTGAGTTCATTCGACGTCGTTATGACGGTCTTCTCTCCGATAACTACAACAAGTCGGAGATCTACATCAGGTCCACTGACTCCACCAGGGCTAAGGTGACAGTCCTTACAGCAATGGCGGCCGTCTACCCTACCGACGAAGATAACTGGAGTGGCTCAATCAACTGGACCCCTGTTCCTTATACGACTGTGCCTGCGAAGTATGACTTTGTAAGTATGTTTTAGTATTTCTTCGGCTTCGTCTACCGTGGCCTTTACTACAGGAAATGTGCATTTTTTTAGGATAACATAGCCTATAGTTGTGAACGATAGTGTTGCTTTCTGTCGGTGAAAGATTGTTCGCAAGTTTTCTAGTCTTTGTTTAATTCAACAAAAACTATCTGAGATATGGTTACACTAGTCGAAAATTCTTCCATACAAACGTACTCTAGCGATTACTCCATTGTTTGACGATGTATGTTCAAAATAAAAAAATATATCAATTTCTCTCATCATTATCTAGCCCTGTATGGAAACAAATAAGTAAAAAAAAATATATATTTGAAAGTTATGAGCGTCGAAAGTTCCATATTTCAACACTAATTTTAACGCATCTTTGGGCGGAAATAAATACCATAAGAAGAAGGAAAATTGCAAAACGGCCTCCATACAGGGATAGATTAGTAATTCAACAATGCAAATAATTTTATTTTGAAAATATACATTTAGTCGTTTTTTCATGATATCTAGACTCCCATAGGTCTGTTTATAAAATTTCGCGCGCTCGTTTTCGTCCAAAATCATCATTCATTTCGATACAAATTTGCAAAAGTGCTAATTCGTACGCGAACTAGCTTCTTACTGCTCATCACAGCATTTATCTCTTCCGCACATGTTGTCGGATGAGATAGCATGCATTTTAGAACATTAATTCAATCAATAATATTCATTGAGATAAACGAAAGAGGCAATATACTCAATTAATGACCAATAATTACCGCCAAGCAATTTCATCTTAATTGATAGTGGATGTGTTGTAATGGTAACCCATCCTCAGCTTGTCCTTGCAGTTCGATTAATGTGCGAGTTATAAAAAGGTTGCTAAACCGTCTGCAGGATATATGTATTTAGATTTTGTGTTCTACTGCAGAGCCATGCTCTCCATTTTCTCTTAAACCAGGGGTCACCAAATGGCGGACTTATTTTGTACGGACCTTAAGTAAACACTACCTACTAAAAAAATTAGTACGTAACGATAACTTGATAACGATGACATAATTGTATTTGGGACTATTTGTTGTTGTTTGAATTTTAGCTATGTAACTTAGTAGAAGTTCTTTATTTACAAATATATCTTTTCGTGACGGGGACTTTACACCTCCATACCGGCCTGTGTCACGCTATCACTGACTTCCTTTTCTTTCATTATCACTTTTCACACAGTCCAGCCATATTTTCTTGGCTTTCCTCTCCACATTTTTATTTATAACTCTTTTAGTAACATGCGTTTCATCCCTTCTCATCACAGACCTTACCGGGCGTCACTGGCGCGAATTTTAAACTTCCTCTAATATACCCCTTTCTCACTTTATCCAGTCTCGTCACTCCGCACATCCTTCTCAAAATTATCATTTCAGCTACATGCAACTTTTTTTTTGCATCCAATCTACATGCAATGACCTACAGCTACATGATATAAGTTTAACCTAATTAATTGTCTACAGAACCTAGCAACAGTAAACTGCCCGAACCTGTTATCCGGTATCAGCTCACTCGATGACTCCTCTGATCCCTTATTATCGTTGGACGAGTACACCGATGTTCTCAACACATGGTCCGAAGCTGCAGGCTTTAACATGTCATCGTCAATGTACGCTTACGCCATGAACGATGTCTACACTGCGCAGGTATGTATCATAACATAGAAACATGTCCTAAAACCAGAAATTCCTGTGGCCCAGCAGTGGCAATATTATAGGCTGTTTATATTTATCCTAGGAACATAATACCTGCTACGCTTTCATTGGTGAAGATACTCTTTTCGTAAGAGTGCAATAATTTTTGGCGATACCTAATTATTTAAAGAGTAATTGTCTTCCAAAACCATTGCCTTGCCGAATTAACTAACGCAATAAGGCTGCTGATTTCTTCAAAGGATTCAACAGTGGTTAAAAGTGCAACCTAACACTTTCTAAGTGGTAATTCTCATGAAATGGTGGAGGCTTTGGTTCAAATCAGGACTCCAGGCTTCTACTGAAAAAATCTGAATAAAATTAGCATTATACCACATTAGAACTATATATGTGTATGTTTCGTTGGACCCGATAGTACCAATTATTATTATTATTTTTTTATTCACAGATGAGCTTAGGAATCTCCCTGGGCACTAAACTTGAAGCGATTTACCCTGAAATCGAAAAAATTGCCGGGATCGCCATGGATTACCTGTACGGCAATGAAGAACGCAGTCCTTTATTCGCTGGTAAGCTTTTGCACTGACTAAAGCCAGTATACCTACCTACTGCTCGCTCAAAATAAGCGCGCGGGTGGGCGGGAGTGAGGGCAAAGTGCTCAGTTTATTTTGACCGAGCAGTAAAATTAGTAAGGAGAGAGTGTAATTCGACAAAAAGCCGCTGACTAAAATAACAAAAGCCAATCAATTAGGACCTTAGGCCTTACTGTGAGAGATGGACGGATCTATAGAAAACAAATATCGCCATCTCTTTTTCACACGGAATCATGATGGCGTGACATGTCGTAGTACGGTCTCAGGGGTCAAATGAGGAAATTGAAACCTAAGCTCTTCGGGAAAGTGATGGAACTATAAATACCGAATAGCCGATGTATGTACCGAACTCGGTTCTCCGCTCGCTCAAGGAGGATTTCTATGGACCCTAGGTGCCAGTTACGAGCTACCTGAATTATTACAAGATACTCAAAAATACATACATTGGAAATATGTCTATTTTTGCAAAAATCTTTATTTTTTTATTTTGAAATAGCTTTCAATCACAGATTTGCTGATTAAAAACATCGCAAACAAAATATCATGAGGAAACTCTTTGCAAAATGCGTACCCTGATCAGATGTTTCTTTCCAGGTGTTCTTCTAAACGAGTTCTTCACCGTAGCAGACCAGGTTATCGCAGGAGACGATGTCGCTCGAGTTCAGATTTACTCTGCCCACGATATAAACGTATTTACCTTGTGGTATTTATTAAAGATCTACTTACGTTTCATAACACTCCACAATCCATCTTCACATCTTTTGATATCGCATCAATTTGTGTAACTCATTTTTATATATATTCTTTGTATTATTACATCTGGAAAGCATATTTAGTTATCTCTGACTGTTTTAAATATCTAAACTTAAATTATATTCGTAATCTATAAATTCTTCTTCTAATATTTTTCTACTGTGACGTTTTATCTGACATGACATATGTCTGTCTATTTTATTTTCTTAAAGCCATAGACATATCATAGGTACCATGGACTATAATACCTACACCTTTCCTTAAGCTAGTTGTACATTATTGTAAGGTCAGAGCAGACTGACCCGCCTTTGTAAAGCCGTTTTTATTCGCTCTGTTCTGATTGAGATTTGAATTTGAAATTTAGAAGAAATGGAGATCGAATGAAAAACGGGCTTCAGTTCTTTTTAGTCTGGAATCAGCTCTGAACGCTGACAGTTGGAATTTTGGTGGAATATTTTGGAAAGACATGTTTTAGCCTAAAAATACAAAGTATATTCTTATCTACGATGTACTAATAAAATTGTAATGAATTCTACTTGTGAAAGAGTGTAATAGAATCTCTGAAAATAATAAATTATTGCCTTGGACTCCTAAAAGTATGTTTTACTGCTCATTACTACGATGTGCCAGTTCGAATAACAAGGTGTGCCATTCTGGCACGTGGAATATGAACTGCGGCTGACAGGACATCAGCGGCGCGTCGGTTTGCGCGCTGAGGCCGCGCGAGACCTCCAGCAGTACGCGCAGGGTGTACACGCTATACACGAGGGCCCACATGCCACGGCAGCGCTCCACCAGCTGTCGCATCAAAACGTGCCACGCCGCCCTGGTCTGCGGTTGCCTCCTTCTCAACTTTGAAGACTTCCTGACCGTCCTGTTGCCTGCAAGGACGTCTCGACCTCATACAACGGCACTTCGTATGAAGCCAGACCTTATTTTTTTATACTCTATATCCCTTTTTAATTTTCATAGCTTTAATTTAATTTTTAACCTTTTATTCTTTAATTTTATTAACGTGGCTTACGTATAGCTCTCCGGAGCTATACGTAACGCTACAGTTTGGCGCCCAACTTTTGAAATAATTGGGCGCAACGTTGTTTGTGCGCCCAATTATCTGAATCCACCCCATCACCCACACTATACCTACTTTTCACTCTATCTTTTTTAACGTGGGCTCGATTTTTCATATTCTCAAAATTCTAAAAACATACTTGCACAAGTACATAAGCTTACTTTTGGTTTCTCATACAGGCCCTCATATCATCATCATCTTTCACTTTTGCTAGAACTTTTATTCTTTCACCTTGTACTAAACCTATTAGGCAACTTCTTTTTCCCTCCTTATGTTTTCTCTTTTTGTTTTATTTTTAGAGCGGTATTCCTCTAGAGCGGTCTGCACAACTCAGAAAGCCTTATGTGCAAAGAGCGGTCCCGTAACTCTTTAAAAATAAGCCAAATGCGTGGACTCTTCTTAAACTTCTTAATTCCCTTGAATCTTATTCTTAAAGAATGAGGTGTTATTTTAGAGCGGTTTGCATAACTCGGAAAGCCTTATATGCAAAGAGCGGTCCCGTAACTCTTTAAAAAAAGCCAAATGCGTGGAGTCTTCTTTAATATATTTTTTTCCCTTTTGTATCCTTCCCTCTTGTATCCTTCCCTCTTGTATCCTTCCCTCTTGTATCCTTCCCTCTCAAACCTAGTTCCCTCTCAACCTAGTTCCCTCTTATAGACTTGCGAGTTCCCTCTTATAGACTTGAGACTTCCCTCTTATAGACTTGAGTCCTCCTCCTCTTTAAGTTCCTCTTGTTTAAATAAATAGTTTCTTAAAGGGTTTTCAAACAGGTGCGGGTAACGACACCTATTAAAAATAAATAAGCCTTCGTTATATCTTAATAAATATTTCCTTGTGGAGTATACGTCATTGAATGTGAACTATATCCCCTAACGTGTGATTGAATGAGAGTGTTTGACGAAAGTTTGAAAGATGTTGTGTGATAGAGCAAGGATTATATTTAAACCTCAAAATTTTCTTCTAGTTGAAAATTTTTCTGGGGTCATCGGGGAAATGTGGTATTTATTAAAGATCTACTTACGTTTCATAACACTCCACAATCCATCTTCACATCTTTTGATATCGCATCAATTTGTGTAACTCATTTTTATATATATTCTTTGTATTATTACATCTGGAAAGCATATTTAGTTATCTCTGACTGTTTTAAATATCTAAACTTAAATTATATTCGTAATCTATAAATTCTTCTTCTAATATTTTTCTACTGTGACGTTTTATCTGACATGACATATGTCTGTCTATTTTATTTTCTTAAAGCCATAGACATATCATAGGTACCATGGACTATAATACCTACACCTTTCCTTAAGCTAGTTGTACATTATTGTAAGGTCAGAGCAGACTGACCCGCCTTTGTAAAGCCGTTTTTATTCGCTCTGTTCTGATTGAGATTTGAATTTGAAATTGAGAAGAGATGGCAGATCGAATGAAAAACGGGCTTCAGTTCTTTTTAGTCTGGAATCAGCTCTGAACGCTGACAGTTGGAATTTTGGTGGAATATTTTGGAAAGACATGTTTTAGCCTAAAAATACAAAGTATATTCTTATCTACGATGTACTAATAAAATTGTAATGAATTCTACTTGTGAAAGAGTGTAATAGAATCTCTGAAAATAATAAATTATTGCCTTGGACTCCTAAAAGTATGTTTTACTGCTCATTACTACGATGTGCCAGTTCGAATAACAAGGTGTGCCATTCTGGCACGTGGAATATGAACTGCGGCTGACAGGACATCAGCGGCGCGTCGGTTTGCGCGCTGAGGCCGCGCGAGACCTCCAGCAGTACGCGCAGGGTGTACACGCTATACACGAGGGCCCACATGCCACGGCAGCGCTCCACCAGCTGTCGCATCAAAACGTGCCACGCCGCCCTGGTCTGCGGTTGCCTCCTTCTCAACTTTGAAGACTTCCTGACCGTCCTGTTGCCTGCAAGGACGTCTCGACCTCATACAACGGCACTTCGTATGAAGCCAGACCTTATTTTTTTATACTCTATATCCCTTTTTAATTTTCATAGCTTTAATTTAATTTTTAACCTTTTATTCTTTAATTTTATTAACGTGGCTTACGTATAGCTCTCCGGAGCTATACGTAACGCTACAACCTTCGAAGCTGTCACTCAAGTCACTCCTAGGCAAGGAGTTCCTAAGTACGCATCTGCTTTTGCCCTGGAACTGAGAAAAGTGAGGGCCACTGGAGAATATATTGTTGTGGTAAGTGTTTATTGAAACTTATATCCAAGGCACGATAATTGTTGCGGCGGGTTCACGGACGAGTGCTAACGCGTGCCCGTGCTCCAGATATACGCTGCACAGGAGGACACCGTGGAGTTTTAGTGGGTTGAAGTCCCATATCTCCCCGTGGTAGCGAAGTATGCATGAGCATTTTTCCACGCTAAAAAAAAGTTGAGTATAGCTCTTGTCGATGTGCTATTGAGACAAGACACTTAACTTCAAGTCTCTGATACCAAAAGGGGCAGAGGTGTAGACTAAGTATCGCGGGCGCTAAGATTGGGAACTCTGTCCGCTAATTTTGTTTGAATCTTTTACGACCACGGCGAAGCAGCGTTCTTTTGAATAATCTTGCCAGTAACTTTAGTTGGATAGTTATAAAGGATAGGATAAATTCATCCTACATTTACAGTTATAATAAAGTTCTAATATTTCCTAGTCTTGGAAAGGGCTTCCAAGACTAGGAAATATTAGTTAGGATTAGGTACCTTATTGCCGCGGCTTTCCTAACGTGGCCTATATATACTACAGGAACTGAGCAATGTTTAAACTTAAAAGTAGTCTGTGACATCCAGCAATAGTATTTAAACTTTCTGTCAGTGTAATATTTTCGAAATCGTATCAGTAATTTCAGAGATTACCTTCAAACAAACAATTTCAGTTCTTTATGATATTATATGATATACAACCAATCTAAATATTCTAGCCCCTGTCTTCTTACACTTCTACAATTCATAACTATTCTTCATCTCTCCCCAGCCTGTCTACCTCAACACTCCCAGCGAAGACGTAGTGACTTACCTGCAAGTGTCCGGCTGCGAAGAACAGTGTGACATCGAGAGCTTCAGGACAATAACCGCAGACTTTGTCTTGGACGAAACCGAGTGGAGGACTAAGTGTGGCTTCTCTGAGGACGCGGACATTGATACGTCTTCTATTGATTAAGGAGGATGAATGATCGACCGGATTTTTACACGGATTTTGAAATAATAGTAAAATAAAGCTGATGCATTTTTTATAAAGCATGTTGTTTTTTGTAACAAACCTGATTTATTTAGTTTTAAGACAAGATTATACTTGGTTATTGTGTGCAAGTAGGCGTATAAAAGGGAGAAGAACTTATTAGGGCATCAAAAATGGGTCCGCATCTATTCCAATACGAGAAGTACGCCTTTTAGGCACTACGTAGATCCTACGGAGTTTCCAAAAGGCTGGAAGCGTTGCCATTTTGAATGACAATGCAATTATGCTTTGTCAAAAACAACTTTTTATGGCCGATGGATATATCGAGAAAAAGTAGGTGAACACTCGGACCTATACAAGGACCCTATGGCCCTAGTATTTCAATAGCAAACGGCTCTACCATATTTAGTAAGGTACATACATCAGCCAGAAGAAAAACGATTTTCAAAATTTTAAAGTTTATGATGGTTAATCCCTTTTTCTTTGAACTTTTAACAGTGGTTAGGGATCGCTAACAGAATAACACTTAGTCTGAGGAGTACTACTCTATCTAGCAATAGAACTACAAGGAGCAAGGAGACTCTTGAGCCACTAGGCAATGCGACCATGTGGTGGATTTGACGTAAGGCTCATTAGGCCCTGGTCTAGGGTGGCCAGATATTATTAGTGGCGCCGTATCTCGGCATAAAATACACTGATGATAACAAGAAATTAATGGGCGCCGAAAGGCTTTAAACTTTCCAATACTGTACACAAAAATTTTGACTGAGCACTGGAATGCTTGCGCATTTCAACACGCTCCGGCCACGTATTGGCCCACATGAATTCATGCGCACGCCGTCAACCTTTGCGCCGTATAGACCATATACACTCCCTCTTAATAGGTCTTACCACCACCGCTATTGTGGCGTGCCCTAAAGATGACAATGCATAAAAACCAACAGATGTGAGCAATAAGAAATATAGAGATGTGTTATTTTATCCCGACGTAACTAAATTTCTGAATATATTTCAATAGAAGTTGGCAAAAAAGTAAATTCATAGCGGCCAAGACTGCAAATCCGCCACTGAATGCGACATTATCTCATCGAAAATGACTGTCGAGAAGTCAAAAATTAATGGGATTGATACGCGCTGCTAAAATATAACGTAGTCCTAAACATTTGGGAGTGTCGACGTTCACTATCGCCGATAGAATATAACTTTGTCTAGAGCCCCAGATGTAGTGTAGATAAAATAATGAAATACTGTCTGAACACTTTACTTCAGTCAGTAAAGATAAACACTTTAATATTCAACTATTTCAAGGTAACCGCTATAATTTCCTATGGGATCGTCGTCTCGTAATTTATGCTGACATATTGAAAAATGCAATGAAAGAATTGAATAATGTTGGGATTATAAAGTATAATGTACCATTTTCATATCTTCGCTGGAAATGGCAGATGGGAAGAGCAAATACCGTTGCATATTAAGTATAGATACTGTATCAAGAATATTTTTAACTACGTCTTATTCCAAACTAAGAACTGGCAGCGTCTTCACCCGTGTTATTATAGTAAATTATCCCAAGGGAATGTAAACAAGTACTACTTTTTTAAACAAGTTTTATACAAAAAATACATAGTTACGAAAAACAAACGATTGTGCAAAATTACATTTCAATCGAACTTCGGGAAGTGGATCAAAATTAATTTGTATGTTTTGATTACAGACACCAGCACCCTCATATAATTGCGTATCAGTTTTAACACCACGTAGCACACTCCTTCTCTTTCATTTTGATAACTAAACGGTAGTCATTGCGCGTTTTCCGCTGTCAAGAATACGGATTTTTGAACATACTATGATGAAGCAATTAATGCAGTACATGCCTCTGTACGATCGTGTGCATGAAGTATTAAATAAAATAAAAAAAGACCGTGCGCACGAACGAACGAACTTACACAATTCCTCAAAATACGTTCAGCAGTTTAGGCAAGAAAACGTATTAAATCGAAAAAGTTACTTGAGCATTTGTAAAAGCAGTATTGCAAATCTTTTGACTTCGCTCCCAAAGCGTAGTATAACGCGCACAGAAACTGTAATTTTCATACGGGATTAAGGCCCAATTTCACCAATTAAATTAATCGCGATTAGTTCAACTAAACTCAGTTTATGCAAATACAGCGTTCTGATTGGTTGAGACCGCTGAAAATCTACCAATCAGAATGCTGTATTTGCCTAAACTGAGTTTAGTTGAACTAATCGCGATTAGTTTCATTGATGAAATTCACCCTAAGAGTAACAAACACTATTAGGCCCACTTTCACGAAAAACTTAACTCAGAGTTAGTTGCTAGCACGAGGTTTAGTGTACCTAACTAAAAAAAACATATTATACTTATAGACAATATACCTTTTTGAATAACATGTAGACAAAGTCACGTACCAAGAAAACATAAAAAATAATCTCGTCAAAGAACTCTCACAAACCAACAAACGATTATAAGATCCAACAGCAAATTTATTTCACTCAAAACAGATTGAATGAAAACTCTGCCCCTAAGAGAACTTCTTAAGAACGTGACGAACATACAAACAGGTATTGCTTTTATCTTTAAAAGTTAAGATATCAAAGAGGATCTTAAGTTGTAAGTAGCTGACACCTACATAGGCTGGTAACTTGTGTTTTTAGGAACTAAGTATATTTTAAGCAGTGAGTGTGGAATGTTTGCAGAGGCGTGAAGATTTTAAATTAGAAGTGACTTGTCTCTTGGAAGCCATACACGCTCCGATTCCTTTCGATTTCTCACCTCAGCCACAGATAATGTAATAATAGCATATAGATCCCATACAAAGAAACCGTGCCGACGTAACTAGCGTTTTTTTTTGTCCATCAACCGCGTTCGGTTCCGTTCGACGGCGATAGATAGATGGTGTTAGCAGCGACTTGCAAGTAAAAGGGTTTACTCGGATCGTGAATATTTTTTTCTTTAAATACAGTGAAGGTTTGTTTTATAGTATTTTTTTTCATGTTTTTACAGGTTCTTTGCACCAAAATGTGTGTTACAGTGCACATTTAAACAATCGAGTGGAATGTCTCAGAAATTTAAAACCACGCCATCTATTGGCATCAATTTTAAATGATCCGTTGAAATAATCTATTTTTGTATCCGTTTCTAAAACGTGTCCTGTGGGCTGGTCCACGGCTGCGAAGCCGCGGGAAAAACCAATATTCCATAATTTTGTGCTAAGGAAAGTATATTAAACAAGAACATACAATTTTACCCAATTGTACCCCAGCTTTTATAGCTTTTAGCTCGGAATATGCGTCTTCTTGCCGTATTCTAAACATTCTATTAGTTATATACGACTCTAGAATATCTGAAAATTCTGGTAGCATGCGTCTGAGCTTGAATATTAGACCCTTATGCCAAACTTTGTCAAAAGCTTGCGCGACATCTAAAAATACGGTGGCGCAGACTGCCTTACTTTCAAGTGTTTTTTCAATGATATGGGTTATTCTATGTACCTGGTCTATTGTTGAGTGTTTTCCCCTAAAGCCAAATTGATGATTTGGAACAAGGTATTTTTCTTCTATTACTGGTTTTAACCGTTTCAATAACAGTTTTTCGAATAGCTTTGATAACATATAACTATAGATTAAATAATTATAAACTTTGTGTTATGTCTAGGTCACCAATATTTTATTTACGTATAGATACTGTAAAGGCTGCATGCCACTCAGGAATTCTCAATAGAATGCCATAATTTTGAAGTTGGTGCCGTGATAATCCCGTGCTTCGGAAAACCCGTCGTTCAAGATGCTTCTATAAGGATCTAGATCGGGTACACTTTTATGTGACACAGTGTCAAAAGCTTTTCGTTGCTGTTGTTCTTGGTATTTTTCTATCACAAGTTCCAAAGTGTGAATATGATCTATCGTAGAAAATCCTTTTCTGAATCCTGCTTGTTCAATATGTTGATTTTCTCTCTAATGAACCGCTAATTCTATAGTTGATAATTGCTGAAAAGAGTTTATAGAACATTTGATTGCCTTACGATTCGTCAAATTTGCGACATAAACGGCGATTCCGTTGATCTAGAAGTTTGATTTTTTCAAAGGTCCAAGGGATTGCGGCCCTGAGTATGAGCCAATAATTTTAACTTGATACATTTACGCATTCCTGAAAAAAGGTGTGGACCCACGGACAGACAGACAAAGAGACGGACAGACAGGCAATGAAGTGATCCTGTACGGGTTCTTTTTTTTCCTTTTGAGGAACGGAACCTTAAAAGCATCACATCTGCGGAGCAGTCTCGCTTTTAAATTTATTTGACCATATATTTTATTATTAGATGTTTCAAAGGATCATTAAAAAGTGACATCAAGTTACAATTGATTAATTTCAGACCATTTCCCACTAGACACCCAAACCAACTTAGCCCTAATAACGTGTCAATATCACAAACCAATCAATCTATCAACAAGATACCAGGCCCCTCAGAAAGTATTGCGAAAAAAAGTTTTTATATATGGGAGACTGGCCAGTTATAATGTTTTTCGAAAATATGATTATTTATAAGTAAAAATAAGTAAGTTCCAATTTCAAAATTTCCCTCCACATTTTTTGCGAGTTAATTCAAAGTATTGTGTCTCACTGAAATATGGATCTGCGCCGGGAACATTTTAGAGCTATGATTTTATACGATTTCAAGTGTCGCCTGAAACCGGATGAATCGTACGATAGACTTCAAATGGCATTCATGGATGAAGGCCCTTCCAAGGCAACCGTGTATCGTTGGTATAACGAATTCAAGCGCGGTCGACCAACTTTGGGAGATGACGAAAGAAGCGGTCGCCCTTTGACGGCTGTTACCGAAGAAAACGTGCTAGCAGTGAAAAATTTAATCCAAGACAATAGGCGAATTACATATCAGGAGATTCAACACATATTGAAGATTGGATCGGGAAGCGTTCACGAGATTCTACACAGCCATCTTCGCGTGAGGAGGATAGTATCACGCTGGGTGCCGCACAACCTCACCGATGCTCAGAAGCAGGCCCGGGTGGAATGGTGCCGTGATATGCTTAACAAATTTGAAGCAGGCTCGTCTCGGCGTGTTTACGACATCGTTACAGGTGATGAGTCCTGGATTTATCAATACGACCCAGAAACCAAGCGCCAGTCGACTGTTTGGGTGTTTCAAAATGAGCCAACGCCTACCAAAGTGAAGCGATCTAGAAGCGGGGGTAAGATTTTGATCGCTAGCTTTTTTAATTTGACTGGCCACTTGGTATCAATTCCCTTACGGGATCAAAGAAGCATTAATGCCGAATGGTATACTACCAAATGTTTGCCAGAAGTTTTCTCTGTTATAAGCAACAAGCGACCAAACACAGGGCTCCGCGGGCTACTGCTCCACCACGACAATGCACCTGCGCACACCGCACTCAAAACGAGGGACTTCCTGGACAGCACGCCAGTCAAACTCCTGGGTCACCCTCCTTACAGCCCTGATCTAGCACCGTGTGACTTCTTTTTATTCCCAAAAATAAAAAATCAGCTCAAAGGGATACAATTTTCGTCGCCGGAAGATGCGCTGGCTGCGTTCGAGCAGGCTGTAAACGAGGTGTCTGCGGCGGACTGGAAAAAGTGTTTTGAAAACTGGTTTAGGCGCATGAATCTTTGTATAGAGGCTGGTGGAAAGTACTTTGAAAAGATTTAATAAAAATATATGTACGTATAGAACATTTTTTTTTAGTTTCGCAAAACTTTCTGAGTGTCCCACGTATATTAGCTTTCGCTAAAGGTTACACAATAAATACTAGTAGTTATTTGTCGTTAGCTCGAGTGGTAAGGCGGCCATAAACTTACAGATAGTAATATGGTATCAGACAGGAATATCGTTTTATTATGGGATCGCTGGTTTATTGTCGACGGATATTGGTAATAAGTTGGTTGGTTTCTATTGAAGGACTTAGCTTGTTTACTGCAGCGGCCAGCAAAAGAGGCATTGTTGAACGAAACGTAAGTCTGTCAACGAACAACAATAATTTATCCCGCATTAAAAAGTTCATTCAAGCACAGCTTTATAGACTAGGGTCTTTAAAAATTAAAAAAGTGAAAAAAAAGAAAAGAATAGTATAAAAATGAAAGGAAAAATAATTTACGGGCGATCCGAGGTCGGGAAGGGGAAGGGAGTGAGTTTTTAAGGGTGAAAACGGTTTATCTCGATTTCCGGCAAAACTACAAGTCCAAGAAATTGATATCGTTTTTTATTTTGTACGTACACCGTCAAACTGTGGAGTAATCGCAAGACTACGTGTGTATGGAAGAATAACTGACTAGGGCAACCTAAACTGTGAAAATCGACCCGTGCAGCCGTTATTTACTAGGTACGAGCTACTCCAGTTGAAATTAAGCAATACCACAAAATAACACCTCCTTTACAAAATCGTTCAAAATCACAAACCATTACCCCACAAACGAACACTTATACAAACCCTTGTATCCAGAGGACGTCATAAAACGTTAGTACATTTGTACTTGCAGCGAGGGTAACGTTACTGGACATCAGACATCTGACGCTGTGCTGATGGACAGGACTATGTAAGAGGGAACTTATTTTTGTTTTCGAATGCCTCCACTGATAGAACTACACTATCGTTGAGTGGTATCGGTAAATAGGCATATTTTTACAAATAACACGATTTCTGAGATATAAGCCACTAGAGCGCAGCTGATTGATTTGAATAATGAAAAAATCCCCAGTTTTAACTAAGCAATATCTTAAAACACTACACCACCTCCGTAACAATATCGTTGAAAATTGCTCGTATTACTCTAATCTACCCTACAAATGGAATTTAAAACAACAACTACTACAACACCGGTAAAAGGTAACGGTACCGGACGTGTCATCTTCTTCTTTTCATGTGAGGTTGTGGCCACCTCTGGTGTCAGAGTTAATTAAGCCGCCTCTGAGAACCCCACATGCCTCTGACTTGGCTAACTATAGAAAGTCAAGATCGCTTCATAAAACGTTACTATATCTGTACTTGCAGCGAGAGTAACGTTACTAAGCAGACATCTGACACTTTGCGCTTGGACCAGGCTGTGAAAGACCTGTCGCTGCCGGCTGTAGTCGAGTCTATGGCCGGCAGCGAGGAGTCCTGGGACGCGGTGGTATCCTTCTGCGAAACAGTCATCTCGCAGAAGGAGGCTGCGGAGAGGGAGAGGGAGATTTCATCCGCTAACCCGATTCGCAGCAGACGCGCCGGGCGTCGGCGGAGGGCGGACAACGCCCTCTTCCAGCCCCCCTAAATGGGTCCAGCGTCGCCCCCCAAATATCAGGACCCGAGGTGGCGGCGCGTAGTGTTCCACGCGCTCCCCTCTTAGACGTCGCGGAGGGAGTCCAACACCTCACTCTCCCCCCAACCCAAGGTCGTGGCCTGCAGTGGCGGGCCGGCACTAGCCGGGGGTTGCGGAAGGATCGTTGTTCCCGCGATCCCCGGCTTAGGTGTGAGACGGAACACCGGGGTGGTTTTTAGTCAGTAAGAGTCTGACAGACCCCTCCGTTCCCCCCAGGGCGGAGGACATCCAATGAGGATTTTCCACCCCGGAACAAAAAAAAAAGCCTGTGATAGAGGGAACTCATTGACATATATATTACTTGCGTAAGGATCAGGCCAACCGCACGACTAAATGGCACCAGCGCGCTGGCCCTAAATTGCATTTTAGGGCCAACGCGACAGTGGTCCGTGTGCGAGTATTTGCTTGTCATAATAATGCCTAGTTTTGTTGTAAAAACCTGAAAAATTACGATATAAAGGTTAAAAAGAAACATGGGATATCGTATCATCGGTAAGTAACCTTACATCACTTTTGTTATAAGTTGCTTGTATTAAGAAGGTTTCTATAAAATGTTCAGATGTGCGTATACTTCCTTTCGAAATCATTGCGGGAACTACTTTATAGGTATATTTCTGAGGATTCTAGCAATGTGAAGTCTCGATGCAAAGTGTTTGGAGAAATTCAACGCTTTTCTGATGGTCGTCACATTTTTAGTTTTTGTTGTGCGCTTGGGTACTGTCCTCCTTTGCGAATCTCCCTATGACACTGAGGTTTGCTGTAAGAGAACCTGATTATGAATTAAACTCGCCTTTGTCACCTCACATAAGATTGTATCTGTATGTTTTTGTGTGTGCAGTAAAGCTAATAGTAATATTAATAGTATCTAGTAGTTCAGGGGCCTACTATGACCTCTTAAAACCCTCATGATTCCGGTGTGAGAGCGAGACAGAGCTATACAGAACAAATAGCAATACCCCTTTTTAAAACGGAAGCATGAAGGCGTTGACACTTTCTAATACGATCCCAACATTTGCAGTAGTCGCGAACGGCGTGGCGGACTCTTCAGGTGACCAGAGGGCTGCCCTTTTTTTCGGCCAGAGAATCAGCATTGCCATCCAACGTGGCAATGCTGCCAGCGTTCTGGGCACGTTTCCCTTTGACATCGATGTGGACGAATTTTTTGATGCGCAATGAGCCCTTTTCCCTGTCTCCTTTGTATTTGTATATAGGTTTGTCTTTTTTAGAATATTCAATTGTATAAAATATTCAATTGTATAAATGTTAATATATTTGTTACATTAATAAAAAAAAAAATACCTATAAGTTACAAGTTTTATTTGGCGCTGTTCCAAGCTAGTCTTTATCAACACTGGAAGCCAATAAGTTTGTTGTCAAATTCAGAATGCTAGCAACATTAGATCTTAATGCCAACAGTTTCCAAACAGTTCTGGTTTCTAATAGGTCATTAAAGTAATAGAAAAGCCAAATAACTGGCATTTCTCAGTATCAGACTTCGGGCTGCTATTTCAGTTACTGGGTTTTCTTTTGTACCCGGTTGGTGGCAATTGGCAATAGGTTTACCCCTATTACTATTAATAGGTCTGAAGTAATATTCTTACAGACTGAATTTGCATTTTTGAATAGGCCACTGCGGTCAATCTCAGAGGAGACAAGTCATCAGCATTAGGAAGAAATTGCCCTACTTCTTTTTTTTGTATTTGCTCTCAAGAAGTTTCATTACTAGGAGAAATTTATTTGTTTATTAAAACTTCATGCAACATAAAGGTGCATTAAGGTAAGGCGGAATTAAAGCTTAAGGCATTATCTACTAGTCAACCAAGGGTGGTGTTGATTAAATATATCAGGTGCTTATAATTAATTGAAGATTTTCATCGAAATCATCATCCGAATCCGAAGTAAAGATTATGTACGTCTACACGTTGCAAAGGTTCGATGTATACTGTTCACTTGTTCAGAAATAGCGCCAGAGAGCGCCATGAATCGCCAGCTTAATGTACAGGTGATGGCAGGTGCACACTCACCGCCGCGCCACGCCAGTATGCGCCACGACCACGACACGGACACGACACAGTGAAGAAATTCTTTGTTTTGAGAGCAAAAAAGAAACATCCTTCTTAACTACTTGTTAGTGTGATAATACCTAAACTACTAACTAAAAGTAAAGCCTAAGACAATACTTCTATAGTACTAGTACTAACAAAAGTTATTTTTGCAGGATGTTTAACATTATAAAATCTATTATATTGAACAGACCTATTGTATTATATCAATGTTTAAATTAAAATTCGGATTAAACATTTAGTATGTTATACATTCTGAATAGTTTTGTAATCAATGTGGTTTAGGGTTAGGTGTAAAGGATGTTTCTATTTACCTATATAACTACACTTTTGGTGGGACCATTCACAAAACTAACTCGGGTTTAGTTTGTTTTTAACTCGAAAATTATTAAAAGTAATAAGTAGGTAAATAAAAAGACGAATTCAAATGATTAAATGCATAAAAAAGATTCAGAAATGAAGAAATGTGCAAGAGCAAGAGAGTAAGTAAGAGTAAGCGACATAACTTGAAGAATTGCCAAACAAGTGATTTTATCGAAAGGTTCTGGAGTGGCGACTGCGTACTCGAACACGCAGCGTTAGAAGGCCTTGCACAAGTTGGACTGATGACCTCGTGAGAGCCGCGTGAGTCCGCTAGATACGAGAAGCACATGACCTGCGCCGATGTGACGACGCTTGTGAAGAGGCTATGTCTAGCAATGGCAGTCTCTCGACTTAAATAATGAGATACCTATGAGGGGACATTATAGGCCTGTCAAAAAGTATCAAGTGCTTTACGCACTATTCAACAGTAAGTGACCAGAGGGTGTACTGTGACACACACACTATGTACAGTCTGAAAAGCAATATCTGTTCACAACGACGGAATCATAATACCAATGGCACCTGAACGCATAACTGCCGTTCTTAAAACGTATGGCACCTTTGCAACCGCGGTTACTCCAGGTTAGTCATATTTATTAATATTACTTCTTACTTATTACTTTGTGACGCTTCATTCAAGAGATAAAATAAAAGATAAGAAAAGATTCCTCAATTCATTAATAAAATATCTGCAAAGATAAATTCAACGACCTTGCAATGCGATTACTTATCTATGGATTTATGTACATTTATTGAGTCATTTATAATTAGTGTTTTATTGCTACTGTCGATGGTGATAAAGCCAGGAGGCTCGTCTAACATTTAGGAGACTCTTGTCAAGCAGGTGGACCAAGGACGTGATAAAAAGCTACTGGTACTCCTGAACACGGCTGTAGAAAATTTAGAGAAGGTTATCTTACCTCGATCTAGCCACCTACTACTGGATGAAGGATTATAGATCTCTCCCAAGCATTTTTTTTTTGGGTTTTTAAATCATCGAATGACTTCTCCCGCTCTGGGTGAAGCGGGAGGGCGTGTCAGACTTTTACTGACTAAAACCCACCCGTGCTCCTTCAGTTGCTTGCGCCAGGGCCGCGATAACTCTCTTTCAAATTTATCCGCGACCCAGACAGGCATCGGCCCTAGTGGACCCCGACCGTTTTGCTGATATCTCTTTAAGGCGCGCGTGGAACACTACACGCCGTCGGGCCTGCGCCTACGGTGGCCGGGAATCGACTTGCGATGCCCGACACCCAAGGTGTCTTCTGCAGTGGCTTTAAGGGGCGTGAGGGCGTCACCGTTGCGTTTCCCTCACGCGATCCACCTCCTCCTTCGCGAGCATTACTGCTTCGCAGAAGGAAGGCCTCTCCCAAGCTGCGCTACAACACCCGATTTGTGACCCGGTTCTCCACCTTCAGTATCTAGTCGGTCCCAGCCACCATATAAAGTTGGCGCAGAGGTTGAGCGATTGACTGCTGTGCTGCGTGTCGCTGGTTCATTTCCCGCACTAAACAAATATTTGTATGACCTACAGTCAGTAGTTCAGATTCTGGATGTTTGTGAGTTCATATTTTTGTAAACGCACCCACGATACAGGAGAAATTTCTAGTGTGGGGCAACTGCAAATTGCATTCCGTAAGGCAAAATGTATAGGGACTTCATAAAAACAAACGATAAAAAACCGGCCAAGTGCGAGTCGGACTCGCGCACGAAGGGTTCTTGGTAAATTGCGGTTTACGATTTATGACGTATTAAAAAAAAAACTACTTACTAGATCTCGTTCAAACCAATTTTCGCTGGTAGTTTACATGGTAATGTACCTACATCATATATTTTTTTAAGTTTTATCATTCTCTTATTTTAGAAGTTACAGGGGGGGACACACATTTTACCACTTTGGAAGAGTCTCTCGCGCAAACTATTCAGTTTAGAAAAAATTATATTAGAAACCTCAATATCATTTTTGAAGACCTATCCATAGATACCCCACACGTATGGGTTTGATGAGAAAAAATATTTTTAGTTTTAGTTTCAAGTATGGGAACCCCCAAAATTTATTGTTTTATTTTTATTTTTGTGTGAAAATCTTAATGCGGTTCACAGAATACATCTACTTACCAAGTTTCAACAGCATAGTTCTTATAGTTTCCGAATAAAGTGGCTGTGACATACGGACGGACAGACAGACAGACAGACAGACAGATAGACAGACATGACGAATCTATAAGGGTTCCGTTTTTTGCCATTTGGCTACGGAACCCTAAAAAACGATAAAGAAATAAACGATTTCATTTCATTTCAAAACAAAACTGCTGAGGATCGCTACCACATATGAAAGAAAAAAAGAATAAGATTTTTTTTTGCGCCACGCATGATGCATACATGCCATTAAAAAATATATTATTTAAATAAAATTAAGTACTTTAAGGAAAAGTATGTGTCACATCCGCACAGAGGCCACATCGCTCACGATAACGCTGCGTTTGAGACAGAGCCACAGCGCTGGTTTTACCAGCATTAGGCGGACGCCTTAAGACGAGTTTTGCTTTGTGGACCGCTCAGTATAATGCTGCCTCCAACAGACTTCTTAAAATATCCCGTAGATACTTATTGAACTGATTTTGAAATGATTTTGTTTGGCATTCGATGTAATTATGTCAAACACAATATTTCTGGCATTTCAGATTAGTTGATATTCTCTACAATGTTCGCGGTATAGTTAGTGTTTTGCGTTTAATTTCAAGCTTTTCAAACAAATATCTATTTTTATATTTGTGAAGTTTTTGACTATGAATTGTGACTTCAGATTTACGTGGTAATCTTTAGATAAGTAAGTAGTCTAGAAAAACCGCTTGGATAGATTTGTTAGAGTCTAGTAGTTTCTCTTAATATTATATTCGTTACAATGAAAAACCAAATAAAGTTTATTAGTTACAATTAGCTTTAACTCGTGTTAGAAAACTTCTCGGGTGCAGACATAAAATAGGAATGTATTTCTAAATGTTGAAACGGTTTTCTGAAATGGTACCTACATAGATTATGTTTATAAAGTCAAAGTCAAATGTGTTTATTTCAATTAGGCCATTATGCGGCACTTTTGAACGTTAAAATTTTCAATTTAATAAAAATTGTTTCTGCCGTGCATTCGGAGATGTAGCTTGTTATGGAGAAGAACGCACAAGAAACTCCATAATTACTCTTTTAAAAAAAGTTTTATAATACAATATTTATATAAGTACAAACATTAATAAATTCATATACGTGAGGACGATGTACCCAGCACTACATATAGGTATGAGAGAATTACAAGCACTAACAGGTAAATTCCTTTACTTGATAAATAGGAATATGGTTCTCACGTACTTACAAATATTGCAAACATAGGTACATTACCTAATTAAACAACAACAGAACAGTGTGCGAGTCAATTTTTTAAACAAAAAGAGAAGAACAAATAAAAATTAAGTGTTACTATAATTATGAATTAACCATTTTGATTTTGTCCACACCAAAGATAGGCCTATGGAGCAGGACCAGCATGTTTCCAAGCATTCGTATCTTGAATATAATCATCTAATTTGTAATATGCTTGTTTACAAAGTGTGCTTTTAACTATTGTTTCAAATTTTCTTTCATTTAACTTTAATATCTCACAAGGTATTTTGTTATAGAATTTAACACAGTACCCCATGAAAGATGTGTGTACTTTAGCTAATCTATATGATGGTTGATCTAACTTATCTTTATTTCTGGTATTATAATTGTGTCTATCAATAACTTTACTAAAGAGATTTAAATTTTTCCTTACATACATAATATTTTCATAAATGAATTGGCAAGAAACTGTCATAATATTAATCTTTTTAAATAGCTCCCTAAGAGATTCTCGGTGACTTAACTTATATATGGCTCTGACAGCTCTCTTTTGCAATATAAATATTGATTCAATGTCAGCCGCCCGACCCCACAGTAAAATACCGTATGACATAATGCTGTGAAAAATATTTTGAGCCATGAATCTCCTGAGAGAGGAGGTCCGCGTCCGAACATTAAAAGGCTGATGATGATGAGAATATAATATATTTCACTTATTTTCAAATGTCATCAGCTTATATAGTCGATACAAAATGTGGACCACAATTTCAAGATAACTATCAAGGGGCCATTATAAATAAAAATGAAGGATACTGGCATTCTTAAGGCAATAATATGAAGGATTGATGTAACCATCCAACAATGGACGCCGAATCGCCAGCTTCTCAGTATTTTATCGGTAACTGCGGGGAGTGTGCGATGGAATTGCATGATCTAATTCCGCCTAGCCCGTTCCATCATCAGACTACAAGATGTACGGCGATGCGTCATCCGTACATGGTGAACATACAACCCATACGCACTAAACGTTTTGGAAATACTTTCATTGTGCATGCAGCTGAGTAGCATTTCCTGCAGGAGTCTATGTTTTCCGATAGCTACAACCTAGGGGTCTTTAAGTCAAGAGTGAATAGGTTACTTCTAGGCAAGCGTGCTTCACCGTCGACCATATCATCGCTCGTGGTGTTCAAACGCGAATATATCAATAATAAAAACATCATAGTGTAGTTGACACAAGGGACATTGACAAATTGCAGACTTTGGACTCCTAT
The DNA here is from genome assembly GCA_949775005.1 of Orthosia gothica. Taxonomy (NCBI): domain Eukaryota; kingdom Metazoa; phylum Arthropoda; class Insecta; order Lepidoptera; family Noctuidae; genus Orthosia; species Orthosia gothica. Next base: position 9,933,074 of record OX459040.1, on the reverse strand, counting down.
TTGTATGTTCGTTCAGCCGGAAATGATATTGTCTGAAGCACAATATCAAACGCAAATAGTAAATAAGATTCTTTGTGCCCTCTCAGATTGTCTCGGCCAGACAGCAAGACAAACTGAATGGTCGCCATGATATCCTCGCTTAATATTACAAACGAGTGAATGTATACTTGAACGCAACGCTCTAAGATGTTGTTCACCTATTTGTGCTAACAATCATGTGGGGTTTGCTACGGAAATAGTCTTTTGTGTAAAGGCCTTGAGGGAGAAAATACATTAATGCTAGGGATATTTTATTTCTTTAGAAGACTGACAAAAGTGTTTTTATCATTTATGTATATGATAAAAAAAACAAGGCTCCTAGTACGCTGCCTTGGGGGACACCGTACATAGGGTACGTTCGTTTGTTCAAAATGTTTCTTCTCTGTTTGTCGTGTACTGTTTTATATTGGTTAGGGAAAGTCACATTTTAAACAAAAAAAAAACGAAATTTAAAATCGATTCAGCCGTTTATCCGGAGCTATGGTGCCACAGACAGATACACAAGTACACACGTCGAACTTATAACACCCCTCTTTTTCCGTCGGGGTTTAAAAAAGATTTTTACTGTACCTAGTACGAGAAAAGCCACAAATCGAAACTTCTGAGTTGGTCCCTGAGACTTTTTTATCCTTATTAGAAACAGAATAGATTGATTGATTGCGATTGTTGGCATTGAAAAAGTTTTGTGCAAATGTTGTATTTTCATGTGGGCGTACCTACATGTTGCTCAAAATCTGTGAACGCAGTTGCCTTAGCAATTACACAAAAAGTTAAGGAGTGTCGTCTGAAAAGTACATTGCAGCACGTCGCTGCACTTCAGGACCGACCGAACGTATGCCAGAAATTACCAGTAAGGCCTCAGTACTAACCGTCCTATACGCTTTGCATAAGAATATCAAAGCTAAACGCGGACTCTGAAGTAATTTACGTCGTACCGCCCCTATAGTGACCCTATCAGCCCAAACAGGTGCCCCGTAGCAGACTCAACCCAAGTAAGTAGCCACATACTAGTCTTTAAAGTTAAAAAAGACTACGTAAATTTAGATATTTTTGCTTAGGCATACAAGTTCTTTTTTGATTTTCACCGACTATTTTAATTTGATCTAAAATGCAAAATTCCTCTCTAACGTCAGAACAAGATAGCATACGGACTGATTCCCTTTTTTTACCCGACTGGGTTATGTGTTTCGCGCGTATCTTGTATGTATGTTTATATGTATGTAATATTATTTATTACCTCATATCTTTTAAACCAATTGACCGAATTATATAATTAAGACATCGATAGATAAGTCTTGACCGCCCAAGTGTTCTTAGATAGGTGAAGTTCTAAAAAAACAAACATGGCGAATTTTGGGCGCCATATTGTGCGGGGCCCAATTTTTTTTTAAGCAGGTGGCGTTCTGTAGTTTCTGCCTACCCCCATGGGAAAAAGGCGTGAGTTTATGTATGTATGTATGTATGTGTAAATACTGAATACGGCAACGCAAAGGTTTGACGGAAATCCACATCGCGTCATTCATCTCGCATGTGATTGGTCGATTTGATAGCGGTCAAACCCTTCGCCTTGCCGAATTCACTTGCGCAATTCGACTGCAGATTATATATATTTCTATAGCAGCCCCAAGTTTTCATTTTAAGTAATAGATTGGACACCATGCGTTATTAAAAGCCCCAGAAATATCTAGAAAAATCTCAATTACTTACTTATGTTCAGATGTATTAACAATATATGTGCCGAACAGTTAAGGCCGCGCCTACGGTAGATTTCCCATAGTGAAACCGAATTGAATGTTGTGAAATTTTGGTCCGTCCGGTAGCAAACGTGGAACGAAAAGGCGCTCCAGGAGTTTTCCCTAAGATGGAAGTAATGTTATGTGCCGGTCGACTTTGGATCGTCCGGAGGTTTGTCGCCACTTTTCGGGATGATTTTTATACATCCGCGTCGCCTTATACGAGGAAATCACACCCTCCGCAATACAACGGTTGAACATGGTTAAAATCGCATTACCGGCTGTTTTACACGTGTTTTACTTCTATAGGTAATCATCCGATTAGATATTATTTTCCTTCAAGCTGCGAATATGTACAATCTGCACATCATATCTTATCGGATTGTATTCTTTTGCAGAATTAATGCAATATTATGTTGGATAATGGACAGGCTGCACCCGGAGTTATTACCGTGCGTTCAAGCGTTTGTGCCTTATCTATTATTGGAAACAAATATAAAAGCTCACAATGTTTGGATCCATTATTATTAATGTTAATTTATATCTTTGGTGCTAGGCAACTGGGCTTTTCCCCGTTGTTAACAACCCTTTGTACCTATTCGCCTTGTTTGTTCTGTCTCCTGCTTGATATGGAGGGCAGTGGAAATTATGTTTTTGTTTTCCTGCTCCTCCTTTATTATTTTCTGATTGATTTCTTTGTGGGATCCAAGACAGGTAAATTCATTCTCCGGGACTTCGACGAGCTTCATAGACTCGGCGCTTTTCTGGTGGTCGCCAATGACGATTCTGGTTTTCAGGAGTTGCAGTGGTTTGGGAATAGTGTGGCGGGATTGTCCCATAAAAAAAAGTCCATCCATCTTTTATTTGGCCGTCCGGTCTTTTAGTACCTAACATTCGTTTCATCCCTCCTCATCACATGACCATACCATACCTGGTATCGACGCCCCAGCTTAAAAATTCACACTGTAAAACATTCCCGTCTCAGGCAAGCAAGATTAAAAAAAACTCAACAACTTAGCTGCAATTACTTTTAAAATTATCTACCTAAAGGTGTGTCAATGGTCTCAATTTTTAACACGCTTTTATTAGCTTGGTATGTTATGTATGTATCTATGTAACGGAATCTTTGAACGTGATTTTCACCTCCTTCAAAACGTCGGATTGATTTGAAATTTTGCACACTTATCAAGGACCGATGACAATGCAATAATTTAAATAGTTTTTCCCATTATCCTTACCAGGATCTTCAGGATTAACGACGTTTTAGTTCAATTTACTATTTAATCGTGTTTTTTTAGTTTTTAGAACTACAATTTATTTCTGATATTTATTCATTGAGACTAGAACAAGTTCTGAAATATCTTCTTCTTTTTTAGTCGTGGTACACTTAAATTATACCGTTTCGGCGCAGTAGGTGGCCGAGTCTATTGCATCCTCGGTGTCATCGTTCAGCTCGTTTAGGCTGCAGGTAAACGGACACCTGGAGCACTCCAGCAAATGGGTCATAGTCTGAACAGGAGCACCACACTCGCTCTGGGTGTTTGATGGATTAATAATGCGAAATTTTATTTCTTCCTGAATCGTGTAGGAAGTACCTACCTATAAACATATATTTTTATATATTCTTTGCTCTAATGCGGACTCGGCAAAAGTCTGGGTCATTAAACATCACTAGCACTACACATCTGCTATACACTCTTAGATATATATAGTCACTGAGATGTCGCCTGTGCATGCAACGGTGGTTAGAAGCCGGAAGGCGCGCCGGGTAAGCCATCACAGGATCATTTCCGCAGCCTTTTTCGTTTTACTTCAGGGACATAGATGTAGGAACTATGGAAGAGCTTTTTAACTAGGTCTGACGTTTTTATTTCAACATTTACATTTATAGAGTTTCTTGTGCATTCTTCTCCATAACAAGCTACTTTCCGAATGCACGGTAGAATCAACTTTTATTCCATGTTAATTTAAATTGTGATATTCAAAAGTGCCGCTTGGTGGCCCAGTTGAAATAAATATCTTTTGTCTTGTCTTTAACCTTTTTTACCTACGAAACGAGGTTCATTGCAGTGGTTTAGGCACTGATAAGAAAACGACATACAGAATCGACCAATCTCATAGACGGACAATCCACAACGCGTCTTTCATGTCGCAAGTGATTGGTCGATTGGATCAAAATATAATATAAAATATAAAAAAAATAAGGATCAAATCCATAGATATAATTTAATATTTCTATGATCAAATCCTTCGCCTTGCCGAATTCACTTACGCAATTAGGCTGCTGGATCCACGTTTGGGGCACTCAAGGGGGTTTATTTGTGGCGTATCGAACATTTCTTTCCAGAAACTGGGGTCTACTCATAGTTGAAAAAAGCTATCAAATATTAAAAATAAAAAAACAAGCGTTTCACCAAAAAAAAAAGCATTGTCACGTGAGACAAAGGTGTGTGCGAAATTTTTTTTCAATCCAACACCGAAAAGTGAGTCAAATTTAACTCGCAAGATTTCTTGATTTTTGAAACTAAATTCATGCTTGTAATAAATTATCCTTATTTTCCTAGCACATCTAGTTATACCACAGATTGGAACATCTCATCATATCTTGGTCTGTGCTCATTACGTAGGCACAGAGATTTCATTGTGCGGGGAAATTGTAAGGTTTTGCACCACCAAGATTATATTTTACGAAAGAAATCGTAGAAATATGCATTCAGGTTAATTAAATGTGATTTTTCGCTCTTGCTAGGAAGCGTCAGAGATATTTTTGGCTGATTAAAGCTTTTAAATAATATTGGTTCATTGTGTCTTTTTATCTGACTACGGCGAAGCCAAAAGAAAGGGTTATGATTTTAGCAGAATAAGTATGTATGTATGTATGTTTGTATTTACGCATGGCTTCCGTAGTGCCTAAACTATTCATCCGATTTTGATGTAAAAGGCGTCAATCGTTTTGTTATTATGTACACTGCTTCAATCAATGTAATGACTTAAACGAATATAATATGAATATGACTTATTTCCTTTGCCAGCCGTATACACATGTTTAGTCGGGATATGCTGCATTGCCACCCAAGGGAGGCAAATAAGTATGAAACTCCCAAGGGAGTAACGGATGTTCACTTAATCCAAGTTGTTTTTAACGTACTCTCTCGTGATAACGTAAACGATCTCTTATGTCAAATTGTATACAAAAAAAGAGGTTTCTCCTTACCGTCCCCAGATGGCGCTTATCCAATTTCAATAAAAATTGACGTTTATGTTTACGCGATTTTGAGCGTGAGTAAAAACTCGCACAGGTAACAAAGGCAAAAAAAAATACCGTGGTCGGGTTACCGTTTTTAATAAACTTTTTGCTTGTTCTTTGTGTCGCTGGCACGACAATCAACCAAATTTATTTGCTGTTTCATCAAGGTAGAACCATTTTGCGAGGTTAAAAATTAAAGTATGTCTTCGTGGATATGAACAACTTCTGAGACCACACCTGAAATAAAAATAATCATCCTTTTATAGTTTTAGGCACCTAATCTATCTGGAGGCACCCTCCACCTTTGGTTTGGATTATACCAGATAAACAAAAACCTCGGGATGTGATGTCAATAGTATATTTATTAAACATATAAAGTTTCAATTGCATAGCTTTTACACTTTAGATTTTATTGATATAAGTAAGATATCATCATCATATTTTGACCAAGGTGTAGAGTTTGTGAAGTTAGGACTTGTAAAGTTAGGGCGTGTAGTTAGAAGCTTGGCTCTACATGAGATCTGAAAATTTTTTGACAGTGCGAGCCAAATGGTCTCGTCTTGGCAACATTTCACATGATCATTATTTTGGTGGGATTCTGTTTACAATAAACGTCAACAAAGATTTTAATAACAGAAATAAGGTCGAAAACATAGTGTTGTCTGTCTACGACTCTGTCCTAGTGACGAGGGTTCCGCACATAAATCCTTCTGGTTAATAATTTAGTTGAAACTCGATTAGTAACAGTATTCATGACAGTGGGCTCGTTGGGTAAATAATTACTAGAGTCTAGATCTAGATTGTTAATTTGTTTGTCGCGAAATTATTGCGCCTGGGTAATAACTTAAAGTAAAGACCTAGCAACCTATTCTGTCAGCTATCGAACCTAATCTATTAAGTTTGAAGTTGCGGGAACAGTATATCTTACTAGTGTCAATATTTTTGAGAATTTGGTTGTTTCCGAGAAACGTTTTAGAAAAAAACTTATCTCACATACATTGAGCTGTAAAAAAAAATATAGGTACCTACCTACATATTTCTAGCACAGTAGGTACTTTACTAGTAGTTTTCAAATAGCCTTATCTGATTGTGATATCAACGGCCGCTAGTACTGTAATTAAAAGTTTGGATTTTGTTTTTCGCCATATACGGATACACACCACGTATGTGGGGTTTACTAATTTGACTCGGTAAAATTAAAGTTATTTGCCCCAGGTATGACCAAACCATATAAAAAACAAAATGAACGAAATAACTTTTAAGTTACTCAACTATTCACTTTTAATGGGGAAACTATGCGTCACATCCGCGCAAAACGGCCATCGCTCATCAATTGCTGGCTGGGATTCTTGTGCAAGACAGAGCTACTACAGCGCAAGTAGATTTTTTAAAGTAGGTACTTGACAGGCGTCAAAACAAGGGTCACCAGAAAGAGAGTAACCGCGGCCCTGGCTCAAGCAACTGAAGGAACACGGGTGGGTTTTAGTCAGTAAAAGTCTGACACGCTCTCCCAATTCACCCAGAGTGGGAGAAGTCATTGGATAACTACCCAAGCAAAAAACAAAAAAATATGCGTCACAAAAAGTGCCGTCTTCTTGAGCGTGTGAACTGGGATTAACTAGGTAACAGCTTTGCACCGTACGCTACTACTTATTGTAAACACACTTGTTCTATCACAAGTGTGGACATCACTTAGATTATTGGGGCAATCCCACCGCACTATTTCCAAACCACTACAACTCCTGAAAGCCAGAATCAACAGTGGCGACCACCAGAAAAGCGCCGCGGAAATGAAGCTCGACGAAGTCCCGGCGAAAGATTTTACTGTCTAGGAAATCACTTAGATGTTCTTAGACGATGTTATACTTAAATGCGGCTTTAAAACTCACTTTTCACTTGTACCCCCCACCCCCGCTGTCAAATAATTCGCTAGAGGGCAGCGACTCGCCTCGCGTTCCCAGCCACCATTCAATTTGAACCTGCATGTTCTTAGATTTTGATTGGCAGGCAACTACAAAAAAAAACCTCCTGACTGGATTTCGGGTATGGGGATTAATTTCAGCCGAAACTAACCTTTGAATCGCGAGATAGGTAGTGCATAATTAAATGTGTGCGCAAACAAAGATGCACTCTTCTTTTCCCCACTCTCGTTGTTAGGATGTTGGATCTCGATGTTGGATCGGCCTGCTCCACTCATCAAGGATTACTTCATCCCACCGATCCGATCTAGATCCCAAAAGAAGCATCTTGCAGGACGTGTTTTCCGAAGCACGGGCTTATCACGGCACCAACTTCAAACTTATGGCATACTATTAAGAATTCCTGAGCGGCATGCAGCCGTCACAGTATGTATAAATCAAATAAAATTCGTCTATACACAGTTACTTGTTGTTATATGGTAGTATGTATAAGCGTGGTAATTTTTTTTTTAAACTAACAATGACATTGACAGTTAAGCGTCGGGTCCCAAACTAGGCACAGCCTGTACAGTGCGTTCACTGTTATTTGTCCCCTGACAGCAACGAAACAGCGACCTTATGGGAATATGAATAAGGATCACTGTGATTAAAAAAACTTTTTTGCAAAAAAACACTACCGACTTCCAAATAAAAAACTACAAAGTGAAAAATAAGGGTGCGCCAAAGTTCACCTAAATTTTCAACTCCGATAATTGGAAATCCGAAAATGTTCTTCCTAACATTTTTCATCCTAACAATCACAATTCCTAACTACTCTGTCTCTAATGTTCATAATTCAGAAGCATTCAACTTCATAATGTCAATAGCAATAAACATTTATTATACTTTTATTTGTTTTCCTATATTTTCTCAACATAACTATCTTTTACACTATTATTCAAAGTCATATCTTTTTTTGTTTAGATTTCTTTTTATTCATAATAATCAGTATTATATACATTAATTTTGCGTAACTTTATTTTCACATAACATGTATAACATATAAGAATAACAGGTACCATGGTACAAGTAGTCAAATAAATACATGTTTTCATATACACATTTCAATTAAATTAGTTTAATATTAGCGGCTATAGCTTTCAAATAATCACTTTTATTGGTGTATTTTGCTTTAAAATTAAATATATATTTAATTCAATCATATTTGCCGTTGATTTGGAAGTTCATTTTATTTTTGTAGGTAGTACTCATAAATAGAAAGCTTTATAAAAAATTTCAAGACTCGGCAATGTTATGTTTTTTTGTATGTTTTTCGTGAGGTAAAAAAATGAGAATTAGTCCAAGAGCGAGCGAAGCGAGCTCGGGAACTTAGGGCACCCCGACACGGATAGGTTAGGTTCGAAGGAGATGACGAAAGCTGAAGTGAGCGAGCAAAGCGAGCGAACGCAGCTCCCGTCATCTCCTTCATGTTAGGTTACTTTAGACCCTGCAGACAGAAATAGGAGCGCCGCGCAGCGGGGCTCCATCGACTTAGTTGCTTAAATCTTCCATAACCATGGGGTTCCGTGGGGTTGGGATGGTACAGTGAGGTAGCCCCTCTACCCTCCTTTCCCTTTCCCCAGTTCGCGCCCCTTAAATCGATGGAAATTCATGGATTTTTTTATTCTAACCTGAAAACTTTAACCATGGATATCTCCATAACTATAGGGCTCCGAGTGGTTGGTGTGGTACTGAGGGGTAACCAAACCTCTCCCCATCCACCCTCTACCCTATCCGCGCCAAAAATCAACGGCATATAATCGAAATTTTAACCTTACACTTATACTTTTTGTTGCTTCTTAATTCACACGCCCAATATTGTTTATCCACTGTTATTCGGTTTTTTTCATAAATATGTAAATCCATGTAAGTCTAATTTTAATCCTCCGCGACTGGTTTTAAATGATTTTTCTTTATATTAATAAAGCATTAACACAAACATGCACGTAATGATAATACACCGACATGAACTTAACAATAGACACAACTCAGTACGTTATGTAAAGCATACCCCAAATAATAATCATCCCTCAAATTAAAACTATACATATCATCTTCTACCCACATATATTTTTTATTACACTTGGTAAGGTGCCCTAAGTTCCCGAGCTCGCTTCGCTCGCTCTTCGACTAATTCTCATTTTTTTACCTAACGAAAAACATACAAAAAAACATAACATTGCCGAGTCTTGAAAATTTTTATAAAGCTTTCTATTTATGAGTACTACCTACAAAAATAAAATGAACTGCCAAATCAACGGCAAATATGATAGAATTAAATATATATTGAATTTTAAAGCAAAATACACCAATAAAAGTGATTATTTGAAAGCTATAGCCGCTAATATTAAACTAATTTAATTGAAATGTGTATATGAAAATATGTATTTATTTGACTACTTGTACCATGGTACCTGTTATTCTTATATGTTATACATGTTATGTGAAAATAAAGTTACGCAAAATTAATGTATATAATACTGATTATTATGAATAAAAAGAAATCTAAACAAAAAAGATATGACTTTGAATAATAGTGTAAAAGATAGTTATGTTGAGAAAATATAGGAAAACAAATAAAAGTATAATAAATGTTTATTGCTACTGACATTATGAAGTTGAATGCTTCTGAATTATGAACATTAGAGACAGAGTAGTTAGGAATTGTGATTGTTAGGATGAAAAATGTTAGGAAGAACATTTTCGGATTTCCAATTATCGGAGTTGAAAATTTAGGTGAACTTTGGCGCACCCGTTTCTTTCTGAGTATGAGTGAAAATATTATGGTAATTATGTTTAGGGATAAAAGCGTTATGATAAAAAACAGTAGGAGTTTAAATATATTTACATTAATGATATTATTAATTACAACTTTCGGAAACACGAGTGTTATGAACATCGCCGGTAGCACTACAAATAGTATGAATGAAAACTTTAGGATGAAAATTTTTAGGAAGAGTGATCATTCGGATTACAAATCGTTAGGAAGAACAATTTCGGGTAAAGAACTTTAGGTGAGCCAATATGGACCCGAAAAATAACTTTAATTTTGGAAGTCGGTGTCTTTATTTTTCCCATTTTGTTTGCGATATGGACACCGACTTCCAGAATTAAAGTTATTTTTCACTTTGTAGTTTTTTATTTGGAAGTCGGTAGTATTTTTTTGCAAGAAAGTTTTTTTTATTTTTCCCTTTTTAGTTGTACCTACCTAAAATAGGCAAGTTGTTTAGTAAGGTAGGTACCTATAACGCCAGAATTGATTACCCGAATTTGCATGAAACTTGAACATAACTCGTGAAATGAGAGATCTGTGTACCCCTTTAGTGCGTACTGGCGTGATGTTATGTTATGAAATGGTATATACAAAAAACAGATATGCGATTGCAGCAATCCCGAATGATTTGCCGTCATTTATTGAAGGGTTCTGTTGTATACCTCCGAAGTTCTTCATCAGATCTTCACCAAATTAAAATGGGACCAAATTCGAAACATACTCTTTCAAACAAAAAAAGAATTTTCAAAATCGGTCCACAATTGAAGGAGATATCGGAACAAAAAAAAAAAAAAACATACATGAAGTCGAACATAGAACCTCCTCCTTTTTGGTAAGTCGGTTAAAACTAGGGGACAAATAACCGTGAACCTGTGAACGGACTGTAGGTATCTTGGTAACACAGACAACACAAAGTTTGTAATTATTTAATCTATAGTTGCCGGCCCGGCAAGAGTCGTTAGGTGCACACAAGTCGTTTTTCAACACAGGGATTGACTGACCAATCGTGTAGCGTCCAGGTTCCGTTTGCTCTAATAAGGTGGTTGATCAGTTCGCGCTTTATTCGCGAACTTACCCCCACTATGCCAAAACCTTGCCAAGTTACATACCGGGGACTATAGCTATTAGTGAAGGCATGGTCCGCCTGAGCATCTGCTGCGGCACGAGGTCTCAGCGCTTGCAAAGAAAATTTGGTTCAAACTAATCACACTAGATGGCGCGATATGCACCGATCTGCTTTTGAATGTGTCTAAAATTAATATTTTCTGGAATTAAACATAAAATTTTTATGTTCTTGTTTAATCTACTCTCCTTAGCACAAAATTATGGAATATTTGACTCCTAATTATTTGAACGGATCATTTAAAATTGATGCCAATAGATGGCGCGGTTTTAAATTTCTGACTCATTCCACTCGATTGTTTAAATGTGCATAGTAACACATTTTGGTGCGAAGAAACTATAAAAACGTGCAAAAAAATACTATAAAACAAACCTTCACTGTATTTAAAGAAAAACATATTCACGAATCGAGAAAACCCTTCTACTTAAAAGTCGCTGCTAACACCATCTATCTATCGCCGTGGAACGGAACCGAACGCGATTGATGGACAAAAAAACGCTAGTTACGTCGTCGGCACGGTTACTTTGTATGGAATGAGGCATCTGTATGCTAGTATTATATTATCTGTGGCTGAGGTGAGAAATCGAAAGGAATCGGAGCGTGTATGGCTTACACTTCTAATTTAAAATCTTCACGCCTCCGCAAACATTCCACACTCACTGCTTAAAATATACTTAGTCCCTAAAACACAAGTTACCAGCCTATATAGGTGTCAGCTACTTACAACTTAAGATCCTCTTTGATAGCTTAACTTTTAAAGATAAAAGCAATACCTGTTTGTATGTTCGTCACGTTCTTAAGAAGTTCTCTTAGGGGCAGAGTTTTCATTCAATCTGTTTTGAGTGAAATAAATTTGCTGTTGGATCTTATAATCGTTCGTTGGTTTGTGAGAGTTCTTTGACGAGATTATTTTCTATGTTTTCTTGTTACGTGACTTTGTCTACATGTTATTCAAATAGGTATATTATCTGTAAGTATAATAAGTTATTTTTTAGTTAGGTACACTAAACCTCGTGTTAGCAACTAACTCTGAGTTAAGTTTTTCGTGAAAGTGGGCCTAATAGTGATTGTTACTTTTAATCCCGCACGAAAATCACAGCTTCTGTGCGCGTTATACGCTTTCGGAGCGAAGTCACTGGTAAATGCTAGTGTTTAAATAAAGGGTACAAAAGATTTGCAATACTGCTTTTACAAATGATCAAGTAACTATTAAGATTTAATACGTTTTCTTGCCTAAACTGCTGAACCTATTTTGATGAATTGTGTAAGTTCGTTGTTGTGCGCACGGTCGTTTTTTTATTTTATTTAATACTTTATGCACATATCTTAGAGGCATGTACGTGCATTAATTGCTTCATCATATTATGTTCAAAAATCGCAATGACTACTGTTTAGTTATCAAAATTATAGGGAAGGAGTATGCTACGTGGTGTTAAAACTGATACGCAATTATATTATGGTGCTGGTGTCTGTAATCAAAACATACAAATTAATTTTGATCCACTTCCCGAAGTTCGATTGAAATGAAACTTTGCACACTCGTTTAATTTTCGTAACTATGTATTTTTTGTATAAAACTTGTTTAAAAAAGTAGTGCACTTGTTTACATTCCCTTGGGATAATTTACGATATTAACACGGGTGAAGATGTTGCCAGTTCTTAGTTTGGAATATAGTTAAAAAGGTTCTTGATACAGTAACTCTACTTAATATGCAACGGTATTTGCTCTTCATCTGCCATTTCCAGCGAAGATATGAAAATGTTCCATTATACTTTGTAATCCCAACATTATTCAATTCTTTCATTGCATTTTTCAATATGTCAGCATAAATTACGAGACGACGATCCCATAGGAAATTACAGCGGTTACCTTGGAATAGTTGAATATTAAAGTGTTTATCTTTACTGACTGAAGTAAACTGTTCAGACAGTATTTCATTATTTTGTCTACACTACATCATCAGCTCTAAACAAAGTTATTTTCTTTCGGCGATAGTGAATATCGAAACGCCTAAATGTTTGGGACTACGTGATATTTTGGCAGCGCATGTCAATCCCATAAATGTTTTGACTTTAATCATTTTCCATGAGATAATGTCGCATTCAGTGGCGGATTTGCAGTCTTGGCCGTAGGCCGTAGGCAGTGTGGTATCAGCCGCTACATAATGAATTTACTTTTTTGCCAACTTCTATTGAAATGTATTCAGAAATTTAGTTACGTCGGGATAAAATAACACATCTCTATATTTCATATTAATTATGAGGGAGTGTATACGGCCTATACGGCCGCAAAGGTTGACGGCGTGCGCATGAATTCATGTGGTCCAATACGTGGCCGGAGCGAGTTGAAATGCGCAAGCATTCCGGTGCCGCGGCCAATGGTATCTGCAGAACACCGTGTGGTTTTAGTCAGTTACAGTCTGTCAGCCACCTTCGCCCGCCCCGTGGTGGTGGACATCCATCCATGAGGATTTCCACAAGTTAAAAAAGGGGTTGCATCTTCAGCAACCCGCCTCGAATAAGTTTGTTTGCCCTATTCATAAACATAATAGAACAAACTTTGTCGACTTATGCAGTAATAGTCGTGAACAAAAGAAAATTGCAAGAGCGAGAAAAGTGACCTAGAAAATTTAACCTAGCGTACCCGAGCTTAATAAAGCCTCAATTTAGAGATCATTTGATGTTTTTTTAAGGAGTTGTAGAAATAAAAGGTTTTTTATATATTTTTGTGTTCTTTATCTGACAGCCTAAAACCTTCCGGCGCCCATTAATTTCTTGTTATCATCAGTTTATATTTTGCCGCGATTGGCCACCCTAGGCCCGGGCCTAATGAGCCTTAGGGCACATCCGCCACTGGTCGAATTGCCTAGTGGCTCAAGAGTCTCCTTGCTCCTTGGACTTATTTTGATAGGTAGAGTAGTCCCCTAACAACTGTCAAAAGTTCGTAGAAAAAGGTATTATCCATCATATACTTAATAAATAAATAAATACTTTAAAATTTTGGAAACTCGTTTTCCTTTTGGCTGCTGTAGTATGTATCTTAATAAATATGGTAGAGCCTAAAAGGTGTACTTCTTGCATTGGAATAGATGCGGACAAATTGATGCCCTAATAAGTTCTTCGCCCTTTTATACGCCTACTTGCACATAATATAACTATTGTAAGCTAGTATAATGTTCTCTTCAAACTAAATAAATCAGGTTTGTTACAAAAAACAACATAATTCATAAAAAAAACATCAGCTTTATTTTGCTGTTATTTCAAAATCCGTGAAAAATCCGTTCGATTATTCTTCCTCCTTAATCAATAGAAGACGTATCAATGTCCGCGTCCTCAGAGAAGCCACACTTAGTCCTCCACTCGGTTTCTTCCAAGACAAAGTCTGCGGTGATTGTCCTGAAGCTCTCGATGTCACACTGATCGTCACAGCCGGACACTTGCAGGTAAGTCACTACGTCTTCGCTGGGAGTGTTGAGGTAGACAGGCTGGGGAGAGATGAAGAATGGTTAGTTATGAATTGTAGACCTGTAAGAAGACAGGGGCTAGAAGATTTAGATTGGTTGTATATCATATAATATCATAAAGAACTGAAATTGTTTGTTTGATGATAATCTCTGAAATTACTGATACGATTTCGAAAATATTACACTGACAGAAAGTTTAAATACTATTGCTAGATGTCACAGACCACTTTTAAGTTTGAACATTGCTCAGTTCCTGTAGTATAGGCCACGTTAGGAAAGCCGCGGCAATAAGGTACCTAATCCTAAATAAGATTTCCTTGTCTTGGAAAGGGCAACTGTAAATGTAGGATGAATTTATCATATCCTTTATAACTATCCAACTAAAGTTACTGGCAATATTATTCAAAAGAACGCTGCTTCGCCGTGGTCGTAAAAGATTCAAACAAAATTAGCGGACAGAGTTCCCAATCTGAGCGCCCGCGATACTTAGTCTACACCTCTGCCCCTTTTAGTATCAGAGACTTGATGTTAAGTGTCTTGTCTCAACGGCAAGAACTATACTCAACTTTTTTTTAGCGTGGAAAAATGCTCAGGCATACTTCGCTACCACGGGGAGATATGGGACTCCAACCCACTAAAACTCCACGGTGTCCTCCTGTGCAGCGTATGCCTGGAGCACGGGCACGCGTTGACACTCGTCCGTGAACCCGCCGCAATAATTATCGTGCCTTGGATATAAGTTTCAATAAACACTTACCACAACAATATATTCTCCAGTGGCCCTCACTTTTCTCAGTTCCAGGGCAAAAGCAGATGCGTACTTAGGAACTCCTTGCCTAGGAGTGACTTGAGTGACAACTTCGAAGGTAAATACGTTTATATCGTGGGCAGAGTAAATCTGAACTCGAGCGACATCGTCTCCTGCGATAACCTGGTCTGCTACGGTGAAGAACTCGTTTAGAAGAACACCTGGAAAGAAATATCTGATCAGGGTACGCATTTTGCAAAGAGTTTCCTCATGATATTTTGTTTGTGATGATTTTAATCAGCAAATCGGTGATTGAAGGCTGATTCGAAATAAAAAGATAAGTTTTTTTGACTTAGGCAAAAATAGGAATATTTCCAAAGGTATATAGTATGTATTTATGAGTATCTATCTATACCAATATTACAAAGAGGAAAGATTTTTTTGTTTGTGTGTTTGTTTGTACCGAGTAGGCTCCGAAACTACTGGACCGATTTAAAAAAATCTTTCACCTATGGAAAGCTACATTATTCCCGAGTAACATAGGCTATAATTTTGACGGGAGCGCAGCCGCGGAGGTCAGCTAGTACTTAATATTTTAAGCTGAAGAGTTTGTTTGTTTGAACGCGCTTATCTCAGGAACAACTGGTTGGAATTGAAAAATTATTTTTGTGTTGGATAGTCCATTTATCGAGAAATGTTATGGGCTATATAACCTCACGCTACGACCAAGAGGAGCGGAGCATAAAAGAAAAATGTTGCAAAAACGGGCAAAAATATTCCTTTTTGAGAGCTTCCGTTCCGCAACAATCATGTATGTAGGGTAGGTAGGGTAGGGTACGTAAGTTAGATGAGTAGGAAGGTAGCAAGTTGACGGGAGAAAAACCGCGTGGGACAGCTAGTCTTGTAATGATTCAGGTAGCTCTTAACTGGCACCTAGGGTCCATAGTAAAATGTTGAAATCCTCCTTGTGCGAGAGGAGAACTGAGTTTGGTACATATATCGGCTATTCGGTATTTATATTTCCTTCTCTTGCCCGAAGAGCTTAGGTTTCAATTTCCTCATTCGGCCCCTGGGGCCGTCCTACGTCGTGTCAACGCCATCATGATTCCGTTGTGTAAAAGGGATGGTGCTGTTTATTTTGTATAGCTCCGTCTCTCTCTCACAGTAGATTTTGTTAATTTAGTCAGCAGCGATTTTGTTTCTAAATGTACTCTCTCCTCACTAATTTACTACTCTTTGTCTACACTTTGCCACTCCCGCCTATGCGCGCGCGCTCCACGTTCTCCTGGAGTGCCAATAGCGAGAGTCAAATGTCAGGGTGACTTGGCAGCTCCAATTGCACGGTTATTTTAAGCGATCAGTGGGTATAGTTAGTTCAAAAGCTTACCAGCGTATAAAGGACTACTTTCTTCATTGCCGAACACGTAATCAATGGCGATCCCGGCAATTTTTTCGATTTCAGGGTAAATCGCTTCAAGTTCAGTGCCCAGCGAGATTCCTAAGCTCATCTGTGAATAAAAATAATAATATAATAATCGGTTCCAACGAAACATACACATACAAGTGCAAATGTGTTCTATTATTTTGTCATGGATTTGATCTTAAAGTTAGGCGATGTCATTTGATATTCTTCGGATTTTCCTCAGTAGAAGCCTAGAGTACAATTTGAACCAAAGCCTCCTTCATTTCATGGGACTTAGTACTCAGGAAGCGTTAGATTGCACTTTTAACCAGTGTTGAATTGTTAGAAGAAATCAGCAGCCTAATTCTGTTAGTGAATTCGGCAAGGCAATGGTTTTGACCCCATGAAAGAGTATGACAAATACTCTTTAAATAATTAGGTATCGCTAAAAATTATTGGACTCTTAGGAAAAGAGTATCTTCACAAATGAAAACGTAGTAGGTATTATGTTCCTAGCATAAACATAAACAGCCTGAGGAGCTCGTGGCTAAATAAAAACAGCCGCACGGGCTGATCTCCAAGGTTAAGCAACGTTTGACGAGGTCGGTCCGTGGATGGGTGACCATTTCAACATAGCGAGTTTCCTCCGTGCCTCGGCAAGCACGTTAAGCCGTTGGTCCCGGCTGTCATTTGAAGATCTTTGACAGTCGTTACAGGTAGTCAGAAACCTGAGATCTGACACCAGTCTTGCCAAGGGGTATCGTGTTAACCAGTTACTGGGTTGTGGAAGTCAGATAGGCAGTCGCTCCATGTTAAACACTGGTACTCAGTTGAAGCCGGTTAGACTGGAAGCTGACCCCAACATAATTGGGAAAAAGGCTAGGCAAATGATGATAAACATAAACAGCCTATAATATTCCCACTGCTGGGACACAGGCCTCGGTTTGAGAAGAAGTGGGCTATAATCCATGACGCAGGGCCAGTGTGAATTCTTACATATCTTGATGTCACATATATTCGGCATTTTTGGTTTTAGGCCATGTTACTTCACTTTTTTTTCTATGTTATGATACATACCTGCGAAGTGTAGACATCGTTCAGGGCGTAAGCATACATTGACGATGACATGTTAAAGCCTGCAGCTTCGGACCATGTGTTGAGAACATCGGTGTACTCGTCCAACGATAATAAGGGATCAGAGGAGTCATCGAGTGAGCTGATACCGGATAACAGGTTCGGGCAGTTTACTGTTGCTAGGTTCTGTAGACAATTAATTAGGTTAAACTTATATCATGTAGCTGTAGGTCATTGCATGTAGATTGGATGGAAAAAGATTACATGTAGCTGAAATTATAATGTTGAGAAGGATGTGCGGAGTGACGAGACTGGATAAAGTGAGAAAGCGATATATTACAGGAAGTTTGAAAGTGGCGCGCGCCAGTGACAAAAAGTTGAAAGGAAACCGTTTGCCCCGGTAAGGTCTGTGATGAGAAGGGATGAAACGCATGTTACTATAAAAGTTATAAATGAAAATGTGGATGGATGGAGAGGGAGAGGAAATCCAAGAAAATATGGCTGGACTGGGTGAAAAGTGATAATGAAAGAAAACGAAGTCAGTGATAGCATGACACAGGACGGTATGGAAGATGAAAACGTGTTCGGTGCTTATAGCACAGGAATCCTCCTAGATTAAGCCCAGTTGCACATATTTTGTATCTTGCCACTAACTTAATGATTCTAATTAAAGGTACAATCATTGTAATTAGGTTTAAGCCTTGAACAAATAAATATTGTTTATTGTATTGTTTATTGAGTTGCGCCGACCCCAAGAAACATGGAATAAGGACAGGAAGATGGTGAGGTGTAAAGTCCCCGTCACACAAAGCTATACATTTTGTAAATAAAGAACTTCTACTAAGTTACATAGCTAAAATTCAATCAACAACAAACAGTCCCAAATTCAATTATGTCATCGTTATCAAGTTATCGTTACGTACTAAAGTAACACAAGTAATTATATTAGTAGGTAGTGTTTACTTAAGGTCCGTACAAAATAGGTAGGCGGTCCGCCATTTGGTGACCCCCGGTATAGACGATAATGGAGAGCATGGCTCTGCAGTAGAACACAAAAAAGTAAAAACATATATCCTGCAGACGGTTTAGCAACCTTTTTATAACTCGCTTATTAATGGAACTGCATGGAAGTTAAGGGTTACCATTACAATAAACCACACATCCACTATCAATTAAGATGGAATTGCTTGGCGGATTAGTAAATCAATTTAGCGTAGTAAATTGTTGGCCATTAATTGAGTATATTGCCTATTTCGTTTATCTAAATGAATATTATTGATTGAATTAATGTTCTGCTATAGATAACCTTGGACCACGAGTGGGTTTGATAGCCTTGGGCATATTTGTAAGAAAAAGCATGAGCATAAATACATGTAAAAATGAAACTACTTAATAGATTTTTTTACATCAATCCTTTACCATCCAAAATGTCACGTTGTGTTGCCAAGATATTTGGAATGACAGTAACTCAAATAAAGAATTATGCCTCGAAATGTTTTAGCAATGCAATGCTTTATGACATCATATTTATAGATATGTTTGTTAATTCTTTACGGCATCAGTTTTTGTTAGTTTAAGTGTCCCCGATCCATATTATACAAGTTTAAGTGTGTGTTGTGCGCATTGTGCGCATAATTAGACGCCTTGTGCGTCTTGACTTTGATCTTCAATAAAAACAAAGGAACCTAACCTCAGGAAGTACTGCAGCGTAATTGCGTAAGTGAATTCGGCAAGACTATGAACAATAGACCAATCACATAGGCGAAAATCCACAACACGCCTTTCATCTCGCATGTGATCGGTCAATTGTCACTTATTAAAATCTATACCATCGTTGATAAACATAAACTACTGTTATTCCAGAAAAATGCACATTGCCTGTAGAAAAGGCCACGGTAGATGAAGCCGAAGGAACAGTAAAAATACTTACGAAGTCATACTTCGCAGGAACAGTCGTATAAGGTACGGGGGTCCAGTTGATTGAGTCACTCCAGTTATCTTTGTCGGTAGGGTAGACGGCCGCCATTGCTGTGAGAACTGTCATCTTAGCCCTGGTGGAGTCAGTGGACCTGATGTAGATCTCTGACTTGTTGTAGCTATCGGAGAGGAGACCGTCATAACGACGGCGAATGAACTCACCCAGTTCATAGGCACGGCGTTTGCCGACCTGGAAATGGAGATGGTATGAGAAAATGGTTCATGATCAGCTTGACAAATCAAAAGTACCTTTCATAAGAGTTTTTTTTTAATTTGATTATAATTATGAATCTATACTTAAATCTATAATTCGAAATATGTAATTTCAATTCATCATCACAAACTGACTTTAGCGTTGTGTATTTACAATGGAGTTTATATTTAATTTAATTTACATAATTTTTGATTTATTCTTCGTTCGGCCCACTGATTTTCGTCCTAATTTTGGGTGCAGTCACGTCTTCAAATGTTTGGTTCTAGAACATGCCGGTTTCCTCTTCATCCTTTTAAGAGCAGTAGTGTGGTGATGATATAATTTACACAAAGTAAAGCGCCAACCCAACCAACCAGCACTGGGCCGCGTGGTGGATGGCTGGCGGCTGGCTGGATGGATGGTGGTGGCTGATGATGGTGATGACATAATTATCATATACTTATCATTAAAAAAAATGGCACACATATCAGGGACGTGTCCGGGACGTCACAGGGCCGGGCCCAGGCATTGGAGATTTGTCACTGGCACGTGCACGGACGTGTGTGAACGAGTTCATATAAAATGTACACACCGATATTTTTTTGAGCCCCTGACGGGGCACGGGCCGTCCACGACCCTGGCACGGCCTTGATATGTGTGGATAGACCTTAAGGCATTATAATTCTCTTCTCTGACATCTAATAATTGTATTCTATTATATAACATTAATAACTTTTTACGATACAGTAAGAGGTGCATACTATACTGTGTGTCATTGAAGTATACTTACATCAGTAAGCTGACCATATCCGTATTTAGCAGAGGCTTCGATGAGGGCTTCAGAATCAGTGCTCAGACTTAAAGTTGATTCCACTGGTGTTCTGTCACCATGGCGATGGACCTGAAACAAGCAAGGAGTTATAAAATTAAATAATATTATGATAGCTATTTTTATTTCAATTTCTTATGTACGAATGAATAATTATAATTAAAAAAAAAACTTGTTTTGAATTTTCATATAAAAACTATGCCTAGAGTTTTTGCTTTATCGAATCAGAAATATAGATCCGCAAGAGAACCAGGGTTACCGACATAGCACAAATAATTGCCAAACTTA
Source organism: Orthosia gothica (assembly GCA_949775005.1). NCBI lineage: Eukaryota > Metazoa > Arthropoda > Insecta > Lepidoptera > Noctuidae > Orthosia > Orthosia gothica. The sequence goes on along the minus strand of OX459040.1, from coordinate 9,912,226 downwards.
AGTGCCAGTGGGCAGGGCACATTGCTAGCCGCTGAACAGATGGCTGATGGGAGACGTTGCGTTGGAAGGCCTCCCACTAGGTGGCCCGATGACCTGGTGGAGGTTGCGGGGATCTGCTGGATACGAGACGCACGGGACCGGTCAATGTGCAGGCCGATGTCCAGGAGTGGACGTCTCTCGGCTGATATGATGATGATGATAAGGAACTATCTTTTACTAACTAGCTGCCGGCCCCGTTATATTTGCAATATAACGTTGCCCCACACCAGGAATTTCTCTTGTATGGTGGGAGTGTTTACAAACATTTATACTCACACACACTAACAGCCAGACGCGGAGCTTCTATCATCATCCTTAGGCCATACAAACATTTGTTCCGCGCGGGAATCGAACCCGTTACATGCAACGCATCAGCCGAAATATGCAGGTATTATAGGTGCTCGATTGCCTTACCCTTCGGGGAATGCTGGTGTTATGATGAATGATGAGCCAGTCCCAAAAAAATAGTGATTTAAATAATTGTTTTTTTCTTACCAAAAACGTTAGCTCCAACTCGGTGCCATCCAAGATGGAATCATCACTATGGCACATAGCACTAAGAGATATTAGCAGTGAACAAATAAATAACTTGTACATTTTTAATTGATTAATTACTATATAATATACTATATAATATAAGAAGTAAGCCGCTAATATGACGACCGAGAGTCTGCCTCCGAATATATATGATTTGTTTTATTGTATATGACTTGCTGAAGATAAACGCTTCACGTGAATCACACGGCGTGCGCTTATCATCTTATCGCGATTTTGACGAAAATTACTATATCTAATATTATCAATGTCAATGTCTGGGTTGTTGTATGTGTGTCACAGAATGACTCTCTTATGGAAGAACTAACTCTATAACGGGTATTTGTGTGATTTTTAACGAGGATTGTCAGAAAAATTGAGGCCTCCAGTTGGCGCCACTTTGGCTGGAGGTCCTTCACTTGCAAAACGTAACTTTTGATAGCAACATGACGTTGCCGACAGTAAAACTAATGTCAGGAACATAATCGCTTTGACAAATGCCTGGATCTGACGTCTCAGGCCTACCACCATTTCATTAACAATCATTTCAGAAAACCCTGATTATATGACGAGGCAAAATACTATAAAACTTTCGTTACTTGACGTTCTTATATAATGTGATCTACATGGAATCTGAAAGCTGAACAAGAATAAAAGAGAAAAATTTAAACTGAAAGGTCGTCAGTAGATATCTCTATGTAATAGTTTATTTATGTATGTATACATAACACACTTAAAAGAGAAAGAACATAATATTATACAGACAGAAGAACACAAAGGAGCCGAGGACGTGGTACGTTCTGCTACAAGGGAAATTGTCTCTTGACGTTGACATCATCTTCTACAAATATTTATTTACCTAGTCCTTGGCCAATTTTTTTTATTGTCTTAATATACAAAGTCTAGACAATAAAAACAAAGGAAAACTGCAGACGTCCAAACGAAAGCATGATATTATTATAAAAAACTATTGATATTATTGTAATAAACATTTACTTACAAAATATTTGTTTTTTTTGTTTGCTTGTATATTAATCTCTGAAACTACTAAACCCGTTTTGGTTAGATTCATACATGAAATCTACTCATCATATAATCATCACTGCAATGTGTTATTGGGTTTTCTGTAAGGAATTTTTCAGTAGCAGTCCATAGGTTCGGTGTCCGGTTGGTGTCAATAGACTCGCTCCCTATATTACATGGGGCTTACCCATAACTGTCGAATCATCATTATTTCAGCCGAGAGACGCCACTGCTGACATAGGCCTCCTCCAAGTGTCGGCACAGGACCGATCGATGTGGCCCCACCTAGACGGAGATCTATCAACACAGCGTCTGCCGGTTCGAAGTCGCCACTCCAGAACTTTTGAGCTCCATCAAACATCCGTTCTGCGAGCAATAATGTACCCTGCCTACTGCCACTTAAGTTTGGCAAATTGTTCGGTTTATGTCGATAACCCTGGTTCTCCTGCGGATGTCTTAGTATAATCGACTCCGTCGATTCTGAAGGCGCCTAGAGCGATCAAGGTCTGACTTCCGTGTTTAACATCTGAAGCCCTGATGCGGAATCAACAAGCACAGACCACTGCGCTGACTTATTTCGACAAAACGTATATGAGTAGCCTTGAACAAATTTTGCAGCATTGACTTAAAATATCAGCAGACGCTTATAGTTCACCTTCCGTATTCCATATGAGAAGAAAAATGAGAAGGTATATATCTGTCTGTATATTTTTTTCTTACGTTTTCACGCCTAAGCTGCTGAAACAATTAAAATGATTTTCGGTATACCTAGATATAAATAGGGAATTAGAGTTCATAGGACACTTTTTATCCCAGGAAAACCTGGCTAATTTCCAACATTCACACTGGTGAAGCTGCTGGTAGTAGCTGGCTGTAAATAATTAAGTGGTAGATACAATTCAACTCAACTTCTAAGTGCGCCATGAGCGGTATAACAAGAAAACTTTAATGTATTGAAGTTTTCAAAAGAATCGTCTGAATGGGTCATGAATCAATTAGTTTGACTGTAGATACCTCTGTCTAACTAAAAGCGTGATTTAGTGTTGTTTATTCAAAAAAAAATAAAAAATTAAGAACCTTCAGAGGAAATAATGACTATTTTGCTTTAATATAAAGATAATCTGTGTAGATTAAGATTTATCTACAGACAACACCCACGAAAATGATAGAATATGTGCATGGTGTGGGTGTGACAATTTAAGTCACAAATATCGTAATTTTAAAACATGCTAGTCAGCGTGACAGTACATTTTTTATATCTTCACGTTATATTATTAATGTTAATTGTGGTTCCGTAATAGTCAATAGAAAGGGAGCTTAGGGTACTTATTATTAGGTAGTAAGTACCTCGTTGCGTTTAAGAATTTTCTGCCGTTCTATGTTATGTGTGGTCGGCGCAACATGTTTCCTTTTCAAAATCAAATCATTTTATTTTCATAAAGAAGTTTGAATGAAAAAGTTTTAACAGAATACTAGAGATACAACAATAATGTAGTTTAACCTAATGGTGTGCAAATGTATCAAACTTTAGCCTCTCAAATTAAGTTTTCCAGTACAAGTACAATAAAAAACTTCTTCTGCCTGTCTTATCAATCATTATGCTGTCACTGACTCCTTTTTAAGGTTCCGTAGTCAACATACTTAAATATACTTAAATATGGTACCTCCTGTATACATAAAATGGGGATGTTTTTTAGTTGGATAGATCATTCAAAAATAGTCAAAAATATCATATATGCAGTCAAAAATAGTACCCGTCTGTGAAAACCATTTTTCTATTCAGGGATCCTTTTGTGTAAAATAAAGCTTAAATTGCTAATTTATGTTAGAGTCAAGTGTGCGAGAATGCACAATTGACTCTAACAGCTAAATTGTTGCTTTTGGATATGTGAAAAATCACAGCGGTAGTAAAGGGTGTCTCAGAGTGTTTTTCGTTTTTGATACTTAAAAAAAAGGTAATAGAATAAGTTAAAACTCGCTTTATTTACTGTTTAATTAACGAGCAGTTTTCCAATTTTGTTTATTAAAAACAATAATAAGTAAATGTGCATCCTTGACTTCCTGACACTCAATTTTCCTGGAACTAAAATCTTAAATCACACGCCAAAAAGTGAGGGACCGACTATTCCTTGACGTGATATGGCAGCCCAAATAGCCCAGATTAAACGCTTGCTGATGTTCTCCTATAGAGCTGCTTAAAAAGTTAAGTTTACAAACTAGTGCTACCCAACCTGAATGTTTAAAAGCAAGCAAAGACTCACAGACGAAACAAATAATGAAAATTTTAGTTGCAGGCCAAACGAGTGTCAGGACGAGGAGGGTGCGAATTTACTTAATTTCGTTTTTTACAAATAAAATTACAATACTGCTCATTAATTCAACAGTAATTAAACTGAGTTTTAACTAATTCTAGTACCTTTTTTTTAAGTATCAAAAACGAAAAACATTCTGAGACACCCCTTATATATAACGACATTAAAAGGAAAACAGCTAAGTAGGCTGTACAAGTTTACGAGTAATAGTGGACCGACTTATAAAATGTACTTGGAAAAGTCAACATTTTGTACAGATTCCATTGCAAAATTATATAACGTTGTTACTTTGTTAGTTATGTAAATACGTAGTAAATACAAGTTTATGAACGATGTAAACTATTCAAAAATAAAATCATAACATCCTTCATTTTTAAAGTTCTAGTTTCATTTTAACTTATTACAAACGCTTGTCTGTACACGCGGTGGTACTCTTATAGATTTTAATAGATTTTTATTTTTCACTTGTGAAGTTGAATTTTATGACGCCTTTTTAGGGTTCCGTACCCAAAGGGTAAACACGGGACCCTATTACTAAGACTCCGAGGTCCGTCTGTCTGTCTGTCACCAGGCTGTATCTCATGAACCGTGATAGCTAGACAGTTGAAATTTTCACAGATGATGTATTTCTGTTGCCGCTATAACAACAAATACTAAAAACAGAATAAAATTAATATTTAAGGGAGCCCCCCTTAGGCTCCATACATCAAACGTGATTTTTGTGCCGTTTTCTGTGATAATGGTAGGGAACCCTTCGTGCGCGAGTCCGACTCGCACTTAGCCGGTTTTTTAGTTACAATCGTCCTATGTGAAACGCCGAATTCGTTTAAATGTTCATGAAACAACAAAAGGCTGTTAGTCCGCATTATTGTGCAACTACGGAACCCTATTACTGTGCGTAACCCGAACCGAAACACACTTGGCCGGTTTTTCTTATTCCTTCTAATTTAAATGTATTTAGACACTTAGGTAACTTAAATTGCGTTTTGCTTTACCGTTGCAGTTGTGGATATGCAAAATGTTTTGATATCTTTAAAATATATTCTCCTCCTCTGAATTTTAGTTATTTTTCCAGTTCTCGGGCATTTTTAAGGGGGTCTGCTCACAAAACGGTGAAGGAAAACATCGCGAGGAAACCGGCATGTCTTGGAACCAAAAATTCGAAGACATAAAACATCCGCCAACCCGCACTGGGCCCGCGTGGTGGATTACGGCCCATTCCCTCTCACAGAGAGGACGCCTGCGTCCCAGGAGTGGGACATTAATAGGCTGATGATGATGATGATGAAGGGATTTTCACTAAGCGAAATTGCAAGTATGTTCAAATGGACGAAATGCGATGCAAATCAAACGATTTGCACTTGAAATTTTGGTAGAAAAGTATGCAATATCGCCTATCGAGCCAATTTAAATTAGGGACCTTCCTTTAATTGCACTACCATCCTGAGTGGATCTTTGACGGAACGGAAAAACAATAGCAGCTCTTTGAATGCGGCAAGCAGCGTTGCTATGTTGCGGTTAAATGGTTCTGGGAAGCCGGAGTACCTAATTGGAGTGGTACGAAGGATATTTCAGCTTTGACTGAGATTGCTATGTTTATAAAGGGGGTATATTGAGATGACGAGAAGAGATAAGACATATTGCGTCGAAACCATTAATTTAAATAGTAAAGATTCGGTCGTCCGAACATTTGTGTATACGCGTTTACCATACAAGAATCACGGCATCGCGCACGATCGCTCTCAAAACATAGCCGACCGCATCACGAGTTCACTTCAGTATAATAAGGCAAATTGTGGCTTCAGGAAAAAGCGCAGTCCGTCTTGTCCTGGATACATAAATAAGTCAATGATCGACGTCCAGTAAATTAGAATATGTGCAAGAGAATGATGTTGAAGACTCTGAGATGACTCAGATCTTAACTTTTTTTTTTCGAAATTATGGGACTGATGGACCGCTAACCTCTTGGATAACTAGTGTTTAAAAATACGTGAAGATGTGCGGTCGATCTACCGAAGATGTTTATCAGGTGGCGCTTCAGGACTAAGAAAGCCGACCCTAAATAACGAGAAGTGGCAAGGTAGAAGAAGAAGAGAACATAGAGACTATGTACAAATATATACGTAGATGCGTAGCCCATTCCACCAAATAAATATAAAGGGGAGTGGCAGTCCAATATCATCGAAAATTAAACTAATTTCCTGCGGATCACTATTAGAGGTTATAAAGATAATTCGTTAATACCTTGTCAGTCATATTTTATTGTTTATTGAGCCGTTTTATGGCTGTATTAGCTAACACGATGGCTAATATATCGACCAGTGGTTCCCACGCATTGCTCATGAGGTATCCACGCGGGGTGTGATATATTGTATTTTTTAGTAATGATGAATTGCTATTTTAAAACTTGTTTGTACAAAGGATACCTAGTAAAAGATAAGACTCTGACTCAAAAAAAGGATTAAAAGATCAGCTGGTGCTGGTGCCCTGAGATAGTGTGGCGGTTGGCAGAAGATGGCGGGAGGAACTAGACAGATTTCGTTATAACTGGAAGGAAGAAGAGCGGGTTCGTAAAAGGAGAAATGAGTGGATGGACACCTGTGCCCAATTGGGGGATTGAATAGACAAGCTAGGTTCTTCCCTACATATTTAAGATTCCTGTTATGAGGCTAACATGGCAGTCGAAATGTCAGACTATAGACTACTGCTAACCCTCCATGAAACGTTATTGTCATCATCAATTTAGCAGAAGACGTTCACTGTTGGCGTATTTGTCCGAAAAAGACCTGGGCCATCAATTTATAAAACTTATATATAAGCCTTATTTCACTAAAGTTTTAATATCAGTTTTCTGAAGAAATAAAATAGCCCTAGCATTAATGTATTTTCTCCCTCAAGACCTTTACACAAAAGACTATTTCCGTAGCAAACCCCACATGATTGTTAGCACAAATAGGTGAACAACATCTTAGAGCGTTGCGCTAAAGTATACATTCACTCGTTTGTAATATTAAGCGAGGATATCATGGCGACCATTCAGTTTGTCTTGCTGTCTGGCCGAGACAATCTGAGAGGGCACAAAGAATCTTATTTACTTTTTGCGTTTGATACTGTGCTTCAGAAAATATAATTTCCGGCTGTACGAACATACAAATAGGAGACCAAAGTCTGCAATTTTGCCGTTATGTCAATTTCACTATGATGTTTTATCTTTATTATTATTGATAGACTCGCGTTTGAACACTATCATCACGAGAGATGATGTGGTCGACGGTGAAGCACGCTTGCCTAGAAGTAACCTATTCACTCTTGACTAAAAGACCCCTAGGTTGTAGCTATCGGGTATCACAGACTCCTGCAGGGAATTCTACTCAGCTGTACACACAATGAAAGTATTTCCAAAACGTTTAGTGCGTATGGGTTGTATGTTCAACATGTACGAATGACGCATCGCCGTACATCTTGTAGTCCGATGATGGAACGGGCTAGGCGGAATTAGATCATGCAATTCCATCGCACATTCTTCGCAGTTACCGATAAAAACTGACAAGCTGGCAATTCGGCTTTTGGTTGGATGGTTACATCAATTCATTCATATTATGGCCTTAACAATGGTACCATCCTTAATTTTTTAATGAAGGGCCTTTATTCATAATGGTCCCTTAAGGTAGCCCTTAGTCAGTCATTCTTCCATACAGACGTAGAATGGCGATTACTCCACTGTTTGACGGTGTACGCACAAAATAAAAAAATATATCAATTTGTCTCATCATTATCTAGCCCTGTATGGAAACAAAAAAGATAAAAAACGTGCACATCGAGTGTAGCAAAAAAACAATAATTATAAATGACTCAATATATGTAAATAAATGCATAGATAAGTAATCGAATTGCATGGTCGTTGAATTTATCTTTATAGATACTTTATTATTGAGTTGAGGAATCATTTCTTATTTATTTATTTATTATTAAAAATACAGAGTAGACTTATAAGCTACGCACACTCCCGCAAAACTGCACATACAGTTTGACTGCGGGATCAATCATACTTGCTTACTTAGGTAGGTACATAATTACGCAAGTGCTTCAAATAAGAACTGTAGGCAGGTAAGTAGGCGCCTAATGCAAACAATTAAGGTAGTGCTTAAATAATTTACGCTTAAACAATTTCTTTTTTGTTTCCTTGACAATGTCGGCGGGTAAACTGTTGAGTAGGTATGGAATACGTTTTTTTAAAGTTCTGTCCCCGTAATAATTATTGACTCTAGGAACAACAAATTTACCCGCAGTCATTGACCTAGTATTATAATTATTAATAACTTTAACTAACGAAGACTTTTGATCTCGATTGCCATGGTTATTAACTGCAAGAAGGTATTTATGTTTCAGACTTACCGGGAGAATTTTACAAACTTTAAACAATTTACTATAGTCATGTCTAAACTTATTCTTAACTTTCTTATCGACAAGTAGTTTTAAAAATCTTAGTTGAATGTTTTCTAATTTATCAATGTATGATTTAAATGTTAGTCCATAGCAATCGAGAGTATAACTCAAAATCGAGTCTACCAAAGCACTATACAAAAGTCTTAACGTACTAATTGGAACTTTGAAACTTAAATGATAAAATTTACCTAAAATTATTCTAAGTTTATTACAGATGAAATTTATATGTTCAGCCCAGGAGAAGTGCTCATCAACTTTTACCCCCAAGTATGTCACACAGTTAACTCTTTGTATTGATTTACAATTGCAATTAGCAACATTATTATGAAAGCAATTATAGGAATGGGCAAATAATGAGCAAGACACATCATTCAGAGGCAAATATGGCGAATGTATACTTATCTTATCTTATCTTGTGGAGGGGCCGAGAAATAACTCGGACACTTCGACCCATGGGATCTATTGTGTTCGTTATTCATTCTATGTATACTTAATAGTTTATTTTTGTCCGAGTTTATTACTATGCCGTTATCGTGTGACCATTTGACGATAGCGTCCACATCTAGCTGCACGAGGCGACACGTCTCAGCCAAGTCAGAGCCAGCACGCAGTACGCACAGGTCATCCGCGAACATGTGCGCTGAACAGTGTTGTAGCACTCCACACAAACTATTTACGTGCATCAGGTAGCACACAGGTCCGCATCATTTTATCTCTTGAATGAAGCGTAACACAATAATCAGTAAGTAGTAATATTAATAAATATGACTAACCAAGTAACCACGCTTGCAAAGGTGCCATGCGTTTTAAGAACGGCAGATATGCGTTCAGGTGCCATTGATATTATGATTCCTTTGCGAAATAGAAAATTAATTCAATAAATCAAAAATCCCGACTGCTTATGGAGTGAACTAAAAAGACGTAAACAAGATACTCGCGAGCTGACTGACCAAAAACAAACGAATCCTTGAAAAAACATCGTAGGTAAGAAAACTGGCTAATTACAAACTTCCGCAATCAAACGCAAATCAATCAACGCATCTCTAGAACGCCACATAGGAACAAACATACATACATAGATAGAGTGATAAACACATTACTTTTCTTCGGCATCAGGTAAAACAGATATTGCTTTTCAGACTGTACAGCTCCGTCCCTCTTTTACAACGGAGTCATCATGGCATTGTTACGTCACAGTACAGCACTGGTCACTTGTCTATTGAATATTGCGTAAAGCACTTATCTAGGCTCATTATTTAAGCCGAGAGACTGCCATTGCTGGACATAGACTCGCTCCAAGCGTCGTCACATCGAGGCTGGTCATGTGCTTCTCGTATCAAGCGGACCCACACGGCTCTCACCAGGACATTATTCCACCTTGTGGAAGGCCTTCTAACGCTGCATCTTCAAGTACGCGGTCGCCACTCCAGAACCTTACGATAAAATCACTTAAGTTTGGCAATTCTTCAAGTTATGTCGCTTACCTTGGTGCTCATTGCACATTTCTTCATTACTGAATCTTTTTTATGCATTAAATAATTTGAATTCAAGCCTTTTTATTTACCTATTTATTACTTTTGATTATTTTCGTTTAAAAACTAAACTAAACCCAAGTTAGTTTTGTGAATGGTGCCACCAAATGTGTAGTTATATAGGTAAATAGAAACATCCTTTACACCTAACCCTAAACCACATTGATTACAAAACTATTCAGTATGCATAACATACTAAAATGTTTAATCCGAATTTTAATTTAAACATTGATATAATACAAAAGGTCTGTTCAATATAAAAGATTTTATAATGTTAAACATCCTGCAAAAATAACTTTTGTTAGTCTAGTACTATAGAAGTATTGTCATAGGCTTTAGTTTTAGTTAGTAGTTTAGGTATTATCACACTAACAAGTAGTTAAGGAGGATGTTTCTTTTTCTGCTCTCAAAACAAAGAATTTCTTCACTGTGTCGTGTGCGTGTTGTGGTCGTGGCGCATACTGGCGTGGCGTGGCGGTGAGTGTGCTCCTGCACTCTAAGCTGGCGATTCGTGGCGCTCTCTGGCGCTATTTCTGAACAAGTAAACAGTATACATCGAACCTTTGCAACGTGTAGACGTACATAATCTTTACTTCGGATTCGGATCATGATTTCGATGAAAATCTTCAATTTATTATAAGCACCTGATATATTATATCAACACCACCCTTGGTTGACTAGTAGATAATGCCTTACCGTCTAACAAATAAACGCGGAATAAAGTTATACCAGGTATAACTAAGGTATACCCATACATTTTCATAGGTTTATACCTGGTATAACTTTATTCTGCGTTTATTTGTAAGAGGGTTAAGCTTTAAGTCCGCCTATGTACCTTTATGTTGCATGAAGTTTTAATAAACAAATAAATTTCTCCTTGTAATGAAACTTCTTGAGAGCAAAAACAAAAAAAAAGAAGCAGGGCAATTTCTTCCTAATGCTGATGGCTTGTCTCCACTGAGATTGACCGCAGTGGCCTATTCAAAAAAGCAAATTCTGCCTGGAGGAATATTAATTCAGATCTATTAATAATTATAGGGGTGAACATATTGCCAATTGACACCAACCGGGTACAAAAAAAAACCCAGTAACTGGTATGGCCCGAAGTCTGCTAATGAGAAATGCCAGTTATTTGGCTTTTCTACTACTTTAATGACATTTTAGAAACCAGAGCTGTTTGGAAACTGTTGGCATTAAGATCTAATGTTGCTAACATTCTGAATTTGACAACAAACTTATTGGCTTCCAGTGTTGAAACATTTCAGATAAAGACTAGCTTGGAACAGCGCCAAATAAAACTTGTAACTTATAGGTATTTTTTATTTTTATTAATGTAACAAATATATTAACATTTATACAATTGAATATTCTAAAAAAGACAAACCTATATACAAATACAAAGGAGACAGGGAAAAGGGCTTATTGCGCATCAAAAAATTCGTCCACATCGATGTCAATGGGAACCGTGCCCAGAACGCTGGCAGCATTGCCACGTTGGATGGCAATGCTGATTCTCTGGCTGAAAAAAAGGCCAGCCCTCTGGTCACCTGAAGAGTCCGCCACACCGTTCGCGACTACTGCAAATGTTGGGATCGTATTAGAAAGTGTCAACGCCTTCATGATTCCGTTTTGAAAAGGGGTATTGCTATTCGTTCTGTATAGCTCCGTCTCGCTCTCACACCGGAATCATGATGGTTTTAAGAGGTCATAGTAGGCCCCTAAACTACTAGATACTATTAGCTTTACTGCACACACAAAAACATACAGATACAATCTTATGTGAGGTGACAAAGGCGAGTTTAACTCATAACCAGGTTCTCTTACAGCAAACCTCAGTGTCATAGAGAGATTTGCAAATGAGGATAGTACCCAAGTGCACAACAAAAACTAAAAAAGTGACGACCATCAGAAAAGCGTCGAATTTCTCCAAACACTTTGCATCGAGACTTCACATTGCTAGAACCCTCAGAAATATACCTATAAAGTAGTTCCCTCAATGATTTCGAAAGGAAGAATACGCCCATCTGAACATTTTATAGAAACCTTCTTAATACAAGCAACAGATAACAAAAGTAATGTAAGGTCACTTACCGATGATACGATATCCCATGTTTCTTTTTAACCTTTGTATCGTAATTTTTGCAACTTTTTACCACACAACTGGGCATTATTATGACAAGCAAATACTCGCACACGGACCACTGTCGCGTTGGCCCTAAACTGCAATTTAGGGCCAGCGCGCTGGTGCCATTTAGTCGCGCGGTTGGCCTGGTCCTTACGCAAGTAATATATATGTCAATGAGTTCCCTCTAAAAGCCGCAAAGCGCAAAGTGTCAGATGTCTGCTTAGTAACGTTACTCTCACTGCAAGTACAGATGTAGTAACGTTTTATGAAGCGATCCTGGATTTCTATATTTAATGTAAGTCTGAAATAGCCAAGTCAGAGGCCTGTGGGTTCCAGAGGTGGCTTAATTAACTCTTACACCAGAGATGGCCACAACCTCACATGAAAAGAAGAAGATGACACGTCAAGAGTAATACGAGCAATTTTAAACGATATTGTTAGGGAGATGGTGTAGTGTTTTAAGATATTGCTCAGTTCAGTAAAACTGGGGATTTTTTCATTATTCAAAAGGGTATGTGATTAAGTTTGTTGCTTAATAACGTCATTAGTTTTTCCTACAGCTGCGCTCTAGTGGCTTTTATCTCAGAAATCGTGTCATTTCCGATTTGTAAAAATATGCCTATTTGCCGATACCACTCAACGATAGTGTAGTTCTACAAGTGGAGGATTTGGAAGCAAAAATTCAAGTAATTTTACTTTATTTTGCTGGTTTCCTCTTACATAGTCATGTCCATCGGCACAGCGTCAGATGTCTGATGTCCAGTAACGTTACCCTCGCTGCAAGTACAAATGTACTAACGTTTTATGACGTCCTCTGGATACAAGGGTTTGTATAAATGTTCGTTTGTACGGTAATGATATAAGCGATTTTGTAAAAGAGGTGTTATTTTGTGGAATTGCTTAATTTCAACTGGAGTAGCACGTACCTAGTGAATAACGGCTGCACGGGTCGATTTTCACAGTTTAGGCTGCCCCAGTCAGTCATTCTTCCATACAAACGTAGTATGGCAATTACTCCACAGTTTGACGGTGTACGTTCAAAATAAAAAACGATATCAATTTCTTGGACTTGTAGTTTTGCCGAAAATCGAGATAAACCGTTTTCACCCTTAAAAACTCACTCCCTTCCCCTTCCCGACCTCAGATCGCCCGTAAATTATTTTTCCTTTCATGTTTATACTATTCTTTTCTGTTTTTTCACTTTTTTTAATTTTTAAAGAGTCTCTAGTCTATAAAGCTGTACTTGAATGAACTTTTTAATGCGGGATAAATTATTGTTGTTCGTTGACAGACTTACGTTTCGTTCAACAAAGCCTCTTTTGCTGGCCGCTGCAGTAATGTACTATTACAAGCTAAGTCCTTCAATAGAAACCAACCAACTTATTACCAATATCCGTCGACAATAAACCAGCGATCCTATAATAAAACGATATTCCTGTCTGATACCATATTACTATCTGTAAGTTTATGGCCGCCATACCACTCGAGCTAACGACAAATAACTACTAGCATTTATTGTGTAACCTTTAGCGAAAGCTAATATATCTTGTTGATAGATTGATTGGTTTGTGATATTGACACGTTATTAGGGCTAAGTTGGTTTGGGCGTCCAGTGGGAAATGGCCTGAAATAAATCAATTGTAACTTGATGTTGCTTTTTAATGATCCTTTGAAAAATCTAATAATAAAATATATGGTCAAAATAATTTGCTAGCGAGACTGCTCCGCATCCGCTCCGATTTGATGCTTTTAAGGTTCCGTTCCTCAAAAGGAAAAAAAAGAACCCTTACAGGATCACTTCATTGCCTGTCTGTCCGTCTCTCTGTCTGTCTGTCCGTGTGTCAAGACATTGTTCTCAGGAATGCGTGAATGAATCAAGTTAAAATTATTGTCTCCTACTCAGGGCTGCAATCCCTTGGAGCTGTGAAAAAATCAAACTTCTAGATCAACGGAATCAATACATATCGCCGTTTATGTCGCAAATTTGATGAATCGTAAGGGAATCTAATCTTCTATAAACTCTTTCCAGCAATTATTAACTATAGAATTAGCGGTTCATTAGAGAGAAAATCAACATATTGAACAAGCAGAATTCAGAAAAGGATTTTCTACAATAGATCATATTCACACTTTGCAACTTGTGATAGAAAAATACCAAGAACAACAGATACCATTATACATTGGATACATAGACTACCATAAATCTTTTGACACTGTGTTACATGAAAGTATATGCGATCTAGATCCTTAAAGAAGCATCTTGCACGACGTGGGATTATCACGGCACCAACTTCAAAATTATCGCATTCTATTGAAAATTCCTGAGCGGCATGCAGCCTTCACAGTATCTATACGTTAATAAAATATTGGTGACCCAGACATAACACAAAGTTTGTAATTATTTAATCCATAGTTGCCGGCACATGAGTTGGCAAGAGTCCTTAGATGCACACAAGTCGTTTTTAGGTCTCTTTGGTTACCAAGCGGAACGCGGGAAACGTTTAGCACAGTTATGAGCGCGCGCTTGGTTGGTCAGTTGACACAAGGATCGACTGACCAATCGCGTCGCGTCTAGGTTCTGTTTGCTCTATTATAGTGGTTGGTCAGTTCGCACTATACGCGAACTTACCCCCACTATGCCAAAACCTTGCCAAGTTACATGGCGTGGACTATACCTATTATTGAAGGCATGGTCCACCTGAGCATCGGCTGAGGCACGAGGTCTCAGCGCTAAGAAAGAAAATTTGGTTCAAATAAATCTCACTAGATCTGTTATTAAATGTGTGTAAAATTAATTTTCTCAAAAATGGTATGTAATGTTGACATAACATCTCTAAAAAGTATCCAGAAAGTGAACTCTACCGGAGACTATTCACAACTGTCCGGTAAGAAGCGAGATTTTAAATTTGGAATCTCCTACTGTCCAGTAAGTAAGTATGTAATTTACTTACTGGACACTTGGTCATCCTTCATCCCTTTTTTTTTTTATGGCTTCGCACGGTTTAGGTCATCCTCTTTAGATCTGCTTAGAAAAAAAAAACATAGTACCAGACACAGATTAGAGTTTAGCCATTATAACATGGTTAGAGGGAGGCTCCAAATATATATCTATCTCTTTTTGGTATGACATTTTATGAGATACATAATATATTTTGGAGCCTTAAACATCCATTTTATTGTCTGTGACACTTTTTTTTTTTTTTTTTTTATGGGTCTGTGACACATAACGCGACGCAGAAAAAGTATGCACGTTGCGTTTTGTACTTAGTAATGTTGTAGAAGTATAGTGTGGGATTTTATGTTTGTATTTAGTCATTTCAGTTTATAAATCATGTTGGATTAAAGAGTCCGTTAATCAAGATGTACAACAAACAAATATAAATGCCCCCGGTAAATCGATCACAATATCTATCAGTAATTGCCCTAATATGAATGTAACCTTCAATATTAATTAAACGAATTTGTTGTTAAACTTTCTTTCATTTTTGAGAAAAGCATTATACAAACCTCAACCAGTAAGAAAGCCATCCTGGCCTCGTATATAACCGGACCTCACCTGCGGTTCGGTCCGGTTAACTCATACTCGGCCAGGAAGGCTTACTTACTGGATTCTGCTGTAATGTACTAATTGTCTGCAAATAAACGTAAAAATAGTATGTTCTTGTGTAATCTACTCTCCTTAGAACAAAATTATGGAATACTAGCTGTTCCCCGCGGCTTCACACCCGTGGACCACCCCACAGAACCCGTTTTTGGGATAAAAAAATAGCCTATGTCACTCAGAAATAATGTACCTTTCTATTGGTGAATGAATTTTTTAAATCGGTCCATTAGTTTCGGAGCCTATACGGTACAAACAAACAAAAAAATCTTTCCTTTTTATAATATTGGTATAGATTGGGCTCATTCAAATTTCAAAGATTATTACAACAGTTCATTTAAAATTGATGCCAATAGATGGCGCTGTTTTAAATTTCTGAGACATTCCACTCGATTGTTGTAACACATTTTGGTGCAAATAAACTACAAAAACATGCAAAAAAATACTATAAAACAAACCTTCACTGTATTTAAAGAAAAAATATTCACGATCCTTTTACTTGCAAGTCGCTGCTAACACCATCTATCTATCGCCGTCGAACGGAACCGAACGCGATTGATGGACAAAAAAAAACGCTAGTTACGTCGGCACGGATTCTCTGTATGGGATGAGGCATCTATATGCTATTATTACATTATCTGTGGCTGAGGTGAGAAATCGAAAGGAATCGGAGCGTGTATGGCTTCCAAGAGACAAGACAGTTCTAATTTAAAATCTTCACGCCTCCGCAAAAATTCCACACTCACTGCTTAAAATATACTTAGTTCCTAAAAACACAAGTTACCAGCCTATGTAGGTGTCAGCTACTTACAACTTAAGATCCTCTTTGATACCTTAACTTTTAAAGATAAAAGCAATACCTGTTTGTATGTTCGTCACGTTCTTAAGAAGTTCTCTTAGGGGCAGAGTTTTCATTCAATCTGTTTTGAGTGAAATAAATTTGCTGTTGGATCTTATAATCGTTCGTTGGTTTGTGAGAGTTCTTTGACGAGATTATTTTAAATGTTTTCTTGGTACGTGACTTTGTCTACATGTTATTCAAATAGGTATATTATCTGTAAGTCATCATCTGCCTAGCCTTTTCCCAATTGTTGTTGGGGTCGGCTTCCAGTCTTACCGGATTCAGCTGAGTACCAGTGCTTTACATGGAGCGACTGCCTATCTGACCTCCACTGGGTAACACGATACCCCTTGGCAAGACTGATGTCAGATCTCAAGCTTCTGACTACCCGTAACGAATGTCAAAGATCTTCAAATGACAGCCGGGACCAACGGCTTAACGTGCTTTCCGAGGAAACTCGCTATGTTGAAACGGTCACCCATCCACGGACCGACCTCGGCAAGCATTGCTTAACCTTGAAGATCGACCCGTGCGGCTGTTATTATTTAGCCACAAGCTCCATTATCTGTAAGTATAATATGTTATTTTTTTAGTTAGGTACAATAAACCTCGTGTTAGCAACTAACTCTGAGTTGAGTTTTTCGTGAAAGTGGGCCTAATAGTGTTTATTACTCTTAATCACGCACGAAAATCACAGTTTCTGTGCGCGTTATGCTACGCTTTGGGAGCGAAGTCGCTGGTAAATGCTAGTGTTTAAATAAAGGGTACAAAAGATTTGCAAGACTGCTTTTTCAAATGATCAAGTAACTTTTTCGATTTAATACGTTTTCTTGCCTAAACTGCTGAACCTATTTTGAGGAATTGTGTAAGTTCGTTCGTTCGTTGTTGTGCGCTTCACGGTCTTTTTTTTATTTTATTTAATACTTCATGCACACAATCTTACAGAGGCATGAACGTGCATTAATTGCTTTATCATATTTTGTTCAAAAATCCGTCTGCTCGACAGCGGAAAGCGCGCAATGACTACTGTTGAGTTAACAAAATGAAAGGAAGGAGTTAAAACAGATACACAATTAGGGTGCTGGTGTCTGAAGTCAAAACTTGCAAGTTAATTTTGATCCACTTCCCAAAGTTCGATTGAAAAGAAATTTTGCACACTCGTTTGTTTTTCATAACTATGTATTTTTTGTATAAAACTTGTTTAAAAAAACCGGCCAAGTGGGTTCCGTACTTGGTAAATTGCGATTTACGATTTATGACGTATTAAGAAAAAAGTTAAATCAAAAAATCAAAAAACCCGACTGCTTCAAAAGCGAACTAAAAAGACGTAAACAAGGAAAAAATCATGCTGTGCAGTCGGAGGATACATATTCGCGGGCTGGCTGACCAAAATCTGGTGTATCCTCCGCCTGCACAGCATGATTTTTTCCTTGTTTACGTCTTTTTAGTTCGCTTTTGAAGCAGTCGGGTTTTTTGATTTTTTGATTTAACTTTTTTTATTTATAAGTTTTTAGTTAAGTTTTTTTCGAATTAGATACATTTAAACATATAAGTGTTATATGTTTTTGAAATCACCTCGTAAAACCCTTTATTTTGATACCCCACACGATGGGTTTGGAAGAAAAAAAAAAATTGGGACCCCACAATATGGCGCCCAAAATCCGCCATTTTTCTATTGTCACATTTTAACGTAGCCTATGACACTCGCAGGGTTAAGACGAATCGATTGACGTATGAATCATCAAAATCGACCAACGCGTTTGGTCTCTGGAACGCCACATAGGAACAAACATACATACATACATACATACATACATACATACATTATTCGCGTGCTCGGTGCGAAACCAATAAGACGTATACCTCCTTATTGCCTACGAGTGCGATAACTTGAAATTTATTCACGAAATACCGTCCACCTACGCACCGATCTACTCATCAACATGGTGAAATGTGCAAAGTGCGGGAAACTGGTGACGAAAAAAAGTCCTGGTTTACAGTGTTCCAAGTGCAGTAAATGGATTCATGCATCATGTGCTTCAATAACAGCAGATCAGTTAAACGTATTATACTCAACGGACGCCGTTGATTGGAGATGTCGTTCATGTGTGGGTAATGCCAAACCCAAACGTCTATCCTGTATCATGCCTGACGTTGATGATGAAGACATCACAGACACGGAGAACCTAGTGGATTCCAACATAACCCAACGCATTCTCAGCGATATACGGCGAGAGGTACGCGACATAATAAAAGAAGAGCTGCAAAGTACCCTACAATTCTACTCCGACAAAATTGATGAGTACGAACAAAAGATACATGGGTATGAAAACAAACTAAAAATACTCGAAAATCAGAATATTGAGCTGAAAAACAATTACAAAAACATCGAACTTAAAAATAATGTAGTGGAACAAAAACTTAACGCAATTGAACAAAGACAATTAGCCAACAACATTGATATTTGTGGGGTAGCCGAAACAGAAGACATTGATAGTGTCATGAAAAACTTATGTACTAAATTAAAACTAAAATCTGAAGACGTCGTCAATACACACAGAAAGAAAAGTAACCGACCTGAAGCCAAAGAAGGAAAAGTGCCCCCCATAATCAGTGTGACTCTTAAGGAAGGCTGTCGGGATACATGGCTGCAGGTCGCTAGGACACATAATGTTACTGGAAAAGACCTAGGTTGTCGTCAGGATAACAAAATATACCTCAGAGAAAGTTTATCACCTACAACGGCCTACCTACTTTGGGCAACGAAGACTGCTCTGAAAGGAACAAACATATGCAAATTCGTCTGGTGTAAGAACGGACAAATACTAGTCAAAAGGTACGAAAAGGGTAAAACACAAGAGCATTTGTTTCACCAGACTACCTTCGTGTACACAGAACTTCGAGTGTATAACCGGCGAGCTAAAAACGGACTATGGTTCAACGATTGTTCGAGGAGTTGCGTAGTCAAATTATCAAAATTTCTCCAATAAATAATGTCGTTCTGCTAGGCGACATGAATATCGACTTGACACAAAAAAAAATCGATAACTAAACTGTATTTAAACACACTCTGTGAAATGGGTCTTGTTTCCGGCATAAACCAGTTTACTCGAATAGATAAGCGAGGTGAGTGCATAACAAAATCATGTATAGATCATATATTTATACGTAGTGTCGATTGCCGCGCCGTACAAACAGCTGTTGTAAAGAATGCGTTAGCCGACCACTTCATAACCGGCTGCGCGCTAGTCGACAATACTTATGTAAACAAAGCTGGTCAATATAAAATCATAAGCAAATTAGATAATAGTAAGTTGCAAAGTGAATTGAGTAAAATTAACTGGAGTGTAGCCCTAGATTACGACAACCCTAAAGATATTTTATGTTTTGTATTGGATAAATTTTCTTGTGCATATGAAAACTGTATGAACAATGTAAAAATTAAACTTGGTAAAAGACAAATTTGTAAATGGAAAAGTAGCAGAATAGAAAAAATGTGTGTAAAAAGAGATCAACTACTAGAAATCTGGCTTAAAGATCAAAGCAACCTGGCTAATAGGCTATTATACAATAAATACAGAAATAAAACAAATAAGCATATTAATAATGTAAAAAATAATTATTTTTATAAGGAGGTAAAATCCAATTTTCAAAATATTAAAAAAGTGTGGGAAACTATCAATAACTTATGTGGGAAAATAAATAAGTCTATAGATGACATAATTATAAAACATTTTAAACTATTGCCAAATATTGTTTCTAATAAGTTTGCATCGGAATTCAGAGAAAATGTTAACAATACATGCAAATTTCAGTGTAACACACCTATTCTAGATGTTAACTCCTATATCAATGATTGTAACTTATCAATGAGATTACAGAAGGCTAATGAGGATGTTGTATCCTCTATAATAAAACACCTAAATGAGAAAAAATGCCCAGGTTTCGATGGTATCCGAGTCAAAGACTTAAAATACATATATAAGGAAATTACCCCCGTTATAACGCATTTAATTAACACATGCATTGCCAAGTCCTTGTACCCTGATCAACTTAAGGTCGGAATAGTGAGACCTATACATAAGAATGGTTTGTACACAGATGTTAACAATTACAGGCCTATAACTATTTTATCATGTATTGATAAAATAATTGAGATGTATCTCGGACTAGAAATTAACAAATTCTTGAAATCAAATAATGTAATTAATGAGAAACAATATGGGTTTCAAAAAAACAAAAATACCTCACAATTATTATCTAAATTTACTAATGAGGTCAACAAGTGCCTGGACAATCGTGAACACGTACTTGTTGTCCTCATTGATTTTAGCAAAGCTTTTGATTGTTTGGAATATAATACATTATTTAATAAGTTACAGCAAAATGGTATACGGGGTCCATTCTTGGAATGGTTTAAAAACTACCACAAAAATCGCTTCACGTCGGTGAATGTCTCAGGTTCGTTAAGTAGAATGATTCCAACCGAAAAAGGCACAGCACAAGGTTCGATTCTCGGGCCGACCGAATACTTACTGTACGTGAACGACATGTGTAAAATTTTCACGGAGGGCTCCGTGTACCAATTTGCTGACGACACATGTTTGGTGGCTAAACACAGGGATATACGTGAGGCACAGAGAGTGATGCAGGGTAACTTTGACCTCTTATGTAAGTGGGCCCACGACGTTGGTCTTGTTATTAATGCAAAAAAAACCAAACTGCTGCATATACACTCACCTTACCTGGCGTCGCCTTGTGTGCCATTTGTTGTTGCCCATGAGCATATGTGTCTTCACCGACCGGTCACAGCGTGCAGTTGCCAGAAATTGGAAATGGTGACTCATCATATGTATCTTGGTGTGATAATAGATAGTAATTTCCACTGGCGGCGACATATTGATCATGTATGTAATAAGCTTAGGTCTATATTGGCAAAGTTATCGATACTTAAATATAAACTACCATATAGAACCCTTAGAACATTGTATTTGGCACTGGCCGATTCCGTAATTGATTACGGCCTAGGTAGCTACGGGCGTACATACAAGACTTACGTCGAGGACATTTACAAGTTACAGTTACGCATTTTAAAAACGATTGTACCCAAAAGAATTAAACTTGAATTCCAAGATAATGACAAGGGTTTATTTATGCACTGTAAAATTGTAAATGTCTTTGATAAGGTACGTTTACGTGTTATAAGCGAGAATTACCATAATATAAGTAATATTTGTAAATACGAAAGGCTAAAATCGTTGCGTAGTTTATCATACTTACCCACATTTATCGTACCTACATTTAATAATGTGTATGGAGCACGGACGTGGGAATGCATGCTACCATGTTATATGAATGACTTACCTCTAGAAATATGTAATACAATAAATGCAAAAAACTGTTCAAGAGTGCTGAAAAGATACTTTCTAGATTGCAATGCGATTTAGAAAGTGTATTATTCAAATGATGAGCTATGTTTACCTAATGTTTATTTAAAAGTGTGTTGTGGCACCGAGTTGCCGCGTCTGACATACCGCTGTTAAACCCGCGATGGTTTGTGTTGGTATGTTGATACATTCAACAAAAATTTGTAAAAAAATGTTCTTAGTAAATAAAAGTTAAAAAAAAATAAAAAAATACATAGACTGATAAACACATTACCCTCCTTCGGCAGTCGGGTAAAAACTACTTACTAGATCTCGTTCAAACCAATTTTCGTTGGAAGTTTACATGGTAATGTACATAATATATTTTTTTTAGTTTTATCATTCTCTTATTTAAGAAGTTACAGGGGGGGGGACACATTTTACCACTTTGGAAGTGTCTATCGAGCAAACTATTCAGTTTAGAAAAAAAATTTATTAGAAACCTCAATATCATTTTTGAAGACCTATTCATAGATACTACTACTACACACGGTGTGGGTTTGACGAAAAAAAATATTTTTAGTTTCAGTTTCAAGTTTATTGTTTTTTTTTATATTTTTGTGTGAAAATCTTATTGCGGTTCACAGAATACATCTACTTACCAAGTTTCAACAGCATAGTTCTTATAGTTTCGGAAAAAAGTGGCTGTGACATACGGACAGACAGACATGACGAATCTATAAGGGTTCTGTATTTTGCCATTTGGCTACGGAACCCTAAAAAGTAGTACTTGTTTACATTCCCTTGGGATAATTTACTATAATAACACGGGTGAAGACGTTGCCAGTTCTTAGTTTGGAATAAGACGTAGTTAAAAAGGTTATTGATACAGTAACTATACTTAATATGCCACGGTATTTGCTCTTCCCATCTGCCATTTCCAGCGAAGATATGAAAATGTTACATTATACTTTGTAATCCCAACATTATTCAATTCTTTCATTGCATTTTTCAATATGTCAGCATAAATTACGAGACTACGATCCCATAGGAAATTACAGCGGTTACCTTGGAATAGTTGAATATTAAAGTGTTTATCTTTACTGACTGAAGAAACTGTTCAGACAGTATTTCATTATTTTATCTACACTACATCTGGGGCTCTAAACAATGTTATATTCTATCGGCGATAGTGAATGTCCAAACGCCTAAATGTTTGGGACAACGTGATATTTTATATATTTTAGCAGCGCGTATCAATCCCATTAATTTTTGACTTCTCGACAGTCATTTTCGATGAGATAATGTCGCAATCAGTGGCGGATTTGCAGTCTTGGCCGCTATAAATTTACTTTTTTGCCAACTTCTATTGAAATATATTCAGAAATTTAGTTACGTCGGGATAAAATAACACATCTCTATATTTCTTATTGCAAACATCTGTTGGTTTATACATTGTCATCTTTAGGGCACGCCACAATAGCGGTGGTGGTCAGACCTATTATGAGGGAGTGTATATGGTCTATACGGCGCAAAGGTTGACGGCGTGCGCATGAATTCATGTGGTCCAATAAGTGGCCGGAGCGTGTTGAAATGCGCAAGCATTCCAGTGCTGCGGCCAAAGGTATCTGCAGAACACCGTGTGGTTTTAGTCAGTTAAAGTCTGACAGCCACCTTCGCCCGCCCCGTGGTGGTGGACATCCATCCATGAGGATTTCTACAAGTTAAAAAAGGGGTTGCATCTTCAGCAACCCGCCTCGAATAAGTTTGTTTGCCCTATTCATAAACATAATAGAACAAACTTTGTCGACTTATGCAGTAATAGTCGTGAACAAAAGAAAATTGCAAGAGCGAGAAAAGTGACCTAGAAAATTGAACCTAGTGACCCGAGCTTAATAAAGCCTCAATTTAGAGATAATTTGATGCTTTTTTAAGTGGTTGTAGAAATATTTTTTTTAAATATATTTTTGTGTTCTATAATTGACAGCCTAAAACCTTCCGGCGCCCATTAATTTCTTGTTATCATCAGTTTATATTTTGCCGCGATTGGCCGCTCCTAATAATATCTGGCCACCCTAGGCCCGGGCCTAATGGGCCTTAGGGCACATCCGCCACTGGTCGAATTGCCTAGTGGCTCAAGAGTATCCTTGCTCTTTGGACTTATTTTGATAGGTAGAGTAGTCCTCATACTACGTGTTATTCTGTCAGCGAGCCCTAACAACTGTCAAAAGTTCGTAGAAAAAGGTATTAACCATCATATACTTTAAAATTTTGAAAACTCGTTTTCCTTTTGGCTGCTGTAGTATGTATCTTCTCCCTTTTATACGCCTACTTGCACATAATATAACTATTGTAAGCTAGTATAATGTTCTCTTCAAACTAAATAAATCAGGTTTGTTACAAAAAACAACATAATTCATAAAAAAAAACATCAGCTTTATTTTGCTGTTATTTCAAAATCCGTGAAAAATCCGTTCGATTATTCTTCCTCCTTAATCAATAGAAGACGTATCAAAGTCCGCGTCCTCAGAGAAGCCACACTTAGTCCTCCACTCGGTTTCGTCCAAGACAAAGTCTGCGGTGATTGTCCTGAAGCTCTCGATGTCACACTGATCGTCACAGCCGTATACTTGCAGGTAAGTCACTACGTCTTCGCTGGGAGTGTTGAGGTAGACAGGCTGGGGAGAGATGAAAATGGTTAGTTATGAATTGTAGACGTGTAAGATGACAGGGGCTAGAAGATTTAGATTGGTTGTATATCATATTATATCATAAAGAACTGAAATTGTTTGTTTGAAGATAATCTCTGAAATTACTGATACGATTTCGAAAATATTACACTGACAAAAAGTTTGAATACTTTCGCTGGATGTCACAGACTACTTTTAAGTTTAAAACTTGCTCAGTTCCTGTAGTATAGGCCACGTTAGGAACGCCGCGGCAATAAGGTACCTAATCCTAAATAAGATTTCCTTGTCTTGGAAAGGGCAACTGTAAATGTAGGATGAATTTATCATATCCTTTATAACTATCCAACTAAAGTTACTGGCAATATTATTCAAAAGAACGCTGCTTCGCCGTGGTCGTAAAAGATTCAAACAAAATTAGCGGACAGAGTTCCCAATCTTAGCGCCCGCGATACTTAGTCTACACCTCTGCCCCTTTTGGTATCAGAGACTTGATGTTAAGTGTCTTGTCTCAACGGCAAGAACTATACTCAACTTTTTTTTAGCGTGGAAAAATGCTCAGGCATACTTCGCTACCACGGGGAGATATGGGACTCCAACCCACTAAAACTCCACGGTGTCCTCCTGTGCAGCGTATGCCTGGAGCACGGGCACGCGTTGACACTCGTCCGTGAACCCGCCGCAATAATTATCGTGCCTTGGATATAAGTTTCAATAAACACTTACCACAACAATATATTCTCCAGTGGCCCTCACTTTTCTCAGTTCCAGGGCAAAAGCAGATGCGTACTTAGGAACTCCTTGCCTAGGAGTGACTTGAGTGACAACTTCGAAGGTAAATACGTTTATATCGTGGGCAGAGTAAATCTGAACTCGAGCGACATCGTCTCCTGCGATAACCTGGTCTGCTACGGTGAAGAACTCGTTTAGAAGAACACCTGGAAAGAAATATCTGATCAGGGTACGCATTTTGCAAAGAGTTTCCTCATGATATTTTGATTGTGATGATTTTAATCAGCAAATCGGTGATTGAAGGCTGATTCGAAATAAAAAAATTAAGTTTTTTTGACTTAGGCAAAAATAGGAATATTTCCAAAGGTATATAGTATGTATTTATGAGTATCTATCTATACCAATATTACAAAGAGGAAAGATTTTTTTGTTTGTTTGTTTGTGTGTTTGTTTGTACCGAATAGGCTCCGAAACTACTGGACCGATTTTAAAATTTCTTTCACCTATGGAAAGCTACATTATTCCCGAGTAACATAGGCTATAATTTTTAGGGAGCGAAGCCGCGGGGGTCAGCTAGTACTTAATATTTTAAGCTGAAGAGTTTGTTTGTTTGAACGCGCTTATCTCAGGAACTGGAAAAATACTGGTTGGAATTGAAAAATTAAATTATTTTTTTTGTGTTGGATAGTCCATCTATCGAGAAATGTTATGGGCTATATAACATCACGCTACGACCAAGAGGAGCGGAGCATAAATGAAAAATGTTGCAAAAACGGGCAAAAATATTCCTTTTTGAGAGCTTCCGTTGCGTGCGCTACGTAAACGGTTTAAGTTACGCAACAATCATGTATGTAGGGTAGGTAGGGTAGGGTAGGTAGGGGTGCGGGTCAGGTAACCTCCACGTTGGCCTAGTTGGTTGCTGGTCTGTTTCGGATACGTCCGGGGGGAAGAGCAACCCGCTGGGCTGGTGCACCCTGGGCACCGTCAATAACTTCCCATTCGTGGGTTCTTGTTGGCGGTGGCGAATACCTGACGGGGGGGGAGGGGGGGACTTGTCGCTCTGGGTGTTCCCCTGATTAGCAGGGGACACTCCAGACGCGACACAGGGGTAGGCTGGGTAGGTTGCGGTAGGACAGCGGTGGGGCTCACCTCCAGGCCTCTGGGCGGGCCGCCTTCCCCTGCGGGGGGGAACGCCCGGGGCACCCCAGCTCTGCACCCTGCACTGCCCGGCTCTGCAGTGACCGGCTCTGCCCGCTCTGCACCTGGCTTTGCACTCGGCGCTCGTGCGGTTTGAGCTCCCCGAGTGCACTGACCAGCTCTGCACCCTGCTTTGCCCGGCTCTGCATCCGGGCTTTGCCCGCTCTGCACCTGGCTCTGCAGCCCGGAATCTCTCCTGTGGGTGGGGGTGGCTGCGGCTCGGGGGCGGGAGGTGGGCTCACGAGGAGGACGACTTGTCGTTGCCGACCCTCCTTTGACGTGGGATGGTCGGCAGGGACAAGTCGATGGTAGGAGGAGGCGGCGGAGCGTCGGTCCCGACGCTTCGCCGCACACGCGGAGGGCGGCGTCTGGCCTTCGCGGATTCTGGCCAGATGCCGCATAGGAGGGGACCGTTAAGGTCCAGCGCGGTGAGGAGCATGGCGCGGCACACCGTCTAGGTGTGCCCAGCGGGGGCGTAGCTGCGCCATGCCCTGAGGAGGTGTTTGGCAGGTCCTCTCGCTTCCCGGTGTGGTGAATTCCATGCTGGGGAGCGGGGAGGCCTGGGCGGCGGTTGCCTCCTTTTGCGAGGACGCCATGTCGCAAAAGGAGGCAGCGGTGGGGGTGGGAGAGGGCGGTTGTACGATCGCCTGCGCCCACCCCCTGGTGGTGATTAGCGGGCGGCAGGTGCGGGGGCG
Source organism: Orthosia gothica (assembly GCA_949775005.1). Taxonomy (NCBI): domain Eukaryota; kingdom Metazoa; phylum Arthropoda; class Insecta; order Lepidoptera; family Noctuidae; genus Orthosia; species Orthosia gothica. The sequence continues at coordinate 9,885,096 of OX459040.1, read as the reverse complement.
CCTGTCGTCTGCATTGCACAATCACCACCCTCGTCGGGCGGGAATGGCCGATCACTCACGGTCATTCCCGGGCCCCTCCACTGAGGGAGGGGCGTGCGGGGCCCGCCATTGTGGTGGGCAGTCGTCGGCGGAGGGCTGGACGTAAAGGCTGTGCCGGTTTCTCAGTCCTCCTCCACACAGACGATGCGGGAGTGCGCTGGTTTATTTTAGTGGGTATACCGGGCTTGCCCGGGGAGTCCCACATAGCCCGTCCATTCCCCCGATGGGCGGGTATGCGTAATGCATTTTTTTCCAGCGTTATCAAAAAAAAAAAAAAAAAAAAGGGTAGGGTAGGTAAGTTAGATGGGTAGGTAGGTAGCAAGTTGACGGGAGCGAAGCCGCGTGGGACAGCTAGTCTTGAAATGATTCAGGTAGCTCTTAACTGGCACCTAGGGTCCATAGTAAAATGTTAAAATCCTCCTTGTGCGAGAGGAGAACTGAGTTTGGTACATATATCGGCTATTCGGTATTTATATTTCCTTCTCTTGCCCGAAGAGCTTAGGTTTCAATTTCCTCATTCGGCCTGGGGCCGTCCTACGTCGTGTCAACGCCATCATGATTCCGTTGTGTAAAAGGGATGGTGCTGTTTATTTTGTATAGCTCTCTCTCTCCCAGTAGTGCCATGGTAAGGCCTAAGGTCCTAATCTCATTGGATTTTGTTAATTAAGTCAGCAGCGATTTTGTTTCTACATGTACTCTCTCCTTACTAATTTACTACTCTTTGTCTACACTTTGCCCACTCCCGCCTATGCGCGCGCGCTCCACGTTCTCCTCGAGTGCCAATAGCGAGAGTCAAATGTCAGGGTGACTTAACAGCTCCAATTGCACGGTTATTTAAAGCGATCAGTGGGTATAGTTAGTTCAAAAGCTTACCAGCGTATAAAGGACTACTTTCTTCATTGCCGAACACGTAATCAATGGCGATACCGGCAATTTTTTCGATATCAGGGTAAATCGCTTCAAGTTCAGTGCCCAGGGAGATTCCTAAGCTCATCTGTGAATAAAAATAATAATATAATAATCGGTTCCAACGAAACATACACATACAAGTGCAAATGTGTTCTATTATTTTGTCATGGATTTGATCTTAAAGTTAGGCGATGTCATTTGATATTCTTCGGATTTTTCTCAGTAGAAGCCTAGAGTCCAATTTGAACCAAAGCCTCCTTCATTTCATGGGACTTAGTACTCAGGAAGCGTTAGATTGCACTTTTAACCAGTGTTGAATTGTTAGAAGAAATCAGCCGCCTAATTCTGTTAGTGAATTCGGCAAGGCAATGGTTTTGACCCCATGAAAGAGTATGACAAATACTCTTTAAATAATTAGGTATCGCCAAAAATTATTGGACTCTTACACTCTAAACGTAGTAGGTAGTATGTTCCTAGCATAAACATAAACAGCCTGAGGAGCTAAATAAAAACAGCCGCACGGGCCGATCTCCAAGGTTAAGCAACGCTTGACGAGGTCGGTCCGTGGATGGGTGACCATTTCAACATAGCGAGTTTCCTCCGTGCCTCGGCAAGCACGTTAAGCCGTTGGTCCCGGCTTTCATTTGAAGATCTTTGACAGTAGTTACGGGTAGTCAGAAACCTGAGATCTGACAGCAGTCTTGCCAAGGGGTATCGTGTTACCCAGTTACTGGGTTGTGGAAGTCAGATAGGAAGTCGCTCCATGTTAAACACTGGTACTCAGTTGAATCCAGTAAGACTGGAAGCTGACCCCAACATAATTGGGAAAAAGGCTAGGCAGATCATGATAAACATAAACAGCCTATAATATTCCCACTGCTGGGACACAGGCCTCTGTGTGAGAAGAAGTGGGCTATAAACCATGACACAGGGCCAGTGTGGATTTTTACATATCTAGATGTCACATATATTCGGCATTTTTGGTTTTAGGCCATGTTACTTCACTTTTTTTTCTATGTTATGATACATACCTGCGAAGTGTAGACATCGTTCAGGGCGTAAGCATACATTGACGATGACATGTTAAAGCCTGCAGCTTCGGACCATGTGTTGAGAACATCGGTGTACTCGTCCAACGATAATAAGGGATCAGAGGAGTCATCGAGCGAGCTGATACCGGATAACAGGTTCGGGCAGTTTACTGTTGCTAGGTTCTGTAGACAATTAATTAGGTTAAACTTATATCCTGTAGCTGTAGGTCATTGCATGTAGATTGGATGGAAAAAGATTACATGTAGCTGAAATTATAATGTTGAGAAGGATGTGCGGATGACTGGATAAAGTGAGAAAGGGGTATATTAGAGGCAGGTGCCGAAATATCGAGCTCTCAACCAAATTCAAAATATACATGGTAAATATCCCGAAACAAATATTAATTCTAATATTAGAGGCAGTTTCAAAGTGGCGCGCGCCAGTCACAAAAAGTTGAAAGGACACCGTTTGCCCCGGTAAGGTCTGTGATAAGAAGGGATGAAACGCATGTTACTAAAAGAGTTATAAATGAAAATGTGGATGGATGGAGAGGGAGAGGAAAGCCAAGAAAATATGGCTGGACTGGGTGAAAAGTGATAATGAAAGAAAAGGAAGTCAGTGATAGCGTGACACAGGACGGTATGGAAGATGAAAACGTGTTGCGCCGACCTGGAAAAATGGCATAAGGACAGGAAGATGGTGACGTGTAAAGTCCCCGTCAAGAAAAGCTATACATTTTGTAAGTAAAGAACTTCTACTAAGTTACATAGCTAAAATTCAATCAACAACAAACAGACCCAAATTCAATTATGTCATCGTTATCAAGTTATCGTTACGTACTAAAGTAACACAAGTAATTATTTTACGAGTAGTGGGTAGTGTTTACAAGGTCCATACAAAATAGGTCGGCGGTCCGCCATTTGGTGACCCCTGGTATAGAAGATAATGGAGAGCTGAACTTTTTGTGTTCAACTACAGAGCCATCTCTGTAGTTGAACATAGATATAATAAACGAGAGTTGAACACAAAAAGTTAATACATATATCCTGCAGACGGTTTGGCAACCTTTTTATAACTCGCTTATTAATGGAACTGCATGGAAGTTTAGGGTTACCATTACAATAAACCACACATCCACTATCAATTAAGATGGAATTGCTTGGCGGATTAGTAAATCAATTTAGCGTAGTAAATTGTTGGTAATTAATTGAGTATATTGCCTATTTCGTTTATCTAAATGAATATTATTGATTGAATTAATGTTCTGCTATAGATAACCTTGGACCACGAGTGGGTTTGATAGCCTTGGGCATATTTGTAAGAAAAAGCATGAGCATATGTAAAAATGAAACTATTTTTTTACATCAATCCTCTACCATCCAAAATGTCACGTTGTGTTGCCAAGATATTTGGAATGACAGTTACTCAAATAAAGAATTATGCCTCGAAATGTTTTAGCAATGCAATGCTTTATGACATCATATTTATAGATCTGTTTGTTAATTCTTTACGGCATCAGTTTTTGTTAGTTTAAGTGTCCCCGATCCATATTATACAAGTTTAAGTGTGTGCGTCTTGACTTTGATGTTCAATATAAACAAAGAATCCTAACCTCAAGCAGTACTGCAGCGTAATTGCGTAAGTAAATTCGGCAAGAGTATGAACAATAGACCAATCACATAGGCGAAAATCCACAACACGCCTTTCATCTCGCATGTGATTGGTCTATTGTCACGTATTACGAAAACTCTTTCACCGATAGAAATCCATACCATCGTTGATAAACATGAACTACTATTATTCCAGAAAAATGCACATTGCCTGTAGAAAAGGCCACGGTAGATGAAGCCGAAGGAACAGTAAAAATACTTACGAAGTCATATTTCGCAGGAACAGTCGTATAAGGTACGGGGGTCCAGTTGATTGAGTCACTCCAGTTATCTTTGTCGGTAGGGTAGACGGCCGCCATTGCTGTGAGAACTGTCATCTTAGCCCTGGTGGAGTCAGTGGACCTGATGTAGATCTCTGACTTGTTGTAGCTATCGGAGAGGAGACCGTCATATCGACGGCGAATGAACTCACCCAGTTCATAGGCACGGCGTTTGCCGACCTGGAAATGGAGATGGTATGAGAAAATGGTTCATGATCAGCTTGACAAATCAAAAGTACCTTTCATAAGAGTTTTTTTTTAAAATTTGATTATAATTATGAATCTATACTTAAATCTATAATTCGAAATATGTAATTTCAATCCCCGCCACAAACTGACTTTAGCGTTGTGTATTTTAAGTTAAGTTTTAAGTGACCATAAAAAGCATTTTTTTAACTATGGGTTACAATGGAGTTTATATTTAATTTAATTTACATTATTTTTGGTTGTAGTCACGTCTTCAAATGTTTGGTTCTAGAACATGCCGGTTTCCTCTTCATCCTTTTGAGAGCAGTGGTGTGGTGATGATATAATTTACACAAAGTAAAGCGCCAACCCAACCAACCAGCACTGGGCCGCGTGGTGGATGGCTGGCGGCTGGCTGGATGGATGGTGGTGGCTGATGATGGTGATGACATAATTATTATTTACTTATCATTAAAAAAAATGGCTCTTTAAGGTCTATCCACACATATCAGGGCTGAGCCCGGGACGTCACAGGGCCGGGCCCAGGCATTGGATATTTGTCACTGGCTCGTGCACGGACGTGTGTGAACGAGTACATATAAAATGTACACACCGATATTTTTTTGAGCCCCTGACCCTGACGGGGCATGGGCCGTCCACGTCTCCGGCACGGCCCTGATATGTGTGGATAGACCTTAACTGACTTTGACATCTAATAATTGTATTCTATTATATAACATCAATAACTTTTTTAACGATACAGTAAGAGATGCGTACAATACTGTGTGTCATTGAAGTATACTTACATCAGTAAGCTGACCATATCCGTATTTAGCAGAGGCTTCGATGAGGGCTTCAGAATCAGTGCTCAGACTTAAAGTTGATTCCACTGGTGTTCTGTCACCATGGCGATGGACCTGAAACAAGCAAGGAGTTATAAAATTAAATAATATTATGATAGCTATTTTTATTTCAATTTCTTATGTACGAATGAATAATTATAATTAAAAAAAAAACTTTTTTTGAATTTTCATATAAAAACTATGCCTAGAGTTTTTGCTTTATCGAATCAGAAATATAGAGCCGCAAGAGAACCTGGGTTACCGACATAGCACAAATAATTGCCAAACTTAAGTGCCAGTGGGCAGGGCACATTGCTAGCCGCTGAACGGATGGCTGATGGGAGACGTTGCGTTGGAAGGCCTCCCACTAGGTGGCCCGATGACCTGGTGGAGGTTGCGGGGATCTGCTGGATACGAGACGCACGGGACCGGTCAATGTGGAGGCCGATGTCCAGGAGTGGACATCTCTCGGCTGATATGATGATGATGATAAGGAACTATCTTTTACTAACTAGCTGCCGGCCCCGTTATATTTGAAATATAACGTTGCCCCACACCAGGAATTTCTCTTGTATGGTGGGAGTGTTTACAAACATTTATACTCAAACACTAACAGCCAGACGCAGAGCTTCTATCATCATCCTTAGGCCATACAAACATTTGTTCTGCGCGGGAATCGAACCCGTTACATGCAACGCATCAGCCGAAATATGCATGTATTATAGGTGCTCGATTGCCTTACCCTTCGGGGAATGCTGGTGTTATGATGAATGATGAGCCAGTCCCAAAAAAATAGTGATTTAAATTAATTTTTTTTTTTTTCTTACCAAAAACGTTAACTCCAACTCGGTGAGATCCAAGATGGAATTATCACTATGGCACATAGCACTAAGAGATATTAGCAGCGAACAAATAAATAACTTGTACATTTTTAATTGATTAATAAATATATAATATACTATATAATATAAGAAGTAAGCCGCTAATATGACGACTGAGAGTCTGCCTCCGAATATATATGATTTGTTTTATTGTATATGACTTGCTGAAGATAAATATTTGTGTGAAATATTTTCGCTTCACGTGAATCACACGGCGTGCGCTTATCATCTTATCGCGATTTTGACGAAAATTACTATATCTAATATTATCAATGTCAATGTCTGGGTTGTTGTATGTGTGTCACAGAATGACTTTCTTACGGAAGAACTAACTCTATAACGGCTAAACAATATTTTGGGTGATTTTTAACGAGGGTTTGTAAGAAAATTCATGATTCAGTTAGCGCCACCTTGGCTAGAGCAAAACGAGCCACTTGCAAAACGTAACTTTTGACAACAACATGATTCTGGCGAAAATAAAACTAATAATGTCAGGCACATAAGCGCTTTGATAGGTGCCTGGTCAAATGGTCATTATCATAATGCACATCATTTCAGAAAACCCTCATTAAATGACGAGGCAAAATACTATAAAATTTTCGTTACGTTTTATAAGAACGTCAAGTTCTAATATATTTTTTTTGTTTGCTTGTATATTAATCACTGAAACTACTTAACCTGTTTTGGTGAGATTTCAGTGTTCTCTGTGGACCAGGCAATGTGTTATTGGGTTTTCTGTAAGGAATTTTTCAGTAGCAGTCCATAGGTTCGGTGTCCGGTTGGTGTCAATAGACTCGCTCCCTATATTACATGGGGCTTACCCATAACTGTCGAATCATCATTATTTCAGCCGAGAGACGCCACTGCTGACATAGGCCTCCTCCAAGTGTCGGCACATGACCAATCGATGTGGTAGATGTGGTCTCGGATCGCTCCATCTAGACGGAGATCTATCAACGCAGCGTCTGCCGGTTCGAGGTCACCACTCCGGAACTTTTTAGCTCCATCAAACATCCGTTCTGCGAGCAATAATGTACCCTGCCTATTACCACTTAAGTTTTCAAATTGTTCGGGTTATGTCGATAACACTGGTTCTCCTGCGGATGTCTTAATATCATCGACTCCGTCGATTATGAAGGCACCTAGAGCGATCAAGGTCTGACTTCCGTGTTTAACATCTGAAGCCCTGATGCGGAATCAACAAGCACAGACCACTGCGCTGACTTATTTCAACAAAACGTATATGAGTAGCCTTGAACAAATTTTGCAGCATTGACTTAAAATATCAGCAGACGCTTATAGTTCACCTTCCGTATTCCATATGAGAAGAAAAATGAGAAGGTATATATCTGTCTGTATATCTTTTTCTTACGTTTTCAAGCCTAAACTGCTGAAACAAATAAAATGATTTTCGGTATACCTATACATAAATATGATTGAGTACATAGGACACTTTTTACTCTAGGAGAATCAACTTATCTATTGGCTAATTACCGACATTCACACTGGTGAAGCTGCTGGTAGTAGCTGGCTGTAAATAATTAAGTGATAGATACAATTCAACTCAACTTCTTAAGTACGCCATGAGCGGTATAACAAGGAAACTTTCGTCGGTGCTCCATGGACCAATTGAAATTTGACCAATTGGTCTATGGGGAAAATTACATGTTTCCATTCGTCCAATTATCAACTGGGCTATGGAGAATTGAGAGATGTTCCGCTGCCCAGTTTAATAGTATAGTAAAGCCTTGTCCACAAGTATTTAAAAAAAATATCAAGATCAATTTTTGAAACAATAATCATTTACTGAATAATCACGACATAACAATTCATTTGTACAAAGATTACAATGCAAATTAATGTATTGAAGTTTTCAAAAGAATCGTCTGAATGGGTCATGAATCAATTAGTTTGACTGTAGATACCTCTGTCTAACTAAAAGCGTGATTTAGTGTTGTTTATTCATAAAATTCAAAATATTTAAGAACCTTCAGAGGAAATAATGACTATTTTGCTTTAATATAAAGATAATCTGTGTAGATTAGGATTTATCTACAGACAACACCCACGAAAATTATAGAATATCTGCATGGTGTGGGTGTGACAAATTAAGTCACTAATATCGTAATTTTAAAACATGCTAGTCAGCGTGACAGTACATTTTTTATATCTTGACGTTATATTATTAATGTCAATTGTGGTCATTGTGGTTCCGTTATAGTCAATAGAAAGGGAGCTTAGGATACTTATTATTAGGTAGTAAGTACCACGTTGCGTTTAAGAATTTTCTGCCGTTCTATGTGATGTGTGGTTGCAACAAGTTTCCTTTTCAAAATCAAATCATTTTATTTTCATAAAGAAGTTTAAAAAAGTTGTAATAGCATAAAATGGATACTGTTAAATGGTGAACGCAAATGCAACATTATACCGTCCGTCCGTCCGTCCGTCCGTTATCACACCGACAAAGTGGTTAAATAATCATGTTTTTTTACCTCCTGTCCACGTTTAGTCAAACATCCCTGTTTATTTTTTTCGTCTCTTCCATGATGTGGGGAATAGTTGGATAGGTCATTCAAAAATATTACGTGTTAAGGAAAACCATTTTTTGATTCAGGGATCCGTTTGCGTAAAATTAAGCTTTAAATTGAAATTTTTGTTAGAGTTGAGTTTGCGAGAGTGCCCCTGCCAGTTCAATGGTTGCTTTTGGGTACCTATGTGAAAAAATCACGGTAGTAGTATAGAAAAAAATTAAAAGGAAAACTATCACAGCTATAGGCTTTACAAGTTTACGACCAACTTATAAAATGTACTTGGAAAAGCCATAATTTTGTACAAATTCTATTGAAAAATATTTATATAACGTTGTTAGTTGTGTAAAACAGGTAGAAATATATAAGTTATTAAACCATGTAAAATATACAAAAATAAAATTATAACATCCTTAATTTATAAAGTTCTAGTTCCAGTTTAACTTATTACAAACTCTTGTCTCTACACGTGGTGGTACTCAAATAGTTTTTTTGTTCTAGTTTAATTTGTGAAGTTAGATTTTATAACTCCTTCTTCAGTTACCATCGTCCTATGTGAGCCCGTTTTTAGAAGTTGTGAGTCGCGGAACCGTTTAAATGTTCAAGAAACAACAAAAGCCCTCTTCTTAGTCCGCATTATTGTGCAACTACGGAACCCTATTACTGCGCGTGGCCCGACACGCACTTGGCCGGTTTTTGTTATTCTTTCTAGTGTAATTGTATTTAAACACTAAGGTAACTTTATTGCTTTATCCTTTACCGTTTCAGTGTCGGATATGCAAAATGTTCTCTCTACCTGGATTAAATTTTTAATAAGAATCCTTACCTAATCAGCCTAATTACTTTCAAATTTCATGTAGTTACAAATGCCGTGATCTTATGAAAAAAAACCTCTTTTTAAGCATTTGAATATCTCTTTTCAAGCAGATAATTTTACAATTTGCTCCGATTATAACTAACTATACCGACATCTGATTATAACTAACAATAACATAGGAGCATCATATATAGGGCATCTCATAACAGAAAGTGTTTTCATGCACATGCAGACAAACATGGTAAGCTGGCCATTGGCAACTTGATTGAAAACTAGTTTAGTCTTATAATAGATGGCTCGATTTATTTCACACTAATAAGGGATTTTAGAATTGGATTTTTAAGGGGGTCTACTCTCAAAACGGTGAAGGAAAACATCGTGAGGAAACCGCCATGTCTTAGAACCAAAAATTCGAAGACATGTGACATCCACCAACCCGCACTGGGCCCGCGTGGTGGTAGTTTACGGCCCATTCCCTCTCACAGAGAGGACGCCTGCGTCCCAGGAGTGGGACATTAATAGGCTGATGATGATGATGATGAAGGGATTTTCACTAAGCGAAATTGCAAGTATGTTCACATGGACGGAATGCGATGCAAATCAAACGATGCAGAGCACTTGAAATTTTGATAGAAAAGTATGCAATATCGCCTATCGAGCCAATTTAAATTAGGGAACTTCCTTTAATTGCACTACCATCCTCAGTGGATCTTTGACGGAACGGAAAAACAATAGCAGCTCTTTGAATGCAACGTTGCTAAGTTGCGGTTCAACGGTTCTGGGAAGCCGGAGTACCTAATTGGAGTGGTACGAAGGATATTTCAACTTTGACTGAGATTGCTATGTTTATAAAGGGGGTATATTGAGATGACGTTTCAGAGAGAAGTATGAGATAAGACATATTGCGTCGATACCATTAATTTAAATAGTAAAGATTCGGTCGTCCGAACATTTGTGTATACGCGTTCACCATACAAGAATCACGGCATCGCGCACGATCGCTCTCAAAACATAGCCGACCGCATCACGAGTTAACTTCAGTCTAATGAAGACCAATGTAGGTATGACTATAGTGGCTTCAGGAAACAGGAAAAAGCGCAGTCCGTCTTGTCCTTGTTACATAAATAAGTCAATGATCGACGCCCAGTAAATTAGAATATGTGCAAGAGAATGATGTTGAAGACTCTGAGATGACTCAGATATTAACTTTTTTTTTTTCGAAATTATGGGACTGATGGACCGCTAACCTCTTGGATAACTAGTGTTTAAAAATACGTGAAGATGTGCGGTCAATCTACCGAAGATGCTTATCAGGTGGCGCTTCAGGACTAAGAAAGCCGACCCCAAGTAACGAAAAGTGGCAACGTAGAAGAAGAAGAGAAGATAGAGACTATGTACAAATATATACGTAGATGCGGAGCCCATCCCAACAAATAAATATAGAGAGGAGTGGCAGTCCAATATCATCGAAAATTAAACTAATTTCCTGCGGATCACTATTAGAGGTTATAAAGATAATTCGTTAATACCTTGTCAGTCATATTTTATTGTTTATTGAGCCGTTTTATGGCTGTATTAGCTAACACGATGGCTAACATATCGACCAGTGGTTCCCACGCATTGCTCATGAGATATCCACGCGGGGTGTGTTAAATTGTGTTTTTGAGTAATGATGAATTGCTATTTTAAAACTTGTTTGTACAAAGGGTGCCTAGTAAAAGATAAGACTCTGACTCAAAAAAAGGATAAAAAGAAACAGATCATGATCATAGTGTGGCGGAGTTGGAAGAAGATGGCGGGAGGAACTAGACAGATTTCGTTATAACTGGAAGGAAGAAGAGCGGGTTCATAAAAGGTGAAATGAGTGGATGGACACCTGTGCCCAATTGTGGGATTGAATAGGCAAGCTAGGTTCTTCCCTACATATTTAAGATTCCTGTTATGAGGGTAACATGGCAGTCGAAATATCAGACAATAGACTACTGCTAACCCTCCACGTGTAACGATTATTTTTGGTATCACAGCGACATCTTGTGTCAAAGAGGAGAACCAGCTTGGCATGGGAGTTGATCATTGCGTGATACGGGATGGCGTTGCTATCTGTAGTTAATAATTATTAATATAATAAAATAACAATTTGTGTGTATCAATTTAATTCAACAAACACACAATTCAACACAAAGATAATAAATGATTAACTTCTTTAAAACCAGACATAGACCTAGACTGTCAAGTCTATTGGTTAATCTTCAGTGTCTATGACTGACAAGTATGACATTTCTTTTTCATTGCAATTGGGTTGTTGAATTAAAAAAAAATGACGATTTTTTTAATGTATTTCGAAACTTTACATAACTTAAATTATATTGTCGTTTCAAAAAACTCTTAAATATTTTTTTAAATTTATTATAAGCAATTGAAAATCGATAAAATTTTGAAAAGAACCACGTGACTACAAACGGGGCACAATGAGTCGCCATGTTGGGTGACGTCATAACGTTCAAGGAAATCATGATACTATAGTGTCAACTACACGTAGATTGACTAAAATATCCAAAAACTAGTGCAAAAATATTAATAAACAACAAATTTTATTTAGTCATGTGTGATAAAGGATTTATAAAGGCTAATGTCGATAATATACCCACCTGATATACGAATTGGAAGTTTTAAGCATAAATAAAGTAGTCGTAATGAATAATACGTGAGAGTGGACTGGTGTTATTTATTTTTGTTTACCAGGTACATTAGGAAACATAATTGTCATAACGTAATCGTTTTTATATATAGGTAGGTGATATTGGTGTAAAATAAAAAGTAAACAAACACGATTGGCGCGAAACTTTGACTTTGGATATCAAAAAACTTCATTAGATACCACTAAATATGATACACATACACATCAAATTTTTGGTAATTCCCATTATTTACATAACCCTTAATAGAGGAGCTCGTGGCTAAATAAAAACAGCCGCGCTGTTCGATCATCAAGGTTAAGCAACGCTTGACGAGGTCTGTCCGTGGATGGGTGACCATTTCAACATACCGTGTTTCCTCCGTGCCTCGGAAAGCACGTTATGCCGTTGGTCCCGGCTTTCATTTGAAGATCTTTGACAGTCGTTATGGGTAATCAGAAGCTTGAGATCTGACGCCAGTCTTGCCAAGGGGTACCGTGTTACCCAGTTACTGGGTTAAAGGCTAGGCAGATTGACAATATCCCTTAATAATATTGAACACTAATGTCTATATTATATATTTACAAACACTAAAAAGATTGTAGAACAGAAACGTAAAAATATTAACTTGGTAGATTTTCGCTACACTAATTCCTCCGTAAATATCTCTTAAATACGTCTATCGATTCTCACAATTCAAACAGAAATGTTAGTTTTACGCCTATATCTGTCATTTAAGTATAAAATAATGAATATATCACCATAAACAAAAAATCATGTTTTTAAGTTACGTAATTATACAACAATGTCAACTTTGCTCGAAAGTTCGCTTAAAAATTTCATATTCTCAGTCTTTAATGACCAAAGTAAGAATTTAATACGAATCTAATACTAAATTAGAACAAGATAACAACAGAATTAACACATTATAATTGGAATCTAGTTAGACATAGAACATTGCTCAAATTTAGTAGATTGCTAGGTACTAGGGGCTATTGCGCGAATCACGTATAATTGGGATCTTTTTGTAGTATTCGTACATAATGGTACGAAGCAAGCACGATTACTTTTAAGGTTCGATATTTATGATCAATATATTCGATATTCATCAATATATTGACATTAATAACAAGATTGAATCGGTTAAAAGTCAAAACACTGTATCAGCTATGTGCTACAATGAGTAGAAATGAACGTTGTGACGTACACATACAATGTTACTATCGTCATTATCGTCAATATATTGATGAATTGATCCGCAGGAAATTAGTTAAATTTTCGATGATATTGGACGGCCACTCCCCTTTATATTTATTTGTTGGGATGGGCTACGCATCTACGTATATATTTGTACATAGTCTCTATCTTCTCTTCTTCTTCTACCTTGCAACTTCCCCTTACTTTGGGTCGGCTTTCTTATATAGTCCTGAAGCGCCACCTGATAAACATCTTCGGTAGATCGACCGCACATCTTCACGTATTTTTAAACACTAGTTATCCAAGAGGTTAGCGGTCTATCAGTCCCATAATGTCAAAAATTAAAAGTTAAGATCTGAGTCATCTCAGAGGTCGAATTGTCTAGTGGCTCAAGAGTCTCCTTGGACTTATTTTGATAGGTAGAGTAGTCCTCATACTACGTGTTATTCTGTCAGCGAGCCCTAACAACTGTCAAAAGTTCGTAGAAAAAGGTATTAACCATCATATACTTAAAAAATTTGAAAACTCGTTTTCCTTTTGGCTGCTGTAGTATGTATCTTAATAAATATGGTAGGGCCTTAAAGGTGTACTTCTTGCATTGGAATAGATGCGGACAAATTGATGCCCTAATAAGTTCTTCTCCCTTTTATAGGCCTACTTGCACATAATATAACTATTGTAAGCTAGTATAATGTTCTCTTTAAAGTAAATAAATCAGGTTTGTTACAAAAAACAACATAATTCATAAAAAAAACATCAGCTTTATTTTGCTGTTATTTCGAAAGCCGTGAAAAATCCGTTCGATTATTCTTCCTCCTTAATCAATAGAAGACGTATCAAAGTCCGCGTCCTCAGAGAAGCCACACTTAGTCCTCCACTCGGTTTCGTCCAAGACAAAGTCTGCGGTGATTGTCCTGAAGCTCTCGATGTCACACTGATCATCACAGCCGGACACTTGCAGGTAAGTCACTACGTCTTCGCTGGGAGTGTTGAGGTAGACAGGCTGGGGAGAGATGAAAATGGTTAGTTATGAATTGTAGACCTGTAAGAAGACAGGGGCTAGAAGATTTAGATTGGTTGTATATCATATAATATCATAAAGAACTGAAATTGTTTGTTTGAAGATAATCTCTGAAATTACTGATACGATTTCGAAAATATTACACTGACAGAAAGTTTAAATACTTTCGCTGGATGTCACAGACTACTTTTAAGTTTAAAACTTGCTCAGTTCCTGTAGTATAGGCCACGTTAGGAAAGCCGCGGCAATAAGGTACCTAATCCTGTCTAAGATTTCCTTGTCTTGGAAAGGGCAACTGTAAATGTAGGATGAATTTATTCTATCCTTTATAACTATCCAACTAAAGTTACTGGCAAGATTATTCAAAAGAACGCTGCTTCGCCGTGGTCGTAAAAGATTCAAACAAAATTAGCGGACAGAGTTCCCAATCTGAGCGCCCGCGATACTTAGTCTACACCTCTGCCCCTTTTGGTATCAGAGACTTGATGTTAAGTGTCTTGTCTCAACGGCAAGAACTATACTCAACTTTTTTTTAGCGTGGAAAAATGCTCATGCATACTTCACTACCACGGGGAGATATGGGACTTCAACCCACTAAAACTCCTCCTGTGAAGCGTATGCCTGGAGCACGGGCACGCGTTAGCACTCGTCCGTGAACCCGCCGCAACAATTATCGTGCCTTGGATATAAGTTTCAATAAACACTTACCACAACAATATATTCTCCAGTGGCCGTCACTTTTCTCAGTTCCAGGGCAAAAGCAGATGCGTACTTAGGAACTCCTTGCCTAGGAGTGACTTGAGTGACAGCTTCGAAGGTAAATACGTTTATATCGTGGGCAGAGTAAATCTGAACTCGAGCGACATCGTCTCCTGCGATAACCTGGTCTGCTACGGTGAAGAACTCGTTTAGAAGAACACCTGGAAAGAAAAATCTGATCAGGGTACGCATTTTGCAACGAGTTTCCTCATGATATTTTGTTTGTGATGATTTTAATCAGCAAATCGGTGATTGAAGGCTGATTCGAAATAAAAAAAATAAGTTTTTTTGACTTAGGCAAAAATAGGAATATTTCCAAAGGTATATAGTATGTATTTATGAGTATCTATCTATACCAATATTACAAAGAGGAAAGATTTTTTTGTTTGTGTGTTTGTTTGTACCGAAAAGGCTCCGAAACTACTGGACCGATTTAAAAAATTCTTTCACCTATGGAAAGCTACATTATTCCCGAGTAACATAGGCTATAATTTTGACGGGAGCGAAGCTGCGGAGGTCAGCTAGTACTTAATATTTTAAGCTGAAGAGTGTGTTTGTTTGAACGCGCTTATCTCAGGAACTACTGGTTGGAATTGAAAAATTATTTTTGTGTTGGATAGTCCATTTATCGAGAAATGTTATGGGCTATATAACATCACGCTACGACCAAGAGGAGCGGAGCATAAAAGAAAAATGTTGCAAAAACGGGCAAAAATATTCCTTTTTGAGAGCTTCCGTTCCGCAACAATCATGTATGTAGGGTAGGTAGGGTAGGGTACGTAAGTTAGATGGGTAGGAAGGTAGCAAGTTGACGGGAGAAAAACCGCGTGGGACAGCTAGTCTTGTAATGATTCAGGTAGCTCTTAACTGGCACCTAGGGTCCATAGTAAAATGTTGAAATCCTCCTTGTGCGAGAGGAGAACTGAGTTTGGTACATATATCGGCTATTCGGTATTTATATTTCCTTCTCTTGCCCGAAGAGCTTAGGTTTCAATTTCCTCATTCGGGCCCTGGGGCCGTCCTACGTCGTGTCAACGCCATCATGATTCCGTTGTGTAAAAGGGATGGTGCTGTTTATTTTGTATAGCTCCGTCTCTCTCTCACAGTAGTGCCATGGTAAGGCCTAAGGTCCTAATCTCATTGGATTTTGTTAATTTAGTCAGCAGTGATTTTGTTTCTAAATGTACTCTCTCCTCACTAATTTATTACTCTTTGTCTACACTTTGCCCACTCCCGCCTAAGCGCGCGCGCTCCACGTTCTCATCGAGTGCCAATAGCGAGAGTCAAATGGGGTGACTTGACAGCTCCAATTGCACGGTTATTTAAAGCGATCAGTGGGTATAGTTAGTTCAAAAGCTTACCAGCGTATAAAGGACTACTTTCTTCATTGCCGAACACGTAATCAATGGCGATCCCGGCAATTTTTTCGATTTCAGGGTAAATCGCTTCAAGTTCAGTGCCCAGGGAGATTCCTAAGCTCATCTGTGAATAAAAATAATAATATAATAATCGGTTCCAACGAAACATACACATGCAAGTGCAAATGTGTTCTATTATTTTGTCATGGATTTGATCTTAAAGTTAGGCGATGTCATTTGATATTCTTCGGATTTTTCTCAGTAGAAGCCTAGAGTCTAATTTGAACCAAAGCCTCCTTCATTTCATGGGACTTACTACTCAGGAAGCGTTAGATTGCACTTTTAACCAGTGTTGAATTGTTTGAAGAAATCAGCAGCCTAATTCTGATAGTGAATTCGGCAAGGCAATGGTTTTGACCCCATGAAAAAGTATGACAAATACTCTTTAAATAATTAGGTATCGCCAAAAATTATTGGACTCTTACACTCTAAACGTAGTAGGTATTATGTTCCTAGCATAAACATAAACAGCCTGAGGAGCTCGTGGCTAAATAAAAACAGCCGCACGGGCTGATCTCCAAGGTTAAGCAACGTTTGACGAGGTCGGTCCGTGGATGGGTGACCATTTCAACATAGCGAGTTTCCTCCGTGCCTCGGCAAGCACGTTAAGCCGTTGGTCCCGGCTGTCATTTGAAGATCTTTGACAGTCGTTACAGGTAGTCAGAAACCTGAGATCTGACACCAGTCTTGCCAAGGGGTATCGTGTTAACCAGTTACTGGGTTGTGGAAGTCAGATAGGCAGTCGCTCCATGTTAAACACTGGTACTCAGTTGAATCCGGTAAGACTGGAAGCTGACCCCAACATAATTGGGAAAAAGGCTAGGCAGATGATGATAAACATAAACAGCCTATAATATTCCCACTGCTGGGACACAGGCCTCTGTTTGAGAAGAAGTGGGCTATAATCCATGACGCAGGGCCAGTGTGAATTCTTACATATCTTGATGTCACATATATTCGGCATTTTTGGTTTTAGGCCATGTTACTTCACTTTTTTTTCTATGTTATGATACATACCTGCGAAGTGTAGACATCGTTCATGGCGTAAGCATACATTGACGATGACATGTTAAAGCCTGCAGCTTCGGACCATGTGTTGAGAACATCGGTGTACTCGTCCAACGATAATAAGGGATCGGAGGAGTCATCGAGCGAGCTGATACCGGATAACAGGTTCGGACAGTTTACTGTTGCAAGGTTCTGTAGAAAATTTATTAGGTTAAACTTATTTCATGTAGCTGTAGGTCATTGCATGTAGATTGGATGGAAAAAGATTACATGTAGCTGAAATTATAATGTTGAGAAGGATGTGCGGAGTGACGAGACTGGATAAAGTGAGAAAGGGGTATATTAGAGGCAGGTGCCGAAATATCGAGCTCTCAACCAAATTCAAAATATACATGTTAAATATCCCAAAACAAATATTAATTCTCATGATTGTGACCATGTCAGCTTAAAAACCAAATTGAAAATATACATGGTAAATATCCCGAAACAAATATTAATTCTAATATTAGGGGCAGTTTCAAAGTGGCGCGCGCCAGTGACAAAAAGTTGAAAGGCAACCGTTTGCCCCGGTAATGTCTGTGATGAGAAGGGATGAAACACATGTTACTAAAAGAGTTATAAATAAAAATGTGGATGGATGGAGAGGGAGAGGAAAGCCAAGAAAATATGGCCAACTGTGTTGAAAGTGATAATGAAAGAAAAGGAAGTCAGTGATAGCGTGACACAGGACGGTATGGAAAAAAAAACGTGTTGCGCCGACCCCAAGAAACATGGAATAAGGACAGGAAGATGGTGACATGTAAAGTCCCCGTCACGAAAAGCATTTTATAAATAAAGAACTTCTACTAAGTTACATAGCTACAATTCAAACCACAACAAATAGTCCCAAATTCAATTATGTCATCGTTATCAAGTTATCGTTACGTACTAAAGTAACACAAGTAATTATTTTACGAGTAGTGGGTAGTGTTTACAAGGTCCATACAAAATAGGTCGGCGGTCCGCCATTTGGTGACCCCTGGTATAAAAGATAATGGAGAGCTGAACTTTTTGTGTTCAACTACAGAGCCATCTCTGTAGTTGAACACAAAAAGACATAGATATAATAAACAAGAGTTGAACACAAAAAGTTAATACATATATCCTGCAGACGGTTTGGCAACCTTTTTATAACTCGCTTATTAATGGAACTGCATGGAAGTTAAGGGTTACCATTACAATAAACCACACATCCACTATCAATTAAGATGGAATTGCTTGGCGGATTAGTAAATCAATTTAGCGTAGTAAATTGTTGGTCATTAATTGAGTATATTGCCTATTTCGTTTATCTAAATGAATATTATTGATTGAATTAATGTTCTGCTATAGATAACCTTGGACCACGAGTGGGTTTGATAGCCTTGGGCATATTTGTAAGAAAAAGCATGAGCATGTGTAAAAATTAAACTACTTAATAGATTTTTTACATCAATCCTTTACCATCCAAAATGTCACGTTGTGTTGCCAAGATAATTGGAATGACAGTTACTCAAATAAAGAATTATGCCTCGAAATGTTTTAGCAATGCAATGCTTTATGACATCATATTTATAGATCTGTTTGTTAATTCTTTACGGCATCAGTTTTTGTTAGTTTAAGTGTCCCCGATCCATATTATACAAGTTTAAGTGTGTGTTGAGCGCATTGTGCGCATAATTAGACTAGGTCGCCTTGTGCGTCTTGACTTTGATCTTCAATAAAAACAAAGGAACCTAACCTCAGGAAGTACTGCAGCGTAATTGCGTAAGTAAATTCGGCAAGAGTATGAACAATAGACCAATCACATAGGCGAAAATCCACAACACGCCTTTCATCTCGCATGTGATTGGTCAATGACACTTATTACGAAAACTCTTTCGCCGATAGAAATCTGTACCATCGTTGATAAACATGAAGTACTATTATTCGAGAAAAATGCACATTGCCTGTAGAAAAGGCCACGGTAGATGAAGCCGAAGGAACAGTAAAAATACTTACGAAGTCATACTTCGCAGGAACAGTCGTATAAGGTACGGGGGTCCAGTTGATTGAGTCACTCCAGTTATCTTTGTCGGTAGGGTAGACGGCCGCCATTGCTGTGAGAACTGTCATCTTAGCCCTGGTGGAGTCAGTGGACCTGATGTAGATCTCTGACTTGTTGTAGCTATCGGAGAGGAGACCGTCATAACGACGGCGAATGAACTCACCCAGTTCATAGGCACGGCGTTTGCCGACCTGGAAATGGAGATGGTATGAGAAAATGGTTCATGATCAGCTTGACAAATCAAAAGTACCTTTCATAAGAGTTTTTTTTTTTAAATTTGATTATAATTATGAATCTATACTTAAATCTATAATTCGAATTATGTAATTTCAATCCCCGCCACAAACTGACTTTAGCGTTGTGTATTTTAAGTTAAGTTTTAAGTGACCATAAAAAGCATTTTTTTAAGTAAGGGTTACAATGGAGTTTATATTTAATTTAATTTACATTATTTTTGGTTGTAGTCACGTCTTCAAATGTTTGGTTCTAGAACATACCGGTTTCCTCTTCATCCTTTTGAGAGCAGTGGTGTGGTGATGATATAATTTACACAAAGTAAAGCGCCAACCCAACCAACCAGCACTGGGCCGCGTGGTGGATGGCTGGCGGCTGGCTGGATGGATGGTGATGGCTGATGATGGTGATGACATAATTATCATTTACTTATCATTAAAAAAAAGGCTCTTTAAGGTCTATCCACACATATCAGGGCTGTGCCCGGGACGTCACAGGGCCGGGCCCAGGCATTGGATATTTGTCACTGGCACGTGCACGGACGTGTGAGAACGAGTACATATAAAATGTACACACCGATATTTTTTTGAGCTCCAGACCCTGACGGGGCACAGGCCGTCCACGTCCCTGGCACGGCCCTGATATGTTTGGATAGACCTTAAGGCATTATAATTCTCTTCTCTGACATCTAATAATTGTATTCTATTATATAACAATAATAACTTTTTACGATACAGTAAGAGGTGCATACTATACTGTGTGACATTGAAGTATACTTACATCAGTAAGCTGACCATATCCGTATTTAGCAGAGGCTTCGATGAGGGCTTCAGAATCAGTGCTCAGACTTAAAGTTGATTCCACTGGTGTTCTGTCACCATGGCGATGGACCTGAAACAAGCAAGGAGTTATAAAATTAAATAATATTATGATAGCTATTTTTATTTCAATTATGTACGAATGAATAATTATAATTAAAAAAAAAACTTGTTTTGAATTTTCATATAAAAACTATGCCTAGAGTTTTTGCTTTATCGAATCAGAAATATAGATCCGCAAGAGAACCAGGGTTACCGACATAGCACAAATAATTGCCAAACTTAAGTGCCAGTGGGCAGGGCACATTGCTAGCCACTGAACGGATGGCTGATGGGAGACGTTGCGTTGGAAGGTCTCCCACTAGGCGGCCCGATGACCTGGTGGAGATTGCGGGGATCTGCTGGATACGAGACGCACGGGACCGGTCAATGTGCAGGCCGATGTCCAGGAGTAGACATCTCTCGGCTGATATGATGATGATGATAAGGAACTATCTTTTACTAACTAACTGCCGGTCCCGTTATATTTGAAATAAAACGTTGCCCCACACCAGGAATTTCTCTTGTATGGTGGGAGTGTTTACAAACATTTATACTCACACACACTAACAGCCAGACGCAGAGCTTCTATCATCATCCTTAGGCCATACAAACATTTGTTCTGCGCGGGAATCGAACCCGTTACATGCAACGCATCAGCCGAAATATGCATGTATTATAGGTGCTCGATTGGCTTACCCTTCGGGGAATGCTGGCGTTATGATGAATGATGAGCCAGTCCCAAAAAAATTGTGATTAAATAAATTATATATTTGTAATTAATTTATATATTAAATAAATGTTTTTTTTCTTACCAAAAACGTTAACTCCAACTCGGTGCGATCCAAGATGGAATCATCACTATGGCACATAGCACTAAGAGATATTAGCAGCGAACAAATAAATAACTTATACATTTTTAAATGATTAATTAATATATAATACACTATATAATATAAGAAGTAAGCCGCTAATATGACGACTGAGAGTCTGCCTCCGAATATATATGATTTGTTTTATTGTCTATGACTTGCTGAAGATAACTATTTGTGTGAAATATTTTCGCTTCACGTGAATCACACGGCGTGCGCTTATCATCTTATCGCGATTTTGACGAAAATTACTATATCTAATATTATCAATGTCAATGTCTGGGTTGTTGTATGTGTGTCACAGAATGACTCTCTTATCGAAGAACTAACTCTATAACGGGTATTTGTGTGATTTTAACGAGGGTTGTCAGAAAAATTTGAGGACTCCAGTTGGCGCTACTTTGGCTGGAGGTCCTTCACTTGCAAAACGTAACTTTTGATAGCAACATGACGTTGCCGACAGTAAAACTAATGTCAGGAACATAATCGCTTTGACAAATGCCTGGATCTGACGTCTCAGGCCTACCACCATTTCATTAACAATCATTTCAGAAAACCCTCATTATATGACGAGGCAAAATACTATAAAACTTTCGTTACTTGACGTTCTTATATAATGTGATCTAGATGGAATCTGAAAGCTGAACAAGAATAAAAGAGGAAAATTTAAACAGAAAGGTCGTCAGTAGATATCACTATTTAATAGTTTATTTATGTATGTATACATAACACACTTAAAAGAGAAAGAACATAATATTATACAGACAGAAGAACACAAAGGAGCCGAGGAGGTGGTACGTTCTGCTACAAGGGAAATTGTCTCTTGACGTTGACATCATCTTCTACAAATATTTATTTACCTTTTCCTTGGCCCATTTTTTTTATTGTCTTAATATACAAAGTCTAGACAATAAAAACAAAGGAAAACTGCAGACGTCCAAACGAAAGCATGATATTATTCACAGATTATTATAAAAAACTATTGATATTATTGTAATAAACATTTACTTACAACATTATTATTTTTTTGCTTGTATATTAATCTCTGAAACTACTAAACCAGTTTTGGTTAGATTTCAGTGTTCTCTGCGGACCAGGCAATGTGTCATTGGGTTTTCTGTAAGGAATTTTTCAGTAGCAGTCCATAGGTTCGGTGTCCGGTTGGTGTCAATAGACTCGCTCCCTATATTACATGCGGCTTACCCATAACTGTCGAATCATCATTATTTCAGCCGAGAGACGCCACTGCTGACATAGGCCTCCTCCAAGTGTCGGCACAGGACCGATCGATGTGGTGGATGTGGTCTCGCTCGCATCGCTCCATCTAGACGGAGATCTATCAACGCAGCGTCTGCCGGTTCGAGGTCGCCACTCCAGAACTTTTGAGCTCCATCAAACATCCGTTCTGCGAGCAATAATGTACCTTGCCTACTGCCACTTAAGTTTTGCAAATTGTTCGGGTTATGTTGATAACACTGGTTCTCCTGCGGATGTCTTAATATCATCGACTCCGTCGATTATGAAGGCACCTAGAGCGATCAAGGTCTGACTTCTGTGTTTAACACCTGAAGCCCTGGCAGAATCAACAAGCACAGACCACTGCGCTGACTTATTTCAACAAAACGTACATGAGTAGTCTTGAACAAATTTTGCAGCATTGACTTAAAATATCAGCAGACGCTTATAGTTCACCTTCCGTATTCCATATGAGAAGAAAAATGAGAAGGTATATATCTTTTTCTTACGTTTTCAAGCCTAAACTGCTGAAACAAATAAAATGATTTTCGGTATACCTAGACATAAATATGATTGAGTACATAGGACACTTTCTACTCTAGGAGAATCAACGTATCTATTGGCTATTTTCCGAAATTCACACGGGTGAAGCTGCTGGTAGTAGCTGGCTGAAAATATTTAAGTGATAGATACAATTCAACTC
The DNA here is from genome assembly GCA_949775005.1 of Orthosia gothica. Classification (NCBI taxonomy): domain Eukaryota; kingdom Metazoa; phylum Arthropoda; class Insecta; order Lepidoptera; family Noctuidae; genus Orthosia; species Orthosia gothica. The sequence continues at coordinate 9,861,887 of OX459040.1, read as the reverse complement.
AACTTCCTAAGTACGCCATGAGCGGTATAACAAGGAAACTTTGATGTATTGAAGTTTTCAAAAGAATCGTCAGAATGGGCCATGAATCAATTAGTTTGACTGTAGATACCTCTGTCTAACTAAAAGCGTGATTTAGTGTTGTTTATTCAAAAAATTAAAATATTTAAGAACCTTCAGAGGAAATAATGACTATTTTGCTTGAATAAAAAGATAATCTGTGTAGATAGGATTTATCTACAGACAACACCCACGAAAATTATAGAATATCTGCATGGTGTGGGTGTGACAATTTAAGTCACTAATATCGTAATTTTAAAACATGCTAGTCAGCGTGACAGTACATTTTTTATATCTTCACGTTATATTATTATTGTTAATTTTGGTTCCGTAATAGTCAATAGAAAGGGAGCTTAGGATACTTATAATTAGGTGTTAAGATTACACTAGTCGAAAATTCTTCCATACAAACGTAGTCTAGAGATTACTGTTTGACGATGTACGTTCGAAATAATAAATGATATAAATTTGTCTCATCATTATCTAGTCCTGATTAGCCTTTTTTACAAAAAGGTAAAAAAAAAATATATTTGAAAGTTATGAGCGTCGAAAGTTCCAAATTTCAACACTAATTTTAACGAATCTTTGGGCGGAAATAAATACCATAAGAAGAAGGAAAATTGCAAAACGGCCTCCATACAGGGATAGATTAGTACTTCAACAATGCAAATAATTTTATTTTGAAAATATACATTTAGTAGTTTTTTCATGATATCTAGACTCCCAAAGGTCTGTTTATAAAAAATCGCGCGCTCGTTTTCGTCCTAAATCAACATCCATGTCGCTACAATCTTGCTAAAGTGCTAATTCGTACACGAACTAGCTTCTTACTGCTCATTACAGCATCTATCTCTTTCGCACGTGTTGTCGGATGAGATAGCATGCATTTTAACCTCGCGCACAAAATACTTCGTGCCGTTGACTAGGGGAACCTTAAGTACGCAACGTGTTGCGTTTAAGCCAATGATGTTCTAGTAAACAGATACGTTATACACTCACAAAACAACCGAAAATAGTGTTCCGCACAGCAGCGGCAGAACACATACACACTTTTCATTCGTCTGACATTTCACTGCAAGTCGTAAGGGATGGCTTGATAAAACCTACAAGAAAAAAAGAGACAGGTAGTGTTTGTCACTTGCGAGTGAATGTAAACAAACATTATTCTGACCACCAATGTTTTTTTCTTTTTCTAACCTCCAAATATCAGAAATTTAGGAAAAAAAAATAATAAATTAGTAAATTGTGGTGAATTGCGTACTTACATATGGTACGAGATCCCTTCTGTTTTATGTACTTTGGTATCATAATTGGTACACTTTCTAAACACACACGAAGGCATTTTTTAAATTGTTTTTGTTTTAACAAAACGTAACACTCTTCGCCATGCGTGACATAGACTAAAGACTATACGTCCTAATTAGGACGTATTCGAGTCTTCACAATGCGCGCGCTCATAACATATATGTTTACTAGAATATCATTGGTTTAAGCATTTTCTGCCCTTGTTCTATGCTATGTGTGGTCGGCGCTACATGTTTCCTTTTCAAAATCAAATCATTTTATTTTCATAAAGAAGTTTAAAAAAGTTGTAACAGAATAATATGGATACTGTTAAATGGTGAACGCAAATGCAACATTATTTTATAGTTATCTGTGGTCATTACTTTTGTAGCGCTCTTCTTCTTACTTGATTCGCGCTATATTATAGAACATTCGCCATGTCCGTCCGTCCGTCTGTCCGCAGCTTAGCTCAGAGATTCTTAGTACTAGAAAGCTATAATTTTATAATTTGTCATGGGTATAATCACACCGACCAAAGTGGTAAAATAATCATGTTTTTTTTTTACCTCCTGTCCACGTTTAGTCAAACATCCCCGTTTATTTTTCTCGTCTCTGCCATGATGTGGGGAATAGTTGGATAAGTCATTCAAAAATATTACGTGTTAAGAAAAACCATTTTTTGATTCAGGGTTCCGTTTGCGTAAAATTAAGTTTTAAATTGAAATTTTTGTTAGAGTTGAGTTTGCGAGAGTGCCCCTGCCAGTTAAATGGTTGCTTTTGGGTAGCTATGTGAAAAAATCACGGCAGTAGCATATAACGAAATTAAAAGGAAAACTATCACAGCTAAGTAAGCTTTACAAGTTTACGACAAACTTATAAAATGTACTTAGAAAAGTCATAATTTTGTACAAATTCCATTGAAAAATTATTTATATAACGTTGTTAGTTGTGTAAAACAGGTAGTAATATATAAGTTAATGAACCATGTAAAATATACAAAAATAAAATTATAACATCCTTAATTTATAAAGTTCTAGTTCCAGTTTAACTTATTACAAACTCTTGTCTCTACATGTGGTGGTACTCAAATAGTTTTTTTTTTCTAGTTTAATTTGTGAAGTTAGATTTTATAACTCCTTCTACAGTTACCATCGTCCTATGTGAGCCCGTTTTTAGAAGTTGTGAGCCGCGGAACCGTTTAAATGTTCAAGAAACAACAAAAGCCCTCTTCTTAGTCCGCATTATTGTGCAACTACGGAACCCTATTACTGCGCGTGGCCCGACACGCACTTGGCCGGTTTTTGTTATTCTTTCTAGTGTAATTGTATTTAAACACTTAGGTAACTTTATTGCGTTATCCTTTATCTGAATTTTAGTATTTCCCCAGTTTTCGGTTCAAAAATTGACCTCGATTAAATTTTAATAAGAATTCTTAAATAATCAACCTAATTACTTTCAAATTTCATGTAGTTACAAATAATGTGATTTTATGAAAAAAAAGCCACGTTTTAAGCATTTGAAATAGGGTCGATTTTCAAGCAGATAATTTTACAATTTGCTCCGATTATAACTAACTATACCAATAATAAAATAGGAGCATCATATGTAGGGCATCTCATGTCAGAAAGTGTTTTTGATGCACTTGCAGACAAACATGGTAAGCTGGCCATTGGCAACTTGATTGAAAACTAGTTTAGTCTTATAATAGATGGTTCGATTAATTTCGGGATTTAGGGATTTTTAAGGGGGTTTTTTAAACGGTGAAGGAAAACATCGTGAGGAAACCGGCATGTCTTAGAACCAAAAATTCGAAGACATATGACATCCGCCAACCCGCACTGGTCCCGCGTGGTGAATAACGGCCCATTCCCTCTCACAGAGAGGACGCCTACGTCCCAGGAGTGGGACATTTATAGGCTGATGATGATGATGAAGGGATTTTCACTAAGCGAAATTGCAAGTATGTTCACATGGATGGAATGCGATGCAAATCAAACGCAAATCGTTTCAAAAATACGTGAAGATGTGCGGTCGATCTACCGAAGATGTTTATCAAGTGGCGCTTCAGGACTTCGAAAGCCGACCCCAAGTAACGGGAAGTGGCGAGGTAAAAGAAGAAGAGAAGATAGAGACTATGTACAAGTACGTAGATGCGTAGCCCATCCCAACAAATAAATATAAGGGGGAGTGGCAGTCCAATATCATCGAAAATTAAACTAATTTCCTGCGGATCACTATCAGAGGTTATAAACATAATTTGTTAATACCTTGTCAGTCATATTTTATTGTTTATTGAGCCGTTTTATGGCTGTATTAGCTAACACGATGGCTAACATATCGACCAGTGGTTCCCACGCATTGCTCATGAGATATCCACGCGGGGTGTGATATATTGTATTTTTGAGTAATGATGAATTGCTATTTTAAAACTTGTTTGTACAAAGGGTACCTAGTAAAAGATTAGACTCTGACTCAAAAAAAGGATAAAAAGAAACAGATCAGCTGGTGCTGGTGCCCTGAGATAGTGTGGCGGTTGGCAGAAGATGGCGGGAGGAACTAGACAGATTTCGTTATAACTGGAAGGAAGAAGAGCGGGTTCGTAAAAGGTGAAATGAGTGGATGGACACCTGTGCCCAATTGTGGGATTGAATAGGCAAGCTAGGTTCTTCCCTACATATTTAAGATTCCTGTTATGAGGCTAACATGGCAGTCGAAATGTCAGACTATAGACTACTGCTAACCCTTCATGAAATGTTATTGTCATCATCAATTTAGCAGAAGACTTGGCGTATTTGTCCGAAAAAGACCTGGGCCATCAATTTATAAAACTTATTTATAAGCCTTATTTCACAAAAGTTTTAATATCAGTTTTCTGAAGAAATAAAATAGCCCTAGTTTTAATGTATTTTCTCCCTCAAGACCTTTACACAAAAGACTATTTCCGTAGCAAACCCCACATGATTGTTAGCACAAATAGGTGAACAACATCTTAGAGCGTTGCGTTCAAGTATACATTCAGTCGTTTGTAATATTAAACGAGGATATCATGGCGACCATTCAGTTTGTCTTGCTGTCTGGCCGAGACAATCTGAGAGGGCACAAAGAATCTTATTTACTTTTTGCGTTTGATACTGTGCTTCAGAAAATATCATTTCCGGCTGAACGAACATACGAATAGGAGACCAAAGTCTGCAATTTTGCCGTTATGTCAACTACACTATGATGTTTTTTTTTATTTTATTTATTTATTTTTTATTTGTGATGAGTTTGCTCTTGACTCTAGTCTAGGTCAGAAGTGACAGAGACAGAGTCTACGATGGAGTGAGCTTACCCAGAAGAAGCCTGTTCACTCTAACTTTGAAGAGATTCGGGTTGAATGCGTTCGGAAACACAGACTCAGGTAGTGAGTTCCATTCATTCGCTGTGCGCATTATGAAGGATGATTGATGATTGATTATTATCGATAGATTCGCGTTTGACCATTATCTTACCACGAGAGAAGATGTGGATGACGGTGAAGCACGCTTATGCCTAGAAGTAACCTTTTCACTCTTGACTTAAATACCCCTAGGCTGTAACTATCGGGAAACACAGACTCCAGCTGGGAATTCTACTCAGCTATACGCACAATGAAAGTATTCCCAAAAAGTTTAGTGCGTATGAGTTGTATGTTCAACATGTACGGATGACGCATCGCCGTACATCTTGTAGTCCGATGATGGAACGGGCTAGGCGGAATTAGATCATGCAATTCCATCGCACATTCTTCGTAGTTACCGATAAAAAACTGAAAAGCTGGTAATTTGGCGTCGATGGTTGGATGGTTACATCAATTCATTCATATTATGGCCTTAACAATGGTACCATCCTTAATGAAGGGCCTTTATTCATAATGGTCCCTTAAGGTAGCCCTTGGTCAGTCACTCTTCCATACAAACGTAGTATGGCGATTACTCCACTGTTTGACGGTGTACGCACAAAATAAAAATAAACATATCAATTTGTCTCATCAATATCTAGCCCTGAATGGAAACAAAAAAGATAACAAATGTGCACATCGAGTGTAGCAAAAAAACAATAATTATAAATGACTCAATAAATGTAAATAAATCCATAGATAAGTAATCGAATTGCATGGTCGTTGAATTTATCTTTATAGATATTTTATTATTGAATTGAGGAATCTTTTCTTATCTTTTATTTTATCTCTTGAATGAAGCGTAACAAAATAATCAGTAAGAAGTAATATTAATAAATATGACTAACCAAGTAACCACGCTTGCAAAGGTGCCATGCGTTTTAAGAACGGCAGATGTGCGTTCAGGTGCCATTGATATTATGATTCCTTTGCGAAATAGAAAGTTAATTCAAAAAATCTAAAATCCTGACTGAAATCATGCTTTGCAGTCGGTGGATACATACTTGCGAGCTGGCTGACCAAAACCAGATGATGGATTCGGAAACAAAACAAAAATTGTGCTCCTACAATATTTATTTATTTTAAGGAAAGCTTACAGACAAACATGAAAAATATCGTAGGTAAGAAAACTGGCCAATTACAAGCTTCCACATGTATCCCAAAATCCGCCATTTTTTCTATTTTTCAATCTTAATGTAGCCAGTGACACTCACAATGTTAAGACAGATCGATTGACGTGTAAGAATCATCAAAATCGGCCAACGCCTCTCTAGGACGCCACATAGGAACAAACATACATACATACATAGACTGATAACCACATTACCTTCCTTCGGCATTCGGGTAAAAACAGATATTGCTTTTCAGACTGTACAGCTCTGTCCCTCATTTACAGTGGAGCCATCATGCCCTAGTTGAAATAAATATATTTGACTTTGACTTCATGGCATTGTCACGTCACAGTACAGTCTCTGGTCACTTGTCTGTTGAATAGTGCGTAAAGCACTTCTAAATCTAGGCTCATTATTTAAGCCGAGAGACTGCCATTGCTGGACATAGACTCGCCCCAAGCGTCGTCACATCGACGCTGGTCATGTGCTTCTCGTATCAAGCGGACACACGCGACTCTCACCAGGACATTATTCCACCTTGTGGAAGGCCTTCTTACGCTGAATCTTCAAGTACGCGGTCGCCACTCTAGAACCTTTCGAAAAAATCACTTAAGAGGAAACGGGGGCAGAGAGCGCCGACTGAATTTACTAAGTAAAAAGTCATAATTCGAGGTATGGCTGTCGTCAATTTTCTCGTCCAATATTGAACCAATTTAAAAGATATTCCATAAACTGAAAATGAAAGATATTTTCTATGTCCCTATTAGTAGTTTTCCTTACTCCTGCACTTTTAATTATTTTCGTGTAAAAACCAACTAAACCCGAGTTAGTTTTGTAAATGGTGCCACCAAAAGTGTAGTTATATAGGTAAAAAATACATTTTTTCATTACATTCATTACATCCTTTACACCTAACCCTAAACCACATTGATTACAAAACCGTTCAGTATGTATAACATAGGTACTAAATGTTTAATCCGAATTTTAATTTAAACATTGATATAATACAATAGGTCTGTTCAATATTATAGATTTTATAATGTTAAACATCCTGCAAAAATAACTTTTGTTAGTACTAGTAATATAGAAGTATTGTCATAGGCTTTAGTTTTAGTTAGTAGTTTAGGTATTATCACACTAACAAGTAGTTAAGGAGGATGTTTCTTTTTCTGCTCTCAAAACAAAGAATTTCTTCACTGTGTCGTGTGCATGTCGTGGTCGTGGCGCATACTGGCGTGGCGTGGCGGTGAGTGTGCACGGCACACTAAGCTGGCGTGTCGTGGCCTTAGATAGAGCATTTACCCTATGGAGACGGCAAGCCGCGAATCACCGAACAACTTTTTCTGTCGCTTTCTGCGGGAGGCGAGGAACAAAAAAAAACTAACTACAAAAAAATGACAATCACTCACAGATACATGAATCCTATTGCTACAAACGCACACGAAAAAATAATAATCACACAATCATAAAACACACAATCATTGACAAATTTGTGTGTATTTATGCAATTATCCTGTGACAACAAACACAAAGTGCTAGTGATGTGATACAAATAGTGACTTTTTCCCTGTGTGGGTAGACGCAGGGTAAACACGCCTTTTCGACAGCTCCCAGTTTTAAATTATTTTAATTAATTTTTAATAGAATTATTAATGTTTTAATTATATTTTATTAATACTTACCACCCTACGCTCACTACTTACTATTTTCAATTCTTTCGGATATAATATACTCCTATCTATACTTCACACATACCATGGACTCTAAATCAACAAATCAATCAACTTCCTAATTTAGCCGGTGTGTACGATCACTTGTAGTTGTTTCTGTGCCGGTACTTAAATATTTGTAACTTTCCGCATCACCTTCATTTTATCACTGTATTGCTAAATAAGATGTCGGTATCATTACTCATTTCTATTAGTTAGTGATTTTAATTTACGACAAGTCATCAAAGATCCAAACTGAACTGTCATTGTCAGCTCAGTTGTCGTCCTGACAGTTTTCGTTATTGTGTTTCGTTGTACGTAAATGTTTATTGCCATTTTGTTACCTGTTTTTTGTGGATGACTTGTATCCAACTCACCAGTGAGTTAGGGTGGTTATTTTTTTTTTTTTTTAAATTAACCAGCCTACAAGTTTAGTTTTAATTTGTTTAGTTTTGTATAAAATAGTTTTAATATTTTAATTTTATTGTATTTGTATTGTATACGTATTTATCTATGCATGCTCCTGATCCTGTCGACTTGAATGACAGTTTTTTATCTTGTGCTTCTTCGACTTGTAGTTTTGTTAGTGCGGGAAGTGAGTCTCCGCTTCATAACTTGCATGACAACATCTCCACTCTTTTTTCTAAATATCCCAAAAAATTACATGTAGCTCATATTAATGCTCAGAGTGTTCCTGGCCACTACTCCGATCTTCTGGCATCCTTTAGCAGTGCTCATCTTGATGCACTCCTCATATCTGAATCTTTTCTAAAGCCTTCTCTCCTTTCTACGCACTATGCACTTCCTGGCTTTGTTCTTGTCAGAAATGACAGGACTGGCAAGGGTGGTGGTGGTGTTGCGATTTACATACGTTCTGATATACCGCACAAAATTGTAAGTGCGTCTCCATCTCAGTACTCTGGGTCAGCTGAATTCCTTTTCCTTGAAATCACCTTAAATCATGCTAAAATATTACTTGCGGTATTCTACTCCCCTAACCTTCACATCAACTATTTTGACTCTCTAGAGACGTCACTGAATAATTTATGCCCATCGTATGAGCATGTTATTTTAATGGGTGACTTTAATACATGTCTCATTAAAAATGATTCTCGCTCACAAAAACTTCGTTCTCTCCTATCTTCTTTTAATCTGGCAATTCTACCTCTTTCTGCGACCCATAACTTTCCGAACTGCACTCCCTCTCTTCTTGATCTAATGATAGTTTCTTCCCCTCACAATGTTGCTGGGTTCGGGCAGCTCACTGCAACCTTCAGTTACCACGACTTCATCTATCAAAAGCACCTGTGCCGATGAAAAAATAAATTGTTTCAGTGCCAAACTATTAAGCCTTTATGACAAGCATGCACCGCGTCAGCTAATTAAAATTAAGCATGATCCTGCTCCGTGGATGACTCCTAAAATTAAAGACGCTAATGCTCGGAAGGACAAGGCGAAGAGCAGGTACAGGCGTAGACCCTCGGATCAGAATCTTGCAAGTTTCAAAGATCAACGTAATCTCTGCAATCGTCTGTGTCGAGATGCAAAGAGACGCTATTTCCACGAATCTCTAGTCGATCGCAAATCCTCTGACGTCTGGAGATTTCTAAAGTCTGTCGGTATCGGCAAATCACCCACTAATACCTGTAAAGATGTCGACTTGTCGGCTCTTAATAGGCACTTTTCCCTTCCACCTGTCTCTCTGGACCCTAGTGTCAAAACTGCCACTTTGACTGAACTCTCCGAGTTGCCTTTACCGAATTGCTCAGTATTTAATTTAAATTCTGTTTCTCATGACGATGTCAAAAAATCTCTCCTAGCTATTTCCTCCTCTGCTGTTGGCCATGATAATCTGTGTTCGAGAATGATAATTCCTATTCTCCCACAACACCTTCCTATTCTCACTCATATTGTTAATTATTCTCTATTCTCTGGCATATTTCCCTCAGCCTGGAAACAAGCACACATTATTCCACTTCCCAAAGTTACCAATCCTTCTTCTTTATCTCACTTCCGACCCATCTCCATACTACCTTTCCTATCTAAAGTTCTCGAGCACATTGTTCATGGTCAAATTTCCAGATTTCTTTTGTCTAATGAAGTGCATCTGTCCTTTCCAATCTGGTTTTCGTGCGGGCCACAGTACTGTAACTGCACTTCTGAAGGTCACTGATGACATCCGCAGGGCTATGGACAATAAGTCTCTAACCGTGTTAGTCCTACTTGACTTCAGTTGTGCGTTCAACTCTGTGGATTTCGACATTCTGCTTGGAATCTTGCAATCTATTAATTTCTCTTCTTCTGCATTAGCCTTGTTTGACTCATATCTTCGGGGTCGCTCTCAGTGTGTCCGCCTTGATGAGATCTTCTCTGATTGGTGTGATCTCACTGCTGGTGTTCCTCAGGGTGGCGTTCTCTCTCCTCTTCTTTTCTCTATCTTCATAAACACTGTTACCAAGGTTATCACCTCCAACTTCCATCTTTACGCAGACGATTTGCAGCTTTATGGACACTTCCTGCTTGCAGACGCGGACTCAGCGATTAATGACATGAATCGTGACCTGGAGAGAATCAGTGAATGGGCTAAGTTTTATGGCTTACAGATTAACCCTTCCAAGTCCCAGGACATGATCATAGGCAGTCGATGTTATCGCACTGCGCTTGACACAACTACCTTGAAACCATTATCCCTTAACGGCTCGACCATTGCTTACACCGATACGGCAAAGAATCTCGGTGTCTTAATTGACAGCAATCTTACTTGGCGAGCGCAAGTAAATGAAGTTAGTCGTAAGGTACATTTCTCCTTCCACTCTTTAAAAACTCTTCAACTTTTCCTGCCATTTAAAACTAAAATATATTTAGCCCAAACCTTAATTCAGCCGATCATAGACTACGCCGATGCCTGCTATCTGGATGCTACTGAGGAGCTCTTAAATAAGCTTGAGCGCTTGCAAAACCTTTGTATTCGTTTTGTTTTTGGTCTTAGGAAATACGATAATGTCTCTCAGTTCCGCAAGGATCTCAAGTGGCTCCCTATCCGTCTTCGCAGGAACACTCGCATATTATGTCTCCTGTTCAACACTCTTTTTAACCCTGCATACCCTGGCTACCTACGCGACCGTTTTTCGTTTACTCGCCCTGCTGGCGTCCTGTGTAGATCCCGCCTTAAACTCCATCTCAATTTCCCATCCCATAAATCTCGTTTCTATTCCCACTCCTTCTCTGTTCATGCAGTGCGACTGTGGAACTCACTTTCACCTAAAATCCGTGACGCAAAAAGTATCTCTATATTTAAAAAGCAAGTCAAAGAACACTATCTTTCTTCTATCCCATAATCTTATATATTATAGGTTTTTATTTATTTTATAGTAGTTATGTATTTTTATATAATTTATAATAATGTTTAGGCATGTAATTTTATTTTATATATTATGTTCGTATTAGTTTAGTGTTATTATCTTTCCTTGTACTTATACACACTGTGTCTATGTGTCTTATCAAATTCTCCTGTCGTAGGTCTGCTGGAAGAAATTTCTTTAGAAATAAGCAGCACCTTTGTGCTATACTTTCTTTATATGTACTTTCTCTTTTAAGTGTTTTGTGTGTACATAAATAAATAAATGAGTAGAATTTCATTTTAATGCATGAATGAATGAGCAAAATGTTAATTCGTTTTATTTTTGGTATACTAAATAATAATAAACTTACTGCTACTAGTACTACTTAGTTACTTAAAAAAAATACGCAAATGATTTGTGTTCTGCGAAACTACGTAGGCAGGTAGGTAGTAATGACAAAAGAATTTAAGATACGAACATAATATACAAAATTTAGAAAAACAACGATTGTATTTATTATTAGTCAATAATATTTCATAATTACTTAATATATATTGTAGTACCCGTGCCTAGGAATAGCTAGGAAGAGAATAGGATAGGAAAGCCTATAAGAATGACGTTACAAATAAATGTAATATCCAAAAACCCCAAGCATGGTAGACGAACTGGGGATAGTACCTAATAAAATGGTGGCATACGTCTTGCAACAATGTTAATCATAAACTAGTACCTACTGATTTCAGCTTAGAATAGTATGAAACTGTCACTGTCATTTTGTTTTATTTGGGGTCGGGCATTCGGGATTCATACTTGAGCCCCTTTCTTTAATACGGACCTAATGTATACGTGTGCAATAATAAGAAAGGGTAAATATTATACAATACAATCAACCGGACAGACTTACTTGACACTTATAACACTTTAACATGTCAGTTTTTAGGTTTTTTTACTATTTGAGTTCCGTGTTTCCTAGCTAAGCTAGTTTGTTATCTTAGATAGGAAAACATACTGTTTCATAGCCATAATCTAGTTAATAGACATATGTCTCAATGATCACGACTAGAGGCAATCACTGATTTTTGAAATGTACCAGTTTGTTATATACATGTCGTTCACATTTTTGTGGATCAACTTTTTTGGTTAAAAAGGATATACGAACATTTGTGTATTTTCGATAATCACATTCACAATTATATACGCCTTCAAATTGACGTGCAGTGGGGTTTTCATTGTAACCACCATGGCTGCGATAGTCTTCTCTCGATAGAGGTATCAAACAAAAATCAAAATCTATACATCTGTTTAGGAGCTATGATGCCACAGTCAGACACACAGATACACAGCAATACACGTCAAATTGATAACACCCCTCTTTTTCCGTCGGGGGTTAAACAAATATTGAAAAACTCACTAACGAAACGAACAAACTTACTTTTTATTAGCCTAAATCTTTAAAAGAATAGAATTTAAATCTATTCATAAAGACATTAATAAATAATAATGTTTTTTTAGTTTAACCTGACCTGTCCAGATACAAACACAAAAAAAAAATATTGTTCCTGAACATACTGATTCAAAAAATCATTAAATTTATCAATCATTCATTCACGTTGTCCCAGCACTATGCACATCGCTACCCTGTCAGCCCCTGTACTGCGTTTGTGCTACCAACGTACCACTATTTTTTTCTATCATAAAGGCATTAACGATTATTTCGACATTGTACTTAAATAAAACTATGTTGATGTATAATTAACACCATGGCTTCGCAAATTAAAAGTTGCAGATCGCTTTTTGCAAGAAGAAACTGCACAATTAACAATTTTTTGGAGAACTTACTTGCGACACAATACGATACACAATGGCGGCGGTCGGCGAATGAACTAGTTTTATATAACGCGCCAAGCGACTTTGGCAGAGGGGTACGCTCAGCTATGCCATCTCCATAGGTTAAATGCTCTAAGGTCGTGGCGCTCTCTGGCGCTATTTCTGAACAAGTGAACAGTAGGTATACATCGAACCTTTGCAACGTGTAGACGTAAATAATCTTTACTTCGGATTCGGATGATGATTTCGATGAAAATCTTCAATTAATTATAAGCACTTGATATATTATATCAACACCACCCTTGGTTGACTAGTAGATAATGCCTTAAGTTTTAAGTCCGCCTATGTACCTTTATGTTGCATGAAGTTTTAATAAACAAATACATTTCTCCTAGTAATAAAACTTCTTGAGAGCAAAAACAAAAAAAAAGAAGGCAAGGCAATTTATTCTCAAAGCCGATGGCTTGTCTCCACTGTGACCGGAGTGGCCTATTCAAAAAGGCAAATTCGGTCTGGAGGAATATTACTTCAGACCTATTAATAGGGGTGAACATATTGCCAATGACCCGGTACAAAAGAAAACCCAGTAACTGGTATAGCAGCCCGAAGTCTGATACTGAGACATTTCAGTTATTTGGCTTTTCTATTACTTTAATGACCTATTAGAAACCAGAACTGTTTGGAAACTGTTGGCTTTAAGATCTAATGTTGCTAGCATTCTGAATTTGACAACAAACTTATTGGCTTCCAGTGTTGAAAAATTTTCAGATAAAGACTAGCTTGGAACAGCGCCAAATAAAACTTGTAACTTATAGGTTTTTTTTTTATTTTTAATTATGTAACAAATATAGTAACATATATACAATTGAAAACTCTAAAAAGACAAACCTGTATACAAATACAAAGGAGAGAGGGAAAAGGGCTCATTGTGCATCAAAAAATTCGTCCACATCGATGTCAATGGGAAATGTGCCCAGAACGCTGGCAGCATTGCCACGTTGGATAACAATGCTGACTCTCTGGCCGAAAAAAAGGCCGGCCCTCTGGTCACCTGAAGAGTCGACGAGCTTTGTGCTAATGTCTGTAATGTAGATATTTAAATGTTTCTACATGCTTTATATTTTTTAGGACTTCACTACTACTGTAAATCTTGGAATCGTACTACAAAGTGTCAACGCCTTCATGATTCCGTTTTGAAAAAGGGATATTGCTATTCGTTCTATATAGCTCCGTCTGGTTGCGGGAAGGCGCTGGATGCGAGACGCACGGGATCGGTCAATGTGGCGACGCCTGGGGGAGGCCTATGTCCAGCAGTGGACGTCCTTCGGCTGAAATGATGATGATGATGATGATGATGAGCTCCGTCTCGCTCTCACACCGCAATCAAGATGGTTTTAGAGGTCATAGTAGGCCCCTCAACTAAAAGACCCTATTACTATACAGATACAATCTTATGTGAGGGACAAAGGCGAGTTTAATTCATAATCGGGTTCTCTTACAGCAAACCTCAGTGTCATAGAGAGATTTGCAAATGAGGACAGTATATCCAAGTGCACAACAAAAACTAAAAAACCGGCCAAGTGCGAGTCGGACTCGCGCACGAAGGGTTCCGTACCATTATCGCAAAAAACGGCAAAAAAAAAAAGGTTGGTGTATGGGAGCCCCACTTAAATATTTATTTTATAATGTTTTTAGTATTTGTTGTTATAGCGGCACTAGTAATACATCATCTGTGAAAATTTCAACTGTCTAGCTATCACGGTTCATGAGATACAGCCTGGTGACAGACAGACAGACGGACCGCGGAGTCTCAGTAATAGGGTCCCGTTTTTACCCTTTGGGTACGGAACCCTAAAAAAGGGACGACCATTAGAAAAATTTCTCCAAAAACTTTGCACTTTGCACAAGACTTCTCATTGCTCGAGAGAATGATAACTAGAACTCTGAGAAATATACCTTTTCACTAGTTCCCTCTATAATAATTTATAGATGGAACTAGTGCCGTATATATTAAGGGTTCCCGTGTCAGATATCTGCTTAGTAACGTTACTCTCGCTGCAAGTACAGATGTAGTAACGTTTTATGGAGAGATCCTGGATTTCTATAGTTAATGTAAATAACCAAGTCAGAGACCTGTGGGTTCCGAGAGGTTGCTTAATTAACTCTTACACCAGAGGTAGCCACATCCTCACACGAACAAAAGAAGAAGATGACGCGATCGGTACCCTTGTACCGTTTCACCTTTTACCGGTATTGTCCCGTTTGAAGGGTCATCATTATATCAGCCGAAAGACGTCTACTGCTGGACATAGGTAAGCGTCGCCACGTTGACCGGTCCTGTGCTTCTCGCAACCAGCGGATCCCGCCAACCTTCAACAGGTCATCGGTCCACCTGGTGGGAGGTCTTCCAACGCAACGTCTTCCGGTTCGCGGTCGCCACTCCAGAACTTTTCTGCCCCATCGGCCATCCGTTCTGCGAGCAATGTACCCTGCCCACTGCCACTTAAGTTTGGCAATTCTTCGGGCTATGTTTGAATGGTAGATTGAAGTAATGCGAGCAATTACAAACGATATTGTTATGGAGGTTGTATAGAGTTTTAAGATATTGCTCAGTCAAAACTGTTTTTTTTTCATTATTCAAAGGGTATGTTATTAAGTTTGTTGCTTAATAACGTCAGTAGTTTTACCTACAGCTGTGCTCTAGTGGCTAATATCTCAAAAATTGAGTTATTTCCGATATGTAAAATTATGCCTATATTCCGATACCATTCAACGATAGTTTAAGTGCAAGATTTTGGATACATAATAATAATCAAGCAAATTTACCTTATTTTGCTGGTTCCCTGTTACATAGTCCTGTCCATCGGCACAGCGTCAGATGTCTGATGTCCAGTAACGTCACCCTCGCTGCAAGTACAGATGTAGTAACGTTTTATGACGTCCTCTGGATACAAGGGTTTGTATAAATGGTTGTTTGTAGGGTAATGGTTTGTGATTTTGAACGATATAGTAAAGGAGGTGTTATTTTGTGGAATTGCTCAATTTCAACTGGAAAGCTTGTACCTGGTGAAGAACAGCCGCACAGCACAGTTCGATTTTCACGGTTAAACAACACACGCGAGAGTTTATCAGTCTAGGTATGTATGTATCATGTATGTTTGTTCCTATGTCGCGTTCTAGAGACCAAACGCCTCGGCTGAAGTTGATGATTCTTATGCCAATCGATTCGTCTTAACCTTGCGAGTGTCACTGGCTATATTAAAATTTGAAAATAGAAAAATGGCGGGTTTTGGGCGCCATATTGTGGGGGCCTATTTTTTTTTATTTTTATTCCAATCTCATCTTGTGGGGTTTCAAAATAAAGGATTTTAAGAGTTGATTTCAAAATATATAACACTTATGTGTTTAAATGTAACAAATTCGAACAAAAGGTTCCCTAAATTTTTATAAATAAAAAAGTTAGTTCAAAAAAACAAAAACCGACTGTTCCCCAGACGGTCAGATGATTTACCCACAAAAATAATAATAAAATAATAATTTTGACAACCTTCTTCGATATAAATCGAAATTGCTGTACTGGCCAAATACATGCGAGCAGCGGCCGGCAAAAGTAGTATGAAAATCCATACCTGTCGTGTTTAGCGGCCATATAATTACATAGTAAACTCATATCTGTCGTGTAATTTAGAAATGGAATGATGTTTTACTCCAAAACATGGCAACCAAGGAGGTAACTTATCAAATGTTTTATTTAAAGGTGAATGGCAGATTTTGTACCGCATACTTTTTCTGTTGTTCGGTTATAAAATTTGTACCACTTATTATGTCAACTAAGCCATTTATTTGCATGTAAGTTTACTATTTTTAAAACTTTGGATTAATTAATAACATCAATCTAAAGATTTTAATATATAAACGTTATAAAATCGTACGCTAAACGCAGTTATGTTATTAGAAATTGCCTTACGTAAAATAACACAAATATTGAATTGATAATTAATTACTTAGAAATAACATTAAATATAATCAAACTCATCATTATCAAACTGTTGCAGTCGGCTGCTGGATATAGGTATCTCCTAATGCCCTGAGTAGGTACGATCCGCACCTCAATTTACCTACTTAATGGTAAGTAAAACACTACAAAGATAGCAACAAATAATTTTCATAACACATAATGCAAAATTTACCTATATGTAACAATCTACATTGGTACACTAGTACATAACCTTAAAAAATAAAACTGGTTATAACATTTACGTCCCAAGTTTAAAAAATCTAAGAATTTAAAAAGGGATTATCTATCATATTAACTACCAAATAAAACAAAAAATATCCCAAAACACGAAATCGCTATTAGCGGTACGAAACTCCCATACAAGCCTGCCGTTCTCCTTTCGAACTGGCTTGCAAATATAAAGTTGTTTATTGAAAAAAAGAACAAATGAACACTTTAAAGGTGGCACTTCACATTGCTATTCGTGTTCGCGTATTTGTCTTATTCGCCCAAATAGGACGATGTGAAGTAGCTCTTTTCGTCTATATTTGTCTATTCTCACGAACAAGACGAATACGCCAAATACCCGAACAACCGTATCCGCCCAGCAGTCGGTTTTTTGCAACATATCAAAGGATTGCGAATATGGCGAATAAGTTCGTTTACCGGCTACACATCGCTCGCTCAGTAGTACTTAGTACGATCTTTGTGAATTTTTAACATCCACCAGCGTCTTCTTCTCCATGTTCTTTTAACGACTTTGTTATTACGTACGCAAAACATGTACTGGTAATTAGCACAATGGAAATAATAAGCCGCTGCTGCAGTTACCACGTTCATCGTAAACTATAGCAAAAATATTCGTAAATATTTGCTGTTTATGAACGATGTGTAGTCGGTGTATTCGTATTATTCGGAATTCAACACGAATATAGCGAACAAAGACGAAAAAAACGTGAACATCGAATAGCGATGTGACGTGCCACCATAACGCGGGATAAATTATTGTTGTTCGTTGATGTACTTACGTTTCGTCCATCATTGCCTCTTTTGCTGGCCGCTGCAGTAATGTACTATTACATGCTAAGTCCTTCAATTGAAACCAACCAACTTATAACCAATATCCGTCCACAATAAACCAGCGATCCCATAATAAAACGATATTCCTGTCTGATACCATATTACTATCTGTAAGTTTATGGCCGCCATACCACTCGAGCTAACGACAAATAACTACTAGTATTTATTGTGTAACCTTTAGCGAAAGCTAATATATCTTGTTGATAGATTGATTGGTTTGTGATATTGACACGTCATTAGGGCTAAGTTGGTTTGGGTGTCCAGTGGGAAATGGTCTGAAATAAATCAATTGTAACTTGATGTCACTTTTTAATGATCCTCTGAAACATCTAATAATAAAATATATGGTCAAATTAATTTGCTAGCGAGACTGCTCCGCAGATGTGATGCTTTTAGGGTTCCGTTCCTCAAAAGGAAAAAAAGGAATCCTTACAGGATCACTTCGTTGTCGGTCTATCCATCTCTCTGTCTGTCTGCGCGTGTGTCAAGACCTTTTTCTCAGGAATGCGTGAATGTATCAAGTTACTATTAATGTCTTATACTCAGGGCTCCAATCCCTTGGAGCTGTGAAAAATCAAACTTCTAGATCAACGGAATCAAAAGACATCGCCGTTTATGTCGCAAATTTGACGAATCGTAAGGGAATTAAATCTTCTATAAACTCTTTTCAGCAATTATCAACTAAAGAATTAGCGGTTCATTAGAGAGAAAATCAACATGTTGACCAAGCAGAATTCAGAAAAGGATTTTCCACAATAGATCATATTCACACTTTGGAACTTGTGATAGAAAAATGCCAAGAACAACAGATACCACTATACATTGAATACATAGACTACCAAAAAGCTTTTGACACTGTGTTACATGAAAGTGTATGGAAGTCGTTAAAAAACCAAGTGGTGAATGATACGTGTTCCGTTCCTCAAAAGGAAAAAAAGGAACCCTTATAGGATCACTTCGTTTTCTGTCTGTCCGTCTCTCTGTCTGTCTGTCCGTGTGTCAAGACCTTCTTTTCAGGAATGCGTGAATGAATCAAATTAAAATGGTTGTCTTAAAAAACGAAAGCGTTACGTTAGCTGCGAAAAAATCAAACTTCTAGATCAACGGAATCAAAAGATTTCGCCGTTTATGATACACATAGATCATTAAAAATATTTACAAAACTAGTACCAGCAGAATAAAATTTGAATCTATTGGCCCAAAATTGCCTATCATAAGAGGTGTCAGACAGGGAGATGTTTTATGTCACCAAAAATTTTCAAAGCCGTACTCGAGTCAATATTTCGGCAGTTGGATTGGAAGAACTATGGCATCAATGTTGAAGGTAAATATCGTACTCATCTCCGCTTCGCAGATGACTTAGTAGTACTGGCAGAAACAAGCTCACAGCTCCAATACATGGTTGAGGCTCTACACAGAATCAGCATACAAGCAGGCTTAGCAATGAATACAACAAAAACGATGGTAATAAAAAATAGTGCGAGGAAGAAAATAACGGTTGGAAAAAAAAAAACTTCAGAGCTGTCAAGGGACACCCGGATGGAACGAAGTTTTAGTTGATTCGCTATTGAAATAAAAAAAAAAAAAATTGTACATATACATACACACACACATATATATATGCACTCTGTCTGTCTATTCTTTCGAACACGTCATAAAAAAAAGGACATAATAAAAATAATAACAATAATGAATCCTCACAGTGTTTCTGCACAAGTTTCGGATATTGCTGACGGACTGTAAAAAAAAAAATATTTACATAATTAATAATAAAAAATATCCATATATATATGCACTCTGTCTGTCTATTCTTTCGTTCACGTCATAAAAAGAAAATCCTTATATTTCCTGCTTAATATCAAATAGATAGGAAAGTAATTACCAAAATCAGACAACTTTTTCCCTTTTATCTCAGGGCCACTTAAAACAAATGACCTTTAATTATTGTACAAAGAGCTAGGTAAAAAAACTATTTCGAGAACAGGTGAATCGTCCCTCAAAATGCTACGGTTGGACTAAACTGTCGATGAAATTGATTGTCTTCGGAAATTACGTATCTCTTCCTAATCTATCGTGCTGAAAACAACTTTATACTTACCACCCAAAGTTAAAATTTCGCTGCCCGAATTGAAATCTTCAGTCTAAAATTGCCAACGTGTTTTCCACTCTATTTGCCTGCAGAAAGAATTGAAAATGGTTTGAAATATAGAATATTTCTTTGAAAATTTCCCTTTAATACACTGTAATTCGATTTATTTCATGCTACTTGAGATTTCGGTCTTGATATTATAATACCTATTACACTAGTTATATTGATATTAAAAAGTAGAACACTTCGCTTCGGTTTTGCAAGTCAAGTGAATTGGTAAATTGTATAAATTGCAAACTTCTTATACATACCATTGGGTAAGTGAGTGTATAAAATTGGTTCAAATGATCATTGATGTTTGTAAATTAAGTACCATGTAATAGGGCTGCGAAACACACAGGCCCGATAAGTGTGGCCACTCTTGGGAGAGGCCAAGGTCCAGCAGTGGGTGTTTTTCGGCTGAAATGATGATGATGCGAAATAAAATCTTATTTTGTCAAAATACTTTATTTCAAATAAGCTGTTTATAGGTTTTGAATAACTTTTGAATTGTCAAACTAAACATGACATATTCACAAGCTTCAGTAAGTCTTTATGGAGAAGAACGTGCAAGAAACTCCACTGACACTCTTTTCCATCAGTTTTAATTACAAGTATTTGGTTACATTATTCTTGTTGGAAAATTAAATAAGTATAATTATGTGAGAACTATGTAAAAAGACGTGCACGTAAAATCATCTAGAGTAAAACCAACAATTCAAAAGTACAATAAGTAATTAAAAATAGGCCGAGACAGCTATGTTATGACCAATCCAAACTGATGGCGCCCGTCCACGAACATGACGCATGTATTGGCACCACTCCGCTCAGCCATTATGAAGGGAACCGAACGATCAAACACATGGGCCATCATCAGAGAGAGTAAGACTTACTCTCAGTTGAGAGTAAGTCTTACTCACTCTGATGCAACTGCCAGGGCACACACTAGTCAACGAACGACTTAAAGGTATAGTAAATGGTAAATTGGCGCTCGATAGCTTTCGTAAGCAGAATGGCGATCGAGTACGTCACATTGTCAAGTACCTTTTCAATTTCATTTCAAACGGTTATTGCCACGAAACTTCTGTGTATTAATTTGTTAGTACAACTGTTAGTACAGATATCACAATGGATATAATAACGACTATATTTATATGTACGACTGTATTTGTAATTTGTATTTTAAATAAAAACCGTTAAAATACTGTATTTTATATTTCAATTGCAACGACTTGCAAATATTTTGTATATCGTATTTTAAATACATGCGAATTTGTATTTTTAACCGACTTACAAAAAAAGGAGGAGGTTCTATGTTCGACTTTATGTTTGTTTTTTTTTTTTTTTTTTTTTTTTTTTTTTTGTGTATGTTCAACGATATCTCTGTCAATTGTGGACCGATTTTTAAAATTCTTTTTGTGTTTGAAAGAGTATGTTTCGAAATTGGTCCCATTTTAATTTGGTGATGGTCTGATGAAGAACTTCGGAGATACACAACAGAACTCTTCAATAAATAACGACAAAACTCTCGGGATTGCTGCAATCGCATGTATGTTTGTTGTTTATACCATTTTATAACATAACATCACGCCAGCACGCTCTAAAGGGGTACACAGATCTCTCATTTCACCGGTTTTGTTCAAGTTTCATATTATTCGGTTAATCTATTCTGGAGTTATAGGGACCTTAATAAACAACTTGCTATTAGGTAGGTAAAACTAAAAAGGGAAAAATAAAAACTTTTTTGCAAAAAAATACTACCGACTTCCAAATGAAAAACTACAAAGTGAAAAATAACTTAACTTTTGGAAGTCGGTGTCCATATCGCAAAAAAATGGTACCTACGAAAGACACCGACTTCCAAAAGTTAAGTTATTTTTCACTTTGTAGTTTTTCATTTGGAAGTCGGTAGTATTTTTTTGCAAAAAAGTTTTTATAATTAAAGCGACGCAAGTATTTTACCCAGCTCTGCCTACCACGTTCAACAATGCCAGTTTAAAACGTAAATTAATTACGCAAGAAGAGTACGACTACTGCTCACTACGTTACGCTTCAACTTTATCTACGGTGGCAATGCAATGGTGGCAAGTAATCAGTAAAAATGTGGCAAACAAGGTCGGAGATCAACGGATGAACTTGCCACATAATTCTAGAACACCAACAATTTCAAATGATGGTTTTCACGTTTCACGCACCGTCGCTTAGGTACTTTCTGGTTTCGTTGAGACGGAGACTAATAAGTTGTTCCATTCTTTGATTGTATCTGTTTCATTCATTCCTTTGGTGCTATAACCCTTTGTGAGTCTTGGACTCCTTAATGATCTCCTTCCATATCGCTATGTCACTCCTGTCGCCTAGATGTTTTCCTTCTTATCCTCTTCAAATCTGCCTCGACACAAATTATCCAACGCTTCCTGGGTCTTCTTCTGGGTTTGCTTTTGAATCGGAGTCCACTTGGACATGACTCTAAGGGCTCTGGTATCACCCATTCTTTTCTGAGCCTTTGCGTCTTGCAGAACCTGATCAATAGAGAAACGATTGTCATCTGTTTCTAATTCGTGGTTTATCCGGAACCTTACACGATATGTGCCGTCATCTCCTCGCACTGGTCCGAAATCTCGCCTCAAGACTTTGCTTTCGAACAGTGCTAATTTAAGTTCGTCTTTTGAGTCAGCGTCCGGGACTTACATATGTCACGCCTGGCCGAATTATTCTATATTTATCTTGTAAACAGTGAGCTTAGACTTCGAGGTTTAGTGTTTACTGCTTAGCATGGTCATGATTGTATCTTTTTTTTTTTACTCTTACAAAATCGGTCGGATTGAAGGTTTCATGTGTAGTGGCAGTTGCAGGCCTTTGAGGATAGAAGGGAGGTTAGAATTAGACCAAAAACACGATGAAATTTAAAAAATTCATTGTAGAAAATCAGAGTCACACAGCACCAGACTATCTGACCTAATCACAGAAATTTAACTTTTTAGCGCAGACTTGCCTCGTGTTCCGGACCGCCATTGAGATTTAATATAACTATAGCCTTGATGATCTAGGGATCCTGGGTTGGGGTGAATGTTGAAAGCCTCCACGTGGCGTACCCTGGGCAACGTCGACTCCAACTGCCCACCCGCTTTGGGTGGACAGTTGGGGCTGATGGCTTATTTCAACACATCACCGATCATTATCCTTCCATGATAGTCCGTGAACCGGGCTAGAGACGGGACGGCTAGTCCGTCCTGCTCCGTCCGCTGGGACCAGCTCACCAACGGACGCAAACGCGGGTCGGTCGAGAGTTGCGGAAGGATAGAACGTGCCCGCAACCCTCGGCGTAGGTGTGAAATGGAACACTGGGGTGGATTTTAGTCAGTAGGAGTCTGACAGATATCCAAAGAAATTCCATCAGGGAAAAAAATAGGGATGTTGGGTTCAATCATAGGTTGGGCATTTTGTTAGGTTTCTCCGCTAAGAATTTTCGAGCAGCAATTTAGTACGTCTCTGCTTATCCCATTGGAGGTTAGAAATAATATTAAAACTAACCTAAAATATCTCCTAATATAATCTAAAAGAAACGGGTTCAGGCTTACCACTAACCCACCTTAATCTACCGAGCTTTATTAACCGGAAATATATCAAAATAATTATTAATTATTTACGCAAGAACCCGCCAAGGTAGCTAATAATTAGGCTGCTTTTACACCGCTGACATGCGAGGTAGCTAGGCGGTGCGAGGATATTATGTAGCGGCACTGTCTTCAACTTAGCGAGTCGATGGCAAATATAGTTTATACATATTAAATATCATGATTTGCCCAGAGGCCTTAGTGCGAGTTTTTTAACGTACTCACTCGTGATAACGTAAACGATCTCTTATTTCAAAATGTATACAAAATAAAAAAACTTTTTTGCAAAAAAATACTACCGACTTCCAAATGAAAAACTACAAAGTGAAAAATAACTTTATTTTTGAAAGTCGGTGTCTTTCGTAGATAACAAATATTTGCGATATGGACACCGACTTCATATGTTAACATGAAACTTGAACATAACCGGTGAAATGAGAGATCTGCGTACCCCTTTCAGTATACTGGCGTGATTTTATGTTATGAAATGGTATAAACAATAAACAGACATGCGATTGAAGCAATCCCGAATGATTTGCCGTTATTTATTGAAGAGTTCTGTTGTATATCTCCGAAGTTCTTCATCAGATCTTTAACAAATTAAAATGGGACCAATTACGGAACATGTTCTTTCAAACAAAAAAAGAATTTTCAAAATCGGTCCACAATTGGCGGAGATATCGGTGAACACAAAAAAAAAAAAAAAAAAACATACAAGAAGTCGAACATAGAACCTCCTCCTTTTTGGTAAGTCGGTTAAAAAGAGGTTTCACCCCAATTTCAATACAAATTGACGTTTCCGTTAATACAATTGAGCATGAGTACAAACTCGCACTAAGGCCTCTGAATTTAACTCCAGTAACACCTCGTCTGCACTTACAGGTGACAGGGTACGCGGCGCAAGACGAAAGCTGGACCATGGTCTGCAGAGATATGCACAAACACTGAAGATTAGACCCATCCGAGCACCCCGGAGTGGATATTCTAATAGGTGAAGGTTATAATAATTGTGAGTTAGTGGGGATTAGTTGAAGAATTTTACTGTCTATACTCAATAATCTACAAACTACAATTCTACATCATTCAACCACAATCCCGTTTGAGGACTTTTTCTCGCACACTACTTAGCTAACTCGCACATCTTTTGTGTGCAAGCACCCTTAATTTCTCAGATATTGGCGGTATTCCGTAGTTAATTAAAAACTCCAAGTTGAAAACCGACTCCGCTAAATAAAAAGTTATTTGCATAAAAATCCTTTTTTAGTTTTCTAGATTGAAAATTAATTTAATTTTGGCGTATTGGACGGTTTTAGACTCGAAATAGATTCTTGATTATTTTTCGTTTTTTTTTTATAGATTCACGGTTGTTTAGTGTTTAGAGGGAATGTTGGAATATTTAATTGGTAGTTAAATGAACTTTTTGTGTTATTATCTGGTTTCTATTTCTTTAACACTGGCCATTTCGCTGTCATTCACACCATCAGCCTATTAATGTTCCCACTGCTGCGACACAGGCCTCCTCTCTGTGAGAGGGAATGGGCCGTAATCCACCACGCGGGCCCAGTGCGTGTTGGTGGATGTCACATGGCTTCGAATTTTTGGTTCTAGGACATGCCGGTTTCCTCACGATGTTTTCCTTCACCGTTTCTGAGAGCAGTGGTGATGAAATAATTTTCACAAAGTAAAGCGCCTGCCTGGGTTCAAACTTGCAAGTCACGGCCAATACCACTGGGTCACCACTGCTCTCTCATTGTATAGCTGTCATTATGTATGTTATTTTTATGATTATTTCGTGTCGGTAGTATATATATAAACCCTGTTAGTATGTTCCCGTCGGATAGTTTCCGACTATAACGCGGGCGAAGCCGCTGGCAGAAGCTAGTCACGCTTTCACACTAAAATTACGTGGGACACTCAGAAAGTTTTGCGAAACTAAAAAAAATTGTTCTATACGTACATATATTTTTATTAAATCTTTTCAAAGTACTTTCCACCAGCCTCTATACAAAGATTCATGCGCCTAAACCAGTTTTCAAAACACTTTTTCCAGTCCGCCGCAGACACCTCGTTTACAGCCTGCTCGAACGCAGCCAGCGCATCTTCCGGCGACGAAAATTGTATCCCTTTGAGCTGATTTTTTATTTTTGGGAATAAAAAGAAGTCACACGGTGCTAGATCAGGGCTGTAAGGAGGGTGACCCAGGAGTTTGACTGGCGTGCTGTCCAGGAAGTCCCTCGTTTTGAGTGCGGTGTGCGCAGGTGCATTGTCGTGGTGGAGCAGTAGCCCGCGGAGCCCTGTGTTTGGTCGCTTGTTGCTTATAACAGAGAAAACTTCTGGCAAACATTTGGTAGTATACCATTCGGCATTAATGCTTCTTTGATCCCGTAAGGGAATTGATACCAAGTGGCCAGTCAAATTAAAAAAGCTAGCGATCAAAATCTTACCCCCGCTTCTAGATCGCTTCACTTTGGTAGGCGTTGGCTCATTTTGAAACACCCAAACAGTCGACTGGCGCTTGGTTTCTGGGTCGTATTGATAAATCCAGGACTCATCACCTGTAACGATGTCGTAAACACGCCGAGACGAGCCTGCTTCAAATTTGTTAAGCATATCACGGCACCATTCCACCCGGGCCTGCTTCTGAGCATCGGTGAGGTTGTGCGGCACCCAGCGTGATACTATCCTCCTCACGCGAAGATGGCTGTGTAGAATCTCGTGAACGCTTCCCGATCCAATCTTCAATATGTGTTGAATCTCCTGATATGTAATTCGCCTATTGTCTTGGATTAAATTTTTCACTGCTAGCACGTTTTCTTCGGTAACAGCCGTCAAAGGGCGACCGCTTCTTTCGTCATCCCCCAAAGTTGGTCGACCGCGCTTGAATTCGTTATACCAACGATACACGGTTGCCTTGGAAGGGCCTTCATCCATGAATGCCATTTGAAGTCTATCGTACGATTCATCCGGTTTCAGGCGACACTTGAAATCGTATAAAATCATAGCTCTAAAATGTTCCCGGCGCAGATCCATATTTCAGTGAGACACAATACTTTGAATTAACTCGCAAAAAATGTGGAGGGAAATTTTGAAATTGGAACTTACTTATTTTTACTTATAAATAATCATATTTTCGAAAAACATTATAACTGGCCAGTCTCCCATATATAAAAACTTTTTTTCGCAATACTTTCTGAGGGGCCTGGTATAAAGGCGCAAGTTTGTGAGTGTGTGTTTTTGTATGTTTGTTACTTCTTCACGCTCAAACGGCTGGACGGATCTGTATGAAATTTGGCACAGAGATAGAAAATAGTCTGGAATAGCACATAGGATTTAGTTTATCCCGGTAGTATGTTCTCGTGGGATAATTTTCGACATTCACGCGTGCGAGGCCGCTAATGAAGCTAGTAGGTAAGCGCATGCACACATAGCGCCGCGTGCACAGATGAGTTGAACTATGTATATCATCTGATTTCATGGTAGAAAGCTACGCTATCGCTGAATATCATTGGCTACTTTTTATCCAGAAACACAGCGGGAAAAAGCTACGACATTAAACATTTTTTGATGACTTCACTGTAGATATTTTTTGTTGATAAACAGACAACAATACAATCTTCTTATCCGCTGTCACATAGGTCAAGACATCTTTATATTAAATTTTACCACTTTTTTGTGCTTCGTTGCAAAAACCTAGGTATTTTGCCCGAGCACTTCTTTGCGATTGCAAGAAGTCTGTAACGGTCAATAAAAGCAGAGATTGCCAAAAAGGAAATCAAACGGAGAAGGATAATCGAGAAAAATGAAGGTATTGCTAGCTATCAAAATAAGTTCAAAAGACAGAGAATCAATTATTATTTTACAAATTTAAATTGTTGACGTTCAAAGTGCCGCTTAGTGGCTTAATTAGTCATTTAATTTAGATTGTTTATTTGTATTTTATAGTTGATTTTAATTTTTCTGACATTTAAGTGTAATTTTAGTTTTATGAAATTTTATATTTGGACATTTTAATTTACAAATTTCTGACATTTTAATTTTGTGTCATTCTAGTTTTATAAATTTAATTTAATTTTTTGACATTTTAATTCTGTGACATTTTTAGTTTTTGACAACTTAATTGTATTTTAAAATGGTGTTTAATTTATACCTGAATCCCAGTAATTATTATACATTCATTAAATTGTTTTTGTGTCATGTACTTATTACTAACATTAATTATAAGGTTGTGGATCTACTAACAAAGAATGGACTCCAAAATTGTCTGAATTCGAAATATATTTTTTTTAATTGAAATAAAAAAAATATCTTTGAGTTTGAATTAATAATAAAGTGTTGTTTTGCAATTATAGCTTATCCAAATGAATTTTAGAAATCTGTGATTATGAAAAAATACGTTAGTAGTGGATAGATTCCTCTGACCGCCATTTCTTACTATGGTCACACCATGGTCTAGATACAGTGTGTTCTCTTGGTCTAATGGACAACTATGTATATTCAAAAGTCCAAATTGTTAGGTTTCTTCTAGGCAAGCGGGCTTCATCGTCGACAATATCATCGCTTACCATCAGGTGAGATAGTGGTCAAGCGTGAGATAGTTAAAAAACTGGCCAAGTGCGAGTCGGACTCACGCACTAAGGGTTCCGTACCATTATCGCAGAAATCGGCACAAAAATCACGTTTGTTGTATGGGAGCCCCCCTTAAATATAAATTTTATTCTGTTTTTAGTATTTTTGTTGTTATAGCGGCAACAGAAATACATCATCTGTGAAAATTTCAACTGTCTAGCTATCACGGTTCATGAGATACAGCCTGGTGACAGACAGACAGACAGACAGACAGACGGACGGACCGCGGAGTCTTAGTAATAGGGTCCCGTTTTTACCCTTTGGGTACGGAACCCTAAAAAGTGTATTGACCACGTGACATTCCCCTAGCGTTTATAAATTTGACATATTTAAGACTTTTTATTATTACCCGGCTGCAAGGAATGGGTTATGTTTTTTGCGCGTATCTTGTATGTATGTATGTTTGTATGTACTTTATTACCTAGTATCTTTCAAACTACTTGACGGATTTTTAGTTTTAATACATCGTTAGATAGCCGCCAAGTTCTTAGCTAAATAAGAGCCGCTTAAAAAAAGGAACATGGCGCCATTCTTCGAAACCCATCGAGTGGGGTATCAAAATAAAGGGTTTAAGAAGTGATTACAAAAATATATACCACTTAAATGTTTAAAATCTTCTATCGAAAAAAAAGTACCAATAGCTAAAAAGTTGTAAATAAAAAAAGTTATAAAATCAAAAAATACGACTGCAAAGATGTAAACAAGAAAAACATCATGCTGTGCAGTCGGAGGATAGTTATAGTTTTGTTCAGCCAGCTCGCGAATATGTATCCTCCGAGTGCACAGCATGATTTTCTTCTTGTTTACATCTTTGCAGTCGGGTTTTTCGAGTCTATTATTGCCAATAGTTCTTTAATCTATAATTATCTAGGACATACAACAGCTATGATGATGCGATAGAGATCGAAAATGTTGCCTAAAGAAACCGACGACGACTATCGACTGACGACTTGAAGACACAGATTTTATCTTTCGGAAAAACAGGCTTCAGAAACTTGAGTTCTGGTTCAAAGAAATGCCTAAGCCTTTATGAATGTGTTGTGTTTTATGGATCGCATCTGTTGATACAGATGTTTTTTTTTAATAATTAAGTTTTGGTTAAGTATGCTGTACCTACCTTTTTTAGGCTTAACTCACAGGCATATCGGAGAGAGATGGCGGTATGAGCTCGGTTCCTTCGACAAAGACTGGTCTGACATAAAGAGAAGAAAGACCGCTGTGCAGCTGGAACACCTAGACTAATAATTATAACTCCCCAAAGGGACTAGACAGAGATTTAGACAGATCCAGCTACGGTATACCTACACTTGACTAGACCCGCCCTTACCGGAGCAATATGTGGGTGTATGCTTCATGATGCTAGTTTCGATGAGACAGAGTTCCTTTACAAAGCAAATGAACTACCTCTAACCTCAACAAACAAATATTTCGCTAACCCGGAACAGATTTGCAACCGGCAAGCGCACGCCACCGAAATTAGAACCACAAAAACTTACACATAGTGAGAATACCCGCGAAAATTGATTAGCAAACAAGACGGACCGAATTATAACGCTATGTACACAATTCGGTCCAGCAGACGACAAGGTCGCTGACCTCAGTTTTTGCTGATGAAGCAAGAGTCGGTTACAGGAGCTGATGATCGGCACACGAGTTTCGTTAGGTAGCCTTGAACGGGTAGACGGGCAGGCGAAACGCTGCGGTCGAAACGTCATAACATACTTAGCATCATCATAATCCTGCCTTTATCCCAATTATTTTGGAGTCAGTGCATTATGTCGCCTTCATAAACACATGTGATATGCAATAAAGTTTTTTTTTTTTTGGATTCCTGCCATACACTTCTACAAGATGTTACAGAAACACAAAGCAATTCTTGAAAATAGAGGTCATTGTACTCATCATAGTGATCGAAAAAATTTTGTATGGGATCAACCCTGAAACCGCGATAAATATCAGCTATTTTGAGCAGTTGGCTTTTTCGGGTCACTACTATTTCTCCATATAGCCATAAAAAACTTTTAAAATATTATGTATGGAAGCAGAAATATACACCTCTTCAGTAAAGTTACGCATAGTTTTTAGTGGTAGACACAATTGTAACACTATAAATAAAGATAAGTTAGATCAGCCATCTCATAGATTAGCTAATGTATTCACTTACATAAACTATACGTTTAAGGATATACTTAAATACATTTTTTCCGCAAAAGGAATCCATGGTAATATTGCCATCAGCCTCAAAGCGCAAATCACCACAATCCTTTTCACATAATAGCAATTCAACATTATTCAATCCATTTTTTATTTTTCCCGTCAAAAGAATTTTACAAACATAACTATGACGCTGAGAATGTAAATTCCATTGATGATGATACCATATAAATGAATAATTTATTATGCAACTGGAGTAGAGGTAAAGCGAATGCCTACGTAAAGGCAATTACACTCTTTGCGCTGTAGCATGATGCGGGTGACAGTTTCGATAACATTTTTACGCATATAAGTAAACGCATTTTTTGTAGTAAAACGTCATACCGTGGTTATACCATAGTTGCCTGTATGACGTTAAACTACAAAAAATGCATATATGCGTTTTTTTTTTATTGAAACTGTCACCCGCACCATGCTGCAGCGCAAAGAGTATAGACTTCTAAAGATCTTAAACATATCACAGTTTTAAAGACCAAGACAACGCATAGTATTTTTTTCGTACATAGGCGACGTCTCGATATTTTGCCAGACAAAGTGTCATTCTACCAACGAAGGCGATGGTAGAAATGACAAAATGTAAGGGCTTTATTAGTCATGTGACATATCGATAGCACTTGACATTCCCATTCCCATACATCTTTTCAATCGCTATCGCAACTTTTCCTTGATATAATTTCACCTGTCTAAAGCCTCTGTAATGGTTTATTTTTGCGATATGCTCAAAAACTGTCGGTCTAGAGCCTCTGTAATGGCTTATCTTTACGATATGCTCAAAAACTGTCGGTCTAGAGCCTCTGTTATGGATTATCTTTGCGATATGCTTAAAAACTGTCGGTCTAGAGCCTCTGTAATGGCTTATCTTTGCGATATGCTGAAAAACTGTCGGTCTAGAGCCTCTGTAATGGCTTATCTTTGCGATATGCTCCAAAACTGTCGATCTAGAGCCTCTGTAATGGATTATCTTTGCGATATGCTCAAAAACTGTCGGTCTAGAGCCTCTGTAATGGCTTATCTTTGCGATATGCTCAAAAACTGTTGCCCTATTCCGTTAACAACACAGCGTGAAAACTTCGGTGCAGTGAGCTTGAAGTGTCCTTCCACCTTGATGAGATGAATTGACAGATCACTTCATGTTCGCTTTATCTAAGTTATCATGGTGAGATTTTTACAGAATAGTAAGTACTTCTGGTGATTTGTCATTACTGGCTATGGTCAAAGTTTCCCTGAGGAAACTCTGACGACTTTAAAAAACCAAGAACAGTTTTTGGGGTCAACCTTGAGGCTGAATTTGCTCCCGGTTGATGGTAATAAACTCGCCCTTTATTACATAGTTTTGCTAATAAAGCAAACAATTATACCACCATATGGGACTTTAACATAAGTGGTTAAATGTGAGTGTAGGTAGTACGTGTACACTTCTGCCAAACCCTTCTGGGAACACAACTTGACACATCACACACTACACTCACTCTACACTCACTCATTACATTTACTTTTTAAAATATTGGACATGACATTATCTTTCAACCACCTTTTTATGACTGCGTAAGAAATAACGTCTACCTAAATGAAAGAAAGAAAGAAAACACATTTATTTGACACAAGCCACAACAGAGTACAGAGTACACAACATAAACATAAAAAAAAACTTAGACTAAACAACAAAAAAATTATGCAATGCAATGCTGTCATAGGCATTTTTTTTTTTAAACCGGGGTAAATACACCATTGCTAAGGGAAAGGCTACAAGACGCTGCCGCCGCGGGTAAAAGGTCATGAAGTAAGTGATATTGCAAATGTTTGACATGTTTTAGATTTTGACGACCTCAAAACAATGGCAGGTTTGAAACAGCAGCGTTTAAAACGCTCGACTGTGTAACATTGCACTGATAATTCAAGATTTCACGGCGGTGTCTCCGGTTTAGGCAACGTTGACAATAGTATGGATACGAATTGACCCATTCATATATTTATTACTGAAAATGTGATTTAATTGGTTGTTGGCCTATATTATGTCAGTGATAGTTTTAGGTGATAGCAGTTGGATGTTTTAACAAGTTTTTATATAGTATCGTCCTGTCCAGGTGCCTGTGGTGTAATCGAAGCTTGTGATTTAAATTTGACTCGCTACCCGGTGTCCGATTGAGTTGAAATTGTCTACAAAAATTTTTCTTGAACAAGTTATTTTTAACATAAAAGCTTGTTAAAATGCTTGTTTTGTATTTACTCTAATCTTTCAACAGATAATTATTGAGCCTTGTTATTCAATAAATAACCTGACAATATATCAATAAAATTATTAGAACTGCTATAAACCTTTTTACACCAAATGACGTCATGGTTACCACAAAAGTCATTCAATAATTCCAAACCAGTAAAATACCAGAAGATCCATACAATTCTTAAGTGCCCATAGTTATGGCTAGCGAAGAGAATCGTTTTACAAACAATATAAATAATAGTAGTTTTAACTGACTCAAACAGTTGATCGCGCGCAGGCGCCGCACAATCACTTCGGTGCAGTGATACAATCGAGTTATGCTTCAATAGATACGTAAAAATGATAGCAACACAGCTAACACTAATTTCACTTATAATAAGTACCAACGCGCTTAGTATAGGAACTGTGAGTGATGAAAAACAAAATGTGATGAAACGTGAAACGAAATTAGGTGACCTGTTCCCGGATTGGGTGCCCTTTAAAAATAAACACGGTGAGGAATTAGGAGAGTTCGTGCAGGTGAAAAATAAACCTAAGAAGCGGTTAGCACCACCGATGAATTTTATTCTTAGAGCTGTCGCTGACCCAGAGGGCGATGACTATTATGAAAAAGAAGGTGGTGGTGGAAGTGATAGTGAAGACTATTATGAAAAGAAAGACTGGTCAGACACGAATAGACCAGTACTAACTGGTAAATCTCTAACACCAAATCTCGTAAATCACACTGAAATATCTGAAATAGATGGCGTTGTTAACATTATAAAAAAACAACCAGTTAATCAAGTTGTAGAAGCTCTTAAAAAAGCAATACAAAAAGCTGATAAGATTAGTGAAGAGACAGAAGAAAGCGAGGAGGGTGAAGAAGACAACGAGAGGAAGACCCTATCTGAAAATAAAGAAATTGTTACTGAGGCCACAAAACCAAGAGAGCAACAAAGAGTAGCTTCTAGCAGAAAAAAGGCTCGTAAGTATGAAGAAGAAGCTGATTATGAAGATGAATCTGGCACGCAAGAAAAACGGAGACCACAACCATTAATCGATGAAGAGCAAGAGAAAATTGAAAGTGAAGCTAAAAAGGTAAGAATTCTGAACACCGTCGATGAACTGAAACAACGTCATGCCAAAGAACAAGTAGCAATATCAGAGAAAGCTAAAGAAGAGGAAATGTACCAAGAAGAACGTGAAAGAGAAAAGATTCAAGCGCAGTTATCTGTAGACTCTGACAACGACAAATATGACGATAAACCAGGAAAACCAAAAAAGAAGTATAATGAATATGACGACTATGATGAGAAAGAAGATCTTACAGATAAATACAAGCCCAAAGCTAGTCCTCAGAGAACTAAACCAACCACAACTAAAACACCAAAACGAAAAGCATCCAAAAGGAAGGAAATGAAAGAAAAGAAGATAGAAACTGGAAAACTGTCTGTTTTCAAAAACCCACAGCTTTACATGGTTTATGATTATGAGAATGATGAAACTACCACTAGTACCAGTACTACTCCCAAACCAACAGAAGCAAACGCAGAGGGACCATTTACGAAATTTTCTTCGAAATACTCCTCGCAGACAGGAATTGATGCCGAGAGAATATCACTACTGCCAGAAGATGAGGGCAAAGAAGGAGAGCCTGCTCTGTTCTTCCCTAAAAAGAGAAGGAACATGAAGCATAAAGCTAAATCGGATATTTTGATCAGGCCAAATTCATCTCAAGAAAACCTAACAACTGATACTACGGGTACTGATACGACAGGGTCTGATTCAATCAAGGTTGATACCACAATTCATACTGGACCTTCGGGAAGTGACTCAGTTCCTACGCGTACTGAGCCGGTCACGGATGCCATCGCGTCATCCTCGCAGCATCACAAGGAACCTGAGAAAAAGGCGGAAAATTATCATCGAGAGAAGGGTAAGTCATATTTTTGTTATAATAAAACGTAAATTGTAACAGTGTCTATGAGAATTGAATCTACATATACTTGGGGTAACCTACTAATATTGTCTAAAATATATATTTTCTAAGTTAAACATCTGTAGGTTGCATTTGGTTTGTATATTTTTGACGTGATGGTAGTTTATCGCACCGAATACTGTCCTACAATACTTCAGATTGAACAATATCGGAATATGAGTTTCCTTGCAATGTTTTTCTTCGTCTAAGCTTACGTTAAAACACGACTCAGAATGTTGATTCATATTGTAGCTGTATTCTTTTATTCATAGCTAGTACAGAATAGGTGATGTGCCATTGATCTTCATCACTTTGATGTGAGGAAATCCTGGAAAATCACAAATAATCTACTGTATGATTTATTTATAATTCGAATAATATATACAATTGAATATTTCTAAGCTTACGACTAATAACAAAACAAACTGACATACAAAGGGGAGAAGGAAAAGGGCTCATTGCGCATCAAAAAATTCGTCCACCTCGATGTCAATGGAAAACGTGCCCAGAACGCTGGCAGCATTGCCACGTTGAATGGCAATGCTGTTTCTCTGGCTGAAGAAAAGGCCAGCCCTCTCACGAATAATTATATCGAATATTGAACGTATATCTTTAAGGAATTTTGGATTTCTAATCTTATCTCAATCTGTCAACCTCATCTTAGCAACAATTAATGTTTCAACTTTTAAGTTGCAGAAGTAATGCCAAAATTGAAAATATAAGGGATTGATCAGCGGCCCTAGAAAAGTGATATTCTATCATCGACTGCACAATTTGAATTCGATTCCGCCTAGCCCATTCCATAATCGGACTACAAGACGTACGGTCATGCGCCATCGGTACATGGTGGATATGCATCCCATACGCACAAAGCGTTTTGCTAATACTTTCACTGTGCGCACAGCTAAGGATTGGTATTCCCTGCTGTAGTCTTTGTTCCCTGATAGCTACAACCTTGGGATCTTTAAGTCAAGAGTGAATAGGTTACTTTTAGGCAAGCGTGCTTCACCGTAGACCACATCATCGCTTACCATCAGGCGAGAAAGTGGTGAAACGCGAGCCTATCGAATATGAAAAATATCAAAAATGAATCCAATGTCAAACGCTATTGAAATAGGACGTGATCAAACCGTGATCAATCCTTTACATTTTGGAATTTCGACCTTGCATCAAATGAAACTTGTGGTGACTTTTCGATAGCTCTTGACAATTTCATTATTTTTGACATTTTTCCAAGCACTATCGCGACGCTTTCGTTGGTAAAATTACACTTGTTTAGAGGCTCAGAGTATTTTTCTTAGGTTATGACTTGAAAAAGAATGGGGCAGTTCCTAAAAAATCTGGCATTCTTACTCTACGAAACAATTAAATGAATACCTAATTATTGTCGCACTAGTTATTTGATTTTCTACTTTCGGCGTTCAGCAGAGCGTTGAAAATTCGACAGTGCTCTTTTATTTGCCTTGAAAACGAGCATTACCCACTAAATCACACTATTTGGCTGTTTATACTAACCATGTAACCGCCTCCAGCAAAAGTCGCTATAGTCGACAAAAAGTGAAGCTAGGTAGAAACCACGAATTATGTTTACCTGAAAAGTACAGGATATTTTATATTGCATATAATTTACCGGTGGCTCTGATCAAATAAAAAGTCAAGATGGAACGTTGCAAACAGCAAGGTGACGCCGGTTAAAACTACGCCTTGCCGTATACATACACAATTACACGTACAACGAAACTACGCCTTAGCTTCTCAGTCGAGCTTTTTATTTGATTTGAGAACTCGACTGACAAGCTAAGGCGTAGTTTCGTTGTACGTGTGTGCGTTTAATTCTATATGTATACGGTAAGGTGTAGTTTTAACCGGCGTCACCTTGTTGTTTTCAACGTTCTATCTTGACTTTTTATTTGATCTTTACGACGAATTAAAAAGTATCGATTGTATGACATAATATTATTTACAAAGAATTACCCATGCGTTGCTTAAACCGTATTTTGTTACATATTTACACCGACCAAAAATATTCATCCAATAAATACAACGCAATATCCCCGAAAAACTTAAATTAACCTATAAAATATTATGATATTGCAATTCGCATAGTGGTCAAATATCGCGAGCCGTTGGAAAAAGTTTTGCGTAAAAAGTTTACTTACACGTTTTTTTCCTTTCATCCAATTTACATCTACGAAAATATACCTACAGGAAAAATACAAAAATATTTCACCTTTCCCGAAGTTGTGGTACATGGGAATGAACCACTCACATCTCTCACAAGATTATTTTTACGTCCGCAGAAAAAATCCACTGCCGAAATTGAACTTTGAGTCGTCGGAATAAAAGCTACAATTATAGAAACAGTAAATGTTCGTATAATAGTTACAAATACCCTAATTTCTTTGACAAGGTTTTCGTTTCAGAGATAGGAGGCCGCGAGATACAATATTTTGATAGTTATCCGACTTTTATTGATAAAAATAAGTTACATTTTCGCAAATAATGAGGATTCTTTTCCCATAAAGTAATATATCTTTGCCCCCACGTAATCTGATGGACATCATTGATTAGATATCAGTGTATGAATTACTGACATTCGATTTTTTTGTTGATTGACAGTTTTTGGTAATTGGGTATTAGAAAAGTATTAATAGAAACGCGAAATAGATTTTGCTTTTTTAAATAAGTGAAGTAAAATATGTATCTAGCGTAGCTTATTGTAGACACGTCGTGACAAATATACCTATGGCGACAAATAAATTGAACTATAAAGGTAAAAAAAAATCACCAATAAAGACGTGCATCAAGCGTTTGGATCTGTTTTTATAAGAAAACAAATGCAAACTCGGCTAAATAACAGAAATTCAACGTGAAGGCGGTACCCCGAGCAAAACGCCGCGCAAGCCGTTTTTTGTGCTGTTTTTAGGCGCTATCTACTCGTTATTTAAAAAGAAATATCAATTAATAAAAATACATTAAATTTCTACATAATATTGATTCTAAAATGGTAGATTTAGGTTTTTTTTAAATGTTGTATATATTTCGTAGCCTAACCTAACCTAACCTCCTTCCAAAAAAACATAAAAATGAGAAATAATTATTGATATTATGCATCTTCTCGTAAAGCGTTCATTAATATATTTTTTTACTAACACTAATGGATAGACAATTTAATAACGAACATTTTTGTAGTTTTTTTTTCAAAAGACCAAAATTCGATTTTATAAAGATTTTATTCTAAAATCTGGGCGTATTTACTACTGTAATTCATGCGCCACCAGTGCCGCTAGACCAATAGGAATGCTCATATCTCATGCCGATTTTTTGGTCAGGGTACCGTCTTAAGCAACGTTATCCGAGATCACTTTAAGGATCGGTGACCAACTTTTTCATATCGACAACCCTCCGTGTCTCAGAAACCACGTTAAGACCAATGGCGTCCAAAGTCCCACCCGTTTCTCTTTATAGATCTTTGATATTCGTAATGGATAAATCAAAGATCATTGCAAAGACAACCAGTCTTACCAAAGGGTATAGTTTCACTCAGTAACTGGGAAGTGGAGATCAGATAGGCAGACACTCCATGTAAAAAGCTGGCACTCAGCTGTATCCGAACTTAGATTTAGACTGGCAGCTGCCCGAACAGCCGAGTTGGAAAATACGTAGGTGATGGTGAATTAAAGAAATCATTACTTATACTCGTATATACTTGTAATACTTATAATGCTGAAGAGTTTGTTTGTTTGAAGGCGTTAATCTCAGGAACTACTGGTCCATTTATTGAGGAAGGTATAAGCTATATAAGATCACGTTACGACCAATAGGAGCGCAGCATAAATGAAAAATGTTGCAAAAACAGGTTTTTTTTTATGGGAGCTTTATTTGCGTGCACTGCGTAAACGGTAAAACTTACGCAACAATCATGTATGTAGGGTAGGTAGGGTAGGGTAGGGTAGGGTAGAGTAGGTAGGATAGGTTAGGGTAGGGTAGGTGGGTAGATAGGTAGGGTAGGGTAGGTAGGTAGGTAGGGTAGGGTAGGTTGGTAGTGTAGGGTAGGTGGGTAGGTAGGAAGCCAGTTGACAGGAGCGAAGCCGCAGGGGACAGCTAGTGTTACATATAATTAATCTGCCAAATGCCTCAATTTAGGGATGGCTGATATTCACTACGAAAACTCAGGCATTTCGTATATTCTTAAGAAACACTGCTCTTGTTTCAATGAGTGTGAAACTGCTATTATTGGCATTAAATTGAAACATAAAAGCCGCTGTTGCGTAGACATTACACATAGTTCACAGATCGTTGTTTGTGGCAATATAGTTCTTTCCTAATATTAGTCGGCATAAAATAACTTTCATAACGTATTGTGATTTTGTTTTTGTTCTTATGGTTTTTAGTTTAGGTCATAATTCAATTACCAATATTCTACAGTTTTATTAGTTAGAGATATATGGACTCCTGAATAAAAATAAATTCAAAATTACAGCTGGCAGTTAAAGTGGCCGGCGGAAGTGAAAATTAGATACTTGAAGATTGAGAGATAGATACTTGATTTTATCTTGACATAATATCATACATCGTTAGAATTAACTTCTACAAAGTTTTACTAGCTAATTTTATTTGACCCCACTATAGTTACAGTCTAAGAGCTAGCAACGTTTTTGAGAGAGAATTTAGTTAGGCCAGTTTTTAGATATGCTATCTCTCTCACTCTCCCGGATGTCATACGGGCTATCTGGCTGGCGGTAGTGGTTGCGTTCATCAGTGCGCATCCTACCTGTACAGGTAAAATATCAATTTTTCAAATAATTTTAAGAAGTTTTTTTTTATTGAACTTTTTGCAACATCAATCTATTATTGCCAGATAGGCCCATCTGAATTTTAATGTTTAGGCATAAGTCAGCGCGTCCATTGCTTTAGTGTATTTCCTTATCTTTGTATGTCGTATTTTTTAACATTAACCATACTACGCTCCATTCTTCTCTGGCACGATCTAATCTTATTTGCCATTTCTTTCGTGAATTTCCACGTCTGGCATCCGTACATCAGAGACGGCAGAATGCAAGAGTCCACAGTTTTCTTCCTTAGTTTTATTGGCATGTTGATGTTAAATACTTCTTTTCGACTCCAGTATTTGTTCCACGCGTTTTTAATTTTACGCTATATCTCCATTTCGTTGCAGTTGTTTTTTAAACTAATTTGTTTACTAAGATAAATATACTGGTCTACGAACTCTAGTGACTCATTCTCTATCCTAAATACCCTTTTTAATGCTGTTTGTCATGGGATTCATCTTCCACGGGTTCATCTCTAATTCCACTCGTTTGCTGCTTACGTGGAGCGTTTCTAGCATATATTGCAGGCCATAGCTAGTTTCTGCTAATATTACGATATCGTCTGCGAATCTTAGATGGCTCAAGTATTTGCCATTAATATTCAAACAGCATTTTTCCAGTCCAGCTTGTTTATGATCGCTTCAAGTACAGCTATAAAAAGTTTTGGCGATAATGGATCGCCCTGCCTTACTCCTCTCTTTAAGGGAAAGCTTTGGCCAGTTGTTTCCAATCTAACGTTGCTAGTACTGTTTCTATAGGTATATGTTTCTTATCACCTCTATGTATTTCATATCGACTTTTTGATCTCTCAACGTTTCCCAGATAGTTGTGTGAGATATTGTGTCAAATGCTTTTTGATAGTCGACGAAGGCGATGTAGAGCGGTCTCTGTCTTTTCGATAACTAACTCTAAGGAGTGTATGTGGTCTATTGTAGAGAATCCTTTGCGAAAACCTGCTTTCTCCACGAGTCACTGCCATGTGTCTAGCGTTTCGCTCATTCTATTGTCCTATATAGATTTCCTATAAATAAAATTCAGTAAGTCCACCTGGGAAGCTCATTGTCCCACCCTTATAGATTTTTCCTCTGTACTCCTCATTAAGATTTACTGATCTCTCGATAACTCGTCTTTACTTTTCATATTTATTTTACTAGCGATTTCCTATAGAAAGAAGGTTTCCTGGTCTATCCTATAGAGACCGTATATTTTAAAACCGTTATTAGAAGTAGTAGCAGTTTCTAACAATGTTAGAATTACCGCAGTTGGGTCGGTTCTTGCAGAGATTTTTTTTTTGATAATATTATAAAGTATTAGGAGATTTTTATTGTTTTTGTCGCAGAACACGACATTGTGCACGGTTGCTATAAGACTAGAGCACGAAAGCAAAATTAGAAAAAAAAGAAAAGTTACATTTATTATGTATCTAAATTTTCAATGCTTTGTTGCTACATTGAAAATGTAGTTAATGTAATTAAATAATGTAACTGAACTGATATCTCCGTATGGTGTCGGACGTAAAGAATCTCACCATCCCATATCTTCCCGTGGGTGTCGTAAGAGGCGACTAAGGGATACACCAGAGAATGGGCAGCAGCGTTCTCTGTGCTCTTCAACAACAAACTGCGATCGCCAACCCCCCTGCCAAGCGTGGCGATTAAGGCAAACCCCCCCAAACCAAATGAATAGCACAAATAAAAAACGGCCCCGATTACCCGGCAGCCCGTCTACCCTCGACTACGGTAGCGGTCGAGGCGATGGCGTGGCAAGGGGTGCGAAGAATCCCCGGAGTGAACCCGGCTACCCCAATAAACACCGACGACTGGCCCTGGCAACATACAACACGCGAACACTCCGGACCGACGAGAAGATAGCCGAACTCGAGGAAGAATTGAGCAGGTTGCGATGGAGTATTATAGGGTTATCTGAAGTCCGAAGAGAGGGGGAGGACTCGATAATCCTCAAATCCGGTAACCTGCTCTATTTCCGAGAGGGTGACCGGCAGTCCCAGGGTGGTGTCGGGTTTATCGTCCACAAGTCCCTTGTGAACAACGTGATGAAGATCGAGAGTGTGTCGACCAGGGTGGCGTACCTTATACTCAGAATATCCTCGAGATATTCGCTGAAGGTCATACAGGTCTACGCACCGACCTCGGCACACCCCGACGACGAGGTAGAGACCATGTATGAGGATATCTCTATAGCCATGCATGGTTTCAAAACTCACTTCACCGTTGTCATGGGGGACTTCAACGCAAAACTGGGCAAACGAGACGAGGATGAGCTGCAAGTGGGGCAATTTGGAGTTGGACGTCAAAACCACCGGGGTCACCTACTGGCCAGTTTTATGGAGAAGGAGGGCCTCTACATGATGAACTCCTTCTTCAGAAAGCGTGAGCATAGGAAGTGGACCTGGCAAAGCCCCGATGGTGCAACAAAAAACGAGATCGACTTCATCATGTCAACCAAGAAGCAAATGTTCAATGATGTCTCTGTGATCAATTCGGTGAAAACCGGGAGCGATCACCGAATGGTAAGAGGCACATTGAACATTAATATCAAGCTTGAAAGGTCTCGACTGATGAAGTCAACGCTCCGTCCAGCACAGATCCAGATCCAAAACCCCGAGAGCTTTCAGCTCGAACTCCAGAATCGTTTCGAGTGCCTAGGGAGCTCCGTGGACGAATACAGCGACGGGTTCGTGGAAGCTGTCCATACGGACGGGTCTAAGTTTTTCAAGACGGCGGGTCTTGAAAAACTTAGACCCGTCCGTATGGACAGCTTCCACGATGTAAATAAAAAGATCTCTGATCTTACTCTCAAGCTTATGAAGGAGAGGCGTGAGATGATCCTGCAGTCTTCAGACGATGCGTTGAAATACCGGCAGCTTAATAGACGGATCTCAAAGTCCTTGAAAAGCGACCTCCGCCGCTATAATACTGAGCGTATTAAAGACGCAATTGAGCGGAATAAGGGCTCCAAGGTCTTTGCAAGAGATCTGTCTATTGGGCAGAGCCAGCTCACGAAACTGAAGACCGACGATGGCAGGATCATATCCGCCAAACCGGAGCTTCTGAGGGAGATCGAGAAATTCTATGGGCAGTTGTACACGTCAACCAGTAAACCCGTCGCGAATCTAGTTAAAGACCCTAGAGCTAGATTGACCCGTCACTATACCGAAGACATACCGGACGTCAGCCTGTACGAGATTAGGATGGCTCTTAAACAGCTTAAGAATAACAAGGCACCGGGTGATGACGGCATTACGGCCGAACTCCTGAAGGCGGGTGGTAAACCAATACTTAAGGCCCTTCAGAAGCTTATTGGTGCCATCATACTCGAGGGGAAAACG
Source organism: Orthosia gothica (assembly GCA_949775005.1). Lineage (NCBI taxonomy): Eukaryota > Metazoa > Arthropoda > Insecta > Lepidoptera > Noctuidae > Orthosia > Orthosia gothica. The sequence goes on along the minus strand of OX459040.1, from coordinate 9,819,121 downwards.
CCACAGGCATGGTGCAGGGGTGTGGTGGTACTCTTTTTCAAGAAGGGTGACAATGCCCTGTTGAAGAACTATAGGCCCATCTCACTTCTTAGCCATGTCTACAAGCTGTTTTCAAGAGTCATCACGAATCGTCTCGCGCGCAGGTTTGACGATTTCCAGCCTCCCGAACAAGCCGGATTCCGAAAAGGCTTTAGCACCGTAGACCACATACATACGCTGCGGCAGGTTATACAGAAGACCGAAGAGTATAACCTGCCTCTCTGTTTAGCGTTTGCGGACTACGAGAAAGCCTTCGATTCAATCGAGACTTGGGCTGTACTGCAGTCTCTCCAACGGTGCCAAATCGACTACCGGTACATCGAGGTGTTGAAGTGTTTGTACAAAAACGCCACCATGTCAGTCCGACTTCAGGATCAGGCCTCGGAACCTATCTTTCTGCAGCGAGGTGTGAGACAGGGAGACGTCATATCTCCGAAACTGTTCACCGCTGCACTGGAGGATGTCTTCAAGGTTCTGGACTGGAGAGGGCTAGGCATCAACGTCAATGGCGAGTACATCACTCACCTTCGGTTTGCCGACGATATAGTGGTCATGGCTGAGACCATGGAGGACCTCAGTATAATGCTCGATGACCTCAGTAGAGCTTCCAAAAGAGTGGGTCTTAAAATGAACATGGACAAAACCAAGGTTATGTTGAATGCCCATGTAACACCCACTCCTATCAAGGTTGGAGACTCTACACTCGAAGTTGTGGAAGATTATGTCTACCTGGGACAAACGATCCAGTTGGGTAGGGCCAACTTCGAGAAAGAGGTCAACCGTCGAATCCGACTCGGCTGGGCAGCGTTCGGGAAATTGCGCGGTGTCTTCTCGTCCAACTTACCACAGTGTCTCAAGACGAAGGTCTATGACCAGTGTGTGTTGCCAGTGATGACCTATGGCTCTGAGACGTGGTCGCTCACAATGGGCCTCATCAGAAAGCTTACAGTCACGCAAAGGGCAATGGAGAGGGCTATGCTCGGAGTATCCTTGCGTGATCGAATCAGAAATGTAGAGATCAGCAAGAGAACCAGGGTTACCGACATAGCCCGAAGAATTGCCAAACTTAAGTGGCAGTGGGCAGGGCACATTGCTCGCAGAACGGATGGCCGATGGGGCAGAAAAGTTCTGGAGTGGCGACCGCGAACCGGAAGACGATGCCTTGGAAGGCCTCCCACCAGGTGGACCGATGACCTGGTGAAGGTTGCGGGGATTCGCTGGATGCGGGACGCACGGGACCGGTCAATGTGGCGACACTTGGGGGAGGCCTATGTCCAGCAGTGGACGTCTTTCGGCTGATATGATGATGATGAACTGAACTGAAATGTACTTATAAAAAGAAGGCATTTTTTTTTAAATCTTAATACTTAAATGCTTAAATCATTATTGTATTATAAATCTTTTATTTGCAAGTCTACTCAAAGCAAGCAATGATTGAAAAACTTTTTTTCTAAAAGAAAACTTTTATTTTGCCCGATCAGCGAAGCATTTGACGCACTGTGCAAGTAATATTCACTGCCCACTGGACCGTTTTATTGCATCTTCTGACAAAATAAACTGGTACCTACCTGAAAAATGTATACTCTCAAACAGTGCTGTTTTTGTTAGCAAATATTTGAGAATATTTACACTACCCAATTTCAAGAATCGAATGTTATTTTAGTTGTAAAATAGTTACGTGACTGACGATTTCAATTTAAAGATTTTTGAAAGATATATTCCAATACTGAACATGAGGTCCCGGGTTTGATGCCCGACTCGGACAAATTGTTATTTTGTTTTCCACCTGGTTTTGTTCAGTAGCAGTAAAAACTAGATGTTTCCTGCGGACATTAAAATTTAGGACATTGAAAAAATTTAGATTTTAGATGCAAAACCCTTAACCAGTTCTCTTTTTAATATTTTTTCTTCTAAAAATTAAATAGTGTTGCTTTCATGACGTGCCATAAGGACACTAATAAATTTCCATACTCCAAATTCATTACTGTGGAATTTAAAACAAAATTGAACGAACAATAAAAATGAAAATTACTAAATATGTTGAGCGTATTTATTTGTAAAATCTCCTATTCAGTAAGTTTGATTCAGTTACCTAGCAATAAAATGTAATCAGCTGAAAATATTTAGTTTCAAACAGAGTTATATTGCTCAAACAACGCTAACTCAACCAAATATAACAGTCGTAACCTAATAATATCATAATAAAAATATGCTGAATAAAAATGCAATAATACCGAGTGTTACAAATAAAATATTGGACAACTGGTCACACTGAATTATATTATTATTGTGTTACAATTTCATGTTACAGCTATTAGATTGTCTCCGCGTAATAATCGAAGCTAGGTTTTTTTTCAGGCTGACCTGAAAAGCGTACGGTTGAGAAAAAAATTATGTTGCATAGACACTGCGGTAGAGATTGGTGTGGGGACAGTACTTTCTCGAACCACTCTTTCATAAGGAGCTGTGGTTCTATTTTCAAAGTTGCTTAGTTTTGACATTCGGAAAGTATCGAGGTGCGTGTGTCCGCGAATTACAGTTGAGTATTTTTTTTTTAAACTTTGCCCCCTACTAGGAATTTCTTCCTGTATCGTGGGTGCATTTACAAACATATAAACTCACATATACAACACCCAGAGCCGGGTATATAAATAAGAATGTGTTCCCAATAATTTATTTTAAAACCTTGTTTTTTATTTGTTGTTCGTTTGCCGGGATATACGTGGGACACTCAGAAAGTTTTGCGAAACTAAAAAAAATTGTTCTATACGTACATATATTTTTATTAAATCTTTTCAAAGTACTTTCCACCAGCCTCTATACAAAGATTCATGCGCCTAAACCAGTTTTCAAAACACTTTTTCCAGTCCGCCGCAGACACCTCGTTTACAGCCTGCTCGAACGCAGCCAGCGCATCTTCCGGCGACGAAAATTGTATCCCTTTGAGCTGATTTTTTATTTTTGGGAATAAAAAGAAGTCACACGGTGCTAGATCAGGGCTGTAAGGAGGGTGACCCAGGAGTTTGACTGGCGTGCTGTCCAGGAAGTCCCTCGTTTTGAGTGCGGTGTGCGCAGGTGCATTGTCGTGGTGGAGCAGTAGCCCGCGGAGCCCTGTGTTTGGTCGCTTGTTGCTTATAACAGAGAAAACTTCTGGCAAACATTTGGTAGTATACCATTCGGCATTAATGCTTCTTTGATCCCGTAAGGGAATTGATACCAAGTGGCCAGTCAAATTAAAAAAGCTAGCGATCAAAATCTTACCCCCGCTTCTAGATCGCTTCACTTTGGTAGGCGTTGGCTCATTTTGAAACACCCAAACAGTCGACTGGCGCTTGGTTTCTGGGTCGTATTGATAAATCCAGGACTCATCACCTGTAACGATGTCGTAAACACGCCGAGACGAGCCTGCTTCAAATTTGTTAAGCATATCACGGCACCATTCCACCCGGGCCTGCTTCTGAGCATCGGTGAGGTTGTGCGGCACCCAGCGTGATACTATCCTCCTCACGCGAAGATGGCTGTGTAGAATCTCGTGAACGCTTCCCGATCCAATCTTCAATATGTGTTGAATCTCCTGATATGTAATTCGCCTATTGTCTTGGATTAAATTTTTCACTGCTAGCACGTTTTCTTCGGTAACAGCCGTCAAAGGGCGACCGCTTCTTTCGTCATCCCCCAAAGTTGGTCGACCGCGCTTGAATTCGTTATACCAACGATACACGGTTGCCTTGGAAGGGCCTTCATCCATGAATGCCATTTGAAGTCTATCGTACGATTCATCCGGTTTCAGGCGACACTTGAAATCGTATAAAATCATAGCTCTAAAATGTTCCCGGCGCAGATCCATATTTCAGTGAGACACAATACTTTGAATTAACTCGCAAAAAATGTGGAGGGAAATTTTGAAATTGGAACTTACTTATTTTTACTTATAAATAATCATATTTTCGAAAAACATTATAACTGGCCAGTCTCCCATATATAAAAACTTTTTTTCGCAATACTTTCTGAGGGGCCTGGTATAAAGGCGCAAGTTTGTGAGTGTGTGTTTTTGTATGTTTGTTACTTCTTCACGCTCAAACGGCTGGACGGATCTGTATGAAATTTGGCACAGAGATAGAAAATAGTCTGGAATAGCACATAGGATTTAGTTTATCCCGGTAGTATGTTCTCGTGGGATAATTTTCGACATTCACGCGTGCGAGGCCGCTAATGAAGCTAGTAGGTAAGCGCATGCACACATAGCGCCGCGTGCACAGATGAGTTGAACTATGTATATCATCTGATTTCATGGTAGAAAGCTACGCTATCGCTGAATATCATTGGCTACTTTTTATCCAGAAACACAGCGGGAAAAAGCTACGACATTAAACATTTTTTGATGACTTCACTGTAGATATTTTTTGTTGATAAACAGACAACAATACAATCTTCTTATCCGCTGTCACATAGGTCAAGACATCTTTATATTAAATTTTACCACTTTTTTGTGCTTCGTTGCAAAAACCTAGGTATTTTGCCCGAGCACTTCTTTGCGATTGCAAGAAGTCTGTAACGGTCAATAAAAGCAGAGATTGCCAAAAAGGAAATCAAACGGAGAAGGATAATCGAGAAAAATGAAGGTATTGCTAGCTATCAAAATAAGTTCAAAAGACAGAGAATCAATTATTATTTTACAAATTTAAATTGTTGACGTTCAAAGTGCCGCTTAGTGGCTTAATTAGTCATTTAATTTAGATTGTTTATTTGTATTTTATAGTTGATTTTAATTTTTCTGACATTTAAGTGTAATTTTAGTTTTATGAAATTTTATATTTGGACATTTTAATTTACAAATTTCTGACATTTTAATTTTGTGTCATTCTAGTTTTATAAATTTAATTTAATTTTTTGACATTTTAATTCTGTGACATTTTTAGTTTTTGACAACTTAATTGTATTTTAAAATGGTGTTTAATTTATACCTGAATCCCAGTAATTATTATACATTCATTAAATTGTTTTTGTGTCATGTACTTATTACTAACATTAATTATAAGGTTGTGGATCTACTAACAAAGAATGGACTCCAAAATTGTCTGAATTCGAAATATATTTTTTTTAATTGAAATAAAAAAAATATCTTTGAGTTTGAATTAATAATAAAGTGTTGTTTTGCAATTATAGCTTATCCAAATGAATTTTAGAAATCTGTGATTATGAAAAAATACGTTAGTAGTGGATAGATTCCTCTGACCGCCATTTCTTACTATGGTCACACCATGGTCTAGATACAGTGTGTTCTCTTGGTCTAATGGACAACTATGTATATTCAAAAGTCCAAATTGTTAGGTTTCTTCTAGGCAAGCGGGCTTCATCGTCGACAATATCATCGCTTACCATCAGGTGAGATAGTGGTCAAGCGTGAGATAGTTAAAAAACTGGCCAAGTGCGAGTCGGACTCACGCACTAAGGGTTCCGTACCATTATCGCAGAAATCGGCACAAAAATCACGTTTGTTGTATGGGAGCCCCCCTTAAATATAAATTTTATTCTGTTTTTAGTATTTTTGTTGTTATAGCGGCAACAGAAATACATCATCTGTGAAAATTTCAACTGTCTAGCTATCACGGTTCATGAGATACAGCCTGGTGACAGACAGACAGACAGACAGACAGACGGACGGACCGCGGAGTCTTAGTAATAGGGTCCCGTTTTTACCCTTTGGGTACGGAACCCTAAAAAGTGTATTGACCACGTGACATTCCCCTAGCGTTTATAAATTTGACATATTTAAGACTTTTTATTATTACCCGGCTGCAAGGAATGGGTTATGTTTTTTGCGCGTATCTTGTATGTATGTATGTTTGTATGTACTTTATTACCTAGTATCTTTCAAACTACTTGACGGATTTTTAGTTTTAATACATCGTTAGATAGCCGCCAAGTTCTTAGCTAAATAAGAGCCGCTTAAAAAAAGGAACATGGCGCCATTCTTCGAAACCCATCGAGTGGGGTATCAAAATAAAGGGTTTAAGAAGTGATTACAAAAATATATACCACTTAAATGTTTAAAATCTTCTATCGAAAAAAAAGTACCAATAGCTAAAAAGTTGTAAATAAAAAAAGTTATAAAATCAAAAAATACGACTGCAAAGATGTAAACAAGAAAAACATCATGCTGTGCAGTCGGAGGATAGTTATAGTTTTGTTCAGCCAGCTCGCGAATATGTATCCTCCGAGTGCACAGCATGATTTTCTTCTTGTTTACATCTTTGCAGTCGGGTTTTTCGAGTCTATTATTGCCAATAGTTCTTTAATCTATAATTATCTAGGACATACAACAGCTATGATGATGCGATAGAGATCGAAAATGTTGCCTAAAGAAACCGACGACGACTATCGACTGACGACTTGAAGACACAGATTTTATCTTTCGGAAAAACAGGCTTCAGAAACTTGAGTTCTGGTTCAAAGAAATGCCTAAGCCTTTATGAATGTGTTGTGTTTTATGGATCGCATCTGTTGATACAGATGTTTTTTTTTAATAATTAAGTTTTGGTTAAGTATGCTGTACCTACCTTTTTTAGGCTTAACTCACAGGCATATCGGAGAGAGATGGCGGTATGAGCTCGGTTCCTTCGACAAAGACTGGTCTGACATAAAGAGAAGAAAGACCGCTGTGCAGCTGGAACACCTAGACTAATAATTATAACTCCCCAAAGGGACTAGACAGAGATTTAGACAGATCCAGCTACGGTATACCTACACTTGACTAGACCCGCCCTTACCGGAGCAATATGTGGGTGTATGCTTCATGATGCTAGTTTCGATGAGACAGAGTTCCTTTACAAAGCAAATGAACTACCTCTAACCTCAACAAACAAATATTTCGCTAACCCGGAACAGATTTGCAACCGGCAAGCGCACGCCACCGAAATTAGAACCACAAAAACTTACACATAGTGAGAATACCCGCGAAAATTGATTAGCAAACAAGACGGACCGAATTATAACGCTATGTACACAATTCGGTCCAGCAGACGACAAGGTCGCTGACCTCAGTTTTTGCTGATGAAGCAAGAGTCGGTTACAGGAGCTGATGATCGGCACACGAGTTTCGTTAGGTAGCCTTGAACGGGTAGACGGGCAGGCGAAACGCTGCGGTCGAAACGTCATAACATACTTAGCATCATCATAATCCTGCCTTTATCCCAATTATTTTGGAGTCAGTGCATTATGTCGCCTTCATAAACACATGTGATATGCAATAAAGTTTTTTTTTTTTTGGATTCCTGCCATACACTTCTACAAGATGTTACAGAAACACAAAGCAATTCTTGAAAATAGAGGTCATTGTACTCATCATAGTGATCGAAAAAATTTTGTATGGGATCAACCCTGAAACCGCGATAAATATCAGCTATTTTGAGCAGTTGGCTTTTTCGGGTCACTACTATTTCTCCATATAGCCATAAAAAACTTTTAAAATATTATGTATGGAAGCAGAAATATACACCTCTTCAGTAAAGTTACGCATAGTTTTTAGTGGTAGACACAATTGTAACACTATAAATAAAGATAAGTTAGATCAGCCATCTCATAGATTAGCTAATGTATTCACTTACATAAACTATACGTTTAAGGATATACTTAAATACATTTTTTCCGCAAAAGGAATCCATGGTAATATTGCCATCAGCCTCAAAGCGCAAATCACCACAATCCTTTTCACATAATAGCAATTCAACATTATTCAATCCATTTTTTATTTTTCCCGTCAAAAGAATTTTACAAACATAACTATGACGCTGAGAATGTAAATTCCATTGATGATGATACCATATAAATGAATAATTTATTATGCAACTGGAGTAGAGGTAAAGCGAATGCCTACGTAAAGGCAATTACACTCTTTGCGCTGTAGCATGATGCGGGTGACAGTTTCGATAACATTTTTACGCATATAAGTAAACGCATTTTTTGTAGTAAAACGTCATACCGTGGTTATACCATAGTTGCCTGTATGACGTTAAACTACAAAAAATGCATATATGCGTTTTTTTTTTATTGAAACTGTCACCCGCACCATGCTGCAGCGCAAAGAGTATAGACTTCTAAAGATCTTAAACATATCACAGTTTTAAAGACCAAGACAACGCATAGTATTTTTTTCGTACATAGGCGACGTCTCGATATTTTGCCAGACAAAGTGTCATTCTACCAACGAAGGCGATGGTAGAAATGACAAAATGTAAGGGCTTTATTAGTCATGTGACATATCGATAGCACTTGACATTCCCATTCCCATACATCTTTTCAATCGCTATCGCAACTTTTCCTTGATATAATTTCACCTGTCTAAAGCCTCTGTAATGGTTTATTTTTGCGATATGCTCAAAAACTGTCGGTCTAGAGCCTCTGTAATGGCTTATCTTTACGATATGCTCAAAAACTGTCGGTCTAGAGCCTCTGTTATGGATTATCTTTGCGATATGCTTAAAAACTGTCGGTCTAGAGCCTCTGTAATGGCTTATCTTTGCGATATGCTGAAAAACTGTCGGTCTAGAGCCTCTGTAATGGCTTATCTTTGCGATATGCTCCAAAACTGTCGATCTAGAGCCTCTGTAATGGATTATCTTTGCGATATGCTCAAAAACTGTCGGTCTAGAGCCTCTGTAATGGCTTATCTTTGCGATATGCTCAAAAACTGTTGCCCTATTCCGTTAACAACACAGCGTGAAAACTTCGGTGCAGTGAGCTTGAAGTGTCCTTCCACCTTGATGAGATGAATTGACAGATCACTTCATGTTCGCTTTATCTAAGTTATCATGGTGAGATTTTTACAGAATAGTAAGTACTTCTGGTGATTTGTCATTACTGGCTATGGTCAAAGTTTCCCTGAGGAAACTCTGACGACTTTAAAAAACCAAGAACAGTTTTTGGGGTCAACCTTGAGGCTGAATTTGCTCCCGGTTGATGGTAATAAACTCGCCCTTTATTACATAGTTTTGCTAATAAAGCAAACAATTATACCACCATATGGGACTTTAACATAAGTGGTTAAATGTGAGTGTAGGTAGTACGTGTACACTTCTGCCAAACCCTTCTGGGAACACAACTTGACACATCACACACTACACTCACTCTACACTCACTCATTACATTTACTTTTTAAAATATTGGACATGACATTATCTTTCAACCACCTTTTTATGACTGCGTAAGAAATAACGTCTACCTAAATGAAAGAAAGAAAGAAAACACATTTATTTGACACAAGCCACAACAGAGTACAGAGTACACAACATAAACATAAAAAAAAACTTAGACTAAACAACAAAAAAATTATGCAATGCAATGCTGTCATAGGCATTTTTTTTTTTAAACCGGGGTAAATACACCATTGCTAAGGGAAAGGCTACAAGACGCTGCCGCCGCGGGTAAAAGGTCATGAAGTAAGTGATATTGCAAATGTTTGACATGTTTTAGATTTTGACGACCTCAAAACAATGGCAGGTTTGAAACAGCAGCGTTTAAAACGCTCGACTGTGTAACATTGCACTGATAATTCAAGATTTCACGGCGGTGTCTCCGGTTTAGGCAACGTTGACAATAGTATGGATACGAATTGACCCATTCATATATTTATTACTGAAAATGTGATTTAATTGGTTGTTGGCCTATATTATGTCAGTGATAGTTTTAGGTGATAGCAGTTGGATGTTTTAACAAGTTTTTATATAGTATCGTCCTGTCCAGGTGCCTGTGGTGTAATCGAAGCTTGTGATTTAAATTTGACTCGCTACCCGGTGTCCGATTGAGTTGAAATTGTCTACAAAAATTTTTCTTGAACAAGTTATTTTTAACATAAAAGCTTGTTAAAATGCTTGTTTTGTATTTACTCTAATCTTTCAACAGATAATTATTGAGCCTTGTTATTCAATAAATAACCTGACAATATATCAATAAAATTATTAGAACTGCTATAAACCTTTTTACACCAAATGACGTCATGGTTACCACAAAAGTCATTCAATAATTCCAAACCAGTAAAATACCAGAAGATCCATACAATTCTTAAGTGCCCATAGTTATGGCTAGCGAAGAGAATCGTTTTACAAACAATATAAATAATAGTAGTTTTAACTGACTCAAACAGTTGATCGCGCGCAGGCGCCGCACAATCACTTCGGTGCAGTGATACAATCGAGTTATGCTTCAATAGATACGTAAAAATGATAGCAACACAGCTAACACTAATTTCACTTATAATAAGTACCAACGCGCTTAGTATAGGAACTGTGAGTGATGAAAAACAAAATGTGATGAAACGTGAAACGAAATTAGGTGACCTGTTCCCGGATTGGGTGCCCTTTAAAAATAAACACGGTGAGGAATTAGGAGAGTTCGTGCAGGTGAAAAATAAACCTAAGAAGCGGTTAGCACCACCGATGAATTTTATTCTTAGAGCTGTCGCTGACCCAGAGGGCGATGACTATTATGAAAAAGAAGGTGGTGGTGGAAGTGATAGTGAAGACTATTATGAAAAGAAAGACTGGTCAGACACGAATAGACCAGTACTAACTGGTAAATCTCTAACACCAAATCTCGTAAATCACACTGAAATATCTGAAATAGATGGCGTTGTTAACATTATAAAAAAACAACCAGTTAATCAAGTTGTAGAAGCTCTTAAAAAAGCAATACAAAAAGCTGATAAGATTAGTGAAGAGACAGAAGAAAGCGAGGAGGGTGAAGAAGACAACGAGAGGAAGACCCTATCTGAAAATAAAGAAATTGTTACTGAGGCCACAAAACCAAGAGAGCAACAAAGAGTAGCTTCTAGCAGAAAAAAGGCTCGTAAGTATGAAGAAGAAGCTGATTATGAAGATGAATCTGGCACGCAAGAAAAACGGAGACCACAACCATTAATCGATGAAGAGCAAGAGAAAATTGAAAGTGAAGCTAAAAAGGTAAGAATTCTGAACACCGTCGATGAACTGAAACAACGTCATGCCAAAGAACAAGTAGCAATATCAGAGAAAGCTAAAGAAGAGGAAATGTACCAAGAAGAACGTGAAAGAGAAAAGATTCAAGCGCAGTTATCTGTAGACTCTGACAACGACAAATATGACGATAAACCAGGAAAACCAAAAAAGAAGTATAATGAATATGACGACTATGATGAGAAAGAAGATCTTACAGATAAATACAAGCCCAAAGCTAGTCCTCAGAGAACTAAACCAACCACAACTAAAACACCAAAACGAAAAGCATCCAAAAGGAAGGAAATGAAAGAAAAGAAGATAGAAACTGGAAAACTGTCTGTTTTCAAAAACCCACAGCTTTACATGGTTTATGATTATGAGAATGATGAAACTACCACTAGTACCAGTACTACTCCCAAACCAACAGAAGCAAACGCAGAGGGACCATTTACGAAATTTTCTTCGAAATACTCCTCGCAGACAGGAATTGATGCCGAGAGAATATCACTACTGCCAGAAGATGAGGGCAAAGAAGGAGAGCCTGCTCTGTTCTTCCCTAAAAAGAGAAGGAACATGAAGCATAAAGCTAAATCGGATATTTTGATCAGGCCAAATTCATCTCAAGAAAACCTAACAACTGATACTACGGGTACTGATACGACAGGGTCTGATTCAATCAAGGTTGATACCACAATTCATACTGGACCTTCGGGAAGTGACTCAGTTCCTACGCGTACTGAGCCGGTCACGGATGCCATCGCGTCATCCTCGCAGCATCACAAGGAACCTGAGAAAAAGGCGGAAAATTATCATCGAGAGAAGGGTAAGTCATATTTTTGTTATAATAAAACGTAAATTGTAACAGTGTCTATGAGAATTGAATCTACATATACTTGGGGTAACCTACTAATATTGTCTAAAATATATATTTTCTAAGTTAAACATCTGTAGGTTGCATTTGGTTTGTATATTTTTGACGTGATGGTAGTTTATCGCACCGAATACTGTCCTACAATACTTCAGATTGAACAATATCGGAATATGAGTTTCCTTGCAATGTTTTTCTTCGTCTAAGCTTACGTTAAAACACGACTCAGAATGTTGATTCATATTGTAGCTGTATTCTTTTATTCATAGCTAGTACAGAATAGGTGATGTGCCATTGATCTTCATCACTTTGATGTGAGGAAATCCTGGAAAATCACAAATAATCTACTGTATGATTTATTTATAATTCGAATAATATATACAATTGAATATTTCTAAGCTTACGACTAATAACAAAACAAACTGACATACAAAGGGGAGAAGGAAAAGGGCTCATTGCGCATCAAAAAATTCGTCCACCTCGATGTCAATGGAAAACGTGCCCAGAACGCTGGCAGCATTGCCACGTTGAATGGCAATGCTGTTTCTCTGGCTGAAGAAAAGGCCAGCCCTCTCACGAATAATTATATCGAATATTGAACGTATATCTTTAAGGAATTTTGGATTTCTAATCTTATCTCAATCTGTCAACCTCATCTTAGCAACAATTAATGTTTCAACTTTTAAGTTGCAGAAGTAATGCCAAAATTGAAAATATAAGGGATTGATCAGCGGCCCTAGAAAAGTGATATTCTATCATCGACTGCACAATTTGAATTCGATTCCGCCTAGCCCATTCCATAATCGGACTACAAGACGTACGGTCATGCGCCATCGGTACATGGTGGATATGCATCCCATACGCACAAAGCGTTTTGCTAATACTTTCACTGTGCGCACAGCTAAGGATTGGTATTCCCTGCTGTAGTCTTTGTTCCCTGATAGCTACAACCTTGGGATCTTTAAGTCAAGAGTGAATAGGTTACTTTTAGGCAAGCGTGCTTCACCGTAGACCACATCATCGCTTACCATCAGGCGAGAAAGTGGTGAAACGCGAGCCTATCGAATATGAAAAATATCAAAAATGAATCCAATGTCAAACGCTATTGAAATAGGACGTGATCAAACCGTGATCAATCCTTTACATTTTGGAATTTCGACCTTGCATCAAATGAAACTTGTGGTGACTTTTCGATAGCTCTTGACAATTTCATTATTTTTGACATTTTTCCAAGCACTATCGCGACGCTTTCGTTGGTAAAATTACACTTGTTTAGAGGCTCAGAGTATTTTTCTTAGGTTATGACTTGAAAAAGAATGGGGCAGTTCCTAAAAAATCTGGCATTCTTACTCTACGAAACAATTAAATGAATACCTAATTATTGTCGCACTAGTTATTTGATTTTCTACTTTCGGCGTTCAGCAGAGCGTTGAAAATTCGACAGTGCTCTTTTATTTGCCTTGAAAACGAGCATTACCCACTAAATCACACTATTTGGCTGTTTATACTAACCATGTAACCGCCTCCAGCAAAAGTCGCTATAGTCGACAAAAAGTGAAGCTAGGTAGAAACCACGAATTATGTTTACCTGAAAAGTACAGGATATTTTATATTGCATATAATTTACCGGTGGCTCTGATCAAATAAAAAGTCAAGATGGAACGTTGCAAACAGCAAGGTGACGCCGGTTAAAACTACGCCTTGCCGTATACATACACAATTACACGTACAACGAAACTACGCCTTAGCTTCTCAGTCGAGCTTTTTATTTGATTTGAGAACTCGACTGACAAGCTAAGGCGTAGTTTCGTTGTACGTGTGTGCGTTTAATTCTATATGTATACGGTAAGGTGTAGTTTTAACCGGCGTCACCTTGTTGTTTTCAACGTTCTATCTTGACTTTTTATTTGATCTTTACGACGAATTAAAAAGTATCGATTGTATGACATAATATTATTTACAAAGAATTACCCATGCGTTGCTTAAACCGTATTTTGTTACATATTTACACCGACCAAAAATATTCATCCAATAAATACAACGCAATATCCCCGAAAAACTTAAATTAACCTATAAAATATTATGATATTGCAATTCGCATAGTGGTCAAATATCGCGAGCCGTTGGAAAAAGTTTTGCGTAAAAAGTTTACTTACACGTTTTTTTCCTTTCATCCAATTTACATCTACGAAAATATACCTACAGGAAAAATACAAAAATATTTCACCTTTCCCGAAGTTGTGGTACATGGGAATGAACCACTCACATCTCTCACAAGATTATTTTTACGTCCGCAGAAAAAATCCACTGCCGAAATTGAACTTTGAGTCGTCGGAATAAAAGCTACAATTATAGAAACAGTAAATGTTCGTATAATAGTTACAAATACCCTAATTTCTTTGACAAGGTTTTCGTTTCAGAGATAGGAGGCCGCGAGATACAATATTTTGATAGTTATCCGACTTTTATTGATAAAAATAAGTTACATTTTCGCAAATAATGAGGATTCTTTTCCCATAAAGTAATATATCTTTGCCCCCACGTAATCTGATGGACATCATTGATTAGATATCAGTGTATGAATTACTGACATTCGATTTTTTTGTTGATTGACAGTTTTTGGTAATTGGGTATTAGAAAAGTATTAATAGAAACGCGAAATAGATTTTGCTTTTTTAAATAAGTGAAGTAAAATATGTATCTAGCGTAGCTTATTGTAGACACGTCGTGACAAATATACCTATGGCGACAAATAAATTGAACTATAAAGGTAAAAAAAAATCACCAATAAAGACGTGCATCAAGCGTTTGGATCTGTTTTTATAAGAAAACAAATGCAAACTCGGCTAAATAACAGAAATTCAACGTGAAGGCGGTACCCCGAGCAAAACGCCGCGCAAGCCGTTTTTTGTGCTGTTTTTAGGCGCTATCTACTCGTTATTTAAAAAGAAATATCAATTAATAAAAATACATTAAATTTCTACATAATATTGATTCTAAAATGGTAGATTTAGGTTTTTTTTAAATGTTGTATATATTTCGTAGCCTAACCTAACCTAACCTCCTTCCAAAAAAACATAAAAATGAGAAATAATTATTGATATTATGCATCTTCTCGTAAAGCGTTCATTAATATATTTTTTTACTAACACTAATGGATAGACAATTTAATAACGAACATTTTTGTAGTTTTTTTTTCAAAAGACCAAAATTCGATTTTATAAAGATTTTATTCTAAAATCTGGGCGTATTTACTACTGTAATTCATGCGCCACCAGTGCCGCTAGACCAATAGGAATGCTCATATCTCATGCCGATTTTTTGGTCAGGGTACCGTCTTAAGCAACGTTATCCGAGATCACTTTAAGGATCGGTGACCAACTTTTTCATATCGACAACCCTCCGTGTCTCAGAAACCACGTTAAGACCAATGGCGTCCAAAGTCCCACCCGTTTCTCTTTATAGATCTTTGATATTCGTAATGGATAAATCAAAGATCATTGCAAAGACAACCAGTCTTACCAAAGGGTATAGTTTCACTCAGTAACTGGGAAGTGGAGATCAGATAGGCAGACACTCCATGTAAAAAGCTGGCACTCAGCTGTATCCGAACTTAGATTTAGACTGGCAGCTGCCCGAACAGCCGAGTTGGAAAATACGTAGGTGATGGTGAATTAAAGAAATCATTACTTATACTCGTATATACTTGTAATACTTATAATGCTGAAGAGTTTGTTTGTTTGAAGGCGTTAATCTCAGGAACTACTGGTCCATTTATTGAGGAAGGTATAAGCTATATAAGATCACGTTACGACCAATAGGAGCGCAGCATAAATGAAAAATGTTGCAAAAACAGGTTTTTTTTTATGGGAGCTTTATTTGCGTGCACTGCGTAAACGGTAAAACTTACGCAACAATCATGTATGTAGGGTAGGTAGGGTAGGGTAGGGTAGGGTAGAGTAGGTAGGATAGGTTAGGGTAGGGTAGGTGGGTAGATAGGTAGGGTAGGGTAGGTAGGTAGGTAGGGTAGGGTAGGTTGGTAGTGTAGGGTAGGTGGGTAGGTAGGAAGCCAGTTGACAGGAGCGAAGCCGCAGGGGACAGCTAGTGTTACATATAATTAATCTGCCAAATGCCTCAATTTAGGGATGGCTGATATTCACTACGAAAACTCAGGCATTTCGTATATTCTTAAGAAACACTGCTCTTGTTTCAATGAGTGTGAAACTGCTATTATTGGCATTAAATTGAAACATAAAAGCCGCTGTTGCGTAGACATTACACATAGTTCACAGATCGTTGTTTGTGGCAATATAGTTCTTTCCTAATATTAGTCGGCATAAAATAACTTTCATAACGTATTGTGATTTTGTTTTTGTTCTTATGGTTTTTAGTTTAGGTCATAATTCAATTACCAATATTCTACAGTTTTATTAGTTAGAGATATATGGACTCCTGAATAAAAATAAATTCAAAATTACAGCTGGCAGTTAAAGTGGCCGGCGGAAGTGAAAATTAGATACTTGAAGATTGAGAGATAGATACTTGATTTTATCTTGACATAATATCATACATCGTTAGAATTAACTTCTACAAAGTTTTACTAGCTAATTTTATTTGACCCCACTATAGTTACAGTCTAAGAGCTAGCAACGTTTTTGAGAGAGAATTTAGTTAGGCCAGTTTTTAGATATGCTATCTCTCTCACTCTCCCGGATGTCATACGGGCTATCTGGCTGGCGGTAGTGGTTGCGTTCATCAGTGCGCATCCTACCTGTACAGGTAAAATATCAATTTTTCAAATAATTTTAAGAAGTTTTTTTTTATTGAACTTTTTGCAACATCAATCTATTATTGCCAGATAGGCCCATCTGAATTTTAATGTTTAGGCATAAGTCAGCGCGTCCATTGCTTTAGTGTATTTCCTTATCTTTGTATGTCGTATTTTTTAACATTAACCATACTACGCTCCATTCTTCTCTGGCACGATCTAATCTTATTTGCCATTTCTTTCGTGAATTTCCACGTCTGGCATCCGTACATCAGAGACGGCAGAATGCAAGAGTCCACAGTTTTCTTCCTTAGTTTTATTGGCATGTTGATGTTAAATACTTCTTTTCGACTCCAGTATTTGTTCCACGCGTTTTTAATTTTACGCTATATCTCCATTTCGTTGCAGTTGTTTTTTAAACTAATTTGTTTACTAAGATAAATATACTGGTCTACGAACTCTAGTGACTCATTCTCTATCCTAAATACCCTTTTTAATGCTGTTTGTCATGGGATTCATCTTCCACGGGTTCATCTCTAATTCCACTCGTTTGCTGCTTACGTGGAGCGTTTCTAGCATATATTGCAGGCCATAGCTAGTTTCTGCTAATATTACGATATCGTCTGCGAATCTTAGATGGCTCAAGTATTTGCCATTAATATTCAAACAGCATTTTTCCAGTCCAGCTTGTTTATGATCGCTTCAAGTACAGCTATAAAAAGTTTTGGCGATAATGGATCGCCCTGCCTTACTCCTCTCTTTAAGGGAAAGCTTTGGCCAGTTGTTTCCAATCTAACGTTGCTAGTACTGTTTCTATAGGTATATGTTTCTTATCACCTCTATGTATTTCATATCGACTTTTTGATCTCTCAACGTTTCCCAGATAGTTGTGTGAGATATTGTGTCAAATGCTTTTTGATAGTCGACGAAGGCGATGTAGAGCGGTCTCTGTCTTTTCGATAACTAACTCTAAGGAGTGTATGTGGTCTATTGTAGAGAATCCTTTGCGAAAACCTGCTTTCTCCACGAGTCACTGCCATGTGTCTAGCGTTTCGCTCATTCTATTGTCCTATATAGATTTCCTATAAATAAAATTCAGTAAGTCCACCTGGGAAGCTCATTGTCCCACCCTTATAGATTTTTCCTCTGTACTCCTCATTAAGATTTACTGATCTCTCGATAACTCGTCTTTACTTTTCATATTTATTTTACTAGCGATTTCCTATAGAAAGAAGGTTTCCTGGTCTATCCTATAGAGACCGTATATTTTAAAACCGTTATTAGAAGTAGTAGCAGTTTCTAACAATGTTAGAATTACCGCAGTTGGGTCGGTTCTTGCAGAGATTTTTTTTTTGATAATATTATAAAGTATTAGGAGATTTTTATTGTTTTTGTCGCAGAACACGACATTGTGCACGGTTGCTATAAGACTAGAGCACGAAAGCAAAATTAGAAAAAAAAGAAAAGTTACATTTATTATGTATCTAAATTTTCAATGCTTTGTTGCTACATTGAAAATGTAGTTAATGTAATTAAATAATGTAACTGAACTGATATCTCCGTATGGTGTCGGACGTAAAGAATCTCACCATCCCATATCTTCCCGTGGGTGTCGTAAGAGGCGACTAAGGGATACACCAGAGAATGGGCAGCAGCGTTCTCTGTGCTCTTCAACAACAAACTGCGATCGCCAACCCCCCTGCCAAGCGTGGCGATTAAGGCAAACCCCCCCAAACCAAATGAATAGCACAAATAAAAAACGGCCCCGATTACCCGGCAGCCCGTCTACCCTCGACTACGGTAGCGGTCGAGGCGATGGCGTGGCAAGGGGTGCGAAGAATCCCCGGAGTGAACCCGGCTACCCCAATAAACACCGACGACTGGCCCTGGCAACATACAACACGCGAACACTCCGGACCGACGAGAAGATAGCCGAACTCGAGGAAGAATTGAGCAGGTTGCGATGGAGTATTATAGGGTTATCTGAAGTCCGAAGAGAGGGGGAGGACTCGATAATCCTCAAATCCGGTAACCTGCTCTATTTCCGAGAGGGTGACCGGCAGTCCCAGGGTGGTGTCGGGTTTATCGTCCACAAGTCCCTTGTGAACAACGTGATGAAGATCGAGAGTGTGTCGACCAGGGTGGCGTACCTTATACTCAGAATATCCTCGAGATATTCGCTGAAGGTCATACAGGTCTACGCACCGACCTCGGCACACCCCGACGACGAGGTAGAGACCATGTATGAGGATATCTCTATAGCCATGCATGGTTTCAAAACTCACTTCACCGTTGTCATGGGGGACTTCAACGCAAAACTGGGCAAACGAGACGAGGATGAGCTGCAAGTGGGGCAATTTGGAGTTGGACGTCAAAACCACCGGGGTCACCTACTGGCCAGTTTTATGGAGAAGGAGGGCCTCTACATGATGAACTCCTTCTTCAGAAAGCGTGAGCATAGGAAGTGGACCTGGCAAAGCCCCGATGGTGCAACAAAAAACGAGATCGACTTCATCATGTCAACCAAGAAGCAAATGTTCAATGATGTCTCTGTGATCAATTCGGTGAAAACCGGGAGCGATCACCGAATGGTAAGAGGCACATTGAACATTAATATCAAGCTTGAAAGGTCTCGACTGATGAAGTCAACGCTCCGTCCAGCACAGATCCAGATCCAAAACCCCGAGAGCTTTCAGCTCGAACTCCAGAATCGTTTCGAGTGCCTAGGGAGCTCCGTGGACGAATACAGCGACGGGTTCGTGGAAGCTGTCCATACGGACGGGTCTAAGTTTTTCAAGACGGCGGGTCTTGAAAAACTTAGACCCGTCCGTATGGACAGCTTCCACGATGTAAATAAAAAGATCTCTGATCTTACTCTCAAGCTTATGAAGGAGAGGCGTGAGATGATCCTGCAGTCTTCAGACGATGCGTTGAAATACCGGCAGCTTAATAGACGGATCTCAAAGTCCTTGAAAAGCGACCTCCGCCGCTATAATACTGAGCGTATTAAAGACGCAATTGAGCGGAATAAGGGCTCCAAGGTCTTTGCAAGAGATCTGTCTATTGGGCAGAGCCAGCTCACGAAACTGAAGACCGACGATGGCAGGATCATATCCGCCAAACCGGAGCTTCTGAGGGAGATCGAGAAATTCTATGGGCAGTTGTACACGTCAACCAGTAAACCCGTCGCGAATCTAGTTAAAGACCCTAGAGCTAGATTGACCCGTCACTATACCGAAGACATACCGGACGTCAGCCTGTACGAGATTAGGATGGCTCTTAAACAGCTTAAGAATAACAAGGCACCGGGTGATGACGGCATTACGGCCGAACTCCTGAAGGCGGGTGGTAAACCAATACTTAAGGCCCTTCAGAAGCTTATTGGTGCCATCATACTCGAGGGGAAAACGCCACAGGCATGGTGCAGGGGTGTGGTGGTACTCTTTTTCAAGAAGGGTGACAATGCCCTGTTGAAGAACTATAGGCCCATCTCACTTCTTAGCCATGTCTACAAGCTGTTTTCAAGAGTCATCACGAATCGTCTCGCGCGCAGGTTTGACGATTTCCAGCCTCCCGAACAAGCCGGATTCCGAAAAGGCTTTAGCACCGTAGACCACATACATACGCTGCGGCAGGTTATACAGAAGACCGAAGAGTATAACCTGCCTCTCTGTTTAGCGTTTGCGGACTACGAGAAAGCCTTCGATTCAATCGAGACTTGGGCTGTACTGCAGTCTCTCCAACGGTGCCAAATCGACTACCGGTACATCGAGGTGTTGAAGTGTTTGTACAAAAACGCCACCATGTCAGTCCGACTTCAGGATCAGGCCTCGGAACCTATCTTTCTGCAGCGAGGTGTGAGACAGGGAGACGTCATATCTCCGAAACTGTTCACCGCTGCACTGGAGGATGTCTTCAAGGTTCTGGACTGGAGAGGGCTAGGCATCAACGTCAATGGCGAGTACATCACTCACCTTCGGTTTGCCGACGATATAGTGGTCATGGCTGAGACCATGGAGGACCTCAGTATAATGCTCGATGACCTCAGTAGAGCTTCCAAAAGAGTGGGTCTTAAAATGAACATGGACAAAACCAAGGTTATGTTGAATGCCCATGTAACACCCACTCCTATCAAGGTTGGAGACTCTACACTCGAAGTTGTGGAAGATTATGTCTACCTGGGACAAACGATCCAGTTGGGTAGGGCCAACTTCGAGAAAGAGGTCAACCGTCGAATCCGACTCGGCTGGGCAGCGTTCGGGAAATTGCGCGGTGTCTTCTCGTCCAACTTACCACAGTGTCTCAAGACGAAGGTCTATGACCAGTGTGTGTTGCCAGTGATGACCTATGGCTCTGAGACGTGGTCGCTCACAATGGGCCTCATCAGAAAGCTTACAGTCACGCAAAGGGCAATGGAGAGGGCTATGCTCGGAGTATCCTTGCGTGATCGAATCAGAAATGTAGAGATCAGCAAGAGAACCAGGGTTACCGACATAGCCCGAAGAATTGCCAAACTTAAGTGGCAGTGGGCAGGGCACATTGCTCGCAGAACGGATGGCCGATGGGGCAGAAAAGTTCTGGAGTGGCGACCGCGAACCGGAAGACGATGCCTTGGAAGGCCTCCCACCAGGTGGACCGATGACCTGGTGAAGGTTGCGGGGATTCGCTGGATGCGGGACGCACGGGACCGGTCAATGTGGCGACACTTGGGGGAGGCCTATGTCCAGCAGTGGACGTCTTTCGGCTGATATGATGATGATGAACTGAACTGAAATGTACTTATAAAAAGAAGGCATTTTTTTTTAAATCTTAATACTTAAATGCTTAAATCATTATTGTATTATAAATCTTTTATTTGCAAGTCTACTCAAAGCAAGCAATGATTGAAAAACTTTTTTTCTAAAAGAAAACTTTTATTTTGCCCGATCAGCGAAGCATTTGACGCACTGTGCAAGTAATATTCACTGCCCACTGGACCGTTTTATTGCATCTTCTGACAAAATAAACTGGTACCTACCTGAAAAATGTATACTCTCAAACAGTGCTGTTTTTGTTAGCAAATATTTGAGAATATTTACACTACCCAATTTCAAGAATCGAATGTTATTTTAGTTGTAAAATAGTTACGTGACTGACGATTTCAATTTAAAGATTTTTGAAAGATATATTCCAATACTGAACATGAGGTCCCGGGTTTGATGCCCGACTCGGACAAATTGTTATTTTGTTTTCCACCTGGTTTTGTTCAGTAGCAGTAAAAACTAGATGTTTCCTGCGGACATTAAAATTTAGGACATTGAAAAAATTTAGATTTTAGATGCAAAACCCTTAACCAGTTCTCTTTTTAATATTTTTTCTTCTAAAAATTAAATAGTGTTGCTTTCATGACGTGCCATAAGGACACTAATAAATTTCCATACTCCAAATTCATTACTGTGGAATTTAAAACAAAATTGAACGAACAATAAAAATGAAAATTACTAAATATGTTGAGCGTATTTATTTGTAAAATCTCCTATTCAGTAAGTTTGATTCAGTTACCTAGCAATAAAATGTAATCAGCTGAAAATATTTAGTTTCAAACAGAGTTATATTGCTCAAACAACGCTAACTCAACCAAATATAACAGTCGTAACCTAATAATATCATAATAAAAATATGCTGAATAAAAATGCAATAATACCGAGTGTTACAAATAAAATATTGGACAACTGGTCACACTGAATTATATTATTATTGTGTTACAATTTCATGTTACAGCTATTAGATTGTCTCCGCGTAATAATCGAAGCTAGGTTTTTTTTCAGGCTGACCTGAAAAGCGTACGGTTGAGAAAAAAATTATGTTGCATAGACACTGCGGTAGAGATTGGTGTGGGGACAGTACTTTCTCGAACCACTCTTTCATAAGGAGCTGTGGTTCTATTTTCAAAGTTGCTTAGTTTTGACATTCGGAAAGTATCGAGGTGCGTGTGTCCGCGAATTACAGTTGAGTATTTTTTTTTTAAACTTTGCCCCCTACTAGGAATTTCTTCCTGTATCGTGGGTGCATTTACAAACATATAAACTCACATATACAACACCCAGAGCCGGGTATATAAATAAGAATGTGTTCCCAATAATTTATTTTAAAACCTTGTTTTTTATTTGTTGTTCGTTTGCCGGGATATACGTGGGACACTCAGAAAGTTTTGCGAAACTAAAAAAAATTGTTCTATACGTACATATATTTTTATTAAATCTTTTCAAAGTACTTTCCACCAGCCTCTATACAAAGATTCATGCGCCTAAACCAGTTTTCAAAACACTTTTTCCAGTCCGCCGCAGACACCTCGTTTACAGCCTGCTCGAACGCAGCCAGCGCATCTTCCGGCGACGAAAATTGTATCCCTTTGAGCTGATTTTTTATTTTTGGGAATAAAAAGAAGTCACACGGTGCTAGATCAGGGCTGTAAGGAGGGTGACCCAGGAGTTTGACTGGCGTGCTGTCCAGGAAGTCCCTCGTTTTGAGTGCGGTGTGCGCAGGTGCATTGTCGTGGTGGAGCAGTAGCCCGCGGAGCCCTGTGTTTGGTCGCTTGTTGCTTATAACAGAGAAAACTTCTGGCAAACATTTGGTAGTATACCATTCGGCATTAATGCTTCTTTGATCCCGTAAGGGAATTGATACCAAGTGGCCAGTCAAATTAAAAAAGCTAGCGATCAAAATCTTACCCCCGCTTCTAGATCGCTTCACTTTGGTAGGCGTTGGCTCATTTTGAAACACCCAAACAGTCGACTGGCGCTTGGTTTCTGGGTCGTATTGATAAATCCAGGACTCATCACCTGTAACGATGTCGTAAACACGCCGAGACGAGCCTGCTTCAAATTTGTTAAGCATATCACGGCACCATTCCACCCGGGCCTGCTTCTGAGCATCGGTGAGGTTGTGCGGCACCCAGCGTGATACTATCCTCCTCACGCGAAGATGGCTGTGTAGAATCTCGTGAACGCTTCCCGATCCAATCTTCAATATGTGTTGAATCTCCTGATATGTAATTCGCCTATTGTCTTGGATTAAATTTTTCACTGCTAGCACGTTTTCTTCGGTAACAGCCGTCAAAGGGCGACCGCTTCTTTCGTCATCCCCCAAAGTTGGTCGACCGCGCTTGAATTCGTTATACCAACGATACACGGTTGCCTTGGAAGGGCCTTCATCCATGAATGCCATTTGAAGTCTATCGTACGATTCATCCGGTTTCAGGCGACACTTGAAATCGTATAAAATCATAGCTCTAAAATGTTCCCGGCGCAGATCCATATTTCAGTGAGACACAATACTTTGAATTAACTCGCAAAAAATGTGGAGGGAAATTTTGAAATTGGAACTTACTTATTTTTACTTATAAATAATCATATTTTCGAAAAACATTATAACTGGCCAGTCTCCCATATATAAAAACTTTTTTTCGCAATACTTTCTGAGGGGCCTGGTACAGAATGTCTATGACATTCAACAATAATACTGTAGCTTTCTAAAAGTGAAAGAATTTTCGCTATCGAAAGTGTACTTCTAACTCCATATTATTAAAGTGGTAGTAAGTTAAAACTACGAGTTATCATCTAAGTATTAATTATACTTGGCAGATGTGGCCCAGGGGTAACGGCCCCGACTTATGTGTCGTGTGTCGTGGGTTCGAACCCAGGCAGGCGTTTTCATCATCATCATCATCATATCAGCCAAAAGTCGTCCACTGCTGGACATAAGCTCCCCCAAGCGTCGCCACATAGACCGTTCCCGTGCGTCCTGCATCCAGCGGATCTCCGCAACCTTCACCAGGTCATCGGTCTACCTGGTGGGAGACGTCTTCCGGTTCGCGGTCCCCTCAGCAGAACTTTTCTGCCCCATCGGCCATCCGTTCTGCGAGCAACGTGCCCTGCCCACTGCCAATTAAGTTAGGCAATTCTTATTTATTTTTTCAGGCTATGTCGGTAACCCTGGTTCTCTTGCGGATCACTACATTTCTGATTCGATCACGCGGGGAAACTCTGAGCATAGCCCTCTGCATTCCTCCTTCCGTCCTTTGGGTAACTGTAAGCTTTCTGATGAGACCCATTGTGAGTGACCACGTCTGAGAGCCATAGGTTATCACTGGCAACACACGCGCAGGCGCTTTACTTTGTGTAAATTATTTCATCACCACTGCTCTAAAAACGGTGAAGGAAAACATCGAGAGGAAACCAAACATGTCCTAGAACCAAATATTCGAAGGTATGTGACATCCACCAACCCGCACTTAGGGGGCCTAAGTCCCAGCAGTGGGAACCTTTATAGGCTGATGATGATGTTGATTAATAAACGTTTTTGTGTGGCGTATCAATAATTTGCGTTCATTAATAAGGGAGCTAGAGTTTACTTGTACAAATAATAATTAATTTTCGAATATTATTGCACAAACATAATTGTTCGCTACCCAATTCATCAGTAGGAACATTATCACACTACGCCCGTATCAATGACACAGTATCATCACAAATGTACATTACGATCTCACCACTGATATCTGATAACAGCAGATACTCGTAATGTTCGGATATCTGGATACATACTGTTTTAATGACCAACTGATAATCATCTTTAATGTAGGAAGGACACCGGTATTTACATACAAACTTCAAATCCCCTTTTATCCACTCTGAGGTCACTTAGATAGAATATTGTCTAGTTGTCTGTAGCCCCTGATAGCTACAAACTTAGGGTCTTCAAGTCAAGAGTGAATAGGTTACTTCTAGGCAAGCGTGCTTCACCGTCGACCACATCATCGCTTACCATCAGGTGAGATAGTGATCAAACTCGCGCCTATCATATAAAAAAAAAAAAAAAATAAGTTCGATAACAAAACTTTTTTGCAAAAAAATACTACAATAAAAAAAAAAAAGGAATACCGACTTCCAAATAAAAAACTACAAAGTGAAAAATTACTTTATTTTTGGAAGTCGGTGTCCATATCGCAAAAAAATGGGAAAAAAGAAAGACACTTATATTTTTGTTGTACTTTCCTAAAATAGGCAAGTTGTTTAGTAAGGTACCTATAACGCCAGAATAGATTACCCGAATAAAATGAAACTTGAACATAACCGGTAAAATGAGAGATCTGCGTACTCCTTTATAGTGTACTGGCGTGATGTTATATTATGAAATGGTATACACAATAAACATACATACGATTGCAGCAATCCCAAATGATTTGCCGTTATTTATTGAAGAGTTCTGTTGTATATCTCCGAAGTTCTTCATCAGATCTTCACGAAATTAAAATAGGACCAATTTCGAAACATACTCTATCAAACAAAAAAAGAATTATTTAAAATCGGTCCACAATTGACGGAGATATCGGTGAACATAAATAAAAAAAAACATACAAAAGTCGAACATAGAACCTCCTCCTTTTTGGTAAGTCGGTTAAAAACTAAAATCCGATAATTTAGCGTGGTCGTACGCCACTTACCGTAACAAAACAATACATTTTGAGTAGGAGCGAAAATAGTAGATTTTACAACGAGTGCACAAAACGAACCATTTTAATCCGAGACTATTAGCAGCTGATAGTAATGTCGAGGATAAACTGGTTTTGTGGACGAGTTATAAACTCTGCTTTTCATTTCGATTGCGAGGAAATATAACAGGAGTACTTTTAGCAAATTTAAAGAAATTAATAAACGCACAAAAAAAACAAGACCTGTTGCCCGCGCTTTTTTTTAAATCTCACGTAATTGATATTAGGCTTGGGCTGCAGACCTATACAGCCTACTATTAAATTAATTTTGTAATATATATTTTTTTAATTAATTAAATAACCCACCGTATTTTAATTTAAATTTTAATATCTTTTATATCTCCAAAAACACATAAAGGCAAATAAATTAAAGTAAATATTATAAAATAACAAATTCTATCTGTGAACTTTTTATTGTGTTTGGCTGTATGGCTCATTTTCTTTGCCTTAATATAGATACATTTATAAGTAGATACGTTAATGAACTTGTGCACAAACATTGATTTTGTGCAGCCTATATCCTGCACAAATGAGCTTTGTCTTCGTGCCCCCTGGAAGGCACCATATTCAATTTAATGTGACGTCACAGAGCCTATAACCAGCAGACAAACAAGAAGCTTCCAACGACCCCTCAGACAAACATACATACCGGTCAAAAACATAACCCTCCCTTTTGCTACGCCGTAGTCGGGTTACAAAGTATCAACAGTGCAAACAAAGCAAACATTGGAAATCTAAATAGATTATGTGAATTCAATAAAAACCAGCCAAGTGCGAGTAGGACTCGCGCACGAAGGGTTCCGTACCATTATCGCAAAAAGAGGCAAAAAATAATGTTTGTTGTATGGGAGCCCCCCTTAAATATTTATTTTATTCTGTTTTTAGTATTTGTTGTTATAGCAGCAACAGAAATACATCATCTGTGAAAATTTCAACTGTCTAGCTATCACGGTTCATGAGATACAGCCTGGTGACAGACAGACAGACGGACCGCGGAGTCTTAGTAATAGGGTCCCGTTTTTACCCTTTGGGTACGGAACCCTAAAAAAGGAACAATTTTTTTTATATTAATAAATATTATATGAGGATGAAAATGAGATAAATTTAAATCACATGTACCTACAGTTAAAATGTATGGTTGAGTCTCGATAAATAATTGCTTAGGTTGAACTAGTCGACGGCACGAACTATTTTGTGCGCGGGGTTAAATCTTATCCGACAACACGTGCGAAAGAAATAGATGCTGTGATGAACAGTAAGAAACTAGTTCGTGTACGAATTAACACTTTTGCAAGTGTGTAGCGAAATGGATGATGATTTAGGACGAAAGCGAGCGCGCGTTTTCTTATAAATAGACCTTTGGGAGGCTAGATATCATGGAAAACTACTAAATGTAAATTTTCAAAATAAAATTATTTGCCTTGTTGAATTACTAATCTATCCCTGTATGGAGGCCGTTTTGCAATTTTCCTTCTTCTTATGGTATTTATTTCCGCCCAAAGATGCGTTAAAATATGGAACTTTCGACGCTCATAACTTTCAAATATATATTTTTTTACATTTTTGTTTCCGTACAGGACAAGATAATGATGAGGCAATTTGATATAATTTTTTATTTTGAACATACATCGTCAAACAGTGGAGTAATCTCTAGACTACGTTTGTATGGAAGAATTATCGACTAGTGTAACCTTAAGGTGCATTTCCACAAACTTTGTGCGTGGAATGCGAATTGCAAAATAGCGAATTTTAGTACCACAAAACCACTCTTTATTTTATTCACTGCAATACATTTCACAATGTATTCTTTGCAAAAGTATTAGTTTTCCTTTTCACTTGATTTTGAGCTGTGACAACCATACGAAATAGTTAATTTCACACCTTTTTCAACTACTATTATATCGTGACGATTGCTTTTTTACCTTTAATTCTAAAAGTTACTTGTTGTTTGACCGTACAAATCGAATTAAATATTTGGAAACGTTACATTTCACACAGATCTTGAAATACAATTGATACACACATAATAAGGAAAAAACCGTACAAAGCTTTTCGGCTAAAGGCATACTTTTTTTTTATGGAGTCTACGATGGAGTGAGCTTACCCAGAAGAAGCCTGTTCACTCTAACTTTGAAGAGATAAAAGAGAGAGAGAGAGAGAGTTTGAATTATATGGGATTGACAAGCGATATCGAAAAATCACGTGATTAATCTATACTAATATAATATTATAAATCTGAAGAGTTTGTTTGTCTGTTTGTTTTAACGCGCTAATCTCAGGAACTACTGGTTGGAATTGAAAAAATATTTCTTTGTTGGATAGTCCATTTATCCAGGAAAGTTATAGGCTACATAACATCACGCCACGACCAATAGCCGCTCCGCTCGAGCATAAATGAAAAATGTTGCAAAAACGGGCAAAATAATTTATTTTAATTTTAAGTTACGCAACAATCATGTATATAGGGTAGGGCAGGTAGGGTAGGTAGGATAGATGGGTATGTAGGTAGCCATTTGACGGCAGCGAAGCCGCGTGGGACATCTAGTCTATTACATTTTGACATTTCGACTATCACCTTCGGTGACAACGAATGCCATTTGTCTAGAGCCTTCGGTCGATCTTCAAGGTTAAGCAAAGCTTGCCGAAGTCTATTTATAAATTGGTTCTTCTTCGTATCGCTGGCACGACAGTCGTTCAAATTTGTTTGGTCTAAAATTTAGCTACCTCCACGGCGTCGTTGGTGGCAGCGCATAGATCACATCTTCGTTGTCTTCATCGTCGGTGGCAGGTCAAGTGGTGGGGCATGATTTGTGCCTTGGCACAACATGCAAACCCTGCCGCTGTTCCATCGAGGTAGCCTCATATCTGCCTACTTGAGTTCTGAGGCGGTTCAGGGACTTCCAGGTAGACCACGGTTGGTTAGACCCTGCTGGGAGATGATGGCTTGGAGGTACATAGTGAGTGGGTGGGAGAAAAGTGTCTTGCTACAGTTTGCAGCGGGCACCGGCCGGGTCTCCTAAAACTACTACCGATTTCAGAAAGCTCTGTCTGCTATTCAGAATCACAAAAGTCTCGACAACCAGTCTTACCAAGGTGTATGGAGTTACCCAGTTACTAGGTTATGGAGAACAAATAGACAGTAGCTCTGTGTGAAATAGTGGTACACTGCTGCAAAGGCCTCCTCAATGGTATATCATAGGTTAAAAAACTTTTTTGCAAAAAAATACTACCGTCTTCCAAATGAAAAACTACAAAGTGAAAAATAACTACATTTTTTAAGTCGGTGTCTTTCGTAAGTACCATTTTTTTTGGGATATGGACACCGACTTAAAAAATTTAGTTATTTTTCACTTTGTAGTTTTTCATTTGGAAGTTGGTAGTATTTTTTTACAAAAATGTTTTTTTTTATTTTTCCCTTTTTAGTTTTACCTACCTAATAGGCAAGTTGTTTAGTAAGGTCCGTATAACGCCACAATAGATTACCCGAATAACATGCAACTTAAACATAACCGGTGAAATAAGAGATCTGCGTACCCCTTGAGAGCGTACTGGCGTGATGTTATGTTATGAAATGGTATAAACAATAAACAGACATGCGATTGCAGGAATCCCGAGAGTTTTGCCGTTATTTACTGAAGAATTCTGTTGTATATCTCCGAAGTTCTTCATCAGATCTTCACCAAATTAAAATGGGACCAATTTCGAAACATACTCTTTCAAACAAAAATAATTCTTTAAATCGGTCCACAATTGACGGAGATATCGGTGAACACACAAAAAAAAAAAAAAAAAAACAAACATAAGTCGAACTTTTTGGTAAGTCGGTTAAAAAGTGGTTATAAAAAAGACCGATATTGTCTATTGCAAGCTCAAAATAACAGTAATTTGCTTTACTCTATATTCTACAACTCCAATTACCTTCAAATTAGTAAAGGATGTCGCCAACACATTGCAAACGGTTAACGTTTAAAACGAAAACCGTTTACGTTGCGAAACGATAACGTTGCGATATTTGCTGATTGATTTTTATGCTATCGATAATGAATGGCGTAGAACGAATTAGTTATTTATCTTGTCGAAGTTTTCTGTTAGGAAAGATGACAGTTTCTAAATCGATTTGTTAATTTTAAAAGTGCATGCAGGTGCACTGAGTTTTTATTGGAATTTAAATGCGATTTTAATGAAGTAAGAGTTGGTTAAGATTGTTTTAAAAGGATGAAATTTATTGATGAAATTTATTAAATAAATATTGAAGTGGAGCTCCCATACAACAAACGTGTTTTTTGCCGATTTCTGCGATAATGGTGGCCTTCGTGCGCGAGTCCGACTCGCACTTGGCCGGTTTTTCCATCAGTGAAATAATTGCCGTAACCACATCAGTACTTACAAAAATTATTCTTTGTTAACATAAAACAAACAATTTTACGTATTTGTTAGATTAGTTAAGTTTTGAAGAGCAAACCGAATTTCGATCAAGTCATAAGTCATAAGTATTTTATTTCAGAACAACATAAATTGTGTAGAATTTTTTTTTTCAAGAAAAAGAACTACTACTTCAAAGCTGATACTATTTTTGCTGTTAAAATATAAGATAGCTTCAGCCCGCAGCTTCTCTTAAGAGTACCGAAACCAGACGACCCAAAAGACGACGGCGACGGGAGTGACCCAATGACGGAATAAAAATTATAATATATTAAATTATGATCTAGTCGAGTGCCAAATTTTATTCAAATACTGTGATATTTTCACAAACATCTGGATGTTTGTTATTCAATCACCGTAGCGACTATCGCATTTATTATTAAGTAGTATAAATAAGTTTTGCACGATAGACATTTTGTACATTTATCCCCTTCATTATTCCAGTTAACTCATTATATCTTAATAAGCAACTTATCCGAAATCAATTGAAGAAAAATACTTTCTACGTTCATTTTTTTAACGACCTTCTTAGAAGTTAAAAATTAATGCTTTTCTCCTGAATCCTCTGCAAACATTTCTGCTTACTTAGAGTTGTTTATTTTTAATTCTTTAAGGGCAGTTTTCATACTGATATTTATTTACTGATTGATTTCACAGAAAGGCATTGGTTGAGATGTACACGTTTTCGTAATTTAGGACATCGAAGATCTTCGTAGGCGTTTTTTTGGATCAAATCAAAAGTCATTTATTGAAGTTAGGCTGAGGGCCAGCAATTTTTTTATCAAAGTCAAAAATATTTATTCAACTAGGCCAATAAACGGCACTTTTGAACGCCAAATAAAGTAAAATTTGATGAAGAATAAATAAATAAAATTAAAATTTACCAGTTATAAAAATTGATTCTACCGTGCATTCGGCAAGTAGCTTGTTATGGAGAAGAACGCACAAGAAACTCCGTACTTACTCTTTTTGAAAAAAAACCGGCCAAGTGCGAGTTGGACTCGCGCACGAAGGGTTCCGTACTTGGTAAATTGCGGTTTACAATTTATGACGTATTAAAAAAAAACTACTTACTAGATCTCGTTCAAACCAATTTTCGGTGGTAGTTTACATGGTAATGTACATCATATATTTTTTTTAGTTTTAGCATTCTCTTATTTTAGAAGTTACAAGGAGGGACACACACACATTTTACCACTTTAGAAGTGTCTCTCGCGCAAACTATTCAGTTTAGAAAAAAATGATATTAGAAACCTCAATATCATTTTTGAAGACCTATTCATAGATACCCCACACCCATGGGTCTGATGTTTTTTTGAAAAAAGTGGCTGTGACATACGGACGGACAGACAGACAGACATGACGAATCTATAAGGGTTCCGTATTTTGCCATTTGGCTACGGAACCCTAAAAAGGTGTTTTACAACATTTACATAAGTACATACATTAATAAACTCATATATGTGAGGACGACGCACCCAGAATAGCACTACACACTATACTACGTACAGGTATAAAGAATTAAAAGCATTAACAGGGAAATTAATTAATTTGATAAATAGGAATCTGGTACTCACATATTTACAAATATTCAACAAACATAGCAAACATTGAAGCAAACATATCTTCAAAGTTCTACAAAAAGAGAGTCCACCAAAACGGCCGCCCGTCGTCACTTTAGTACAGAGTGTAAAGTAGGTGTTGTGTCTAGTTTATAAGTCGAAAAAATCAGGATTTGCATGAAATATAAAGGTCAGTCCTAAAAATATACCCCTTATAATATTACCCTATATTTTGTACTAGATTTAGGTGTATTTACTCTGCCATGCGATATATTTGTGTAAGGAAGTAGGTGAAATTTGTTTTGAAAGCTCTCTCTTGTATGTATGCTTAAGTGGGGATAAACAAATGGCGTCAAAACGAATATGTATGTTACGAAATAATGCCTTTTTTCGAGGTTTTAGAAGGTTGAGCAGATTTAGGGTTTTTTATTTTGTTGTTAGGCGCAATTTTAAACGCAATTTCACCACTGTCGAAAAGCGATGTTCTATCTGACGATTGGTTTGATGTAACCGAGGTTGACCTGGTGAAGGTTGCGGGGATGCAAGACGCACGGGACCGATCAATGTGGCGACGTTTGGGGGCAGCCTATGTCCAGCAGTGGACGTCTTTCGGCTGATATGATGATTATGATGAACCGAAGTTGTTGTTGTCAGTGAATTCCAATCGGGTTAGTCTTTTGCTGGCCACATGCTTCGCCAATCACACACCGTTTAAGTTGCCCTACGGCCACTCGTACCCAGGCTACCCTCAGAAAATCATTGAATCACAAAGCTTGCGATTGTAGCAACCCTGTAAAATCGTTCCTATTCTTACTCCTAGGGCCATACCTGACCGAAACGCCATGGCGACGTGGCCAGCGACGTCGCCAACTAGTTCTTATTGAGATGTATGACGGCTAACTCACTTGGCGACCGACTGGCGTCGTTGCCAAGTAGCCAGCGTAGAGTCGACCGCTCCGCATGCGGCGACTGGCGACGCTGGCTACCTGGCGACGTCGCCAGTTGTTTGCACGTGTTTGTATGCTCCGTCACTCACTTAGTCGCCAACCAGTCGCCGCGTAGTTAAATCATTCCGACATAAACTCAATAATTCATCAAATGATGTTAGTGACAACCGCAGATAATTGAACATTTTTTCAGCGTATTTTCTTAAATCTTCATAGAGTTTGAGAAAAACACCGCTTTGGCTTCGATTTTATACAAACGGATGTACCCATATTTTTTCTTTTTTCGTTTCATCTTTTTGCGACGCTGGTAATAATATAATTAACAAAATTGATTTTGCCTTGGTTGATATTTTTTTTGTGAACATTCAGACACAG
Organism: Orthosia gothica; assembly: GCA_949775005.1. Taxonomy (NCBI): domain Eukaryota; kingdom Metazoa; phylum Arthropoda; class Insecta; order Lepidoptera; family Noctuidae; genus Orthosia; species Orthosia gothica. Next base: position 9,785,638 of record OX459040.1, on the reverse strand, counting down.
TTTAAATTGTTAATGAATAAATGAAATGAAATGAACAGTGCAGTAATTTCCACGTCCATTCATGACTGTGTCGAGACAGAACTGAATGCATTGGCGACGCAGGGATGCCAGTCGTCGCTGGCCACGTCGTCATGGCATCTATGTGAGGTATGGCCCTTAGGGTATTCTACCTTACCCTAGTAATACCAGCCACCTGCGATTGGTCAACTAAAAGACCTCATATTATCCTCTTCTTATAAAGAGAAGGCACAACCACAACAAAAGTATCAATACGTAGGTAATGTAGCTAACCAACCCACCACATTGACCAGACCCGTGCGTCTCGCATACAGCGGATCCCTGCAAACTTCACCAGATCAACGGTCCACCTAGTTGGAGGCCTTCCAACGCAACGTCTTCCGGTTCGCGGCCGCCACTTGGGGGAGGCCTATGTCCAGCAATGGACGTCATTCGGCTGATATGATGATATTGATGATATCAATCCGAACTAGGTCCGCTTAGTGAACGGCCCATTTCCTTTCACAGAGAGGAGGCATAGACTAGATACCCAGTCCCACGGATCAAAAGTTAATGTTCGGTTATCAATAATTATTGCTTTTTAGGGTTCCGTACCCAAAGGATAAAAAACGGGAACCTATTACTAAGACTCCACTGTCCGTCTGTCTGTCTGTCACCAGGCTGTATCTCATGAACCGTGGTAGCTAGATAGTAGAAATTTTCATAGATTATGTATTTCTGTTGCCGCTATAACAACAAATACTAAAAACAGGTAAATTAAATATTCAAGTGGGGCTCCCATACAACAAACGTGATTATTTTCCCTTTTTTCTGATAATGGTACGGAACCCTTCGTGCGCGAGTCCCACTCGCACTTAGGCGGTTTTTAAATAAATTAACTTTTATATAAAATCTTTAAGAAATAATTTTCAATTCCACACAATACCAACAATGTTTGCACTGAACAATAAGTTAAAAAATAAGCACCCACACCTATTGCGCAAGTCTTCACGGTCCATGCGCACGCGCAACCACAGCAGTTCCGTCTGGTTGATGACAAAACCAATTTGTTGCAGTACCGCAAATGAAAAGAAATGTAGGAAGAAATTATAATAGAATCGAAAATGGTGTTAAACCGCAATTAAATAAGTGGTGGGTTCGGAGTTCGATCCCGGATGCGGAAGTATTTATTCTTATATTATAAGAATTTATATAAACCTTTGTGCTAAGTGTTATAAAATACTAGATTTCGCCATATGCTTCGGCCGCGTACAATTGTCGGGAACGTACTACTGGAATAAAAGTATCCTATGTTGTGTCACAGATAATATCATACTAGCATACAGATGTTTCTTTCCCATACCAAGGAACGGTAAAAGGTGTGGTTTTGTCTTAATCTAGACCATGGCCTATCTGTGTTCTAATTTGTATCCAAAACTCTTCAGCCGATGAGGTGGTTTTGATAATAACATCTTCAAACGGTCAGATAGTCAGAAGTAAACCGAACATAAAGCTCTCCGATTTCTTAATAAAGAACTTGAAGTGAGTATTTGCCAAGCTCTATTTTCCCCTATATACACGTGCCAAATCCTAACTTTATAAGTTTTTAAGCTGACGTGGTCACAATCATTAGACACACATAACCCACAGGTTATCTCGACTGAACCCTGAATTACATACCTAGAATGGTTCGGGAAGCAATTGAAATAACCAAGAGCAAACATTTCAAAAGGGACGGCGGGTTTTAATTGTCCAGAGCCTGGAATCCAGTGTTTCAACTATGTAAAGATCGTAAAAATAACGGAATAAGTGTCAAAAGTGGATACAGTGAGCACATCGTCTGTCGTGAACAATGTCGAGTGACTAGTGAGACGAGTTCTGGTAGTAGCGGCATCGTGCGTTAAAAACGAGTGAGGAAGAGGGTAGACAGATATGTCAGTTCGTAAACAACACCCACCCGCAAAGACTTTAAGTTCTCGTGATCCTGGCGCTTGTAACGGTGCCGAAATCGTTCTCTACCTGCTCTCAACCATAATCAAAACATACATGGTAAATATCCCGAAACAAATATTAATTCTAAATACTAGCTTTTTGGTATTAAGGCCCTAGGTCCCACAGAACTCAAGTAATTGGGTTGCGGAGATCAGTAGGCTGTCGCTTTGTGTAATATATTGACATTTCGATGACATTTAAAGCATACATTTGTAAGGACATCTGGATTTACTGGTCTAAAGAATTGAAGGGAAGAAGTGGAGTATCAATCGGTACTAAGCCCTTTTTGTAGACCATTACAGGCCGACAATACCTAATATAATGATGTAAACTGCCCACCTGATACTCTTAAGGCGGTACCCCGAGCAAAACGCCGCGCAAGCTATTTTTTGTGCTGTTTTTAGGAGCTATCTACTCGTTATTTAAAAAGAAATATCAATTAATAAAAATACATTAAAATTCTACATAATATTGATTCTAAAATGGTAGATTTAGTTTTTTTTGAAATGTTGTATATACGTGGGACACTCAGAAAGTTTTGCGAAACTAAAAAAAATTGTTCTATACGTACATATATTTTTATTAAATCTTTTCAAAGTACTTTCCACCAGCCTCTATACAAAGATTCATGCGCCTAAACCAGTTTTCAAAACACTTTTTCCAGTCCGCCGCAGACACCTCGTTTACAGCCTGCTCGAACGCAGCCAGCGCATCTTCCGGCGACGAAAATTGTATCCCTTTGAGCTGATTTTTTATTTTTGGGAATAAAAAGAAGTCACACGGTGCTAGATCAGGGCTGTAAGGAGGGTGACCCAGGAGTTTGACTGGCGTGCTGTCCAGGAAGTCCCTCGTTTTGAGTGCGGTGTGCGCAGGTGCATTGTCGTGGTGGAGCAGTAGCCCGCGGAGCCCTGTGTTTGGTCGCTTGTTGCTTATAACAGAGAAAACTTCTGGCAAACATTTGGTAGTATACCATTCGGCATTAATGCTTCTTTGATCCCGTAAGGGAATTGATACCAAGTGGCCAGTTAAATTAAAAAAGCTAGCGATCAAAATCTTACCCCCGCTTCTAGATCGCTTCACTTTGGTAGGCGTTGGCTCATTTTGAAACACCCAAACAGTCGACTGGCGCTTGGTTTCTGGGTCGTATTGATAAATCCAGGACTCATCACCTGTAACGATGTCGTAAACACGCCGAGACGAGCCTGCTTCAAATTTGTTAAGCATATCACGGCACCATTCCACCCGGGCCTGCTTCTGAGCATCGGTGAGGTTGTGCGGCACCCAGCGTGATACTATCCTCCTCACGCGAAGATGGCTGTGTAGAATCTCGTGAACGCTTCCCGATCCAATCTTCAATATGTGTTGAATCTCCTGATATGTAATTCGCCTATTGTCTTGGATTAAATTTTTCACTGCTAGCACGTTTTCTTCGGTAACAGCCGTCAAAGGGCGACCGCTTCTTTCGTCATCCCCCAAAGTTGGTCGACCGCGCTTGAATTCGTTATACCAACGATACACGGTTGCCTTGGAAGGGCCTTCATCCATGAATGCCATTTGAAGTCTATCGTACGATTCATCCGGTTTCAGGCGACACTTGAAATCGTATAAAATCATAGCTCTAAAATGTTCCCGGCGCAGATCCATATTTCAGTGAGACACAATACTTTGAATTAACTCGCAAAAAATGTGGAGGGAAATTTTGAAATTGGAACTTACTTATTTTTACTTATAAATAATCATATTTTCGAAAAACATTATAACTGGCCAGTCTCCCATATATAAAAACTTTTTTTCGCAATACTTTCTGAGGGGCCTGGTATTTCACTAATCTCCTTCCAAAAAAACATAAAAATGAGAAATAATTATTGATATTATGCATCTCCTCGTAAAGTGTTCATTATTTATTTTTTGTACTAACACTAATGGATAGACAATTTAATAACGAACATTTTTGTAGATTTTTTTTTTCAAAAGACCAAAATTCGATATTATAAAGATTTTATTCTAAAATCTGGGCGTATTCACCACTGTAATTCATACGCCGCCGCCAGTGCCGCTAGACCAATAGGAATGCTCATATCTCATGCCGATTTTTTGGTCAGGGTACCGTCTTAAGGTGGGTACTGACCGGTGTTACGGGACGTTATGTACCATTCGCAGCGAATATGATACGTTTACGCCGTGTACTAAAATACGTGTAACACGCTCGTCAAGATGTCGGACGACGAAGTTGTGTTGGGATCTTTGATTTTATTCTATTATTTTAAGATCCAAATTAAGAAGAAAAAAAGCAACGTTAGGTGTTGGATATCAAACTTGTTTAAGGCGCCGATTCCCTTGAGTAGCTGATTTTAAAATGAGAATCACGTCTAAACGGCTAGTCGTAATTTATTGGAAAAAATATATGTTATATTAGACCATTTTCTTAATAATTTCTTTAGCTATTATGATGCTAATTTATTATTGCATTAATGTCTGTTGTAATTATGTATGTATAACTTTATGTGCTCCACTTTTTGTGTTGAGGTAACAGGTTAAATAGAAACGACCAATTAGGACTGTAGTTTATTTGCGACTAAAAACTTCTCTGTCTCACGGGCGCAGCCGTGCGTCACCAACTATATTATATTTGCTGAGTTAGCTTGTACATATAATGTGTCCCTACAGTAGCCCCCTCCTTAAAGAAAAAAAAATATGGAACTTACACTAAGTATACTTTTTAAGAACAATACAAATAATTTTTTTTTTTAAAACTACATGGTTTTTTATTTTAATGTCCATACACTACTTTATCTTCATAATCCTATTTCTTCATGAAGAAGAAAACGACACATGTGACACCACACTATGCTTACAATTAATACACATCTGGATTACGGGGTATGGTCGGCGGTGGCACTGCTTGCACCTTAACGACTGGCAGACTCCAACCAGCCGCAACTGCTTCCTTTTGGAACCAGCCTCGTACTCGTTTTTTACATTGGCCTCGGATTAAATACAGAATCAACACTCCCATGAGCACAGCGCACACAATCACCATAATTTCCAATACACCCACTCTTTGCCCCATCGTTTCGTTAGACACCGACTGTGCTAACGCGACATTGTTCTGTTGTGGTTTACTTTGTCCCCAACCCATTATTAATTTCAGAGATTTTTATTCTATTAACAAAACAAACACGTTCGTAAGGACTTATTCCAACAATGGATAAATTACGTTTAATGTTACAAATGCTATTTGTTACACTACCAGAACATTTTGTCTTAGTTATAATTTAATCTTAGTCAGCACTTCTTTATGATACTTCGCAATTGGCTGGCCTAAATAAACATCCTTCAATATGCTAGAGTTGCATTCATTGTTTATTACTAAATGCTTCTACGTTGATACAATATTAACCAATTTACATGTTACCTACTTATTGAATATCACCTGTACTTATATTATTAACTTGTTTACTTAATTACATGAATACAATACAATTATAGTAGAGTACACTTTTTTTTAAACTGGGAATCGAACCCATTTCCCGTAATGCTCTAGCTTACTGTACCATAAGGTATAACATACATAGTTTTCATTCTGTAAACCTTATCGGCTGCTTAACCGTTCTACCGCTGTGGGTGGTATAAGTTATACGCTTAGTACTACAAGTCTTATCATTAAACAGTTTGTTATTAGGTTTAGTTACTACGCAATCTTTTTCTTGTTGTATTAGTGGAAAGGTTCCGTCATTAACTACGTACGCCGGTTTTAACCTATCGATTGATATTTTCACACGCTTATCTGCTATTTGTAACATGAAATACTTCTCTTTTCTCTCTAAAACCTGATATGGACCGTCATAGGGAGGTTGTAAGGATCTTTTAACCAGATCTACTCTCACAAAAACATGTGAACAAGTATTTAAATCAGAATGAACAAATATATTCCTCGCGTCTCTCTGTTTAGTCGGTCTCGGCCTAAGGTTTTCGATAATATTTCTAATTTTGTTTACATATTCGTTTGAATCGCTCACGCTTATGCTATTGCCCCCGTAAAAATCCCCGGGTAACCGTAATGTCTTTCCAAATGCTAATTCCGCGGCACTGACACCAGTGTCGCTCCGCGGTGTTGCTCGTAACCCAAACAGAACTGTCGGCAATTCTTCCACCCACGCGCCGCTGTCCCTCCTGGCCATCAGTGCTGCTTTTAACACGCGATGAAACCTTTCTACAGTGCCATTCGCCTGCGGGTGGTACGCTGTAGTTCTTAATTTATCTATCCCTAAACATTTCATTAATTCATTGAACAAGCTGCTCTCGAATTGTCTGCCCTGGTCTGTAGTAACCCTTACCGGACAACCGTACCTTGAAATCCAACCTTCGTACAACGTCTTGGCTACCGTACTAGCATACATGTTTCTGATTGCAAAAGCTTCTGGCCATCCTGTCGCCCTATCAACCACCGTAAGGCAATATCTATACTCCTCTGGTGACGTAGGTAATGGTCCTACTAGATCGACATGTATATGTTCAAAGCGGCCACTACTTTCGTATTGACCCAGTCCGGATACAGTATGACGTATAACCTTCGACTTCTGGCATTGAACGCAGGTTTTGGCCCACTGTCCTACGTCTGTGTTCATACCTGGCCAAAAATACTTAGACGTCACTAATTTCCGAGTAGTACGAACTCCAGGATGGCACAAACCGTGTACTGCTTGAAATGCCCTTTTCCTAAAAGCTACTGGTAGATATGGCCTTGCAACCGAAGTAGATAGTTCACACATCACCTCGCTTTGACAGTCGGGTAAATTAATTCGCTTAAATTGCATCACTTTGTTTTCTTTCAATAAAAGCGACGTCAGCTCGTCATCCATCCGTTGCGCCAACGCTAATTCGCTGAAATCGAGCGTTGTTGGACATGTGATAGTTTCAACCCGAGACAGTGCATCCGCTGCCGTATTTTCATTACCGTTAATGTACTGTATATTTGTTGTGAATTCACTGATAAACATAAGTTGTCTAACGCGTCTAGTTGTTTCTTTGTCACTAGGTTTTTGTGTGAATGCATAAGTTAATGGTTTATGATCCGTGTAAATTACAAAAGATCTGCCTTCTACCATATAACGAAAATACTGAACCGCCGAATAAATAGCTAATAGCTCCCTGTCATACGTACTATATTTAAGCTGCACGTCACTGAGTTTCTTAGAATAATAACCTAAGGGGCCCCAGTGTGATCCAACCTTAACTTGTAACACGGCACCGATACAGTCGTTCGACGCGTCCGCCCATATTGCAAGCTCGGCGTTTAGCACCGGGTACGATAACATAGTCGCATTCTGTAGGCTAGTTTTACATTTCGCAAACGCAACGTTTGCTTCTGGCGACCAGTTAATTATAGACTTATCTTTTTTCTTAGCCTTCTGTAAATACGTATTTAACACTGATTGATATTCCGCTGCCCTAGGTAAACTAGACCTATAAAAATTTATCATTCCCAAAAAACGACGTAACTGATCTACCGTTTCGGGCTTTGGGAAATCAATGATTGCCTGAACTTTATCTGGTAATGGACTGATTCCTGATGACGTGACCTCGTAACCTAAAAATTCTAGTTTCTCTTTTCCAAAACTACATTTTGCCATATTGATAGTTATGCCGAATCGGCTTAATCGCTCAAATATCGCCTTTACGTGTAACTTATGAAGCTCGGGCGTCTCACTAGCTACGATGATGTCATCTATGTAACAAAAGTAGAAATTAGACTCGGTTTGGCCTTCTGCACCTATTTTGCATTGTGCATCTAAGCCTTGTAATACCACGTTATTCATATATCGCTGAAATGTTTGCGCGGCGTTCCGTAAACCGAAGGTCATGCGCGTAAACTCATATAACCCAAAGGGTGTGGTTATCGCGGTTTTTTCTACGTCTTCAGGTGCAATCACAATATTATGATACGCTCTGTTTAAATCTAAACGCGAGAATATACACTTATTCCCTAAAATATATGTAAAGTCATTTATCCGCGGGATGGGGTACCTATCCGGTATTGTTATTGCATTTAAGGCTCTATAATCACCGCAGGGACGAATCTGCCCGTCCTTTTTGGGTACCACATGTAACGGACTGGCCCAAGGACTTTTCGACGGCCTACAAATTCCCATTTCCTGCATGCGTCTAAACTCCTCCTTTACCTTTACATATTTCTCTGGGGCTAATGGTCTAGCTCGAGCGAATACGGGAGGGCCGTGTGTTTCAATGTAATGTAACACCGCATGCGGTGGTTCCTCATTAAAAGACACAGGTTTAGTGATCTCGGGAAACTCGGCTAGAATATCCGAATAAATGCAAGCGTTATCAATCGTAGTTAAGGATGGTCCCTTCCACTTTACAATTAAACCTACTGCACTTAAACTCGTTACTTCATCTATGAGTCGTCGGCCGCTTACATCTACTAGCAATTTACCTATACTTTGTTAAAAAATCTGCGCCTATTATGGGCTGATTCACATCTGCTACAATGAAATGCCAAGTATACGGCCGTCTTAATCCTAGACTTAAAGTTAATGTTTCAATACCGTAAGTTTTTATTATTGTACCGTTAGCGGCATATAAAGTAAAGTTAGACCTATTACTATCATAATAACTACGCGAACGATTTTTCCTCACGGGTATTACGGATACATTAGCTCCCGTATCTATTAAAAATCTCATACCTGTCTTCTTATCACATACAATTAGGCGGTTGTACACCGTGCAACGTCCCGCCGTCGGCTGCACCATGTCTAGTTTCCCGCCGACTTCTCCTGGCCCTTGCTCCAATTACAGGGTTTCACACACTTTGTTGCCTTCTCCCTGTAACGATAGTGGTAAAAACACAACCAATTAGCACTTTTTCTCTCGCCACCCGCATCACCATGTCTCGATGCCGATCTCGAACCTCGGCTGCCGCCGTCCCAACGCTCTCTGCCTCTGCCACGCTCCAGACCTGTGAGACGCAGGTTGATTTTCGCTAGCTCCCCCAGGATTTGGCTGGTGCTTGATGATCCATCACTCCTGGTCTGGACCTCCCCTGCCTTGACCTCTGCTACCATTGCTGAGCCCTCTCCTATGCTTTCCAGCACCTTGTCTGCTATGGTTGCGAGCACGTCCAATTTCTTCGAGTCGGACACTGCCAGCACAGCACGCACTGATTTCGGTAGGTGTGATTGCCACATCAACTTCAGGGTATCGTCCGCCACCTTCTCCCTGGCCAACTCACGCATCCGACGTAGCAAATGGGATGGGCGCTGGTCTCCCAACTCCATTTCGCTGATCAGCTTCTGCAATTTCCTCGTCTCCGACTCCTCGAACACTTCCAACAGCCTTTCCTTCAGCGTCTGATATTTCCGAGACTCAGGCGGAGCCAATAACAAATCGCTCACCTGCTGTATAGCGACCTTGTTTAGCTTTGTAACCACCAGATTTTGTTTGGCTGCATCACTCAGCCTTTGATTCTCCACCGCGGCCTCGAACTGGACAAACCAGAGTCGCGTTTGGTCTGTCCAAAACTCAGGAATGCGCGAAGAGACAGTTATGCTGGCCAGCGCCTTTTCGCTGGCATCTCCGGACATGTCCTCCTTCACACCTTGCGCCCGCGGCGCAACTCCTTGCGATGGATTAATTTTTCCGTCCATTTTTCAGTCTATACGTGTACCTCACCCAAAATAAAATGATCACGTCGGGGTCACCACTTTAGCTATTATGATGCTAATTTATTATTGCATTAATGTCTGTTGTAATTATGTATGTATAACTTTATGTGCTCCACTTTTTGTGTTGAGGTAACAGGTTAAATAGAAACGACCAATTAGGACTGTAGTTTATTTGCGACTAAAAACTTCTCTGTCTCACGGGCGCAGCCGTGCGTCACCAACTATATTATATTTGCTGAGTTAGCTTGTACATATAATGTGTCCCTACATTTCATTTGAGCAAATTTTGAGTTTTATTCGTATAACATAGTGTAATTAATTTGTAAAGTTATGTCTAAAACGGACAAAAACACGACAATCACAACAAAACCGCTGGGCGTATTTTAATGAAATTGAAACCATATCAAAGACAATTTAATTATCTACATTTTGATCTGTAGCTTTTTTTTTAAAGTCATAGAATAATAAGAAAAGTACAAAAAACTACTAAATTTCGGATCGCGCGGGTGAGAAACGAGGGCGCGTTTTGTTCCCTCAAGGTCGTTAGCGTTAGTCGTCGTCTTAAAAACAGAAACGTATCTGGTATTTTGTTGTTAATGTATGAAATACAGGGTTTCTCTTTATCCACTCCATCTTTTTAACAATAAATAATCCCAGGCCCAAAGTACCTAGAATCGCCTCTTGTGCCGCGTGCGCTCATGACGACTCGCTGCGATGTCCTGTCAGAAGCGCGTAACGCTCAAAGAATTCGCCTAAAAACCGACAGCGGGGTGGAGCACTTGTTGCGAGTAACGAGCCGCTCGTTGCGACCGCCTTGTTTCCCTGTACTGAGCCTGCCTTAGTGCGTGTTTTTACTCACGCGCAATCGCGTCAACGTAAACGTTAAATTTTATATTTCTATAATCAATTTGTATTGAAATTGGATAAGCGCCGTCTGGGGACGGTAAGGAGAAACCTCTTTTTTTGTAGGTATACATTTTGACATAAGAGATCGTTTTCGTTATCACGAGTGAGTAAGTTAAAAAACTCGCACTAAGGTCTCTGCACGCTGCACGCTGCACGCTGCACGCTGTGTAACACGTTACATTTCGCCCCGTAACGCCGGTCGGTACCCACCTTTAGATTCGGACCCTATAATTGGCTATATATAGACAGATCTTTGTTGATTTGGTTGTCATGACAACGTAATAATGTGACGGTTTGCAAGAAGCACCGTTATCATGAAAATGGGTAGAAGATAGTTGTAAATAATCCTTCAATACAGCTATCCTATACCTACTGAAGTAAATCTATCTTGACTGTATAGATTTAAAGATCGATTGAGTTTTTGAATACTTAATCTTGTTATCGTAATCGTCTTGGATAGGCAGTTCATTCATTTATGTTAGGGATGTTACTGAGGTTGGATTCCGATGCCGAAAAGTCAGAACTTTCGAGTTCCGAAACTTTTAAATCGGCTGTTATCGTAGGTCGATGTGCAGCGGCCGGCGGCGCCACGCGGCCGCATTCAACTCGTAGGTACAAACTTTATTATAGATTTTAGAAAACTTGTTTGTTTTTTTCAACGCCTATACTCTTTGCGCTGTAGAATGGTGCGGGTGACAGTTTCAATAAGATTTTTTACACATATACGTATACACATTTTTTGTAGTTTAACGTCATACAGGCAACTATGGTATATGATATAACTATGGTATAACGTTAAACTACAAAAAATGCATAAACGTAATGCTTAAAAAATGTTATTGAAACTGTCAGCCGCACCATGCTACAGCGCCAAGTGTGTTGTTAGATGTATTGTATTTGCAATGTATGTATTATTTTATTAAATCTACTTTCTCTTAACACATCTTACTTCAGTTTCCGTCTCCGATTCCGATATCATCACTTCCGTAACATCCCTAATTTATATCTTTAACTAGCTGTCTACCCCGCGCACCCGGTTCCATTAAGAAAATGAAAAATGTTTTCTTTTTTTTTGTTCAAACTTTGTCCTGACTAAAACACAAAAAAAAGAATTGGCCAAAAAGGTGCAGACTTTCTGAAGTGACGTACATTCGGCCATTGATTTTTATTTATGTAGATTAATATTGAACAAAGACTATTTACTACTATTTATCATTTTCAATTAAATTAAATTAAGAATAATGAGACTAACAAAAAAAAATTGTAAAAAAGCGTGGGGCGCTTAAAAATTACTCTACTTTTACCAATTTCTGTCAATAAAATATTATAACAATTGTCATCAAACACCCCACGATTTTTTACAATAAAATATTTTTTTTGTTAGTCACACTATTTTAATTTAAATTCATTAAAATTTATAAATTTTCTATTCGGTTAATTCTTCTAAACTACAATTAGTTTTGACACAGTTTTCACCATCATTAATAGAGCATATTTTCCAGACGGTTTATTTATTTAACAATTAATGTATACACGTATAATAATCAAGCAAGAAAAAGGAACAGAAAAATAGGTACTTACTATGGTGATGCTGTTTTGTGCTGATGATATTTTTATTTTTTACATGGCACAGAAATATCGATGTTTTGACATGTCGCCAAATATATATATAACTAGGTGTCCCACGCGGCTTCGCTCCCGTCAACTAGCTACCTACCTAACCATCTACCCTACCAACCCTGCATACATTATTGTTGCGTAACTTAAACCGTTTACGCAGCGCACGCAACGGAAACTCTCAAAAAGCAATATTTTTGTCCGTTTTTGCAACATTTTTCATTTATTCTCCGCTCCTATTGGTCGTAGCGTGATGTTATATAGCCTATAACCTTCCTCGATAAATGGACTATCCAACACAAAAATAAGATTACATATAAGATATATTATTGCAAGAAGCAATGTCTTAAGCTGAAAACTGTAAATTTGTAACTACATCAAAAAAAAAAAATTGACTTATTTGCAGTTAGTAAACTGACCACGACATATTCGCGAGCTGCCTGACCAATCCAAAAATCAAGAAAAATCCTCCGACTGCGCAGCATGATTTTCTTCTTGTTTACGTCTTTTTAGTTTGCTTCTTAAGCAGTCGATTTTTTTTAATTTTTAGAATTAACTTTTTTATTAAAATTGGGCCCCTTACAATAAATGGCGCCCAAAAGCCGCCATATTTCCATTTTAAATTTTTGTGCGAGTGACACTTGCAAGGTTAAGACGAATCGATTGACGTAAGAATCATCAAAATCGGCCAATGCGTTTGGTCTTTAGAACGCCACATAGGAACAAACATACACACATACAAAGACACATTACCCTCCTTCGGCACTCGGCTAAAAATCATCAACTCTTAAAGTAGAATAACGAGTTGTTATTCTACATTTTCTAAGAATATCTAGACCATTTTACGTGGCATATTTTCTTATCCTCCGAATCACCACTTAAAATATTCGATCTTGTAAAACACACAAAGGGCATTTAGGCATAAAGGTTCCCTTATATAAAGCTGTTATCCGATAACGTGTTTTGACTGGCAACGTTACCAAATTTGAAAGGCAACACCAACCTAAGAAGAGCCTTAGGCCGCTTGTACACGGTATGAAAATTCACCGGGCCTACGCAAAAAATCGGGTCGTACACTTTTTACAGTTTCATTGTACCAAAATGTGTTCCAATACGAATTTGAAAATCGAATTTAAAACCACGCCATCTATTGGAATCAATTTAAATTATTCGTTCAAATAATCTTTGTGATGTGAATTAAGAGCCCAATATTCCATAATGTTGTGCTTAGGGGAGTTGATTAAACAAGAAAATACAATTTTTATGATCAATTCTAGAAAATTTTAATTTTATACACAATTTAATAACAAATCGATGAATATCGCGCCATCTAGTGATATTGATTTGAACCAAATTTTCTTTGTTAGCGTTGTGACCCGTGAAAGTATACACAGTTCGTGTGTAGAATAGACACGAATTCTTACGTAGACCCGGTGACTTTTCTTAGCGTGTACAAGCGGCCTAAGAAGTGTCGACCAATCTCTTCGCAATTCCATTTATCTCTTTATGTGACTTAATTGAATACAGTCAACTGAAAATTAAACATGGTTTTCTGAAATTAATATTCGTTTATAAATAGAATCAATTAAGACGTTTCTAAATTTGTGGGTAGGTTACTTATTTGGAAATCCTTAGCAAGCGACTTAAGAGAAATGTGGTCGCCGACTGCCGACTGAATTTCCTTAGTGAAAAGTCATAATTCGAGGTTTGGTTCTCGCTTATTTCCTCCTCCAATATTGGACCAATATAAAAGATATTACAAAAACTGGCAAAGAAAGATATATACTAAAAAGGAAAACATAGGGTTATGTTTTCCTTTTTTAATTTATAGTTGTCAAATTTGTACACAGCAAGCCTCTGATGACAGCGCAATTTTGTGCATCTTTTGAGGGTTTTAGTGCTCCTAAAGACAATGTATCATCAAAAAGGAAAACATGGGGCACACTATATATCTTTCATTTTCAGTTTATGGAATATCTTTTAAATTGGTCCAATATTGGAGGAGGAAATAGGAGAGAGCCAAACCTCGAATTATTACTTTTTACTGAAATTCAGTCGGATGTCTGCATTTTCTCTTTATGTTAAGTTTTACCCTGTTAGTAGGCATTACCATGTTTATCATCATAACATATATAAAAAGTCTCCCGCCGTGTCTGTCTATCTGTTGGTTTAACGATTTTTACCAATTATTGTAGCTATTTATAAGCAAGGTATAATTTATTGAGATTTTGCGTAAATTGGCTGAAATATGTCAGTGATAGTTGAAAAATTTATATAAATATTAATATTCTGTTTCAATGTTCTAACTTGTTCTTTTTAATTTGTTTTGCATGCTGTGGTATCCTAAAAGTGAAGGAGTACACCATCTAGAAACCTAAAATCCGGCTTGAACTTGTGACTCAAGAGATTCTGAATATTAATTCTAAATATTAATACTTATATAGAGAAGTCAGAAAAATCGTGCTGACTGGTTTCTCTGCAAACAGTGTGAAGCCGGCCCGGCTAGATACCTAGTAAAATCTAAACAAACCAACAAACAGGTAAATTGTTTGCTTTTAATAGGTTCGTTTGTAAAAGGAATATCTGGAGCTCTTGATCAGGTCACGAAATTTCTTTCACTGCAAATTTTTATCCCTGAAAAATGCCAAAAGTTGCGGAAAAATCTAGTGTTCAATATTTTCATCCTTAACCCCTTGAGTGCTTATGTAGTGGATCGGATACATGCGAGACATATGTATATATATAGGTAATTGCTTTTCTATTGTTTTAACGACCAGTTAAGAGGAATCCTTCATTCTTTCCCATTAGATAATATTTTCTTTATTTTGATACTGACCCGAGGTCAACGGTTCGCCTAAGTAAATATAATACATACTGTCTCATTCTTGAAATACAGATTCCGGGATTATAACCTACCCACACAATATTAATTGAATGTCTGAATTCTTATCTTGTCACGTACCTACCTTAATTTCTATGTTTTATTAATGGCTTGGAATAAAGATACATACATGGTGACTTTTAAATCAATGGCAATCTTTCAGAGGATGAAATGTACTCATGAATTTGTACATTTACAATGGGGTATCAACTCTGAAATATGAAATTATATCATTTGAACAACTGTTACACATAAATATTTTATACACATACTTAATTGGACAAAATGCAGAGAACGACAATTAAAACTGAAAAACTTAAGTACAAAACCTGCATTGTTTAAACTAAACTTATTTACTAGAACTCGTAACACGTCCACTTCTATCGAACAGACTTTGATAACTTGAACGTAGAAATATTTCTGAGATCTTTTGCTCTGTCTCCCGTTCATATTATTTGTGCTGTTAACCTAACAAATACCAAATATCAACTTAACCAAGACCTAAACTAACAATCAGGAAAACCATGGTTTACATGGCAATAGGCAAGCTACATACTTAATAAATGCTAGAACGCAAGCAAGCATCACTACTCGAGTCGGGTCGAACAGTGTGATTCCGTTTGAAATTTTGAGTAACGGTCCGGAGACTGGATTTACACAGTAGCATTACAGTTAAAGTTAGGCAGGCCAGTTATGTTGAAGCCCCATGTACTAAGATGCTTTTTTTTCTTTACCCTCCTCTGGGGAGCACCCCATATCACCGGCGCACCAGAAAATACTGTACGCTGTGACCACCCCAGGGTCCAATCCAGCACATGGGCGCAAGACGGCCCCGTGGATGGCACCCTTGGTCCCCTTGTGACGGGTCAAGGTCATAGGCCACAGGGGATAGAAGCGGCCAACGCTATACCGACACTCCTCTTCCCCTGCGGCCCTACCGCGTCCGCCATCATTTGGTGCGACCCCGTCCAGGCCGTGCAAGGTAGAGAGAGCGGCGTACCGCAATACCGGCACTCCTCTCCCGCCGCGGCCTCCAACCCTCAGCCGCGATATCGTATGGGACCTAGGACGCTCCATAACACATCGCGGCCCGCCTCAGTTGCGATGTCGCCTGAAACCAAGCGGCAACACAACCTACAAGTTGGCCGCTACGTCATCGGCTTAATCGGGAAAAGCTCTGACGAGCGGCCCCTCCTCGGGTTCCTCTTCGCTTCACCTTGGGTGGCCAAGCCACGTCTACAACTGGGAACGAATCCAACAACAAGGCTGCTTGTTATTTCCTGATGGAAATACTTAATAAAACTTTTGCCGACCTGAGAATTGAACCCAGATTACCAACATTTGCGACCAAAGCAGTCACAGTTGTAAGTTTCACTGTGGCTCTAGACATAGTTAACTTATGCATTCGCTCGCAAATGTTCAAAATACTTTGAAACCTCCTATACCCCGTGTGAAACCCGATAAACACGCTTTTTTTATTTTTATGACATGATATCGATGTTTTTGGGACTAAATTTTTTGTGTATTTATTTTTCTACATGCAAAAGTTTGTTTGAAGGCAAATAATATTTATGCATGCATTTTGTAAACTCTTACGAATATCTCGCTATTTTGTCGGAGACTGTTACAAAATAGTCTAGCTTAGTAAATGTACTATAAATTGTAAAAAGGATATTCCCTAGATTGAGAAAACATAATTTCACAATATGTATTCTGGATAAAATATTGTGAGATTGCGTTCCAAACTTTCGGTCTGTAAGACCGTGCTCGGGTATAGATGTTACAAAATTTGGCGCGGGTATAGGAGGGTTAACAGACCACGTGTGAAATTTTAATCGTGCATGTTAATCTTAGTACCTGAGCGACCGAGCTCTGCTCGGGTTAAAAAAGAGAAAACGACGTATTCATAAAAAAACAATCTAGCTAGATCGATTTGTCACCCCTGAAACCCCCCGCATACTAAATTTCATGAAAATCGTTGGCGCCGTTTCCGAGATTCAGATTATATTTATACATATATGCGAGAATTGCTTGTTTAAAGGTATTATCATATACAATTGGTGCGTTTAGACAATCCTTATCGTCACTTTGTCTAAGACTTCTATCGCTCTATTCTTCAAATGAAATCAAATCATTTATTTCTTTGCAAACATGGATATACTACATAGGTGTTTTTTTATAATAAAGTTCTCCAAATTTTACCGTCTCATAAGCATACAAAGGTTTACAATTCCAAATAAAATGTCAAAATTAAGTGGCAGATCATTGGAATTACAATACATATTTGAATTGAAATATGTCAAATAAAAAATAAAATAAGTAAATGAGAGGATCACAATAATTATATCAATCAGAGTTAACAATAAGTTTTCATTATTAATAGTACATTCTGTAATTATCTCACCGTGCAAAATTATTTCATCATCAGCCTTTTAATGTTTAATCCACCACGAGCGCCAAATACGGGTTGATGGATGTCACATGTCTTCGAATTTTTGGTTCTAAGACATGCCGGTTACCTCACGATGTTCTCCTTCTTTTAAGAGCAGTTGTGATGAAATAATTTACAGAAAGTAAAGCGCCTACCTAGGTTCGAACTCACGACCCGTAAGTTGCGGCCGTTACCACGGGGCCACCACTGCTCTCAAAATTGATTGATTGAATGCAAAATTATTTGCATTCAATCAATTCATAACTCACGACGCGTAAATTGCGGCCGTTACCACTGGGCCACCACTGCTCTCAAAATTGATTGATTGAATGCAATATTATTTGCATTCAATCAATTCATTGCATCAAGTGGGTTGACAAAGTTCTTCATCTATATTTTTACGGTGAGATATTTATAGAACAGATAAGGGTCTACGTCCCGGAACGGATTTCCGCCACAACAAAAATTATAAGGAAAAATCACGTTTCAATACAAATCTTGTGGGAGCATCCCATTTTCCGGACATTAATGGAGAATATCACAGATGGTTCCTTCCACTATAATATTGTATTGGATATCGTTCAGCGTACTGTTAACAATTGTGGAAACGCTCCAATGGTTGATGGGCTGTCAGTACTTTTATTGGATGGTTGGATTGGAGTGTACTGGTTTAAATTGCAGTTGTCTGTTTTTACCCGACTGCAAGGAAAGGGTTATATTTTTCGCGCGTATCTTATATGAAACATATGTGCGTACAGCTAAGGAGTGGAATTGGTTTGTTGAACCAATTTTTTTTTTGTTATAATTGGAAAAATCATTTATAAGTTTTCATACAAAACTATTTATAGTTTCTTTTTTTTCGCTGTAATTACAAAGTAATATCAAATTGAAAAGATTTTGTTGAATCCAGTATCTAAAACACCTCGACAGTTCCCGAACAAACCCGAGCCCGTGTGACGTCACAACGTTCATTTCTACTCATTGTAGCACATAGGTGATACAGTGTTTTGACTTTTAATCGATTCTATCTTGTTATTATCGTCAATATATTGAAGAAAATCAAATACATTGATCAAACATATTAAACCATAAAAGTTATCGTTCTTGCTGCGTACCATTATGTACGAATATTACAAAAAAAAAATCTCCGTTATATGTGCATCGCACAATAGACAAGTACATTGCAATCTGTACTAAAGTTTTTGTTAGTGTTGTTGTTTTGTTGTTTTTGTTTTTGATCTAACTAGATTCCAATTAGATTGTGTTTATTATGTTGTTATCTTGTTCTAATTTAGTATTAGATTCGTATTAATCTCTTACTTTTCAACTTCCCTACCGGAGTCTGTGTTTCCCGATAGCTACAATCTAGGAGTCTTTAAGTCAAGAGTGAATAGGTTACTTCTAGGCAAGCGTGCTTCACCGTAGACCACATCATCGCTTACCATCAGGTGAGATAGTGGTCAAGCACGAGCCTATATTGAACAAAAATTAAAATGTATGTACGTTTCTTTGTGTGTATGTACGTTTGTTTGTTTGTATTTATGTAATATTCTTTATTGCCTCATATATTTCAAACCGCTAGACGAATATATATAATTAAGACATCGTTAGATACGTCTTGATCGACCAAGTGTTCTTAGATAGGTGAAGTTAAAAAAACAAACATGGCAGCTTTTGGGCGCCATACTTTGGGAGACACAATTTTTTTTCTTCCATACCCATCAAGTGGGGTATCAAAATGAAGGTTTTTAAAAATATATACGACTTATATGTTTAAAAGTAATTTGGAAAAAAATGATAAGAAAAGTTGTAAATAAAAAAGATAATTTAAAATAAAACACCCGACTGCTTAAGAAGCAAACTAAAAAGCTGTAAACAAGATAAAATCATGCTGTGCAGCCGGAGTATCAGGGGTCAGCCAATTCGCGAATATGTATGATCCGACTGCACAGCATGTTTGTTCTTGTTTACAGCTCTTTAGTTCGCTATAGTCTGGAATAGCTGTAGAATACATTTTTTTTATTTTTTATATCAGGATATGTTCCCTTGGGATATTTTTTTAAATTCACGCAAGCGAAGCCGCTGGCAGAAGCTAGTCTGTAGATATATCTCTTCGAGTTCCTGATGTAGGAGTCGATGTAGGAGTCCGGAATTCTGATAACCAGTCTTACCAAAGGGTGGCTATCGTACATACATACATACATACATAAACTTACGCCTTTTTCCCATGGGGGTAGGCAGAAACTACAGAACGCCACCTGCTACAATCCTTACATACTTCTTTTGCTTCACACACATTCATACATCTAGTCATACACACACGCCGGTTATGGGTACTGCGCACTTGGCCTTTCTGAAGAACATCACCTATAAGGTCTATGTATGTCTTTCTAGGGCGTCCCCTCCCGGCGTTTCCATTCACGTCTGCCTTGTAAATACCTTTCGTTAGTCGACTTTCATTCATCCGCTCAACATGGCCAAACCATCTTAACATACCCTTTTCAATTTTAGTCACTACATCTTCTTTTAAACCACAACGTTGTCTTATTACCTCATTCCTCAATCGATCGAGCTATCGTGTTACCCAATAACAAGTTGTTGAGGTTAAATAGGCAGTTCTCCCATTTATAATACTTTTGAAACCGCTACGGGAACCATTTGGGCCTTAATAACACAAAACAACCCCTCAATTCATTTTCATTTATTCAATTCGATAACAATTTACATTGTGTATGAATGTTAAACAAATAGAAAACATAAAAAAAAAAACCGACTTCCAAATAAAAACACTATACAAAGTGAAAAATAACTTCAATTTCGGAAGTCGGTGTTCTAGTTTTCGTTTCTTCTTTTTTTGACACCTGCTTTTTGAAGTCGGTTAAAAAATAAAAAAGTAAATCAAAATAAGGAAGTCAACGCTCAAATAAGGATAAAGGCGGTTACGTACTACACGTCCGTGAAATGAGTTCCGAATTCAAAACGTTCTGAATTATGACGGATACAGTTCGGATGTACTCGTACTGCGTAAGCTTCCCTACAAGAAGTACTACGGTTACTTCGGCACCAAAATTTCACGGACACGAATCGGATGTAGTGCGTAACCATCCTTGGGCAAGGCAAATGAAATGTGTATGCTCGCCCAAACAAAACAATATAAATATTTATAACTTTTCAATAATACTTTTTGCACTCATCCCAACCGATCTTGTGCTCAACCTACCGTTACAATGAACCGTAAACAATCCCATTGGAAATCGAAAGTGTACCAAGAAAGTGAAATGATGGGAAATCAATTGGATTCTAGAGTGGTTAACGAATTTGTTTATAGCAGTATACAGGATGTTTCCGAATCATAATGTTATTTTTCCAAATCTCTTGGTAGATAACATGACAAATGTTATAACTGTATACCCCGAATACCCATTCCCGCGTAGTAATCCCGTGTTATTACGATTGCAACCTGTTTTATTATTTTTTCTACCTAAATATTTATTATTTACTAGCGGCTCGTGGTTTCACCCGCGTAGTTCTCATTCCCGTGAGAATACAGGGATAAAAAGTAGCCTATGTCACCCGGGGATAGTGTAGCTTCCCGACGATGAAATAATTTTTCAAATAGGTCCAGTATTTTTTAAGTTTATTCGTTACATACAAAAATACAAATCTTTCCTCTTTATAATATTATTACTAGCTGACCCGGCAAACTTTGTTTTGCCATAAAAACACTAAACATTTATCTACCCTACATTACCTTCCCTACCCTACGCTACACTACCCAACCCTACCCTACACTACCCTACACTACACTACCCTACGCTACACTACCCTACCCTACACTAACCTACCCTACACAAAGCAAAAATAACTTATACAATAGCAATAGGAAAATTTTTGTATGGGAAAAAGAAAAGGGCAGTTTTTATTTTTTTGCTGGCAATTGTTAGAATTTTTCTCCCCGTAAAAACCATCTTTGAACTTCAACGAACATTTAAAAAAAAGAATTGGCCAAATTGGTCCAGGCGTTGTTGAGTTATGCGCTTACCAACACATTTTGCGATTCATTTTTATATTATAGATAATAATATATATAGAAGATAGATTATTACTAGCGGACGCCTCGCGGTTTCACCCGCGCAGTTCCCATTCCCGTGGGAATACAGGGATAAAAAAAACCGGCCAAGTGCGAGTCGGACTCGCGCACTAAGGGTTCCGTACTTGGTAAATTGCGGTTTACGATTTATGACGTATTAAAAAAAACTACTTACTAGATCTCGTTCAAACCAATTTTCGGTGGTAGTTTACATGGTAATGTACATCATATATTTTTTTTAGTTTTATCATTCTCTTATTTTAGAAGTTACAGGGGGGGGGGACACATTTTACCACTTTGGAAGTGTCTCTCGCGCAAACTATTCAGTTTAGAAAAAAAATGATACTAGAAACCTCATTATCATTTTTGAAGACCTATCCATAGATACCCCACACATATGGGTTTGATGAAAAAATAAATTTTTAGTTTCAGTTTCAAGTATGGGGACCCCCAATTTTTTTTGTTTTTTTTTCTATTTTTGAGTGAAAATCTCAATGTGGTTCACAGAATACATCTAATTACCAAGTTTCAATAGCACAGTTCTTATAGTTTCGGAAAAAAGTGGCTGTGACATACGGACGGACAGACAGACAGACAGACAGACATGACGAATCTATAAGGGTTCCGTTTTTTGCCATTTGGCTACGGAACCCTAAAAAGTAGCCTATGTCACCCGGGGATAGTGTAGCTGCCCAACGGTGAAAAATATTAGATATTCATTAAATACATATTTTATATATGAGTTTTTTTTTTTTATGAGAACCAGGCTAGAGAACAAGCGGGATCTCGGAGCGGGTATTCGACATTGGACCACATACACGTAGTCAAACAACTTTTCGAGAAAGTCATTGAATTTAATGGGAACTTTTACTGCTGTTTCGTGGATTATTGCAAGGCTTTTGATTCGCTTGAACATCAAATTATTTGGCAAGCTCTTAAGATCCAGGGAATTGAAAAATCGAACACACTTACATACATACATACATACATTGCAAGTTAAATAAAAGCTTGTAAAAAAGACCAAAATTGCAGTATCGGCAGCGCGTTGACATGCGCTTCTGAAACGTCATGAAGTCATTCTCCAATTTGACCATTTCGACAGTCACTATCGCTGTTAGAATGTCAGTTTGACTACAGCCTAAGGTCAGACATAGTTACACTATATTCCAAGTCATGATCAGCTTGTTATCTCACTTCTCATCTTATCTCACTAATATTATAAAGGCGAAAGTTTGTGAGTGTGTATGTGTGTTTCTATGTTTGTTTCTTTTTCACGCTTAAACGGCTGGACGGATCTAGATGAAATGGCACCGAGATAGATTATAGTCAGAAATAGCACATAGAATACTTTTTCCCACGGGAATTTGTTCCCTAGGGACTTACACGCGGATCAAGCCGCTGGCAGAAGCTAGTTTATTAACATAAATAGAAGGTTTTCCCGTTGTCATGGCGACTTCCACTTGGAGTAAGAGCCTAAAGCACAGTTTTTTGGTGCTGATCAATGGTTTCAAACTAATTGTTAGTCTAACAAATGGTCAAATAATTAACAAACTCATATTAACTCTCGAACTTGTTTGACAAATCAAATAATGTATTTGCGAAATATGGGTAGTTTGCAGGGTAACATTTTTACAAAACTACTTAACTTTTTTGTAGACCATATCCTACCATGGCAGGTTTGCAAAATATTACAATTAAATGAATAAAATATTACCTTTCAAATAATTACCTTTCAAATTATTAAATGAATACAATATTTTTTTCATTATTAATTAACAATCACATCATCTATAAATTACATTCATCTATTATTGGGCAATTACTTAAGTTAATCATTACATTATTTTCTCATCTGACTATTTATGAGGCTAACAAATGGCGAAAAAACGCGTAATACCGATATTTGAAACCATTGGTTATCAAATTTAATCATTAGTTGAGTTAACTACGGATAAAAAACTGAGACCTTAGAATTAAACTCTACCAGGCCACAAACCTTAAAGTTTTACTCACAACAAATTTGCAACCAGCCTGTATTCATTATAGGCGTATGGCTATGGTGTTCGTGACATAACCATGGCGTTAAGATGCCATGGTATCTCTGACGTCACTATCATGGCTGGCTTCAAATCGACGTATCGACCTGCCGTGAGATTTTAGAGTCAACAAAAAATCAAGTGTTAAATTGATTTGTGTCTTGAAGAATCAATTGCTGGTCTGTTTGTATAGGAGATTATGTATGGATTTTATGATATTGTGTAACATTTGCTTTATTTACTAGTATAACACCCGTTTTTGGAATGAAATTTTTGACGCATTGGAAAGTAAACCTAGGTTAAGAACTGCGATTGGCTGTTGAAAATTTATTCAATCAATTCAAATTCAAATATGTATTGCTCAACTCAATACAATCATACATTTTCTAATTTCAAGTGAATGCGTAGTCCTCTGAGTTGCAATAATGCAGGAATGTAAAATTATCATTAAAATCATACAATGTCATAATCTCCAATTAATACTTATACAATGTCATCAATTCAAGTGAATACCTTTTATAACTTAATAAATTCAAATTAATATCTTTTACAATGTCATAAATCCCTTTTATCTGTACCTACATTGTGTGTATCTGTGTGTGCCAAATATACTAGTTTTCTTTCTTTCTTTATCAATTCCATTCGTTTAATCACAGGCAGCTAAAGTGATTTTTCACATGTTTGCAATAATTTTAGTTCCAGAAAATAATCTTGTCTAGAAAATGTCGGGCTTCCAGTCTATACTTCAATCACCATTACCTCATAAACCTTGTTATATTGACACAAAGAAAATCTAGAAATGTTTTGTATGGATTTCAGAGTCGGTAATTTCATCATAACAATTTTCCTGTAGTGTTTTGTGGACGGTAATGTTACAAACAGACATTTTTCATTCGCGTATTTCGTTGAACCTTTTCGAATCAGGGGGTCTACTCCCTATCTCCGTCAACAAAATTACGGGCTTCGGGGTGAACAAAACAAGTGTAAGCTTCAATTTTCAGTCGGGTGAAAACAATGGGTAAAAAACATCGGGAGATCATAATCATGACATCACAATTTGAAGTTGTACCTACAACTTCAAATTGCGATGTCATTCATTGGCAATCATCCGTCCGTAGGTGATACGGAGTAGAAAACGCCCAGTAACGAAGGGCGAAACTACGAACTTCGTGCTTAAGGTTGCCCTAGTCGACGGCACGAACTATTTTGTCCGCGGGGTTAAAATGCATGCTATCTCATCCGACAACACGTGCGAAAGAGATAGATGCTGTAATGAGTAGTAAGAAGATAGTTCGCGTACGAATTAGCACTTTTGCAAGTTTGTGGCCAAATGGATGATGATTTAGGACGAAAAAGATCGCGCGAAATTTTATAAACAGACCTTTGGGAGTCTAGATATCATGAATAAACTACTACTACATGTATATTTTCAAAACAAAATTATTTGCATTATTGAACTACTAATCTATGCGAGTATGGAGGCCGTTTTGCAATTTTCCTTCTTCTTATGGTATTTATTTCTGCCCAAAGATGCGTTAAAATGAGTGTTGAAATATGGAACTTTCGACGCTCATAACTTTTTATTTTTATGTATTTTACTTTTTGTTTCTATTCAGGGCTGATAATGATAAGACAAATTGACATATTTTTTATTTTGAACGTAAATCGTCAAACAGTGGAGTAATCGCCAGACTACGTTTGTATGGAAGCAATTCGAATAGTGTAACCTTAAGGAGTAGACCCCCTCGAACGTAAAGATAAACATCTACCCATACTAATATTATAAAGCCAAAAAAAACTGTCCGTTTGTAATGTTTTCACACGTAAACCGCTGCACCAATAGTGATGAGTTTTGGTATTGAGATAAATTTCTTACAGAATACGATTTATTTCATCTCGGTAAATCGTTTCTTTGGGATAACTTTCGAGCAAGCAAAGCCGCTGGCAGAAAGCTAGTTGAAAATAAACAAACATTTCGCAATTTTTTTCTTCTCTGAAAAAGTCCGGGCAAAGGCAAGTTGATTATAAAAATAAATGCCAGTTTTCACTATTTCAATTTAAGATAAAACTTGGCAATTCCTTAAATGCTACTCGTCTGAAATACAACGTAGTGAATAAACAGAAGGTCTTGTTTAATTTGATTTGTTGTATTTAGAGTGTGATATTTAACATAGGATTGTACAGCACAACTATTTTTGTTAATGTCCCTCGGCAAACTTCGCGTTTCGTCAGTCGTCGGCTTTCAGTCAGCCCTTTGCACTTGGTGCAGACCGGACGCTCTTAATCAACTTGGAAGTATATAGAGTTTTTAATACTCTTTTAACTTAAAGTAATTTATTTAAAAAATGGGAGAATAGCTGCGGTTTTACAGCTCTATATATGTAGATCAAACGGAAATAAAAACAAAACAAAAAATAATAAAAATATGCACTAAGTAGATTTCAAATGATTAATCATACAGGATAAATCTAATAATTCATGGACATGGAAATTAACATTCGTTTGAAGTCGGAATTGCGATGATTGCCGAGGGACATTAAGCAAATAGTTGTACTATAATATTAATAATAAATAATAATAATATAATTAATATTCTTCTCTAATATTTTTGGTAAAAAGTGCAGCAGATCAGGCGCTTGTTATTATTACAAGCTTTTTATTTACTTGCAATGTATGTATGTTCGGGTCAAATCTTGCAACTGAATTTTAAAGCAGTTATCCTCCACCGATTAAGATGAAATTTTGAATACACGTTTTTTTTGTTTGATAATGCACGGTAAGCTAAAAAGGTTGTTTAAAAAAGTTTTTTTCATTAGGAAAAGATATTATGTAGTTATTAGTAAAAAGTTTTCTTCGCTGTACGATTGCCAAATAAAAAAATGAAAAAATAAAGTAACAAAAAACTTATGAACTGTTTAACCAATTTTCAACAAACATAATAAAGTAAATCGTTTATTTTAGAGCAAACTTTTTTACACATTCAATTATACCCACCAAACTGCGTAACAGTTTGTCGGCGGGATAAGCAAGCTAAGAACACTCTCAAAAAAGTCACCTTTCAAAAATAAAATCTAAATCAAAATCGATTCATCCGTTTAGGAGCTATGATGCCACAGACAGATACACAAAGAAACACGTCAAACTTATAACAACCCTCATTTTACGTCGGGAGTTAAAAATACTAAACAGAGCGTCAGGTTAGGGCAATTAATCAGAAAAAAGTCATGGATAAAGAAAAATATTTCGATTAGCACAAGAAAAGAGAGGTCTAAGCCCAGCTTTGAGCGAAGTCAGTGATGAAATGATGTCTTCGTTAAAATATTATACAGTTGACCTTCTGCATTTACCTATGCTATGGCAGGCGCCACAGTGCAATTGAATTGCGTCGCCGTGGCCCTGTCACAGTGGCGGCTGTCCGTTGTACATTTAATTTATATCGCACGTCATAAAGTTACCGAGATTGAAAAATACCCAGTTATTTTGTTATTCCATTTAGGAACAGCGCTTTTGAGGCCTTTAGCTGGCTTTGAGATGTTCTTATTTTTGTTGTTTGAATCTTTGTAGCTATAGATTTTTTATAACTACATCAATTCATTATATGCATGCAATGTTTGGGAATAATACTCCTAGTACCTATGGCTCTAGGCAGGTGTCATTTAATGTCAGAAATGACGATGGTCGTAATGTCAAAATGTCTGTAAATTTAAGGGATTTTTCACGTGACGCTTGTGAATCCCATATCTTTTAATTCGATCTTTCGTTCTACTTCTTTCTTTTTGTGTGAGGATGTGGCTCCTCTGGTGTTAGAGTTAATTAAGCCGCCTCTGAGAACCCCACAGGCCTCTGAATTGGCTATTTTAGACTTACATTAACTATATAAGTCTAGGTTTCCTCACGATAGTTTTCTTCACCGTTGCCTTTGATGTCGATAATAAACTTAGAAAGTACCTTCTTATGAATTTGAGAAAGTCATTAGAATTAATATTTGTTTCGGGATATTTACAATGTATATTTTGCATTTGGTTGCGAGTTCGATATTTCGGTACCGTTACAAGCGCCATGATCACGAGAACTAAAGTCTTTGCGGGTGGGTGTTATTTACGATATCTGTCTACCCTCTTCCTCACTCGTTTTTCACGCACGATACCGCTACCACCAGAACTCACTGCCCATGTCAACTTAAAAACTTATATTGAGAAAGTCACATTGGTACTTGCCCGGATTTGAACCCACGACCTCAAGCACGGGAGGCGAGGTCTAAGCCACTGGGCCATCCATAGCCATTGGCCAGTTTTCGTTGATAGTATGTTAAGGCGTATATATTCCAAAATGTTAATGCAGTACAGTATCAACATTGAACCTCCTTTTGGACAGTTTTGTTTGCAAAATATTATTATATTTATAAATGCTATTTCAGTTTTGAAGAAATTCTAGCCATCAAATTTTCTGTGCACAAATATTTTTAAACTTCAAAGATTTAGGAGGAGTATCCAAAAGTAGCGAAAAAATCGTGTTGTTAATTTTTTTTAAAGCAATACTATTTGTTATACGAAAAAAAAACGTTTCACAAATAATGTACATGAAACAATAATACATATATATTTTTGTGAAATAATAAATATATAGCTTAATTGTAGAAAGTTATCGTTTTAGGGCACTGAAGCGGTTGTAGGCCCTTAATTGTCTAGAGACTTTTTTTCTACGAATTTGAGTCCGTAAAAGGAAATAAAGACTTTTAGGTACATTTATTATTAGCTGACGTGACATATGTTGTCCTATCCAAAGAAACCATACAAAATTTCCAGGAAAAACTATTTTCGGTTTTCCGAAAATCTTATTGGAAATATTACGAACACTGGAAAAAAAATCCACCGGCTAGCCGTTGTCAAGTGAACAAAAAATAGATTTGTATTTATTCAGAAGACACCTTTTGTTTGTTGGCGGGGGAAAGCCTTCAAAAGGTGCCTGGACTTTGGGGAAAAGACCAGGGTGTGTGGGATTTTAACCTCATTAAAACCACCCCAGTGATCACCATCAGCACGTAGAAGGGGCCCGTGATCTCTCAACAGACCTCGGAAGATTAAGAAGACACCTAATAGGTCATCGGTCCACCTAGTGGGTTGCTTTCTAACGCTGCGTCTTTCGCTGGACGCTCAGAACCGGTCGTTAAGGCGACACTCGGGGGAGGCCAATATTCAGTAGTGGACGTCTTTTGTTTAAAATGATGATGATACCTAAGGCGCAGGCCACATAGAAATGGCGTCAGGCGCGGACATAGCACGGGCGGCTTCCTATTTAATTCAAATTTCATACTAAATGCATGGTAATAAAGCGCAATTTGATCAGGCGCGGGCGCCGAAATGGCACGTCATAACCACGTCCGAGTAACGATATACCTTGTTTCCTAAATTACGCTTTATTACCATGCATTTTGTATGAAATTTAATTTAAATAGGAAGCCGCCCATGCCATGTCCGCGCCCCACACCATTTCTATGTGGCCTGTGCCTAATAGATAATCGCATATTACTTCAAAATCAATAATTTTTATTTCATATAGGCCTACATGGGCACTTATAAAACGTCGACAAAAGGTGCACGGTTCGGGTTGGTCGTTTCCTATGGAGAAGAGCCGGCAAGAAACTCCTTTGTTATTCTTTTAAAAAATTGTTTGGTTTTACAATATTTCCACGTTACAGCAGTACTTAGATGGGGGGACAACGCAGGCCCGACAATAAGTTGTAAGAAACTAAAAAAAAAAGATTATATAATAAATAAACAAAAAACTTTTTTAAACTTCCTCCTTCGTAAAAGGTTCCAACTCCACTGTGAGCACCGCCCTACTCCAGTACCTACTCATCTGACTCTATTTGTTCTCTCACTTATCGTAAATGAAATCTGTAAGAAAGTTCTTGTAGTTCTTTTCGCGACATATATTATGAACACTACATAAAAAGGATTCCATGGAAATGTATGATATTTTTAGATCACATCCGGTGAGCTAGTCAAGAGTGAATAGATTGCTTCTAGGCAAGCGTGCTTTATCGTCGACCACATCATCGCTTACCATCAGGTTAGATAGTGGTCAATCGTAAGCCTACTCTAAATAAAAAAAACAATAGTAGGAATATGAGTACAGTTTTGTTCACTCATTTTTGGGGTATACAATTATGCCAGGGACTGTAAAATTGAATGACCCAGCAAATACGAAAAATGGTCTAAAAATATTTCAAATGTGTGCCCAGTAAAAGTCACGTGTTATGTGCTCTGATATGAACAATGCCATACAATTTCTTACGGGTTCTAGGGTTTATATTTTTACATGGCTTAATAAACAATCAATCTGCCTAGCCTTTTCCCAACTATATTGGGGTCAGCTTGCAGTCTTACCGGATTCAGCTGAGTACCAGTGTTTAACATGGAGCGACTGCCTATCTGACCTCCACAACCCAGTAACTGGGTAACACTGTACCC
Organism: Orthosia gothica; assembly: GCA_949775005.1. Lineage (NCBI taxonomy): Eukaryota > Metazoa > Arthropoda > Insecta > Lepidoptera > Noctuidae > Orthosia > Orthosia gothica. Next base: position 9,755,533 of record OX459040.1, on the reverse strand, counting down.
GTTAGCAAGACTGGTGTCAGATCTCAAGCTTCTGACTACACGTAACGACTGTCAAAGATCTTCAAATGACAGGCGGGACCAACGGCTTAACGTGCTTTCCGAGGCACGGAGGAAACTCGGTATGTTGAAATGGTCACCCATCCACGGACCGATCTCATCAAGTGTTGCTTAACGTTTATGATCGACCAGTGCGGCTGTTATTATTTAGACACGAGCTCCTCCACATGACATAATATCAAGCCCATATTCCCCGAAGGATAAGGAAATAAAGAAAGAAAGAAAAACTTTTATTTCAGGCGACATGAGACAAGCAAAACACAAACAATAATAAAAAATAAATAACCCCGTGCGTGACCAAAAAGGCTCATATCTCAGCATGTGCAACGATATTAAAAAGAAAATAACGATGCGCTGATATTCTGATAGGACCCACTGTTGATACCACGGACACATTCACGGAAACGGATAAAGCAGAGGTACACCCACATTTTAAAAGATATTTATACCTGCTCGGGTGAAATTAGAGAAAACGATGTTATCTAAAAATTAAACCTAGCTAGATCGATTTATCGACCACGATTCAGATTATATATATACATATATAAAAGAATTCCTCATAGAGATAAGCAAGAAGTACTTACGCCTTACTTTGAGAGAATTAAAATATAAAACACCTAGTAGAAATTTGGTAGGGTATAGGAAGGAGTAATATCCGAAGAGATTATTATAAAGAAAACGAAGTAAGGCTTTTTTGATTTTTTCAAGAAGTAAACTTAAGTGTGCTAAGTCCCATGAATTAGAGGGCGAGTCTATTGCCATCAGAGGCACAAATTAAAACTCCGGGCTGTGACTGAGAAATGTCAGATGAAAGAACCCAATAACACTTAGCCTGACCCGGGCGTCGAACCTAGGACTTAACCATAAGACCAACGAGATAGTGATATAGACAATGCTGTACAATTTTCTCTAGGGTTTATTTGTTGCTGTTTTCCATACCTTTTATTTCTACATACATTGCCCACAGTATTATCCTCGTGTCTCGAGGCTCGTGGAGAGTAATAATAGCTGCACGAGGAGATTGTTAAGGTTAAGGCTCGGCGCAAACGGGCCACCGACCGCTGCCACCGGTGGCTAGCTACAGCGACTTAACACACTTTTCCATATATTTTGTACTAGCTGACCCCCCCGGCTTCGCTCCCGTCAAAATTATAGCATATGTTACTCAAGAATAATGTAGCTATCCATAAGTGAAAGAATTTTTAAAATCGGTTCAGTAGTTTCGGAGCCTATTCGGTACAAACAAACTTCAACTTTGTACTAGCTGACCCCCGCGGCTTCGCTCCCGTCAAAATTATAGCCTATGTTACTCGGGAATAATGTAGCTATCCATAAGTGAAAGAGTTTTTTAAATCGGTGCAGTAGTTTCGGAGCCTATTCGGTACAAACAAACTTTAACTTTGTACTAGCTGACCCCCGCGGCTTCGCTCCCGTCAAAATTATAGCCTATGTTACTCGGGAATAATGTAGCTATCCATAAGTGAAAGAGTTTTTTAAATCGGTGCAGTAGTTTCGGAGCCTATTCGGTACAAACAAACTTCAACTTTGTACTAGCTGACCCCCGCGGCTTCGCTCCCGTCAAAATTATAGCCTATGTTACTCGGGAATAATGTAGCTATCCATAAGTGAAAGAGTTTTTTAAATCGGTGCAGTAGTTTCGGAGCCTATTCGGTACAAACAAACAAACAAAAAATATTTTCTCTATATAATATTGGTATAGATAGTCGCACCGCACACGTGTAGACGGTGGCAGCGTCTCGCTAAAGCAGTGTCCACGACTCGCCACTTGTGGTTGCTGCGGGCAACACAAGACGCCGCCGACACGCGCCGCTGTCGTGCCGCTCCACCCGCTGTTAGACGTTAGGCATCCTACGCATCGCACGCGTCACCATGTAGCACGACGACGCCTCAATGGATGTCGATACTTTCATATCGGAAATCCAATTACGTCCCGTTATTTGGGATTCACATTATGATCCAGACAGCAATAGAAACGTGGTGGCTTTCGAACACCAGTGGCTGGCGCGCACTTCTGCCACTGTTACAAATGTGGCGGTGGCGCGCGACAGCCACTGGTGGCCGTGGTCGGTGGCCCGTTTGCGCCAAGCCTAAGGAGCACTTGTCGAGGTCGGTTTGTGGATCAGTGACCATCCATTCCATATCAGCTCATGTCTCAGAAAGTACGTTAAGTCGTTGGTTTCGGCTTTGTTAATTTCGGGATATCATGTTTTTGCCAGCATTTACGGGTAGTCCCTCCGAAAGGCTAACAGCCAGTCTTATCAAGAGGTATTGTGATACCCAGTATCTAAACCGTGTTGTGGAAGTGAGATAGACAGCCGTTTTATGTAAATACTGGCAGTCAGTTACATCTGGTTAGACTAGAAGCCCACCCTAATCTACATTATTATCCAGAGAAAATAATAAGAGACGAATTATGTTTGTTGCTTCTGCCAGCGGCGTCACCCGCGTGAAAGTCAAAACTCATCCCGAGGGAACATATTCCCGGGATACAAAGTATCTCTCTCTGTGCCAATTTTCATCCAGATCCGTTCAGCCGTTTGAGCTTGAAGAAGTTACAAACACACTCATAACTCTCACTTTTATAATATTAGTGTGATTATAAAAATAATATTCTTTTTATGTCTTTAACAATCTCGGGACTCGTGAAATCCCGGTCCTTTGAAAGGCGTGCCGGAGATGAGAGACAAGAGTTCTACCCAGGTCCGTGGGGTCGCCACTGCCCACCAGCTCGCCACAAAGCTGCCTTGCGGATTGTATCTCTCTTAGTCTGGCCCCTCAACCTAGGCATGTTGCGGTAAAATATAATCTACCGGCACATACCTAGGGTACTGACGCGGAAGCCCCAACATGACGCCAACGTAGAGCTACTGCGGTTGGGTTATTATTGTTATTATAATATTTTTAGTGTGATTATTTTTTTTGTTTATATTCTATTCTAAAGTGTCGATTTTATCTTCTTCTTCTTCGCTCTTGACAGAGCGGACTCCAGTGACTGGACAAAATGCATCGTGATCTCTTGGTCACTAGTTTTTGTATTCTCGTCTTATTATCACATTCATTAATAGGGCCTCCAACCGCAGATTTAATCTTATCGGTCTTCACCGGTGACCTCCCGCGTGGCCTGTTACCGTCCACTCTGCCCTGCACCACCAGGCGCTCTTTGAATTCGTTATTCTGCCCCGAGGCATGTCCAAATAATTTCAATATTCAAGACTTTACCCAATGAGATATTTTTTAGCGTTGAAATACAATCATTCAAAACTTAAGCCAGTGGATTAAATGGATTATACGATTTTGAGTAAAGATTGTAGTTATCCTGATCACTAATTTATAGAATACCAACATTTGTTACTAGATCATCGTGAGAGTGCATTTTCGAATGATATCGACATATCTTTGCTATTTATAGTCCAATCAATAGATTAGTTGCGAGTATTAAAATAGTTATAACAACTTATTGTTGTTAGGTACTTTGTTTTAAATATTATCTACATTTAGTACCTATGTATGTATGTAAAGGTTGTCTGTAAGAGATTGCCGCGATAAGACCGCCCATTGTACACTTGTTTTTGTAAATGTTTGTCCTGTATGTTTTAGTGGTGTACAATAAAGTATATAATAAATGATAATAAATAATTATATGGCGTCCAAGCGCTAAAAAAGAAAATTTGGTTCAAATAAATATCACTAAATGGCGCGATATGCATATATTTGTTATTGAATTGTGTATAAAATTAACATTTTCTAGAATATATCATAAACATTTTATGTTCACATTTCGAAGATTATTTGAACGACTCATTTAAAATTGATTCCAATAGCTGGCGCGGTTTTAAATTTCTGAAGCTTGCCACTCAATTTTTTAAATTTGTATTATAACACATTTTGGTACAATGAAACTGTAAAACAGTGCAGAAAATACTATAAAACGAATTGTAACTGTATTTACAGAAAAATTGTCATGAACCGAGTAAACCCTGTTACTTGCAAGTCGCTGCTAACACCATCTATAGCCGTGGAACAGAACCGAACACGAGCGACAAACGCTAGATACGTCGGCACACTTTCTTTGTATGGGATGAGACATCTGTATGCTAGTATTATATAATCTGTGGTATTATGTAGGTACTAACTTATCAGTGTTTTAACAAAATGTCAATTTCCGCAGGTGGTGGCAGGGAGCATCATTCAGAACACGAAGAGGAGCACAGCGAGGAAGGAAAGAAAGCTTATGAGGTGAGGCAATAGATATTTCAAAAAACATCTTTATGAGGTTGTTATCTTGGGAAGTTACAAAATTTTATCTCTGTGTTGTTTATTGCAAATGCACCATAGATTTAAATAGTAAAGATACGGCCGTCTGAACGTTTGCTATACATTCAAGAACACGAATGTCTTACGCACACGACCGCTCACGAAGATAGCCGAACATGTCGCGAGTTTTCTTCGGTTTAGTATGTCCTAATTGTGCCGTCAGACGTGCTGTCCGCCCTGACCTTACTATATGCACTCACAATGGCAAATAATTAAATATGCCATTGTACATTGGGCTGAAAAAAGGGTCCATAGATTCGACAGAGCACTAGAGTAGCAATATTTACTAGCTGAAAAACATATTGTATGAGCCATTTTCCATACAATACGTTCGATATACGAAATACGTTTGTACGATCAAACCGTGATTATTCTATTGATTTACTAAAACAAAAGACGTGCGACAATAGAACACAATAGCTATGCGAGTTGATTTTATTTTGCTGTTAGATTTTAGGCTGGGTTTATAATGCGAGCCTAGCGCGGTTGCGATTGCGACAAGCCTATACTCAATTTGAAATAACATTAAAAAAATAACCCTTTTTATTTATTCCCTTTTTATTACCGATTTTGAGTTCAGGAGTTAATGGAGGATAGCTTAAAAAACATATTTTTTAACTAAAGTCGCATTTTTGACGTCACCAACGCAATAGACGTCAAAATTGCTGGAATGAGCTGTAAAAAAGAATTGTTTAAATTTATAATGTTATTTCAAATGGATTATAGCAAAGTATCAAGTATATGCAAGCATCATAGAGCATTGAGACGCCTAAGTAGACTGCTAGAAGTCATGTACAGTTACAAAAATATGTATACAGATTAAATGCCTATGTACCGAATCACAATTCGCTTATTATTTCTAAGAGTATACATCTTTTTGCAGCTCAAAAAAACAAGGCTAAAAATGATAGGTTCACCCAAATAGGGCCACGATATTCATATATTTTTGAATTCGTACAAAGGGCGGATCGAGGTGGCCGAAGAAAAACTTGTACGGCCGTAAGAAGAACATGATCAATCCAAAACCCTGGTATTATCTTTATGTGGACGTAAGTCATGTGTTTAATGGTGATGTTCTAACCATGTACACAATGGTATATAAGTATGTTAATACACATGTAGACCAATACAAACTGTTATTTTTTTATCACGACCGATTTTTTTCCAAACAAACTTTCATACTAAAAAAATAAAGTCAAAGTCAAAAACAAATGTGTATACTTCAAGTAAGCCATTATGCGGCACATTTGAACGTTAAAATTTACAAGTAACAATAATTGATTCTACCGTGCATTCGGCAATATAGCTTGTTATGGAAAAGAACGCACAAGAAACTCCATACTTATTCTTTAAAAAAAGTTTTATACAATATTTACATAAGTACATACATTAATAAATTCATATACGTGAGGACGATGTACCCAGCACTACTATACTACATACAGGTATGAGATAATTACAAGCACTAACAGGTAAATTCCTTTACTTGATAAATAGGAACATGGTTCTCACATACTTACAAATATTGCAAACATTATAATAATACATAATCAAGCTTTTATATTTAAAATTGTATTGGCACGAGAGAGAAATGTGGGTGAAAAATTTCAGCTTAATCGGACACTGGGAAGTGGGTCAAATTTAACTTGGAAGATTTGATTACAGACACCGGCAGGCTTATTACGTATCTTGCAAGAGGAAATCGATAGCGATTTTAACACGCTTTTATCAGCTTGGTATGTTTGTATCTATGAACCTATGTAACGGAATCTTTGGACGTGGTTTTCACCTCCGTCAGAACGTCGGATTAGTTTGAAACTTTGCACACTTATCAAAGACCGATGACAATGCAATAATTTAAATAGTTTTCCCATTATCCTTACCAGGATCTTCATTAATAGCGATTGAACTAAAAAGTTAAAAATAAATATTAGTTAAATTGAAAACTAAAAAACACGCTTTATTAAAAAACTAAACTAAAAAGAAGAAAATAATTTTCAATAAATTTAAATTAAGAATAGTGTGATTAACCAAAAAAAAATATATTATTGTAAAAAGTTTGGGTTGCTTTGTAAGACATTTTCAAAATGAATACTTTTACCGATATCTGCAAAAAAAATGTTAAAACAATTGACATCAAGCACCCCACGCTTTTTTTACAACAAAATACATTTTTATTTAATCACACTATTCTTAATTTAAATTAATTGATAATTATTTTCTACTTTTTAGTTTGGTTTTCTATTAAAGCGTGTTTTTTAGTTTTTATAAACTATTCTTTTTGCGCAATAATTGCTCTTCAATACAGAACTTCTAGAGTACAAATGGCGGTTTGTTTTTAATCGCGCGATGATTGCTGACTGCTGTTTCTTACGTTATAAGTCTGCGGGACAGTTGAAATTAAATAAAAGATAGAAAAAAACATTTGTGATTCTAGATAAGTGACATACCATCAGAGAAAACGCGTCGCAATAGCGATTTGGAAAATGACAAAAATGTACGGGAATGACAAACGCTATCGTCTACCGTCGAATCCGACTCGGCTGGGCGGCTTTCGAGAAGTTGCGCGGTATCTTCTCGTCCACTTACCGCAGTGTCTCAAGACAAAAGTCTATGACCAGTGTGTGTTGCCAGTGACTATGAAACGTGGTCGCTCACAATGGGCCTCATCAGAAGGCTTAAAGTCACCCAAAGGGCAACGGAGAGAGCTATGCTCGGAGTTTTCTTGCGTGATCGAATAAAAAATGAAGACATCCGCAAGAGAAGCAGGGTTACCGACATAGCCGGAAGGATTGTGGCATTGGGCAGGGCACATTGCTTGCAGAACTGATGGTCCTTGGGGACGGAAAGTTCTGGAGTGGCGACCGCGTGCCGGAAGACGCAGCGTTGGAAGGCCTCCCTCTAGGTGGAGCGATGACCTGGTTAAGGCTGTGGTAACTCGGTGGATGCGAACACAGGACCGATCAGTGTGGAGACGCTTGAATGCTGTTAGCGGTTGATTTTTTAAAATTATTTTTTGCTTAAATCATAACTTAGATTGATATCTTATGCTTGGAAAAAAATTGGTTGGTGATAAAATTATCAGCAGTACTTATTTTATTTTGTTTTAACAGAATTGACATATGTTTCTTGTTTCAATGTTAACTTGTTAATTAGAAGGTACACTATGTATTAAATTATAGTAGTTCGATTACGTCTAATTCTAAAAATACACTTTTTTTTCTTTCTTTCTTTACGTGACATGAAATAACATCGTTAGTACTTAGGTGATCACACCTTCACACCTACTAGCTAGAACTTATAAAAACCGCAAAAAAAAACTTAAAAAAAATAATACTACCGACTACCAAATGAAAACACTACAAAGTGAAAAATAACTTTCTTTTTGGAAGTCGTTGTCTTTTGTAAATAACATGTTTTTTCGTTATTGACACCGACTTCCAAAAATAAAGTTATTTTTCACTTTGTAGTGTTTTCATTTGGAAGTCGGTAGTATTTTTTTGTAAAAAAGTTTTTTGTTTTTCACTTTTTAGTTGTACCTAATAGGCAACTTGCCTTTAGTAATGGTACCTGTAATGCCAGAATAGATTAACCGAATACCATTAAACTTGAACAAAACTGGTGAAATGAGAGTGTACCAAGGTGGACTGTACACATCTGCGTCCCTTTAGAGCGTACTGGCGTGATGTTATGTTATGAAATGGTATAAACAATAAACAGACATGCTATTGCAGCAATCCCGAGAGATTTGCCGTCATGTATTGAAGAGTTCTATTGTATATCTCCGAAGTTCTTCATCAGATCTTCACTAAATTAAAATGGGACCAATTTCGGAATATACACAATCAAACAAAAAAAACAAAATCTGACCACAATTGACGGAGTAATCGGTGAACATACATAAAAAAAAACAATCATTAAGTCGACCATAGAAACTCCTTCTTTTTGGGAAGTCGGTTAAAACGAAATCCAGCAACGAGGTTCTCCGATCGACTACAAGGACAGAAACCTGATTTTAAAACTTAAATCTTTGAGCATGAGAAGATTTGCTACGAATCAGACATGTTATTTATGCATATGAAATTTCGGATCTGGATCCGTATCCAGGTCCGAAATTACCAGCCGACACTAGCCACGGCCTTCATTTGTATGTTTGGTTATTATAAAAATCTAATATCCTTAACCGAAACTATCCAAAACTAATAATATTATACCTGTTTCGGATACGGTAACGGATTTAAAATTATTTCGGATTATCCGTTAGTTTTGGATAGTTTCGGTTACGGATATAAGATTTTTATAATAACCAAACATGCAAATCAAGCCCGCGGCTAGAGTGTCGGCTGGTAAACCTGTAATAACGTGTCCCATTTGAATCTGCCCCTATTCGATACTATCCGAAACTTTTATATCGGATTCGGTTACGGTTATACGTAGATTTTTATTTCGGATATCCGATAGTTTCGTTTACGGAGCTCCTTAACATCCCTGCTACTAATTGTATTCCACACGGTCAAAAATAATTATTAGTATATATGTAACATATCCAACCTCCGGTTGCCGAGAAACTCCAGATGAATGTATTAATTTTAGTTTATAAACATCTGTTAAACTGGCATAACATTAAATTTAATACTACAAATAAATTTTAACATTTCGAATGCATGCTCATTTAGAATATAAAAGTAAAGTTAAGTAACGGTAAGTAAAGTTAATTAAGTAACATTACCCTCCTTTAGGGCAATCCGCAGTCGGGTAAAAAGGCGCGGCATTTTTCAAAAAAATCTTGATACTCCAGAGAAAATATTTATAATTACGAAATTCTATAATATGACGCACGCTTTCTTCTCCCATTCAGAGCCATTGTCTTCATTGAGTGGACACTAAATTGTTATTAGTAAATATCTATTGTCCTGTGGTTATGTTTCATTTGATTATAAAAATATTGTTTACATAACAATCCTAGTACGGACAATACCTAGCTAACTGTACTGGTTTTTTCAAATTAATTGTCTAGACCTTTGTGGCATTTGGCTGACAGAAATAAAATTACCAGTACCATTATTTTGCGTTATGGACACCGACTTCCAAAAATAAAATTATTTTACACCTTGTAGTATTGTTAATTGGAAGTCGGTAGTAACTTTTTTGTAAAAAAGTTTATTTTTATTTTTCACTTTTTAGTTGTACCTCCCTAATAGGCAAGTAGTTAGGTAAGGTACCTATAATGCCAGAATAGATTACCCGAATATCATGAAACTGCACATAACCGGTGAAATGAAAGTGTAGCAAGGTGAACTCTACACATCTGCGTACCCCTTTAGAGCGTACTGGCGTGATGTTATGTTATGAAATGGTATAAACAATGAACAAACATGCGTTTTGCAGCAATCCCGAGAGATTTGCCGTTATTTATTGAATAGTTCTGTTGTATATCTCCAAAGTTCTTCATCAGATCTTCAGCAAATTAAAATGGGGCCAATTTCGGAATATACTCTTTCAAACAAAAAAAGTTTTTTTTAAATCGGTCCACAATTGACGGAGATATCGGTGAAAATACATAAAAAAAAAGAAAAAAAAAAAAACGAACGAACATTGAACCTACTCCTTTTTGGTAAGTCGGTTAAAAAGTCAACCGCTCGTGAGGTCTACTGGAATTGCACGACGCACACACGGAAAACAGCTACAATAGACGGTAATGTGCGTGTGTTTTTTTCGTTACTTTCTTCGTCAAAATAGGATACAGTTTTTTTAAGCCTTTTTCTAATTGACAAAATACAAAAAAACAAAAATCTCCAGTTGAAGTAAAAAAATCAAAGCATTAAGTGGCACTTTTGAACGTTAAAAATTGACGGTTAATAATAATTGATTCTACCTCCCATTCGGAAAAGTTGCTTGTTATGGAGAAGAAAGCACTAGAAACAGTGTGAAAGTGAAATTTTACTTCTTTAATTGTATTCAAATTGAGAGATGTGGAGTTTCCGCAAAAATACAGATGTCTTTTTGTTCTTCGCTGCCGTCCACATGATTTGAATGTGATGTTTAAGGTTCCCCTAGTCGACGGCACGAACTATTTTGTGCGCGACGGTAAAATGCATGCTATCTCATCCGATAACACGTGCGAAAGAGATAGATGCTGTGATGAGCAGTAATTAACACTTAATTAATTTCCACTTTTGCAAATTTTTATCGAACTGGATGATGGTATAGGACGAAAACGAGCGCGCGAAATTTTATAAACAGACCTTTGGGAGTCTAGATATATTATTTGGTTTTTTGAGTTACTAATCTATCCCTGTATGGTGGCCGTTTTGCATTTTTCTTTCTTCTTGGTATATTTCCGCCCAAAGATGCGTTAAAATTAGTGTTGAAATATGGAACTTTCGACGTTCATAACTTTCAAATATTTTTATTTTTTGTTTCCATACAGGGATAGATTACACACAGATAATGATGAGACAAATTGATATTTTATTTTTATTTTGAACGTACATCGTCAAACAGTGGAGTCATCGCCAGACTACGTTTGTATGGAAGAATGATCGACTAGTGTAGCCTTAAGAGGAAATACGGGCAGAGAGCTCCGACTGAATTTCCTTAGTAAAAAGTCATAATTCGAGGTTTGGTTCTCGCCTATTTCCTGCTCCAGTATTGAACCAATTTAAAAGATATTCCATAAATTTTATAAAAAAGATATATGTTGTGCTTCAATAACAATATTTTGACATCATTATGTTAGTATAACAAATACACAAATAAAATCAGTAATCAATCAGCCTGAAAATATAAAATTATGTAATTTGTTTATATTCAGAAACATGTTTCATAAAACGATTTATTCCGTTCTAATACTAAATATTACCACTGGTATTTGGTTTTACCTCATATTTATTTTCTATTCTGAACCAATCTTTAAATAATTAAATTTAATGTGCAAACGAATACTAACAACTTCAATTTGGTATACTCAGCTCAGTCAAACCTAACCAAATTTATCTGTATGGACGTTATTTATGAAATTTAATTTACTCCATTGATTATTAGAGGAAGTTTGAAAGTGGCGCCAGTAACAGAAAAGTTGAAAGGAAACCGTTTGTCCTGGTATGGTCATGTGATGAGGAAGGATGAAACGCATGTTACTAAAAGAGTTATGAATATGGATGTGGATGGATGGAGAGGCAGGGGACGGCCAAAGAAAAGATGGATGGACTGTGTGAGGAGTGATATGAAAGAAAAGGGCGTCAGTGATGGAGTGACGGGGGACAGGATGGTACGGAAGAGGAAAACGTGTTGCGCCGACCCCAAGTAACATGGGACAAGGGCAGGAAGATGATGATGATGATTATTATTGGTGTTTTATATTCGTAAATTTTAGCACAAAGATCTCGTCACGACAACAGAGTAGACGAAAACAGTTTCATTAAACCTATTATTCAGATCGTTGCAATAAGTGGACAGATTATGATCTCGCTATTAAAAAAACGTCATTTGCTGATTCATTGCTATGCAGGTAATGAATTAGTGATTAGATCATACAAAAAGTTGATTTTCTGTGATATTTTACAACTGTTAGATTAAAGTTGTTTGTTTCTGTGAAAAAAAAACTGACGTTGTTATTATTAGATAGGTAACTAAACGCAAATAATTACATACCCGTCTAAAAACAACTATGTCAGGTAAATTCTAATATAAATTAAGAGTTGATTTTGTATTTTTTTAGATTGTAAGCAAATTTCATTCAAAGCATTTTTACTGACTGTACCTTATTTCTTTGAAATTGTTTTGGTATTAGTTTAAGCAATGGTATCCGTTCGGAATAGAAAAAATATGATTTGAAACAAATACCAGTCGTATTAGTTGTTGTTGGTTGGTAAATGGAATAAATCCATAAAACACCTTTGGATATTTTAACTCTAATTTCACGAAAACTAAATAATTACAATTTAATTCTTCTACAGTGTAATAGGCATTTCTCTGACAACACTAAAACTGGATATGTTCAAAAACACAACAGACTTAGGAGGTTCAACAAAAATTAAAAATCGCTAAATATTTTTTGTCTAAGGGACATTTATAATTAGGTCTTTATTAAGGCGGTACCCCGAGCAAAACGCCGCGCAAGCCGTTTTTGTGCTGTTTTTACGAGCTATCTACTCGTTATTTAAAAAGAAATATCAATTAATAAAAATACATTAAAATTCTACATAATATTGATTCTAAAATAGTAGATTTAGTTTTTTTATAAATGTTGTATATATTTCACTAATCTCCTTCCAAAAAAACATAAAAATGAGAAATAATTATTGATATTATGCATCTCATCGTAAAGTGTTCATTAATTATTTTTTGTACTAAGACTAATGGATAGACAATTTAATAACAAACATTTTTGTAGATATTTTTTCCAAAAGACCCAAATTCGATTTTATAAAGATTTTATTCTAAAATCTGGGCGTATTCACTACTGTAATTCATGCGCCACCAGTGCCGCTAGACCAATAGGAATGCTCGAATCTCATGCCGATTTTTTGGTCAGGGTACCGTCTTAAGTCTTTAATTTACTGGGCATTATTGTCAATTGGTTAACAATATCTTGATCCCAAAACATTATGTCACACGAACCAAACGGTTCAGACCAATGATATTCAAATAAACAGATATGTTATAAGCGCGCGCATTGTGAAGACTCGAATAGTAGACAATTGTATGATTTAGTCTTTAGTTTATGTCACGCATGGCGAAGAGCGATACGCTTTGTTGAAAAAAAAACAAAATTAAAAAAATGCCATCGTGTGTATTTAGAAAGTGTACCAATTATAATACCAAATTACATAAAACAGAAGGGATCTCATACCATATGTAAATACGCAATACACCTCAATTTACTAATTTATTTCAATTTTTTTTCCTAATTTTCTGATATTTGGAGGTTACAAAAAGAAAAAACATTGGTTGTCAGAATAATGTTTGTTTACATTCACACGCAAGTGACAAACACTAGCTGTCTCTTTTTTTCTTGTTTGTTTTATCAAGCCATCCCTTTCGACATTGTAGTGAAATGTCAGATGAATGAAAAGTGTGTATGTGTGCTGCCGCTGCTGCGCGGAACACTTTTTTCAATTGTTTTGTGAGTGTATAACGTATCTGTTTATTTGAATATCATTGGTTCAGACGAAAAGAAAAACAAATGTTTGTTTTGTCGACAGCCAATGCCAATGCGTTTTGAGCTATCTATATTAGGCCACAAGATGGGTTAATTCGGTAAGGCCCACTTACACGAAAAACTTAACCCAGAATTTGTTGCTCACACGAGGTTATATTGACAATTTTGTATGACAAACTGTCAAGTAATTTAACCTCGTGTTAACAACTAACTCTGAAATAAGTTTATGTGCAATTGGGCCGTAGTGGGGTATCCTACCTTGGACGCCATGTGACATTTCAATAGGTCATGTCAGTCTTGTGATTTTATAGTAATAAGTAGATGCAAGTACATTTTTAAAAACAAATAACATGTCTTAAAAAAGTTTATAAGAATTCGGTATTTTTGTATTGGGACAATCCCACCACACTATTCCCAAAACACTGCAACTCCTGAAAGCCAGAATCAGCAGTGGCGACCACCAGAAAAGCGCCGAGGCAATGAAGCTCGAAGAAGTCCCGGAGAATGAATTTAACTGTCTTTGATCCCGCAACGAAATTAGTCAGAAAAGAATAACGGAGGAGTAGGCCATGCCAATTCCCTCCATATCAAGCAGGAGACAGAACAAACAAGGCAAATAGGCACAAAGGGTCGTTTACAACTGGGATAAACCCAGTTGCCTAGCACCACGGATAAAAGTTAGCATTAATATTAATGGGTCCTAACATTGTGAGCTGAAATATTTGGTATGCAATAGGTATGGCAAAAACGCTTGAATTTGCAAGAAAGTATTTTTCAGTTATTCTTTTTCATTTTTATATTATATATTTAGTTATTTTAAGCAAATCTGACGCCAGTCTTCCCAAGGAGTATGGTGTTACCCAGTTACTGGGTTGTGGAGGCCACATAGGCTGTAGCTCCGTGTAAAAACTGGTACTCAGCTGAATCCGGTAAGACTGGAAGCCGACCCCAACAACAATTGGAAAAAGGCTAGACAGATGAGTTATTCTGTAACTATTTTCAATATTTCGTTTTTCCAAGCCGTAGTTATTGCTGACGTCATAAAGTAGTCTGAATGGCATTGGACTTAACGCTTGACACGTACAAAACAACGGCCCACTTGCACGAAATACTTAACTCGGAGTTGGTTGCTAGCACCTGGTTAAATTGACAATATTTTATGACGAACTGTCAATTTAACCTCGTTTTGGCAACTAACTCTGGGTTGGGTTTTTCGTGCAAGTGGGCCTTAAATATTTCATTACAAGAGGCACTGAAAGTTTCCTTTATAGGATTCTTTATGACGTCATTTAGAGGTCAAGTAAAAGTCAAGTGGTTAGTATTTTTGTGAAAATAACTGTGATCTTAAAATTTTAAGGCCCAAAAATAAAAAAATAAGGCTTACAAACCTAAAATCTCGAAATGGTTTTGGAATCGGCATGGGTTCATTTTTATTTTACATACAGAATTAAGAATGCCAAGTCAAACCAAAGTTCAAAGAGGCCCGTTTAATAAAACGATTACCTTAAGATTAAAGGGTAAATCAATGAATGGCAAAAATTTAAACTGTGCAGATTCGTCGATTTGTAAAATATTGAGAGCTTGTCATTTGTTAAAAAAAATTACAGTAGTCTAAAATGAGTTGTCAATTAAAATCTTGATAGCATTTATTTTTAAAGAAAAATTGTGCTTACTAATTCAGAAAGATTTAGGTTTCTATTTTAGAATCCTGTACGATTACAGTAAGAAATAATTTGAAAACCTTATCTACACTACTACCAGAGTACAGAAAATTAGGGGCGGTTTCAAGTTTTCACGTATTAGGTTATTTTAAGACAAAAATACCCACTCTTTAGTCGCGTTAAAGCAAATCCACATTTTTCGTTTCAACGAGGTTTTTATTCGGGGAAAAGTTATTACAAGTTTATAAGTTAAACACAGTAGGATTATTTTAAGTTATTCTTTTTAACTTTTTTCCGTGTTTAAGTAAAGGGTTCAGTTTGTGTGTTTGGGCTGCCGATTAAGCAGTTCCGTCGTTTTTTTTAAACTGGCACATTTTGACGTAGCTTTCCGTGGGTTTCCACCCATTAAAGAAATTATGCCACTTAATATAAAATCTTAAAATTTATCAAATCGCAGAAACTTTAATACTTTCATTCGTACTTAGTTGTATGTTGTATGTACTTAATTAAAATGTTCAATAGATTTGTAATACCAGACTTATTTAATTGTCTGCACTATTTCAAAGTTGTATTTTAATTTACTTTAACAAAATGTTACTAAAAAAAATATTTTAATGTTAAAATTGTTTATAACATGTAGATATGTAGGTACCATAAATTTAAAACCTGTATTTAATGACACCTTGTGAAATACAACTAGACGAGGTACATTTTTGTCGCTCGAATGGCATTCTAAGGGAATGCTATATTTTTTATTTTACTTTTAGTAAAAAAATCTGAATATATATTTAAAAACCAAGATGGAGCATTAGTTCCGATTTTAACCACACGGCAAAAAATCCTTGTGTATTTGTAATCTTTTTGTATTTTGCTTTTAGTAGAAAATTGTGATTATGTATTTACAAAACAAGATGTGACATTAGTTATGATTTTAACCACACGGCAAAAAATCCTTGTGTATTTGTATTTATTTGTGTTTTGCTTTTAGTAAAAATTGTTAATATGTATTTACAAAATAAGATGTTGTATTAGTTCCGATTTTAACCATACGGCAATAAATCTTTGTGTACTTTTTGAATTAGATGACATTTTAATAGACACCTGTAGGTAGATTTAAACATTTTAATCTGTTGTCAAAAACTGAAATATTTTACTTTGTATCTTATTCTTAATAGATGTTGCCCGCGACTTTGTTTGCGTAGCATTAGTACTTTGAATAGCCTATTTTGTATATCACACAATAATATTGAAGACGTGTGGGCCGCCTTAGTTGAGAAATTCATTATACAAACTTTCACCCTCTCAAGGATGATTTCCGAGGTAAAAACTTGGACCTTCTCAGGGTTTCAAACTATCTCCATACCAAATTTCATCTAAATTGGTTCAGCGGTTTAAGCGTGAAAAGTACAGACAGACCGACAGAATTTGCATTTATAATATTATACAGTATGGACGTATCGATAGCAAATTAAATCGAGTCTCCTTTTTTTTCCTAGATTGATGTAAAAGAATTGACCTCACACTCACAACATTGTTCGAAAATAGTTGAGAGTTGCCTGTCACGAAATAGTTCTTTCGACAGTACTCTGAAACCACCAAACAGTAAAAAAAATAACTTCACACTCAGAACATAGTTCAAAATAGTTGCAATTATGCTGCACACCAAATAATTGTTTCGACTGTACTCTTAAATCACCCACCAAAAAAATTGCTAACTGCTTCTTTCTTGACGATTAACTCAAACAATAGTCTCAAGAATTCAGATTTTGTTCAACTATTATATAGCTAACAAATTCCTCTTATTCCAGGGCGTACACGAAGAAACCAAAACATCAAAGGGTCATCATGATAAAGAGGACCACTTGGGCAAGTACGACGACCACGGAGGGGTTGATGAGCATCATGAACAGGAGTCAGGCCACTACGGAGACCATCACCACGAAGAACACGGCAAGAAACATGCAAAAGTATGACATTTTTATCACAGTTACTGGGTTGTGTTGTAGTGGTCGTCATGATTTTTGCCCCATTTACTGGGTTGTGGTGACTATCATCATTTTTGACCCCGTTACTGGGTTGTAGTGGCCATCACCACTTTTCATAATAAATTCACAATCTCAGGCGAGTTGTTATGTAGGTTTCATTCTAAGTTACCTCCCTGATAACGCGTCACAACTTAAATTGCGTCTATAAACGATATCGGCATTGCAATTTCGCTTAGTTAAAAGTGCTTATCCGTGTGAAATAAAGCGAATTGCATTGAGCCATCAGGTCGCCTTACTCTTTAGTTAAAAAGCTGTGATCTATACCAAAATTAACAAACAATTTTTTTATAGTATGAGGAATCGGGTAAACATTCAAAAGGGCATAGCACGAAAGGCAGCCACGACATCCACAAAAAGGAAGAGTACGAGAAAAAGGTGGAATTTTTCGAAGAAGATGGTGACTCCGGCGAGGAGGAGAAACATGGAGGCTTCAACGAAGAGAATGGTCATTCGAAGGTAAGTGTGTTCAGCAATATGCGGCCATTTTACCAACTAGGCCTGTAACTACTATAATTTGCCAATGCTATCTGCTATGATTCTGTTGTGAGGGAGAAACGGAGCTATGCAGAACGCCTAGCGCCATCCTTTTAAGGATAATGGCTTTGACCAGACAGTGTACGGGGGAAAAGTGTTTTTGCACTGGACCCACATAACTGCACTATCACCTCGTGTTAATGCAGTATGCATGAGCATAACTCAAAGAAAAAAAAGTCGTTGGTTCGAACCCAGACAGGCGCTTTACTTTGTGTAAATTAGTTCATCACCACTTCTCTAAAAACGGTGAAGGAAAACATCGTGAGGAAACGCGCATGTCTTAGAAACAAAATTCAAAGACATTTGATATCCACCAACCCCACTTGGCCGGCGTGGAGGATTATGGCCCATTTCCACTCATATAAAGAGGAGAGGAGGAGGAGAAGGCCTGTGTCCCAGTAGTGGGAAGATCAAAAGACTGATTATGCTATGCTGTGCAATGCTTCAAGTTTGAGCTCATTTGGTATAATTGCTGCAAGGTGTTCCATTGCGACTATAAACGAATAAATAAAAAAAAAACTTAAAAAAAAAATACAACCGACTTCCAAATAAAAACACTACAAAGTGAAAAATAAATTCAATTTCGGAAGTCGGTGTTCCTGTTTTCGTTGCTTCGTTTTTTGACACCGACATCCGAAATTGAATTTATTTTTCACTTTGTTGTGTTTTTATTTGGAAGTCGGTTGTATTTTTTTTTTAAGTTTTTTTTTATTTTTCACTTTTTAGTTGTGGTACATAATGGACCAGTTCTATAGGTTAGGTACCTATAATGTCAAAAGTGAAGCCAGAATTGATTATCCCAATAACATGAAACTTAAACAAAACCGGTGGAATGAGAGTATACCAGGGTTAACTGTTCACACTTGCGTACCCTCTTTAGAGCGTACTAGTGTGACGTTATGTTATGTAATGGTAAAAACAATAAACAGACGCGATTGCAGCTATCCCGAGTCATTTGCAGTCATTTATTGAAGAGTGCTGATGTATATCTCCAAAGCTCTTCATCAGATCTTGATGAAATTTAAATGGGACAACATGACAAGCACCAGCTTTCAAATAAAAAAAGAATCATCGAAATCCGTCCACCCAGTAAAAAGTTCTGAGGTAACAAACATAAAAAAAAAAAAATACAGTCGAATTGATAACCTCCTCTTTTTTGGAAAGTCGGTTAAAAATAAACATATAAATTTGACATTTGCTCAGTATTATTAAGAGCAGGTTTTGATGGATGTATACATATGTTGCTTAACACACAATTGTATGATTGTGTGAATTCATAAGTGAAATCACATCCTTTTGCAAATAAACCTTTCTTACCAAAAGAAAAGGGCATCAAATATAATATATCATATCATATCATAAATAATACACACATTTATTTTGTACTAACATTTATAGTACCTAAATTTAACAATGTTTATGGAGCATAGACGTAGGAATGCATGCTACCATGTTATATGAATGACTCACCTCTGGCAATATGTAGTACAATAAATTCAAAGAACTGCTCAAGAGTGCTGAAGAAATACTTTCTAGATTGCAATGCGATCTAGAAAGTATCTTTTCAAGTGATCAGCTATATTTATGTACCTACTGTTTATTTAAAACTATGTTGTGGCACCGAGTTCCCGCGTTTGACATACCGCTGTTAAACCCGCGAAGGTTTGTGTTGGTATGCTAATACTAACAATATTTTTTTGTAAAAATGTTTTAGTTAATAAACGATAAAAAAATACATAATAGGTCCCTATGCAATTGCCGTTTTTTACGAAATAAGTTTACGTTTTTTTCAATATTTTTATTAACGTAATCACCCATGCAATCGATGCATCCAGTGGCAGTTTATTGATGCAACAAATTCTTCAAAGGCAATTTGCACTGTCTTTCTGGTATTGAATGTATACCTTTTTTATCACGTGTAATTTCTTATGGATGTCCTCCGACCAATTGTTTAGTTCTTCAGTGATGTTCTGCAGCTACTTTTGACCGGCGTGCTGGCGTGCTTGCGCATTTCGTCACGCTCCCCCGGATAGTTATATTTATACCTGCAAACCAATATGTTTCGCCGACCGTACCCACAAGTTTTCGCTAAAGCCGAGGCAAATCAATTTCATTCCTTAATTAATTCATTAAGTGTTTAATAAGTTTTCTTTGTAACTTGCAAATTAGGGTGTGCTAATAGTTTCAATTTACCAAGGTTTCGTTTTGTAATTTCAAGTAGATTTAGATTTTTGATTACGAGAATCAACATGTTTATGCAGGGTATGTTTTAATAAATTTTAGTACTCATGAGAATAGGCCCATATTACCTTTTTTATTTTTTGTCGACGGTATTTTAATTTTTTTTTTTGAGCTTAATTTTTGTAAATTTCCTTGTATTAAGTTTTATAAGACAGCAGAATTATATCTTAGTCAAAATAAAACTTGAATATCAATGAAAATGATATAAACGAGTACAACATACATTATTTTTATAGAGCAGCCTTTACTAACAAATTCTTAAATACTCCTAAATTCCTTAATTTAAACAGTTTTTGCTCTCCCCTGTAACTAAAACTAGTTGTTGTTTACTGAGCGACGTATGAGAACTAACCAGAAAAGTATCTGAGATAGTCTTTGGTCTTTGGGGTAATAAACCTCAGAGATTTGAGTAGAAGTAAATTAGGTACATATTCATGTCTTTCACCACAGAAATATTGTCAACGTACAATGAAATACATTTTTAGTTAACAGTTACCAAAGGCACAGATAATATAATACTACAGATGCCTTATCCCAAACAAAGAAACCGTACCGACGTAACTAGCGTTTTCGTCTGATTATACTGATTATTTTATTAGTACTTGCAAGTAAAAGGGGTTACTCGGTTCGTGACAATTTTTTTCTTTAAATACAGGGACGATTTATTTTTAATTATTTTTTTGCTCCTTTGTACAATTTTATTGCACCAAAATGTTTTACTACTACAATACAAATTAAAAAAAAACGAGTGGTGGGCCTCAGAAATTTTAAACCGCGCCATCTATTGGAATCAATTTTAAATGAACCATTCAAATAATCTTTAAAATGTAAATTAAGAGCCCATATTCCAATATTTTGTACTTTTAGGAGAGTTGATACACATTTAACAATAACGTACAATATTTTTATGATCAATTCTAGAAAATAATTTTACTCACAATTCAGTAAAAAATCAATGCATATCGCGCCATCTATTTATATTTATTTGAACCAAATTTTCTTTCTTAGGGCTGGGACTCCGTGCTAACTATTTATTTATTTATTATATACTTTATTGTACACCACTAAAACATACAGGACAAACATTTACAAAAACAAGTGTACGTAGACCGTCGGTCTTATCGCACTAGGCAATCTCTTACAGACAACCTTTGGATGGACTGAACAATAGGAGATGGATTTAGGGCTGTTAGTGTACCAAATATCATAAATAATATTACATAAACATAATAAAATAAAATACATATATACAATACTACATAATAGACTAATAAATATCAAATTTATAACAGAGAAAGGAGGTAATACAAACTATAGTGAAAGGTAATGCTCCTTTACCATTTTCTTAAATGTTGGCAGTGTTTGAGCACGTCTTATTTCAATAGGTAATACATTCCACAACCGAGCTGCCTGAATTGTAAAAGATTTGTCAAAGAAGGAAGTGGAATGCATACGAATACTCAATTTTAGATTCTCCGATGATCTTAAGGACCTAGAATGTGGGTCACAGAGGAACTGAAAGCGTTCTTTAAGATAAAAAGGAGTAAGAGGATTGAAGAGCACATTATAAAGCAAAGAAAGTATGTGGGCATTCCGGCGAAGGCGAATAGGAATCTAACTAGTAAGCTAACTTGTTAGCTAGTTACGAAATTATTGGGCATTGCAAACTATGTCTTACTAACAACAAAACATATTTTTGCTCTTTGCTAATTAGTTCTGTATTATTTTATTAAAGTTTATTTAGCTTATAACCAAAGTTTGCCTTAATGAAAGTAACAAGACTTATTCGGTTATTTCTTACTTCAGAGTATTAAAAGCCGCCCTGTATATTTGTGTCGTAAAATAACAGGGGTCTTATGTAAATATATTGGCTTATGTAATTTGGCGTCGAAGTCCTTGATTTGCTTATTTCTGTGGGTAGGTGATAAGTAACTGTTTATGCAAAATATGCTACGTTTTGGTGTACTCGGTTTTTAGTACCAACATTATTATGTTAACTTTCTCTTGAGCATCACTCCCGTGGAGAATCTCACTGAAACCGTGCGTTTATGGCACTTAGCGTATGCTTAGTATAGATTTAGTATTATATAACTGCACAGCACATGTGTGAGTACTATGTGCCGACTGTAAATCTTCACTGTACCTATGTGTCTTTCGTTGACTTCTGTGTGCCCTGGCAGTTGAGTGTGTCATGCTCTTTCTAATTTCTCTCTGATGGTGGCACATGTGTTGGATCATTCGGTTCCCTTCATGATGGTTGAGCTGAGTGGTGCCGATCCATGCGTCATGTTCGTGAACGGGCGCCATCACCTGGGATTAGTCATAACTTAGCTACTTCGGCCTGTTATTGTATTTTTTAAATAGTTTGTTACTCTAAAAGCTTTTACGTACACGTCTTTTTACATTGTTCTCACATATATGTATTTTTTCAACAAGAATGAAGTAACCAAAAACTTTTAATTAAAACTGATGGAAAAGAGTGTCCGTGGCGTTTCTTGCCGATTCTTCTCCATTGAGACCTACTGTCGCTTGCGAATTTGCAACTAGAGGCATCTTTTTTTGTTTGTTTGACTTTGTATCTTAGAAAATCTTATTGTTATGTCTTTTAGTGGTTTCAAGCGCTGGGTTCGATACCCAGGTGGGCAAAATGTTATTGGGTTTTTCAATCTGGAATTTCTCAGTTGTGAGTCTAGGTTTTTCCCTAGTAGATAAGGATAATGTAATAAATAGTATATTTTCCGGAAGCGGATGTTTGATCACGATCCGGAAAAACTATCCCTAAATATTTTTGATAGTGCCCGCGGCGAAAACAAACCTTCGAAGTAATGACAACATTCTAATAACGTTATTCTGAGCGTAGGAGTACACTGTACTCAGGGGCGTAACTAAAGATGCAAAGTGGTGCGGGGCACTTGGTCCCCGAGGTTTATGGGAGGCCCCCACACATTGTTGGCAGTATCGGTAAACGGTACAAAGTTGTAAGTCATGTCACTGGTCTTAGTATAGAGCCGCCGATATAGGTTATTTTCTGATCATGATATGTTTTTCCACTCTTCTCTATTATTTGCAATCTTCTGCCAATCTCCCGTAAACGCCTCTAAGTCGTAAGCTATGGGGGAGACCTTTGCCCAGCAGTGGGACAATGTAGGTTGAAAAAAAAAAAAAAAAGATATGTTTTTAATTCACATAAGGTAATCTAACATTCGAGTATACGAGGCCATTCAAAGATTTTAGAAAATAGGAACCCACTCAAGTCTTCACGGGGGCCCCAAATTCATTTTTATACCGAGCCCTTGACAGTGAAGTATATGCAAAAGATAAAAAGACACTCTTGTATAAGATATACGCTTTAATAGTAAATCGCGATAGGATGAAGAGTGACAGATAATATACAACGTTTTACGGTTTATATCTTTTTCATAGCAAAATATATTTATGTTTGACTACTATAGAACTCTAGCAAAATATGAGACAATGCACCACCATAACACATGTATGCAAATTACATTATTATATATTTTTATAAGAGCAGTGGTGGCCCAGTGGTATCGGCTGCGACTTACAAGTTGTAGGTCGTGGGTTCGGGCCCAGGCAGGCGCTTTACTTTGTGTAAATTATTTCTTCACCACTGCTCTCAAAACGGTGAAGGAAAACATCGTGAGGAAACCGGCATGTCCTAGAACCGAAAATTCGAAGACATGTGACATCCACCAACCCGCACTGGGCCCGCGTGGTGGATAACGGCCCATTCCCTCTCACAGAGAGGAGGCCTGTGTCCCAGCAGTGGGAACATTAATAGGCTGATGATGTGATGTGATGTGATATTTTTATAGACCTAGGTGATGTTCTTCAGGCCAAGTGCGCAGTACCCATAACCGGCGTGTGTGTATGACTAGATGTATGAATGTATGTGAAGCAAAAGAAGTATGTAAGGAACGTAGCAGGTGGCGTTCTGTAGTTTCTGCCTACCCCCATGGGAAAAAGGCGTGAGTTTATGTATGTATGTGTATATTTTTTCTTTTTAATCGACGATAGTCGCAAGCCTTGACTATTTGCTGTTCCTTAAGTTTTATTTGAGATTATTTACATCCTAACATTAGTTTTGTTCCGCTAGTGTGTCTCAACGCTCACCCCAATTTTCTTGCATGAAAATTATATTGAGAGCTTGTCATAATTTATAATTTACTTTCATTAATAAGTCATTCGTTTCGCGTCTTCGTATTTCAGTAAAAATCGTTGGCCTGTAACTGAAATTACGTGTTGGGTAATTTTCAAACTCGTTTGGGCGAATCGTGACGGAATTTCAAAAGTTTAGATTTCAAAAGTGTCTAGAGTTCATTTTGGTCTACATAGGAAACACTTAAGACCTTTTTTAAGTTTTTTAGTTCGCCGTGATAGTTCAATGACACTACGTTTCAGAACTTTTTATAACTTGTTATTTCAAGGCTGTCTCTTCTAGTTGGATTTTCTGATGGCCTAACGCCCCAAGGTTGGATGTTCCGGTCAGGGAAAGTGACATTACCGATTATAATAATTTATTCATCGGTTTTTGTTAAGTATTGCAATGTTTGACCTTTTAAAAGTAATTTGAATAGATGTCGTGGCAAATTAGCCGTCACGACTTATTATTTGGGCGAATTTCTATTGCAAGAAATTCAAGGTTTATTGACTTACTGTTTTTATTGTTCACGGTAGTTAATACTGAGATAATTGAATATCCGCTATAGAATTTCATCAACTTTCATGTTGGTTCCTTTATTTATTTAACTGTTTCGTCGGGCTACTGATCGCGACGATAGGTCGTGGATTGTAAAACAAGATATGCATATTGAACAAGAAAAATTACATCGGTAACTCCACTTGAGAGGAGCGTTCTCAACAGCTACTGTTTAGCATTAGGTCTTGGGTTGTATTCCTGGGTCGGTTGGTTTATTATTGGGTGTTTCTATCTATGATGTCTCAGTAGGAGCCCGGAGTCTGGACTTCTAGTCCGATTGAAGACAATAGGCTAGCCCCTGTAGCTGTACCAACGCAGCTACATACGAACTAATGACATGACGTCACACAAATCCTGCATTGCGCAAGCAAAGTTTTCGGCGTGATTTGAACACATACAACAGTCCGACAATAACCGTTGGGCAGTTGCCCGAACCAGACACAACACCCGTCTGGTCGGAGGATCCTCCCTATTCTATGGAGGTTTGTGGGACTTTACACCCTGTTCCACCTGCCCCCAAATCCCTATTACATGGTTTAAACATAACTGGTGTGGGTTTGTTATAGGTACACTTCTACGTAGCCCGTCTGGGGAGACATGCGTGATGTTGTGTTGTTCCTACAAACACACACCAACCATTTATTTATAAATTCATACTATAGGTAGCTTGGCGAATTCGTACGACACTCCTGTTGGAGATCGGGCGCGGGAGACGTAAGGCAGCAGGGGAGGTAAAACGAGTAGCTTTGTCGCAGAATGTCCTTTTCGCGAAATGTCCCCTAGTCGCAAAATTTCCCTTTCGCAAAACGTCGCTTTCGCAAAATTCCCTTTCACTAAATGTCCCCACGTTTTTTTACAATAAAATATATATTTTTTGTTAGTCACACTATTCTTAATTTAAATTTATTGAAAATTATTTTCTACTTTTTAGTTTGGTTTTCTTTTGAAGTGAGCTTTTTTACACTATTGATTATTTATTATTATTTTTTGAGTTCTGTCGCTAGTCCTGAAGATCCTGGTAAGGATAATGGGACAATCTATTTAAATTATTGCACTGTCATCAGTTCCTGATAATTATGTGTGCAAAGTTTCAAATTAATCCGACGTTTTGAAGGGGGTGAAAATCACGCTCAAAGATTCCGTTACATAGATACATACATACCAAGCTAATAAAAGCGTATTAGAAAAAGACTTGCTCTTAATCCTTTTGGCACGAATAAATATAGTAGCCGTATATTGCTAGATACTGTATTTGTAAGTATACCGGTACACTACTCCGATCGGAATTCTGTATATCCCAATTTGGAACATATCCAATTCAGATCAAAATCAGGTGCTGATTCTGGGTTTAAGTCAAATGCAAAGAAAGAAAGAAAAGGAAAACCGGCCAAGTGCGTGTCGGACTTCGTACATTTAGGGTTCCTTACCAAACTGCAAAATCAACTTAGTTATAGTAGGAAAAATGAAGAAATTAAAAAAAAAAAACAGATTTATCAATATATTGGTATTGTATTTGTTGGCAAAATATACGTAAAAATAAACATTATCATCAAATTTGAAGTTTATGGGTCACTGGAAAGTTAAAAAAATCTCAGGAACAAAATTTTGTAAAAAAGGCTGACTTTGGTGGCTTCTCATTCCTTTGTTATCCAATATTTTTATAATATTGGATAACAAAGGAATGAGTAACAAAATAAATAAAAATGTTTATCTACAATATTTATCTACTTAACGAACTCTTAAAAAACTATACCCTACTCGATAGGGTAGGTCAATTTTTTACGCCCCCTTTATCTATATGGGAGCCAAATTAAAAACATTATAAGATATTTTTGACTATTTGAATGGCTATGGGTCGACAAGAGGCTTTTACTGTGAAAGTTTGAAGACTGTAGCTTCATCCTTTTGGCTACAAAACCTGTGTGACAGACAGACAGACAGACACGTGAGCGACAGCAATACAACTCCGTTTTGACCTTTCGGATACAGAACCCTAAAAAGTGTTAATGCACGCAAACGTTCTAACCTCAATTAAAACGGACTAAACAAAACAGAAGCCCACCAAAAAGAACCTCATAGAATTCCCCATACAATAACTAAAGTAGTAAATGAAAAGTTTATCTCAGTAAGATTACAGTTAGTAACTTGCCCTGCTTACCCTAAGCCAGCTACATGCAGTTAACTTAACGGCCCCAAGTAATTAAAACCCCTGTTTTGTAAACATAATCACAGTTTATGTTTAAAGTTAATTAAGTTTGCATTAAGTTAACTTTGTGTTAATGTACTAGTTTTATGGTTCAAGAAGGGGAAAGGTGAGCTGAAGAGTTACCGTTTTGAAAATCTGGCATCAGGGGCCCTACCATAAGGTAGGAAAGATGTAGGTATGCAAGACATATATGCCTTCGCCGGGATTCTCATATTTTATTTCTGCTTTACAGTATTCAATACACTATATTCCTACAATCCTCTCTTATCTTAAAGAACGTTTCAAGTTCCTTCATGACACACATAATAGATATCTGTGGTCATCGGAAAACTTGAGACTAGAAATACCGATGCAAGCCACCAGCTTTTCCGACAAATCTTTTACGGTTCAAGCGGTGCGGTTGTGGAATGCTTTGCCCGTGTCAATAAGGCGTGCTCAATCTCTGCCCATTTTTAAAACGATGGTGTAGAATCACTACCTCGCTCTTTAATAGTTGTTTTTCTTTTTACTGTATATAATTGTCTATATAATATATTTATATATATATATTTATGTATTTATTTTATATATAAGTAGTACACCAAAGACTACCGACATTACTGTCTTTCCTTTCATTTTTAAAATACATCCAAAGGTTGTGTTGAAAAGATCGCTTTTAGCGATAAGGCCGCCCATTGTGTCACCCAGTGTAATGTTTCCTTCATCTATACTTTCTTTAAATTATATGGTGTACATAATAAAGAGTATTCTATTCTATACGTACAGTCGGTAATAGGTAGCTGGAATATTGATTTTGCAAATATCCAATGATCCAGTTTTAGTTTTCATCAGTGTTTTTCGCTATTCCTCATAGTTTAGGATTAGGCCAATCACGCCGACTTGAAAAAACGAACTACGTGTACCTATATAAAAACATTCAGGGAAAATATACGCGTGATGTAATTTTTAGATTCTTTTAATTTTCTAAGAGTGAAAATTTTGGAAATTTTTAATTCTTTAGTAAATAATTATAAATACATTATTTAACACTGTGTTACAAAAAAGGGAAACTCTGACTCCTGAGCTAGGTTAGAGTACCTGTGTTTCAGGAGCCAGTGTCTTCTTCCATTTAGGGTATAATTTTTGAAAAGCTGTAATCCTTTGATTGCCTGAAACGTGGATCAACGCGATACACAATGGCATGGCTTTTTGTTTCGATAATTACCTCACTTAACCGACTAAACAACACATACAAAAATTATGAAACTTAAAATTAAAAGCAATTAAAGAACAAAAAATATTTATATTTAAAATACTCGTGCCAAGAACTATTATACTATATTCATCTATCTATCTATATATAAAAGAGAAGCTATGTATGCATTTTCCTTATAGACTCACGGCTGGACCGATTTTAATAAAAAAAACAGACAATCTTTAGATTGGCCCAGCGGATAATCCTGTGGTGGCGATCGAAGCATTTTTTTCTAACTTTGAACGCGGGCGAAGCCGCGGGCTGAAGCTAGAACTTTATAAATGGTCGGTTTCTCAGCAAGAAACTACTAACAACTTATTTTAATAAACATGCTCTAGAAATCTTAAGACACGGTTCAAGACAGATCTTAAACTACTACTTTCAGACAAGTTCATACAAGTTTTTAACAAGTTCCTACGGTGAGTAATAGAAAATAGAAACGTCATAACCAACTCAGTGTTTGTTATAACTTGTTAGTTCTTGAGAGTAAATCTTAAGGCGGTACCCTGGCCAAAAAATCAGCATGAGATATGAGCATTCCTATTGGCCTAGCTGCACTGGTGGCGCGTGAATTACAGTAGTGAATACGCCCAGATTTTAGAAAAAAATCTTTATAAAATCGAATATTAGTATTTTGAAAAAAAAAATACGACAAAAAAGTTCGTCATTAATATGTCTATCCATTAGTGTTAGTACAAAAAAATCAAAAAACCCGACTGCTTCAAAAGCGAACTAAAAAGTCGTAAACAAGGAAAAAATCATGCTGTGCAGTCGGAGGATACATATTCGCCGGCTGGCTGACCAAAATCTGGTGTATCCTCCGCCTGCACAGCATGATTTTTTCCTAGTTTACGACTTTTTAGTTCGCTTTTGAAGCAGTCGGGTTTTTTGATTTTTTTAATTAAGTTTTTTTATTTATTTATTTATTTATTTATTTATTTATTTATATTTATTTATTTAGGAATAACCAACAGTTACACATTAAAACTTATGACTAATATTATAAGAACATGATATAAATGCGCAACTTACACCGTTATCC
The DNA here is from genome assembly GCA_949775005.1 of Orthosia gothica. Lineage (NCBI taxonomy): Eukaryota > Metazoa > Arthropoda > Insecta > Lepidoptera > Noctuidae > Orthosia > Orthosia gothica. The sequence goes on along the minus strand of OX459040.1, from coordinate 9,726,298 downwards.
ACATCATATAAATTAGAAAGTTAGTTTTGAGCAAACAATACAAAACAAAGAAACAAATGATTTCACATTCTGTTAAATAACAATTTAAAGGCTCTTTATTGCTTCAATAAGGCAGTTGCGAAATGTATTAGTGGGCATTGCAAATATGTCCAAGTCAGTAAAAAGTTCATTAAAACCATTACAAATACGACGCAGGGGTGCACGGGCTCCAGCGTTTGTTCGACAGGAAGAAACAGCGAAGAGCGGGCGCGCGCGCACCCCTCGCCTCAAAACACTTCTAGGAACAAAGTAATATACTCTATTGATAATATCAGAGCAGTCGTATCTGTGATTACACACATCATAAAGGAACATCGTTTCAAGGTATAATCTTCTAGACTTTAGGCTCATTACATTAAAATGTTTTAGCAAGTCATTATACGACGGGAAGTTCCGGTAACAGCGGTATTGTACTGATTTCAGAAATTTTCGCTGGACCTTTTCCAAACTATCTGCATATCTATTATAATAAGGGTTCCACACTACCACAGCGTATTCAAGTTGAGACCTTACAAGTGACCTAAACAGATGGATGAAACTACTAGCACGTTTAAAATCAGTTGTAGCTCTCATGACAAATATAACTTTTTAGTTAGTTTTTCCGAATTAGATACATTTAAACATATAAGTGTTATATATTTTTGAAATCACCTCTTAAAACCCTTTATTTTGATACCCCACACGATGGGTTTGGAAGAAAAAAAAATTTGGGCCCCCACAATATGGCACCCAAAATCCGCCATTTTTCTATTATCCAATTTTAATGTAGCCTATGACACTCGCAGGGTTAAGACGCATCGATTGACGTACGAATCATCAAAATCGGCCAACACGTTTGGTCTCTGGAACGCCACATAGGAACAAACATACATACATACATACTTACATACATAAATACATACTTACATACATACATACATACATACATACATACATACATACATACATACATAGACTGATAAACACATTACCCTCCTTCGGCAGTCGGGTAAAAATAATGAATAAACACTTTACGAGTAGATGCATGCTATCAATAATTATTTATTATTTCATGGTTTTATTGGATGGAGATTAGTGAAACATATAATTCCTTAAAAAAAAGTATACGACCATTTTAGAATCAATAATATTTAGAAATTTAATGTATTTTTATTAGTTGATGTTTATTTTTAAATGACGAGTAGATAGCTCCTAAAACAGCACGAGAAACGTGGTGTGTTGGAAAACAAAAACAAACAAACGCGCGGCGTTTTGCTCGGGATACCGCCTTAAGTCAATTTCATATGAAAACGACTACTTCTTCTATGTAGGTTGTGTGATCAAAAATAATGAAAACTCAAGTAAAATATGTGAAGATGTTTTAGCTGCGTTTTATGAAGAGATTTTTTTAAGGATAGTTTACATTTTTATAACTTGCAGTTAGGAACTTAGTTATTCAAACTTAGGGCGGTTACGCACTACACGTCCGTGTTCGTGATTTGAGTTCTCAGTTCAAAATGATCTGAAATATGACAGAATAAGACGGACAGAGTTTGAATGTAGTGCGTAAGCTTTCCTACAAGAAGTTACTACGGCTAATTTGGAACCGAAATTTTATGGACACGGATCGGATATATTTAACCCCCGCCGGAAAAAGAGGGGTGTTATAAGTTTCACGTGTGTTGCTGTGTATCTGTGTGTCTGTCTGTGGCATCATAGCGCCTAAACGGATGAACCGATTTTGAATTAGTTTTTTTTGTTTGAAAGGTGAATTTGGCGAGAGTGTTCTTAGCTATGTTTAAATAAAATCGGTTCAGCCGTTCAAAAGTTATGGGCGTTTTACTGTTTGAATCGGGGTATTTTCGCAAGGTAAATGTGTCGGGGGTTTTTAAATTGTGAAGTTTTACTTGTTTACCTTAAGAATAAATATGGCAGTATGACAGCTTATTGTCATTTGTATAACTCGTGCTAATACCGTTAATCCACCAGGCTATATGAGAAAACCCTTTGAAAATCGACAACGCACTTTGCTTTTTTACCAACGTTTTTATTAGCTTGGTATGTATGTATCTATGAACCTATGTAACGGAATATTTGAACAGATTTTCACCTCCTTCAAAACGTCGGATTGTTTTGAAACTTTGCACACTTAACAAGGACCGATGACAATGCAATAATTTAAAGTTAGTTTGTCCCGTGATCCTTTCCAGGATCTTCAGGATTAGCGATTGAAATAAAAAGTAAAAAATAAATAAAAACTCACTACCTGCGTCTGTGTTTCCGAACGCATTCAACCCGAATCTCTTCAAAGTTAGAGTGAACAGGCTTCTTCTGGGTAAGCTCACTCCATCGTCGATTTTGTCTCTGTCACCTCTGACCTAGACTAGAGTCAAGAGCAAACCCATAATAAAAAAATAAAAATAAAAAAAAACCCGCTTTAATAGAAACCCAACTAAAAATAAATAATAATTTTCAATCAATTTAAATTAAGAATAGTGTGATAACCAAAAAAAAAAATTACTGTAAAAAAGCGTCCCCGTGCTTGATGTCAATTGTTATAATATCTTATTGACAGTTATTGGTAAAAGTAGTAATTTTGAAAATGTCTTAAAAAGCACGCCCTACGCTTTTATATAATATAGCTGTTCCCCGCGGCTTCGCTCACGTGGACCACCCCACTGGACCCGTTTTCGGGATAAAACATAGCCTATGTCACTCAGGAATAATGTAGCTTTCTATTGGTGAAAGAATTTTTAAAATCGGTCCAGTAGTTTCGGAGCCTATTCGGTACAAACAAACAAACAAACAAAAAAATCTTTCCTCTTTATAATATTGGTGTAGAAAATATTGTTTTTGTTAATCACACTATTCTCAATTAAAAATTATTGAAAAATATTTTCTACTTTTTAGTTTGGTTTTCTATTAAAGCCTGTTTTTTAGTTTTGTTAACTATATTTTTTTCCTTTCTGCCTTGTAGGTCTAGAGGTTGCATGCATTACTATTGTACATGGGATCGCTACCCGAGTCGTACAAAGCGTTATTGGGTTTTTACATCTAAAACCAGTAGCAGCAGTCTAGATTTCTGCCCGGTAAATGGATATAGGCAAACAAGCAACATAGGACTTAAATATAACAGGCGGAATAAGGGTGTTTATTACAAGAACTTCTCTGCATATTCTTTCGTGGAATACAGCCTTATGTACATCAGATAGATGTTGGAAGCGAGGTGAAAAGTGAAATGTTGATAAGGAAAATATTAAGTGCTATTCCTCTCTCCTAGACACTGACTCCTGACTTTGTCTGAAATGTAGTAGTTTAGGCCTTCAGTGACATTATCAAATAATATTGGGCACGTATTTTTTGCTTTACCAAATCAATATTAAATGACAAAGATGAAGCGCATCAAAGTTCAGGAGTGGGGGTTTGTGACGTCACTATGTCAGTATAAAGTGTACTAACGGCGTGACGTCACATGATTTTTTAACGATTTATATCGTCGTCGTCGTTATGTTTACGTTTCAAAAGTAAAATACATGTCCAGTATTTTTTATTAATCTACCTGACGGACAAAACACAAATTTTCAGTTAACATCTGTATGTTTCTGTAACTTATATTTACCACCTGTGTGTACATTATGGATGCAATGCATTTCATTTGACGTGTTGTATTTATCTGTGTATTGTGTGTCGGTCTTCGGCATCATAGCTCCCAAACAGATGATTCGATTTTGATTTTGATTTCGTTTTTTTTTGTTTGAAACGTGACTTGGTCGAATGTATTCTTATTAACATATTTTCTTTTCCTCAGGGGGGACATTTCAAGAACGGCAACCTCAAAGCGGGCCACGAGGAGCATGCCAAGGGTGAATCCGGGCATTTCGCTAAAGGCGGGCATTTGCACGTGCATAAGGTAATACGTCATTTAAACGTAGAACTGTAAGGTTTAAAATAGATTCGCCTTCAGATTTAAATAGTTAAGATAGGATCGTCCGAACGACTGCTTACGTTCACCGTATAGGAATGATTTAATCTTTCACTTACACGACCACTCCCGAAGATAGCCGACCGCGTAGCGAGTTCGCGACGATCTAGTCAGACGTCTGCGTCGAATTAATTATTGGCGTCAGAAAAACACGCGGACGCAGGATAAGTCGATGCTTTCAGACGATACTGTGGTAAAAAGATATACTATCAGTGATATTTCAAAGTAGTGGGAGAGACTACCCAGAAAATGATAGACGTATTGAAGACTCAATGAGATACCCTCTTTTAAATGTTATCACTTCTGCATTTTACCCATTCTAAGTCTTGTCTTTCCAAGGGGTATCGTGTTAATCAGACTGGAAGGCGACCCCAACATGCTTTGGAGTAGGCAGTTTGATTGACCTATTACAGGCAGATTTGCTCTCAGATCTAACATAGTCCTTATTTTTTTTACCGCATGTTTAAAAGCCCGTTTCAAGCTATGTCGAGATGGATGTAACAGACCTTACGGACCACTTGCTGAATGTATTAAATCTGGCATACCCCCATAATTTTAATAGTAGAAATAAACAAAGGAATTTGATAAGATAGAATACTTAAGTTTTTAATTTTATGAAACTGAAGGTAAGTGAGATAGAAAATGCTACTTCACTTATATTAGCATATTTAATTTAGGAATTTTCTTAGACCAAGCAAGGTGCACTGCACATTTGTCATATTGCACGTCTAATCTGTTACGATTTAATGCACACTAAAGCACGATCCTGATTCATATGTGACAACCCGAAAAAATAAACAGGCATTGCTCGTGTAAGATGGAGAGGGTAAGCTTAACCTCACTCATAACCAGAAATCGCAAGCATCCTGTGCATTACATTTAGATCTCTGCAGACCACTAACTGTCATGACCCACCTGGAAATCTCTAAACTGACCACGAAGCCAGGTGGGCCGCTGCAAGCACAACTTAGTCAAATAGGGGTACTCCAATGATCCACAAAGCGATTACGAAGTTACGTCCCAAACAATGCCTCATCTCTTGTGAAACAAAACCTGCACCCTGAAATACCTTTACGAGGAAAATACTAACACTGTCGACTTTGCTGAATTCTGGTCAAATCACATTTGATTTGGAATCATCTATACGACAAAGAAGATTAATTTCAGCACGCGATACTTCTTTGGATTATAATAATATTAATTTTTCTTTTTCTTCCTTCGAGTCTCATCACTTTCCTGCTCCAAGTTGTTCTCTGGGTTCTCTGGTTCTGGCAATTTGGCTTGCTTTAGATCTCATTCTGTATTGAAATTCTATATTTGGATTTATAGCTATATTCATTATCTTATAATATTTTTTCTTAACCGACATGGACCCCCAGTACTCATTCCACACACCCCTCGGGGGTCCACGAATCCCAGGTTAAGAAACGCTGGTCTTAGATGTCTAATTCTCTTTTAGGTCTAGAAGTCTGGAAGTCAAATTCTCATAAAGCGATATTTGCCCCCAAATTCTCGGTACCATATCTTCGTTTGTTTTGCTAACCCTTCATTCTAAAGAGTGTGCCGCAACTTGGCTATGGTAATAGGGGATTATATCAATTTGGTTCAATCCTATGCCACTGGTTGGCCAAGTTGCGATTCATAAATATATATTGAGGTGTCTTCAGATGGTTTTACACTTATAGAATAGTTGACTCGAACAGTTTCACTGGTTGAACTAAAATCGGTGATTTAGGACTCCTTTAGTGCGCGAACCCATTGAGAGCTATAAACAAGTAGTTTCGTAGTTCAAGGAGAGCTATACTGCAATTAGATCTACAAGGTTAGACAGAAATGGCAATATAATAGTTCACTAGTTTGGTATTAGAGTAAATTAACTAATAGCTATAGAAGTTGCGTGGTATCTTCTCGTCCAATTTACCGCAGTGTCTCAAGACAAAAGTCTATGACCAGTGTGTGTTGCCAGTGATCACCTATGGGACCGAGACGTGGTCGCTCACAATGGGCCTTATCAGAAAGCTTAAAGTCACCCAAAGGGCAATGGAGAGGGCTATGCTCGGAATTTCCTTGCGTGATTACGTCAGAAATGATGATATCCGCAGGAGAACCAAAGTTACCGACATAGCCCGAAGAATTGCCAAACTTAAGTGGCAGTGGGCAGGGCACATTGCTCGCAGAACGGATGGCCGATGGGGCCGAAAAGTTCTGGAATGGCGACCGCGAACCGGAAGACGATACGTTGGGAGGCGTCCCACTAGGTGGACCGATGACCTGGTTAAGGTTGCGGGAAGGCGCTGGATGCGAGACGCACGGGAACGGTCAATGTGGCGTCGCCTGGGGGAGGCCTATGTCCAGCAGTGGACGTCTTTCGGCTGAAATGATGATGATGATGATGAACTAATAGCTCTAAGCGAGACCGCGCTCTTATAGAGTCTTATAATAAAAACCCAAACAGTCTTGTATGTGAACAGTCTTTTCGTGCGTTATAATGTTATTTAATTGTTTGATTTTATGTGTTTAAATTTGTTTGACTTCATTTATTTTATATATGAGTGAGTGTGTATGTGTTTGTCATGTGTGTGTTTTTATGGCTATGGAGTTTAAATTAACTGAATAAACAAATTTATTATTATTATAAATAAAAACTATTTTTTCCATTCCAGGGCCACAAATCCGCGATGGGCCACGACAACCACGGCAAACACGGCAACGCGCACCACCAAAATGGGAGCAAGGACGGCGGGAAGAAGTGGATCTATCATCATGGGATCCCAGCAAAGACCTCTAACCTTGTCCTGATCGATCGAAGAGGGGATCAGTTGTACCATGGACCACAGTATTACGGATAATCTTGAGGTTGATAGCTGCAAATTTTAGACTATTTCAGAGTTTGAAAGCAGTTTAAAGCTCTATACAGATGGACTGCATTCCAACTGCATTCCGACTGCAAATTTGGAGTTTGAATTCAGGTAAAACGACTACAATAAAACTGCAAAACAACTGTTCTGTCCGATTGCAGTCGGACATTTGCACGCCAATTACACTCCGACAGCAGTCGGACTGCACGGTTGGTTTGCAGTTCCAACAACAATTGCACGCCAACTGCACACCGATTGCAATCAGACTGCACGGTTGGCTTGCAGTTTTATTGCTACTGCAAATTTTCAGTCGAAGTGCAGTTTAAATGCAGTTCGTCTATCTAAGCCTAAAACGTCTTTCAAACCTGAGGCTCTGGACAATGTTTCGAAATGCCAAAATGTAAGGCTTTGATAACGTGACATTTCGATAACGCTTGGCATTCCCATACATATTTTTCCAATCGCTATTGCGACGCTTTCGCTGATAGAATGTTACTTGTCAGCAGCTTCGGATGCTCTAGACAAAGCAACATACTATAAACGAGAAATATTTTCAAAATCGAAATGTGTCGGACTAGCATAGTACTTCTAATAGTATATTTTAATATCGCGCGATTATATTGTAGGTGTGTGGGCCGCCTTACTTGATACATTATTAATTCAACATACAAACTTCCACCCTCCTTTTCACCCCCTTAAGGATGTTTGCCGGGATGAAAACAATCCTATGTCCTTCCCAGAGTCACAAACTATCTCCATACCAAACGCCATCTCAATCGGTTCAGCGGTTTAAGCGCAAAAAGTTACACACAGAGTTACTTTCGCATTTATAATATTAGTATGGATTTATAATAATCGCTGCCGTAATATCACTTTGTTGAACCTTTTAATTTTGATTTACGAACAATCTTTATCGTTTATAAATGTCAATTAACTCTACAAACGAGGTTTTAGACAGTTTGAAGTCTGTGTTAAGGTGAACGCGCATCTAGACGCACCGCACTCGCCGCACGCGCCGCAGTCATCGCATTTTATAAATCTTTATATGAAATCGTATGCAGACTCGCGCACCTATCCGCGCCGCACGAGCCGCATTTCAGCAAAATGCTGTAGGTATACGGATTCCACCAGCGCGTGCGACTGACGTCATCAGACTCGGCGGGCGATGCGGGTGGCGCGGCAACATGATCCGTATCCGTATGAAAATATAGTTCAAGATGTACAGAAGTGAATAAAATGCGTGCGGCCAAGAGAAAATGCGATGACTGCGGCGCGTGCGGCGAGTGCGGTGCGTCTAGGTGCGCGTTCACCTTTAGATAAAGACAGCACTATTTAAAGCACAGAAGCGCCATCTGGGCAAATACTTAACGGATTTTGCCCGCAGGCATTTCTATGGACAAAACTCCCTAGTCTGGGTCTGTTTGACATGCGGCGACCATAACTTGTCAAACAGATACAGATATTTTTATACTATGGATTTGCAGCTATTCGCTAGTTAAGTACAGCCAGCGACAAAAGTCGAGTAACAGTGCTATTTTTTTTATATAGATTATATGAAATAATCTAATTTGCAGTAAAATATTAGATAAACTGCTTATTAGCATTTAGTATAACAGCTAAGAGTAATATTATTTAAATCTTACTTCTGTTCAGATTTGATATTAATATTTTGCTCATTGATTAGGTAAAATTTAGAAAACTAGGAAGTGTTATTCGACTTTTGTCGGTCTTTGTAACTTTTTTATAACTATACAGGTCAGGCTGAGGTTTTTAAAACATATATTTATGTTACAATTTGTCTAAAAAATATATTTGAAAAGACGTTTTGATTTATAGTTGCTGACTAACAACTTTTTGATGTTAATATTTTTTTGTTCACTTCATTAAGTTATTATCTGAAATAAGCGAATAATCACTCATCCACATGTGTAAGTTTAGAAGGTTACCAATATATTTTATAGTCTTAGGTATTTTTGGATAAATACGGGTTACTATTTTGATGAAAAAAAATGATTATAGGCAGCAAAAAGTAAAAAAAAAAAAAACTTTCTTTCTCATTAGTCTGCTGTGCACTTGTTTGCTTTGTTGAAAACAAGCATGCTATACGCTATATTACAGCTAAACATGCTTTATTGAAGTATGTGTATGTATATACTTTACTTTGCGACTGTACTTTCACCTCCTTTGTCAATGAATTTAAAAAAATACCCTGTACTGTATCGCAGACCTATAGCGTTTATATCTTTCCAAAACATTTTTTTTTTGCGTTGTTTTTATAGAGCAATTTTTTGTTTTATAATCTAACAGTCTTTATTCAAGCAATTACTCAAATGGGTATTGTTGTATTGTTATTAACATGGCTATTGAGTATTGTTATTGGGCATTCAGAATTGAGCATTCGAAAGTGTTATTTCGAAATTAAGCATTCAAAAGTATGAATTCGAAATTGTAAATTCAAATTTATAAAAAAATTACAAGTTGACAAACTCTTCTTACCCGACCAACCGAATCGACCGATTAAACCGACCGATTTCGAAAAAAAAGGAGTTTTTATGTTTATAATTTTATATGATTAGCCTGTTATAATATTTTTAATGATTTGAGAGTGTGTACTAATACAAAATTTTATAATAATAGGTATAAGTGTTTTTTATTTTTATATTTTTTATTTTATTTTAGACAATGAACAAATTGGGTATTCTTTTAGGTATCTTCATTATTTTATAAATCAATAAAAAATTGTAACATTCAATACCCATCTAATTTATTAGCAATTTTACGTTGTCAAAATATTTATAAAGTTTATAAGATATTTTGTTTAACAGCTTCAATAAGTTAATTTTAAAGTAGTCGTTAAAAAAAATTGAAATATATATATACTTTTTTATTATTCAAAATAGATTTTCAGTGTTTCGTATGTTTAAGAAACTGTAAAAAAAACATTGTTATTTTAATTTTACATCTTCTTGATTTTGCTTTTCATAAGAACATTATCTATATTTTTTAGTTTACTTTTTATAGTACTTTTATTTTAATAATGTTACCAATAATTTATAATTAATGTGTTTTTAAGTAATTATTAATTAATATTATTGTAAATACTCTCGCTGTGATTTATGACGTGTTTTGTAAATATGTTTTATATGAAATACATGTATTTTTTAAACATTGTTTTTTTCATTAGATTCTTGTTTTCAGAGAGAGCAGTGATGGCCCAGTGGTTACGGTCCTGACTTACGAGTTGTAGGTTGTGGGTTCGAACCCGAGAAGCCGCTTTACTTTGTGTAATCTATTTCATCACTACTGCTCTCAAAACGGTGAAGGAAAACATCGTGAGGAAACCGGCATGTCCTAGAAACAAAAATTCAAAGACATGTGACATCCACCAATCCGCACTGGGCCCGCGTGGTGGATTAAAGCCCTCCCTCTATGAGAGGAGGCCTGTGTCCCAGCAGTGGGAATATGATAAAGCTGATGATTTGATGTGATGTGTGTGTTGTTTTCAGATTATATTAGAGAGTTTTCAAATATATCTTAGGTAGAAAACTTACTGGCAGGCGGCTTACTTAGTCGCCATTGTGCACAACCAGTTGCACTGCGCACTTTGTGTATATAGCGGTAACCTTACAATCTAACCGGAAGCACTCACAACGTAATGTTCCAAATATGAATTCAAAAACATTGCATAAACTTTAGAGCATATAATAAACACGTACTTTATATTCGTGGATAGGTAAAATTAAAAAAAAAAACCATTACAGTTCAACATTTTCCTTCGATTTTCAAACAACTGCATCATAAAATAACTTTTTAATTTTTATAGCACATTTTTTCTTTTTAAATTATTGGCGCTTGGCATTGACAGTCATGGTGCAATGAGAATCTAAATTGCCCGCCATACTGCAAATTTTTTCCTTTTCCACTTTTATTTTATTTCAACTGTATGAGTGAAGATAAAGTAGTGTATGCAACGGCATATAATTAGGTATTAAAACACTCGCGTGTTAATATTATCACATTCGGCTTCACCGCATGTGATAAACCCACGCTCGTGTTTTAATAACCCCTGTTATTATGACCATTGCATAAACTACTATTATGTGTTTAATCAAGTGATTAATCAAGGCACTGCTGTGTATAATGCCCGGGCATTATGAATATAGTCAAATAAAATCGGGCAATGTAATGAATACTGATTTAAACTTCATTATTTATCACTTTGTCAGGCCATTATGAATATTGCTACGTCACTTTTGGGGCAATTCAATAATTATGGTATATTAGATTGATTTTATTTCAAATATTCGGCCAGCCAAAATTTCTGCGAGAATGTTACCTACTTGTACAGCAAATTTATATTAGTTGTTAGCAGGATTATAGAATCGGTTATCATAATAGAATATTTGTAAGCGGTGCCACTATTTTCAAGGAATTAGTCGAGCTCGGGAGCTTAGGGCACCCCCGACACGGATCTCCTTCATGTTAGGTTACTTTAGACCCTGCAAACAAAAATAGGAGCACCCTGGGGCTCCGTCGACTTTGTTGCTTAAATAGTAATCGTACTAACCTACCCGATTCTATAAAATCAGTGTGTTTTATTATAATGAAATTTAATAAAAACACATCTTTATTACCCTGCCCAAAATGTGATGGGCATTATTCAGAAAGCCCGGTCAGTTCATTATTTCAATAGATTTTAAGGGATTAATTTTTAGGATTCCGTACCTAAAGGGTAAAAACGGGCCCCTATGACTAAGACTCCACTCTCCGTCTGTCTGTCTGTCACCAGTCTGTATCTCATGAACCGTGATAGCTAGACAGTTGATATTTTCACAGATGCTGTATTTCTGTTGCCGCTATAACCAGAAATACAAATAAAATAAATATTTAAGTGGGGCTCCCATAAAACAAACGATTTTTTTCCGTTTTTTTTTGCGATAACGATACGGAAACCCTTTGTGCGCGAGTCCGACTTGCACTTTGCCGGTTTTTCTTAGTTATTATTCAAATTGTCTGAGCATTATGAATAATGCCGTGTTTATCACTTGTTCCATAACAGATCGACTACTTACCCAGCAACTAGGTTGCGGAGGTCTGACCTACCCTTAACTAGTTGCTAAAAGGTAAGACTAGTGTCAAACTTTAGAGCGTCTGACAACTCGTAACGTCTATCAAAGATACACAAATAAAATTAAAGATCAATGGCCTAACGTGCTTTCCGAGGCGGAGGAGGTCTTGGTAGGTAATGGATTTTCTGTACCATCTTTTGCTGTCTTGTGTGTGACCTGGCAGTTTTGTGTGCTCTCTCCAATGTCTCTCTGATGGTGGCACATGTGTTGGATCATTCGGTTCCCTTCATGATGATTGAGTTGAGTGGTGCCGATCCATGCGTCTTGTTCGTGAACGGGCTCTATCAATTGGGATTGGTCATAACTTGGCTGCCTCGTCCTGTTTTTAATTTGGTACTTTTTGTATTTTTGAATTGTTTGTTCACTAGACGCTTTTACGTGCACGTCTTTTTACATCGTTCTCACATACATGTATATTTCCTACAAGAATGATGTAATCAAATACTTGTTATTACGAGTAAAACTGATGGAAAAGAGTGTCCGTGGAGTTTCTTGCACGTTCTTCTCCATAGAGTCCTACTGACGCTTGCGAATGTGTAACTATACTTCATAAAAGATAACTTGATCTCTGCGACATATGTCAAACTGACGTATACGTTTTGACGTATAAGTTTACTGCCTGTAATCCATTTTATTTATTATTAACATTCTTGCGAACACCACACCACACATATTAAATTCATAACACTCTGATTTATCCAATATTAGCAATATATTATTCTATGTATTCTTTTCGCCAGGTTTATTTACACTTATTCATTTACACTATTTCATAACATAACTTACATAACATTTTTCTTTTGACAGCCGACCATAGATTTCTTCCGTATTTAATAAGTCACTCTTTGCTACGCGCGCTCTGTCGTTTGTCTATGTTTAGACAAATGATCATTGAGTATTGCCACGGTAAAGATGGTATATGACGGTTTCTAGGTCTAGCTATATTTAATATGTTTTATTTATATATTTGTATTATACTTGCACATACTTTGACCCACCTTAAGTGTTTTTATTTTGTTTGTTATTTATATATTCTTCTATTTTATTTTTTATTATATAAGTCCCGTTTCCGTAAGTGTGTCCGTGGCATCAACAGTGGGCCCTATCAGAATATCAGCGCAGCGTTATTAGCTTTTTTGGTTATCGCTGCACATGCTGAGATAGGAGCCTTTTTGGTCTCGCACGGGTTTTTTTTTATTATTGTTTAATTTTATGCTTATTTCTCGTGTCTCCTGTGCGGGTCACAAATAAATATTTTTCTTTCTTTCTTTCTTTCTTTTTTATTGTTAGCCTGTCAAGCGCTATTGTTACTGTATTGATACTGACAGCTGTCGCAGAGATCAAGCTATCTTATATGAAGTATAGATTCATATTGTTTTTTGTTTGACAATTCTAAAGTACCTTTAAGGTATTTTTTTTTGGGATAATCCCTCTGCACTATTCCCAAACCACTGCATCCTCCTAAAAGTCAGAATCAACAGTGGCGACCACCAGAAAAGCGCCGAGGCAATGAAGCTCGACGAAGTCCCGGCGAATGAATTGAACTGTCTTGGAAAAAATAACGGAGAAAAAGAATAACGGAGGAGTAGGAAAATATACAAATTTCCACTTCCCTCCATACCAAGCAGGAGACAGAATAAACAAGTCCAATAGGCACAAAGGGTCGTTTACAACTGGGATAAGCCCGGTTGCCTAGCACCACGGATAAAAATTAGCATTAATATAAATGGGTCCTAACATTGTGAGCTGTTATATTTGATTCCAATAATAGGTATGGCAAAAACGCTAGAACGTACGGAAATTTGTTCTAGTTTATACAAGGTGCGTATAGTAACAACCTTTAAGGTATAGTTGAAATAAAGTTTTTTGATTTGATATTGTCGACCTATCCTATCCTATAAGTCGTAGAACCGATGACCGTTGGGGTAGACGTGTTCTTGAGTGGAGACCGCGAACTGGTAAACGTAAGCTGGGACGCCCTCAGGCTAGGTGGAGTGACGATCTTCGCGGGGCGGCTGGTAGCAGCTGGATAAAAGTTGCCGAAAATCGAAGCAAATGGCGTGCAATTGGAGAGGCCTATGTCCAGCAGTGGACTGCTATAGGCTGATGATGATGATGATGATCCAAGGATCAACCTAGGCTAGTCTTACTTAACCTTAAAAATCGACCCGTGGGATTAGATTGTGCGAGGGCTAGATTTAACCCTCGTGTAAGCTGCGAGCCATTTCCATTTTTTTAATCCGTCCTTTCTCAAAAAATATTAGAAACGCAATATAATATGTCTAATTTCAGAATGAAAGTGAAAAATTGTTAAGAAATTCGTATTGTTATAAAGTTTTTATAGCACCTGCGGAACAGACAATGACAGATGGGGATTTAATTTCTTTTTGTACAAGGTTAAGGACATAAATATATTTTAGACGTTTACGGGATCAGCTGCCTCTGAAAGACTGTGACTACCTGTTTTGAAGAAAAAAGAGAATATTTTTTTGAAAAAGTTATTCTAGTCCAGTCCAATTAAAATTAAATACTCTGTAAAATTGTGCTTTTTACATCGTTATCCAATATATTTTAATTTGAATACCTACGTAGACTGAATCTGACAGCCATAATAAAATTTTAAGTTATATTTATGTTTAAAATGCATATATTATGATCAGCAAGTGCATTACACTTTGAAGCTCACAGGAATAATGATTACTGAAACGTTCAATATTCACTGATATATTCATGAATACATTACTGCATCATTTGAGCTCACGGCAATGTGTACAGTCGAACAAAGAATTAATTTCATTTTGTGCTTAATGCGCTTGTACTTAATATGATGTAAGTTGGCAAAAAAGTTGCGGGCAAAAAATTTATACATTCTTATAATAAGCCCATAAAGTTCCCACTGCTTGGACACAGGCCCCTTCTGTGAGAAGGAGTCGGCCGTAATTCACTTCACTTATAAAAACTGGCCAAGTGCGAGTCGAACTCTCGCACGAAGAATATTAAGAATTCTTTATACCTATATGTAGTATAGTAGTGCTGGGTACATCGTCCTCACGTATATGAATTTAATAATGTATGTACAAAAAAAAAAAAAAAACTATAATACTTTTTTTTTAAAAGAGTAAGTATGAAGTTTCTTGTGCGTTCTTCTCCATAACAAGCTACATTTCCGAATGCACGGTAGAATCGATTTTTATTACTTGTAAATTTTAACGTTCAAAAGTGCCGCATAATGGCCTACTTGAAATAAACACATTTGACTTTGACTTTGAAGGGTTCCGTAGGATTATCACAAAAAACTCCCATACACGTTTGTTGTATGGGAGACCCACTTAAATATTAATATTTTTCTGTTTTTAGTATTTGTTGTTATAGCGGCAACAGAGATACATAACCTGTGAAATTTCAACTGTCAAGCTATCACGGTTCATGAGATACAGCCTGGTGACAGACAGACAGGCAGACAGACGGATCGTGGAGTTTAGCAATAGGGTCCCGTTTTTACCCTTTGGGTACGGAACCCTAAAAAGGAACAACCGAACAACTTTAAAAAGCAAACTTTAGTTCTTAGAAATAAAAATTCGATAAAATAATACAAAACTAATTAGCAAATAGCAAATCCCGTGTTGTGTTGCTCGTAAGGTAAAGTTCGTAAGTCCCAGAATTTCTTAAACAGCATCCAAATCTTTGATGACTGTTAGCTAAAAATTTATTTCAGAGATTGTGGGTTGGATGTCACAAGTCATCGATTATTATTTTAAGGACATGCCAGTTTTACGGAGGAGTTCTGCCCCGCTTGGGCGGAGTACCGCGTGTCCTCGTGGAGGCTATCGCTGGTGGCGACCTCTCGCGTCCGGCCCTGGTTCAGGTCATAGTGTGGAGCGAGAGGGCACGGGAAGCTGTCTCCTCCTTTTGCGAAGCATTAATGCTCGCGAAGGAGGAGGCGGAACGCGTGAGGGGGACGCAAAGGAGACGCCCTGGGCGCCGAGAATCGCAAGCCAATTCCCGGCCACCATAGGTGCGGGCTTGCGGATAGCTCACCGTCCGATAAAGACCAGGCCTGAGTCGACGGCGTTAGTGTTCCACGCGCGCCTCAAAGAGATTTCAGTAAAAACTGATGGGGTTTGCTAGGTTTTTCTTTTTTGGCCTGCCCCTCCCTCTCCATTCATTCATATTTAAATTCATAACTCTTTTAGTAACATGCGTTTCATTCCTCCTCATCACATGACCATACCAGGACTAACGGTTTCCTGTCAACTTTTCTGTCAATGGGCGTAATTTCAAACATCCTCTAATATACTCCTTTCACTTTATCCATTCTCGTCACTCCGCACATCCATCTCAACATTCTAATCTCTGCTACATGCAATCTCTTTCCATCCATATTTTTCACAGCCCAACATTCTGATCCATACAGTATGACAGGTCTAATCACGGACTTGTAAATTTAATTATAATAGGGGTTATTAAAACATAAGTGTAATAATAGTATCACACGAGTGTTCTAATACCTAAATATAGGCCGTTGATTACACTATTTTATCCTCACTCATACAGTTGAAATAAAACAAAAGTGGAAAAATTTGTGAAGTATTTATTTATAATATTAATAGGGTAGTTCACAAAAAATATCTATTTAGTCCGTCAGTTGATAACTTAAAAATATTGGAGAATTTGTGGGCTAGGCTACGTGAACAAAGTCGCGGGAAAAATGCTAGTAATAAGAATGGATGCTGTATTTCTAGCCGACGCCTTTGAAAAGCTATTCAATATCAAATGTCACTCCATTTCAAAAGAAGAAATACTCGAGAAATAATGGCTGTATCAAGTTACGGTGATAACAACTTGTCAAATAGGTTACAGTGTCTTTTTATTCATTTCTAGTTGTTTTTTTGTTGCGAAATGTTTTTTTTTAGCATTAGTAGGTTCAACATGACAACAAAATTCAATCAAGTTCCTGTTTATCAAATTAATGAATTTACCTGTTAATGCTTTTTATACTTTATACCTATACGTATTATAGTATCTATTCTGGGTGCATCGTCCTCACATATATGAATCTATTAATGTATGTAGGTACTTATGTAAATATTGTAAACCACTCTTTTTTTTTAAAGAGTAATTATGGTGTTTCTTGTCCTTTCTTCTCCATAACAAGCTACTTTCCCGAAAATTTTAATTTTTGACGTTAAAAAATGCCGCTTAACGGCCTAGTTGAAATAAATATTTTTGACTTTTTGACTTTGAAATTGTATCAGGCGCTGCACAGAGAGGGGGTTCCGGGGTGGTATTTTAAGAGATCATGGTGGTTCATGTGCTGATGGTGATCACCGTGGTTATCGTTACCGTAATTTCGCGCTGTTTTTCAGTACCGCAAAAGCGAGATTAGAAATGCGAATTTCGCGGTATTAAAAACGAACCGTGATAGGGAAATCCCCGCTACGAATTTTCGCATTTTGGTTGGGTGGGCAGGATACACTCTTGGTAACTCACAGTGCTTCGGGAAATTTCCTACAGCGAACTAACGTTTATTTGAAGTCTTAGGCTTAGCACGCACTGCGGTTTTTATTCGCGCATTTTTTTGCCGCCCATTCTGCGACTTATGGAATTGTATGAAGCTGCACGCATTGCGGTAAAAATATCGCGCGAAAATAATACCGCAATAAATCCTTGTTTTGCCAGAGAATCCACCGCACCGCGGCGCGGATTAAATTCGCGCAAATATTTTGAGCTCTATGAACAAGTAGAATGGGGTGCGTCTCACATCATATAAAGTTATTTGGTATATTTTCATTTCAATAACGTTCACAAGTTATAATAAACGTGAGTTATACCAACTGTTGATATAATTTTTATTATATTAACTGATCGTTATATCAAATAAAATTATAGATTCAGTTGTTATATCTTGTAAATATTAGAGATTTTGTAATTATATCATAATATATTACTTACCCAGTAGCAAGGGACTAAAATCACGCGGTATTTTATCCGCAGTGAATGTTAGTTACGATTCAGTACGCGGATAAATATTCGCGCGTATAAAATCCACGCAGCTAAAAAATGCAACGCTTGTTAGGCGCAGGCCACACAGAAATGGCGTCGGGCGCGGACTTATTCCATTCTAATTTCAAACTAAATGCATGGAAATAAAGCGCAATTTGATCAGGCGCGGGCGCCGAAAGTCGCATCTTAACCACGTCGAAGGCAAGCAAGGCGGGGTCGTAGCAGACATAGAAGAAGATGTATAGACGTAATGCATGGGTTCCTCTAGAATAAGAGATATGGTAGAAATGGAGCGAGGTGTTTGCCAAAGATTGGGACTGTTCCAGCTGATAATCGAAATAATTGTCGCGGATGTTTTAGCAGAGTTTAAGGAGACCACAACTTTTAACAGAGTTGTAACGCAGTCTAAAAAAAATCAAACCGACTTCTAGAACAAAAAACTACAAAGCAAAAAATAAATTTATTTTCCGAAGTCGGTGTCTATTGTGCCCATTGTTTTCCGTTTTTCGACACCGACTTCGGAAAATAAATTTATTTTTTGCTTTGTAGTTTTTTTGTTCTAGAAGTCGGTTTGATTTTTTGTTAAAAAGTTTTTTATTTTATCTTTTTAGTTTTCGTCAAAGTACATCTCATGGCAATTCCAATAAGCCCAAACACGACAAGGGTACATTGTTTTATTTTAGAGTTCTATCTGCCGGCTTCATCATCAGATCAGTTCGATGGTTCCATTTTCATCAGTACCATTTATTTATAAGTATTTGCTTCATTATAGTCAGTTAACTATTCGAGATATCTTATGCCCGTGACATACTTAGCATTTAGGAGTTCTAGTGGCCATCTGTGGTCTTCTTCATCAGTTCCACTTCACCAAATTATACTTTCTGAGTGCAAATGATTGCATTGTTGATGAAAATACCATAACCGCTATATCTTTGCCTATAATATTTGAGGAGTTCCCTCGATTTCTCTAGGATTCCATCATCAGATCCTGACCTACTTGACTATGGGACCAACTAGGAAGTATACCCTTTCAAACAAAAGAAGATTTTTTTAAATCGGTCCAGGCGTCTTGCAGTAATCGGGGAAAATACATTTAAAAAAAAACCGACGAATTGAGAACCTCCTCCTTTTTTTAAAGTCGGTTAAAAATCGACTTCAAGTAAACGACATCCTGTAATGTGATAGTGATATAACTTAGAGTTTCAAGTATTTAATTCCATATTATGTCGCTACTGTGTCCAGGTTTAAACCCTGCACTCCGCTAAAATAGTCTTTGTTATATCCCTAGTGTAAACCATGATATTTAAGACAGTGTAGGTAGTTTTATTTCTCTTATATCTCATCCAGTAAAACACGCTACGTTACACGCTATGTGGATTAAAACCATTTTTACAGATAATAGTGCTTGTCTAATGAAAATTCGGACCACTGAAACGTATAAAACAATAGCAAAAATACAATAACAAAGAATCACGCGAGTGTAACATCATCATCATCATATCAGCCGAAAGATGTCCACTGCTGGACATAGGCCTCCCCCAAGCGTCGCCACATTGACCGGTCCCGTGCGTCCCGTAACCAGCGGATCCCCGCAACCTTCACCAGGTCTTCGGTCCACCTGGTGGGAGGCCTTCCAACGCAACCTCTTCCGGATTGCGGCCGTGTCATGGTGATAAGAAATATTCCTAAATTCTTCTCCAATGAACTTTTACTGCATTTTTATTGTTTTGATTTAATTTGACATCGTCTATATTTTTAGAGCTATTTTGACATAACCTGAGCCCCTAGCACAAGTTTCTGACGTTTTCGTATCGTCATCGTGACATTTTACCAGACGAAAACGTACTCGATGCTGCGACAAGTTAAGTTGGCAGCACGAGTTCAAAAAAACGTCTTGCGACAATTCGGAAGTAGTAATTGAACTATGGTTAATTAAGGCCGAGAATCCAATAGCGTTTGGATTTGTTTGTAGTGAATTGTGCGTTCTGAAAATAGAAGACTAAAACTGAAAAAATGATTGTTATAAATAGATGTTAAAACATATTTAAAAAAGTATTAATTCTATTTTTTTATAAGTTATTGAAAATTTCAGTTTATAGGCGTTTTAATTTATGATAAATTGTTCGGTTTTGAACGGTCCCGTACATGACGTTTGACAATTGTCACTTAATGTTTGACGGTTTCCTTCAAATTACAAAAATATAAAACCGTTAGCACACTGATGCAAACGCGTGTAGATGCGAAATTCACCCAACCTGCGAACTCAGTTATTAGTAAAAGTAGGTATTTTGCACGCCCACACCGAAACTTTCAATAGGTACCTAATTATACGTAATTATTAATGGCAACAGGGCCCATAGAATAACTTAACCTAAATACATATTATATTCATAGTAGGTATTACAAACAATATAAACTTAACAAAATCAAAATACTTTATTTCAACTAAACCATTTAATTAAATTTTTGAATAGTCAAACAAAAGATGAATCTATTTGCACATTCGCAAGCCTCAGTAGGTCTCTATGGAGAAGAACGTGCAAGAAACTCCACGGACACTCTTTGCCATCAATAAAGTTCAATTAATATATAGGTATTTGGTTACAAGAAAAATATATAGATATGTGAGAACGATGTAAAAAAACTTATACCTATATTAGTAACACAATAACAACAGTTGAGGAGTGATTTTTTGACATCGACCATTTAGCGCGTTCTAGCGCTTTTTTAAAGAGCTAACAGCGCGTTTTTGCTTAAACGAGTTGGCAGCACTGACCGCATTGCTTCTCGGTGTGAGCAGACCCTAAGGTGTAAACGTCTATTGTTGTTTATTGTCATTTCAAATAATTATTTTAATTTACCAGCTTTTAGATTAAAATCTGTTACGTACGACGGTTCTGTGATTTAAGAATTAACAAATCCCAAAAGAACTTGTTTCACTCGGTTCATCATCATGGTGAACTTCATAAAGAAGCAAACAAGTAAGTTTATTGCACAGATTTATACAATTATGCAAAATGCGCTTCATCCGCTCAATCCCATGAGGTCTCCTGTAGTAAGAGGCGGGCCGATTGCCGTGAACAGCACACAGAGTGAGACTCCGTGTTGCCACTAAGAAATTCCTAATGGAAAGGTCCAATAACACTGCACGACCAACAATGTTGTATTTAGTTTCAGAATCTTTGTATTTTGTTCTATATCAACTTCTTTTACCAACAGGAGATGACGAGTAAAATATTCCTGGTACTAGCCAAAAGCCTTTCTCGAAACCGCAACAATATAAGCCAGCATTGCCACTAAGAGAAGACAAGCCATGCCGATCGCTTGCACCACCGTCTACAAGACTGCAGCCGTGATGTCTTCAAAGCCTGCAAGCTATACGTCTCTTTGTGCAATAGTGACATCAAACGAAGGAATTGGGGGATTATATTATAACTTACGACGTTAAACAGTATCTACATTTTTACAACCGTTTTGGTACAAATGCTCTTCATGCTATGACAAGCGTTTGGAGCAGCCATGAGCTATGGTTGGAATCTTACATACTCTAACAATTCATTATGATTAATACAAAGTTACAAGAACATTATATAATACAAAGTTTTGTTAATTAAATCTGTATTTTATTTAATCAATGAATTATGTAGATTCATGATCAGCCCATAAAGTTTTTACTGCTACACCTAGCGGTAGGAACGGCAGGCGTTTCCTTTCAAAGATTATCTTGTACAAATATAGCAAAAAAAATGTTTAGAATAGGAAGTACCTATGTGTTATGTAATTTTGAATGATAGATTGAAGAACGATGATGAGATAGAGAAAGATGTAATAAGACAACGTTGTGGTTTAAACAAAGAATCGTAGGTATGCTGAGATGGTTTGACCATCTTGAGAAGATAAATAGAGAGAAATAGATAGAGATAAAGATAGTATTTAGAGTTTCGTACCCAAAGGGTAAAAACGGGACCCTATTACTAAGACTTCACGATCCGTGTCTGTCTGTCACCAGGCTGTATCTCATGAACCGTGATAGCTAGACAGCTGAAATTTTTACAGATGATGTATTTCTGTTGCCGCTATATCAACACATACTAAAAACAGAATAAAATAAATATTTAAGTAGGGCTCCCATACAACAAACGTGACTTTTTTGCAATTTTTTGCGATAACGGTACGGAAACCTTCGTGCGCGAGTCCGACTCGCACTTGGCCAGTTTTTAAAGAAATTTTGTGATGAGTTCAGTGTCGTATAATTACGTAACTTGAAAACATGATTTTTGCAACTTGGGGGTGGCCGATGGGAATAAACCTGATATTTCAACGATCTAGGTGTCAAATGAAAGGTCTAGGAACCATTTTATCCGTTTGAGTAATGTAAATCGGTCCACACGTTTACGCGATATTCGCTCATTCAATGTAATTAAAGTGTACCAAACCGGAATTTTTAACCCCGCCGGAAAAATAAGGGTGTTATAAGTTTCACGTGTGTTGCTGTGTTGGTGTGTACCTGTGTATCTGTATATCTGTGTGTCTGTCTGTGGCATCATAGCGCCTAAACGGATGAACGGATTTTGTTTTTTTTTTTCGTTTGATAGGTGATTTCGCCAAGAGTGTTCTTAGCTATGTTTGAATAAAATCGGTTCAGCCGTTTACAAGTTATGGTCGTTGACTGCTTGAATCGGGGTGCTTAGGCAAGATAAATATGTCGGGGTTTTTTTAAATTTTACTTGTTGATGTTATTATTCTACGAACTTTTTAATTGTTATAAAATGTGTAATTATTATTGTCGATGTCAATAAGGGTTGTGTATACTAAGTAAACAATCAATTAAAAGGTATTAAATAATGTATGTTTAAAAGGTTTATTAAATAAGGCTCTAAAGATTTCAGCTAAGTAAAGACGAACGCAAAAAAATGGCCTAAATCACATGCAACAAGATTTTTCAAGAAAAAGCCCGCGTTTTATTTCTTTGGTCAAAACGTGGCTCTTGTTTGTGGGTCGTCCTCGTAATACCTACCACTCATTCAGGGGTGCGTGGTGGCGTGTGCCACAAGCAGAGTCGCCGGACTCAGAGCATGAAAAGCACGTCAAACAACAGTGGGATACTATCCCACGGATACCGTGGGTACTTACACCACCCGGCCCAGGTACCGTCCGCAACAGATCTTATTGTGATGTTCTTCAGAAAGGCCAGCGTGCGTGTAGCTGTATAAACGTGAATATTACGTAGCATGTGGCATTCTGTAGTTTCTACCTACTTACCCCTATCCGAAAAAGCGTTAGTTTATGTATGTTTGGATTAGGAAAATTAGGAAAAACATATAGTTTCTGTTTATTTAGGTATTTATTATCAAATTTATAGCTTAGTTAGTTACCTAGTCAATTCACGGCTACTTATATACATGTTAGAAATATAATAAATTCTAAAATATCAACAAGAAGTAGGATTTTTTTAATAAAAACAGGCTGAGTGAGCCAACAAGGCTTTCCATGTACTATGCGTACGAATGACTGTGCGGAACGATATGACTTAGGATTTGATTATATAGTTTTGAAGGAGAGTCCTATCATAGTCCATTCTCTGCATCGATTTCTCGTCTCATAAGGATTACTCTGGATTCTGGAACATTGGCTGGCAGGTGGCAATTACGATGTAAGGTCTTTATACTAGACCGTTCGTCACGCTGCGAAGGGATTCTATTTCATTTTAGTCCTAGTTCTCTCTTTCGTTGTACATCTGTCTGTGTTTATCATCGACAGACTAGCTAGACTTGAAGAACGCATTACGGTTTTTGCTACATAAAATACTGCAAACTGCAACCATTGCCACAAGATCTGCTGAGGAAGATGTTATATTAATACATTTGGACGTAGATAAGCAAAAAGGATCCAACCCACAACATGACCGAAAATGACTTAAGTATATCAAACTGCTCGGTCAAGGTTTATATTTTTCTGTAACATTTTGTGGGGTGGATCCTTTTTGTTTATCTACGTCCATTTTAGGATTGTATTGTTGTTAATAGGGAAGTCAAGAACATTTTAGCTGTCAATGTTGTATATCCCAAATTCTAACCCATATTCCCAAACTATCTTTTTATACCGGTATAAACCGGTTGCATAATATACATATAGGCATACGTGCATACTAGTATTGGGATAATCTCTAATTTATAAAGTATATCGCCGTTTTCTTCAATTCATGAATCTTCAAATGAGTCATGATAATTATTGAGCACCGGAAGAAAAACGTACAGTTGCGGCGATTAACGCGCAAGAGATCATACTCCACCACGGCAGGAAGGCTGCTCTATGTGTGGTTAGCATCACTAACATATAGAAATGGTTTATTATAAGAAACTATTACTGTTTGTTCACAAAGAAAATGAAAATGTTACCTACCTCGTTTAACATCTTCTCCTAGCCTATTTATTAAAAAAAGGACGTAAGATAATCAATAGACAGCATGCCTTCCCCTTTTCTTCATGATTAAATGGCATAATCAGGCATAATATTGTAAAAATACCGAAATAAATACGGAAAATTATTTGACGTGAAATGTCTCACCAAGAAAATGTCAGTGAGATAGTTTTCGACGTGCTTTCGTCACACCTTGCGTAAAACTCGATACTACATGTCAAAATGAAAACTTGTGCTACCGATTCCCATACATTTGGAGCGTTAACGCTACGTAAATACGTAAACTCGATACGAAGGCAATTGTCAAAAACTTGTGCTACCGATTTGTTAGTTCCAAATACGGACACATGGCGCTGATTCATTTTGCATACAAAAATTGTCGGAGGCGATACGTTAACGTAGTCGATCCAATTACGCAGAAACTCGTGCTAGGGCCTCTGAATCTAAATATTAATTGAATCGAATGATATCGATCTGTATTTCAACGTTATTTTGCTTGTACTTAATTAAATATGTATTAAATTTTATGAAGAGCATGTAATGTGTAATAAATAAATAATGTGTAACCTGTGGTTACCTATAATTGAGTGTGCGTAACATGATAATGTTTTCAATTTATATATTTTATGTATGTTTTTGTTATGTTACTCCTTGGTGATCCTTAAATAAATAAATAAGCATTGCTAAGCTAACTAATAAGCAAAAGCTGAAAGTTTATGAGTCGTCGGTTCGCCATAGTCTAACAAATGGCGTACTAAAGAAAAAGGTCTGAAAATAGTAAGCGTATTGGAAAAGTTAAAAATACTGGCACATTGGCACAGTCGAGCACCGATGTGCGTATGATTCATAATAATGTTTGTAGCCACGGTTGGTATTATGAGGTAGGGTCAGCAAAAAAAAAAAAATGTAAATCTTATAGTTTTTTTTATTAAAAGTGACATTCTGTCATTGATATAGATTTGCCGACACGTGACATTTCGGTAGCGCCTGTAAATCCCATACATTTTGACATAAAAAGGAAGACAAGTGACACTCTCTGTCAACGAAGGTGTGGCGATAGCGATTGGAAAATGTCAAAAACGTATGGGAATGTCAAACGCTATCGAGGGGTCACGTGATCAATCGCTGACATCGAATGACACTTGTCTAGCTTCTTGTCAGACGTCATCAATGACAGAATGTCACTTTGGTTAGAGCCTAAGGACTTTAGGTACTCCGTCTCAATCTAACTTACGTATCAGGAATTGAGATTAGTAAGTTTAATTATTAAATTAATAATATTGTACTTGTTTTCAGTAATAATGATCAGAAATTACCAACACACATACAGAACGCTCTGATCAAAGTTTTTTTTTAATATAATGTATTTAAACAGGAATGGAGCGGATAAAGACTGAACTATATTGTTTTTGATTCTATTGAATAAAAACCCCATTGCAGGCTCGTAAAAAATACACATTTTAAAATAAGATACAGTCTTCAAATTCAATTTGCCATTTACCATTTCAAATAGGAATTGACTTGCTAACTGGACAAACATAAACTAGATATTATTTAAAAAGATTTGTTTATTTATCACAAAAATGTAACAAGTTACAAGAATTATATATTTAGGACTTTGCCAACTTACACAGCTTAAAAAAACTAAGTGCCACCTTCCATCTAGGATGCGAATACAATTACCGACTTTAAACTTTTAACGACTTCAAAGAATCAATACAAATTCTTATCAAACTGCAATTACGTACATTAATATGAAAGTCGGAGGCAACTTCGACTTATTTTGCATTCATAAGCATGAACTGAATAATCTCGGGCTAAAATTAGCATACTTTTTTAAGTTACTTTGTAAAGTAAAGTTTTTTCTTTCATCATTTGGCCGCCATCTTGAATTTTGTTTCTAGTTTTTTTGGAGACCATGTTAGTGCCACTAGATGTTACTGAAAAATTGTCACCACTCAGCTTACATAAATTTGTAATATTTTGTTTGTAAGCCCTGGAAGTAATGAGACAACTTATTTTTTTTTAAATTTATTTATTAAAACTTCATGCAACATACGGGAACATAGGCGGACATCAACCAAGGATGGTAGAGACGTAACATGGCAGGTGGTGGTGGCTTTTTTAATTTATCCCAGGTAAGCAACTTCTTATCCCAGAACAAACCGACGTCCAAACCATAAAACGAAGTCGGTGTCTTTGGTACGTATAACAATACGTTTCGTTTCCGTTTTTAGACACCGGCTTCGGAAACGAAAGTTATTTTCGCTTTGTAGTGTTTCGTTTTTGAAGTCAATTTTATTTTTGTAAAAAAGTTTTTATTTATCTCCAATTACCATGAAAATATATAAAGGCGACTGCCCATTTTGTAAGGGAACTTGGGCCCCTTTGAAAAAATGGTTGTATCTTGATGAATTTGGTTGTATATTGTAGAAAATACACGTTATATTCATAATTTTAAAATATTTTTTATTTATTTTGCGGGGTTCACGAGATATAACGATGTTTCTGTTCTTGAAATGAACCCTTATTACAATGTAATAAGGTGCATACAAATGTCCAAGTGAAGGCACCTTATCTGTTGTTGTCTGTAAATATAAAGTAAAGGACACGGATGAAAAAATATACAAAATATAAATCCTATTTTTGGATAATATTGAAATCGCAGACACTATACCTTGTAAGGGGCCTGTGTATGGGCAATCTCCTTTAAAGACAAAGTACATCTCATGACGATTCCAATTAACCCAAACACTACCACATTGTTTAATTTCGGAGTTCCAGTGCTTACAGACAGATGTATATATCTGTCTCTCACGCACACTCAAAATAACCTTGCTCTAAGATCTTATGATTACCCCCAGTTCGATGGTATTCTATACCCGTAACATACTTAGCATTACGGAGTTCCAGTGACCATCTTTGGTGTTCTTCATCAATTCCACTCCACAAAATGATACTTTCTGAGTGCAAATGATTGCATTGTTGATGAAAATACCAAAATCGTTATATTTATGCCTAAAATATTTGAGGAGTGCCCTCGATTTCTCTAGGATCCCATCATCAGTTACTGATCTCTTGGCCATGAGATCAGCTGGGAAGTATACTCTTTGAAAAAGAGAACCTTCTACTCATTTAGAAGTCGGTTAAAAAATGCACTGTACCAGTGTTGTTATAGGTCACGGGAGCTAAGCCTCTGGTTTTTTTTTTACCATAAACCATTATCTTCAGTATCTTCTCTTTATAAGAAGAGGCTTTTGTCATGAAGTGGAATAGTGACTAGTGGATATTATAAAAACAGATATTAAAAAAAAAAATGCAATTTAAAAAGGTAACTTATTTTGCTATCTCTACTCAGTGTAAAACGCGGCGCCAGCATTGTCCAGTGTGTATGCTAGCAGAAGTCTTATATTGTTTCATGTGGGTGACATACGGACATCACGTTTGACAAACTATAAGAACGGAATCAGGCCGACTTAGCTCAAAGTCAGTAAAGATTTAACCGAGTTGTAAATGAGCCATTATGTTACAAAATGACTTCATCATCAGCCCGTAGACTACTACTACGCCACCAATGGACTACCATTGGTGGAGATAGGCCTCTTAAATCACAAGTCATTTAATTAGGTCCTTGGCTCATCCAATTGCTACCAGCCACCATACGAAAATTGACGCTCCACCTATCCTTTTTTTTGCGTGGATAAATGCTCATACATTTTGCACTACCACGGGGAGATAACGCAGTTATGTAGGAC
Source organism: Orthosia gothica (assembly GCA_949775005.1). Classification (NCBI taxonomy): domain Eukaryota; kingdom Metazoa; phylum Arthropoda; class Insecta; order Lepidoptera; family Noctuidae; genus Orthosia; species Orthosia gothica. The sequence goes on along the minus strand of OX459040.1, from coordinate 9,698,133 downwards.
TCCAACCCACTAAAACTCTACGGTGTCCTTCTGTGACGCTTATGGCGGGAACATAGGCACGCGTAAGCACTCATCCGAGAACCCGCCGCGGCTGTCCGTCACTGGACCTTCCTCTGGGGAATAATACCCCGCATCACCAGCGCACCAGAACACATTGCACGCCGTGACCACCCCAGGGACTAAACCAGCACATGGACGCTAGACGACCCCGTGTATGGCTCCCTTGGTCCCCCTGTGTTGGATCAGGGCAGTGGTTGCCCTTCAACTTTTCTGCCACTAGCGCCACTTTCAAACTGCCTCTAATATACTCATTTCTCACTTTATGCAATCTCGTCACTCCGCACATCCATCTCAATATTCTCATCTCTGCTACATGCAATCTCCTTTCATCCATCTTTTTCACAGCCCAACATTCTGATCCATACAGTATGACTGGTCTTATCATGAACTTGTAGATTTTACCCTTTAACTTGAGGGTACTCTATATCTGCTAAATCGTGGTCTCCACTCATTGAGTTATCTCCTTAAACGGTCATCGGTTTTAACGCTAATATGATTTTCGATAGTGCTTGGCATTTCCATACATTTCACCAGACTGTGGGAGGTTAATGTTTTTCGAGTCTATGTATGCATGTCCATTTCTATAACATGCTACAGCCCAAATGGCTTGAATGATTATGACATATGAAGTGTCGTATGTTTTGTCTCGATTGTAGTAGTGACATAAGCTATATAATTTTGAAATATGCCATATATGTATATTGCCCCTAAGGGGAGTGATACAATATTTTTTTTCGTGATCATAACCCATTTTGGTATCAAATGAAAGCTACTTAATAGACCATTCCAAAAACCCGTAATTCCAAAATCGTAACACTTTTATGTTACTATATTGGCATAAATTCAAGATAAGCGTAACTTTGATAGCAAAACAAATAATCTTTTACCACATAACTTATTTGGAGAACTCGTTCTTTGATAAAACTAAAAAGTTTGTATTAAACCAATGTATTATAAAAACAAAAGACCCGACTGCTAAAAAGGTGCTGCAGGCGGGGACAAACAAAAATTATAGAAAATCCTACTTACTAAAAGTTCGTTTGTCACCGCTCTGGCAGCACTTCATCTCGTATTTAATGTATAAATTAAACCTAGGAGCTACTTGTGTTTCTCTTTTCAGTTAATTATTTTTTAGCAGTCCGGTTTTTTGTTTTTATAATTATTTGTTATAAATAAACAGTTTCTAGCTGAATATACTAAAACTTAATGACTGCCATAGTAGTGTCTCTAGTGCATTTTTAATACCATTCCTACCAGATGCAAGCAAACTTATAAAAATAATTAACAGTTTTAAATGAACAAACTTTTATGTTGAAACTTGTTGTCTTAGCGATTTTGTGATTACTCTCGAGGGAATAGCTTTTTTAAGATTTTATGAAACTGCTAAATGGATTAAATATAAAGAAAAAGAATCAAATTGGGACTTATATAAAGCAATAGGTACAATGAAAACATTCAATCGGGTTGAAAACCTCATCTTTTTTTTCAAGTCTGATAGGAATCAATGACGTAAATATAAAAATACTGTGTTTCAAAAATTGCATAATGATTCTGCGGAGTTTTTACAAATACATATATACAATAACACAAACACATCAACATACAGGTACACCCATCGAACTTATAACACCCCGGATTACCACATACCTATCACCACTGTGGCCTATGTTCAGTGGTGGACGTCTTTTAACCCCCGACGGAAACGGGTACCTAGTACTTAATACTATGTTTTAGACCCGTCAGAATTCAAAATGAACAGGCATCTTCTTGGCTCGTGCGCTGTATCGCAGATCCCATCCATCGGTTACGGAATAGTAAAATTGTACCAGCTTCCGACACGGTTGGCGCAGTGGTTGAGCGATTGACTGCTGCGCTGCGTGTCGCGGGTTCGATTCCCGCACGGAACAAATATTTGTATGACCTACAGATAGTTGTTCCGGCTCTGGGTGTTTGTGTATGTGAGTTTATATGTTTGTAAACGCACCCACGATACAGGAAAAAATTCCTAGTGTGGGGCAACGTTTTAAAAAAGAAAAGAAAAAGAAATCCAACGTGAAATATTAACCATATTTGAATTGAAACAATTAAGTAATTCATGAAAACCTTTTAAACAAAATGAAGTCAAGAATACAGAGTTTGCTTGGAAAAAAATAATTTTAATTTCCAAGTGAACGTCTAACTGTGAATTTCCCAAAGGTCCTAATTCTTTGCTTGTTATTCTTGAAAGCGGTGTGTGACTTGCAAAGCTGAACAGAGTGCCTCATTATTGTGCTTCCGTACCCACAAAATCTGATGTAATGAATTCAGTCGAATGTTATCGTGATGTTTTAAATAAAAGAGGGAAACGTAACTACAAAGCGTAAGGTATAACAGTTCCGAAATTTTGATACTGAGTTTTGGGAACACTTTTATTATGAGTCGCCGGAGTCTGTGTTTCCCGATAGCTACAATCCAGGAGTCTTTAAGTCAAGAGTGAATAGGTTACTTCTAGGCAAGCGTGCTTCACCGTTGACCACATCATCGCTTACCATCAGGTGAGATAGTGGTCAAGCGCGAGCCTATAATATATAAAAAAAAAAAAAAAATTGCGTACAGCTAAGGAGTGGCATTCCCTGCCGGAATCTGTTTCCCGACAGCTACAATCTGGGGATCTTTAGGTCAAGAGTGAATAGGTTATTTCTAGACAAGCGTTTTTCACCGTCGACCACATCATTGCTTACCTTCAGGTGAGATAGAGGTCAAGCGCGAGCCTATAGAATAAAAAAATAGTTAACAAAACCCGCCAAGTGCGAGTCGGAGTCGCGCATGAAGGGTTCCGTACCACTATCGCAAAAAACGGCACAAAATCAAGTTTTTTGTGTGGGAGCCCCACTTAAATATTTAATTTATTCTGTTTGTATTTGTTGTTATAGCGGCAACAGAAATACATCATCTGTGAAAATTTCAACTGTCTAGCTATCACGGTTCATGTGATACAGCCTGGTGACAGACAGGCAGACAGACGGCCGGACCGCGGAGTCTTAGTAATAGGGTCCCGTTTATACCCTTTGGGTACGGAACCCTAAAAATCGTCCAACATGGAGGCGGATTCATATCGAAGAGATGATATCCCTCCTTATTTATAAGTATGTTAAATAAAATGGTGTAAGATTCTATCATTATCACCATTTTAGCCTTGAATTACTCATTACTGGGTATAGACCTGCCATACTTTCCGGTTCCGTGTGTACTCGGTATTACCCGCGACTTTGACGAATCGTCCAAGTCAATGTTATAGCATATTCATCAATCACACATTTTAGGTTAGGCTTTAATATAATGACTTTAAAGAACACGTACAGTTTGAATTAAGCGGACATTAAAAACGCCTACGGGGTTACGCACTACACGTCCGTGTCCGTGATCCGTGTCCGTGATTTGAGTTGCGAGTTCAAAATGTTCTGAATTGTGACAGATTAGCATCTGCCAGCGGCTTCGCCCGCGTGAAAGTCGAAAATTATCCATAGTTAACATATTCCCGGGATAAAAATCTTAAATCTTATCCTATGTGCTATTCCTGACTATAATCTATCTCTGGGACAAATTTCATACAGATCCGTCCAAGTGTTTGAGCGTGAAGAAGTAACAGACAAACAAACACACACACACTCACACACACACAAACTTTCGCCTTTATAATATTAGTGTGATTATGACGGATACAGTTCGGATGTAGTGCGTAAGCTTCCCTACAAGAAGTACCTACTACGGCTACTTCGGAACCGAAATTTCACGGACACGGACGTGTAGTGCGTAACCACCTTAAGAATTGCGGTATTTGTTAAAATAAATAAAAATCTATTCGGTGAACTAAAATCAAAAAGATATATACTTAAAATATCTAGTTTACCACATAGAACTGCTCTTCTGAGCAAAAGTCTTTTTGGGATGGCATCAAAAATTTACAATAGGATACCTGTGCACATTTTAAACACTAAGGAACTGCCACTATTCAAATATAAATTACGTAATTTTTTAATTGACAAAGCTTACTATACGATCCAAGGTTTTCTTAATAATTAGTAATTACTACAATCTGTCACTACGCATCTAATTATTTTTTTATAAGATTTGCTATAAATGCATTGAGGTAATAATGTACTACGCACTAGAGAAGTCATCACACATCACTACTGCGTGCCGTTCAATTGCGCTTTTATAGCCGCTAGATCTTGACAGCTTAAGTCACTTTTTGTTTTTAAACGAAAAAAACGTTCAGACGCATTAAATATGCCGTGGTGTGCCAATCTAACATATATTAATCCATTCCATTCATTCTAATTTTAATTATTGTTAATTTTTATTTTATTTTTTTGGACTCCTACCACTGCTGTGTTCTTTTTAACCCAAAGGTTGACTGGTAGAGAATGCTTTGCTGCATTAAGTCCGCCAATGTATCACCATTGTACATGAAGTTTAAATATATAAATAAATATTTAGAAAAAGAACTGACTGTGGTTATTCAATGAAAAAAGATAAAAATGAAAGATGAAAAACAATTATTCTATAATGTAAGACTTAATTGTCATTTTTTTTATTTAAGGTTTCTACGTTTGGGCCGTAAAGATAGGGAAAAATGGATAAAATTTATCCAAATCAACCGCAGTGAAGATACCTGGTTACCATCCAATCATACTTATGTATGTTCGTTGCATTTTCGCGAAGAGGATAAATATACCACAAAAACGGGCAGGCGGAAAAAAAAAACAAAGTAAATATTCTCTAAAATATACACCTGCATTACGTAAGTTCGCATTGACACTACATTACTACTCGCCAGCAGCTTACAAATATGTGAGAAATATTTACAATAACGTCCTTCCACATACACGAACCCTTTGTCGATGGTATGGGACGATTGATGCTGAGCCTGGCTTTACTAATGAAGCGTTTAAAGCTCTGAAAATAAAAAGGGCAACGAGTGACCAACGTCATCTGTGCAATTTCGTCTTCGACGAGATGGCTATTCGTAAACAAAGGTTATTTCACAACCAACAGAAGCTCGGTGCCATTAATTTTGGTGCAGGTCCTCAAGAAAGTGATGTTGACGATACCGTAGCATCACAGGCCTTAGTATTTATGTTGGTATCCCTGACTGAAAATTGGAAACTCCCTGTGGGTTACTTTTTAGTAGCAGGTATAACTGCTGAAACAAAGGCCAATTTAATTACAACCTGCTTACAAAAATGTCATGACGTTGGAGTTTCAGTAGTAGGCGTTACATTTGATAGATGCTCCGCAAATTTGTCGGCTGTGGAAATTCTAGGTTGTAAACAAACCGACCCAAATAATTTTGTTACACATTTTCCGCATCCATGTACTCAAGAGAAAGTTTGTATATTTCTTGATTCATGCCATGTTATTAAATTAATTAGAAATTCTTTTGAAAAGACGAGACTATTTTTCGATGAAGATGGCAATAAAATTCATCATCATATTAGCCGAAAGACGTCCACTGCTGGACATAGGGCTCCACCAAGCGTCGCCACATTGACCGGTCCCGTGCGTCCCGCATCCAGCGAATCCCCGCAACCTTCACCAGGTCATCGGTCCACCTGGTGGGAGGCCTTCCAACGCATCGTCTTCCGGTTCGCGGTCGCCACTCCAGAACTTTTCTGCCCCATCGGCCATCCGTTCTGTGAGCAATGTGCCCTGCCCACTGCCACTTAAGTTTGGCAATTCTTCGGGCTATGTCGGTAACCCTAGTTCTCTTGCGGATCTCTATATTTCTGATTCGATCACGCAAGGATACTCCGAGCATAGCCCTCTCCATTGCCCTTTGCGTGACTGTAAGCTTTCTGATGAGGCCCATTGTGAGCGACCACGTCTCAGAGCCATAGGTCATCACTGGCAACACACACTGGTCATAGACCTTCGTCTTGAGACACTGTGGTAAGTTGGATGAGAAGACACCGCGCAATTTCCCGAACGCTGCCCAGCCGAGTCGGATTCGACGGTTAACCTCTTTCTCGAAGTTAGCCCTACCCAACTGGATCGTTTGTCCCAGGTAGTCATAATCTTCCACAACCTCGAGTGTAGAGTCTCCAACCTTGATAGGAGTGGGTGTTACATGGGCATTCAACATAACCTTGGTTTTGTCCATGTTCATTTTAAGACCCACTCTTTCGGAAGCTCTACTGAGGTCATCGAGCATTATACTGAGGTCCTCCATGGTCTCAGCAATAAAATTAGATGGCAGCTATTAATTGAACTAAATAAACTTCAAACGAAAGAGGGTCTCAGATTCGGTAACAAATTAACATCACGACACCTCCACTTTCGTAACCAGATAATGAAAGTCAAGCTGGCTACGCAATTATTAAGTATGAGTGTAGCAAACGCGATGCTTCTATGTGACCAGGTAATAAAGTCATCGCAGTTCTTAGACTCATCAGGAACTGTTAATTTTTTGAAAATTATGAATGACTTCTTTGACACTATGAATTCGAGAAAGTGTCACTTTTATGGATTCAAGCGACCAATTGTTATACAAAATAAATTTGAGGTATTTGAATTTCTTAACAAAGTAAAGAAGTACATATTAAATTTGGAATTTCACGTAAAACATAAAAGAGTGATTAAAAGAAAAAAAATTGCACCTCGTATTGTATTATCCATTTCAAAGCAGAAAATCGTCGAATCAGCAAATAAAACAGGATTTATTGGCGCCATCATTTGCATAGAATCTCTGAAAACATTATATCAAGATACAGTCGAGGAAAAAAAAGTCATGCGTTATATTTCAACGTATCGCCTCAGTCGGGACCATTTAGAGCTTTTTTTTGGGGTTATCAGAAAACATGGTGGATATAACAATAACCCCAATGTTTTACAATTTCGAGCTGCTTATAAAAATACATTAAACCACATGGAACTTCGCTCATCTTTTACGGGCAATTGTATTCCACTAGACAATTTCAATATTCTGCACAATTCTTCTATTGAGGTAATTAATAGTACTACACACATGAACAGACATGACGATGAGCAATATGAAATCTTGTCGGCTACTCGCTGCTTAGAATCTGACATAGAAGCCGAGAACAACTGTGTCATTTTTGCCGGCATACTCAATTGCGAACAAATCCCATTTGGTTCCCAGTTGATCGTCGGATACATATCTGGGTACGTTTCCCGAATCCTGACAAAGTCATTAAAATGCGAAGTATGTGTGGATAGTTTAAGTACATCAGAAAGGCTGCCACATCATAAACTAATTACTATTAAAGATATGGGTGGCTTGTCGTACTCCACAGAAGACGTATATAAAATATGTATCGCCACTGAAACTGTAATAAGAAAACTTATAAAACAAAGTGGAGGAATCAGTCTCTCTACTAAATACCATTTCAGTTACATTACTGTTAATACTTTGGAATATTTTATTCACAAGGAAGTATTTACATCTTTGCTTCAACATTCTTTTGATCAACCAAGCACTTTAAATCACCGAACTCATTTGATACGGGCCATCATAAACAAATACACAACAATTCGCTTGAAGCACGAAGCTAAAATTGATCAGACTAATAATTATTTATCAAAGCTAACTAAACTTATATTGTTTAGGGGTAACTAAATAAACATAATTATTATAATAAAAATATACCTACAGAAGCTTCGTGTTTCAAGTGAATTGTAAAATTTCCTATTCTGATTTGATATGTTTTTAACTTATTGTAAGCGCATTGTATATATTTTAATTAAAGAAATACAAAAGTATTATTTCAACTTATAATAAATTATGAAAAAGTGTGCATTCTAATGAAGCTTGTTAGGTATAAAGCTATGTCACTTCTGTAGTCAGAAAGCAATTTAGTCTATATGAATGACAAGGTGTTGCAGAACATTGTACGAAACGCGTAAGCGCCATGAAAATCACGGCGCTTCCGTCTTTTTGGTCGCGAGAAAACTACACCTTAGAAGCGCTCTAGCGCTGCATGTTTATATTGTTTTGTTAGACGACTAATTATTGTTTCAGCGCTGCAGCGAATTTTTAATTTAAACTCTTGTCAAAATTGACAAAATGGAGCATGTATTTTGCTTAGGATAGCTTCTCTAGTACATAGTACATATTATCTCAATGTACGTGGGACACTCAGAAAGTTTTGCGAAACTAAAAAAAATTGTTCTATACGTACATATATTTTTATTAAATCTTTTCAAAGTACTTTCCACCAGCCTCTATACAAAGATTCATGCGCCTAAACCAGTTTTCAAAACACTTTTTCCAGTCCGCCGCAGACACCTCGTTTACAGCCTGCTCGAACGCAGCCAGCGCATCTTCCGGCGACGAAAATTGTATCCCTTTGAGCTGATTTTTTATTTTTGGGAATAAAAAGAAGTCACACGGTGCTAGATCAGGGCTGTAAGGAGGGTAACCCAGGAGTTTGACTGGCGTGCTGTCCAGGAAGTCCCTCGTTTTGAGTGCGGTGTGCGCAGGTGCATTGTCGTGGTGGAGCAGTAGCCCGCGGAGCCCTGTGTTTGGTCGCTTGTTGCTTATAACAGAGAAAACTTCTGGCAAACATTTGGTAGTATACCATTCGGCATTAATGCTTCTTTGATCCCGTAAGGGAATTGATACCAAGTGGCCAGTCAAATTAAAAAAGCTAGCGATCAAAATCTTACCCCCGCTTCTAGATCGCTTCACTTTGGTAGGCGTTGGCTCATTTTGAAACACCCAAACAGTCGACTGGCGCTTGGTTTCTGGGTCGTATTGATAAATCCAGGACTCATCACCTGTAACGATGTCGTAAACACGCCGAGACGAGCCTGCTTCAAATTTGTTAAGCATATCACGGCACCATTCCAACCGGGCCTGCTTCTGAGCATCGGTGAGGTTGTGCGGCACCCAGCGTGATACTATCCTCCTCTCGCGAAGATGGCTGTGTAGAATCTCGTGAACGCTTCCCGATCCAATCTTCAATATGTGTTGAATCTCCTGATATGTAATTCGCCTATTGTCTTGGATTAAATTTTTCACTGCTAGCACGTTTTCTTCGGTAACAGCCGTCAAAGGGCGACCGCTTCTTTCGTCATCCCCCAAAGTTGGTCGACCGCGCTTGAATTCGTTATACCAACGATACACGGTTGCCTTGGAAGGGCCTTCATCCATGAATGCCATTTGAAGTCTATCGTACGATTCATCCGGTTTCAGGCGACACTTGAAATCGTATAAAATCATAGCTCTAAAATGTTCCCGGCGCAGATCCATATTTCAGTGAGACACAATACTTTGAATTAACTCGCAAAAAATGTGGAGGGAAATTTTGAAATTGGAACTTACTTATTTTTACTTATAAATAATCATATTTTCGAAAAACATTATAACTGGCCAGTCTCCCATATATAAAAACTTTTTTTCGCAATACTTTCTGAGGGGCCTGGTATAAATGTGATATGTGATTAGCTATGAATATTTTGCATGTTGACTTAATTATTGTATGCCTACTAGGCAGGACATAATGGAACTGTAATTTACCTAACATCTGTCTGTATAACCTATGCCCACAATAAAAAGATTTGATTTGATTTGTTTTTTTTTTATTTGATTTATTTTCTCAAAAATATATTTCTGCTTGATAATGTCATATGCCCGATGGCTAATTCCTCGATCTCATCAGATCGAAATCCATACATATAGTCCGAGTCGCCGAAATTCCATAGCATCGATGTACCACAATGTCGAATAGCCATTAGATCGAGAGTCCGTTTCGCCGAAAAGCCATTGCAACGATTGTCCTATCCATCGAATGTCTATTGGCTCGACTTGGCAGTAAGTCGAAAGCTATTCTACCTAAAATATTCAAGAATTGATGATTGATTTGAAAAATATGTAACACTTATATGTTTATATGTACTTAATGAACCCGCACTGGGCCCGCGTGGTGGATTACGGCCCTATCCCCTTTCACAGAGAAGAGGCCTGTGACCCAGCAGTGGGAACATTAATAGGCTGATGATGTGTGTACTTAATTCGAAAAGTTATAAATAAAAAAAGTTAATTTAAAAAATCAAAAACCCTTCTGCTTAAGAAGCAAACTAAACAGACCTAAACAAGAAGTAAATCATGCTGTGTAGTCGGAGGATACATATTGGCGAGCTGGATGACAAAACCAGATTTAACTTAAAATAACTTTTTAATTTTTTTATTGTTGCATTTTTAATATAATTTTAATGTTAATATTGACATTTAAATTTTTGATATTTTTACATTCTTGTGACGTTTATTATATTTTAATCTAAATTTATATTATTTGTTTGTAATTTTAATTTTTCATTGATTGTATATTTTTTATGCACTATTTATTTTTAATTGTTATTTATTTGTATTGTTACTAACAATTGTTCTAAGGTGTTTCTACTAACAAAGAATGGATCATGTTGTTAGATGAATAAAATAAATTAAATTAAATGAGTAAATATTAAGGATGTTTTACAGAATTCGATTTTTCCAAAAATGTGTAACACCGCATTCAAGCATTTTTTTAAAGTCACTTCCCCTGAGGCTTTAGACAAGTGGCATTCAGATTTATTCATGTCAGCGAAGGCGATAGTTGAAATGTCAAAATGTAAGGGATTGATCACGTGATTTGTCGATATCGCTTGTATTGTGTATTTTGTCTTTTTGACAATCTTTCCAAGCTTTCGTAGGGCCTCTGAACTGGCAATCGAATCTACTCAAATCGAATATAGGAAACAATCGACTTTAAGTTACAATTGCAATAACTAAGTATTCAGGGTAGGTACCTACCTATTTGCCTGCAGAATCCTCTACAAGTCCCTAGTAACTAAAGAGAAGAAAATAATAAACATTCTCTGCCGGAGTCTGTACTTCCTGATAGCTTCAACCTGGGAGTCTAAGTCAAGAGTGAATAGGTTATTTCTAGGCAAGCGTGCTCCACCGTCGACCACATCATCGCTTACCATCAGGTGAGATAGTGGTCAAGCGCAAGCCTGTAGACGATAAAAAAAAAACCTTATAACATGAATAATTTTCAAACATACTTGGTACCTGTATAAAGTTTAGTCAGAAAATACAAGTCTATTTAATACTGAAGTGTTTGGAAACTGTCAATATCCTTTAACTTTGTACTTCAATACCACACATTCTCACAAATTGCAATAACGGTTCGATGTCAAGTACTCCATATTGCGATGTTATTGAATCCTATTCACAAGTGCAGTTTTCTTGACTTAAAATTGCTTTATTTCTGTTCCCATACAGATTATTGTGGTTTTATGAACTTTTATTTTTGTAGCTCAAGGATATATATTAGATTTGTTGTTGTTTCTTTAAAGAGGCAATAAGCCACGTAGGCCCTGTGATCTGTGAGGGATGGGTGACCAAAACCAATCTTTACACATTCAATTTTCGGAATGAATAAATAAGTTGAATTTTTGTTAAACTTTACTAAAGGTTAGCCCCAGTCGAGCATTCTTCCATACAACCGTAGTATGGGGATTACTCCACTGTTTGACGATGTACGTTCAAAATATATCAATTAGTTATCTAGCTAGTCTCATCATTATTTAGTCCTGTATGGAAACAAAAAAGTAAAAAAATGGGTTATGAGCGTCGAAAGTTCCATATTTCATCACTAATTTTAACGCATCTTTGGGCGGCAATAAATACCATAATAAGAAGGAAAATTGCAAAACAGTCACCATACAGGGATAGATTAGTAGTTTAATTTTGAACAGATACATTTAGTCGTTTTTTAATGATATCCATACTGCCAAAGGTCTGTTTATAAAATTTCGCACGCTTGTTTTCGTCCTAAATCATCATCCATTTCGCTACAAACTTGCTATCTGCCAATTTGTACACGAACTAGCTTCTTACTGCTCATCACAGCATCTTTCTCTTTCGCACGTGTTTTCGGATGATATAGCATGCATTTTAAGCCTGCACACTAAATAGTTCGTGCTGTCGACTAGGAAAACCTTAAATAAAAAACCTGTCAAACTTTGGCATTGCATCAGGGTTCGATACGTTCTTAACTCCTAATTCTCAATTCTGATACACGGTTAACAGAATCTCTGTGATTAGGAATTCAAGTAACGTTTGGAAAATGAAAAATTCAATGACAGTCGATATAGGCATAGTGATTTATTTTTAGAATGACCACCTTTTCACAAATATCTCTTCATATAAACTCGAGCAATACAGTATGTATCTTCTTTAGTAATACATAATGTTAGAAATCACGATAGATGAGGTTTCGTGACGAATTTATGCCTTTATCTATCGAATTTATGTCTTTGAAATTAACAATGTCAGTAAATATAGGTAGGCCATAGGACTGTTATTGCGTTCGTAAAACCTGAAAGCTGATCAGTCAATATCTAAAAGTCTGTCAACTAGTCCTGCTAAGGGGTATTGTGTTACCCAGTTACTGGTTTATGAAGGTCCGATAGGCAGTCGTTCCATGTCGTTTGGCTGGTATTTAGCTGCCTTATTTTATTGGGACAATCCCACCGCACTATTCCCAAACCACTGCAACTCCTGAAAGACAGAATCAACAGTGGCGACCACCAGAAAAGCGCCGAGAAAATGAAGCTCGACGAAGTCCTGGAAAATTAATTTAACTGTCTTGCATCCCGCAACGAAATTAATCAGAAAAGAATAAAGGAGGAGTAGGAAACAAAAAATAGTTTACACTTTCCTCCATATTAAGTAGGAAACAGAACAAGCAAGGCCAATAGGCAAAAAGGGTCGTTTACAAACTGGGATAAGCCCAATTGCCAAGGCGACTAGTGGTGCTAGCACCACGGATAAAAATTAACATTAATAATAATGGGGCCTAAAATTGTGACCTTTTATATTTGACTAGCTTTTCCCCGCGGCTTCACTCCCGTGGACTACCCCACAGGATCCGTTTTCGGGATTAAAAATAGTCTATGTCAATCAGGAGTAATGTAGCTCATCTAAATCGGCCCCGTAGATTCGGATCCTATTCGGTACAAACAAACAAAAACACTTTCTTCTTTATAATATTGGTATTGGTATAGATTCCAATAATAGGTATGGCAAAAAAGCTTGAACGCACGGAAATTTGTTCTAGTTGCTATAAGATCCGTATAATAAATAACTCCGGATGCAGCCTGTACATTATAAAGAATACACTCCCATAAAATATGATGTGCAGATGGTACATATTCGCAGTCAGATGTAGAACATTAACATAAAGGCGAGGCAACAAGCTTGAAGGAAAATTGGGCAACACAGTGATCCACCACGTCCTGGCCATCCGCTCACGAACGGATGGAGGTGTTGGCCCTTGATGGAAGTATCCCACCTACATTGCTATTCGGATAAAAGTTCCTCCCAGACGTCAGTCTGTGGTTTAAATAATATAGAGATTTTAACACGGTCAATCTGCATTAAAAAGTCCGCGTCCATGGTCTCTCTTGCGGAATAGTACATTGCAGCACATCGCTGCACTTCAAGTTCGACTAACCGACCGGACCCTCAGTACTAACCGTCCTATACTCTTTGCATAAGAATATCAAAGCTAAGCTTTAGCCCTATCGGCCCACCTACAACCCAAGTTGATGAATGAGTTGTTGCCACATGTTTGAGTTTCGCGGAACCATTTAAAAATTAAGAGTAAACCAGATTATACATATTTCTATAGCAGCCCCGAGTTTTCATTATAAGTAATAGCATTGGTCACTATGCGTTATCAAAAGCCCCAGAAATATCTACGTATAGAAAAGCCCAATTACGTACTTATATTTAGATTTATGTCATAGTGAAACCGAATTGTTTTTTTTTTTGGGACAATCCCACCGCACTATTCCCAAACCACTGCAACTCCTGAAAGTCAGAATCAACAGTGGTGACCACCAGAAAAGCGGCGAGGCAATGAAGCTCGACGAAGTCCCGGAGAATGAATTTAACTGTCTTGGATCCCGCAACGAAATTAATCAGAAAAGAATAACGGAGGAGTAGGAAAAAGTATTAATTTCCACTTCCCTCCCATATCAAGCAGGAGACAGAACAAACAAGGCCAATAGGCACAAAGGGTCGTTTACAACTGGGATAAGCCCAGTTGCCTAGCACCACGAAAAAAAAGAAATTTTTATATTAATGGGTCCTAACATTGTGAGCTGTTATATTTGATTCCAATAATAGGTATGGCAAAAACGCTAAAAACACAAACGTAATATTACGAGTATGTTGAATAATGTACAGGCTGCATCAGGAGTTGTTTACTATACGGACTTTGTGGAAACCAGAACAAATTTCCGAATTGATTGTTTGGAAATTTTGGTCCGTCCGGTAGCAAACGTGGAACGATAAGGCGTTGATTAATGCGCAATTTAGCTGCCTCCGGTTAAACCCCAAAATAGTTGGGAAAAAAGGCTAGGCAGATTAATTCATACTCAATATCCTGAAATTCTGAAGTCACTCGACAACCCGAAAACCCCAGTTTTCACAAGGCAGTTGCTTTATGTAAAGTACTGTCCCATTTTGGAACTACAGAGCAACATACGATCGTATACAGACTACCCTCTTTCGATACGTCATTCGCATGCGTCATCCTGAATAAAATTAATAATACCTTTCTGCCTAAAAAGCCCACAACCCGAAGCTCATCAAGTATTTAAAATAATATGTTTTATTTCAATCCTTTCACAGAGGCGCCTCGTACATTTGCCTAATAAGTTTACATTCAAAATAATGGATACTCAGGTAAACCAATTTGCCTTTGTTTTTCAACACAGGAAATCATTTTTGTGCGTGTGCGTATGTGTATTTTTTTCATAATATTTTTGTTGGCTTTATCCAAAGTGGATTAGGAGTAAACGCGCACTGTTTTATTTATATTTACATTTTTGCGCATAAATGTGTTACGGTCTAAGGCTGAACCTGTTTCATTATTATTTCTCTTTTTAACCGACTTTAAAATAACAAAAAATCTTTTTTTTAATGTATGTTCTCTAATTACTCTAACACGCCTGAACCGATTTGGAAAATACAAATTTTGTTTGATATGATGTGATAATGAAAAATTTTTTTTTATTTTTTTTATTATTATTGAAGACTTCAAAAGTGCAGGTTTATGTTCAAATGAGAAATATAATTCACGGATTGCGAAGTTCAACGGATTTAAGCATTGATCCCGCTTCCCAAAACTTTTTCTAATTCGAAACGAAATTATAGATTTCTCGAAAATCAAAGAAAATGTTACCACGTAAATTCTCGATAAGGTAAATTTCCACTCAGGTACCCGTACCTATTGCATAACCTTTTTTCTTGGGCAGTTGCCGTTGGACAGCGTACTGTGAAAATTCAAAAACACCTACATCGAATGTGCGATTCTCTGGTTATGTGCGTACTAGAAGGAAGAATTGACAACGTTTTGTCATATTTGTGATAAACATCGTATCATCACGCTTGTATTCTTCTAACTAAGGGATAATCAGAGGTGTGCCTGCCTATTAGTACACTCACATTGACCAATTCCAGATTGTGGGCTGAAAAGTTCCAGATGGGAAGCTAGACATAACCCGTCCGGCAATCGACCCCAAACCTCATTCTCTGCAGTAGTACTGGCGATCACTAAGCCAACGAGATGGTTAGGATGAACTTCGTTCAAAACGTGACACCTATAGAATTTCGCATTCACAGCTCGGAGTCTGGATTTAAGTTCTACCAGCTGTGCCCGCGGCTTCGCTTCCGTAAACTTTCTACCCTGTTCTACTTATTACCTACCTACCCTATTTAACTTGCTAAATCCTACCTACCTACCATTTTTTTTCCAGGGTTATTGTTCCGCGGAGAATCCTAACACCGCCATTCAGAAAATGACGTCAAATGCACAACGCCATCTATCGAACATGGAGTTCAACTGTCCGAGTATCTGAATTGCGTGCGTTGTGTTAAGATATTTTACTTCTTGAACACTTTAAATCCATTTAAATTTTGATAGACAGAAAAACTAAGTAATACCTCAAGTTACGCACAATTTTTGTGTGTAAAAGTTATCTACATAGGTTTGGTATATTTTACGTGATGCGTGCACAACTAAACATACACAAAATCCAAAAATGGGTTCTGTTAGTTATCCTTTAACAGCATTTATCCTTTATCCACAGCATTTTTTTTTATATTTTCTATATATTAACGACTTTTTTACAGATTTATTATATGAATTGATTGATGCCATTGATGTCAATAAGCTCGCCCCATAAAACATAGGACCAAATATAACTGGCGTAATATTAGTGTACTTACTACACATATTTGTCTTCCCCTACGGGAAATACCGTTTTGATCTTCTGTTATATCATAACCTCATTACCTATATCTAGACAATAACGAACAAACAACATCCCACACTTATGTAGCCACTATTATTTGGTATCAAATGCTGACATTCTAACTCACTTATGCCACCCACGATAACTATAAATTGTTAGTTAACTGCGGCCTTAGTGCGAATTTTCAAACGTACTCGATTGCGTTAACGTAAATTTCAATTCTTCATAGCTTTTCGATGACAAGGAGACTCTCTCTAGAGGCCTAGAATTTACGCACGGCAACGAATTTATTTTTTTTTACTTATAAAACCCCTTTATTTGTATGCAAATTGCCAAGAGAAGTTGAGTTGAGAGTAGTTTTTTTTTTTTTTTCTATGTGGCGTCTCAGAGCTCAGTCAAAGTGACCGACTGCTGCTTAACCGGGCGTTCCTGTGGAGACTAAGCTATATAGCCTCCAGCCAGGCAAAAATTTCTAAACCTAAGCGACAACGCTGAGGGCTACCCCCTGTGGGGTCGGACCTCGGCTCAGGGCGTCGCTGGGGGGACAGCTAACTAGGCTAGATCTTAATAAAGTGATTCTACCATCCGTTCGGAAAAGTCTACGGGACGGAAAACTCCAATCAAAACTACTAGAATTTAACTACGGCGCAGCATTACGCGGGCTGGCTTGTATATCTTGTCGGGGACGTCGCGGCGGGCCTCGTCGGCGAGGACGGAACGAAGGCGGTCTGTGTTTGCGAATTGTGCTGGTCTCTTTCTTGCTTTGAGAGTAGAGAAAATTATTAAGAATTTAGGGGAACTAAATGCACCAACTTTTTGAGCCAGAGGTAATGAGTTAGAATTTGGCACGGACCAATATTATTTACGAACGCAGGACCACATGCTTAGTAGTAGCGCTTGAGACCACTAGAACAACCACAGAACAGAAAAGAAGGCGTTTTTTCTGTTCTGTGAGAATAACGGAGTTACAGGCTAATGCTTTTATCCGACTAGCGAAGGAGGCTAATGTGTTTATCAGTCTATGTATGTATGATTGTTCTTATGTGACGTTCTAGAGACCAAACGCTTTGCCTGATTTTGATGATTCTTACGTCAATATATTCGTCTTAACTTTGCGAGTGTCACTGGCTACATTAAAAATGGATAATAGAAAAATGTCGGTTTTTGTGCCCCATATTGTGGGGGCCCATTTTTTTTTCTTCCACTTTCAACGTGTGGATTATCAAAATAAAGGGTTTTTAAGAGGCAATTTCAAAATTATATAACACTTATAAGTTTAAATAATGTTAACGAAAAAGTTATAAATAAAAAAAGCTTTTCATAAAAAACCCGACTGCTTAAAAAGCGAACTAAACAGACGTAAACAAGATGAAAATCATGCTATGCAGTCGAAGGATACATATGCACGAGCTGGCTGATCAAAACCAGATGCAAGCAATCGCGATTTTTATTTTGATATGAACATTTTTTACCAAAAAAAAAGCCCTTACACAAACAATGCTGATATCAAGTCCCAAGATAAAGTAGCCTACAGGTCAGCCTTCGTTGCGTAGGAGGCCTACCTACATTCTGCAATACTATTATACGGTGCTTATACGTATGACGTTGGAGAGGGGCGGACTTGCAAAAATTATTGGAAAAGGGCTTGATCCTACGCAATTGATTTTTGATAGAAAAACTTTTTAGATGATACTTCAAAAATGTTAAATGCTTTTTGTTTAAAAGATTTTTAACCACCGACGGAATAAGAGGGGTGTTATAAGTTTGATGTGTGTACCTGTGTGGTGGTGTATATGTATGTGGCATCATAGCTCCTAAACGGATGAACCGATTTTGATTTCCGATGTTTGAAAGGTGTCTTTATCGAGAGTGTTCATAGATAGGTTTGATGACAATCGGTTTAACCGTTCAAAAGTTATAGGAGTTTTACTGTTGGAATCGGGGTATTTTTTCTAGATGTCGTCTCATAATTAAGTTTTCGATAGATTGTCGATCGAAGCATGTCTACTACTAGATAAATTATGTAGCATGAAATAAAAAATTGTCGGGGGTTTTTAAATTTTACTTGTTGGATGTAGGCATCATTTTTAGGGTTCCGTACCCAAGGGGTAAAAACGGGACCCTATTATTAAGACTCCACTATCCGTCTGTCTGTCTGTCTGTCACCAGGCTGTATCTCATGAACTGTGATAGCTACACAGTTGAAATTTTCAAAGATGATGTATTTCTGTTGCCGCTATAACAAGAAATACAAAAAATTTAATAAAATAAATATTCAAGTGGGGCTCCTATACAACAAACATGATTTTTTGCCGGTTCTTGCGATAACGGTACGGAACCTTCGTGCGCGAGTCCGACTCGCACTTGGCCGATTTTAAAATTAACTGCTTTGATTAGTTCGTTTTATTTGTCTCATTGTGCACCAGAACCTGTTTAAAAGCTATTGCATTTATGTCTACACTACATTGATTTATTATTTTAATGTAATCGCAACTCATATCCCCAAGACAAAGGTTCCACCTAGTGTGAGGTCCACCATACAAACTGATTTTATAATAGTTACAGGTAAGTTAGTTATGTTATTATTGTAAGTTAATTTTCTAACGATGAACAAAGTAGGTTTAATTATTATTCCTAACTAGCTTCTGCCAGCGGCTTCGCACGCGTGAAAAGTGTTTTCTTAGCCCAAGGGACCATTATATTATTCCGGGATGAAAAGTATCCTATTAGCTATTCCAAACTATAATCTATGTCAGTGCCAAATTTCATCCAGATCCGTTCAGCCGTTCTAACGCGATTGAGTAACAAACATACCTACACACATCTATCCAAACTTTCACATTTATTATATTAGTTAGATTCCGTAAAGTTGGATGGCCCTGGATAAGTAACATTCTATCATCGAAAGCGTGGCGATAGCGATTGTCAAACAGGCAAAATAGTATCGGATTGACAAGCGATATCGAAAAATCCCGTGATCAATTTACATTTTGACATTTCGACTATCGCCTTCCCCGACATCGAATGCCACTTGTCTGGAGTCTCACGCGATATCGAAAAATCCCGTGATCAATTTACATTTTGACATTTCGACTATCGCCTTCCCCGACATCGAATGCCACTTGTCTGGAGTCTCACGCGATATCGAAAAATCCCGTGATCAATTTACATTTTGACATTTCGACTATCGCCTTCCCCGACATCGAATGCCACTTGTCTGGAGTCTCACGCGATATCGAAAAATCCCGTGATCAATTTACATTTTGACATTTCACCTTTGCCACAGATAATATAATAGTTCTCTGTCCTTGTTTATTACCTAACTTAAAACTTTTTTTGCATCAGTATTTTAGGCCAATTTTTTTCGTCAAGGTTTAAGGCACGGTTGGCGCAATGACTGAGCGATTGATTGAGCATTTATCATTTATCATTATCATTTATGGCCTTTAGATAGTTATTCTATGGCTGGCTTTTTATGTAGGTTGTTTGTACTCGTAAACGCACCGACAATATTGGAGAATTTCTTAGTGGGCCATCCTTTTTAAACCCCTGCCGGAAAAAGAGGGGTGTTATAAGTTTCACGTGTGTTGCTGTGTATTTGTGTGTCTGTCTGTGGCATCATAGCGCCTAAACGGATGAACCGATTTTAATTAAGTTTATTTTTGTTTGAAAGGTGATTTTGTCGAGAGTGTTCTTATCTATGTTTGAATAAAATCAGCGTTTTAAGTAGTTTAAATCCAGGTGTTTTCGCAAGATAAATGTGTAGGGGGTGTTTTAAATTTTGAAATTTCACTTGTTTACCAAATACAATATGAAAATTTAAAAGCCTCCGACAAATTTTTATTTCATGCTACATAATTTATCTAGTAGTTTTCGGTTCGATCGACCATCTAATAACACATAAACACCCCGATTCAAACAGTAAAGTTCCCATAACTTTTAAACGGCTGAACGGATTCTCATTAAACATAGCTAGGAACACTCCTGATAAAGTCACCTTTGAAACATCGTAAATCAAAATGGGCTCATTCGTTTAAAGGCTATGATGCTACATACAGATACACACGTCAAATTTATAAAACCCTTCTTTTCCGTCGGGGGTTAAAAACAAACACAAGATAATTCACAGCTTCTGCCCTACTACTTCCTCCACTAGGTACCTATCCTATATGGCACTCAGCGATCGAGTAGCTGTATGAAATATTCGTACCTATGTGTTAACTTACCAAATAAATCTATCTATCTAAAACCTTTAAACAGGCAATTTTTGTACATATATTTTCATGAAATTTAGTATTCAGGGGGTTTCGGGGGCGATAAATCGATCTAGCTAGGTTTAATTTTTAGAAAACTTCGTTTTCTCATTTTTCACCCGAGCAGAACTCGGTCGCCCAGATACTTAGAATAGTAATGTTCTCATTGAAAAAATAATCTTCTTAAGTTTATCAATCTCAAATCATTTAATTAACAATGAGTACTTTTCTGAGAGCTCCTACAAAATATAGCTGTGTCAGTGCAAGACCGTGACGTCATTGAACGTGACGTCATCACGCCCCGACCCACGCGTCGCCCGCTATTGGCTGATGTTATCTGCCTCATTCCGAGACTTTGAACGGCGAATATTGTGGTGTATGCTCGAGTTTTCTGATCAGGTTCCGTAGGTTAAATTAAAAATACCTTTCTGAAATTATACATACTTTTTATTCTAAATTGGTCAGTGAAGCAATAAGAAAATTAACTTTTCGACATTCAAGCTAGCTGTTTTATTTCAGATTTAATTCCAAATCATTCTATCTGTTTCTACTCAACCCAGTAACTGAGTAACATTTGATTGTATTGGCATTATTGTTAATATGATTAATTATGTATTACCTAGAATAACCATTATCATGAATGACCTTTGTGCTTTGTACCGTTGTGCCAAAAAGCGTTTTATAGCATTAAAGATTACGTTGAGGATAAAACGGCTTGCTGCTCCAATTAATTTAGTTTTTTTTTATATTTTGCACCGTGAATTTTGTTATTTTTTTTACATTTTTTTTGTTTGTTTTCTTGCAATGACAAGAATATTTACTTTTTAAAGTATTATATTATTTTATTTTAATTATTGTGAATGTGATTACGTGGATCATTTTTTGTTTTTGTTTTAATTCATCTTAGTTTTTAATCATGGTCTGGCAGTTTGAGTAGTTTATGCGGCCTACCCGAATGTACTTTCTTTGGTATTGTTCGTCGAATCATTGAGCTCCTAAAATTCTGAGTTGAGCTGCTCGGTTATTGACAAATGCGTGCACTGACTGGACAGGTCCACTGAATCTGGCTGGTTCTTTCCTCAAAAGACCATTTCAGACATCAGTCTACATGGTCTTCACATGATCTCACCAAGATTTTGTCAGGACTTTAAAAGAGACTGTGACCTCTGAATTTCTTTCGGCCTTTCTTCTCAGAGTAGTCAGGTTGGAAACGCCGACTTCATCTAGTTTTTAAAAATTTGTTAGACTTGTAAAAGTGTTTGTACAAACCAACTTACAGAAATAAATTATTTCTGTAAGTTGATTTATTTATGATTTACCTCTTTTTGCCGAATCTTCTAGTCGTACGAACGCAGGTTTGCGAGTACCCTTACGTCGACATGCGGATCAATATAATCGTTTTTTTAGCAATATTGATATCTTCGCTGTTTCCGCAGGACAATTTAGACGCCTTGCTTGTGAAACAATTAATTCCGTTGACATTTGATAGTTGTAATTGTAGATTTGCCGTTTGTTGCTTTTTTATCATTCCTAATAAAAATAATATAGATAGTGACTTAATACTAATAACTTTGACATTTTTCTGACATCTTGAAATTTTATTTTGGGTATTTCAAGATTTTAGTTTTTTTGTGTATACCTAATAATTTAATAATAATATTGACATAATAATAATTGTTTTGTTTTTATATAATATCTTACTTTTCTTTCTTTTTATGCATGCCGTTTTTATTTTACCTGAAAATAACGTACATCGCGCACGTCGTATTAGTTTTGTAAGATTGATAAATATTCTGTGGAAAACGTCGTTGGTTGAACATTTGTCACACTGTTTTGTTTATTTTTTTTATTTATACTGTACTGTACTGTATATACTACTATATAATATGTAACCGTTTGTTTTTCCTAATAAATAAAATAAAACATGATACCCCTTAGCAAAACTGGTATCACATTTTCTGGCTTCTGATATCGGCAACGACTTTCAGAGATCAAATTTAAATCAAAATACTTACCCATAAACCTACAATGGCACTTCACGAATACAATCGCTCTTTTTGTGAAGTTTTAAAATGCGGTAAAAACTCCACAGTTACTCCTATTATGTAAAAGAAATCTTTTATTTCTTAGGCGCAGGACACAGAAATGGCGTCGGGCGGCTTCCTATTCCATTCAAATGTCGTACATTCAAGTTTCGGACGTGGTTATGACGCGACATTTCGGCGCCCGTGCCTGATCAAATTGCGCTTTATTTCCATGCGTTTAGTTTGAAATTAGAATGGAATAGGAAGCCGTCCGCGCCATGTCCGCGCCCGACGCTATTTATATGTGGCCTACGCCTTAAATTGAAGGAAATCTATTAAAGCATTCCCCTTGGAGATTAACGTCAAAAGTGCAATGGGATCTTCCGTCGATCAACTAGGGCAGTCTCATTTTCCATCAATCCCTTTCCCAGGCTGAGGTTCTTTTGACCCCATTATTATAAAACCAAATATTATTCATGAGAAATGAGACGCAACTCCATGGCTATTTTTAGAATTTGCTGCAAATAAGATCGGGTCAATAAAGTTAAGTGCAATATAAGGTTTTGTAAATAAAAGACTACACATATTTGAAACGAGGCATTCATTTGAGTAGAAAACTTTATCGTTTACTAGCTGTCCCACGCGGCTTCGCTCCCGTAAACTGGCTACCTACATACCCATCTACCCTACCTACCCTACATACATGATTGTTGCGTAACTTAAACCGTTTACGCAGCGCACG
This sequence comes from Orthosia gothica, assembly GCA_949775005.1. Lineage (NCBI taxonomy): Eukaryota > Metazoa > Arthropoda > Insecta > Lepidoptera > Noctuidae > Orthosia > Orthosia gothica. Next base: position 9,674,743 of record OX459040.1, on the reverse strand, counting down.
CAACAGAAGCTCTCAAAAAGGATTATTTTTGCCCGTTTTTGCAACATTTTTCATTTATGCTCCGCTCCTTATGGTCGTAGCGTGATGTTATATAGCCTATAACCTTTCTCGATAAATGGACTATCCAACACAAAAATATTTTTTCAATTCCAACCAGTAGTTCCTGAGATTAGCGCGTTCAAACAAACAAACAAACTCTTCAGCTTTATAATATTAGTATAGATATAAGTATATAAGTATAGATTTCATTAAATAAATACCTATTAGATATACATATAAAAAAGTAAATTCAAAAAATCCGACTACTTAAGAAGCGAACTAAAATGATGTAAACAAGAAGAAAATCACGCTATGCAGTCGGAGGATACATTCGCGAGCTGGCTGACCAAAAACAGATGTATCCTCCGACTGCTTGTTTTGAATTCACATCACATCATCAGCCTTTTATTGTTCCCACTGATGGGACACAGACCTCCTCTCATAGAAGGAGTGGGCTATATTCCACCACGCGGCTTTTTGGTTCTAGGACATGGTTTCCTCACGATGTTTTCCTTCACCGTTTTGAGAGCAGTGGTGATGAAATTATTTACATAAAGTAAAGCGCCTGCTCGGGTTCGAACCCACAACCTACAAAGTCAGGACCGTAACCACTGGGCCGCACACTGCTCTCCGATTTTTTTTTATTACTTTTTTTTATTTATAACTTTTTAGTTAACCTATTTTTTTTAAATTAGGTACATTTAAACAAATAAGTATTATATATTTTTGAAATCACCTCTAAAACCCCTTTATTTTGATACCCAACACGATGGGTCTGGCTGAAAAAAGAAGTTGGGCCCCCACAATATGGCGCCCAAAAGCCGCCATTTTTCTATTTTCCATTTTAATGTAGCCAGTGACACTCGCAAGGTTAAGATGAATTGATTGATGTAAGAATCACCAAAATCGGTTTGGTCTCTACGAGCGTTTTCGACGGGCTACGCCAAGGTCTACTAAAATCTCTTCGGGTTACGAAGATGCTACGCCGTAGCACTTTATTTGTATTTGGTTTGACAACTAAGTACAATAAGAATGTACGAAATAAGGAGGACTTGATGAAATAATGGAGAATAGACCAAAGGAACGATAAAGGATTTTGTGAAAGATATTTTACTAGAAAAAGGTAGTCTAGTTACTGAGATGACTAATAGAGAAGTATGGAAAAAGAATAAATGTTGCGCGCCGACTCCAAAAGAATTAGTATAAGGACATGACAATGATTTTTTTTTAACAACTATAGACACTTGTGAGCAAAACAATAAACGCTAAAACTACCATTGGGTTCTTAACAACACTTACGGATCCACAAAATGCTGGCTTTAAGTATTTATACAAAGAAACGCTGATATCATTTGCTATAGTGTTGATTCGATGGGCTCTATAGCAATTTCATGTCAGTCTCAAGTGTTTCATAAATATTAGCCTATAAAAGTAGGTACTATCTAAACAAATCTGACACAGTTTTGTTCATTTTCACGAAATTCATGGCAAAAATTAGTAGATAATGAGATAATCGTCAATTCATGGATCAGGGGATTATGGTTTTTGAATTTGATTTTGTTGTAATCCAATTTGGATCGGTTCTGCTGACGTTAACTTTCAAACTAGGTATAAAGTTATTGAGCGTTTTTGTAATGGTTTTTTTGACAGACGAGGCTGTTCTGAAAATAGTATACGAAAAATAAAATATGGTGAACGAATACCTAACTAAGAGTTAACTGGTCGCAGCTCCACCGGATTGTTTTTGATGGTTCAGCTATTCCATACAGCGACTCAGTGAAAGACCTGGTTATTTTAATTAACAAGGACTTTTCGTGGGGTCCTCAGCTACAGGAGGTTAGCCGACAGGTGTTTGCGATCTAACTGAAGTGCAGCTAGATAAGCTTGAGCGACTCCAAAACTTTTGCATTAGATTCATATTTGGTTTAAGCAAATATGATCATGTTTCTGAATTTCGTACTAAGCTCAAGTGGCTGCCAATCCGCCTTCGCCGGAATGCCCACATTTTATCGTTACTCTACAGTGTTCTGTTTATTCCTACAACCCCCTTTTATCTCAAAGAGCGCTTTAAGTTCCTTTATGACACACATTCTAGACACTTGAGATCATCGGAGAATTTGTGACTTTTGATGCCTGCTCATTCTACTAAGTTCTACAGTAAATCGTTCACGGTCCAGGTTGTTCGATTGTGGAATGAGTTGCCGATGTCAGTAAGACAAGCCCAGTCACTAGTATCTTTTAAAAATCTTGTCAAGAACCATTTCCTTTCTCTTTAATGCTTTTCTGTTTCTTCCATTTTTTTTTTAAATCATTGTTCAACCATTCTTTATATTATTTTTTTTTAATGTAACATTATGTATGTATATATATTTGTAAGTTTGTGTATAGTATTTTATATAGCTATATATTTTTTATGTATTAATATTTTTTTTCATATAACAGTACATCCTACCCCCTGTTTTTATCTTAAGTTCTTTAGTCCATCCAAAGGTTGTCTGGTAGATATCGCTGTCAGCGATAAGACCGCCTTTGTACCCATAGTATTAAGTTGCTGTAAAATATATGTGTTATTTCTTTTTTTGGTGTACAATAAACTATATTCTATTCTATTCTATTCTTACTGACACATTATAATTTCATTTTTTTTGACTATTTAATTGACAATTTTTCCAATTTTTTTTTGTTTATTTCGGGACCTTAGAGTCCCGGTCCTTTGAAAGGAGTGCGAGGAGCCGAAGCCAAATCGTAGAGGCCCCGTTAGGCAATTATCAGGAAATGTAACAGACGATTATCCCTGTATGCACTGCGCAAGTGCACCCATGGACAATCCCCGGTTGGTGCAGGACTATTTCAAATTATGGAGAAAAATGTATTGGGCTATGGATTTTGCCTAGTGGATCGATTGCCTAATACTATAGAAAGACTACCAGCCCCTGCCCGACCACTGTTGAACTAAACGGCTATAAAATGGCAAGGGATGACTTGCACACTCAATAAATGGGCCCCCATAAAGGGTCGCTAGTACTTTAGTGACGTAGCGCCAAGGGGGCAACATATCCGGAGGTGCTTGAGGAGAGGAGAGGTATACCACGGCTATCAGGACAATCCCGGAAGTACGGTCAAGATCCCTACCAGCACCTTACTGGGTTAACTTCCTTCCATCGAGCACGATTGCACTTGCGAATCTCCACACAAGCCAGCCCATTTAGGCAAGAGAGAGGTGAGAGCTCTGGTCCCCGTCAGTTTTCACTCCAACCGGTCAATAAAGGCAAGCCAGAGATGAGGAACAAAACTTCTCCCTGGAGATCAGGTCCGTGGGGTCGCCACTGCCCACCAGCTCGCCACAAAGCTGCCCGTTCTTTAACGATTACAACATCTGTAGGTACATCTGTTGAACATAGGTAGGTTACCTAACCTATCTATGTTCAAAAAATAAAGATATTTTTATTTGTTTTAAAGCTTCTCAAAAATGCCGATTTTTTTACTCGAGTTTATAAGTCAACTGAACTGCGGCATTGAACTGAATTTAGTAAAAAAAAAATAACTCATAAATCCAATCTCAAATCTGTATTGCATCCATAACGTATGTCCAAGCAGGTTGTAAATATAAATAAAAGCATCAGTTATGGTCCTTGTCGAGCACAGCAAAATTATTCCCTTACTTAAATTATTGTACTTTCAAACCTATTCTTTGCCATGATTTTGTATATCGACATAACACACTTTTTGTTAAAGGTTTTTGGTATCATAGCGACAGCAGAACACTGACTCCTAAGTCACAGGATCTCCTAGTTTAGGAGTCAGGGTTTTCTCTATCTGTATGACCTTTATTTACTGAAATTCATGCAATCTAGTATGTAAGCATTGTTGAAGGTTTTTGTATAAATAAAGTTTTTTTTATTTATTTTTTATTTTATTTAATAGAGTCATTAAGGTGGACTGGTATAAAATGCCTAAGGCATTAAGTCCGCCTTTGTACTTGTGCATAAAGTATGAATTAATAAATAACGCTTGAATAATACAAACAAACTCTCATACGCGCTTACTCCACATACATATCTTCATACAACATCACACGCACACATACACCACAACACTCACCTCCCATTACACTATTACTCACCTTTCTACATACATACTTAGCGTTTATATTTTGAGCTTATTTTACTTCATTTTATTTTTCTTCTTGAATCGAAATAATACTGTACTCGTTAGCTCAATTTTTGTATGCTAATAGCTTTCTGAGAGGTTTGACGCTGTATACCGATAGACAGGTTTTTACCTAGTTCGGTTGCAGATGCTCTTACGTCGTATTGAACTTACGTGGGACACTCAGAAAGTTTTGCGAAACTAAAAAAAATTGTTCTATACGTACATATATTTTTATTAAATCTTTTAAAAGTACTTTCCACCAGCCTCTATACAAAGATTCATGCGCCTAAACCAGTTTTCAAAACACTTTTTCCAGTCCGCCGCAGACACCTCGTTTACAGCCTGCTCGAACGCAGCCAGCGCATCTTCCGGCGACGAAAATTGTATCCCTTTGAGCTGATTTTTTATTTTTGGGAATAAAAAGAAGTCACACGGTGCTAGATCAGGGCTGTAAGGAGGGTGACCCAGGAGTTTGACTGGCGTGCTGTCCAGGAAGTCCCTCGTTTTGAGTGCGGTGTGCGCAGGTGCATTGTCGTGGTGGAGCAGTAGCCCGCGGAGCCCTGTGTTTGGTCGCTTGTTGCTTATAACAGAGAAAACTTCTGGCAAACATTTGGTAGTATACCATTCGGCATTAATGCTTCTTTGATCCCGTAAGGGAATTGATACCAAGTGGCCAGTCAAATTAAAAAAGCTAGCGATCAAAATCTTACCCCCGCTTCTAGATCGCTTCACTTTGGTAGGCGTTGGCTCATTTTGAAACACCCAAACAGTCGACTGGCGCTTGGTTTCTGGGTCGTATTGATAAATCCAGGACTCATCACCTGTAACGATGTCGTAAACACGCCGAGACGAGCCTGCTTCAAATTTGTTAAGCATATCACGGCACCATTCCACCCGGGCCTGCTTCTGAGCATCGGTGAGGTTGTGCGGCACCCAGCGTGATACTATCCTCCTCACGCGAAGATGGCTGTGTAGAATCTCGTGAACGCTTTCCGATCCAATCTTCAATATGTGTTGAATCTCCTGATATGTAATTCGCCTATTGTCTTGGATTAAATTTTTCACTGCTAGCACGTTTTCTTCGGTAACAGCCGTCAAAGGGCGACCGCTTCTTTCGTCATCCCCCAAAGTTGGTCGACCGCGCTTGAATTCGTTATACCAACGATACACGGTTGCCTTGGAAGGGCCTTCATCCATGAATGCCATTTGAAGTCTATCGTACGATTCATCCGGTTTCAGGCGACACTTGAAATCGTATAAAATCATAGCTCTAAAATGTTCCCGGCGCAGATCCATATTTCAGTGAGACACAATACTTTGAATTAACTCGCAAAAAATGTGGAGGGAAATTTTGAAATTGGAACTTACTTATTTTTACTTATAAATAATCATATTTTCGAAAAACATTATAACTGGCCAGTCTCCCATATATAAAAACTTTTTTTCGCAATACTTTCTGAGGGGCCTGGTATAATAGATTGATTGAAGATGTATTTTTTTTTGTACAATGTTTTTTGTATATTTTTTTTAAATTATTATTTTGATTTCTTATCTATCTATAAACTCAATCAACATTTGTAGCCAGGAATCGAAACCATGGATTTTGAAAAAAAAAACACCCACTGTATTATGCACTATCTGGGAGGTGACCATAAGCTCTCAGAGTAAGGTTATTTTGAGTGTGCGAAAGGGACAGAGGTATACAAGTCATATACCCCTTACGCACACTCAAAATAACCTTACTCTTAGAGCTATGGTCACCCCACTGGATTAAATTCTGAAAATAATGCAGCTAATTTATGGAAAGACGTTATTTAAAAAAAAAACTTATTAATCCTAACGTGATTAATTGTTCAAAATGATGCAAGACATAGCCGGATTCAACAACTTATGACTCAAGCATTCTACATTACAATATTTTTTATTCTGTTTAGAATATTCTCTAAGTAAAGATTTTTTCATTTCATCAATTGCATTATATAAAAAAATCTTTAGATGAATTTTTGATAAAAATGAGGTATGGCATTATTTAGGGATTTAAAAGATTTTTACCGAAAAAAAAATGTATTTAACAGTTTCCAAAGTTTTGGTTGTTGGTTACGAAATTATTGGTATTTACGAACGTCGTATTAGTTTTTTTTTGGTTTTAAGAAATTGACTCACACACGAACAGCGTTGTTGTTTAATTAGGTAATTTACCTATGTTTGCAATATTTGTAAGTATAGAAGAACCATGTTCCTATTTATCAAATGAATGAATTTATCTGTTAATGTTTGTAATACACTCTCACTCCCTGAAATGTAACCGATAAAAAACGACAAGCTGGAAACTCGGTGACGATGTTCAAGACTCTGGAGCTTTGGTTTGGACTTGACCAGAGTCTCATTGCCGATCATCCTCTTGGCTCGCTTTTTGATCGACTCGAGTGCATTAAGCTGGTATTTGGCAGATTCATCCCAGAGATGAGAACAGTACTCCATGCATGATCGAACTTGCGCTTGATACAAATTGAGGAGCTGTTCCGGCGTAAAGTACCTTCTCACCTGTGCAAGGATCGCCAGCCTTTTGGCTGCCAGCTGAGCCTTTGGCTCAATGTATGGGCCAAAATGGAGAGTCAATGTCAACTTTATTATCACGTTTATACGTAATTATTACATCATCGTATTTTTCTATTTGTAGTGTTTTGCTCTGGAAGTCGGTTTAATTTTTGTTTATATTTCTAGTTAGAATATCTTAACAGTTTGTTGTCTCATGCGGCGCACGTAAACAATGTTGTATATCCTCCTGTCCTATACTTAGTCCAGTAGTGTTAGTCTGAGTGCATCGTCCTCACGTACCTATATGAATTAATGTATATAAGTAAATATTGTAAAACACATTCTTTTTAAAAAAGTAAATTTGGAGTTTCTTGTCTGTTCAAGCTACTTTGCCGTATGGAAGGCAGAATCAATTATTATTACTTTTGAATTTAAATTTTTGACGTACAAAAGTGCCGCTTAATTTTATGAAATTTTATTTAAAATAACTAAAGTTTGCTTAAATTTAAAGTTACAAAACTGTTTAGTTATCCCATTTCCAGTGCTACCTTAGTGGTAAGTGATGGTCAACGGTGATGTCAGTTGATGATTGAAATTCGACGATGTACCCGTGAAACCAGTCATTTGATTGCATTTATCTTAGAAATATTTCATTTTACTTCTCATTTATTCCTTTGGACAAAATAAACAAGATTTTTTTCTACGAAACCAAAATTACAAAAAGCTTTGATGGCCAAGCCAATAGGGGCTTGATGCGTCTTAGCGCTCGATTTCCCATGGGCCCCATAACTTCTAAGGGAACTATTTCAACGAAATACGCTTAAAATTACACTGAGACTTTTTCGAATGACCCAATTGGTCCTAGAGTATGTGGTGATTAAGGGAACCCCAAGAATGTTGGTTATTTTGTTGCAGTTACTAAAATAGGTTAAACGGTTTGATTTAAGAATAAGGTTGTACTGTCTAGAATAAGCCAATCCACTTTAAGATTTATATTCTAAAGTAGGTGGCCAAATATTAGGGCCAGTGACACTAATAATTTATGTAATAATTATTTTATATAGACACCGACTTCCAAAAATAAAGTTATTTTTGACTTTGTAGTTTTTTTATTTGGAAGTCGGTAGTATTTTTTTGTAAAAAAGTTTTTTATTGCGTATCATTAATTGAAAGTAATTAATTTATTTCTACTACAATTCAGTATTCTTACCTACCTGCAAGTACTGCCTACACTTAGGGCCTTGTTCACCATCTCCAAATAAAGCGTTGATTAGTTATGTCCAGGATAACGTTATGTGGCACGTAAAACCTGACTAACCTGTATGTTTTCCATACAGGTTAGTCACTATCAAACCAAATCGAACTATTAAATGGGTATCACGTGGTATACGAGTGTGCAGTAAAAGACAGAGACATCTGTTATGGAAATGCAGACGTGACTCTTCAGAGGCAAATAAAAAACAGTTCAAAAATTACTCCCTAAAATTCAGGAAAATAATAAAATTAACCCAAAGAGCACAAAATAATTATTTTATAAACACCTCTAGTAATAAATCAAAAGCCTCGTGGAGTATTATAAATACTCGAGTGCATTAAGCTGGTATTTGGCAGATTCATCCCAGAGATGAGAACAGTACTCCATGCATGATCGAACTTGCGCTTGATACAAATTGAGGAGCTGTTCCGGCGTAAAGTACCTTCTCACCTGTGCAAGGATCGCCAGCCTTTTGGCTGCCAGCTGAGCCTTTGGCTCAATGTATGGGCCAAAATGGAGAGTCAATGTCAACTTTATTATCACGTTTATACGTAATTATTACATCATCGTATTTTTCTATTTGTAGTGTTTTGCTCTGGAAGTCGGTTTAATTTTTGTTTATATTTCTAGTTAGAATATCTTAACAGTTTGTTGTCTCATGCGGCGCACGTAAACAATGTTGTATATCCTCCTGTCCTATACTTAGTCCAGTAGTGTTAGTCTGAGTGCATCGTCCTCACGTACCTATATGAATTAATGTATATAAGTAAATATTGTAAAACACATTCTTTTTAAAAAAGTAAATTTGGAGTTTCTTGTCTGTTCAAGCTACTTTGCCGTATGGAAGGCAGAATCAATTATTATTACTTTTGAATTTAAATTTTTGACGTACAAAAGTGCCGCTTAATTTTATGAAATTTTATTTAAAATAACTAAAGTTTGCTTAAATTTAAAGTTACAAAACTGTTTAGTTATCCCATTTCCAGTGCTACCTTAGTGGTAAGTGATGGTCAACGGTGATGTCAGTTGATGATTGAAATTCGACGATGTACCCGTGAAACCAGTCATTTGATTGCATTTATCTTAGAAATATTTCATTTTACTTCTCATTTATTCCTTTGGACAAAATAAACAAGATTTTTTTCTACGAAACCAAAATTACAAAAAGCTTTGATGGCCAAGCCAATAGGGGCTTGATGCGTCTTAGCGCTCGATTTCCCATGGGCCCCATAACTTCTAAGGGAACTATTTCAACGAAATACGCTTAAAATTACACTGAGACTTTTTCGAATGACCCAATTGGTCCTAGAGTATGTGGTGATTAAGGGAACCCCAAGAATGTTGGTTATTTTGTTGCAGTTACTAAAATAGGTTAAACGGTTTGATTTAAGAATAAGGTTGTACTGTCTAGAATAAGCCAATCCACTTTAAGATTTATATTCTAAAGTAGGTGGCCAAATATTAGGGCCAGTGACACTAATAATTTATGTAATAATTATTTTATATAGACACCGACTTCCAAAAATAAAGTTATTTTTGACTTTGTAGTTTTTTTATTTGGAAGTCGGTAGTATTTTTTTGTAAAAAAGTTTTTTATTGCGTATCATTAATTGAAAGTAATTAATTTATTTCTACTACAATTCAGTATTCTTACCTACCTGCAAGTACTGCCTACACTTAGGGCCTTGTTCACCATCTCCAAATAAAGCGTTGATTAGTTATGTCCAGGATAACGTTATGTGGCACGTAAAACCTGACTAACCTGTATGTTTTCCATACAGGTTAGTCACTATCAAACCAAATCGAACTATTAAATGGGTATCACGTGGTATACGAGTGTGCAGTAAAAGACAGAGACATCTGTTATGGAAATGCAGACGTGACTCTTCAGAGGCAAATAAAAAACAGTTCAAAAATTACTCCCTAAAATTCAGGAAAATAATAAAATTAACCCAAAGAGCACAAAATAATTATTTTATAAACACCTCTAGTAATAAATCAAAAGCCTCGTGGAGTATTATAAATAAAAATACACGCAATATTGAGCCAATATGCAAAATTAGAACCCAAGACACCGTAATTAGTGACCCAGAAGGTATTGCTAATGCTTTTAACAATTTCTTCATCGATCAGGTACAATCTAATACATCACAAAAATATGTAACAACTGGTTTAGTTAGCAACACACATTCAATGTTTATGTCTCCAGTGATACCTCAAGACGTTATAAGAATGATACATTCATTAAAAAACACAAACAGCTTTGGATATGACGGCATAGCTACAAAAGTGGTAAAGTTCGTGTCGAATAATATTGCCTCACACTTATGCCATATTATAAATCTGTGCATTAGCTCTGGAGTATTCTCAAATGGTCTTAAAACAGTTATCGTAAAACCACTCTTCAAAAAACACGATAAAGAAAGTTTAGTAAACTACAGACCCATTGCCCTAATTCCTATATTCTCGAAAGTCATCGAAAAAATAATTTATGAGTCAATTAATAACTTTTTATGTAAATATAATATTTTATGTGATGAGCAGAAAGGATTTAGGAAGAACAAAGGTATAAATATTGCTATTTACGACTTACTTAGTATAATAATGGGACAGGTTGATAAAAAAGTACCAATTTGCGCAATCCTTACAGACATGACAAAGGCTTTCGATTGTGTCCATCATGCAACCCTGATTGATAAGCTTAACATGTATGGAATAAGAGGCAACATACTCAGTCTTATTAAATCATATTTAAATGACCGTAAACAATATACGGAAATATCTAAAATCTGCACAACCACTAGGCTTGAGAAGAAATACATATCTAAATCAAGAGTTATCAGACATGGTGTACCCCAGGGCGGAGTTCTTAGCTCGCTCTTGTTCTTGCTATACATAAATGACTTACCACACCATATTAAACACCCAATGGTCTTATTCGCTGACGACAGCACCGCACTTGTCAAATGTATAGACATCAATCAATATGAACAGGACATAAATAATACCCTTAAGGACATAGTAAATTGGCTTGACGAAAATAATTTAGTAATTAACCTGCAAAAAACTAACGTTATGCATTTTTATCAACGCACATTAGTACCAAATATAACAATAGAATGTAATAACTGTATTATAGACCAGGCACAAGTTGAAAATTTTTTAGGTATAGTGATAGACAGTCAGTTGACTTGGAAACCTCAAGCAGAAGAGGTTTGTAAAAAATTGAGCATATCCGCGTATGTCTTATACAATCTAGCAAAAAAGGTCAACATCACCACAACTGTGATTGCATACCATGGTCTAGTCGCGTCCACTTTAAGATACGGGATAATCTTTTGGGGAAACTGTACTCTACGAGAACAGGTGTTCAAGGCCCAAAAGCGATGCTTAAGGGCAATGCTTAATATGAAAGTGACGGATAGTTTGCGTTCCTGTGTTTAGGTCCCTCAAACTATTAACTTTCCCGGCTATGTACATTTTGGAAGTTGCTATTTTCGTTAAATGTAATATTAACCTTTTCACTGCAGTGTCAAAAGATAGAAAGAGACCTTTAAGAAGTCAGTATAAATATCTACTACATGTTGAGAGTTGTAATACTGCTTTACATAAAAAAAGTGTTATTAGTATGGGCCCAATAATATATAATAAAATACCTAACATAATAAAAAATGACACAATGAGAAACTTTATTAAAAGAAACTGACAGAATTATTAATTGCAAAGTGCTACTATTCTGTAAATGAATTTCTAAATGACACTGACATATTATTTTGTAATCTATAACTTGCTATTATATAATTGACATTCTTAACTAAGACATTTTTCGAGTTTATTCATTCTATTCCTATTATACTGTACTTAGACATTAAAATTAAAATATTGTTATGTGAATGCACCATGCCGACTATTGTTATTTAAAAAATAATCTAATTATAATATCATTGCATCTCTTTAAATAATGTTTGCATGCCTAATATATGGTAGATTGTACAAGGATCACCCATGTTTTAACTGTCACATCTTATTTACTGTACCTACAATCTATGCAAATAAACGTTTACTTTACTTTACTTTACTTTACTTTAAAAGTTGCGAGTATCTTTTGTCAATTTCACAAACGAAATTATAGGTTCGAGTAACAACGTACTGGTTAAGTGAATGCCTTAACAAATCTTGCGTTACATTCGTTCAATAATACGTCAATGTTACTCGGCAAATGCCATTGCCAGATGTCAATAGTCATTTGTACTTTTTTTTTAGGGTATGCGTCGTGCCTGGCGCATATAAACACTTTTTCTATCTTTCTTTTTTTATATTTATGGTGTTTTTTCGTCTGGTTTGGTATGCATGTGGATTTAATATGTTATAATAGCCTATTGTTCAGAAGTTCAGTAGATTTGATAGTTTATTAGTAAAACCACTTGAAAAATAAAAAATACCAATCATATTGCGATTTATGGGTTATTTTATGTTGGTTTACTGCTTAATTCAATAGACGAATTCTATCAAAAATGAGTGACATCTAGGCCCGTAAAATAATCAACACAGCATTTAAATACACCAATCCTAGGTACTCATTGCGTCGTAGAATGTTCTAATTCATCAAATTGATGATCAATCAAGTCAAATAAATCCATTTTTATTCACAAATTGTAAAATAATCTACACAAAATGACTACGGACAGCCTAAAACTGATGGGTAAACTCGCTAATGGGCAGATGTCGTGGCAAGTAAGATATGGGTCAGTTAATCTTATAATTAGTCCTACTCGAACGTCGTGAAATTCGCACATGACGTTACGGGTGACTTTGACTGGCGGTTAGCCTATTCGACACTTTAAATGCAGGTGGTGAACGAGGCCCTTAGACTTAAACTGTATATTTGGAACAAATAATTTATTTTCCTAGGGGTTTTTTTGTTTGATATTACTGCGGGTATCATAATTATAGTTTTTAATGAGTGGCAACACTGAAAGCCCGAACTATTTATGAAATATGTGATTTTTCGTCTCATTTAACTGTGGGTAAATATGGCAGCTAAAGTGTTCACCATCCCTCATTCTGATCGTAAGATCGTAAAAAAAGCGTTTAAAAAAGAGCCTAGCTAGCTGCAATAATACACGACGAGAGAAAATAGATTTCAGTTCGGAAGCGGCTAGTTTGGGGGAACCGGCAGGCTTATTACGTATCTTTTGCAAGAGCAAAACGATAGCGATTTTTGCGTAATAATTGCTCTTCAATACAAACGTTTTAGATTTGTTGGCGGTTTTTTTTTAAATAAGTGTTTATAACAAAGAGCGAGTGATTAGCAATCGATTGTGTAGAACCTACCATACCTACACTGCAGGTAATTCCGATTTTTATGACATAAAGCGTTTGATCGCTATCGTTTTGCTCTTGCAAAAGATACGTAATAAGCCTGCTGATCGGTCGTCGGCCCATCAAAAAACCACACCTCACCCAGGCCGTGAGGAAAGGACTGCAATAGGCCAGAAAATACCGTAATATGATTATTGCTCGTAAAACGTAGTGCTGGGTGCATCGTCCTCACGTATATGAATTTATGTAAGTATGTAAATGTTGTCAAAAACTTTTTTTAAAAGAGTAACTGCTGTGTTTCTTGTCCGTCCTTCTCCATAACAAGTTACTTTTCCGAATGGATGGTAGAATCAATTATTATTAATTATAAATTTATATTTTTGAGTTTCAAAAGTGCCGCTTAATAGCCTGGTTGATATAAATATTTTTGTCTTTGGAAGACTGGAGTTGAGTAGATAAATAATTAATTATTTTTATAATTATTAAAAATAGGTAACCTTTTCTGAAGACTCAACGTTAAAATTTTTACTCGAAAAAAGTACATTCGTTCGGCGACCCCCTGGAGATCAGTTCCATCCAGCTGCCTTTTTGAGAGGGTTAAACATCTAAAAGGTGTCATTGTGTGGTATCTGATGTCAAACCAGGGCATGGCTGGGATCTCTATAACACTGACGTTTTGCGAACAGGATGTTTTGATACGGAGTCAAATAGACAGTCGCTCCATGTAAAATACGGCTATTCAGCCGGTTAGACTGGAACCCGAACTCAAAGAGTAGTAATAAATAAATACATATGGGAAAGGGCAAGGCTGATGATGACAATGCCATAGAAATCTAAAAATTAAACGTAGGATATTTATTCACAAAGGACAGTATTATTTATAAACTAATATTAGAAATAAAATAAGAATAAAGATATGTACATTTACGGGGCGTCAAAAAATTCGTCCGTAACGTAGGATGTTTAAGTAACTAGCTTTTGGCAGCGGCTTCGGCTGCTTGAAAATTGTCCAAAGGGAGCATACGCCCGGGTTACAAAGTACCCTCCAGGACACGGTTTATCCGTGTGACAAGTTTCAACCAAATCCGTTCTGCTGTTAAAAGAAAAAGAAGGAAAGAACAAGTGTTTATTCGCCACAAAATCGACATTTTTTTTTTTAATATTTCAGTTTTTTTTAATACTTAATAAACGGACAGATGGTTAGGTGGCTGTCTCAAAATATTTCAAGGATCAACTGTTACGACATTCGTCCGGCAGAAATACTCGATTTGAAATAACCCAAAGAAAGATAAAAATATTCCACGCCTAGAGGGCTTCCCATATCAGTTTACTTACAATGCTTTTTTCGAATATTTTCAATCATATAATCTGTTATTACGTTACTATCAATGCTGATGGGATCGAAAAAAGAGGAAAGAGATTTTGATATCAGCTTTTACTTTTCTACGAGTATACCAGCGTGTTGGTCTGTGAGACCGATGAAACACATTTTCTTGATTTTTCCTCTTATAATTAATGATGGCATTTTGTACTTTCCTTTAGCTGTCGGATTTGTTGCCACGATCATTTTATCGCCCAAAGTACCATAGTGCATGTAGCTGGTAGTCATATTTTGCGACGGTCGGTCTATGGGACCGACGTAGGTATATGCGTCACGGTAAGATTTTCTGTGATTTCGTACTCAAATTGATTTTTTTAACCCCCGCCGGCAAAAGAGGGGTGATTTTGTAGAATGTTCTTAGCTATGTTTGAATAGAATCGCTTCAGCCGTTCAAAAGTTATGGGCGTTTTAATGTTTGAATCGGGGTGTTTTCGCAAATAAATGTGTCGGGGGTTTTTTAAATTTTGAAATTTTACTTGTTTGGGACTTAATTTTTTTTGTGTTTATTGTTCTATATGCAGAGTTATATTCCATATTCAAAAGTTTTTTTGAAGGAAATAGTTATTTATGCTACAAGTGCGGAAGGTAGGTGATTTCCTATATGAGTGGCATTTTTATTCACGAGCGAGCGAAGCGAGTCAGTGGATAAATCGACACGAGTCGGAAATCATCTTACGTACGTGTATCATACAACATTTTACTATGCATTGTGCGAGGAAATAAATAAATTATTAAAATGAAATTAAAAATATGGCGGGCTGATTCAAGCGCGTTCAGCATAGCCACAGATTAACTAATAATTCCTCGGGCATATCTACTGCGCATGTGCAAATAGCTGTCACATCGTAACGCAATAAGGCACGAGCAAAATGTACGTTCTGCCAAACATATTTAATGAATATTTAAAATTAATTTATTGATCAAAATCTAAATCTAGAGTAATTAAAAACGTCTAAAATGAAGTATTAGTTTTATTTTACCTTTTATATGAATGATAATCTGTACATAACTAATTTTTAAAACTTTTCTCAGATAATAAAAACTCTATGCGTCGGGCTGACGTTGGAGTTAAAAATTAAAAAAGTACAGGAAAGTAAAAAGCACTAGTGAAAAAAAGTGACACTTTCTCGCATGCATTTTGTAAACTCTTACGAAAATCTCGCTATTTTTCGGAGACTGCTGCAAAATAGTCTTGCTCAGTAAATGTACTGTAAATTGTTGATAAATTGGGTTTACCTTATTCAGGATATTCCCTAATTTGAGAAAACATCATTTCAACAAATGTATTCTTGTTAAAATATTGTGAAATTGCGTTCCAAACTTTCGGTCTGTGAGACCTTAGCGCAGTCAAGGCGTGTTTAGTAACCAGGTAACATATATAAAAAAAAGAATCCGATGAATTGAGAACCTCCTCAGTCCGTTAAAAATAAAATAAACTTTTAATCTAGCTTTTTGAGGCAGCGTCAAACAAACAATCAACGAAGATCAACCTAGCTGCAGTTATTATACGCTTTAGGAAATTAATTTGCATGTTTGATTGTTTAGAGCCATCTGAAAATGCTAGACCAAAATTTTCTTTTATTTTTTGCTTTTTAGGGTTCCGTACCCAAAGGGTAAAAACGGGACCCTATTACTAAGACTCCGCGGTCCGTCTGTCTGTCTGTCTGTCACCAGGCTGTATCTCATGAACCGTGATAGCTAGACAGTTGAAATTTTCACAGATAATGTATTTCTGTTGCCGCTATAACAACAAATAGTAAAAAAAGAATAAAAATAATATTTAAGGGGTCTCCCATACAACAAACGTGATGTTTGTGCCGTTTTCTGCGATAATGGTACGGAACCCTTCGTGCGCGAGTCCAACTCGCACTTGGCCGGTTTTTAAAACGGTATTTTTTTTATATTTTCGTACTAGGCGATACTAAAGATTTCTATCTGTGAAAGAATCTTCGTAATCGTATTTGTATTTCTTTACTAGACTAACTAACAAATAATTTTCGGCCAAGTGCGGGTATTTATCCGACCGGCCAAGTGCGAGTCGGACTCGTGCACCGAGGGTTCCGTACAAACCTCAGCTTAAAGGTATTATAGACCTGAGTATTTGATATGAATTTCAATTTAATACCTCTACGCGTTCATGAGGAAAGTTTAAAATTATTCAAAATATTTTTATTATATGATGTAACAAAAAATACGGTTTTCGCAATTATTCCTTTATCTGTGCTATAAGACGTTGCTTCGTACCAAATTTCAAGATTCTGAGTTCACGGGAAGTACCCTGTAGGTTTTGATTCCCTTGCGAGTGTTGAAAATTTGCGACATAAGCGGTTGTATCTTTTGATTGCATTGGCTTAGGAATTTTAATTTTTTCACAGCTTTAAATAATAAATACATAAAATAAAATAAAATAATCTTTATTTCGGACAAGTAACATCCATATGGGTTAGTAAACAAGAAAACTTATACCTATGTTAGTACTCTTAATTTCTAAAAAAAATATTTAGTAACGAGGTTGTTGTTCCGAATGCATTTCAGAACAACATCCCCTAATAACGGAGTATCGTACCTCCCGGCTATGGTTTTTAGGATGGAGTTGGAACTAGTCCGCACTCTGCAGAGCATATAGGCATTTCTCTGCCTGACGATGGCATGGAAATCATCGACGCGTGATTCCGCGAACATACCTGATGCACTGCAGAAACGGGGCAGCCCCATCAACATCCTAAACCCGTTATTATATTGGACCCGTAAGGCGCTGATAGCCTGCTGAGTGTGTTTAAGGAATAGTAGAGTATTTGATATAAATTTCAGCTTGATACATCCACGCGTTCCTGAGAAAAAGGGTCTTGACAGACAGACGGACGGACGGACAACAAAGTGATCCTATAAGGGTTCCGTTTTTTACCCGACTGCCGAAGGAGGGTAATGTGTTTAACAGTCTATGTAAGTATGTGTGTATGTATGTATGTATGTATGTATGTATGTATGTATGTATGTATGTAAGTATGTATGTATGTTTGTTACTATATGGCGTTCCAGAGGCCAAACGCGTTGGCCGATTTTGATGATTCATACGTCAATCAATTCGTCTTAACCCAGCGAGTGTCATAGTCTACATTAAAATTGGACAATAGAAAAATGGCGGATTTTGGGTGCCAAATTGTGGGGGCCCAAATTTTTTTTTTCTTCCAAACCCGTCGTGTGGGATATCAAAATAAAGGGTTTTAACACTTATATGTTTAAATGTATCTAATTCAAAAAAAAACTAACTAAAAAGTTATGAATAAAAAAACTTAATTCAAAAAATCTAAAAACCCGACTGCTTCAAAAGCGAACTAAAAAGTCGTAAACAAGGCAAAAATCATGCTGTGCAGGTGGAGGATACACCAGAATTTGGTCAGCCAGCCCGCGAATATGTATCCTCCGACTGCACAGCATGATTTTTGCCTTGTTTACGACTTTTTAGTTCGCTTTTGAAGCAGTCGGGTTTTTTGATTTTTTGAATTAAGTTTTTTCTTTCGAGGTACGAAACCCTAAAAATGTTTGAGTACTTATTGCTGATAACGATATCTAACAGAAGACCTACGTATAATACAATAGTATTATTATTATTTAATCTAACCTTAAATAAAAAAAATACTTTCGCTGAGTTACGCCTAATAAACAGAAGGGATTAGGTTGCTTAGATTTAGATTCTAATATTAGTGGAAAAAACAGAAAGATTAAAAAAGCTCAGTTTACGCTTCCTATGCTTAGTGTTTATACCACAGAGCACAGAGATGCCACGGCGGCCACTGCTAGAGACAGGACTGACAAAATTTCCATACAAACCACCGTTTACTCATAGAAATTGCCGTCCCTAGAATAGAAAACATTTATTCGACACAGACAAAACACAACAGCAACAATCATAATGTAACAAAGAAGAATAGTAAAAAAGTATAAACAAGGTTCAAGAATTGCGCCAGGTGTACCCATACCGAAAGGGTTACTAACTAAATATTTGCTGGGCGTCAGACACCCAGCGCTGATTTTCAGTTGGCACCCCATCACAATTCTGATTAAGGTTATGACTGGCGAAACTTTTGCTCAGCGCGCATTGCGCGGGTTCCTACCTAATATTAGGTTTCAAACAGACGGGCTCCATTTAAAATACATGTCGGCTGCAAAATTGCAGTATGCATCCAGTTTTAAGTTACAAACGTTTCGTATAACGCCTTCTATTCGTTTGATCTGACCACGTGACTTAACGTTCAGATGTATCATTCCCATACATTGATTCGTTTTCTACCACCGTTATAGATGGTAGATTGTCAACTTGGATACAGGTGCAGCAACGAAACAGCTAATCGGCTGCCGTTAGTCTGTCGTAAGAATTGTTTTCCAATAGAACTGCACGCCGACAGCAAGCGGACGCAGAAGCAGTTTCGATGCAGTTAAGTCCACTACATCCAAAATTCCAACTGCCGTAGCGTTGTAGCCATTCCGGGCTCTGTGGTTTATAGCCAAGATTAAAATGGCGCAACAGTTTGTAATCTAGACGCAATGGTTATAAATATCACTTAGACTTCTGCTCATACAGTCACCATTGCGAGAATGAAGTTGCAAATGCATATTAAAACCTGCTAAACTAATTTGAACTATGCATTGCTATCTCTCACTCGGTGATGAACTAAGAAAGAATTAGTGAGAGAGAGAATTAGTGCTGTCGAATTAGATAAAACAAAACACAAGCTACTGACAGAAATTATAAAACTAGTTAATGCCAGCGACTTTATCCGCGTGACGGTCATAGGAGAGGAACAAGGCCGTCATCCTCTATGTGGGCCCATTTTAGGTCGGTGGATGTCACATGTCATCAAATATTTCTTTCTTTTTACAATTCTACAGCACTATTCCAAACCACTGCAACTCCTGAAAGCCAGAATCAACAGAGGCGACCACCAGAAAAGCGCCGAGGCTATGAAGCTCGATGAAGTCCAGGCGATGAATTTAACTGTTTTGGATTCCGCAACGATATTAATCAGAAAAAAATAACGGAAAAGAAAACATAATTTCCACTTCCCTTCATACCAAGCAGGAGGTAGAACAGACAAGGCATTGAGGAACAGAGGGTCGTTTACAGCCGGGATAAGTCCTGATGCCTAGCACCACGGCTAAAAATTATCATTTATATTAATGGGTTATTTTTTTGTTTCTGCGATATGTCAGTTTCTTCACAATGTTTTCCTTCATCGTTACACTAAATAAAGTACCTGCCTTCGTTTGAATTTGAACTCACGACCTGCACTTAAGGTTACACTAGTCGATAATTCTTTCATACAAACGTAGTCTGGCGATTACTCCACTGTTTGACGATATACGTTCAAAATAATAATTAAAAAAATCAAAAAACCCGACTGCTTCAAAAGCGAACTAAAAAGTCGTAAACAAGGAAAAAATCATGCTGTGCAGTCGGAGGATACATATTCGCCGGCTGGCTGACCAAAATCTGGTGTATCCTCCGCCTGCACAGCATGATTTTTTCCTTGTTTACGACTTTTTAGTTCGCTTTTGAAGCAGTCGGGTTTTTTGATTTTTTTAATTAAGTTTTTTTATTTATAACTTTTTAGTTAGTTTTTTCGAATTAGATACATTTAAACATATAAGTGTTATATATTTTTGAAATCACCTCTTAAAACCCTTTATTTTGATACCCCACACGATGGGTTTGGAAAAGAAAAAAAAAAAATTGGGACCCCACAATATGGCACCCAAAATCCACCATTTTTCTATTATCCAATTTTAATGTAGCCTATGACACTCGCAGGGTTAAGACGCATCGATTGACGTACGAATCATCAAAATCGGCCAACGCGTTTGGTCTCTGGAACGCCACATAGGAACAAACATACATACATACATACATAGACTGATAAACACATTACCCTCCTTCGGCAGTCGAGTAAAAATAAATATCAATTTGTCTCATCATTATCTAGCGCTGTATGGAAACAAAAAAGTAAAAAAAATATAGTTATGAGCGTCGAAAGTTCCATATTTCAACACTAATTTTACCATAAAAAGTAATATATATATCATAAGAAGATGGAAAATTGCAAAACGGCCACCATACACGGATAGATTATTAGTTCTACAATGCAAATAATTTTATTTTGAAAATATACATTTAGTAGTTTTTTCATGATATCTAGACTCCCAAAGGTCTGTTTATGAAATTTCGCACACTCGTTTTCGTCCTAAATCATTATTCATTTCGCTACAAACTTACAAAAGAGCTAATTCGTACGCAAACTAGCTTCTTACTGCTCATCACAGCATCTATCTCTTTCGCACGTGTTGTCGGATGAAATAGCATGCATTTTAACCCCGCCCACAAAATAGTTCGTGCCGTCGGCTAGCACAACCTTAAGACGACGACTAACGCCAACGACCTTGAGGGAACAAAACGCGCCCTCGTTTCTCACCCGCGCGACCCGAAATTTAGTAGTTTTTTGTACTTTTCTTATTATTTGATGACTTTAAAAAAAAAAGCTTCAGATCAAAATGTAGATAATTAAATTGTCTTTGATATGGTGTCGATTTCATTAAAATACGCCCAGCGGTTTTGTTGTGATTGTCGTGTTTTTGTCCGTTTTAGACATAACTTTACAAATTAATTACTCTATGTTATACGAATAAAACTCAAAATTTGCTCAGATGAAATTATTAAGAAAATGGTCTTATATAACATATTTTTTTTCCAATAAATTACGACTAGCCGTTTAGACGTGATTCTCATTTTAAAATCAGCTGCTCAAGGGAATCGGCGCCTTAAGTCGCGTTCGTTACCACTGAGCCAGCAGCTCAACAGCTGACAAACTGATACCAAGAAAGAAGCCAAGTTGAAAATAATATTTTTCCAGATAACTTACTTACTCGTATTTCTTATCGTCACGCATCGCTGAGTCTGCGGAGTGAGCACGAGTTCAAGTGATCCCAGCATCCATCAGTTAGCACAAGTCACTGGGGTGTGACTTCAACGTGGAGGGCTTTTCTCGTGTCGGACAAAAAATTCTCATTTCATAGTAAAAAGATTAGGAAGTAAACAATTCTGCAGAGCTGACAGGGTTCTTAATCAAGTCACGAAAACGTCGTGGAGGCCCAGTGGCTTCCGTGCTTGAGGTCGTGGGTTGAAAGCCGGGCAAGTACCAATGTGACTTTTCCAAATTCATATGTACTTTATACATTTCCTGGGAGAGGAGGAAAAGGAGCTCGTGGCTAAATAATACCCGCCGCACTGGTCGATCATCAAGGTTAAGCAACGCTTGACGAGGTCGGTTCGTGGATGGGTGACCATTTCAACATACCGAGTTGCCTCCGTGCCTCTGAAAGCACGTTAAGCCGTTGGAATTTTAATAAGAATTAGTAAAAAAATAAAATTTTCTCATAAAAACACAAAATAAATTATAACTCTCTGGGGTTGACCTTAAGGACCTCCCGTAGAACAATTTTTTTGCAGTTGATGGCCCCATCTAACCCCTAGTTGCATTTGATCCACGACTTTTTGGCCACTCTGTATAAGTAATAATGTGTACACCCTGTATAATGGATGTGTGTATGTTAGGTCGTGTGTGTGTTTGTGTATGTATGTTTGTTTTGATAATATGAAA
The DNA here is from genome assembly GCA_949775005.1 of Orthosia gothica. Classification (NCBI taxonomy): domain Eukaryota; kingdom Metazoa; phylum Arthropoda; class Insecta; order Lepidoptera; family Noctuidae; genus Orthosia; species Orthosia gothica. The sequence continues at coordinate 9,652,404 of OX459040.1, read as the reverse complement.
TGACTCAATTTTCATATTACAAAAGAGGGCAATTCGCGCGATCTATAAAATGGGTCCTCGCGAGACCCTCAGAGAAAATTTAAAGAGATCGATATACTGACTCTACCTTCACTTTATATTTTAGAATGTATTTTGTATGTCCGCAAAAATCGAGGGCTTTTCAAAACTAGAAGCGACTTCCATAATTTAAATACACGTAGTAAACACGAAATTGTAAATACTTAAATTCAGATTAACGAAAACTAGCAAGTCTTTTCTTATAAACAGTATACGCTTTTATAACAAGTTGCCAAAGTCAGTTATAGAACTGACCGATGGAAAGTTCAAAAATCACATCAATCGTGTCCTAATTAAAAAAAGCATATTATAAAATCAAGGACTACGTTGAAGATAAAAATATTTGGTTTTAGCTCCTTCTGCACATGCGGCTTCCCTGGTAACTCATAAACGGCACAACTATGTGGATGTCTCTAACTATTCTCAATCTAATTTTTCTTCATTTAATAAGACTTTTTACAATGGTTTTCAATTATCTTTATAGCCCTTTGCTAAGAATAGTTACAGCACTGATAACAACATTTGTGCCAAATGTTAAATTTAGTCTTGTTATACTTTGTATAGATTATTTTACCGATTGGTTTGTAAATGTGTGAACATTGTAGGCCTTCTAGATTTCTAGATGGTTAACATTTTATCTCGTTTTACTTTTTTTAATCTTTAGTTTATCTATTATATAATCATTTCTTGTTTTAGTTTCTTACGACTTATTATCGGGCCTGCGTTGTCCCCCCATCTAAGTACTGCTGTAACATGGAAATATTGTAAAACCAAACAATTTTTTAAAAGAGTAACCATGGAGTTTCTTGCCGGTTCTTCTCCATAGGAATCGACCAACCCGAACCGTGCACATTGTCGACGTTTTATAAGTGCACATTGTCGACGATTTATAAGTGCCCATGTAGGCCTATGTGAAATAAAAATTATTGATTTTTGAATTTTGAATAATATGGCTAATTAAAAACTTTTTCAAACAAAATAAACCGACTTCAAAAGCAAAACACTAAAAAGTGCAAAATAACTTTCGTTTCGGCAGTAGGTGTCTTTAGTTCTTCTTGTTTTTATAATTTTTCGACACCGACTTCCGAAACGAAAGTTATTTTGCACTTTTTAGTGTTTTGCTTTTGAAGTCAGTTTATTATTTGTGAAAAAGTTTTTATTTCCCTCTTTATAGTTTTAGTACATCCTAAAGGTTTGACAAAATACCCATAATAACACAATTTATACATTCGTGCTGTTTGTCGCTAAGGAGTTCAGTTGTATGTTCCATATCTTAAAAACTGCTAAACCGATTTTGATGGAACTTGCATTATTCCCTAAGTTAAGAAATGTTCAATCCATCTCAAAAATTATATCACGATCCGATAAGTAGTTTCGGCGAAATACGTGAACAAACATACATACAAACATACACTTATGAATATGGCACACGTGTTTGGTAGCACACATAGAATAACATATATGAATATTGTGCTGTTCCAACCATATTACATACATAAGTGCCGAATTGATTACCTCCTACTTTTTTTTTGAAGTCGGTAAAAACCACTTCGACCGACCCAGGAATCGAACCCAAGACCTAACTCTCGACAGTAATGCTATAGCTACTATTCTTCTTTGTTATGTTCTGTGAAACTTCCACACAAGAATTCAACTTTCATTTTCAATTTCCCTAGCCACCGTTTGAGACACCCACGATAAGGGAAATCTGCTTTGATAATAAAATATCTATACCTATCTGTTTTCCCAGTCCAGTAGGTGGAACCATAACGCCTACGAATTTTAGTGCTTTCTCTACTTTCTTTGTAATGATGCAACTTGCAAATAGTGTTTTCTTTTTTTTTTTTCAGGCGTCATTTGTCTATATTGTTTTGTATTTAGGAAGGAGTTTTTAGTTATTTAAATTATTGAAGTATCCTGTTGATAAATGTAATCCAGCAAATTAATTTTATTTTATTAAATTCGTGGTGGCTAAGACCTCGCCTCCCGTGGTTGAGTTCGCGAATTCAATCCGGTCACTCAAATGTGTCTTTTCAAATTCATATGTACATTCTAAGTCTATATTGGACGTCACTGACAACGTTGAAGGAAAACATCTTGAAAAAAAACCGACCAAGTGCGAGTCGGACTCGCGCACGAAGGGTTCTGTACCATAATCGAAAAATAACGTCAATTAAATAACATTTGATGTATGGGAGCCCCACTTAAATATCTGTTTTTTTTTCTGTTTTAGTATTTTTGTTATAGCGGCAACAGAAATACTTCATCTGTGTAAATTTCAACTGTCCAGCTATCACGGTTTATGAGATACAGCCTAGTGACAGACAGACATACAGACCGTGGAGTCTTAGTAATAGGGCCCCATTTTTACCCTTTGGGTACGGAACCCTAAAAACCTGAACTTGAAATCGTCAACATGCCTTGAGAGAGCTTGCTCGTGTTTTCTTCTCTATATGAGAAGAGGCCTTTGCCCAGAAGTGGGACTGTTACAGACAGACATACAGAATTATTATTATTTTATTGAAAAGGAACAACAAACAGCAAAATTATATAATACTCAGACGACTCGCGGTTTCTCCCGCGTAATTCCCGTTCCCGTGGGGATACAGGGAAAAAAATTAGCCTATGTCATATCCCCGGGTGTAGCTTCCCAACGGTGAAACAATGTTTGGATTCGGTCCAGTAGTTTTTAAGTTTATTCGTTACATACAAAAATACAAATCTTTCCTCTTTATTATATTAAGTACTAGTTGACCACGGCTTCGCTCTCGTCAAAATTATAGCCTATGTTACTCGGAAATAATGTTGTTTTCCATATGTGAAAGAATTTTTTAAATCGCTCCAGTAGTTTCGGAGCCTATTCGGTACAAACAAACAAACAAACAAAAAAATCTTTCCTCTTTATAATATTGGTATAGATAGATATAGAAAAATACAAAGAAGAACAAATAAAACTGAAATAATAATTCAGCCTACAGCGCTGTTCACAGGTTACCATTAATGATAAATTAGAATGTCAAACTTTTTTTAATAGAGCCATTAATGTTTTATTATTGGAAAACAAAAGGTTTAAAACAAATGTGCGAATATTTTAATATTACACGGTACATTGAATAAAGGTAATAAACCTTATGTTATTTTCTATTGCCTTGTACGTCCGTGAGGTTCTTTATATTTTTTTGCAGAAATGAATGCACTTGGTTGCTTTCTGCAAGTTTGCTGCTAGCTGTGGCATTTTTTACGAACAAGCATTTGCATGATTCATAGAGAAAAATCACCAAACCATCAATATTTTAAAATATAGCTAACCGCGGCCACCTGGCGGTTTCACCCGCGTAGTTCCGGTTCCCGTAGAAATACAGGAATAAAAAGTATGTCTATGTCACCCGGGGATAATGTAGCTTCCCAAAAGTGAAAGAATTTTGTAATCGGCCCTATAGTTTTTAAGTTTATTCGTTATATAAAAATACAAAAAAATACTACCGACTTCCAAATGAAAAACTACAAAGTGAAAAATAACTTTATTTTTGGAAGTCGGTGTCTTTCGTAGATACCAATTATTTGCGATATGGACACCGACTTCCAAAAATAAAGTTATTTTTCACTTTGTAGTTTTTCATTTGAAAGTCGGTAGTATTTTTTTGCAAAAAAGGTTTTATTTTTCCCTTAATAGTTTTACCTACCTAATAGGCAAGTTGTTTAGTAAGTACCTATTACGCCAGTACAGATTACCCGAAAAACATGAAACTTGAACATAACCGGTGAAATTAGAGTTCTGCGTACCCCTTTCAGTATACTGGCGTGATGTTTTGTTATGAAATGGTATAAACAATAAACAGACATGCGATTGAAGCAATCCCGAATGATTTGCCGTTATTTATTGAAGAGTTCTGTTGTATATCTCCGAAGTTCTTCATCAGATCTTTAACAAATTAAAATGGGACCAATTTCGGAACATGTTCTTTCAAACAACAAAAGAATTTTCAAAATCGGTCCACAATTGGCGGACATATCGGTGAACATACATAAAAAAAAAAAAACATACAAGAAGTCGAACATAGAACCTCCTCCTTTTTGGTAAGTCGGTTAAAAAGTACAAATATTTCCTCTTTATAATATAAGTATGGATATAGAAATACACAACAAATGGGTTATTATATCTAACACAGCCTACATGTATGTAATATTCAAAGATTTCCTCAAACAAATCTAGTAAAAAAAAAAAACTATATAATCATCATTTCAGCCAAAAGACGTCCACTGCTGGACATAGGCTTCTCACAAGCGGCGACACACTGATCGGTCCTGTGCGCCTCGCATCAACCGGACTCCCGCAGCCGACTTTATATACTTACATCAATAATTATTGATTTATTACATATTTAAAACATCTAATGTCAACTTACCATAAAGCAAACAGCCAATATCCCCCATAAAATGTAACCACTCGACGCCAAAAATTAGTTTTACTTAAATCAATAACTAGCTGACCCCGCGGCTTCGCTACCGTCAACTAGCTACCTACCTTCAAAAATTTGAATAAGTTTGTTTTAGGGTTCCGAAGCCAAATGGCAAAAAACGGAACCCTTGTAGATTCGTCATGTCTGTCTGTATGTCTGTCTGTCCGTCCGTATGTCACAGCCATTTTTTTCCGAAACTATAAGAACTATGCTGTTGAAACTTGGTAATTAGATGTATTCTGTGAACCGCATTAAGATTTTCACTCAAAAATAGAAAAAAACAACACATTTTGGGGGTCCCCATACTTGAAACTGAAGCTAAAAATTTTTTTTCCCATCAAACCCATATGTGTGGGGTATCTATGGATAGGTCTTCAAAAATGATAATGAGGTTTCAAGTATAATTTTTTTCTAAACTGAATAGTTTGCGCGAGAGACACTTCCAAAGTGGTAAAATGTGTCCCCCCCCCTGTAACTTCTAAAATAAGAGAATGATAAAACTAAAAAAAATATATGATGTACATTACCATGTAAACTACCACTGAAAATTGGTTTGAACGAGATCTAGTAAGTAGTTTTTTTTAATACGTCATAAATCGTAAACCGCAATCTACCAAGTACGGAACCCTTCGTGTGCGAGTCCGACTCGCACTTGGCCGGTTTTTAAATTACGGCGCTGTGGTAGTGAAACGCGCGTGCATGGTAATGTTCTTTTTTTGAAATTCATAAAGATGCCATGAGAATGTTGTGGCTGTTCGATGAGTAAAAAAAGAGTTGCATTATGAAATTTAGTACAACATTATAACACCCGTTTGGATGATATTATGGTTACTATGACACTGGCTGTTTTAATGTTGGCAATAGGCTGTTTCAAGAACTTTTATAGAGTATTTATAGCATGGGTGTAGATAAACCTATTTATTTGAATTAATACTACAATACGAATGTAAACAACTTTTGTTTCTACCGACGATCTAATGAAAATTTTGAACATAAAAGCTGCTATTGTGACTTATCTAAGATAGTTAGATATATTTACCCACAGCCTTTTTTGTAGGTAATAATGAGTATTTTAATCATGTGCTACATAATTTTTATGTATCATCAAAAGTTTTCTCAGCGCACGTCAAAGAATGGATTTTATAGGCAAAATTTTGCTACTTTTGGTTACATTATTGCAATTTTCATAAGAAGCTCTAATTTTTTTGAAAATAAATTTTAGCCTATGTCACTCACGATGAATGTAGCTTCCTAACTGGTGAAAACATTTTCAAAATCGGTTCAGTAGATCATGAGATTACCCCCTACAACCTCACAAACTCACAAACTTTACCTCTTTATAATATTAGTATAGATTATAGATAATTGATTTATAACCAATCCAAAATATATTAAAAACTTGCCGTTAACCAAACAACCAACTTCCCCCATAAAATGTCAATTTACTGGACCACTACCTTCCTACACATATAATCCCGCCCGCGTCTACCCATTGGTTCCCCAACGCTTATAAAAGCGGGTCACATAAGTTTCGTTCACAGTTTCAGGCGAGCGCGCTACTAGCACGCCGCTTTCGAACGCGTGTGCGAAAACCTTTACGAGTCTTCGAGATTTTCAGGTAAGTTTTGAACTTGTATTTTTTCAGGTTTTTTTTTATGTCGGTTTTGGCTAGGGTCTGTGTGTTTGTTTTTCAGTTAATGATAATAGAAAATAACGTGTTTTTTGTATTTGTATGTAGAAATAAATCCTGAATTAACTAAAATAAAAGAAAAAGTTAGGAATGCAGGTTTAAAATGCTGTTTTTTTTTGATAGGCTTTACGTACAGGTTTAAATGCAGAAATGTTAGTAATAACATAGGAAACTTTTACGTATAATATTTAAAAAGTGTATAGATATTTCCTAAAGATTTTTTCCCAAAATTAACTATGGTTTTCATAGGATTGGGATTTATTTTTTGAACTTTGTATTAAATTGAAGAAAAGTTTGTTCAGAATATTGTAAAATAGTAATTTTGGATAGGCTTTCAGTACCTACGTAACTCAGAAAGTGTTAAGTGTATTAAATAGAAAAAATCTTGTAACGTGGCCAATTTATTTGATAAGAAAAAAGGGAAAGCCATTTTTTATCTATTTATTTTTTCGTCGGCAATGTAACTTAAATTAAAAAATACCTACCTATCAATGTGGCTTATATTCCTAAATTATTATTCATTGACGATAAACACACACCATTTATTTTTATTAAATCGATACATAAAGGAATTAATTTTTGACACAATCTCCAAGTTTTTTTACAAAATTGAAGCTTTATTTCCTTGAAATCTTGAAAGTAAGCTTTAAATTGAAATTATATAATCTCATATTTGCACACAGAAAAACCAAGTACATAAACACATACGCAAATTATATAATAACTACCACAGAAAGCGAACAAGCCTAACTCTGAATAATATTAAAAGGTGATACATAACAGAGGTTGTAATAATCTTAACACGAGACTATCACCTCCTTCTTATCACCTCCTTGTGACATCCAAATTAACCAGTGACATCTGAGTAAAGCATAACCCAGTCGGGTAAAAAAAAAATTGATATAAAAAAAATGAATGAATGATGTTGAAATTATAATTCAGGTTGTAAATCCGTAAAGTTTTACCATTAAATTAGAGTTTCACACATATTAAGTAGGTAGTAGATCAATCAGAATTACAGAATAGGGTTTTTTATTGGGTATTCAAAAAGGGTATATAAGAATCGCAGCAGGCTATGATGTAGGTTTTGCCTTTTATGGGAAACATGTGTGAATTTATTTATGTATATAAAAAGCGACGTAAAGTATATTAAAATATTAGTACAAAAACTATTCCAGACTTTACAAAAGAACCAACAATCTAATAACCACAGTCTGCCTAAAAGTTAGGATTACAGTAGGCATACTTTTCAGGATTGAATCCAGTCTAAATCAAGATGAAATTTAAATAGGTAGGTACTTACTTAGTAATTGCTATCTGAGATAACTGGTAAAGCCGCTTTGTTATAATGGAAATAATAATCTTTATACGTGATTAGGATCTAATTAACACAAAAAATATGACGACTTAAACAAATATTGAACATTTAAAAAGTTTTCCGACTAAAACTTTGCAAGTGGTTTTCCGACGAAAAATTTGCAAGTGGTTTTCCGACGAAAACTTTACAAGTGTTAAGTGAAAGGGCATCAATTTTTATTTACAAAGTATCACAAAAAGATGGCATTTCTGTAGACACATTTATTCAGGGTTGAACTTAGTCTAACTACAATTGTCCCAGGTATTTAATAAAAATATGTATAGTCAATTCTTTATATCACCAAAAGCCTGATATCACGAAGTTTGGCTTAAAACATAGAAGGACTTAATAACGAAGGGTGATAATAAATATTCCGAAAACGTAATTACACATTCTTAAAAATACCGTCTTCAGTCAACTAGTGGTACCATTTCGTTCCTTTCGTGAAACGTTATTGTTATATTATTTATTATTCAAAATAAATACTAGGTCATTGAAAAACCTAATACTTTAACAAATAATAAATTGTTAAGTACCAGGATTTTTTTCAACGTTTACTTCATTGAAGCCAAAACTTTTTCTCACCTACTCCTTTTATTTTAGACAAACGAAAGAGGAATAATTCGTAATACTAACACAGGTTGGGTACTAAAGTTTTTGTGGTATTCAAAAAGCTGTGTTTTAAGTACTCGGTAAATATTAGGACAGCCAATTTCCAATCTATCGCGTCCTCACAAAACGGTATCATAGGAAAACATTTGAACATCGTAATTTTTAAGACAACCTTTCAAAAACTGAAAAACGAATAATGTTTAAATTGAGTGAATTTAGAATTGAAAATGTTTGTATGATAGATTATTTTATTTGGGTAAGGGCCGATTTTTTGTAATATGCAGATAACTGTAATAGGTGTTACCTGAGGCATAAAAATGGCAGTTTGACTTTTGTATAGTACTTATGTCAAGAACTTTATTAATTCTGTTGATATTTTTTTCCTGAGTATTAAAAAATACGCTCTAAATCGAAAAAAGAACTTGTTCCTAACCTGTTCTTTTCTGATAAGTTTTGCTGCGGGAAGGAAGACACTTGAATTTTTTCCTTGAAAATCGTCGAGATTCATCAGCTTCGGTGCTTTTCTGGTTGTCGGACTACTTTTCTGGCTCGGAGAAATCGCAGTGGTTGGGATTAGAGTGATAGGCTTGTCCTTAAAAAAACCCTTAAAAGCAGTGGTGTCCCAGTGGTAACGGCCTTGACTTACGATTGTCATGGTTCTAGTTTCAACAGCCACAATTGCTAATTTGTACCAGTACAATTTATTCGAGCACCATTAAACATTGTGACGACATGAGCATGTCCTAGACTTCACGCAAAGAAAGTCTGTATCCACCATTGTAGACTGGTTAATTCAGTTTTTTTTTGTATTAAAAACATATCTTTCTTTAAAGATACATACACAACATCTAAATGATTCATGTTCAGACTAAGAGTATACTTAAATACAATTTGAAGAAAGTATAATTGTTTTCGTATATTCTGTTCAGTCGCGGCCATGGTTTCCAAACTTGTACGTTTTTAATAAAAAGTAATAAAACTTTGTGATTAGTTACATTTGTGAAATAATTTCAGAGAACAAAGAAATGAGAAAGAATCTGTTTTTGAATTACAGATTATAAAACATCCTTGTTTTATAAGAGGTTTCGCCACTGGCTTGAAACGCGTAAAAGACGAGAAAAATCACACGGAAATGTTCTACCGAGTTAGAATGTCGGAGAGCATTTATTGAAAGTCATGAAAACTTCACATCAATTATATAAGTAGGAAGTAGGATAGCATTCAATATTTTAGTTTACCAACTTCTGTACGCGTCTTCGCTTGCGTAAAATGTGTTTTATCGTCCCAAGGGAAACAATACCGGAATGGAAACTATCTTAAGTCCTTCCCAGGGTCTTAAACTATCTCTATTCCAAATTTCATCTAAATCGGTTCAGCAGTGTAAGCGTGAAAAGGTAACAGACTGACAGAGTTACTTTCGTATTTATAATATTACTAGCTGACCCGGCAAACTTTGTTTTGCCATAAAAACACCAAACATTTATCTACCCTACCTACCCTACCTTACACTACCCTACCCTACACTACCTTCCCTACCCTACGCTACACTACCCTACCCTATCCTACACTACCCTACCCTACAATACCCTACAAAAAAAAAAAAAACGTAAAAACCATATTTGAACGTCAACGAACATTTAAAAAAAAGAATTGGCCAAATTGGTCCAGGCGTTGTTGAGTTATGCGCTTACCAACACATTTTGCGATTCATTTTTATATTATAGATAGATTAATAGCTTTTGCCTGCAACTTCGTGCACGTAGAAATACGTGCCGCGTATATGTGCTAGGCTATAATTTATGTCTGTGCCAAATTTCACCCGGATCCCTTCAGCCGTTCTGGCGTGATTGAGTAACAAACTAACTCACAATATAATTATCACGGGAAATTTAACGCGAAAGTTTTAAAGTTAATATAAACAAACTCACATTCGCATTTATAAGATTACTAAGGATAATTTAGGATAGGATTGAAAGCTTTCTGAAGAAAAAACAATCGCACTTAATTAAATACCGAGGTATACCTTATTAGGGGTCATCATCAGCCTTTTAATGTTCCCACTGCTGGGATACAGGCCTCCTCTCTGTGATAGAGGGAAACATCATGCGGTTTTCACACGATGTTTTCCTTCACCGTTTTTAGAGACTGCTCTAAAAACGGTGAAGGAAAACATCGTGCGTCACGACTGCGTGATGAAATGATTTATGAGCCTGCCTAGGTTTGAAGCCACGACCTACGACACGTGAGTCGTGGTCGTTACCACTAGGCCACCACTGCTCTTAATAAGTGTCACTTTTTTCAAACATAATTAATATTGTAGGCACAAAACTCTTTGAAGAATAAAATCTAATTTTATCAGGGTACCTACTGAAGTAAAATAGATAGAAAAATAAACCACAGTTACAACGCGATTGCTTGATTTTTCCGTCCAAAGTTAAAACTTTTATATTTTTACGTATTTTTTTTCCTACTGAAAATTTAAGAAACCATTGCTTATCCGTTTATAGTTCGTAAAAGTAGATCATCATCATCATATCAGCCGAAAGACGTCCACTGCTGGATATAGGCCTCCCCCAAGCGTCGCCACATTGACCGGTCCCGTGCATCTCGTAACCAGCGGATCCCCGCAACCTTCACCAGGTCATCGTTCCACCTGGTGGGAGGCCTTCCAAGGCAACGTCTTCCGGTTCGCGGTCGCCATTCCAGAACCTTTCTGCCCCATCGGCCATCCGTTCTGCGAGCAATGTGCCCTGCCCACTGCCACTTAAGTTTGGCAATTCTTCGGGCTATGTCGGTAACCCTGGTTCTCTTGCGGATCTCTACGTTTCTGATTCGATCACGCAAGGAAACTCCGAGCATAGCCCTCTCCATTGCCCTTTGAGTGACTGTAAGCTTTCTGATAAGGCCCATTGTAAGCGAGTCTCAGAGCCATATGTCATCACTGGCAACACACACTGGTCATAGACCTTCGTCTTGAGACACTGCGGTAAGTTGGACGAGCAGATACCGCGCATGAACTCGCGCAATGTTGAAAATGATCCCAAGGAAGCATATATTCCCGGGATATAAATTATGCTATTCCAGACTTTAATCTATCTTTGTGCCAAATTTTATCCAGATCCGTCCAGCCGTTTGATTGTGAAGAAGTAACAAACATACAAACACACACACTCACAAAGTTTTGCCTTTATAATATTAGTGTGATAACCGCCAAAAACTCTAAAACTTCTGTATTGAAGAGCAATTATTGCGCAAAAATCGCTATCGTTTTGCTCTTGCAAGATAAGTAATAAGCCTACCGAATTATGAATTATCCCGTTAGTAAGTTTACCCTTAGGATAACCAAAAGTTTGACACGTGGGCGAAGTCGCGGTCAAAAGCTAGTTTACAGTTAATTGGCTCAACATTTACAGACTATTTCAATACGATATTAAAATAGATTTAGAAAATACGAAGAAGGAAAATGTGAAATTCGAGTATAACAAAAAAGCCCAAGCATTTCCTCTAAATCAATTAAGCCAATCATATCTGGATGAAAATAATCTGAAGCCTTACTTTTAACCTTTAAGTTAAGAAGGATTTATGTTTTGAAATGCTGAAATAAGTGTTATTTTCTGAAATCAAATTATAATTTGAGATCACAATAGCCAGCTATGAGATAATCCTTATTATTAAAATTATGGAAAATAATTCGTGGCCTCGTTTGTATTGCTGTAACAAACGCTATTACTGAGAATGAAGTCCTGGCTTCGATTCTCCGATCGGGCAATATGTTATTGGGTTTGCTATATGATATTTCTGAGTACTAGTCTCCTATCTATTGAGCTGAGTGGTGCCGATCCATGCGTCATGTTCGTGAACGGGCGCCATCAGTTGGGATTGGTCATAACTTAGCTGCCTTAGCCAGTTATTGTATTTTTTTTATTGTTTGTTACTCTAAAAGCTTTTACGTGCAAGTCTTTTTACATTGTTCTCACATATATGGATTATTTCAACAAGAATGATGTAACCAAAAAATTGTAATTGATGAAAAGAGTGTCCGTGGAGTTTCTGCCAAATTCTTCTCCATTGTAACCTACTGACGCTTGCGATTTCAACTAGAGTAATTTTTTTTTGTTTGACAATTTAAAAGTACCTCTAAGGCTTATTTGAAATAAACTATTTGATTTTGATTTGATTTTATCATACCTATGTAACGTCTACTCTTAGATATGGACTGATTTATTGGGAGAATGCTAAAGACAGGGAACTCGCTTTTAACGAGCAAAATAAATGTCTAAGAGATGTTTGTGGCATACGTGCCCCAGATAGCTATATGCCATATTTTAAAAAGCTCAAGATTTTAACCTTTCCTGCCCTTTACATCGATGAGGTCGCTACGTTCGTAAAAACCAATGGGGAAAAGTTTGCTAACCTGCACTCCCGTCGACATGCCGACAAAATAGCAAATATTATGACCCCAAAAGCTGCCCTCTTTCTAAAAGTTTCTTCGGAATGTCTTCACGAATTTCTAAGCTAGCTTCCTAAGTGAATAAGAGAAATTGAAAACATTAAACTTTTTAAGAATAAATTAAATGACTTCTTGGTAAATAGACCATATTATACAGTACATGAATTTTTGTCCGACAGATTCGTGATGAGTTAGTGCCAAACTGTTTTTATGTTGAAATGACTATTTAAGTCATTTAGTCTAACAGACTAGTAATTTCATCGTCCGCAATTCCTTAAACAACACTTCTATTCAAGAATTGTGCGTGAAGCGATTGAAACTAAAAAACACAAAACTTTCAATCGGGATGACGGTTACAAATTATCCGCGGCGTTGAACATTACCTCGTTTTGTGCAGTCGGCGAACTGAAAGAATAAGGACACGGTCAGTGTTGTGTGTAGAAATGTGAGGGAAGAGGAAGAACTTTCAGTCGGGTAAAAAGAATGAAAACAAGAGAACAGAAAATTGCTAACGCCAATGTTTTCAATTTGGTCTAAGTGTCACGTTTGATAGGTATTTGTTTTCGTTGTTATCATAGAAATATGTTGTTATCCAACAAGAAGTTTGCTCACATGAGAATTTAAAGATGTTTTAAAAATTTTGAAACTTAAATTAGTGTCACATTTAATATAACCCGAGAATTGTATTCTCTCTTAACTTTTCTTACATTTGTGTCATGACAATAAAAGTTTAAGCATATCTGTAGAAGGCCAGGGGGAAGAGAAGGCAAGGAAAGATGTAAATGACTTGTATACATCTGTCCCTTACACAAAATACCCTTACTTCAAGAGTTTAAGGTCACCCCCCTGGACTCATATTTATTTATTAAATTCTATGTTGTATCAGATGTCATATACAGGATTATAGCTAAGTACACATTATGACCCCTGTTAGCAACAAGTAATTTTCAAACAAGTCTGATTAAGGTTGCCCTAGTCGACGGCACGAACTATTTTGTGCGCGGGGTTAAAATGTATGCTATCTCATCCGACAACACGTGCGAAAGAGATTGATGCTGTGATGTTGTAGCAGTAAGTAGTTGGCGTACGAATACACACTTTTGCAAATTTGTAGCGAAATGGATGATGATTTAGGACGAAAACGAGCGCGCGAAATTTTATAAACAGACCTTTGGGATTATGGATATCATGAATAAACGACTAACCCCCAGTTTCCCAGCTCACAATTATCGGAGAATTAATATGTCCGTAAGGATTGAGGAGCCACTTTTTGTATTTTAATGAAATTGATTTACTTATTTAGTAGTAAGTTTAATAATTTTGTAGGTTCGATCCCCGATTTTGTAGTATAATACTTCAAAAGTTATATGGACATAAAGGTGGCTCCTCAATCTAAATGTTTGGATTGAGGAGCCACGTCAGAACTAGGAACATCATGGATTGATATTTATCATTATTTGGTATGATTTTGTAGTATTTGAGAGTATTTAGTAGACAAAATCTGAGCTCGGTTGCATTAAAATTAAAAAAGTTATCATACATTATATGTGGCTCCTCAGACCATACATAGGACTCATCATTTTTCAAAGAAGCAGTAGTTCAATTAATGCGCAATTTCTTCGTCATTTAGTAGTACCTATATTAAATTTGTAGGACAAGAATCAGTAATTAAAAATGCGTGCATTGGGAGATATGGCACATTTTAACTGGCTCCTCAATCCTGACGTTAGTGTATTTACCTGAGATCGCAACGTTACTGTACCTTCCTGAGATTACAACGGAATCAAACACCAGAGACACTAACATTTAGTATGAATGTCTACTAAATACTTAAGTAGAGATCAACATTGTATATATTCGGTATCTGAAAAACAAATTACTTTTCGTTATTCCTTAAGAATTCGCTATTAAGGGTGACCATGTTATATGAATGAAACCAGGAAAACAAGTTTTTCAAATTTATTTTTTTAATAAATCGACAATATAGAAATATAGGTAGGTATGTGCAGATATTATTCATATGTTTTAGGTATTTAAATAAGTTAAAGAATGAATTAATATGGGTTGGTCGGTGCTTTTAAGAATTTTACAGTGAGAATCATAGTCGTCGTAACAAAACATCTCATACTTCATCGGGTAGTGACATTTATAGTGGCCCATGCCAGTTTCGCTAATTCCAGGTATAAATTCTGTAACGCCTATTAATGTATATGATCTACTTGTAATCATTATATATTCTGGTACCTCGTTTACTCGAAACTTCGTACAAACATTTAGTTAACATTAATTTCGAGCGTAAACATTATTAAATTAGAAAAAAATATTACTAAGGAGGTTATGATTTTTTTATTGTATATTTTTACATGGTTCACAAACTTATATTTTCTATCTGTTTTACACAACTAACAACGTTATATAAGTAATTTTTCAATGGCTTTTGTACAAAATTTTTACTTTTCCAAGTTCATTTTATAAGTTTTTCGACTAGTATTCGTAAAGTTGTAAAGCCTACTTAGCTGTGATAGATTTTCTTTTAATTTCGTTATATACACTACTAGCTGTTGCCCGCGGCTTCGCTCCCGTGGACCACCCCACAGGACCCGTTTTCGGGATAAAAAATAGCCTATGTCACTCAGGAATAATGTAGCTATTTAATGGTGCAAGATTTTTTTAAATCGGTCCAGTAGTTCCGGAGCCTATTCGGTAAAAACAAACAAACAAACAAAAAAATATTTCCTCTTTATAATATTGGTATAGACTGCCATGATTTTTTTCACATATCCAAAAGCATCCATTAAGACGGCAGGAGGGACACTTGACTCTAACAAAAATTAGCAATTTAAAGCTTAATTTTACGCAAACGGATCCCTGAATCGAATAATGGTTTTAATAGAACCGTAATATTTTTATAGGCTATTCTTCGATATCCCACTTACAGAAAAGACGAGAAAAAGAAACATACTTTTGTCGGAGTGATTAATATGTATATCCACAGAAATCTTAATAATAAGGCAATAGAAGTCGCATAGACGCGTGACCTTGTCGCCGCGCTTATGTGTTGGAGGACACAAGTGCACGCGGAGCGTTTGTTGCGGTTTCTAGTGTTATTTGAGACGCGGCGCGACGCACGGAGAGAGGTAAACATGGTGTTTTGCAGCATATCCAACTGCGGAAACTCGTCCAAAACTTGTAACTTAACAAATAAAGGAATAACATTTCATATGTAAGTACTTAATTTTTGAAATATTTTCGTTTTTTAGCAAATATAGACAAATCAAATATTTTCACTATCACTACTACAATTTATCACAAAAAACGATTTTTTTGTCAAATCAATAACCATTAACGCTTAAGCTTATTCATGTCTACTATTACTACTGCTAAAAGCAGCAATGAAATATAGTCATACGCAATAAACAAAAATCGCCGTTTGCGTAAATTCTAGGTACAAGCCGCATGAGTTGGCCGAGAGTGAGCACTCATTTTTCTCACATTTTCACTTTTCGCACACGTTTTATTATGCGTTTATAAAAAATATTGCGTTATGTCATCGCATAAAGTTTAATTTTGTAGCAGTAATGCAAAGTTCATTTGTAGGTGTAATTGTGTATCTATTTTTTGTTTATGTAGTAGTAGCTGTGACCCCGGCGACACTCGTCCCGATATAAAATTTAGTACTATAGCATTTCTATTGCCTTATTATTAAGATTTCTGTGTGTATATCCATGCAAAATTATAGCTTTTTAGTACTAAGAATCTCTGAGCTAAGCTGCGGACGGACACACGGACACAGCGAAACTATAAAGGTTCCTTGTTGGCTACGCAACCCTAAATAGACATTGGTGTGAAATCTTTAGAATCATTCATACATTCATCTTTTTTAGGGTTCCGTACCCAAAGGGTAAAAACGGGACCATACCTATACCTATTAATTACTTACTATTACTACTTATTACTTACATAATATATACATATACCTATTACTAAGACCCCGCGGTCCGTCTGTATTTCTGTCTGTCTGTCACCAGGCTGTATCTCATGAACCGTGATAGCTAGACAGTTGAAATTTTCACAGATGATGTATTTCTGTTGCCGCTGTAACAACAAATACTAAAAACCGAATAAAATAAATATTTAAGTGGGGCTCCCATACAACAAACGTGATTTGTTTGCCGTTTTTTGCGATAATGGTACGGAACCATTCGTGCGCGAGTCCGACTCGCACTTAGCCGGTTTTTCTTATTACACATTGAATTGGTGACCGTAATTTATTTTTAATATTTTATATCTAGTGAGAATGGAGACCCTAATTTGTTGACAGGAAAATAAATAATATTCAATCTGTTGGACCGTCAAGGATAACAATAATGAGTTGAAATAAAATTTAAAAACAAAAATAGATTTCTATTTGTGTTTTTAAAAGCAGGAAATGAGAAAAAAAAAATATGTACTTTATTCATGGACACCCTACAAAAGAATTTGATAGGAAATTAAAGGATTGCTAATAACTTCGTAGATATTTACTTTTTTATGGCAGGATTATACGTACATTTAGTATAAATGAATACAGAATAAGATGGTTTTTTTTTCCAAATTTCGGCACAAGTTTCATTATATTTGAGGAAAATCTATTTACCGAAGCATCTCCATTGAGGAGCCAGTTAAAATGTGCCATATCTTCCAATGCATTCATTTTTAATTACTGATTCTTGTCCTACAAATCTAATATACTTACTACTAAATGACGAAGAAATTGCGCATTAATTGAACTACTGCTTCTTTGAAAAATTACGAGACGTATGTATGGTGTGAGGAGCCACATATAATGTATGATAACTTTTTTAATTTTAATGCAACCGAGCTCAGATTTTGTCTACTAAATACTCTCAAATACTACAAAATCATACCAAATAATGATAAATATCAATCCATGATGTTTCTAGTTCTGACGTGGCTCCTCAATCCAAACATTTAGATTGAGGAGCCACCTTTATGTCCATATAACTTTTGAAATATTATACTACAAAATCGAGGATCAAACCTACAAAATTTTTAAACTTACTACTAAATAAGTATATTAATTTCATTAACATACGAAAAATGGCTCCTCAATCCTTACGGACATGAATTAATGTGACAAATTGTCAAGCACGCGTTATCTGCTGTGATTGGCTGTTGAAAATTCATTCAACCAATCACAGCAGATAACGCGAGCTTGACAATTTGTCACATTAATTCTCCGATAATTTTGAGCTGGGAAACTGGGGGTAAATGTATCTGTTCAAAATAAAATTATGTATTTGAATTTTTGAACTACTAATCTATTCCTGTATGGTGACTGTTTTGTAATTTTCCTTCTTCTTATGGTATTTATTTGCGAATATTGTTTTTCAAATATTTGTTTTTACTTTTTTGTTTTAATACAAGGCTAGATAATGATGCGGCAAATTGATATATTTTTTTTTTTTTAATGTACACCGGCAAACAGTGGAGTAATCGCCAGACTACGTTTGTATGGAGAATGATCGACTAGGTTAACCTTAAGTATGCTTTTCAAAGTAACCCTAAAACATAGTCGGAAATTAGTAAAATTTCCGACCATGTTTTGTTAGTATTACAAATATCAGTTCAAAAAGGTGTCAAGCAGCCACGCTAACGAAAACGGGAACATGTTTTTTTTTTTTAACTTTTCTATATCCTTTGTAACTATTATTTGGAAAATTGGTTAACATTTTATATCCTTTACAACTATTTATAGTACCTACAAGTCAACTGATACCATTACCTTCCATGTTTAATATAGGAATATCGAATTTCAATAACAGTACTTTGTAGGTGTAATTGAAAGTCTATATGATTGAAGTCACAAATTAGAGTCGATTTACCAACATAATTATAATTACGAGAAGCTTAATCCGATACGTACCTAATAACTAGTTTTGTTATGTAAGGGTGATGACGCGGCGTAATTTCTATCGTCGTTTTGTAAGAAAATTTCAAGTGGAAATCAGTCGAATGAGCGTATAAATTTTCCACCATTAAAAACTCTATTGTGTACTAACAAAGCTTAAGTTTCAAAGAAAACATGGATAAAGGATCTTTATTTAAATAAAAATAAACATTTTAATTATATTTTCGCGGTAAAGATAGATGTAAACAATGTTTAATTAAAAATGTTTTTTTTTAAATATTTTTTTGGAACTAAACCTTTGAAACAATCTTTTGTTTATAAGACGAGAATGAAGGCATTTTTTTTACCTTGCTCCACACTAGGATTTTTTTCCTGTATCGTGGGTGCGTTTACAAACATATAAACTCACATACACAAACATCCAGAGACGGTACAACTATCTGTAGAGGTCATACAAATATTTGTTCCGTGCGGGCATCGAACCCGCGACACGCAGCGCAGCATTCACTCGCTCAACGGCTGCGCCAACCGTGCGTCCATTTAATTAAAAACCTTATTTTATTAGTTGCACCTACTCTTGCTACAGATTTCTGTTAAGCATTTGAAGTTGAGTATTTTTCAAACTATACTTTAAACTGAAAACCTGTCAAACTTTGGCATTAAAGTAGGGTTTGAGAGGTTTGAGATGTTCTGTAACTCAAAATACTCAACTCAGAAATTGCCACTTAGTTTAGGGTAAAATCCCGATAGCAGCCCTAGGGGTATAGTTGCCCCAGGGGTATAGTTGCCGCAGGGGTATAGTTACCCTAAGGGTATAGTTGCCCTAATTATAATTACTCTTGTTTCACGAATGAATTGCATATTTTTGTATTTACCCATCGAACGATTCTCCAACTACCATTGAGCTGACCGTACCTCATGTCTTTGTGCGATGATCATGCTAATGCATGATCTGTGCGTGCATGGGAAGGCAAAATACGATCAAAGTTTTTGCGATCAAGATGTTATGTTTCTCGGTGAGCATCTATCCTACAACTATCGCAACTATTCCCTATATGGGATAGCATTTAATTAATAATACAAAACCGCTAACTCTTTTATCTACTGAAATTAGCACTATGTTGAAAAAGTACTAAAATATGCAATAACGCTATAAAATTAGGGTTTTATGTATTTGTATATGCAACCACCCCCTCTCACAGAGGAGAGGCCTGTGTCCCAGCAATGGGAACATTAATAGGCTGACGATGCGATGTGATATGCAAACATACTAATGCATATAATCCGAAGTCTACTAATTCATCTCAATACCTTCGTGAACGCTTTGAGTACCTTATCCCGAGGGGTAAACCCTGTCGCACTGCCACTTCTCTTCTCCTTCGCCCTCCACGACACTCTTCCAGCCGCTATGATGGCTCTTTCTCTGCTACTTCAGTGCGTCTCTGGAACTCTCTCCCACACTCCCTACGCGACAGCCCTTCTCTGGAAGTCTTCAAGAGGAAGATTAAGAACCATTTCCTCGCGCAATGACATAATATTAGTATGTGTTTATGTAAGTATATTTTATTTTATTCATACTAAGTTATTTTAATGTCATCTTTATTACCCTAGGGTTTGCTGTAAGAGAAAACAACATTGAGTTAAGCTCGCCTTTGTACATGTACTTTAGTATCACACTGTATGGTATATTGTTGTTGGCCAAAAAATATCAGAAATATAAAGGCAATGTTTTCAATGACATAAACAGCAATATTTCTCAATGCGTGTCTCCGTTCCCTGTATGCCATTGATATCTGTTATCGTTCCCACGACAAAGAGAATTTTGACTGAGATCGGTATGTGATACTACGGTATGTGTGGAACACATACCCGGTATCAAAGGGCTGTTTTGCTTAACATCACGCTTGTTTCTCCAAAAGGGGTTGGCAGAGGTGTTTACTAGATCCTCGTTTTGCGATTTATGTTATCTGTCTATCAGACAGACTGTCTGTGCACCCTATTCCCATAATATATAATCAATCTGACTAGACTTGTTTGCTCTTGACTCTAGTCTAGGTCAGAGGTGACAGAGACAAAGTCGACGATGGAGTGAGATTACTCAGAAGAAGCATGTTCACTCTAACTTTGAAGTGATTCGGATTGAATGCATTCGGAAACACAGACGCAGGCAGTGAGTTCCACTCTTTTGCTGTGCGATTAGGAAGGATGTTTAAAATCACTTGGTGCGAATTGGTGGAATGGTAGCCAGATAAGGAGAGTAACTTGCAGTGCATCTAGATGTCCGATTGTAGAAAAGGGCCGGTGGGATGAGGTCGTGGAGTTCTTGAGCACACTCACCGAAATACAGTCTGTAGAAGACCGACAAGCAGGCAATCTTGCGGCGATAAGCCAACCTGTGAAGCTTGACCAATAAGCCTCTTAGCTCTGCCTTTTACCGAGTCAAGCGCGGCAAGTTGATATTTAGCTGAGTCATCCCAAAGGTGGCTGCAATACTTCATGCAGGATCGAACTTGCGCTTTGTAAAGAGTTTTTTAGTATTTGTTGTGCACTTTTGTTAACTGTCCTAATTTTGTAAATTTCTCTTTAGCACTGAGGTTTGCTGTCAGAGAACCCAATTATGGGTTAAGCTCGCCTTTGTACATAAGTTTTTTTTTGTATTTTAATTTTTTATTTTGTGTACAATAAAGGATATGAATATGAGTTAAAAGATGTTCAGGCGTTGTATCGCTTCACTCTATTTAGGATGTGCAGTTTATCTCAACCTTCAGCCTAATTCCAACTATGGTGAGGTCAGCTTCAGTCTGACCGGATTCAGATCAGTACCAGTATTTTACAAGAAGCTATTGCCTATCTACCTAACCTCCGCAGTAACTGGGTCACAAGATACTGGTTTCAGATTCTCTGGTTTCTGTCTTCCCATAACGGCGATGAAGTGTACAAATGACACCCGTGGTTTCCAAGTTCTTATCAAATAAATCGGAAAGAAATAGCTCTCGCTCGATTAATATCAATAAATTTAAATAACAAGTTGATCTGTTAATTTTATTAACTTGAGGTTGAGACGAGGGGAAGAAATTACTTACAATATAGGTGTAAGAAAGCATCTGTCACATAGCATGAGCGATACGCTCTATAAAGTTAAACAAACAACCGCATACTAAAACTATTATAGCCTAAGATACCACTGCAAAATTTTGCAGGTATAATGATTGTTGATTAAACATAATTTTTATGAATGATACTTGATAGTAGATAGGCTGCAGGGTTGTCTGGAAATATCAATTCATTTTTTTTTAAATAACAAGTTTATTACTTAACTAGGTGTACTACGCGGTTTCGCTCCCGTCTACTGGTTACCCACCCATCTATCCTACCTACCCTACATACATGATTGTTGCGTAACTTTAACCGTTTACGCAGCGCACGAAACGGAAGCTCTCAAAAAGAATAAATTTGTCCCGTTTTTAGAACATTTTTCATTGATGCTCCGCTCGTATTGGTTGAAGCGTGATGTTATACAACCTGTAACCTACCTCGATAAATGAACTACCCAACACAAAAATAATTTTTCAATTCCAACCAGCAGTTCCTGAGATTAGCGCGTTCAAACAAACAAACGCTTCAGCTTTACAATTAGTATAGATATAAATATTCTACTACTACATAGTTTCTAAAAGAAACACACTCGGTTTTCCCACATACTAACAATAGTGTTGTAATTCTTATCAGCAACTCAACTACAACCTAATAAATAGTATGTTTATCTAATCGTTTTTCCGATACAGCACACATATGATTGATGAATCTGATCAACTCATTATGAGTACGTAACACATTTTTGATGGGCCAAACAAATCTGGGTGACAGTTAAATGTGAGGCTAAAGACAGTGCGATATTCTACCAGCAATTGTAATTTTCGTATAGTCAAAATATAAGAAATTGACAATTCAGTAACGTACAGCTCACAATGTTAGGACCCAATAATATTAATGAACAGGTGTGCTCGCGGCCGCGGCTTTGCTCCCTATCAACTGCATATGCCTACCCTAGCCTACTTACCTGCCTACGTAACCTGCCCACGTACCCTACCTACCTACCAATTTTTTTTCTAGGATCATTCTTCCGCGGAAAATCTTAACACTGCCATTCAGAAAATAACGTCACATGTCACTGGCCGAGTATCTGAATTGCGTGAGTTGTGACCTACTTCTTGAACACTTTAAATTTATTTAATTTTGATAGTGAACAGATTGCGATGAAACAAAAAGTAAGTAATACTTCAAGTTACCTACATTTTTTATGTATAAAAGTTATCTACATTGGTTTCGTACATTTTACGTGATGTTTACACAAATAAACAGAAACAGATAAACAGACAAAAAATCGAAAAATGCAGTTAATGGTTCTGTTGGTTATCCTTTAACACCCTGGCTAGTTATTTTGGAAATGTTTTCAATGTACAAAAACGGCTTTTCTGCAGATTTATTATATGTATTGAGTGGGCTTAACCCAGTTGTAGCCGACCCTTTGCGCCTATTGGCCTTGTTTGTTCTGTCTCCTGATTGATATGGAGAAAAGTGGTCTTTATGTTTTTTCCTATTCCTCCGTTATTCTTTTCTGATAATTTATTGCGGGATTCAGGAAAGTTAAATTCCTTTCTCCGGGACGTCGTCGAGCTTCATTGCCTCGGAGTTTTTCTGGTGGTTGCCACTGTTGATTCTGGCTTTCAGGAGTTGCAGTGGTTTGGGAATAGAGCGGTGGGATTGCCCCAAAAAACAATTAGCAACGTAGGTAAATCAATAAATTTTTGAATTTTGAGAGTCGCAATCGCTGGTAAAATATCAGTTTGTCTACCCACCCAAGTTTCTCAAACGAAAATTATCGCAGAATTAATTATTTATACTCCATAGCCAACTTTTGGGTACACAATAGATTATTGTAGTACTTGTATACTTGTAAATATTAAAAATTACATACCTTGCCAATAGCCACCCATAATAAGTATAGAACTTGTGAAAGTTAATTGAGAAAATAAACTATTTTGATTGATGGAATGAATTTTTGAACAGTCGTTTAAAATCAAACTTGACAATTTATCACATTAATATTTGAATTATGTTTTTTCCAGAAAATTGGTGATAGCCTTTTATTTTTTTATGAACTACACAGTATATGTTTAAAAACGAATATATCAACTCCCACTGTATAAATGTCCAAGTGTCCATCCATCGGTACCTCAAGTGCTTTGTCATTTCTTTTTTGGTTTAATGGTATTATAATTTGCTAGAACATTTTTCTTGTGTTTGACAAATGTGAGTAATTTTTGTTTCCAAATGTTCTTCTTTCTTTATCGTGTGAAGATATGACCTCTGGTGTCAGAGTTAATATAGCCGCCTCTAGGAACCCCACAGGCCTCTGACCTGGCTATTTTGAACTTACATTAATTATATAAGTCCAGGTGTCCTCATGATGGTTTTCCTTCACCGTTGCCAAAATAAACTTATAAAGTACATATTATGAATTGTAAAAACGTCACATTGGTACTTGCCCCGATTTGAACCCACGCCTTCAAGCATGAAAGGCGAGGTCTTAGCCACTGAGCTACCACGACATACTAAAATAAACACAAACATAAAAAAACAAACACAATGTTAAACATTAAAAACATAATATCACGCCTGTTTTCACCCAAGGGTTGAGCAGAGGTACGCTTATAGAACCCCCTGCGTTTAGCTTGTTATGTTTAATTCTTAAGTGTGGGCAGAAATAGCAGTGGTGGCCTAGTGGTAACGGCCCTTAATACGTGTCGAAGGTCGTGAGTTCGAACCCAGGCAGATGCTTTACTTTGTGTAAATTATTTCATCACCACTGCTCTTAAAACGGCGAAGGAAAACATCGTGAGGAAACCGGCATGCACTAGAATCAAAAATTCGGAGACACGTGACATCCACCAATCCGCACTGGGCACGCGTGGAGGATAAAGTCCCATTTCCTCTCTCACAGAGAGGATGCCTGTGTCCCAAAAGTGGGAATATTATAGCTGATGATGAATAGGGGACAATGAGTTTGTAATAATGACCACCTGAGAATTCATCATATTCGAATCCCTTAGTTGTTTCCAATGCGTATTCCAATCACTTTATTTAAAAGCAGCAATGAACATCGATGAGGATATTTATGTCTAGAAATGCGTTGACTACGAATATCACGAATAGAAGAAAATTGACTTAAATCCTATATCCCCTAGCTGGGGCAGAGAGCTT
Source organism: Orthosia gothica (assembly GCA_949775005.1). Lineage (NCBI taxonomy): Eukaryota > Metazoa > Arthropoda > Insecta > Lepidoptera > Noctuidae > Orthosia > Orthosia gothica. Next base: position 9,627,603 of record OX459040.1, on the reverse strand, counting down.
CCACGGTAGTCCTCCATCGCGACAGTTATTGAACTTCGCGCTTCACCTCGCTCCAAGTTATTACGAAACTCGTCGCTTCAGACAATACGGTGCGTCGCCATGATTGACGCTTCCTTTTTTTCATGAGGATTCCAATCCCAGGCTTCTATATTTAGGAATGTGATCGGAATCCTTCCGGAGCGTGTGATCCATCTAGTTCCATTTACGACCCTTGATCTGGCGGTCGAACGGGGTCTCGTGGCATGTCTCCAACAGCTCTACATTAGAGGTGGTGTCACCCTCATCAGAGGGTGCATCGAAGACATCGGTTGACGGAGATCAGGATTTGGCATGAGATGTCTTTTGTTACCTTTTATGTTTCGCGTTTCACGTTCCTGTAGAGCAGCACGGATTTCACATTGGACCCGAAGATTTTGAGTTTAACCCTTCGGGTCAGTTTCCGCGATTGCCACACATGTCTCAGCTCGCGCTTTGGCAATCCGTGAAGTAATATCCTCTTCTGTTTCTCAAGAGTAAAGAAAATAATGTACAGTAATTTCTTTCTTCTTATGTATTGATGCATAAAAAAAACTTTTAACAAAAAAATAAACTGACTTCCAAAACAACCCACAAATATCTCATGACTATATTTGCTTTTGAAGAAATATAGCTATATATACTAGCGAACCACCTCGGCTTCGCCCGTGACAAATTATTTATAAAAACCGGCACGTTTCTCATTCTTTCTATTGGTGAAAATCGCATGAAAATCCGTTTAGTAGTTTTTGAGTTTATCGCGTACAAACGCGGCGGGGGACTATATTTATAATATGTAGTGATAATCAGAAAGCTTACAAATTCCTCTACAAGATCGCGTAACAAACTCATACCATGACTTTTTTGACAAAGGTGGTTTTTGAAATAGAGTCTTCAATTAAGAAAGAAGATATAGTGCGCCAACCCCTAATAAATTGGGACGTGGACAAGAGAATGATAATCCTCAATAGAACCAAAATTACGAGTAATCAAGCGTATATTTTCGTATATTTCTTTCTATAAATAACTCTATAGGCTTCCTGTAGATCCTCCCTTTCGACTACAGGGCCATTGACCAAAAGATTGATCACGCGTGTAAACAAGTAACCATCATTTAAAGCTCTCAACAAAGAGAGAATTAGCAATAAAAATTAAAGATTTCGTTTGTTAATTTCACAATAAGGAGTATCTTTGAACACCTCCTGTTCCGGGATTGACAGAAAAGGAAGAAAAAAATACTTATAAGAAAAGATTTTTTAATTTTAGTGAGTGATTGGGGCAAGTTGTCAATATTATGGCTTTATTTAACCCGAGGTTTTACTCTAGTAGCCTTTCGCACAGGAACCATGTATTTGCCGGGAAATGAAGCCTGTGACAATCAGCTTTATGCTGAAATAATTTTCAGAATAGAATCAGTACTTCCAGATATTACTTCCTACGTAGAAAAATTGAACAATATATTTTTTTACCCGACTGCCGAAAGAAGGTAATGTGTTTATCAGTATATGTATGTATGTTTGTTCCTATGTGGCGTTCCAGAGACCAAACGCGTTGGCCGATTTTGATGATAACGAACGACGAATTTTGACGAATCGATTGACTTAAGTATCACCTTACGTCAATCGATTCGTCTTAATCTTGCGAGGGCTACATAAAAATTGAAAAATAGAAAAATGGCGGCTTTTTGGGCTACATATTTATTTATTATATTCTTTATTGTACACCACACAAATATAAGTACGGGACAAAAAATCATGCTGTCTGGCGGTCTTCAAGCACAGGACAATGTTAAAAAATCCCGTCTGCTTAAGAAGCAAACTAAAAAGAAGCAAACAAGAAGAAAATCATACTGTGCAGTCGGAGGATACATCTGGTTTTGGCCAGCCAGCTCGTGAATATGTATACGCCGACTGCACAGCATGATTTTCTTCTTGTTTACGTCTTTTTACTTCGCTTCTTAAGCAGTCGGGTTTTTTGATTTTTTTAATTAACTTTTTATTTTATTTTAAAAACTCATTTGAAAAAGTTATTTGAACATTTTCGCACCTGCATTTAATTGATTTCATTTATTTTTTACGTATTTAATTCCTTATAATATTAGTTAAGATTAATGAAATGTAGACTTATAATAGTCTCATCCATCTTGAATATTGTAGAATGTTTCACACAAGGTCCTATAATAAGCGCGTTGCCTGGAGATACTGAAAAGTTCAGATCCGTTTCAGTCCCCTTTGATCCGGAAAGGGTCTGTCACCTTTCAATCCGATTTTAATTATAGGATAAAGTTCGTTAGTATGTTACTATAAAGTTGTTTAGCTTTTAATCACATCTTAACTTTCCTACTTAATTCTATTGAAAACAGTGATTTAAAACATTTAATTTAGAAAGGATTAGTTTGTTTAATCTATTCGTTAACAGAGATTTAATTTAGGTTTTTGGAAGTCGGGTTTGGTTGTTTTAAAAAAATATTTTTGCACTATCTTTAGCCAGTGTGAAATTTGATAATTATACCACGGGAATTTACTCCTAGGATAAAAAATATCCTGTAGCCTAATACTGGTTACGGTCTAAATGTGACCCTAAATTCATCTAAATTGGTGGTTGAACCAATTTAGATGAATTTAGGGTCTGGGACAGATTATTAAAAAAATCATTTAGACGTCCGAACACACAATTTTTTTTCTTTCATAATATTTGTATAAGATCTAAGAACTTAAGGAATTAATTTTAAGAGACTTGGTTGCTACGACTTTTCGAGTTGTCTAGTCGTAGCATACAAACGACGTAGCAGTACTACGGCGTAGCCCGTAGCAGTCTTGCTACGCACAATTTATACGAGTAACACTTTGTTTAAACTTTTCAAATTTCTGTTTCCACTCTCACATATTTTTACAAATAAACTCTTGGACAGATTATGTAAATTGTTCACCGACGTTCCAATTTAGATGATTAATTCCTATTTTAAATCATCGATTTCGGTTTAAAAATAAACGGGTAATCACTTAACGGACCATGCATAATTAATTGGATTAATTTTACATCCATTAAATCTGGATTTAATTATTTAGTTAAAACGAAGTTTCACACAACAGTTAAAATCTGTTTCAGTTTCAGTTGACCACAATAGTTAAAATCTATGTTTAATCGTTGTGTTAATTTTGATTGACTACCTTGTTAATAGTACCTAGATCTACTTACTAGTAGTAGTTGCGACTGCCTACTGAACCTGGGTTCGCGGGTTCAAACGACAAGTTAGGCCTATGCCTAACTTGCCGTTTGAACCCGCGAACCCGAACCCGATAACTCTATAGTTATCGGGTTCATTAGGGATTTACCAAAAGCTGTCCAGATTCCGGATTTAGGCTCGGTTAGTCCCTATCAGGCACTATACTGAAGGTGCGACGCAATTTTAATTTTGTCGATTAGCGATACCACTTACTTATTTTTAACCGACTGCCGGAAAAGGAGGAGGTTATTAATTCGACTGTATTTTTTTTTACATCATATCTGTTTATTGTTTACACCTTTTCATAACATAACATCACACTGGTATGCTCAAAAAGGGTACGCAGGTGTGAACAGTCCACCCTGATATATTCTCATTCCACCGGTTTTGTTTAAGTTTCATGTTATTGGGTTAATCTAAGAACATTTTATGAGCAAATCAGTTGAAGTGCATCGTATTGCGTCCATGTTTGATGTGAACATTATTGCAGTTTCGTTTCGTAAAAATCCCTTATTGGTATGTTATAAATCGAATCGCATCAAGCCCTGAGGCTCTAGACAAGTCGATATGAAGAAATTCGATGTCGGCGAAGGCGATAGTTGAAATGTCAAAATGTGCGTGATTGATCACGTGATTTTTCGATATCGCTTGTCAATCCCGTACAATGTTGCCTTTTTAACCCCCGCCGGAAAAAGAGAGGCAGCAACACACGTGAAACTTATAACAAAGTTTCACGTGTGTTGCTGTGTATCTGTGTGTCGTTCTGTGGCACCATAGCGCCTAAAAGGATGAACCGATTTTGATTTTGTTTTTTTGTTTGAAAGGTGATTTTGTCGAGAGTGTTCTTAGCAATGTTTGAATAAAATCGGTTCAGCCGTTCAAAAGTTATGGGCGTTTTACTGTTTGAATCGGGGTGTTTTCGCAAGATAAATGTATCGGGGGTTTTTTAAATTTTGTAATTTTACTTGTTGACAATCGTTATCGCTACGTTTTTGTTGATAGAATGTCACTTGTCTATGGCCTCAATTAAATGGGACATTACCATAACTAACCAGACCGTAATATTACATCAATAAATAAATTTGGGACATTTGGGGGGTTCTGTATACCCATATCGTTTTGTTTAATCATACAAACTTTATTTCTCCTAAGCACGAATTTAATCGGTAGGTAAGTTATAAATGTCTATGTACTCCTAGCTTTTAGCATAATAGACGTACAGATAAAAAAGAGTGTTTTGTTATGTCTCACTTGAATCGATAGCATTCATACGAGTATGTAATTATGTCAATTGTTACTATGTTTTTATATTTATTTGGTTAATAGCCCATAGTGATATGTTTTATTTTTGGAATAGAAAGGTTGATCCTTGGTTGGACCTTGTTGTGATTACGCATTGGTCAAGCCTATTTGTGCAATTTCGGATTATGACTTGTAGGTATTTCTGTCTGGAGTCTAGAGGTGAGACGAATATACTGGAATAGGTTTTTGGCCGGACGTGTAAAGACTTATTCCGTGCGCACCACATAAACGCGTCTCGAGTATTTAAGCGTATGGCGTTTGACGTCTAGTGTTTGCAGCGGGCGACCCATAGGCTCGGTCAGATCCGGTGACATTCGGAGACGTTCGGTTCGGCTCTCGAACTTTGCGAGTCGATTTATTTGTTTTGCGTTTCTAAATCGTCTATACCAGTCTATACCAATAGAATCACTGGTATATTGGTAGGCAGAGTTGAAAATGATTATCAATGTTTGTTTTTTAAAGCTGTACGTCACAATACGTCACAGGAACGGTAACTTTTCTTTACGTTTATGATTAAAAGTGACTTTTGGTGTATAACGACTTAATTTTGTTTGATTTGTTGAAGTGTCTACTGTGTTATGGTGTTTAAGTGTTGTATATTTATCTAATTCTAAATTTAAATTAATAATGCCTATATTTAAGTAACTTTGATGTGTTACTTGTTTAGAATTTTGGATAGATAATTTAGTCAAGTCAAGAAAACAAAGTTTTTCACTCTCTCCACCAATCCCAGTCAATAGTTAATGTACAGAAGCGTGTACAATTTTAAAATGTAGAAAAGAAACGTATACCAACGCATAGTCTAATATACGTTAATAATCCATAAACCGAAAATACTCCATTACATTACCCCGACTAGCGACTACTGGATCTCAATATTACGAAGGGTCGCTAGCTATGGAAACGTCAATAATCTAGAGACGCCTAAATACTCGTGGACCTAGTTTTTGGAATAAGTATTTAACCGGACGCGTACTTCTAAGACTCAGTACGCATTTTACCTAGTACGTCTCACCTCTAGTCTGGACAGTTTCCGAATAAAATCTAGGTCAACCAGGGTCTGGACTCAAATCTGTGTGTTACTTTCTTCAAAAGATTATCTCAGAAATGACCTGACTATGCCGGCTGCTTTGAAAGAGACTTTACCCACGGAGTTTGTATTGATATTGTTTCCTTTCTAAGTAAGTCTAGTAGCTATTTTACCTTTGTGATTCACCTAGCTTAACAAACAAACTTAGTTACCTCAGTACTAAATTATATTTCGAAATAGATATTCATCATTATCATAATCCCGAAGTCGAGCTTATCCGCTCGTAAGTAAAGTCTAGAGGCTAGCCTAGTCTAATACCCTTTCATTTGCCGCATGATAATGAATTTCATTTACAATTTATAGACTATTCAAGATTCTAAAACCCGCCGATTCATTTTTATTTCATGCTACATAATTGATCTAGTACATAGTAGATACGCACACGAACACGTTATTATGACCCGATTCAAACAGTAAAACGCCCATAACTTTTGAACGGCTGAACCGATTTTATTCAAACATAACTAAGAATACACTCGATTAAGTCACCTTTTAAGATCTAAATCAAAAAATCGATTCATCCATTTGGACGCTATGATGCCACAGGCAGACACACAGATACACAGCAACACACGTGAAACTTATAATACCCCTCTTTTTCCGACTGGGGTTTAAACTCAATGTAAGGACAATATATGACAATATATGACTGTATTAGTCGTCATAAAATTGAAACAGTGGGTTTGGCAAATTGTCCATGGGTATGTAGGACATTACGTACAAGCCTTGCTCATTGCATGAGAGGAATGTCCTCATTCCATTTAATAGAATAACAAACTACGAGTAGATATAATGATCTTCATAAAAGTCATAGTTATACAAACTAAATCCCGTGGCTTTGTTAAACCAAAATAACGCAAGTTTGTGCATATAAAGCATAATATTATAGTTGTAATGAAACAAGTAACAAATAAAATCTTTCTCAGCACAGACTTAAATCTAACTAGATGACGTGAATGTATGTACAGTACAACTATTATCTTTATGTTCCTCGGAAATCATCGTTTTTTGAATACAAACGAATGCTAATTTTCATGTCCATCAATTATTAGATTTATCGTGTATAATAATTTGAATTCAGAACTGAGTACTACTAGCTCAAGAATAGCCAACATTTTTTTTGTTTTTTTTTTTAAGTCGCCCTGTATAGTTCATAATAGGAGGAGGAGGAGCTCGTGGCTAAATAATAACAGCCGCACGGGTCGATCTTCAAGGTTAAGCAACGCTTGACCATGTCGGTCCGTAGATGGGTGACCATTTCAACACACCGTGTTTCCTCCATGCTTCGGTAAGCACATTAAGCCGTTGGTCCCGGCTGTCATTTGAAGATCTTTGACAGTTGTTACGGATAGTCAGAAGCCTGAGATCTGACACCAGTCTTACCAAGAGGTATCGTGTTATCCAGTTACTGGGTTGTGGAGGTCAGATAGGCATTCGCTCCATGTAAAACACTGGTACTCCGCTGAATCCGGTAAGACTGGAAGCCGACCCAAACAAAAATTGGGAAAAAGGCTAGGCAGATGATGATGTAAAATTCATAATACTGATTGATTTGTTCTGAAATTGTGTGTGAAAAAGTGGCAGGCTTGGTTTTCATATACATAGAGGCAATGATATTCAAATAAACAGATATGTTATAAGCGCGCGCATTGTGAAGACTCGAATAGTAGACAATTGTATGATTTAGTCTTTAGTTTATGTCACGCATGGCGAAGAGCGATACGCTTTGATGAAAAAAAAACAAAATTAAAAAAATGCCATCGCGTGTATTTAGAAAGTGTACCAATTATAATACCAAATTACATAAAACAGAAGGGATCTCATACCATATTATGTAAATACGCAATACACCTCAATTTACCAATTTATTTCAATTTTTTTTCCTAATTTTCTGATATTTGGAGGTTACAAAAAGAAAAAACATTGGTTGTCAGAATAATGTTTGTTTACATTCACACGCAAGTGACAAACACTAGCTGTCTCTTTTTTTCTTGTTTGTTTTATCAAGCCATCCCTTTCGACATTGTAGTGAAATGTCAGATGAATGAAAAGTGTGTATGTGTGCTGCCGCTGCTGCGCGGAACACTTTTTTCAATTGTTTTGTGAGTGTATAGCGTATCTGTTTATTTGAATATCATTGCATAGAGGGAACTGTGTTATCTAGTTAGATGTACGTCTGTGTTCCTCACCATATTTCAATTGACGATCACAAATTCAGTATTCGCATCCCGTTCCTCTCAGATTACCATCCATTTGTGGTACCATCTCAGAATATCCATGATTCAGCTTAAGACATGCAAATTTTCATAAAAAGTACTCTTGAACAAGTTCCGCATCAGTACTCTATCGAAGAATTACTGTAATTGTATTGGAATTGCTGTAGCTTCGGTAGCTCAAAAATTATAGGAAAATAGAACTTTAAACTTGTTTAAAAATTACTTAAAATTACTTTATCAATGTGCCTTGCTTAAGGCGGCTCTTACAAAAGTGACATGCAAAACGAAACAAAATTATTCCTAGCATTCCAAATATGAATATTCTTCTAAAACGTACCAGCTTTATAAGAGGCAAGGAGGTCGCCCTCCTTACAGTACCTAAGCATTTCAAATATGAAGAAAGTGAAGTAAACTTTCAAGTCTACCTTGGAGGTCTAGTGGATGCAAGTGCTACTGCTGAGTATGCAGTTTTGGGTTCGATTCTCAGGTTGGGGTTTTTTTTATTAGGTTTCACCTTCAAGAATTCGAATTCTGGATTTGTGTCATGTAAAAGGCAAAGGGCGATCCCCCTATTGCAAAGGAGAAGAACTACTTATTTTTGAAATCTGGAGTTTACCTCTGTCTAACCTCGGGCAGTACCGGAGTGATATTTTGTTATGAAGAAATTCTTGTCAATTTGTGAAGTTACCTTGTAACTCAATCTTATGTTTAAGTGATCCTCCAAACGTTCGTGATTTTCCGGAGATTAAAGGCCCCGGTTGCCAAGTAAATAACTAATAAACGGTATCTTTTGACATCTGACATCTGTCTCGGGCAATAAAAATATAATTGACGAGCCTTTTCCTGCGGAGTCACTCTCGTGGGATATCCCACAGATATTGCATTTTTTCGGGACGAAAAATAGTACTTAGTCTATGATGCTCAAGGGAGCATCGGCTAAATTTATTATTTTGTTAATTTAGTTATTCGAGACAATACTTCCAGATATTATCTTTTACAAAAATTCAAACAAACAATTTTGCATTTTTATAATATTGATTAGGAGCCCAGGCGGGCGCTTTACTTTGTGTAAATTATTTCATCACCACTGCTCTCAAAACGGTGTAGGAAAACATCTTGAGGTAAACGGCATTTCCTAGGACCAAAAATTCGAAGACATGTGACATCCATCAAACAGCACTGGGCCCGCGTGGTAGATTACGCCTGATTCCCTCTCACAGAGAGGAGGTCTGTATCCCAGCAGTGGGAACATTAATAGGCTGATGATGATGATGAAGTATAGTTTAATTGGAGGTTCCCCTCGAGACTTTACTATATTCTTTTCTATATATTATTTTTTGGCGAATATCTTCATTCATCATGTGTCCCAATAAAATTGTTTGACATTGTCATTGCAATGCATGTGGAATTCCTGGATTTAAATAATCAATCTGTATGCCAAATTCGTTCAACCGTTTAGCTGAATAAAAAATAAAATAAAGTCCGATAAAGTTTCAGTTTCGGTTTCGGGCAAAACAAAAATTCTGCCCAATTTTAGTTTCGTCCAAAAATTTTGCAAATAATCAACTCTAGTGTAAGTAGCGTTCTTGATCTGGCAGCTCTGACATTTTTTTATGGTCTTCAGGCTCGCGCTTGACCACTATCTCACCTGATGGTAAGCGATGATGTGGTCGACAGTGTAGCACGCTTGCCTAAAGGAAACTTATTTACTAACTATAGATAACTAAAAATGGGTGCCTCGTTCGTCTATCAGTGGGTTTGATCTGCAGGACGGGCAAGCTCAAACTCAAAGCATCTATATCCGTTAAATCATTTACAGGCACTTTTGAATTGTCAAGGAGGTCAGTCAGAATCTGTTATTCTAAATCTATCATTTATAAATATACCAGGCATCTTCTAACAAACAATTCTGCGTAAGACGGACTCGACTTGAACTTTGGCTTTCAATTAAAATTAATTTCATGTTCTATATCAAATTGGCACTTGACTTCAGAGCTCCTTGTAAAAGATGAAAGAGATGGCGTTTTTACATTTCAATTTCTAATCTTAATGGGGAACAGCCGACACGTTGGTTCTACAAAGTTTATATTTATTATAAACATTATTTTTCTAGTTATTGTAATTTTTATATCATCATCGTCATCATCATATCAGCCGAAAGACGTACACTGGACATAGGCCTCCCCCAAGCGTCGCCACATTGATCGGTCCCATGCTCCCGCACACAGCGGATCTCCGCAACCTTCACCAGGTCATCCGTCCATCAGTCCACTTGATCGCAACGTCTTCCGGTTCGCGGTCGCCACTCCAGAATCTTTCTGCCCCATCAGCCATTCTTTCTACGAGCAATGTGCCCTGCTCACTGCCATTAAAGTTTGGCAATTCTTCGGGCTATGTCGGTAAACCTGGTTCTCTTGGGGATCTCTAATTTTAATCACCAGTCACACAGGTTGATCTTCAAGTTAAGGCTCTTGCCGAGGTATTTCTGTGGATGGGTGATCAATTAATATATACCGATACTCCACCGTGCCAACTTGCCAAGGAACACAGTAATATAAAGGCGAAAGTTTGTGAGTGTGTGTGTGTGTGTGTGTGTTTGTATATTTGTTACTCTCACGCATAAACTACTGTACGGATCTGGGTGAAATTTGGCACAGAGATAGATTATAGTGTGGAATAGCACATAGGATATTTTTTAGCCCGGGCATATGTTTCCTTAGGATCATTTTGGACATTCCGCTGGCAGAAGCTAGTAGCACAATAAACCGTTGCTCCTCGTTGTGCGTTGCAGTTAGAAAACAGAAACTCTATCACCAGTCTGGCCAAGGGGCATCATGTTACCGATTTACTGGGTCCTGGTGGAAAGGCTGTCGCTCCATTTAAAGAACTGGTGCTCTACTGCATCCGTTAAGACTGGAGGTCGGCCCCAACATACTTGGGATATAATTAACAACAAAACTTCTTTCTTTGTGACTTTTAAACTTTATTATTTGTGTAAAACTTAATCCACCGGACTGACACGGCTGGTGTTATTTCGCGGCAGTTCTAAAGAGTGGTTCATACTAGTGAGTTTGATACGCTGCGACAAAAGTTGGATGTTTCACACGGTAAACTACTTAAATGCAACTGCATCTTTTCGCTGCACCATAATAAGTTTACAGCAGTGAGCAGTGATGGCCCAGTGGTATCGGCCGCGACTTACAAGTTGTAGGTCATGGTTCGAGCTCAGGCAGGCGCTTTATTTTGTCTAAATTATTTTATCGCCACTGCTCTTAAAATGGTGAAGTAAAACATCGTGAGGAAACCGGCATGTCCTAGAACCAAAAATCAAAGACATGTGACATTCACCAACCCGCACTAGGCACGCGTGGTGGATTGCGGCTCACTCCTTCTTACAGAGAGGAGGCCTGTGTCCCAGCTGTGGGAACATTAATAGACTGATGATGGTGATTATAATGAGAATAAGTTTGAAACGCCTGCATTATGTTATTTTATTTATTTGTCGAGTTCTTAAATTGTCTTAAACTCAAAATGAGATTCACATATACTGTACTGTATATAAATATACACTGTTACCGTCTTACTAACAAACACGGAATAAAGTTATACCAGGTATAACAAAGGAATAACCATACATTTTCATAGGTTTATACTTGGTATAACTTTGTTCTGTGTTTATTAGTAAGAGGGTTAAGGTATTAAAATGCAAACATCGATGTAATTGTATACGTACATGCCCAGTGCTTATTATTCCACATCCGTCCATTTCATCCAACATTTTATAGATAAGTAATTACGAGCACAAGGTTCACATACAGAAAAAATAAATTGGCGGTATAAAAAAATGGGGTAGATATTTCAGGATAAAATTTCAATGCACCGTAAATGGGGCAATGGGACGATATAAGTTAACAGGAACAATAAATCACCTGTTCAGATAAATACCATCTTAATTATGTATTAGCTCGTCCCACTTTGGACACTTCGTCGTGCACTTAGGACTTTTGCTGGTGAAATTTGGGTGTACTTTATATGCACCTGTGCCCAACAACAGAAAAAAGGCATGTTGTTATGTTTTTGTGTGTTAGCTATAAAACCCGTTGAACAAAACGCAGCGTTTCCTAAACGCTAGTGTGAGACGACTTAATATTTTTTTCATCAGCACAATATGAGTGAAGTTAATATACGCTGCTCTTTGGGCGTAGTAGAGTGACATCATGAGTTGGTACTAGTTTATATATATTAACTTGACTACCAGATATTTTATATGTCCCTGTTGTTGTTTTCTCGGTTTCGCTTGGTGATAGATTTGTTTCAAGGCGATGGTTAAGGCCACATATTTCATACTTGATTGGTCGTGGTTTCATTCGTGGGTTCATATTTTTTTTTTTGGTTAAATTATTTAGGTGTATATATTGTCTAACCCTTCAGCAAAACGAACATGGTGTTATGTAGTACTTTCTTAATGTGTCTTGGACCTCAATGACATCAGTGACGGAAAACTTCGTGAGGAAACCAGGACTTAATGTAAATCTGAAATCGCCAACTCTTGAGCAAGCATGGTTATTAATGCTTGTGCTTTGCAGTGGCACAGTCTGGTATTATTGCTATTTAAGATATAAACATATTTTTTACAAAAAACATATATTCGACTTTCAAAAAAAAACCACTATAAAGTGAAAAATAACTTCAATTTCGGATGTCAGTGTTCCTGTTTTCGTTTTTTGACACCGCCTTCCGAAATAAAAGTTCTTTTTCACTTTCTAGTGTTTTTATTTGGAAGTCGGTTGTTTTTTATTTGTAAAAACGTTTTTTTATTTTTTTTTTATTTTTTGTGGTAGAAGTAATGGACAAGTTCTATAGTAAGGTACCTATAATGCCCACAGTGATGCCAGAATAGATTACCCGAATAACATGTAACATAACCGGTGGAATGAGAGTGTACCAGTTGGAACTGTACACATCTGCGTACCCGTTTAGAGCATACTGGCGTGATGTCATGTTATGAAATGGTGTAAGTAATAAACAGACATGCGATTGCAGCAATCCCGAGAGATTTGCCACCATTTATTGAAGAGTTCTGTTGTATATCTCCGAAGTTACCAAATTACCAAATTGAAATGGGACCATTTTGGAATAGACTTCTTTCGAACAAAAAAAAAAGAATTTGCCCAATCCGTTTATATGAACATATATAGTTATGCCTGAACATATTATATAAAAAAATAATATATATATACTAGCTGTTCCCCGCGGCTTCGCTCCCGTGGTCCACCCCACAGGACCCGTTTTCGGGTTTAAAAAATAGCCTATGTCACTAAGGAATAATGTAGCTTCCTATTGGTGAAAGGATTTTTAAAATCGGTCCAGTACTTTCGGGGCCTATTCGGTACAAACAAACAAACAAAAAAACTTTCCTCTTTATAATATTGGTATAGATATATAAACATCCGAATTGAGAAACTCCTCCTTTTTGGGCAGTCGGTTAAAAACAGTCAGTTGTAAAGCAGTTTATGCCTAAAGGAGTAATAGCAGTCTAAAAAATATCTTTACCAAAACACAACATTTTAATAAAAGGTGTATTAAAGTATTGTCATGGGTATTTTGAAAACTGAATAACTCATTAAACCCTTTATCATTAAATATATCACATACGCACTTAATAAAATCATAATAAGCATATATCATAACCCGCGGTGTGAATAATGAAAATTCATAGGTAGGCCGGCTGCGAATATTAAGAACATTTTAAGGAAACATTAAACTACGTTGTTTTAAGCCACAGAGCATCGAACCGCCTCGGCGGACACGGCCAGGTGGATAGATAAATAATTTATTCGGTAGAACAACAAAATTAACCACAAAAGCACAATTCTTAAATCATAAAAACAAAATGAGTATATGGGAGTCTGGCGATATTACAGAAAAAGTTAAATCATGAAAAAAATAGTTTAATAATTCTTTAACTTCAGTCTTTAACACAAAGTTTATGTGAAGTCATAATTTTTATTTATATATTTTTGTTTATTTCCAATCATTACTTAACAAAGGTTACAGGTACATAATGTGCATAAGGTATTATCTCCTGGCTCCAAATCAAAAGTAATTTTCACAGTTCAAAGGCACGTTTCATAAAAACGCCAACTTCATATGTAAGGACATAATACTACTTAGTACTTGCGTGTATATTACTGTAAAGTTTTATTTAAATCCTCTGAGGAATATATCGTGAAAGAATAACAAACATTCTTACTCGTAAACTTTCACATTTATCATATTAGTAAAATAGTAGGATTAATTTGGATATGGTTTATTGGATTCTAGTCGGTGCCGGCGGTCTCTAGGCGCTTCCGTGCTCTGCGTTTTAGGCTCATAATGTGTTTAGTTTAAAAGCCTTCTCATTAACTCATTTGCCTCTGTTAGGTTAATTGTCATTTACCTGGGAGCTGTCTATTAAGGATTATCAGCCCTAATTGTACTAGTGAGGGGTAAATAACCTCTATAAATACTATTTAGTATTGATTGCTTGCACTTTCGGTAATGGCTCTTGTTACCAACTTCAAAAAAGGAGGTTATCAATTCGATACGTATGTATGTATTGTTGGAATTGCACAATATTCACATATGTTACTCTATTTGGGCTTCTGAACATGTGTGCTAAATTTCATAAGTGTATGTATGTCCACGCATTTCTTCGAAACTGGTAATTGGAATGTGATAATTCTTTTTTTATTGCACGTTTCTTCAAAATCGGCGCAGCAATTTTCAAGATATGGAACATAGAACCGAACTCCTCAGCAACAAACAGCACGAATGTGTAAATTGAGTTACTTCAGGTATTTTGTAAATATTTTAGGTGCCTTACTAATTACTATAGAACTTTCTCACTTTTTGGTGATGGTGTACCAAAACTAAAAAAAGAGGAATAAAATCATTTTCACAAAAATATACAATCAAAATTACAATAAAAAAAAAATAAAGAAACTCTTCTCAACATTTTCAATTCACTTCAGAACAAACAGATTTTTTTCTTCTCTTATGAACTTCATCAGACTGCAGTGAAATAAAATACAATTAAAATCACTTCACACCATTTTCAATTCACTTCAGTGCTACTCCTATGAACTTCATCAGACTGCAGTGAAATATAATAAAATTAAAATCACTTCTCAACATTTTCAATTCACTTCAGTGTTACTCCTATGAACTTCATCAGACTGCAGTGAAATATAATACAATTAAAACTCACTTCACACCATTTTCAATTCACTTCAGTGCTACTCCTATGAACTTCATCAGACTGCAGTGAAATATAATAAAATTAAAATCACTTCTCAACATTTTCAATTCACTTCAGTGTTACTCCTATGAACTTCATCAGACTGCAGTGAAATATAATACAATTAAAACTCACTTCACACCATTTTCAATTCACTTCAGTGCTACTCCTATGAACTTCATCAGACTGCAGTGAAATATAATAAAATTAAAATCACTTCTCAACATTTTCAATTCACTTCAGTGTTACTCCTATGAACTTCATCAGACTGCAGTGAAATATAATACAGTTAAAATCACTTCTCAGCATTTTCAATTCACTTCAGTGTTACTCCTATGATCATCAGACTGCAGTGAAATATAATACAATTAAAACTCACTTCACACCATTTTCAATTCACTTCAGTGTTATTCCTATGAACTTCATCAGACTGCAGTGAATAATATCTACCTCATTTGAACATGAGTATTAGCATTCCCTTCACCTCCCTTACAGTTTCGTAGCTTCCCCTAAATCTTAGTCACAGTTTGTCACAGGAAATAATTACGCCAAGTTTATGTCAATCACGTCAAAACTACTTAATTGAATGTACATAATTGTGTGAAATAATTAGCACTCCGCCAACTGTATTTAATTACACCTCGGGTGTTGCCCTAATGTGCGTGTATCCCTTTACGCAAACAGTAGTTACATAATTATGATAAACCTAAGGATGTATGTACAATGTATGTTTCATCTATATTTTCTATTCATATACATGCAAATAAATCAAATTAAAATGTCTGTTTGTAATGTAAAAAAGCCCGAAGAATTGCCAAACTTAAGTGGCAGTGGGCAGGGCACATTGCTCGCAGAACGGATGGCCAAAGGGGCAGAAAGGTTCTGGAATGGCGACCGCGAACTGGAAGACGTTGCGTTGAAAGGCCTCCCACCAGGTGGACCGATGACCTGGTGAAGGTTGCGGGGATCCGCTGGTTACGAGATGCCCGGGACCGGTCAATGTGGCGACGCTTGGGGGAGACCTATGTCCAGCAATGGACGTCTTTCGGCTGATATGATGATGATGAATGTCAAAATAACAGATTTTATATATCACACTAATATTATTAAAGGCGAAAATTTGTGAGTGTGTATGTTTGTTACTTCTTTACGCTCAAACGGCTGGACGGATCTGAATGAAATTTGGCACAGAGATATATTATAGTCTGGAATAGCAAATAGGCTTTTCACCCGGTATAATGTTCCCTTGGGTTAAGAAAACAATATTCACGCGGGCGTAGCCGCTGGCAGAAGCTCGTATACTATATTTTACAGATATTTACGGTACATAAAATTATTTTTGTCTGTCTCGTTTGTTCCGGTTAATTTCAAAAACGACTGGACCGATTTTGACGAGACTCTCACTGGTATAGCTGATTTTCTAAAATTTAACATAGGCTACTTTTATTTTAGGAAAAGATTTAGGGTTCCGCAAGAAAAAAAACATGTTTTATTTATTCAACGAGTTAAACGTGGCCGTCGCGGACAACAGTTAGTATTAAATAAAGTTATCTAACGTTTTGCTCTTATTATTTTTATATTTTGTGTTATATAGGGATTTCCAGAATTACCCCCTATATTGTAAGTAATTTCAGATTTTTTATTGATATAAATCTTAGGTTTTTATCGTTGTCATGGTAACAAAGCCTATTGTAGAAGAGCAAATTTCAAAATTACATAGAATATAGGCCTAAATTTGAGTCACAACAAATCAAACATCCCCAAAAAAAAAACACGGATCAACGGTTGATTGAGGCCCATTCCCCTTTCAAAGAGTGGATGGAAAGAGAGTGTTCCACCAGTGGGAACGTTAAAAGGCTGATGGTAATGATGATGATTACGTAAATACAAACTTATGACTGCGGATTCGCCCGCGTCAAAGTCGGAAATCATCTAAATTGAAACGTACTCTCAAGATAATAAAAAGTAAAATGTAAAATACCACCGGCACATTTTTCTTGATTTTTTAACTACATAATTTATCTAGTAGTAGACACGCTTCGATTGACAATCTATCGAACACGTAATAATTATGACACGATATCTTGCGAAAACACCCCGATTCAAACAGTAAAACGTCCATAACTGTTGAACCGATTTTCATCAAACATAGCTAAGAACACTCTCGATAAAATCATATTTCAAACTAAAAAAAAACTAAATCAAAATCGGTTCATCCGTTTAGGAGGTATGATGCCACATACAGATACACAAACACAGACACACAAATAAGCACACACGTCAAACTTAAAACACCCGTCTTTTTCCGTCGGGCGTTAAAAAGTATCCTATCTCGTTCTACAAGGTCAAACTATCTCTACACCAAATCATCATACTAAGTGGACTTTTTAGCATGAAAATGCAACAGACAGACAGTGTTACTTGCGCTGTTTTAATGTGAGTATGGATTTGTTTGGATACAGTGTGAAAAATAAAGTTTAGGCCCTGTATCTGAAATCAGAGTAAATGTAGAGCGCTTGTAAATAATACTGCGATAAGGAAGAATTATGATCAATACTGAGAATGCTTTTAGTTTTTATGGTAAAAGGTGTAATGCTGGACAGGGAAAAGAATTTCTGGGGGTTTACAGGGTTGATTCAGGATAGAGGAGCTCGTGGCTAAATAATAACAGCCGCACGGGTCGATCTTCAAGGTTAAGCAACGCTTGACGAGGTCGGTCCGTGGATGGGTGACCATTTCAACATGCCGAGTTTCCTCCGTGCCTCAGAAAAGCATGTTCAGCCGTTGGTCCCGGCTGTCATTTGAAGATCTTTGACAGTCGTTACGAGTAGTCAGAAGCTTGAGATCTGACACCAGCCAAGGTACCCCTTGGCTGGTGTCAGATCTCAAGCTTCTACCGGTACCGTGGTACCGTGTTACCCAGTTACTGGGTTGTGGAGGCCAGATAGGCAGTCGCTCCATGTAAAACACTGGTACTCAGCTGAATCCGGTTAGACTGGAAGCCGACCTTAACATAGTTGGGAAAAGGCTAGGCAGATGATACGGGATAGATAGCACACTTAAGCGTAGACCACTCAAAGTATTGCAGCGGGTTCCAATCAGCGTGTTTTGAACAGGAGCAAATTAAACTAGATAGATAAAATGTTTTATTTGAGCCAAAAGTTCATTAAGTTAGTATACACATCTTTGAAAGCATCGTAAGTAATCTCAATATGAGGCAGATAGGGTTAAAAAACAATGTTTAAGTGGTCCAGTTTACCCCACGGAGAAATCCTCTGAGGGGCGAGTCTTGGAGGGATTTGAGAGTAAGGCAACCTCGTGGTGGTGAGGGTTTCGCATTATTGGCGTGCATCGAAACGCTCGGCCGCTTTAGACGCAAGGGGGCTTTGGTCAGCCCCGGTAGTTGGCCGCATAGTACACAGCTGGGACGCTCCGTGCATTGTGAGTGGTCTTTAGGACGGGTGTAGTCCTTTGTGCCATAATCACCCAAGCCCTTAACGCACCTGGGAGTGGCATAGCAGTTGGTCTGCGAGTGACCGTAGAGTTGGCAGCGGTGACACTGACCAACGAGATGGTGGCGGAAAAGCTCCTCATTGGATATGCCCAACATCCCGAGCATACCATTTTGATGTTAAAATGGGATAAAGACATATCGCACAAGGTAATCTTTGCCATAAAACTCTGAATTGGCCAGACCTACAAGTGTAAGTCGCGGCCGTTACCACTGGACCACCACTGCTCTCCTCAACTGGGACTAAGGTAGAAGGATGGATGAATTCCTTTTTGTTCCCGTGGTATTAGTAGTAAAAAGTCAATGATTGGCCAAAATAGTTACCGTTGTTAGAGTCGCCATATTAGCATGCGTGCATCGCAATGCGTGTTCGTTTGCATACACACATTAGTTCTACTAAAACTACACAATAGATACAAATTGGAACTGCGTTCGTATGCAGATTTTATCTAAAAATATTACTCGGTTCTGACATTTTGTATGGTATTTTGATTTCAATGATCACTCCGCGTAGGCACTATGAGTCAATGCTGAATTCACAACTTTTCAACACTGGTAAAACGTAAAGGTCATTAAAACAGCTTCTTAAAAGAAGAAGCTAAACTGATATGTGAGCTCGTAGGCTGTAAGTTGGGACCCAGCCAGGCAGTTTAATGTATGTAATTTATTTCATCACACGGCTCTGGAGCTCGTGGCTAAATAATAACAGCCGCACTGCTCGATCATCAAGGTTAAGCAACGGTTGACGAGGTCGGTCCGTGGATGGGTGACCATTTCAACATACCGAGTTTCCTCCGTGCCTCGGAAAGCACGTTAAGCAGTTGGTTCCGGCTATTATTTGAAGATCTTTGACAGTCGTTACGAGTAGTCAGAAGCTTGAGATCTGACACCAGTCTAGCCAAGGGGTACCGCGTTACCCAGTTACTGGGTTGTGGCGGTCAGATAGGCAGTCGCTCCATGTAAAACACTGGTACTCACCTGAATCCGGTTAGACTGGAAGCCGACTCCAATGAAGTTGGGAAAAGGCTAGGTAGATTGATTTCATCACACTGCTCTCAGAACTTGTGCCAGAACCAAAAATTCGAAGACATATGACATCAAGCAAACCGCACGGGGCCACGCGGGCCCGTATGCCGTATTCCCTATCACAGAGCGAAGGCCTCTATTCCAGTAATGGGTACGCCATAAGCTGAACTGTGAAACTGTGAAATCATGCGCTGAAAATATCTTAGGGGGGGTTCACATTAGGTCGGACCGACAGTTTTACCGGAACGGCAAAGGTGTCGGAAGAAAATTGGCATTTGTATTTCAATGGCGCTGTTCACATTAGAGCGACCCGATAAAACTATCGGCTACGATACATTTATCTGACATTCAGCCACGATTTCTCTCGGGTCGGATATAATATTGGCATACTGCTTTGTATAGCGCCGTTCACAATTGTCGGCTTGTAGAGGCTTACCCACCCGCCGGAGTGCACGCAGGGAGACACGTTTATAAGCATGGAGGACGAAATTAATTTAGAAGTTTTGATTTATCTTTTGGAAGACAGGAGTTTGAGAACGTCGTCGTCTTCCATTTTACATAAAAGCCAACTCACAACTGCTTTGTGTCAAGCCGGGCATTGGTTAACGACGGTGGTGTTCACATTAGGTCGGACCGTCAGCTTATAAAGTGAACAGCAAAAACCGACAGTCGGGCGGTAAAATTGTCGGTCCGACTTAATGTGAACCAAGCCTTAGGCTAGGTTTTGGTTTCACCCGTTTCGCCACAAAGTAGTTGTTAGTTGGTTTCTGTGCACAATGGACGACAACACCGTTCTGTTCAGGTAGTAATGTGGTAAAAAAAGTAAAATTATTGAATAGAAAAAATAAATATTAGGTTCATTCTATCCTTGCGGAGCGTAATGATATTGTGTTAGGAATTAGTGAACGCAACCCATTATAGTTTTTTATTTATAATCTGTATACCTACATAACTTTTAGTAACTGGCTGTATCGAGTCTCTCTCTCTTGTCTCTATGGTTGACTACTAGCGATTTAAGAAGTGATGAGCTGAAGTTCTATAATAACTTTAGAATACCTATTCGTTCTTTTGATTGATTTAGAGCACAAAATACAAGATTGAGAGATTGTATTACGCTACGAGCCGACAAGTACAAAGCAGTATGCCAATATTATATACGACCCGGCAGAAATCGTGGCTGAATGTCCGGTAAATGTGACGTAGCCGACAGTTTTATCGGGTCCCCCTAATGTGAAAAGCGCTATTGAAATACATATGCCAATTTGCTACCGACACCTCTGTCGTTCCGGTAAAACTGTCGGTCCGACCTAATTTGAACCCGAGTCTTACAAAGCTTGAAAATTTTAACAAATTTGAATTTACGATACGAGTAAATACTGTCTGTGAGAAGACGATTATTTTCAACACACATAAAACACTACAAATGAACACTTCAGCTACACACACGTGCCTACATCAACATCCCACGCTCTTCATATCAATTCAATCCACGAAAAAAAATACCTTTAAAAATACCTCCGTACCACTGAAAGGGAATCACGTCGTCAACTTGTAAAAACGTTATCAAGGCCTTCACATTTGTGTTCACTAAAAGCCTTATTTGTAACCGTAATATCTCGAAGCACGTATCACGTAAAACTAACGTTAACGTGAAGTACGGAATAAGTGATGTTCACATCAAAGACGTTTTTGTGTAAGCTTTTATTGAAGTTTCGAAATTAGTTAAGTCTACGTGTAGATCTTATGAATTTTTTGGTTGTTGAAGTCGAAAGTCTTCCAATCTAACCATTTTTTTTTTTTGTACTGGCAAAACATTTTATTTTTGTCACGAATATTCGATATCTTTTTATTTTATTCTCGTTTTATAAGTAAGTTTTAACATCGCCTTGGAGGTCTCTGTAAAGATGTTATAATAATAATTGACTAACAAATAAATTAAAAAAATCTTAGACAATATTTTGCCTAACTTTTTTTTCAATTATGATCTTTTCTAACTTACGGGCTTTCAGAAAACATGTTTGGTTTAAAAGGCATTCATAAAAAGCACGTGTCGATACCTAATATTATTATTGTTTAAAACAATGGCTCTTGTAGAAACTTTCAAGCGAAGATACCTTCGACCTACGTTAAAGACAAAAACGAGGTCAAACGCGAGTCTATCGATAAATAAAAAAAAGAAAACTAACATAGGAAAACGATTCAAAAGATCAACCGTCAACATCCCGTAAATAATGCAATAGAACATTATTTGGACCATATAATTTGATCTCTTAATTCACCTCCCACCAAAAAAAACAACATAAATGAAAATTTGCATCTTTTCAAACAAAATAGAAATACCTTTTGACATTTTCATTTGTCCAAATTAAAATAAAATTAAAAACAATAAGGCTAGCCATCTTGAACACTTCTTGAAACTCGAGATATTTCTGTAATATCTTAGAACAATGACTATTGGAAAACGCAAACTATTTTGGAAAGTTCCAAGTGCCGAGTGGCTATTAAGACTGTTTGTCTTCGAGGGTTTAAAACTATGCTCAACTTTGGCATTGTTATATTTGAAAGGTGTATCTGTAGATGTTCATTAACAACTATATTCTGTTTCATGTTTTGTTACTTTTTGTTGTCGATTTCTTAGATTTGGTAAAGAGATTGTTATGCATTTTAATTTCTGTGATAATACAAGTGAATATTTCATCACAAGTCGAATAACGTGCAGTGCTGCCTATAGGCCCCTCTTGGCATTGCCATATCAATCGGTCTTTATCAACCGGACGTGTACTTCTTGTATCTAAAAAAAGTTAATAAAATCAAAAACCTGACTACTTAAGAAGTAAACTAAAAAGAAGCAAACAAGAAGAAAATCAGTCGGCGGATTCATATTCACTAGCTGACTGACCAAAACCAAACACAACATATTGGTATCCTCCAACTGAATTTCTTCTTGTTTTCATCTTTTTAATTGAAGTCGGGTCTTTTGATATTATTAACTTTATTTATTTACAACTGTTTAATTATCATTTATTTCTAACTACTTTTAACATATATTATATGTGGTATATATTTTTGTAATCATTTATAAAAAACCCTTCATTTTGTCGCCAGTCGATGGGTTTGGAACAAAAATGTTTTTTCCACAATATGCTACCCAAAATCAGCCACGTTAGTTTTTTAACGTCAC
This sequence comes from Orthosia gothica, assembly GCA_949775005.1. Taxonomy (NCBI): domain Eukaryota; kingdom Metazoa; phylum Arthropoda; class Insecta; order Lepidoptera; family Noctuidae; genus Orthosia; species Orthosia gothica. The sequence goes on along the minus strand of OX459040.1, from coordinate 9,604,757 downwards.
ATATTGAAAAACCACTTGGGCGGTCAAGACCTTATCTATCGATGTCTCAAATACAAGAAACCGTCTAGTAGTTTGAAAGATATGAGGTAATAAAGAATATTACAAACATACATACAAGATACACGCGGCAAACATAACCCTTTCCTTGCTGTCGGGTAAGAATTGACGGTGAAAATTCTAAATGCTAATGTTTTCTATAAAATTACTTGCTGTAGTTTTGGCCTAATATATTTTAGATATTTTACAAGCTTTATTTTTTTTACTTGCCTTGCTAGTTAGTACGTAGGTATGGGTTAAATCTTGAAACTGAATTTTAAAACCGTTACCTAACCGCAATCGATTGAGACGAAATTTTGATAACAAATCACGGTTAAATAAGTGTCACCAGAGGCCCTAGACAACTGACTTTCTGTCATCAAAAGCGTGGCGATAACGATTGTCAAAAAGGCATTTTTTTATGAGATTGACAAGCGATATCGACAAATCACGTGATCAATGCCTTACATTTTGACATTTCGTCTCTCGCCTTCGCTGACATCGAATAATAAAGCGATAGTCGAAATGTTTCGAGTAAGTAAGTTAGTAAGTCATTTATTTGCTCAAACATGAGTACAGAAGGTACTCACAACAAATAATAGTCAACAAAAAAAATACAATATGCGCCTCAGCCTCAGTTGGATTTCAAAAGATGGCGGACTAATTATTTTTATGCACTCTCATGATATGGGTATCAATTGAAAGGGCTTGCTGAGAGAATACAAAAAAAAACCTTGTTATAATAATAATATCATAGGTGAACAAGCTTACTTCTCTATGCGATCTGAATCCAAAAAATACGGTCATTAGCCACCCTGCAACGCACAATGTCATTTGCAAACTTTAATAATTAATTTAAGTTTTTCCAAATGATGAATTGTTTATCCCACTTGATAGGATGGTAGGAAGTAGGATATGTTGTATCTGCTAATGCAGGGATTGCCAAACTGTGCGTCGCGGTGCTCTCTCCCAGGCGTCGTAAATGAGAAAGAACAGCTGCTGAAACGATGAAATATATGATACGAGCCTGAACCTGAAATATACTACTCGATAAATACTAAGGAAGGAAAATAAATAAATAATAAATAAATACTACTACAGGAACTATTCGATAAATAAAATGTAATTACAACTTATTCTATTACACTTATTCTATACAATTATAAATTATAATACAACTCTGAGTTCTGAAGATTCTAGTACTGTTTGATACATCGGCGTTGTACTTTCATATGCGAAACTGGATATTCTGCAGTTGCAATAATTAAGTCGTAGTACAGTTGTAAATCAATTGAGAATATAGGAGAGTGACTACTTCAAAACTTTGGCTCCGATTTCTAAAGACATGCTCAAAAAACAAGCCAAATCAAAAATAAAAAAAACCCGACTGCTTGAAAATCGAACTAAAACGACGTAAACAAAGAGAAAGTCATGCTGTGCAGTCGGAGGATACATATTCGCGGGCTGGCTGACCAAAATGTCGTGTATCCTCCACCTGCACAGCATGATTTTCTCCTTGTTTACGTCTTTTTAGTTCGCTTTTGAAGCATTCGGGTTTTTTGATTTAGCTTTTTTATTTATAACTTTTTAGTTAGTTTTCAAATTAGGTACGTTTAAACATATAAGTATTATATATTTTTGAAGTCACCTCTTAAAACCCTTTATTTTGATACTCAACACGATGGCTTGGAAAGGAAAAAATAATTGGGCCCCCACAATATGGCGCCCAAAATCCGCCATTTTTCTATTGTCCAATTTTAATGTAGCCAGTGGCACTCGCAGGGTTAAGAGGAATCGTTTGACGTACGAATCATCAAATTCGGCCAAGGCGTTTGGTCTCTGGAACGCCGTATAGGAACAAACATATATACATACATACATAGACTGCTAAACATATTACCCTCCTTCGGCAGTCGGGTGAAAAGCGAGCCAATTTTTCTTAATAAGCAAAATTTTTCAAGCAACAAGAAAAACAGTTAGTTATTAAAATGCAAAGTGCGTTGCAAAAAAATCATAAAAAGGGAGTCAAAATGTAAAAAAGATTAGGAAGCTCTGTGCTAATGAATTTTCTCGTGCAATCGCCTGTCAAGGTTACAAATAGGCAGGAAGCTCGCGTCGCTTCCTGGCAGATAGTTCCTATCGAGGCATTCCGATATCCGCCGAGAATTCACTACCGATTCAATTACCGTTTTATTTTAAAGTTTAAAGTCTGTAGTTTTGTTTGATAAAATTCTTATTTGTGTTATCTATATATATATAAAAATCAATGCCACTTTTCGTTGTTATTTTATAACTCAAGAACGGGCTCACCTATCCAAACCAAATGTTTAGGCTTTGTTCGGACTATTTAGCAGATGGTATAAGTGAAGAAAAAAAATTGAAACTTAACAGGTTGACTGCCACATCGGTCACCGGTGACCCTCAAACAATACATTTTCTATTGTGTTTATTGTCTGGCAGCCAAACTGTTAAGGTAGGGTAAGGTAGGGTAGGGTAGTGTAGGGTAGTGAAGGGTAGTGTAGGGTAGTGTAGGGTAGTGTAGGGTAGTGTAGGGTAGTGTAGGGTAGGGTAGTGTAGCGTTGGGTAGGGTAGGGTAGGGTAGGGAAGGTAGTGTAGGGTAGGGGAGGGTAGGGTAGGATAGGGTAGTGTAGGGTCAGGTAGGGTAGGGTAGGGTAGGTAGTGTAAGGTAGGGTAGATAAATGTTTGGTGTTTTTATGGCAAAATAAAAGTTTGCCGGGTCAGCTAGTTGCTATATACAAAGAACCGGCTAAGTTCGTATCGGACTTGGCACATTTAGGGCGGTGAGGACCTCCACGTCCGTGTCCGTGATATGAGTTCCAGGTTCAAAATGTTCTGAACTATGACAGGTAATGACGGATAGAGATCGGATGTACTGCGTAACCTTCCCTACAAGAAGTACTACGGTTACTTGGGAACCAAAGTACGTCGCTTAGCTAACCATGCATTGTCATCCAAACTAAACGTGTATGCAACATTTTTTTTTCTTCCAAACCCATCGAGTGGGGTATCAAAATGAAGGGTTTTTAGAGTTGATTACAAAAATATATACCTCTTATATGTTTAAAAGTATTTCCAAAAAGAAAATATAACTAAAAAGTTGTAAATAAAAAAAGTTAATTTAAAAATCAAAAACCCGACTGATTAAGAATCGAACTAAAAAGCTGTTAACAAAAAAAAAACATGCTGTACAGTCGGAGGATCAGGTGGTCAGCCAGTTCGCGAATATGTTTCCTCTGACTGAACAGCATGATTTTTTCTTGTTAACAGCTTTTTAGTTCGATTCTTAATCAGTCGGGTTTTTGATTTTTAAATTAACTTTTTTTTTATGGCTTGATTCTTGCATGAACTTCGGATTGTCTTATAAAATCGGGCAGTATTTACTTAGGATTCGCGAGACGTACTACTCGTTACATGAAGACATATCCGGCCCAAGTGACGCAGGTATGACTGTCCCGTTTGGCTTTTCCTCATATGGAATAACGCCTCAGACAGCACGATAAACCGTGTTTCCGTTGCCGTGACAACCGAGTCTGACAACTGGGGAAAGCCACTTTATTATAGATAGTTCAACTCATCTTTGCGCGTGGCGCTATGTGGTGGTGGTTGTTTTCTCGGATCACCACTGCCGCTTCACTGCCACACAAATGCATCAAACTATTAGAAAGTTGTGAGTGTGTTTGTTACTTCTTCACGCCAGAACGGCTGCACGGATCTGGCTGAAATTTGGCATAGAGATAGATTATAGTCAGGAATAACACATATGATACTTTTTATCCCGGGAATATGTTCCCTCGGGAAAATTTTCAACATTCATGCGGGCGAAGCCGCTGGCAAAAGCTAGTAATGTATAAAAGGATAGTTTACTGAAAATTTGTTTTTTGTTGTCTGTCCTGGTAGATTAATAAAAAATATTGGACACGTATTTTTCTTTTGACACGTAAACATAAAGTGACGACGATATAATGCGTCGAAATGCACGTCGCACGCTTCACGTTAGTACACTTTATACTGCCTTAGTGACGTCACTCCGGAACTTTGATGCGCTTTATATGGGGCGCACGGTTGGCGCAGTGGTTGAGCGATTGACTGCTGCGCTGCGTGTCGCGGGTTCGATTCTCGCACGGAACAAATATATGTATGACCTACAGATAGTTGTTCCGGCTCTGGGTGTTTGTGTATGTGAGTTTATATGTTTGTAAACGCACCCACGATACAGGAAGAAATTCCTAGTGTAGGGCAACGTTTTTTTTTTTTTTTTTTTTTAAGTTATATTTTTTTTTTATTGATTTGGTAAAGCAAAAAATACGTGTAATGACTGAAGCATCCCTATTTCACGCCTTCCCTTTCCCTATTTCCATCCTTATTGCACGCCTTTTGCTTCGATTTTTGGCAACTCTCCTCCAGCTGCTACCAGCCACCGTCTTGCTTGGCATTATTTAGCCAAGAATCCTCCGAACAGAAATTGCCAGAAACATTTAAAAAAAAAATTACTCTATACCTTGATTACGTCACGTCTAAGACCTAACCTCGTAAGAGGCATCTAAGAAGTAAAAGGACGTATGTTGATTGCCGCCCCCGTGACGAGAGGCCTATTACGTTCTCAACCTCTTTCAACCCTTGCTTTTACAATGGCCCCTATTGTCCACCCACTCACCCTTAAGACTTGTATTGAGTAGTCCCTTTAACCGATTTTGACTAACTTGGTATTGAAATGTTTGTAAGGTTGTTAAGGTCAAGATCGGTATTTTGATTGGCTACTTCAGGAGAACCGTTTGATAATAATATACAGATTTTTTGCAAAACATTTTTATTGCTGCCAGTACTTACTTATTATTTGGTTTTAAAGCCTAGGATAGGATAGATGGACCCCTTTTCCGCACTTAAGACTGCCATTAGGTCCGTTGTGCGTGCAGGCCTCCTCCCTGTGAGAGGGAATGGGCCGTAATCCACCACGCAGGCCACATGTCTTCGAATTTTTGGTTCTAAGACATGCCGGTTTCCTCACGATGTTTTCTTTCACCGTTTTGGGAGCAATGGTGATGAAATAATTTACACAAAGTAAAGCGCCTGCCTGGGTTCGAACCCACGACCTTCGACACGTATGTCGGGGCCGTTACCACTGCGCTACCACTGCTCCTGTTTTTACAGTTTTAAAGCCTATTTACAAGTTCTATTGAAGAACCTTTGCGATGAATTTCAATGATAATAAGTTTTAGTACTGTCAATTTGATGATTTGAGGTAGATTCGAGTTACAGGTTATAACTTGAAATATGGTTTTACCAGTTACTTTGATTTGATTGTACTTATCTATTCTTACCACTGAGCAATTAATTGGCTGTGGCCGGAAGCTATGGGTAAAAATTTAAATACTCTGAAATTTTACCTTCCAATTAAATATATAAAAGTGAATCACTTACAATCACAAACAAGACGAATAAAGAAAAAGAAAATACAATAGACAGAAGAGTTCAAAGAATATTTAGGATACTTGTTATTTTCATCTTTTAGAAGGTGACGATGGAACTGGCAATTAAAAATCTTCGGGTTTAAAAATAGAAGGGTTTATCCTCTTTATGCCAATATCATAGATTACTTGAAGCTTGCATACATGTCTATGACGTTATCTCAGAGTTCTCTTTCTTCTTAATCAAATCAAATTTCATAAAAAATATATATTTAGTCCGTCAGTTAGATAACCTAAAAATATTGGCCACGTTTTTTTTTCCTTTGCCATGTAAACAAAAAATTACGACCATACAGTGCGTTGAAATATCGTGTGACGTCACGGTGTGCTACAGTTTATACTGACAAAGTGACGTCACAGTCAAACTATACACTCCTGAACTTTGATGCGCTTTATGTTTGTCAATTTTTATTTATTTGATAAAGCAAAAAATACGGGCTCAATATTATTTGATAATCTCGCTGGTTGACTAAATAGAATTATCATTTTTTTACCCAAGAAACATCCCTATTTTTGTACCAATTGTACCTTTTTTCTGGTCTATACTTCTTCCGATCAGTGTGGCGACGCTTGGGGGAGGCCTATGTCCAGCAGTATACGTATTTCGGTTGAAATGGTGAAGATACTTCGGGTCCAAGACTTTTCTATCCTCATAAATACTTAACACTTGCCTTGCCTTACTGCCGTACTCCATTCCTCCATATCATATCACAGTATCCATTACACGACAGTTGCTTACTTCAGATTGATGTCAATGGCGTTATTTTCAAACAGTCTTGTTTACTTATACTTATTACCCCTCGTATCAATTCGTCTCTCATCGCACCGCACACATACCTCTTACATTCTGATCGCAGCTGCTCGCAGTTGCCTTTCATTCATGTCTTTTGTGGCAGACATTCCGATCAAGACAAAAACCCGTGGTGTATTTATCCGAAATTTTCTTAAGGCAACTTTTAGTCAGCCTTCCTACGGAACTTGAGAGGTATTTTACATTATAAGGTACCTGTACTGTTTTAGGTGATCAAGAATTGGTATTTTTCCCCTCTTTCAAAGCATTTTTTGTTAAATATTTGTACCGAGTTCAAAAAAGAGGAGGTTCTATTTTTTCCTTGATTCGGCCTATAAAAAATAGTTTTTATGAAGTGTTGACTTAATGTATTGACTGAGTGACTTTTTTGTTATTTTTTTGGTATGCGTCGTGCCTGGCGCAAATAAACGATTTTTCTTTCTTTCTTTTCTTTCTAATGTAAGTACTGAATGTAGTAGTAAATGAAGTGGTATTTATTTCACCTAAAAAGTTGAAAATAGAAAGAAAACAACCGACAAGTAATTTTTTGAGTTAGTCCACCTATACTCAAGTCCCGCTATGCTCGACTCGTATAATACTTACTAAAAAGTCCCGATATTTTTAGTTTAATTTCAATATATTTCAGCTTGCTGTTCAATTTGATTGGATTACACTTTTTTCCAACTGTACCTTCCATTGTTTACGTAGAATCGAAGAATTGCGTGCATAGCGAAACTTTTTAGTAGGTTTTTTTCGAGTCGAGCGAGCATATACTCAAAGGGTCTAACCAGTTTTTTTAAGTCGGTGATTTTTGAAGCGATTTATTTAGCCGCGTTAATCTACTTTTGTTTTTTTTTTGTTGAGGAGCTCGTGGCTAAATAAAATCAGCCGCACGGGTCGATCATCAAAGTTAAGCAACGCTTGACGAGGTCGGTCCGTGGATGGGTGACCATTTTAAACATACTGGGTTACCTCCGTGCCTCGGAAAGCTTAGTCGTTGGTCCTGGCTGTCATTTGAAGATCTTTGACAGTCGTTACGAGCAGTCAGAAGCTTGAGATCTGACACCAGTCTTGCCAAGGGGTACCGTGTTACCTAGTTACTGGGTTGTGGAGGTCAGATAGGTAGTCGCTCCATGTAAAACACTGGTATTCAACTGAATCCGGTCGGACTGGAAGCCGACCCCAACATAGTTGAGAAAAGGCAGATTGATTGTTGATCTATTTTTGTTAGGGGAAAGACATATGGGTTCATGTCAGCGACAATCTGTTTTGACAGCGTCATCGACATGCTAATGTGGCTTATGACGCACAGTTATTCTAAAGTTTTAAGTTGAAACTTCTGTCGGCAGTCCCCATGACTGCCTATTTACAGCCATCAGAGGAACTAATAATTAAGTAAAATTTATGTATACATTGTTTTGAAGACGATGTATTGTCTAGAAAGGGTGTGGCTACTCAGATGACGGCTAACAGAGATGTATTGACGAAAATGACATGCTGTGCCGACCCTTAATTAATTGGGGTAAGGTCGAGGATATTATTACGTAAATTAAAACATATCGATGGCAGGATATTAGATACTAGATGCCCACGTGGTATTAGTACCAATCCCAATATCTTTATAAATTATTGCCAATGTGTTATTCTGATGTATAAGCTATATTTCTGTAAAGTTTCATATAAGTCCGTTCAGTAGTTTTTGCGTGAAAGAGTAACAAATAGCTCATCTTTATTTTATTATTATTTATTTATTCATCCTCACAAACTCTCACGTTTTTAGGGTTCCGTACTCAAAGGGTAAAAACGTGACCCTATTACTGAGACTCCGCGGTCCGTCTGTCTGTCTGTCTGTCACCAGGCTGTATCTCATGAACCGTGACAGCTAGAGAGTTGAAATTTTCACAAAAGATGTATTTCTGTTGCCGCTATAACAACAAATACTAAAAACAGAATAAAATAAATATTTAAGGGTGGCTCCGGTACAACAAACGTGATTTTTTTGCCGTTTTTTGCAATAATGGTACGGAACCCTATGTGCGCGAGTCCGACTCGCACTTGGCCGGTTTTTAATAGTAGTAGTAAGGATAGGATAGGACTTTGAATGTTGTATTGATTTGTGTTTATCCATTCTCACAAACTTTCACTTTCATAATAGTGGTAGAAAAGATAGGATATTAGTTTTGAATTGATTTGTGTTGATGTTTATGAGGATAAAGTACCCAGTACTTGAGCTCAAGATTTCAAATTCGAAGCTGATAAATACCGAGATGTTTTTTTTTTGGTGATTTGGTACTAGTACTGGCCAAGTTAATAATAGGCATCATTAAGTTACTGTACAGGAGAACTTCTTTAATTAAAACCTGTAAGTGCCAACTTTAGAATAGTCTAATATCGCCAAATTACAGAGAGCAAGAGCGAGAGAGATTAATACCTACTCATTCTAGTTTGATGGGTATGACCTGAGGTTGGTCGATGGTCGAAATGCCAAACCATAAGAGATTGATCACATGACATTTGATATTCTCCTACATTTATGTAATTTTTAGGGTTCCATAGGGTAAAAACGGGACTCTATTTAGACTCCACTATCCGTCTGTCTGTCACCAGGCTGTACCTCATGAACCGTGAGCGCTGGACAGTTTAAATTTTCACAGATGATGTATTTCTGTTGCCGCTATAACAAAAAACCGGCCAAGTGCGAGTCGGACTCGCGCACGAAGGGATCCGTACCATTTTCGTAAAAAACGGCAAAAAAAAACACGTTTCTTGTATGGGAGCCCCCCTTAAATATTTATTTTATTTTGTTTTTAGTATTTGTTGTTGTAGCGGCAACAGATATACATCACCTGTGAAAATTTCAACTGTCTAGCTATCACGGTTCATGAGATACAGCCTGGTGACAGACAGACAGACAGACAGACAGACAGACGGACCGCGGAGTCTCAGTAATAGGGTCCCGTTTTTACCCTTTGGGTACGGAACCCTAAAAATACTAAAAACAGAATAAAATAAATATTTAAGTGGGGCTCCCATACAACAAACGTGACTTTTTTGGCATATTTTTACGACAACGGTATGGAAACCCTCGTGCGCGAGTCCGACTCGCACTTGGCCTTTTTTAGGGCAATTGTTATCGCTGATAGACCTACACTTTTTCTAGGCACTTAAGGCTGAGGCCTTCTTAGTGCGTTGCGATGAGTCGTCGCAAAGGATGAACGCATTGTATGCCACACCTGTTGACGTCAAACGTCGTTGCAACGCAAGAATGCGACGCACGTCGTCGCAGCCCAGCGTCTCACTGTGGATTTCAATTTTGACAATGGATAGGAATAACCGGAGCTCTGACAGGGCAGCGCATGAACCTCCTCCCGTTTCGTCTCTCGTCCGTCGATCCGTTGATGTGTCACGTGCGGCGACGCAACGCATAATGTGGCATGCATCTAAAAATATATATATGTAAAACAACGCAGCGTTGACGCAGCGATGACGCAACGCAACGCAGGAGGCCTCACTCTAAGATATATTTTTCTTGCAGAGACAATTACGCGTGCCAATTTATTACATCATTGACCAACCCAACTGACCTTTTCAAACGTGAAATATTATTCAAAAGTAATCAATCCGAGCTAAAATTGGTATTGATTGCCCACATATTTAAAGAAAACAATCCTTCATTATTAAAATTCAATCATACGATTCGATGTTTCAATTGAATTAATTGTAAATGTTGTTTTAATGCGATTGTTAATTCAATTATAATTACAGGGTGTTCTTAATGAGTGCGGATTTAATTGAACAAAGATGTTTTTTTTTTGTAAATGGATAAACTTGCTTTTGATTTTAACTAAGTACCATGATTGTTTGTTTGGAAATGATTATTCTGGTTGTGCTGTTCCAATCAGCAAACTTTTCACTGATATTAAGTTTTTCATCGATATGTGCTTTGGCCAAACTTTGTATCTCGGCAAAATATGTTTCGAGAGGAATTGAAAAAAAGAAAAACCGAAAAAATTGTGTAGGTATGTTTATTTGCTATGTTATATTATAATTTATCACACTTCATGGGTTGAACTGAATCGGACGAAACGGTATACGAGTGACGATAAAGAGACCGTAGCCAGGATTAGCAAGGCTACCTTTTTATGGAAGTAGTACGTCTACACGAAATAATATACGCAATTTACGGGGACAATGCCGCTGAAAAAAAAACTGGTAGGATATTCAGGCTGAGTTTTTTAGGTGGGCGTGGATGGCCAAATCCGAAACTTTGAGGAATAGCGGTAAACACTCAAAGCAGTCTGGAGGCCAATTTTGATAAAAAATAAAACTGCATCATTGGATTTTTTTAAAATCTACTTTCCTAGCCAGGAGTCGAACATGTTGATTTTGAAAAAACACATGCTGTATTATTACACCATTCGATAGTGTCGCTAAGAAGGATCAAATTCTGGGAAGTAATGGCATATGACAAACTTAAGGAAAAGGCTAATTTTTAACAAAATACTTTTTTTTTCCTAAGTTAACATGGTATCTCCCTATTAAACCTTAAGTGATGAAATTATGACCATTATTTTCAATATATAGCCAATTTTTTTATTTATGATGGGTTTGCTCTTGACTCTAGTCTAGGTCAGAGGTGACAGAGACAGAGTCTACGAAGGAGTGAGCTTACCCAGAAGAAGCCTGTTCACTCTAACTTTGAAGAGATTCGGGTTGAAGGCAAATTCGCCCATTCAAGCATTGCATTACATTTAGTATTACAATGATTTTGATTCCGTTTGGAATATTCTCCACAGACTTTTGCATGTTATCAACGGGTTGGATTCCTGCCTACGAATATTGTTTTATCAAAAATCCAATGATGCAGCTTTAGTTTGCATCAAAATCAGCCTCGTGACTACTTCGAGTGTTTTCGGCTATTCCTCATATTTTCGGATTTGGCCATCAACGCTCACTTAAACAACTCCTCCTGTATATATCATAAATACATCGTTAATGTTTGTAAAAAGAGAACTTTTTATACATAATTCTGACTATCGAAAACGGCTAACAAATTCAATAGCATCCATTTTGAACATCAACAAAGTAGTAAAAAGCTAATCTCGAAGAAAGCGTGTTAAAAATCAGAACTTATTGTCATTAACCTATTCAGAAGGAACAGGCTCTTTCAGACATGATCTTTAGACTCCTTACACGCTGAAAAAAAAATTCTGTGAAATTCAATAACAAGCTTTACTGATGACGCATTAAAGTTCAAAGTCACACAAACATTTATGAAGCACTGAAAAGAACACGGAAGTGGAATCGGGAGCACGGGGCTTTTTGGTGACATTAAATAATAAACTTTATTTTTCATGACTTAAAGTTCCAAGTCGTTCAAATATCAATCAAAACATCAAACAGTTCCTCAGGCTCAACATTTTGTTATTGCACTTTATGCCGCAGAAAATAAGGTTCACAATTTAATATCAATTCACGTTCGTCTTTTGTCTCCGCTGAGCCTTACAGCGGTTTTATATTCATGTGCTGACAATGTTTTTTTCGTGTTTGTTCAGTATCATTAAGTATTTATTTGAAAGACCACACCTTTCAAATTGAAAATGTCGTATGTGCGTAATAGGATTACAAACAAAATGTTTTTTTTTTTAATTTTGGAGCTAATAAGACTTTGATTCAATAGGAGCAAAGTTAGCATATTTATGTGATTTTTTGATGTTTTTCAAATAGGATAGGTAAGGCTCAGGGGAGACGCATTTTCAGTCTTCCCAGACACGTTGCACACAGGTTCTGGGCGGTCTTTTAAGAGGTCTGACTTCCTGAGGGATCGATTCATCGGTTATCGATTGCTGCTCGTCCGGTCAGGTAGATATCAACGCCGGAGTCCCTCAAGGGTCAGTGCTCTCGGCAGCATTATTCTTGCTGCACATTAATGATCTGCTGAAATCCGGCACCTTTGGGTACGCAGACGACAGCACTGTTGCTGAGAGATCGTAAACATATCCGGCGCACGGACTAATGGGCCTCAGATTTGGTGTCTCTGGAAAGCCATAGTTGAACGCTTGAACCTGTCCTTAAAGGTGGTCTCCTAATGGGGTGATGCCAATCTGGTCAGTTTCAATGCTCCTAAGACCCAGGCGTGTCTTTGTTCCATGTGCTGATGGTAATCACCGGGTGGTTTTAGTGTGGTAAAAAGCCCATACTCCCTGGTCCCCAATAGACCAGGCGCCTTTTTATCCGACTATGGCGAAGCAAAAAGGAGAAACAACTTACATGTAATAAATATTTTTTTGTATTTCAGACATATTCATAGTGGTGTTCAGAGGATAACCGTATTCGTATGCTACTTAGCAGAATGTATTGTTTTGTTACAGTAGGTGGCATACGACCACGGTTATCCTCTGAAAAAAATATTTATTACATGTAAGTTGTTTATTTAATACCCGATACATATCGAATAGTTTGTACTTATCAATTTCAGATGAGAATATTTTCTTGTTTTATACTTTTTAGAGCGTGATGTTTCAGTAGTCGGGTTTTAACTTTTAAACTTATTTTCTACACAGTGAATAGACTTTTCTCGCGGCTTCGGTCACATGGCGTATCTCACGGGTAACGCGTATTTTTCGAGATAAAATTATGCCTGCACTATGCCCTTCAGTGAAAAAGTATCTTTATATCAGTGAAATAATGATTGCAATCTGATTAGAAGTTCAAGAGAAATAAGACTTACAAACAATCAACTTTGGCTCCTGATTCACATCATCACATCATCAGCCTTATAATGTTCCCACTGCTGGGACACAGGCCTTCTCTCATAGAGGGAGTGGGCTATAATCCACCACGCGAGCCCAGTGCGGATTGGTAGATGTCACATGTCTTTGAATTTTTGGTTCTAGGACACGCCGGTTTCCTCACGATGTTTTCCTTCACCGTTTTGAGAGCAGTGGTGATGAAATAAATTTCAAAAAGTTAAGCTACTGCTCGGGTTCGAACCCATGACCTACAACTCGTAAGTCGGGACCGTAACCACTGGGCCACCACCTGACTATCACCGGCTCCTGATTATCAGGCTTAAAATGAACATTACAATCTTGCCGTCCACTCTTGGAAAAGAAATCTTAGAAGGCAACCGAATAATAATTCTGAATGAATTGTTAAACTTTCGAACAATATAATTATTAATTAATGCTCTCTAACTGGAAAATTCGAAACAAATAAACAATTCTTGATGAGTTGTTGTTTCACACCATTAACCTTGAAGTCACTATTGAGGTCAATGCAATAACCTTTGTAAGGCTGTCTGACTTTCGGTCTTCTGGCAATCCTTAGCGACTGTCAAATATTTAGGGACCACTTATAGGTGGTCCGAAACCTGGTTAAAGTTGCGGGTATCCGCTAGATGCGAAGTCAATGTGATGATACTTGGGGGAGGCCTATATTCAGCAGTAGACGTCTGTCGGCTGAATTGATGATGATGATGATGATGATTATATGAGATGAATTTTCTCCCGCCAACGCTACGCGTTCACCGCGCGTGTGCTTAACGACAATACAAATGTAGATTCTATTTTCTTGATAACAACATTCAAATTCCCCGGAATCATGCAACCGCGGTCGCTACTAAAACTGCACTGCATATAAAAGCGCGACGTGCATTTGTTTGTTTTGTGTCGTTTCTTTGCTCTTTTAATTAAAACTTACTAAGCAAATAAGAAGAGCCTATTTTGATGTTACAACGTGCATTCCGGCGGCAGCAAATTCATGTAATATAATATTAGCGGTCGAAAACGCGGACCCCGCGCGGCGAACGCATTGCGTTGGCGGGAGCAAATTCATCTCATATAATATTAGCGGTCGAACACGCGCGGCAGCCGTAAGAAAACTTTGGCATCATCCAGCCGAGACCTTACATTCCTATGTCAGCTTGAACCGACGGCTTATCGTGATTGTTTTCCATTCAACAACATAAAAAACTATCGCCAAGATCAATGACCTTTGATATTAAAACCAACAGAAAAATCAAAACTAAAAATAACTCCACCTTCACCTGAATACTTTATTATTATTTACAAGGGGTTGTAACTAAACACAATGGCGCGCTCATTTAAATTCCCTGTTATAAACGAAATAACACCGTTTGTATTGTTCGCGATGTGAACAATTGGAGGCGAGCAGCGCATAGACTGAAGTATTTGTGGTGGCCATCGAACAGGGACATAGCAACGACTAGATATGCCATTACTAAATAGTAAATACGTAACTGTTAGCATGATAAGAAAAAAATATTGAAACCATTTATATTCATGGATGGCAATGGACCTCATGAGTAGTTCATTGCTAAAAATAAAATCCTTCAAAGTTAAACAATGCTTGCAGATGTCAATCCGTGGATGGGTGACCATACATGACACACCTTCACCTGTAGCCAAGTTCACAATCTACAATCGATAACGCTATTAGAAAACTAATCACTGTATGGGAATGACATCATCTGAACGTTAAGTCACGTGGACAGACCAAACATATGGAAGGCGTTAACGATTGTAGAAAGAGGTTCGATACGAAACGTTTCTAACTTGGCTAGAACCCAGAGACTACTCAGAAAACCTCAGCTAAACTGTAGGGCATGTCTGACATTGGTAGAACTTTGGCAGTCGTTATGGGTAGTCAGAAATAAGAATATCTGACATTAGTCTTGCCGAGAGGTAATTATGTCACCCAGTAGCTGAGTTATGGAGGCCTATCTGAGGTTGCCACTTCCTGTAACGCTGCACGCGGTTTGACGGGATGCCAAACCCAACATAGTTGGGAAAAGTCTGGGTAGATTGTTTGATTAATTCGTGCCCGTGTTTTCTGCAATGAGCAGAAGTTTCAGCCACCATATCCACTGTCAGACTTGACACGGGCCGTCAAGTCTGACAGTGAGAGTAAACGGTGACACTCATTGAGACGCTATGTTTGTATGGAAAGTTTTGACAATGCCGTATCTAGCTGTGTAGTCATTTCCGTGTTCTGTGGTATCTTGGTCCTTAAAATATAAAGAGGTAAGGTCGTTAATTAGGAAAAATTGTGACTTTATATAGACAAAGGTTTTAATGAAGACGGTCGATGCTATTTTTAACAAAGAAAGAGGAACAATAATTCAAAGCAAATATATTTATAATATCTTTGATTCATGATTCTTACCCCTATTGTCTGTTTCTTTATCTGTACTCAATCAAATAGACAGTTATAGCTTGTTATTAAGGGTGAGGCCAAACGAACGAAGTTTTTTGATTTGTGAGTCGCGGCATTACAGTCTATTCGGTTTCATACTAAAGTCCTGTTTGAACAATAAATATTCCTTTAGTATAAAACCGAATGCAGCGTAAATACCGCGACTCATTTAACGCGACTCACAGCTCATAAAATTACGTTCGTTTAGCATTGTCATGAATTAGAGTAATTTTCCGTTGTCATGGCGACTAAATCGTTCGATGTAGAGACTTAACTCAGAGTTAGTTACTAACACGAGGTTAAATAACAAATATTCCAACCATAATTGGACAGGTTAGCTACTAACTCGGAGTTAGGAAGATGCCAAATATGGTTTCAACTTAAACATTGAATCATAATTGAATAGTTTAAAATAAGTGCAGTCGAAGAAATGAATAAATCCAGTCGAGTAAGACTTTTATTGTAGTCATTTTTTAAAAGACTTACTAAGAACTGACCGATAAAATGATTTGCATCGAAACGACAGGTTTTATCACTAATGCGAGCTTTCTCGAGATGATAAACAAACATAACATTTTCATAAAATACGACAAATTGACACACAACGTGAAAAATAACCACAAATAAATCACGCTTATCTGTTATCTTACCAATCATATTCTATACTGGTCATAAAAAAGCAAACAATACAAAAAAAATAACGAAAATAAACTATATTTCGAATGAAAACCATTTGGATTACCCATTTCAATATCCGTATTCACTATGAACGAACACATCGCTGTTTTGAAGCAGTTGCATTGTTTTAAATATTTAATTTACTTTTCATGAACGAACAGCTGACCACGTGCGAAGATTATTGAGATTTAGTATTCCATTCTATTATTGCTAGAGCTAAACCCTCAATACAATGTTAGTTGTTGTTGTGAATACACTAAAATTTTATTTATGAACTCTTAGCACTAAAACGATTTTAAATTAAATTAATTCATGAACATAACATTATTGCACGCCTAAATCTATACTTCTATACTATACTATATAATATAATAATATTATAAAGAGGAAAGGTTTTTTGTTTGTCTGTACCGAATAAGCTCCGAAACTACTAGACCGACTTCAATCATTGTTCGCAAATTATCAAGAAAACTAATAAATAACATAGGCTATAAATTATTTTAAAACTAATAATTAGAGATCCTTAAGAAAATTGCAATAATGTAACCCAAAGTAACAAATTTTTGCCTGTAAAATTCATTATATGGCGTGCGCTGAGAAAACTATTGACTGTAAATAAAAATGATGTACGAAATGATTAAAGTACTCATTATTACCTACAAAAAAGTCCGGGAGTGTATATAACTAACTATCATAGTTAAGTCAAAATAGCAGCTTATTTGTTCTAAATTTTAGTTACGTCGCCGCGGTAGAAACAAAAGTGGCTAAACTAAAAAATACGTGTCCAATATTTTTAGGTTATCTAACTGACGGACTAAATAGATATTTTTGTCAACTACCCTATTACATTACGTACTCAAGCAACACAAGTAAATTATATTATACTGGTTACTTAAGGTCCACACAAAATAGGTCAGCGCGGCGGTCCCGATCTGGACCGCGGTCCGCCATTTGGTGACCTCTGGTGTAGTGGTATATTTTTTTACAAAATCATCTACATCTACTTTGTTTACAAGCCATTAAGTGATTAACAAACGAAGCAATACATATTTATTAAATCCATGCCATTCTGTGCTGGATGATTGGAGTTTACGAGTCTCTTTATGGCCTCAGTGACGGCAAGACGGCGGCATACAGAATGTACTATTAATACAGAACACAGTAGGTATAACGTAGGTGTCTTCATGTCACTGACTGAGCATGTTACTTCAAGGCAAACTTGCAAAGTGCAAGCTGTATTCTATTTAGAAGTCAATCTAGTGGTAATTAAGTTAGTGAATAGGTTACTTCTAGGCAAGCGTGCTTAACCGTCGACCACATCAAAATCAATAATTTTTATTTCACATAGGCCTATTTATTTATTTATTATAAGGTACACCAACAGCATTATATACAAAACAGTTTGTAGTAAACAAAGAAAAAATAAAGGCTGGTATGTATGCCTATTACAGGTATACGCAGCTTACACCATATGGTCAGAAACACTAAATTATTTAAAAAAAACAAAATATCAAATATTAATGTAAACTTAAATAAAAAAACTTCTTAAAAATAAAAACATGCAAAATGAAAAACAGACAGAATAAAAAAAAAGAAGGATAAATATGTTCGTAATTAGCTTAAGTTGAAGTATTTGCGCACTCCCGTACCTCCGAGACTGCTCTTCTAAACTTATTCAGTGAAATACCGTGTAAATCATCGGTATCTGGTTTTGAAGAAAAACTATTATAGCTTCTACACATGCGGAGAAGTGGAGCGTTGGCCTACATGGATGACTTATAAAAACGTCGACAAAAGATGCACGGTTCGGGCCAGTCGTTTTCTATGGAGAAGAACCGGCAAGAAACTCAATGTTTACCCTTTTAAAAAATTGTTTGGTTTTACAATATTTCCATGTTACAGCAGTACTAAGATGGGGGGACAACGCAGGCCCGACAATAAGTCGTACGAAACTAAAAAAAATATATATTAAATAATAAATAAAAACGAGATAGAATGTTAACAAATGTTAACAAGCATCTAGAAATCTAGAAGGCCTACAATGTTCACACATTTACAAAACATTTGGTAAAAGAATCTGTACAAAGTATATCAAGACTAAATTTAACATGTGGCACAAATGTTGTTATCAGTCATCATCTCTTACCATCAGGTGAGATACGGGTAAAGCGCGAGATTACAAAAAAAAAGGTCCATCTTCGAAGTTATGTAATCCAATTACTTTGTCAATAATGGATATCCCATTCGCACAAAACGTTTTGAGAAACGAGTGGAGGTCCTTCAAATTGACTTGAAATATGGGCTAACTACGTCCTCTTGTTATAAACAATCTCCACTCCAATTGGCTCAGTAGATATGAAACGGAAAATAACTTTGATGTATTAATTGATTGAGCCGAGTGGAGGAAATGACAATATAGGGCATTATAAACATTAGCAAAAGAGGAGCTCGTGGCTAAATAATAACAGATAATATAATAGTAATATAATAATATAATATATAGGGTCGATCTTCAAGGTTAAGCAACGCTTGACGAGGTCGGTCCGTGGATAGGTGACCATTTTCAACACACCGAGTTTCCTCCGTGCCTCGGAAAAGCACGTTAAGCCGTTGGTCCCGGCTGTCGTTTGAAGATCTTTGGCAGTCGTTACGAGTAGTCAGAAGCTTGAGACCTGACACCAGTCTTGCTAAGGGGTATGGTGTTACCCAGTTACTGGGTTGTGGAGGTCAGATAGGCAGTCGCTCCATGTAAAACACTGGTACTCAGCTGAATCCGGTTAGACTGGAGGCCGAGCCCAATATAGTTGGGAAAAGGCTAGGCTGATGATAAACATTATCAAAAATTAAGAACTTAAAAAAAATCATTGCCCAAGAATACGTCTCACCACACAGGAACCTCTTTTGCAAAATTTTATGCTTCTATACCCAGCTATATATATTGTGCGTTGTCTATCAGTAAATGAATTTAGAATTTTTCAAGTAGAAGATACAATACATTTTAATAAACAGAGTAGGTAATTACAGAAATTCTCTTTTCTTATTCGTTGTCTTCATTGCTGAAGTTCGTGCCCGTCTTGGAAAGATTTGACGGAGTCACTGACGAGCTCTGAGACTCTGTCTTCGGCTCTTCTCAGGGCAGTGGTCACCGTGAGTCCTGTAATCCTCCGGATCTGTTCTGATCTGACAAGCGAAACAGAAATTAGGTTACCATAAATAAAAATAAAAAATATTTTGTAAATTGGTTAAATCTATACTAATTAATATTATAAAGCTGACGAGTTTGTTTGTTTGAACTCGCTAATCTCAGGAACTACTGGTTGGATTTAAAAAAATATTTTTGTGTTGAACAGCTCATCTATCGAGGAAGGTCGCTACAACCAATAGGAGCGGTGCATAAATGAAAAATATAGCAAAAAAGGGCAAAATTATTCCTTTTTGAGAACTTCCGTTACGTGCGCTGCGTAAACGGTTTAAGTTACGCAACAATCAAGTATGTAGGGTTGAGTAAGTTATCTAGGGGAACACAATAGATCCCAAGTGGGGGTCAGGTGGTGGGTCGAAGTGTCCGAGTTTTTTTTTGGCCCCTCCACAAGATTAGATAAGAAGTATGTAGGGTAGGTAGGGTAGATGGGTAAGTAGGTAGCAAGTTGACGGGAGCGAAGCCGCGTGGGACAGCTAGTATATATATATATATATATATATAACACTAGATGAGGCCAGTATTTCCTAGCTGTCTACTTTGAACAGAAACACCGAAACATACTCAGAGGTCAAGTCCCATCTACAGTTCATAACCCACCACACAATTTAATTATGCCGTTCGAAATTTCACAAATTACCTGAAATCAAATTCTCCCGTCAAACATGCAAATCCGTCGAAACAAGTAGACCGCGACATAATCAACGAAATTATAGAAACTGGCAACATGCTGACCACCCGAATTTAAACGTACATCAATTTACCCACCGTGCAGCTGTGCGTTTGACAGTTTTGACCAACAGTGTGTGATTTGGTACAATGTGCATTGTGTTGCAAACGTTGGCCCCACATAGACATTATTTAATAGTCACCCAACGTGGCCGCTTTTTGGACACAATACTAGATAGGGCATTTTTAACCGACTTACAAAAAAAGGAGGAGGTTCTATGTTCGACTTTATGTTTTTTTTTTTTTTTTTTTTTTTTTTTGTGTATGTTCATCGATATCTCTGTCAATTGTGGACCGATTTTAAAAATTCTTTTTTTGTTTGAAAGAGTATGTTTCGAAATTGGTCCCATTTTAATTTGGTGAAGGTCTGATGAAGAACTTCGGAGATACACAACAAAACTCTTCAATAAATAACGGCAAAACTCTCGGGATTGCTGCAATCGCATGTCTGTTTGTTGTTTATACCATTTCATAACATAACATCACGCCAGTACGCTCTAAAGGGGTACGCAGATCTCTCATTTCACCGGTTATGTTCAAGTTTCATATTATTCGGTTAATCTATTCTGGAGTTATAGGGACCTTAATAAACAACTTGCTATTAGGTAGGTAAAACTAAAAAGGGAAAAATAAAAAAACTTTTTTGCAAAAAAATACTACCGACTTCCAAATGAAAAACTACAAAGTGAAAAATAACTTAACTTTTGGAAGTCGGTGTCCATATCGCAAAAAATGGTACCTACGTAAGACACCGACTTCCAAAAGTTAAGTTATTTTTCACTTTGTAGTTTTTCATTTGGAAGTCGGTAGTATTTTTTTGCAAAAAAGTTTTTTTATGGTGACCACGTTTTCCATTTTCAAATGTTTTTTTTTTGTGTCCATCGTCACGTTTTTATTCAAAGTACAGTTTGTACAATGGAGAAAAATTTACAATCGTACATAGTAATATCAAGTGACTTTTCTCTTCTGAAAATACTTCCGATGCCGGCTTTTTCCACGTTATGGTTTGATCTACAGAATGTTGTTTGTAATACACCAGAAATCATTAACTTTTTACTCGGATGCAAGGAAAGGGTTAGGGTGTTTTTCGCGCGTATCTTGCATGTAAGTATGTTTGTATGTTTATATGTATGTATGTAATATTCTTTATTACCTCGTATCTTTCAAACCACTTGACGGATTTTTATAATTAAGACATCGTTAGATAGGTCTTGGCCACTCAAGTGTTCTTAGATAAGTGTCGTTAAAAAAAAAGAAACATAGCGGATTTTGGGCGCCATATTGTAGAGGTTGCAATTTTTGTACAACCCATCGTGTGGGGTATTAATCAAAATGAAGGGTGTTTATAGGTGACTACAAAAATATACCACTTATATGGTTTATAAGTATTTATACAAAAAAATATTCACTAAAAAGTTGTAAATAAAAAAAGCTAATTTAAAAATCAAGACCCGACTGCTTAAGAAGCGAACTAAAAATGCAATTAACAAGAAAAAATCATGCTGTGCGGTCGGAGGATACATATTCGCGAACTGCCTGATCCTCCGACTGTACAGCTTGATTTTTTCTTGTTTACAGCTTTTTAGTTCGCTTCTTAACCAGTTGGGTTTTTGATTTTTAAATTAGCTTTTTTTGAGCTATTATTTGGTTATTCACAAAACTAGAAAGCTTTAATAAAGCTACTATAACTATTAAAAATAAAATACTATACTACTACGAAAGACGTAGACATCGCTACGAGCTACGCTGTCGTAGACATAAAGTGCTACGCGGCGCGTAGTGTAGCTATTATTCGTAGACTGTGCAATGCACCGGACAAGATGGTATTTAATTTTATCTGAGACTACCATGTTTAAATAACCGTAACATACTGCTGTT
Source organism: Orthosia gothica (assembly GCA_949775005.1). Taxonomy (NCBI): domain Eukaryota; kingdom Metazoa; phylum Arthropoda; class Insecta; order Lepidoptera; family Noctuidae; genus Orthosia; species Orthosia gothica. Next base: position 9,582,745 of record OX459040.1, on the reverse strand, counting down.
CCGAGCAGTTCTAGAATAGCTATCCTTGTAAAGATGGCGAAGGGGTAGGAGTCTCATATTAATCATCATCTGCCTAGCGTTTCCCAACTATGTTGGGGTCGGCTTCCAGTCTAACCGGATTCAGCTGAGTACCAGTGTTTTACATGGAGCGACGCCTATCTGACCTCCACAACCCAGTAACTGGGTAACACGGTACCCCTTGGCTAGACTGGTGTCAGATCTCAAGCTTCTGACTACTTGTAACGACTGTCAAAGATCTTCAAATGACAGCCGGGACCAACGGCTTAACGTGCTTTTCCGAGGCACGGAGGAAACTCGGTATGTTTAAATGGTCAACCATCCATGGACCGACCTCGTCAAGCGTTGCTTAACCTTGAAGATCGACCCGTGCGGCTGTTATTATTTAGCCACGAGCTCATCAGGAGTCTCATATTCATGCTTTACAAAAAACTTTCATATTTTTTTCATGTTAAGGCAATTGCATTCTTCATCATCATTATGTCAGCAAAAAACGTCCACTGCTGGACATAGGCCTCTTTCAAGTGTCACCACATCTATCATCCTGTACGTCTCGCATCCAACGAATTTCCGCCGGCTTATCCAGCAGCTTAAATCCGTAAGTGCATTCGACAAGTCAAAGGATTTGACCCCATGTAAGAGCATGGCAGATTCTCTTTAAATAATTAAGTATTGTCAATAATTATTAGACGCATTCATTGGTGAAGATACTCTTTTCGAAAGAGTCCAATAATTTTTGGCAATACCTAATTATTTAAAGAGATTTTGTCATACTCTTTGATGCGGGAAAGGGAGATTTCCTTGAACTAGTAAAAAAATACTAACTGATCATAACTATAATAGCTCAATGAATACAAAAAATATAAACAACTCTTTTTGTTCCCTTTACTAATAGGGTAGTAAATAAAAATATATATTTAGTCCGTCAGTTAGATAACCTAAAAATATTGGACACTTATTTGATCTTTTGCCACGTAAACAATAAATTACGACGATACAGAGCGTTGAAATATCGTGTGACGTCACGGTGTGCTACAATTTATACTGACCATGTGACGTCACAAACCGCCACTCCTAAACTTTGATGCACTATATCTTTGCCAATTTTTATTAATTCGATAAAGCCAAAAATATGGGTTCATTCAATGATATTCTAATAAACATATACTTTATACACTCACAAGGCAATCGAAAAAAGTGTGCCGCGCAGCAGCATCAGCACACATACACACTTTTCATTCATCTGACATTTCACTACCAGTCGAAAGGGATGGCTTGATAAAACCAACAAGAAAAAAGACACAGCTAGTTTTTGTCACTTGCGTGTGAATGTTAACAAACATTATTCTGACCACCAATGTATTTTTCTTTTTCTAACCTCCAAATATCAGAAAATTAGGAAAAAAAATGAAATAAATGTATAAATTGAGGTGTATTGCGTACTAACATATGGTATGAGATCCCGTCTGTTTTATGTACTTTGGTATCATAATTGGTACACTTTCTAAATACAAACGATGGCATTTTTTAAATTTTGTTTTTGTTTCAACAAAGAGTATCGCTCTTCGCCATGCGTGACATAAACTATACGTCACAATTGTGACGTATTCGAGTCTTCACAATTCGCGCGCTCATAACACAGATATGTTATGAGCGCGCGAATTGCAATTAGAACATCATTGGGTCCAATATTATTTGATAATCTCACTGACGGACTAAATAGAATTATGATATTTCTATCAAGGAACCATCCCTATTCAACTTGCATAGACAAAGTTTTGAACTCGAATTTATTTCTTTACTTACACTTACACCTTATTACCGAGATAGTTTTGCACCAACAAATTCAATCTCCGCTCAACTGTGAACATTTTTCTAAAGACGCACTACATTATACTTTCAAACTAGTCTGTAGATTGAAGATTGAAAGTTTACACATAAAACTTTATGATACGGGGACAAACGACGCCATGTTTACTAGTTGTGAGCAAGAGAAAGATGCTAATGTGACTTAGAACTTTGTAAACTATTACAGCCTGTAAAAGTTTACAAAGTTCTAAGTCACATTATAAGTTGTTTATTTTTTAATAATAATATAAGATGTTTTTTTTTTAATCAAGTTAAAATGTAACGTCACGTAAGATTTTTGCGTTATACCCCCTCCATACATCATTCTCTTTCACTCAGTTTACCAAGGCAAAGGCCAAAGAGTATGCGAGATGATAGACGCGATGTGGATTTCCGTCTATGTGATTGGTCGTCTATTTATACTCTTTGACCAGCCGAATTCATTTTCACAATTAAGCTGCAGGCATAAATACTCGCACCTTGCGTTCTCTCTTTCAAGTATCGTGAGGAACTTCTTTCCTGAGGGGAGTGCCCTTGTCTGTACAATTTTTTTTTAAGCTATGTTCTAGACCTAGAGTATTTGTTTAGAAAATATAAAAATAAGAGAATGCATTTGTTATTCTAAAAGTTAAAAATATAACATAACATCACGTCTGGAGGGATTCAGTTTTATAGATGTACCCACATTTCACCATATATATATATTTAAGCCATGTATATTTTTCACTCATACAATTTGGCCCATATTGCAATAGTAATTTACAAAAAGTATCTATTTCGTCCGTCAGTTAGATAACCTAAAAATAATGGACAAGTATTTTTGCTTTTACCACGTAAACAAAAAATTACGATGATACTATCTTGTGACGTCACGGTGTGCTAGACTTTATACTGCCTTAGTGACGTCACAATCCCCCACTCCTGAACTTTGATGCGCTTTATCTTTGTCAATTTTTATTTATTTGTTAGAGCAAAAAATACGGGTCCAATATTATTTTATAATCTCACTGACGGACTAAATAGAATTATTATTTTTCAAACATCCCAATTGAATTGAGCAATGCATAGTTGAAATACCAGCCTAACTTGAGATTCTAACCCAGGTATAATCAACAGCTGCATTCCACTCGGTCTACTAATCTAACAAGGAAAACTCCTTGTCAGGGCCTCATGTAGCCTGAGAGTTAACAAAAGTTGCAAACTTTTGCTGTGTAAAAAAACATGTAATTTTTGAATCAACGAAATTTGTATCAAGGGACAACAATAAAACTACATATTTTAATACTCCCTGCAACATAGAATTCATACAGACAGACAATTTGAGAACAAACATTAATTAAAGTCATTTAATTTTTCAAAGCAATTTGACCGAACGGTTGTGATACGTTAAGTCGTCGGAGACGATCTCATAAAATTTCATGATTTCATCTCGTTACGAATATCAGTTATGGTTATTGTGGCTGAAAATAACGTTATGAGATGAGTGTTAGTTATTTTTCTGAAGAACAAAGCTGTTGCGACGGCTTCACTAGCGTACTGGAGAAACAGATAAAATTAAAAGGCATATTATTTTTTGTTTCTAGAAAGAAATTATTGACGCGACACAAATTAAACTCACGTCGAGAGATGCAATGGATGTTAAATATTCATGCATTGGTTTTCAATTCAGAATGTGTCCCATGTCTACATTATCAAAGTTCATTCAACTTTTACTATGTTATTGACCAAGAAACATACAATCCTTTAAAGTGTTAAACAATAGTAAAGTTATATTTTTTTTAAATAGACAGTCACGGGGACTGCCGACAGAAATTACAAAATTATTTTTGAAACAACTGTTCGCTAATAATAAACAGGACGAACTCTTAACATTTGCATGTCGGTGACGCGGTCACAAATCTTACCCCTACCAAAAATCGGTCAAAAATCGGCTAAAGAAGTAATCACTTCTAATAAAAACCGGCCAAGTGCGTGTCGTACTTCGCACAATTAGGGTTCCGCACCAAACCGCAAAATCAAGTTGTTTGTTGCAGGAAAAATTAGGGAATTTCAAAGAAAAATCTGATTTGTCATTATATCGGTATTTGTTGGTAAAAATATATGTAACAATAAACATTATCACCAAATTTCTAGATTTTAGGTCAAAGGCAAGTTAAAAAAAAAATGGGGCAAAATTTTGTTAAAAATGCTTACTTTGGTGGCTTGTCATCATTGCCTTTGTTTTCCAATATTTTTTAAAATAATCACTACAGTATTTATTTTTTTCTTTTTATTTTATCTTCTCAACGATATCCCACTCGATGAGGTCAACATATTTTATTCACGACCCCTCTTTGTCTGTATGCAAGCCCCCCTTAAAAACGATTAAAAATATTTATTGACCATTTGTATGACTGGGTCAACAAGATGCATACACTGAAAATTTGAAGACTGTAGCTTCAACTGTTTGGCTGAAAAACCCGAGTGTTAGACGACGGACAGACAGACAGACACGTGAGTGACAGCAATTGGGCTCTGTTTGGAACCTCCGGGTACGGAACCCTAAAAAGAAGTATGGTAAAATATAAGTGCAAATAAGCTGTAATGATCCTCGTGGATCAACCACCTCAAATTAAACGACGTAGCTATAAAAGGCTCATAGCTTAAATCAAACTTGATTGGTCTGAGGTTAAGCCTCTGATCAGATCAATTTATGCCTCGATGAACACAAATTCGGAAATCCGACTACGGTTCTAATTTGAGATACCGGTTTCGCCCAACTATTGAATTTAAGAGGTCAAATGACATGCGTATCATTTTAAAGAACTGATTTTCGAGTTAAAAATAAAGAAAGAAAATATGATTTGTGACTCGCACAGGAGACACGAGAAATAAGCAAAAAATTACACAATAATAAAAATAAAACCCCGTGCGAGACCAAAAAGGCTCCTATCTCAGCATGTGCAGCGATTTTCAAAAAGGAAATAACGCTGCGCTGATTAGGGCATGTAATATCGAAAGTTTTCAATTCCGATATTGATTTCCGATATTCAATCTGAATATCGGCATTCCGATATTAATATCGGAATTGCGGATCTTCGTTAAATATCCCATTTTTTTTGTTAATTGCACAAATTCGGTATAAACTTGGATTGAGAACAATAAAAAAACACATTTATACCGCGACATAATGGGATTTTCTATTGTGTCTCACTCTAATATCCAGTGACTGTGTAATCGGGCGCTTATTTAACTAAACTGCACATTTGTTTCTTTGAAAATGGATAATACAAAAATATCCAGAAAATAAATGTTTATCGATCAATCTGAAAGTAGTCCCGATAAGTTTAGTGAGTAATCATTGTCATCAGCCTTATAATAGTCCCACTGCTGGGACACAGGTATCCTCTCTATGAGAGAGGTAATAAGCCTTAATCCATCACGCGGGCTCAGTGAGGGTTGGTGAATGTCACACGTCTTCGAATTTTTGGTTCCAGGACAAGACGGTATCCTCACGATGTTTTCCTTCACCGTTTTAAGAGCAGTGGTGATGAAATAATGTACACAAAGTAAAGTGCCTGCCTGGGTTTGAACTCACGACCTACGAAACGTAAGCCTGGCCGTTACCACTCGGCCACCACTGCTCTTACTGAGCGACATCGTCATTTCAGCCGGAAGATGTCTACTGTTAAACATAAACCTCCCCCAAATATCATCACATTGGCCGATCCCGTGCGTCTGATTTCCTGCGGGTACCCGTAACTGTAATCAATGAAAATATCATTGTAACAACGGGTTTTATGAAACCGTGTATTTACTTGTACTCTTAAAGGTAAGATTTTTAGCAATCTCTGGACCTTCAGGATTCATCATGGCACATATAATTTTATCATGATGTGAAGTTTAGGTAAATAAGCGCCCGATTATTAGTAAACAGAATATCCGACCACTGCTTATCACCTTAGTCAACGGGCTTAACCACGCTTTCTCGCAGGACGCTCGCCAAGGAGCTAAAATTAGAGTGTTTTTCTGATTCCGAGATTCCGATATTGGATTACTCAGTATCGGAATTGAAATATCGGTGATTTCGTTCCGAGATTCCGATATTACGAGTTTCCGAGATTCCGATATTCATGCCCTAGCGCTGATATTCTGATAAGGCCACGTATGTAATTGTAGGTAATTGTTGATTCCACGGACACACTTACGGAAACGAAAAAAAAATATATAAATAAAAAACAAAATAGTATACCAAAACACAGAAGGTGGGTCAAAGTATGTATTATTATTTGTAAGTACAATACAAATATATAAATAAAACATATTAAATGTAGGTAGTTACACCTATGTAGACCAACGTCCGCGATGCTCAATGATCATTTGTAGAAATCTTTGTTGGTTGTCGGTTTGTCGGTTGACTTTAAAGCAAAACCAGTCATGTGAAATAGGATTTAAAAAAAGTAGCATCACCTTCAATGATATTCTAATAAACAGATACTTTATACACTCACAAAACTATCGAAAAAAGTGTTCCGCGCTGCAGCGGCAGGACACAAACACACTTTTTATTCATCTGACATTTCACTACAAGTCGAAAGGGATGGCTTGATAAAACCGACAAGAAAAAAGAGACACCTAGTGTCGATTGCGTGTAAATGTAAACAAACATTATTCTGACCACATTTTTTTTTCTTTTTCTAACCTCAAAATATCAGAATATTAGGAAAAAAATTGAAATAAATTAGTAAATTGTTGTGTATTGCGTACTTACTTATGGTATGAGATCCTTTCTGTTTTATATACTATGGTATCATAATTGGTACACTTTCTTAATACACACGATGGCATTTTTTAAATTTTGTTTTTGTTTCAAGAAAGCGTATCGGTCTTCGCCATGCGTGACATAAACTAAATACTATACGTCACATTTGTGACGTATTCGAGTCTTCACAATGGGCGTGCACATAACATATCTGTTTACTAGAACATCACTGATCACGTCTTTATTCCTCAGAGAGAGCAGAGTTAAATCTAAAGCGCAGAAACATTTCACCAGTTATTTTAAAGTCCCATGTGATAAGCGAGCGTATCGCCATATACCGGCCACAAATCTTGACTCTGGAAATCCCAGTCCATCATATCATCATGATTTCAGCCGAAAGATGTCCACTGCATAGGCCTGACATGGTCCTCCCCCAGGCGACGCCACATTAACCGGTCCCGTGCGTCCCGCATTTAGCGGATCCCCGCAACCTTCAACAGGTCATCGGTGGGAGGCCTTCCAACGCAACGTCTTTCGGTTCGCAGTAGCCACTCCAGAACTTTTCTGTCCCATCGGCCATCTGTTCTACGAGCAATGACCCCTGCTCACTGTCACTAGAGTTTGGCAATTCTTCGGGCTATATATGTCGGTAACCCTGGTTCTCTTGCGGATCTCTACATTTCTGATTTGATCACACTAGTACACTCGGAGCATGGCCCTTTCCATTGCCCTTTGGTTGACTGTAAGATTTCTGATGAGGCCCATTGTGAACGACCACGTCTCAGAGCTATAGGTCATAACTGGCAACACACACTGGTCATAGATTTCCGTCTTGAGACACAATAGTAAGTTTGACGAGAAGATACCATGCAACTTCCCGAACGCTGCCCAGCCGAATTGGATTCGACGTTTACCTCTTTCTCGAAGTCCCAGTTGGAAACACTTTGACACCCGGGAATTAAACCCAGAACCTCTTTCTCTCTTACGATTTCTAGACAAAGGTGACAGTGGCGAATAATATAGCTTCAATAAAGAAGCCATAAATAAGACTCTGTTGACAGTTTGTGCATTTAAGTTCATCTAACAACTACGGTTTAATTAAGTACTTCATTCTATGCATTATTTAGAAAACATTTTGAAATAAATCGTCACGAACTTAAATATAATAATAATCACTACTAATAATCCAAATAAATGCTAAGATTCCTTAAGAATTCCTAACAATATAATCGAGTGAAAACTACAAAATATAAAGAGCAAAGGAGATGTTCCAGAAATGTATGGAGCCTGGGCCAGGTCTATGTACACTTTATGTAAATATCGCTATATATTATAGTAACCGTTTTTTATTGTTAATTTACTTTAATTGCACTTCATTTCAATGTAAACTTAAATTAACTTTGTCAAGTAGAGCAACACAAAATCTATGTATGCGAAAAATGTCATTTTGAAAATGACATTTTATTGACGTGTCATCGTAAAATCTGCGTTAAAAAAACTACACCGAGTTCAATTGCAACAGAGAATCAATCAATCAATATCCGTAGTAGCAAACTGGGTTGCAAAACTAAAACAACCACTAAAAACGCCGAAACATATCCAATTTAAAGCCAAAGCAAAGAATGACTCAAAGACGTCACTTCTTAAAACTGTCAAAGTCGTCGAATGTCATGTCAAACACAACTGTCATGGTTGCCCTAAAAATAGGGTTATCGTAGTAAAAAAAATGATCAAATGATATTTTTTTACTCATGTACCCTTCTTCAAATTAATTTGTTAGTATTTTTATGGTATTCCTCTATTTTTTTCCTATTTATCCTTGTAGTGTACATAGTGATGGCCCAAAATCGAACATCTCCTTTGTAAATCTCTATTGAAATTTATACATGCGTTTACCTATGAAGACAAAATTACAAACTTTTTGAATGCTTATACGAGAAATCTTTAGAAAGAAGCACTTCATGCCAACAAATTTAAGATTTAGACTCAATCGTTGCAGTAGCCACCTATAACACTATTTATTTCCCGACTGCAAAAGGTGGGTAATGTGTTTATTAGTCTATGTATTTATGTTGCTAGGTGGCGTTCTAGAGACCAAACATTCGATTCTTATGTCAATCGATTCGTCTTAACTTTGCGAGTGTCACTGGCTACATTAAAATTGTAAAATAGAAAAATGGTGGCTTTTGGGCAAAAAAAAAAAGCAGCAGCAGCAGTTGGCTGCAGCATGTTAAAAATAAAAATAGGTTAATAAATAAAATCAAAAAGCCCGACTGCTTAATAAGCGAATTAAAAAGACGTAGAAGAAGAAAACCATGCTGTGCAGTCGGATAATACCAGGTGTATCAGTCAGCTCGCTAAAGTGTCAAGCAGTCGGGCTTTTAATTTTATTTATTAACCTATTTTTATTTTTAACATGCTGCAGCCAACTTCAACTAAAAAAAGTCATTTTCTTTGTCCTTTACTTTATTCTTAAATAAAAATTGTCTCGTCTCAGTTCCCTCTACAATGAATACATTGATCATTCTGTTTGCGGTCGACCTCCGCAAACATACTAATACAAAGTCGATATCTGAAACCACTTACTAACTGGAATCTGCTTACTGGCCCCACTTTATTTTCATCCGGGGTGAATATAGACTCAAGGGTTTAGCGATGGGACGAGTTTCAATCTTATTAAATTATAGCGGTAAAATAGGGGTTTTGAAATGTAATAAGCTAAGTTTTAATGATTTGACATTATTCCGATTGCTGAAGTCATTATCATCATAGTTGGGCAACTGATGAAGGAGCTCGAAGCTAATTATACAAAACAAATATAGCCGCACAGATCGATCTTCTAAGTTAAGCAACGCTTGCCCATTTCGGTCCGTGGATGGGTAGCCATCCATTCCATCAAGACTCCTTCGAGCCTCGGTAAAGCCATTGGCCCCGCCTGATTCTTTTTTCAAATTTTTAAATTTTATATACAGATATCTGAAAAATTTACTCCCAGTCTTGCCAGTGGTTATAATATTAGTCATCATCATCTTATCAGCCGAAACACTTCCACTGCGGAAGGCCTCGCCACATTGACCGGTCCCGTGCGTCTCGCAACCAGCGGATCCCCGCAACCTTCACCAGGTCCACCTGGTGGGAGGCCTTAAAACGCAACGTCTTCCGGTTTGCGGTCGCCATTCCAGAACCTTTCTGCCCCATCGGCCATCCGTTCTGCGAGCAATGTGCCCTGTCCACTGTCACTTAATTTTGGCAATTTTTCGGCCTATGTCGGTAACCCAGGTTCTCTTACGGATCTCTATATTTTTGATGCGATCACGCAAGGAAACTCCAAGCATAGCCCTCTCCATTGCCCTTTGAGCGACTGTAAGCTTTCTGATAGGGCCCATTGTAAGCGACCACGTCTCAGAGCCATATGTCATCATATGTAATATTAGTAAGCTCTAATTATTAAGTTGTCGTCAGTCGAGAATAGATAACTAGGTTGGGAAAAGTCTTCACAGGCTGATATGGTCAGGACAGCACTAAATTTGTTTTTATTATTGTCAAAAATGTAATAATAATTGGTTGAGAATACATTGACATCTACAAAAACTGTCCTAGCACCTATAACCAAGTTGACAATCTACAATCGATAACACCAGTAGACAAGTAAAATTTCAAAATTTAAAAAACCCCCGACAGATTTATCTTGCGACAAGTAAAATTACAAAATTTAAAAAACCCCCGATGTTTATCTTGCGAAAACATCCCAAAAACAAACAATAAAACGCCCATAACTTTTGAACGGCTTAACCGATTTAATTCAAACATAGCTAAGAACACTCTCGACAAAATCACCATTTAAACAAAAAAAAACTAAATCAAAATCGGTTCACCTGTTTAGGCGCTATGATGCCACAGACAGACACACAGATACACAGATACACAGCAACACACGTGAAACTTATAACACCCCTCTTTTTTCGGCGGGGGTTAAAAACGAATCAATGTATGGGAATGACACATCTGACCGTTAAGTCACGTGGTCAGACCATACAAATAGAAGGCGTTAACGATTGTAGAAAGAGATTCGATACGAAACGTTTGTAACTTGGCTAGGGGGCTGTAGATTTTATTACTGTTATCTTTATCTGAGGATACAAATAGGAACTTAATTGTAATCAATTTTTATCACTACCTCGCCTGATTTGAAGCAATATTTTAAACCTTCAGAAGCACCTAAGTCGTTAAGCTAATTCTCCTAAATTAGGTCTAGAATGTCGATTCTACCCATAGCTCTTTGTGATAACAAGTATTACTAAAAGCGTTGTTTATCACTATTTCGACCATCGTTTCCTAAACATGCTAAGTACTGTCATAAGTCATTCTTTAATAATATATAATTTTGTTATAAAAGGGGATATAATTATGTCACTATGAATTATGATTCTCGTGGCACGAATAACTGATAACCTCTTTAATTTATGATTTAACTAGCGGCCGGTTTTGTCCGGATTATTAATATATAATATATAGCCCATATATTATGATTTCCTCATTGGTGTAGTCGTTGCAAGCACTACTGCGGAGCGTGAGGTCCTGCCTTTATTACATGGGACGGAAAAGTGATATTTATATTTTGAACCGACTTTCCAAAAATGAAGAGGTTCTATGTTCGACTGTATGTTTGTTTTTTATTGAGTATGTTCACCGATATTCGTCAGTTGTGGACTGATTTTGAAAGTTCTTTTGAGGGTTCCGTACGCAAAGGGTAAAAACGGGACCCTATTACTAAGACTCCGCGGTCCGGTCTGTCTGTCTGTCACCAGGCTGTATCTCATGAACCGTGATAGCTAGACAGTTGAAATTTTCACAGATGATGTATTTGTGTTGCCGCTGTAGCAACAAATAAAAACAGAATAAAATAAATAATTAAGTGGGGCTCTCATACAACAAAGGTGATTTTTTTGTCCTTTTTTTGCGATAAGGGTACAGAACTTTTCGTGCGCGAATCTGACTCGCTCTTGGCCGGTTTTTTTGTTTGCAAGAGTATGCTCCCGAGTTTGGTGAAGATCTGATGAAGAACTTCGGAGATATACAACAGAAATCTTCACTAAATGCCGGCCACGGTCGATAGGAGTAAGCAGATGAATACAGTAAACTCTCATACAATTTCATTCCACCGGTTATGTTCTAGTGTCATGTTGTTCGGGTAATCTATTCTGGAATCACTTTGGGCATTATAGTTACCTTACTAAAGAATTTGAACATGTGAAAAATAAAAAAACCTTTTAATAAAAGTATACCGACATCCAAAAAACACTACTACGTCAAAAATTACTTAAATTTCGGAAGTCGGTATTATAAAAATTATAAAAAGAAGAATCGAAAACATGAACACCGAATTCCGAAATTGAAGTTATTTTCCCTTTGTAGTGTTTTTTGGAAGACGGTTGTATTTTTTTGTAAAAACGTTTTTTTTCGTCTAGAATTTCTCAGCAGTAGCCCTGTACCCGTATGGTGGCAAAAGGTTTGCTGCCATAATTATTACAAGGGGCTTAAACCTAACTAGCGAATTACGACTCCTATAGGACACCTCCGAACCCTTCAGGGATACAGGCATGTGTGGCGTGTTTTTTTAAGTCACACGCCACTCACACGTTTGTGTTTCATATATGAAACCTTTGCAATGGTGTCTAAATAATAATAATCTCCTTTGTACCGGAGATTATCCTACACATATACACAAACTCACAAGATTTGCACGCTCATTTTTTGTTTATAGTATTAAAAAATATACATGTGCGGTCATAGTAATTGATGGCAATATTTATTGTAGAGTTGAGAGGAGATAAACATACGTGGGACACTCAGAAAGTTTTGCGAAACTAAAAAAAATTGTTCTATACGTACATATATTTTTATTAAATCTTTTCAAAGTACTTTCCACCAGCCTCTATACAAAGATTCATGCGCCTAAACCAGTTTTCAAAACACTTTTTCCAGTCCGCCGCAGACACCTCATTTACAGCCTGCTCGAACGCAGCCAGCGCATCTTCCGGCGACGAAAATTGTATCCCTTTGAGCTGATTTTTTATTTTTGGGAATAAAAAGAAGTCACACGGTGCTAGATCAGGGCTGTAAGGAGGGTGACCCAGGAGTTTGACTGGCGTGCTGTCCAGGAAGTCCCTCGTTTTGAGTGCGGTGTGCGCAGGTGCATTGTCGTGGTGGAGCAGTAGCCCGCGGAGCCCTGTGTTTGGTCGCTTGTTGCTTATAACAGAGAAAACTTCTGGCAAACATTTGGTAGTATACCATTCGGCATTAATGCTTCTTTGATCCCGTAAGGGAATTGATACCAAGTGGCCAGTCAAATTAAAAAAGCTAGCGATCAAAATCTTACCCCCGCTTCTAGATCGCTTCACTTTGGTAGGCGTTGGCTCATTTTGAAACACCCAAACAGTCGACTGGCGCTTGGTTTCTGGGTCGTATTGATAATTCCAGGACTCATCACCTGTAACGATGTCGTAAACACGCCGAGACGAGCCTGCTTCAAATTTGTTAAGCATATCACGGCACCATTCCACCCGGGCCTGCTTCTGAGCATCGGTGAGGTTGTGCGGCACCCAGCGTGATACTATCCTCCTCACGCGAAGATGGCTGTGTAGAATCTCGTGAACGCTTCCCGATCCAATCTTCAATATGTGTTGAATCTCCTGATATGTAATTCGCCTATTGTCTTGGATTAAATTTTTCACTGCTAGCACGTTTTCTTCGGTAACAGCCGTCAAAGGGCGACCGCTTCTTTCGTCATCCCCCAAAGTTGGTCGACCGCGCTTGAATTCGTTATACCAACGATACACGGTTGCCTTGGAAGGGCCTTCATCCATGAATGCCATTTGAAGTCTATCGTACGATTCATCCGGTTTCAGGCGACACTTGAAATCGTATAAAATCATAGCTCTAAAATGTTCCCGGCGCAGATCCATATTTCAGTGAGACACAATACTTTGAATTAACTCGCAAAAAATGTGGAGGGAAATTTTGAAATTGGAACTTACTTATTTTTACTTATAAATAATCATATTTTCGAAAAACATTATAACTGGCCAGTCTCCCATATATAAAAACTTTTTTTCGCAATACTTTCTGAGGGGCCTGGTATATTACAGCAACAAAAAGTATTATTGTTAATGGCACTCCACGTATTTTAATATTAAAACAGTATTTCAAACACAGAGATTCTTTTTGATTTGACATTTACCATTTAATAAAAAAAAAAGTTTAATTTTACAAACGGTCAATCTATTTTTGTAACTAGATATTTTATTGTTTAATTTGTTAGATTTTTATGGATTGTTCAAGAGCATTTAAAAAAATAGTTTTTTCCCCGCTCTTTAACTTGAAATTCTCGAACGAGCAAAGAAGATTTTTAATAAGGCGTCGTAGCAAAATACAATGATAGCCCAATTATCAACTTTTCCGTCTCCTTTTCATTATTTTCAACCGCTTTTTAGCTCATATTTTTCGGTTTCAGCCCCGGTAAAGGGTTACAAACATTTTAAAATAACTGGTAACATGATCCTAACTTTTAGCCAGTCATGATATTAAATAACTCCTTCGTTACGCCCGCATCTCATTTTCATATTGTTATAACGTAAAAGAGCTAAAAGTTTATATTTTTTCGACCTTTAAAGGAAAAATGAGAAGCTCTGAGGAACCTTTAGGATTTGGTTACAAATAATTCATACCGATCTATTTATTTTGAATCCGTACTGAAAAAGAAAGCAACAACCGTACCAGTTATTTTTAAAGTTACTTTTAAGCAAGCATTTAATTTAATTTTGACAGCCGACGCCGACCATAGATAAAGATTTGCGCGCTCTGTCGTTTGTCTATGGTTTCGACAAATGAACATTGAGCCGTCGGGATTTTGGTCGTATATTTATTGTGTTTTATTCTCACCTTCTGTGTTTATACTTTTTGTTATTATTTATGTTATCCTATTTTATTCGATTAAATATTGTATGTTCCGTTTCCGTGAATGTGTCCATGGCATCAATAGTGGGCCCTATCAGTATATCAGCGCAGCGTTATTTTCTTTTTAATATCGTTGCAAATGCTGAGATAGGAGCCTTTTTGGTCTCGCACGGGGTTATTTATTTTTATTTTTTATTATTGTTTGTGTTTTGCTTATCTCGTGTCTCCTGTGCGGGTCACACATAAATATTTTTATTTATTTCTTTCAAACATTAATAAAAATAAATTATAAAAGTGTTTTATTTATTTTATATTCTAATTTTAGCAAGTGACTTCGCCCGCGTGAAAGTCATACATATGTGTACCAGTGTACATGTCTATCTGGGTACCAAATTTAATCCAAATCTATTCGGCCATTGGGGAGTGATTGATTAACAAACATCTAAACACCGCAGTATTTTTATTCCTTTTTTAAAATTTTCCAAACACTAGGAATTTCTTGTTTATCGTGGGCACGTTGACAAACATAAAAACTCACATATACAAACACTCAGAGCCGGAACAACTATCTGTAGATCATACAAATATTTGTTCCGTGCGGGAATCGAACCCGCGACACGCAGCGCAGCAGTCAATCGTTCAGCCACTGCGCCAACCGTGCGTCCATATATACACATACCACACACATTTGTGATATTAATGCAAAAGCAGAATCAGTAAGATGGTAGAACCCCCAAACCCTACCCCACCCTACCCTACTACCCCCCAAATAAACAGTTTCATTTTATTAGAAACCACCACTTACTAAGGAAATGCAAACGTGCGTGAAAGGAATGGATCCTTTCTAGGATCCAGTGTCTCCAGGGACCTTTGCTATAAACACGAAAGGTTTCAATTCTCGAGAGAATGGATTACCTTTGCTACTGTTTGGTACTCTTGTAAGAAACTTTGCAACACCGGCAGCATAATTGAACTATTGGACTCTTTCGAAAGAGTATTTAGCCTAATTGAACTATTGGACTCTTTCGAAAGAGTATCTAGCCTAATTGAACTATTGGACTTTTTCGAAAGAGTATTAAGCCTAATTGAACTATTGGACTCTTTCGAAATAGTTCTAAAGATTGACTGGTAGAGAATGCCTTGTGGCATGCAATCCGCCTATGTACCACTATTGTACATGAAGTTTAAATAAATAAATATCTTCCCCAAAAAAGCGTCCAATAATTTTCGGCAATACCGAACAAATTGAAAGGGAATTTGTCATACTCTTTCACGGAGTCAAACGCTTTGCCCTGCCGAACCAACTTACGCAATTAGGCTGCCGGTGTTGCAAACTTTCATACAAGAGTACAAACTAGTAATAATATTCTATGACATGTCTATATTTTGTGACTTTAACACATAGAAGAAAAATATCAATACAAGTGAGATTAGGGGCTACAAAACGCAATTTCTTTCCTATTTAAAACAAACTTACTTAAATTTACCGCAACAGTGTCGATTTGCGACTCGTGCGAATTGGTCGTGTGTACATCGATTCACTTTACCGGTTTTGCGATAAGAATTATTTCCATCGTTGCCGCCACGGCCGGCCATCAGGCCGTTCGTTCTTTTAAAGTATGAGCTACCCAATTAATTGTGTGATAAATGAATGTAGTGATACACAAAGAGAGGACTTAGAGGATATAATACATGGGGATATGGAGGTTCCTACTCAACAAGAGATGGGCAGTTTAGAAGGTGATGTTGACGATAATTTGGGGAGAAAAAGGGATAGGGAGGATGACTCGTCGGGAAGTTGGACAAAGGTAAATGGACGAGGAAAGAAAGTTGCAAGAAGACAGACATCAATAGAAGAGATAAGGTGTAGCAATGAGGAAGAACAAGTTGAGATATGTATTTACAATAACGAGAAGTTTCCAAAACAATTTGCGTTAGCTAGACTATTTAAAACCAACGAGATAGTGGGTATATTACGCGTGAAATATATTAATCCGTACAAATTGAAAATCACGTTTGAGAATGAACCTCATGCCGAAAAACTTATGAATTGCAAAATATTTTCCGATATGGGATGGCGTTCACAAAAATCATGGGAAGTTGCGGTATCATATGGCATAATCAGAGACATAGAATTGGATTTGTCAATTGAAGAATTCGTTAGTAATGTTTCCTGTGATGTAAAAATTTTGTCAGCAATACGTCTGAACCGTAGATGTAAGGATACCTCTGATGAAAATGGTTCTAATGGATGGACTGCAAGCGAAACTTTACGCATTTGTTTTAAAGGTGCACATATACCCTCGTACGTAAATATATTCGGCATGAGAGCCAAAGTCGAGAGATACATACTGCCCGTTACCCAATGCTCCAAATGTTGGAGATATGGTCATATTGCAAAGATGTGTACGTCTAGCAAAGTTATATGTCCCAAATGTGGAGGCGGACATGAAAATTGTGATAAAACTACATTTGTTTGTGTAAACTGTAAGGCTAACCATTTAGCCCTAGACAAGAAATGCCCCATGTATTTGAAAGAAAAAAGGCTACGGGAGTTAATGTACGAATTTAACTGTACATACCGTAAAGCGTTGTTGTTATATGTACCTCCATCTCCTACCCCTTCCTCTCAAGTTAATAAATTTGTAGCAACAGAGGTAAATAATACTACAATCTCACAAGAAATCACTAACCCATTACAATCCGATAACGTCGTGACAACATATGCAGATATAACTAAAACAGCTGTCACATTATCTGGGCAAAAGCAGACTTCGACTTTGTATTCTAAACCAGAATCAAAACAAAAACTGACACAACATAAACAACGTTGGCAGCCGCGTCCGACCACGACCGCGGCCACTATAGATATGGAGTGCGATTCGGATGTATCATCTATGTATGCTTCAAGTGAAGAACAAGGAACACCATCGCAATCAGATAAACCAAAGAAATCAAGTACTCATCGTAAAAAGACACCACGTGACCATGATATAACAGATAAGTCGTTTAGTTACGTAATAAGTAAAATAACAAATACACTAGTGAATAAAGGTTCGTTCAAGAACAAAATGAACAACGTTGTCAAGATAATAGTAGAATGGTTAATACTAATTATAGTTAATAATCTGCCAGAAAACTCAATTGTAAATAAACTCATCAATGTATTATCATAATAATCCACTTGAATTTAATATTTTACAGTGGAATGCACAAAGTCTTAGACCGCAAGCAACATTGTTTGAACAACTTTTATTTAAAGATAAGATTCATATTGCTGTTATTAGTGAAACTTGGTTGGAACCAGACAGTCAGTTTAATTTTAACGAATACAACATTTTCAGACTTGACCGTGATGATGGTTACGGGGGGGTAGCTTGTATTGTACACAAATCGATAAAAGCGCAATTACGTAACATAAATAACTTTAATCCAGGTATTGAACTCTTGTGCATTCAATTGTTAAATTGTCAGTATATTGAGAATATAGTTGTTATTTACTGTCCTTCAACTGTTCGTACGTTTCAAAGTGATTGGGATAATTTATTTTCAATTGCAAATAATAAAACTTTAATTTTAGGTGACTTTAACGGTCACCATTCCAACTGGTCATATAAAACCGATCAGCGTGGATCTCAGATTTTCGATTCAATGATAGATCACGACTTCATTTCAGTTAATGATGGAAGTCCTACGCGTATAAGATTAGTTAATAACGTTATGCAACAATCCTCGCCCGACATTTCTTTTATTTCTTTGGATTTGGCTTTGAATTTTATCTGGAAAGCCACTAATGAATCTTTAGGGAGTGACCACCTAATTATAAAATTATCCACCAATTTTAATGTTACTCAGCTAACTATTAGAAAAAGAAATTTTAAAAAATCTAATTGGGAAAACTATTATTCGTCCGTAGAGAGCATTCTCCGCGAATCAACCGCCCCCGTAGACCCGCAGTTGTGTTATGACTTTTTTGAAAATACTTTACAGAATGCAGCTGATGCCCACATCCCTCAGATTTTTATTCCTCAACATATCAGCTCTAAGTTTAAACCAAAACCATACTGGAGTCCAGATTTGTCTAGATCCGTGGCAGAGCGACGGTTAGCCTTAGCCAAGTTTAGGCGTAACCCTACGCCACAAAATTACGCACGAATGAAAGAAAAAATTCAGGAGTCGCAGAGGGTAACGCGTAAAGCAAGAGGTGCGTCATTTAGGAGTTTTTGTTCAAGTATCGATTCAACAACTTCTGCTAGTGATATGTGGCGCAAGATGAGATGGGTAAAAGGCCGTAAACCCAAATATCAGCACATTGATTCAAGTTTAGCAGAACGGCTCCTTAATGACCTAACGCCTGATTACGTTTCTCCCCCTGAACCCTGTTTTCAATCCTACAACAATAAACTAGAAGCTACAATTTCTATTCATGAACTGGAAAACTCCATAAAATCAAAAGATTCGGCTCCTGGCTGTGACGAAATTTCATTTTCTATGGTCAAGAATCTCCCAGATATCGGTAAATTATTGTTACTTTCTTTATACAACACATTTTACGATTCTGGTTTTGTTCCAAGACAGTGGCGTAATATTTTAATCATTCCTATTCCCAAACCAGGACGAGACGCTGGACTATCATCTTCTCTTCGGCCTATTTCTTTGATGTCTTGCCTTTGTAAAATTTTTCATTCAATTTTAAACAAAAGGTTAGAATGGTATCTCGAAAATGGATGCATATTCTCTGATAATACTATAGGTTTTCGTAAGTCTAAGTCATGTTTAGATAGTCTTAATGCTTTGACGACAAAGATTCAACTTGGTTTTGCTTCAAATCTCGTCACTGTTGGTTGTTTTATTGACATTAACAATGCTTACAATAATATTGATATCGTTAGTTTGTTAAGCATACTTGATAAACTTAAAGTGGGTCGCAAAATATGCGCCTATTTGTGGACATTCTTGACTGAAAGAATACTAAAAATTATAATTAATAACAAAGAATATTGGAGGTGTACGGGCCGGGGGTTGGCTCAAGGGGACCCACTTTCTCCTCTATTATTTAATATCGCAACTTACAATATCTGCGAAACTATTACGAACGTTGATATATCTCAGTATGCTGACGATTTTGTTTTGTTTAAATCAGGTTCCAATGTCAATACAGTTGTCTCAGAACTGCAGGATGCTTTAAATTCGTTTAATTCTATAGTTAGTAATCTAGGGTTAGAAATATCTACTACTAAGACAAAGATTTGTATTTTTAAGAGAGGTATATGCAGACTACCAGTTAATCTGGAAGTTAATGGTAGTAATATCTGTGTAGTAAATAACATTAAATACCTAGGGATGTGGTTGGATCAGTCGCTTCGGTCGGGGAAACACATTAATGAGTCAGTTCAAAAAGTCTTAAAATTTATAAATATTTTAAAAGTGCTAGCGGGTTCTGGTTGGGGCGTTCACCCTAAACATCTACGCAGGCTATATATTTCATTAATTCGTAGCAGATTAGACTATGGTAGTTTTTTATATGATTGCAGCTACCAATGTCACTTATCTAAATTGGATAAAGTGCAAAATAAAGCTCTTCGCGTTATTGGTGGTTACATAAGAAGCACTCCCATCCACGTGATGGAGAGTGATTTGAATTTACCCCCATTACATATTCGTAGGAAATATCTAGCAGGCAAGTTCTGCCTAAAATGTATGTCTTTACGAGGGAACATTGCGATCAATTTAATTGAAGTATTAATCTTAAGCACTAATAATTCCCAATACTGGCGATGCAGGAAGCGGCCCCTATTGGTCTCAGTTTACAACGAGCTTAAATTGTCTACTATGCACTCAGTTAAGTTGATCGAAATGTTTTCTCTTGAGACATGGGTCAGCAACATAAATGTCCACAAAGCTATTAAGCACAATATTCCAGCTATAACTGAGCCTAAACGAGATTATGATGGTAACCGTTTGAGGCAAATCTGCACGAAATTTATAGATGAGGAATATACTGATTACTATAAAATTTACACAGACGGTTCTAAAACTGGTGCTGGTAATGGGGCTGCTGTTTGGGACCCACAATTGAATACGTCTGTCAAGCTTGCTATAGACTCCGATATCTCCATTATGTATATCGAGTTAATTGCAATAGCAGAGGCTCTTTCTTATTCTAACTCAGTTAGCCATGATAAGTTTGTCATCTTAACAGACTCGAAGAGCTCGCTGCAACACCTGGCTCGGTGCACCTCGTCTATACGAGGAGTACCGATAGCCTACACGATTTTGGAGTCTATATTCAGGTTTGGTCAGAACTCAATCTCGGTAATTTTACAATGGATCCCATCGCACGTACAGATTGAGGATAATGAAAGAGTAGACCTATTAGCTAACCAGGCCGTGACAGATGGCATTCCCGTAAATATCCCTCCTCTTTTTACTGATTTCATCAAACTAATCAAACAGCAGTGTTTAGATGTGTGGAGTGAATATTTTAACCAGAGGTCAACAGAAAAGGGTATTTGGTATAAGACGATCCAACCACAGCTCCCAGTGTATAATTGGATTGACCAAAATGTGCTAAGTCGAAGAGATTTAGTTATGGCATTAAGACTTCGTTCCGGTCATATTCCATCAAAGAAGTTTAGTTTTCTGATGAAAAAGGTTACGTCACCCAACTGTGAGGAATGCGGAGTAGTCGAAGATGTGCAACACGTTTTGATGGAATGTGTTCGGAATGGAGCTCTAAGATTTACTTTACTTGGATATACATATAATTACGATATTGGAGAGTGTAATTCCATTCTGGCTTGTCCTTTATCGGATCAAGCCAGAATCCTGTACAAACTGGCTTTTTTTGTTTTAAAATAGATAACTTTAACTGTTGGTAGTTAGTAAGTGATTATGTTGATGTTACAGGGCGACGTTATCGCTCAGCGATAAAGCCCTTAAAATAAAGAAAAAAAAAAAAAAAAAAAATTTACCGCAAAAAATATAATGGGGCGATTGGTGGCGCGGAAGAATGCATAATACAATACGATTAAAATGAAAAGTCATGTTAAAAATGCCTAGACAAGAAAGTATTACGTATCTTAATGTAGTGTAAAAGACAAGAAAAGAGAAACATTGACAAATGTCAGGTTAAATACCGGGCCAGTAAACACAGCATTACTTTTATGGTGCAACGCGTATCATGAGTTAAAGAGTTTACAAACTCTACATTTCCCGACTAAACGTGCAAGTGGGCCTCATTATATTAGTTTAGAAGATTAGCTCCACTATCTCACGTTCACCCACTTATTCTAAGTCCGTTTGAAGGACTCTTCCTCTACCGAGTAGAGTCTACTTCATGTGGAGGCGCCATGATAATTAAAAATCTCTCGATGTTTGTCAATAAATAACAAGCTGTAATAGCTAACTATTTCATTGAGTCGAGTCGAAGAAATTACATAGAATTTAGAACCAAACCCGCAGCTTAATTGCGGCAAAGGGTAAGACTCCATGAAAGAGTATGACAAAGCCCTAATTTCACTTGTATTGATACTGTACTTCTATGTGTTAAAGTCACAAAATATAGACATGTCATAGAAAATTTTCTTTCGTCATTATCAAAAAACAACAATTCTTTGATCATTCTGATATTATAAATGAACCAAACCAAGGGCTTTTAATGTAGTTTTCAGCAATAGATAGAGTGATTCAAGAGGTAGGTTTACATGTAGTATAAATGCATATTATAGTAGAGAAAAGCCGAGAAATGCAAAGATTTGTAATGTGATGTCGTAACAAACATATTTTTGTGCGCTTACATTGCAAACGCTGGCTAAACCTTACGAGATATATCAATTTAATGAACTACGGACTTGTATATCTTAAAAAGTTCTATAAAAATTTACAATGATATATCTTTATCGCCCAAGGATAACCCACAGTAACCATTTTTAGGGTTCCGTAGCCAAATGGTAAAATACGGAACCCTTATAGATTCGTCATGTCTGTCTGTCTGTCTGTCTGTCTGTCTGTCCGTCCGTATGTCACAGCCACTTTTTTCCGAAACTATAAGAACTATGCTGTTGAAACTTGGTAAGTAGATGTATTCTGTGAACCGCATTAAGATTTTCACTCAAAAATAGAAAAAAAAACAATAAATTTTGGGGATCCCCATACTTGAAACTGAAACTAAAATATATTTTTTTCATCAAACCCATACGTGTGGGGTATCTATAGATAGGTCTTCAAAAATGATATTGAGGTTTCTGATATATTTTTTTTCTAAACTGAATAGTTTGCGCGAGAGACACTTTCAAAGTGGCAAAATGTGTGCCCCCCCCCCCTTTAACTTCTAAAATAAGAGAATGATAAAACTAAAAAAAATATATGATGTATATTACCATGTAAACTACCACCGAAAATTAGTTTGAACGAGATCTAGTAAGTAGTTTTTTTAATACGTCATAAATCGTAAACCGCAATTTACCAAGTACGGAACACTTCGTGTGCGAGTCCGACTCGCACTTGGCCGGTTTTTTATATTTTAAATATAACAAAAACATTATGGGTTATTTACCAAGCTATTTTAAACAATACAGTACTCTTCATTATCCAATTAAATACATAAGAAACGCTGTGCATTTCATGTTGATCAAAATTGGCCTTTACAGCATATCATTAAAATGAATATCTTAGGATTTATCGCAAAATAAAAATGAACGCACGCGAAAATGAATACAAGCGGGTGGGCCTCACACCGATGACGGAATCCTACGAAAGAAAAACGTGCTAGGTATAACACCTATTCTCTTCTGCGTGGTGATTAGTGCTCCTGCCTTTTCTTTATGAGAAGAAGCCCCTGGAGTAGGATAATAACACGCTGGTAATTTTATATTAGAGCCTACAAGATCGTTAGTCTGTTGAATATTTTAAGTAACTTATAACTCAATTCCCAAACTAAATTACCAAGTGACTAGCATACGTATTTGCTTCATTAATACTCGGCACTTTTGCTAATTAAGTATTCACATTAATCATAGCGCGAAAGGGTTACGACCCTCTTGGGCTGGTAGGGTTGGTCTTTTAGCCGCGAACTTCGCTTTTGACTGTTCACCTGTTGCATATCTATAGCTAACGCATACTTGCTGTAACACGGGTTTTTCCAGCAATTTTTACCCCTGTTTTTTCATAAATCGTCATGGATACCCTCCGTCTGGGGAGAACGGAGGTTTATGTTGGACTACAACCGAGTAAAATCCCACAGTTCCTCCTCAAACTTCCTACCGCTAATATAAGCCGAGTCCGGGTTGTAATTAAATTCACGCGTGGCCCACCATTGGGGGGACTCTGTAAAATTGCTTCGGCAATATTACTTCTCAATTGTCCCTTAAATTGTGTAGTTTTGCCCGCGTTTTCGCTCCCGTTACCTACTTACTCGCAAAAACGGTCTATTATTTTCCATTACACGTTCCAAACGTCTATAATAATGTACTACATAAAATAAAATTAGTAACACATTTTTATAACAATCAGTAGAAAAATAAGAATAATTATTGTAATAAAAATTACAATAAAATTTCAACAATTGATTCCATTAAAAAAAATAGGAATAAAATGTAAACTACCAATAACAATAAAGTAAAATCATCATTTAATTTGTTCTGTATTAATAAAATCATTCCAAATACATATTAATAAAATTAGTAAAACATTATTTTTTATGACAATCAAAAAGAGAAACAGAATTACCATTCGACTAAAATAAAAACAACACACAAAATTTTGAAAATATACTTCATCATAATAACAACTAAAATATTTTTCATTTATTGAAAATGAAATTCCAATAAAAAAATTATATTCAATTCGATAAGAATAAAATCATAAGTTAAGCATTTATTCAATTGTCAAGTGTGTGTGCCACAATGTCTAGTATATACGAGGCTTTATTCTGGAATAAGAAAATTCTGGCATTGGTAGGTTTGTAGAACATGGAAATCAGAATAATTTTCCCTGAAACCTATAACTGATACCTCTTTAATAATTATTAGTTTTAAAAGACTGGTTTCTGCAGTGTCTCCAAGCTGTCAACTGTTTCATGTTGTGAAGTAATCTCGTTAAGTACTGAGCTTTTAAGTTAAAAGGGATGAGTATAAATGTGAACAAGACTAAGGTAATGGTTTTTGAAAGAGAAGACGATGTATCGAAGTGTGAAGTGAAAATAAATGATAAGAGTGTGGAGCAAGTGAACGAGTTTGTATATCTGGGAAGTATGTTCACAAGGGATGGAAAGATTGAAGAGGATGTGGAAAGGAGAGTGAATGCAGGGAATAAAGTGAATGGTGCTATACATGCAGTTGTGACCAGCAAGTCGATGTCTCCGGAAGCTCGACTCGCCGTTCACAACAGCGTGCTGGTGCCTACACTTATGTATGGAAGTGAAGGTTGGGTATGGCAAAAAAGACATGAAAGTAGGATTAATGCAGTAGAAATACGCTCCTTGCGGAGTATGTGTGGTGTAACTTTAAATGATAGATTGAGGAATGAGGTAATAAGACAACGTTGTGGTTTAAAAGAAGATGTAGTGACTAAAATTGAAAAGAGTATGTTAAGATGGTTTGGCCATGTTGAGAGGATGAATGAAAGGCGACTAACGAAAGGTATTTACAAGGCAGACGTGAATGGAAACGCCGGGAGGGGACGCCCTAGAAAGACATATATAGACCTTATAGGTGATGTTCTTCAGAAAGGCCAAGTGCGCAGTACCCATAACCGGCGTGTGTGTATGACTAGATGTATGAATGTGTGTGAAGCAAAAGAAGTATGTAAGGATCGTAGCAGGTGGCGTTCTGTAGTTTCTGCCTACCCCCATGGGAAAAAGGCGTGAGTTTATGTATGTATGTATGTAGAATTGAACAATTTTACTTGCCAATGTACCAACCGAGTCCATAATAAAACTGGGAAATAGAATTGCTGACATCTCAGTGCTCTACATACTTACGAAATGGTGATTATTATTCCCTTTTCGAGTATTCAACAACCCTACTGTCTGGTTCTATATTTCAAATTCTAAGTCATACGTTCTTTTTAATTTAAAACGTCTCATGAGAAATCGTACTAAGTGAACTCACAAACTTACTATACCTTGTCTATGCTAAAGTTTATTCTGTCTCTGGTAAAATTATCTAAATTTTTAAGCAGGATACTAGGAAAACACGATCGGTCACTTCTCAATATGAGAAACAAACTTATTTTTCTACAAAATATGGCGACAGATACATTTGATATTTGAATTTGTGTCTCTGTATATATTTTATTCCTGCCTTTGAAGGGGAAATTGAAAAAAAGTTTATGCATTGATGTCACAGATAGAGGGAGGATTTGACAACGCAAATTGTATGGTATTGGTTGAGCCAAGTGAAGTATGAATGAAAGAACAAACTTCAGGCCTTTTCTTCAACTCCGACTGTAATTTGATGTGAATTTTTTGATTGTTTATTTATTTATTATGGCACTCCAACGGATTGTTTACAGAAACAATGACAAAAATAATAATCTTAATTTCAGTAACTACAGCAAACTTTCCACTTAAAGGTGTGCACAGCACTTACATCAATTAGAAAAAAAAAACAATTAAAAGATACAAAAAAAAGAAAATATTCAAAGATACAGAACATAAAAATTGTCACTAATTATTGTTAGTTTTTGAACAATTTTAAATAAGGGGAGTATACTCTGACCATCTTAAAAAGTCACATTTAACTAACACAGTCATGATGTAAACAAATGTGGCAGGCAGCACTTTTTCGTTACGTACCATGCAACTCCTACCGCAAGCCGCGTTAAGAGAAAATGCGGGCAGAGAACTCCGAATTCTGCAAACTTCTTGCGAATGTGCTCGCGTGCCTTTAATTTGGAAGATAACCGACTGGTTGCCATCCTGATGTTCTGAGGGACCGCATTCCAAAGAGAAATCGCCTGGACAAAGAAAGAGGAATGGATGAATCCAGAGCGGTGAGAGGGATAATTAATGAAAGAATATAATATTATCAAAAATGAAAACAAAGGGACACAGTATTATATCTTTCTTCTTCAGTTTATGGATTATTTTTAAATTGGTCCAATGGTGGAGGAGGAAATAGACGACAGCCAAACCTCGAATTAAGACTTTTTACTTAGGAGCTTGTGGCTTAATAACAACAGCCGCACTGGTCGATCATCAAAGTTAAGCAACGCTTGACGAGGTCGGTCCGTGGATGGGTGACCATTTCAACATAGCGAGTTTCTTCCATGCCTCGGAAAGCACGTTAAGCCGTTGATCCCGGATGTCATTTGAAGATCTTTGACAGTCGTTACGGGTAGTCAGAAGCTTAAGATCTGACGCCAGTCTAGCCAAGGGGTATCGTGTTACCCAGTTAATGGGTTGTAGAGGTCAGATAGGCACTCGCTCCATGTAAGACACTGGTACTCAGCTTAATCCGGTAAGACTGGAAGCCAACCCCAATATAGTTGGGAAAAGGCTAGGCAGATTGATTGAGTTAGGTTATTCAAGCGGAAGTCTGCGACCGCATTTCCTTTTAAAGAACTTCGTCTGAAAAACTTTCTTTAACACGCGTAAGACAACGCTGTCTTTTAACTCCCTCTCTATTATTTTAAACATTGCGGGAACAAAACCCACCATTGTATAATCGCATAAAATATCAGTAAAGCATCCCGAAATAAAACGTGATCAAACTTCAGTCACAAAACACAACACTCACGAATAACTGAAAGTTAATTTTAACTAATTTACCATCCATTAGTATATTACTGTAAATGTAATAAACTTAGTTACAAAAGTGCATCAACGTTCACGCTAACTATTTTTGACAATAAACAAAATGTCTAAGTACTCAGACAAATTAACTTTTTCTATATTTATGGTTTGCTAGCTTCTTCCCGCGACGTCACTCCCGTAACTTAACCTACAGAAAATCCATTTTCCAGGATAAAAAGTTGCCGATAACACCCAGAAAGACAGAAATTTCCATAATCGACTACTTGAGATTAGGTACATTGTGCAAACATTTTTATACAAACGATTTTTTTTTTCGAAAATATCGTGTTTTTTGATTATTTTTTTAAAGCAAAAGTTTTAGTTATACGAAAAAATCATGTTTGTAAAATGATTTACATGAATCCTTTTTTTTTTTTTTTCAATACTTTAAACATAGCCATTAATGAGGAGTAGCCTTTAGAAAGTAACCATTAAAGAATTGTCTCAAAAGTTTGCCTTTCAAAGTCACTATTACTACAAAATCTAATAGAAATTGGTTCAGAACAAAATGACAAAAAAAAAAAAAAAAAAAAACTGTCGATGGTGTCTCAATTTTTGGCAATATAAACTAGATGAGGGCGGTGTATTGTAGCTTACTATTCTGACGAGAAATATCAAAACAAATACAGAGGTCAAAGTCTCTTTTAAAGTCCAGACGATAAATGTAATGGTCAAATCATATGGGAACAATAACATATTAAAAAAATAAAGTTTATATTTTATTAAACATAACAATCACCAGACAGACAGCGATACTTTTTGTAGTTTTTATTTGGAACGATTAATTTATTAAAAAGGTCGTGTTTTCATAATTTATACGGATAGGCCTGTTTAAAGTCCCTAAAGAGGAGTAATGGATACAAACAGTGAAATGGATACAATACGTTTATTATTATGAATTCATTATCTTTTAAGTACATAAGTACTTAAATTGTTTTACAGGTGTTTATGACTATGCTCCTTTTCCTTTTTTATGTTTATCATAATCTATCTAATACCTTGCATATCTTGTATATTATTATTATATATATGTAATTTAAGGAGCTCGTGGCTAAATAATAACAGCCGCACTGGTCAATCATCAAAGTTAAGCAACGCTTAACGAGGTCGGTCCGTGTATGGGTGACCATTTCAACATACCGAGTTTCCTCCGTGCCTTGAGAAGCACGTTAAGCCGTTAGTCTCGGCTGTCGTTTGAAGATCTTTGACAGTCGTTACGGGTAGTTAGAAGCTTGATATCTGAGACCAGTCTTGCCAAGGGGTACCGTGTTAGTTACTGGGTTGTGGAGGTCAGATACTCAGTCGCTCCATGTAAAACTCTGAATCCGGTTATACTGGAAGACCCCAATATAGTTGGGAAAAGGCTAGGCAGATTTATATATATGTTATATAATTTGAATCTCGGAAACGGCTCCTAATCCAGGAATGGTTTACCCGTTTGCCTATTCCAGCCAAAGCCGTTCAGTAACGGCTGAACGAATTTGCCTATGAGCACGTGAAAAGGTAACACACAAACAGACAGAGTTACTTTAATATTTCTAATATTGATATGGATGTATTTTGTCAGTTTAAAATCCGTCATCAATACATATAATAAATCTGTTCAAAAGTCGTTTTTGTAAATCGAAAATATTAAAAATATATCCAGGTTGTTAAAGGATAACAAAAAGAACCCATTTTCAGCATTATTGGATTTTTTGTTTCTTTATCTGTTTTGTTTAGTTGTGCATGCATCACGTAAAATGTACGAAACCAATGTAGATAACTTTTACAAAAATTGCGCGCATCAAAATTGCGCGTAACTTGAAGTATTACTTAGTTTTTGTTTCATCGCAATCGGTTAACTCTATCAAAACTTACATGAATTTTAAGTGTTCAAGAAGTAAAATATAACAACACACGCAATTCAGAGACTCGGACAGTTGAACTCCATATTCGATAGATGGCGTTGTGCATTTAACGCAATTTCTTTAAAAGTGGTGACAAGATTCAAGACACTTAAAAAAAATTGGTAGGTAGGTAGCAAGGCAGCTAGGGTAGGCAGGTAGGTAAGTAGGGTAGGCAGGTTGGTAATTAGGGTAGGCTGGTAGATAAGTAGGATATGCAGTTGAAGGGAGCGAAGCCGCGGGCTCAGCTAGCTATAAATATAAATACGAATAATCGATTAGTCAGATGTTAGATCTAACTCCAAAACATTAAAACCAAACCCATCTTTCGTAACCAAATGACTATAATGTTGTCTAAGTAACCTATTTTAACTAGCTTCTGTCAGCGGCTTCGCCCACGTGAATGTCGAAAATTATCCTATGTGCTAGTCCAGACTGTAATCTATCTCTGTGACAAATTTTATCCAGATCCGTCCAGCCGTTTGAGCGTGAAGAAGTAACAAATATACAAATATACACACACAGTCACAAAATTCCGCCTATATAATAGTACTAGGTCGGTGATTCCTAACCATTATTTTAGAAAGAAAGAAGAACGAAAGAAAAATATTTATTTGTGACCCGCACAGGAGACACGAGAAATAAGCACACAATTAAACAATAATAAAATAAAAACCCCGTGCGAGACCAAAAAGGCTCCTATCTCAGCATTTGCAGCGATATCCAAAAAAGTTAATAACACTGCGCTGATATTCTGCACTGTTGATCTGTTGTTCCACTGTTGATGCCACGGACACACTTACGGAAACGGGACTTATATAATAAAACTATTTAAATATTTTACAACAAAGCTTCCAGCCTGCGGTCGTATTAAACCGAATAATTCAATACAGCTGCCATTAAAGCGATTCCAGTTACCGAGTGGGTTCCGTACCTATTTTTGTTGCAAAATCCCTACATATTTCACAGAACTTGTTGATATAAAATTTTCATTCAATATTTAGAACTCTTTATGGATATTTTATAGTGTAGTGGTTTGAATTCTAGTTTTTGTTTGTTTTTACAATTCATTTATTACTGACTAGCTATCCCACGCGGCTTCGCTCCTATCATCTGGCTACCTACCTATCTATCTACCCTACCTATCCTACATACATGATTGTTGCGTAACTTAAGCCGTTTACGCAGCGCACGCAACGGAAGCTCTCAAAAAGGAAAATTGTTCCCGTTTATGCAACATTTTTCATTTATGCTCCGCTCCTATTGGTCGCAGCGTGATGTTATATGGCCTATAACCTTCCTTGATAAATGGACTATCCAACACAAAAATAATTTTTCAATTCCAACCAGTAGTTTCTGAGATTAGCGCGTTCAAACAAACAAACAAACTCTTCAGCTTTATAATATTATATAGTATAGATATAGTGTGATGTAAAACTTTATAGTGCACCAGATTATACAAGAAACTGAAAACTAGAACACATAGGTACAACGGGCGGCCATATTGCATTCCGCGATCTCTTCCAGGCAGACTTGTTTGTTACGTAAATAAAAATAAACTTTACTACACGGGTCTTATCACCCCATACTCAACTTTAATCTCCTAAACATATCGCCATAGACAACTGATTGGTCTGAGACAACATCATTTGCATGGTAATCGCCAAGCGATGACGTCACGTCGGGTGAGAAGGGTAAAAATGGACCACATATAAAATTAATAGGTACGGATACTTTACGAGATAATTGTGTTTTTACAAGCTTTTATTTAACTTGCAATATATGTATGTATGTAAGTGTGTTAGTGTGTTCGGGTCAAAACTTGCAACTGAATTTTAAAGCAGTTATCCTCAAAAAAAATTTGCATTCACGTTTAGTTTGGATGACAATGCTTGGTTATCTAAGTGACGTTATTCTTAATCCAATATGGCGGACGGCCTAAGATGGCGGACTAGTTATTTTTTGTGCACTGCCATGAAATATCAAATGAAAGGGTTTGCTGAGAAGAATACGAAAAAAGCTTGTTTTAATTAATTTTATTTATTATGATAAATAATAACATAACATCACGCCTGTTTACCTAGAAGGGTTAAGCAGAGGTGCATGGAACACCCTCATTGCACCAGTTATATTTAAGTCCCATGTAAAAGGACACGAAAAAAAAAAAGTTTATTAAAAAAAACATTCTGCTTATGGAGTGAACAAAAAATTGGGCATTTTGCTTTTTTCAATTTTAATGTAGCCAGTGACACTCGTAAGGTTCTTCTTCTTTTTAGCGTGTCGTTAAAAATAATCTTCGATAAGAGTTTATCTTACGTCGCGCAGACGTGTAAAAAGAGTGCGCAATTTATTAAAGTAGGCAATTGGAAGGTATTTTTAGCATTGTGTTAGGCGTGTCACTAGGGACATTAGTTGTAACACGCAAAATCTACCAAGCTACCATGTCAGAAGATATTCTTTTTTTTTTTTTTTTTTTTTTTTATTTTTTTTTTTTACCTTTTAGAACTTTATTTACATAATATAATACATAAGTAATATATTCTTTATTGATTTTTTACTCAAAAAGTCATGTGTCACAAAAAACACTTAGCAAAACCAAAAAAGTGGCCAAGTGCGAGTCGGACTCGCGGAATTATCGCAAAAATCGGAAAAAAAAAACACGTTTGTTGTATGGGAGCCCACTTAAATATTTATTTTATTCTGTTATTAGTATTTGTTGTTATAGTGGCAACAGAAATACATCATCGGTGAAAATTTCAACTATCTGTCCCGGTTCATGAGATACAGCCTGGTGATAGACGGACAGATAGACAGACGGATCGTGGAGTCTTTGTAACAGGGTCCTGTTTTTACCCTTTGGGTACGGAACCCTAAACACAACGTGATTTTTTAATTTAATTTTTATTTATTTAATATAAAATACCCAACTTTTTTTTTATAAGTTATTTAGTAATGTTTTTTTTTGTTCTTGCAACACTTTCAGATATATATAATTTAAATTAACTTTTGAGTTAGTTTTCATTGCCATGCCAACAGCAAATACGCTATAAAAAAATATTAATTTCAATCTGAACTCGTAATTATAAATCTTAGTCCATAAAAAAACAACGTACAGCGAGATCTAATAATTATTTGCACATTCCTAGTTAATTCGTTAAGCACACAGTTGCTCTGAGATCCTGCAGTGATTCGAGATAAGACACGACACGTAATTACTGAGACATGAGCGAGATGAGGCTGAATCAAGTATGTTACATCTTAATAGGAATTATCTCGTTAGTCTTTCCTTGTGTTTTTACCGAATCGTGGTTTACAACGAAACTAATCACACGAATAGTATTAAGGCGAAAGTTTGTGAGTGTGTATGTTCGTTACTTCTTCACGCCAAAACGGCTGAACGGATCTGGATGAAATCTGGCACAGAGTTAGATTATAGTCAGGAATAGTACAAAGGATACTTTTTATCCCTGAAATATGTACCCTCAGGATAATTTTCGACTTTCACGCCAGCGAAGCCGCTGGCAGAAGCATTATAAATGCAAAAGTTTGGCAAATCACGCCAGAACATACCAGCAAAGAGATAGATTCTAGTTATTTTTTCATCCTGTTATAATGTTTCCTGTTAAAATGTAAAAAGAAATATTGTTTAGTAACTTAGTAAGGATATGAAATAAATGGCTTTTTTATTTTATTTATTTATTTTATTTATAATGTTTCCTTGGGATAAGAATACACTTTCCACGCGGGCGAAGTCGCTGGCAGAAGCTAGTATTATATTAAATCTGCTTTGACTTTTCCCAATTATTTTGCTGTCGGCATCCAATCTAACCGCATGCAGCTGTGTACCTGTATTTTATAAGGAGCCAGTGTCTATCTAACCTCTGCAACCCAGTAACTGGGTAAACGATACGCTTAGCCAGATTTTTGTCGGATTCCCTGGATTCTGACTATCCGTAACGACTGTCAAGAATCTACAAATGACAGTTAGGCAACGAGAATTCTCTGTGTGATAATACGGTCACCCATCCAC
The DNA here is from genome assembly GCA_949775005.1 of Orthosia gothica. Classification (NCBI taxonomy): domain Eukaryota; kingdom Metazoa; phylum Arthropoda; class Insecta; order Lepidoptera; family Noctuidae; genus Orthosia; species Orthosia gothica. The sequence continues at coordinate 9,549,470 of OX459040.1, read as the reverse complement.
GGACCGATCTCGTCAACCGTTGCTCAACCTTGATGATCAACACGTGTGCTGCTATCATTAACCCACGAATTTTTCCTCTGAACTAATATTATGAAGACTTAAAATTATTTGTTTGCAGGAAATAATCTGTCAAAGTAAAAAAAAAAACGAAAATTCTTTCAGTTAAAATTCTGTCATAAGCATTTGGTCCCGAAAAAAATGATGCGTGTTCCCTACAGGATAGGCCATGGGGGTGATATCAAGGGGAAAATGCGATATTTTTTGCTCTATAAATACGTAACAATATAATACTTACTGCCTTTTGTAGCTTCTGTTTTTTGTTTACTGTTATTTTTTATTTTGGGGTCCTACCAACATAAACGTTGGCTATACGCTTTGTAACCTAAAACTGTTTTACTAATAAGTTTCAAATAAACAGTTAAAATGTTTTATTCTGGCATTTGTTTGGTCTCTAAAAAATGTTTGGCGAATCTGTCTAGTTTTTGTTCAGACCTGTTAGCATACATTATTTTATTCATTCAGATACTGTCCCTTTGGACGTATGTAGAATTCCCTTTTGTACTTTTTAGTGTCGAGCGCTTTAAATATTTTGTATAAAAAATATTTATTTAATGCTAAAAAATAGAAACGAATGTGATATATGTAAAGCTTTTTTTCGTTCAGACGACGACTAACGCCAACGAGCTTGAGTGAAAAAAACGCGCACTCGTTTCACACCCGCGCGATCCTAAATTTTGTAGTTTCTTGTATTTTCCATATTGTTTTATAACTTTAAAAAAAAGCTTCAGATCAAACTGTAGATAGTTAAGTTGTCTTTGATATGGTATCGATTTCATTAAAATATGCCCAGCGGGTTTGGTGCGATTGTCGTGTTTTTGTCCGTTTTAGACATAACTTTACAAATTAACTACACCATGTAATACAAATAAAACTCAAAATATTCTTAGGTCAAATTTTCTTAGGTCAGGGGTATCTGCGCCTTAACTGAAAGCTCTAGGAACTTTAAAGTAAATTTTCGATACGTTTTTTTCTTTAAACTTTTAAGAGGTTAAAAAATTTAAAGGAAAGTTGTAGTCCAGAATATACTCTGTTCTGTGGTTTTCTCTAAAATTTTAGTCCTTTTTGATCGAAAAAGCATTGTAAAGTGACCTCGATTGCATTTGGTTTTCGTTTTTAGGGTTCCGTAGCCAAATGGCAAAAAACGGAACCCGTCTGTCTTTGTCTGTCTGTCTGTCCGTCCGTATGCCACAGCCATTTTTTTCCGAAACTCTAAGAACTATGCTGTTGAAACTTAGTAAGTAGATGTATTCTGTGATTTTCACACAAAAATAGAAAAAATACAATAAATTTCGGGGGTCCCCATACTTGAAACTGAAACTAATTTTTTTTTTTCTTCAAATCCATAACTACGTGTGGGGTATCTATCGATAGGTCTTCAAAAATGATATTGAGGTTTCTTAAATCATTTTTTTCTAAACTGAATAGTTTGCGTGAGAGACACTTCCAAAGTGGTAAAATGTGTGTCCCCTCCCACCCCCTGTAACTTCTAAAATAAGAGAATGATAAAACTAAAAAAAATATATGATGTACATGGAAACTTCCACCGAAAATTGGTTTGAACGAGATCTAGTAAGTAGTTTGTTTTTAATACGTCATAAATCGTAAACCGCAATTTACCAAGTACGGAACCCTTCGTGCGCGAATCCGACTCGCACTTGGCCGGTTTTTTTCTATAATTAAACACATTCTACATAATAATTTACTGTGGTTTTCTTAGTTGTTAGATAATTTGAAAACAAAAATACGAGACTCATCACGTAATTCGTCACGTTAGCAAATTTTCACTATTATTATTGTTTTAACAAATTCACTTTTCAATTTCAAAAATGAACAACGTTTCAATATATTGTTTTGTAAGACACATTGTCTTTTCAAATTTCTTTTACGAACCTACTACATCAGCAGATACCAACAAAAGGCCTTCCTTCTTCTGCTTAAAATTAATCGTGATTCTAAATATTTTTTTTCCTTTTGAAGTGTAATTCTGAGAATTATTGCTGGGTCAGAGCCCATTCGTCCCCTAAGATTCACACCCTGTGCCCACTCGTCCCCTGGAACTTTTGAGGGGCCCATTCGTCCCCTGAAGAATATTTATTTGTATTCATTCTTCTAATATAAGTACATGTATATGTGTATACTGCAGCTTGGTAGTCCTGGTACGGTCGCGCAGAAAAGGCTAAAATAAAAAATATAGTAATTCGGTAGATATCATGTTTATTTCAAATAAGATTAACACATACAAAATCACAATGTCCTAGAAACTACCAAAATACAACTCTTACAAAAATCAGCCTTGATTGACCATCATATAAATCAACATTAAATATAAAATATGCAAAAAAAAAGAGCACATATCAACAGTAAATAATCACTTCTTATTATTTTGTATATTTACCAATTACATACATGCAAAATCATAATAACTTAAATCTAAAAAAATATAACAGTACAAAAAAAATACTAAAATCACAGTAATTATTGAAGACTAGATAAATCAAGATATATTTTTTTTGTATATTAACCAACTACATGCAAAATCGTAATAACTTAAATCTAATAAATTGTAACTAGAAGTACCTACATAAAAATTGGCTAAAATCACCGTATTTTTTGTATATTTACCAACTACATGCAAAATCATAATAACTTAAATCTAACAAACTATAACTACAATAACAAAAAATGACTAAAATCACAATAATTATTGAAGATTAAACAAATCAACATTATTTTAGTATAAAACTAATCTTATATTTGTTTTTTCATTTTAAATTAATAATATATGCATAGCTTTTCCATGCAGTGGCCTAGTGAAATCTGATTTTCAAAAAATTGGCTAATTATGCGATTTATTCTCGCTTCATTTTCAATCGATTCAGGAGTCCGATTATTTATTTGGACACTCCTTTGCACCTGATCCATTTTATTTTTTGATAAATTCGCTTCTTTATGTAGAGTGTCTAAACATTGCAAAATATTTGGTTTATTTCTACCATTTTTTTACGATTAATTTTATTATTTTGGAATGCCAACTTTCTACAAGGTTAGTCAATCAATGATCTGTTATGATTTATTAAATTAATTCCGTTAATAAACTGTTCACAAGTGTACTATGTTAACCGTTTCTTATGTAAAATATAGCTAATTTTATCTCAGGGGACCAATAGGCACCTGAATAGGTGCCGAATCTTTAACTTATATTGTATATATATTAGAGGGGACGAATGGGTACCTTAAAAATAATATTTTTTATTAAAATATTAATTGGTCCCCTACCAGGAGACCAATGGGCACCTATATAGGGGCCGAATCTAAAACTTTTATGCTGGGGGACGAATTTTAGGGAACGAATAGGCTCTGACCCTTATTGCTCATTCAAAACGAAAATTGTTAAAATGTTTAAAACAGGAATTTAGGCAGAATTTGTTTTACGATATTGTGATATGTCAGAAACAAGAGGAAATCTCAAAAAAAGACCTGCGATCTTATTTTTTTAAATATTTTTTATTTTTAGGTGGGGAATACGATATTGTTTTTTGTATATATGTTTGTTATCGCTTATAGAATGTTACTTTTTACTGAGAGCATAATAATATGATTCAATACGTGTCTCAATAATTGGAAGAAAATATACGGATCATGTCGGCTTATGCCAGGGGAATGAAACCACGCCGTAACAGTTTTAAACTGCCTGATTTTCTAGGGTTCCGTACCCGAAGGGACCAAACGGAACCCTATTGCTGACACTCAGGTGTCCGCCTCTCTGTCCTCCGTCTGCATGGCGTCTTTCACAAAACAAATATCCGGCGAATTTTTTAACTACCCATTGACCTATGAACTTTAAATTTGGTGACAAGGTTTATTTTTCAAGTCCGACACGCACTTGGCCGGTTTTAATCACTGTGCCCATTTTTTTCTGGCATTGGATTGGGCATAGTTAATTTTTAACCCAAAACAAGAACTAAAATACTCCTACTTACTACTATTAATACATAGATTAACTCATAAAAAAAATATATATATTTTTTATAAAACAAGAGTACACGAAAACTCTTACAATGCCAGCAAATTTTCTGATTACATGAAAATGAAACTATATTCAAGTTTTTCTGACGCAGGGCCGCCATTTTCTGATACACAAGCAATTCACCTGTTCTCGACGGCATGAGATCGCAGATACAGCATGTTTCAAGTAGATTTTAGCGATAGAAGCGAAATTATGGACTTAACTTGTTATAATACTGATATTCTACACATTTTAAGGCTATTTAAATGGTTTAACATTTTCAGTAAATCTTAAACCATTTTCTTAAATTTAAAATTTTGTTTTGATGATTTATAGTTTATAGAGTTTCTTGTCCGTTATGGAGTTTCTAGTCCGTTAATGGAGTTTCTTGTCCGTTATGGAGTTTCTTGACCGTTCTTCTCCATACAAGCTACGGACGGTATATCAATTTGTATTACTTGTAAATTTTAATATTTGACTTGAATTATCGAATTATAGTAAACTGCTGTATTAGGTACTATTTTATTTAAAAATAAGGCGCTTTACTTTGTGAACATTATTTCATCACCACTGCTCTAAAAACGATGAAGGAAAACATCGTGAGGAAACCGGCATATCTTAGAGCCAAAGGTTTGAAGACATGTGACATCCACAAACAGACACTAGGCCCGCGTGATGGATTACGGTCCATTCCCTCTCACAGAGATGCCTGTATCCCAGCAGTGGGAACATTAAAAAGGCTGGTCATGATGATGATGATGATGGATATATTTTGTACCCAGTGAGAGGTTAAGTTTATAGGAGCATTAGTGCTGTTCATTGCATCCTCTTAAGCGGTGGTGTATGGAGCACTTGAGGCGCAAATTCTTTCACTGATTTAAAGATACACGCAAAATTTTAGCCTTAATTGTGTTCAAGAAAAATGCACGGTGCCTGCGGGATTTTTTTTAGGACCACCACCACACACCACCACCACCACCGCACTATTCCCAAACCACTGCAACTCCTGAAAGCCAGAATCAACAGTGGCGACCACCAGAAAAGCGCCGAGGCAATGAAGCTCGACGAAGTCCCGGAGAATGAAAATTGCCTGTGGGTTAGGTAACAGGATCTTCTTTCTTTCTTTTCCGTCTGAGAATAAGGCCACTTTTGGTGTCAGAGTTTATTAAGCCGCCTCTGGGAACCCCACAGGCCTCTGACTTGGCTATCTCAGACTTACATTAACTATATAAGTCCAGGTTTCCTCACGATGTTTTCTTTCACCGTTGCCTGTGATGGCCAAGATGCACTATAGTACATATGAATTTGAAAAATCACATTGGTACTTAACCGGATTTGAACCCACGACCTCACGGGAGGCGAGGTTATAGCCACTGAGCCACCACAACGTTAAGATCAAGTGCTAAATAATAAAAAATCAGAGTTAATAGGATCAAATTATTACAAGGTCATAAAATAAAATCAAACATGACAAACAGTAAATAAAACTACCTCATAAACTTCATGTGCTACAAAAAAAAACATACAAAAAAGTGGCAACATTTCATTATAAAACATGATATGCGAACCGGGACGTTCTCCATTGTATGTTCTGCATTAATTTAAATTTTACATTGTTGTCACAACAAAACCTTAGCAAACCAACGCTATTTTAAGTTTTAAAAGTATTTTAAACTTATGCGATACTAGCTGTTACCTGCGACTTCACCCGCGTTAAACTCGGGAATAAGGATGTAGCCTGGGTAGAAAAATGGTAATTGTATTTAGTCCTTCAGTAAGATTAACTTATTGGACACGTATTTTTTGCTTTACCAAATCGATAAAAAATTACAAAGTTAAAACGCATCAAAGTTCAGGAGTGGGGGCTTGTGACATCACTACGGCAGTATAAAGTGTACTGGCGGCGTGACGTCACACGACATTCATTTGATAATATCATCGTCACTTTATGTTTACGTGTCAAAAGAAAAAATAGGTGCCCAATATTTTTTATTAGTCTACCTACATGACAGAGAAAAATCTATTTTTCAGTAAACTTCCCTATTATGTCACGGGAATGTACTACCAGGATCAATTATATTTATTATGAAATAAAAAAAAGATTATTGGCAAGACATTTTTTATGTTTTCCCGAGAACAAACACTGGAACAAATTCAAAATGTTATGACCAGATCATAAATATGGGTCAGTGTTTGAAGCAATGATTGATTACCAATAGAGACGTCATGTCATACTCATTATAAAGAAATAAAAACATAGCGATATTTTACTTTAGCTACCTATATAGGACCTATGGAAATTGGAACTTTATTTCTATCACTGAGTAGTTTAAAATATCACAGATATATAAATAGGACCCCGTTGTCAAAAAGAGATAAACATACTGTTCAAACGTACGTTCGTGTCGCGGCCAGACGCAGGACGGACTGAGTTCACTCAAGCTGGCCAGCTTGTGTTTGTATTGCCGCGCAGACATCGGGCAACGTATCTACCTCAGTATAAACCATCATTGGTCTGAAGTGATCTTTTTAGAATGCATCAAACTGATTTGAGAATAAAATATATTTTAGTTCCTAAACCAGGCCATTTTCTATTCGTTTGCCAAGTTTTATCCAAATTCGTTGAGTCGTCAGTAAACTTTCACATTTACAATTTTAGAAGAATGTTTCCACCTATTTCAAACTGTCCCGCACTGGTAAAGTTGATGGTTCCATTTTTGCCGACTCCACTCCGACAGTTGGAAATTAAAATTGTTTTTATTTCTTTGGCGTCCTGTTAAGGTTTTCTTGGTCATGTGAATATGTTTTTGAAAGTCAGATTTAACTTTTTTAATATAATGTATCAAGTTAACCTATATGTATGTATATAACTGGTTGTCGATATTTTTATCAAGAGCTTTCGCTAAAAAGATTAGAAATTTACTTTTTAAAACATATTATGACTTGTTTTTTGTAAATAAAAAGCAAACAAAAATATTGTGATTATTTCCTCACTTTTAAAGAACATTAATGTACCCTTTTTATGACGACCGGGCATTTTAATAATATTTTTTTATGACACCAGAGACTAAAAAAAAACAAATATTTTATCCATTTCGCTTAAGCCTAGCCTGCCAAAACCTTTTGCATTTTAATTAAAAACAAACTCGTGTACAAGGCGCAATATTTTTATACTCATCTAGATAAAATAACCGGCCAGGTGCGAGTTGAACCAATGTACTAAGAGTTCCGTGAATAAAATAAAATGTAGATACAAAACGATTTTATTTAAAAAATACTTATTGCCAAGATAGAGCGATGGTGTAAAGGAAGTAGTTCAGTTTCGGTATCGGTTTTGATTTACGAGTTTAGGTTGTTGGTTCGGACATCAGGCAGACTAGGGTAAGACAGTTTACTTTGTTGTAATTTCTTTCATCACCAATGCTCTCAAAACGGTGAAGTAAATAAAGAAAAACTGACATGCCCTAGAACAAACGATTAGAAGACATGTGACATATGCCAACCTATTATATTTTTTTTTATTATAGTCTATTCTTACTTTAAATTTATAGAAAATTATTCTCAATTTTTTGGTTTGGTTTTCTATTAAAGCGTGTTACTTTTTAGTTCAATCGCTAATCCTGAACATCCTGGTAAGGATAATGGGACAAACTATTTAAACTATTGCATTGTCATCGGTTCTTGATAAGTGTGCAAAGTTTCAAATTAATCCGACATTTTGAAGGGGGTGAAAATCACGTTCAAAGATTCCGTTAAATAGATTCATAGATATGTATCTTACATACCAATGTTTTAATAAATAGGTACGAGTATATAGTCCTGTGACAAGCAGATAGACAGATGGCATAGGCTTAAAAATAGGATCCCGATTCCATCCTTTTGGTACGGATCCCTAAAAAAAGACAATTATGGTCTGACGTTCGCCATGACACTTAATATTCTATTAGCAGTTAACCTATAACAGGCTGTTAAAGAACAGTTAATGGAGATTAAATGACCGTTTGAAAGCTGTGGTGTCCGCTTTAAGCGATTTAAAGTGATTGACGCTGAGTTTTGTTGCGAGCGCGGTGGAGAAGTGACGTCAAGGAATTTCATTCTTGTTTGTATCAGGTTAGGGTCAGACCTTCATGTATATTTAAGGTTACAATATCTTCATGGTTAGTTAGACCTTCAGATCTGTCCCCTCACTTCGTAATAGTAGTTTATGCAATGGTCAATAATAGGGGTAATTAAAACGCGAGCGTGGGTTTATCACATGAGGCGAAGCCGAATTTGATAATATTAACACGCGAGTGTTTTAATACCTAATTATATGCCGTTGCATTCACTATTTTGTCTTCATTCATACTGTTGAAATAAAATAAAAGTGGAAACGGAAAAAAAAGCAGTATGGCGGGCAATTTAGATTCTCATTGCATCATGACTGTCAATGTCAATGAGCCCATAAGCGCCAATAAATTAAAAAGAAAACTATGATGAAAAATTAAATAAATAAATATGATGCAGTTGTTTGAAAATCGAAGGAAAATGTTGCACTGCGGTGGTATTTTATTTCTATTTTACCTATCCACGAATATAAAGTACGTGTTTATAGAATATTTTTTGAATTAATATTTAGAACATTACGTTGTGAGTGTAGATAAAATAATGTTACGTATGTGCGTATCAAACATAACATAATCAACATATGGGTTTCCAGCTGTGGACACAGGCCTCCTGACTCTCAAGACAAGATGATTGTTCAAGCCACCGGTTAAGCCAAACTGACGGTTTGTTCATTCCCATAAGCCCCATCATCTATTGGCAAAATTTAGATGTATTTGTTAGTTTAGAAAACAATGCCCACGCATACACGCAAAACATCTCAGGGAGAAAAACGTTCATTGTCCCTACGGAAAAGTAGAGAATCTGCTTAACAGAGTTTGTGTTTCCCGATACCAATACCTTAGGTGTCTTTAAGTCTCGAGGCAAGGAACGTATCAATTTATTTATTTCAACTTAACACGACCAAAGGCCAGCAAGCAAGCATTAATTTAAATTAAACCATTCGCAACAAGGAGTCAGTCAACTAGAAAGATGAAGCTTGCGTGTTCCAAAGCCTAGACACAGAATATAATATAAAATTGTACTATCGACGTAGATTTCTGTGAAGAACTGAAAAGAGACTAAATGCTTTTATTTAATTAAATTGTAACAAAGTATTATTGTTAAATCATTTATGTTGAAACCGGCTTTGCCCGCTTGAAAACTGTTTTCATATCCCAAGTTTGCATTGTACCGGGAGGAAAAAATAGCCCATGTGCTATTGCAGAATATTATCTATCTCTGTGCTAAATTTTACTTCCTTTTCAGCCGTTCTGATGTCATTGGGTAAAGGTATATATTGGTACGCCTACAGTATGACGCGAAAAGAATTCATAAAACAATAGAAAATACTCAAAAAAAACAGTTCCTTTCAAGAAAATTTCACATGTCTTTGCATCATTCAGCTCAATCGTTTTGAAGGGAACTGAATGATCCATCATCGAGCGCATACCATGTGCCATCAAAGGCAAGTTGTACCGTGAGCAAAATAATCATTTACTCTAGGAACCCTACATATATTGATGCTTTACAAACATATGTACCTACATATAAATATTATTTATTATTGTATTCTATTTGACTGTTTTGTTTTTATTTTGTTTTTTTTTTTAATATCTGACTTTATTTGTGGTACTTTTTTACTGACATTTTATAAATTGTATTTTGGCTGTTTCAACCCCATTTGAAAAATTGACTGCTTCGGTTGTATTTCGGAAATTTTAACTGAATCTGACTTTATCTATTTTTTTTCACAATGTTTTATTAATTGATTTTGTTTTTTTATTTTTTAAATTTTGGCACGCTAATTTTTGGCCAGAATGGCAATTTTGGCATGGTGATTTTTGGTATTTTATTTTGTGTACAATATTTGTGTTTTGTTTGTGTGTTTTGTTTTATAGCTGTCTTGTTTTTTGTACTATCTTATTTTGTTTTCTGGCAAGTAAATGATTTGTTTTGAAAACTCACGCCTTTTTTCCATGGAGGTTGATCAAAACGACAGAACGTTACCTGTTACGATCCCACACTACTTTTGCTTCGTTTATTTTCATACAATCTAGTCATAAACGCTCGGTGTTTCCTCTTTATGTATTCTTTCGCTTAAGGTCTGTCTTGGGCTAGCCACATAACTTATTTACTAAACTCATCGGCAGGGCAAGAGGTCCAAGTGTTCATAACGAATTCATTGCGATGCGTCTTGTATGTAACGCTTAAGTGTGGTTTGAAGCCTTTAGCAGCACTATATAATATATATATATATATATATATAATATTCAGGTATTTTTAAGGAACCTGCGAATCTTGGTCTAAAAATATGTTCCCCAGCATGTACCTACTCGTATGTGTAAGATTCAAATGTTATTTATGCAAAGCAAAAAATAACTAAATCATACATATTAGAGGTAGTTTGAAAGTGGCACCAGTGACAGACCAGTTCAAGACAAACGATTCCCAGAAAGGAAGCGCTGTGATGAGGGATAAAATGCATGTGATTAAAAGAGTCATGAATATGAATGTGGATGGATGGACAGGCAGGGGATGGCCAAATAAAAGATGGATGGACTGTGTGAGGAATGACAAAAGGAAGTAAGTGGTATGGTGACGGTTGACAAGACATAATGGATACTGACAAACTATTGCGTGAACCCCAAGTAACATACGGGTCAAGCGCAGAAAGATGGTCATTATTTATGATAATGCTCAATAAAAGGCTTTTCAATATAAATGTATTACCCTGGAAAAGGTTAACTCTGTTAAAATAACCTGTTCGATATAAATAGCCAAAGTTGTCGTGACGGACACGTCACAAACAGACGTCAAAAAATTATGTGATATAAAATCTTTATCACATTTAGTGAAGTTTTCTTAACCTTTACGTCGAATAATGTTTCGTTATAAATACGATCACACGAAATATAATAAAAATATATTGAAGCAATACGTATTGTTTTGCACCAGAAGTGGTCACATACTCACACGAAAAGAAGAATACCAAACGTACCAATATGAAAAAGTTTCTAAATTATTACAATTTATCTCATTCGTCAAGCGTCAGCGATATATTGATGGAATAGGTAACGCAGTACCTTTGTTGTTATTATGTTAGTGACACATTATTTATTTATTTTTATTTATTTATTTTATTAGGTTCACCAACAATTGTTTACACTTAATTACAACAAAAATACATGGTTAAACTAATCTTACAGTGCAACAATTACTTTAATTTTTATCTTCTTTTATTTAGGGTATTTTAGTCACAATTAAGACCATGTCAGCCCCATCATAACCTTAGCTTATACACATACATAAATATACACTTAAACAACAATTACTATTAACAATTAACAAGAATGGATAAAGTGAGAAATGAGTATATTAGAGGTAGTTTGAAAGTGGCGCCAGTAACAGAAAAGTTAAAAGGAAACCGTTTGTCCGGGTATGGTCATGTGATGAGGAGTGATGAAACGCATGTTACTTAAAGAGTTATGAATATAGATGTGAATGGATGGAGAGGGAGGGAACGGCCAAAGAAAAGATGGATGGACTGTGTGAGGAGTGATATGAAAGAAAAGGGCGTCAGTGATGGAGTGACGGGGGACAGGGTGGTATGGAAGAAGAAAACGCGTTGCTCCGACCCCAAGTAACATGGGATAAGGGCAGGAAGATGATGATTAACAAACACGACATTCACTATTTCGATGAATCTAAAAGCTAACTTTCATAGTAACAAGCGCTAATTATAAATCCAAAAAATCGATAATATTAATAAAATTGGTCAAAAATAATTTAAAATCGGTTACAAAAAATTAAAATTGGTAAAAACTATACAATTGAAACAATTAATAAAATTGGTTAAAATGGGTTAAATAAAAATAGGTAAAAAGAATATTAAAAATTGCTAAGAATTATACAATTTATTCATTTAATAAAATTTATTAAGTTAATAAAATATACGAAATTGATAAACTAAACATATAAATAAAATTGCAAAACATTGACAAACAATTCTTACATATCTCAACTTTATTCCCCTTAGACAAATATTTTTCAGTTATCTATGAAAGTACTTGTAGTAGAGACCTCTACTACAAGTACTTTCTTAGATATTGCCATTGATCAAGCACAAATCAAAATTAAGAGCTAGAGTTCTTGATTGAACTCAATGAAACTGACACCAGGCGATCGAACGCAAGAACAGTAGTATTTTTTTGTTATCTGCTAATCCGATTTGAGCAAGCGTAGACTGCTCCTGCCTTCTCTGTATGAGAAGAGCCCTTTGCCCTGCATTAATGTAGTGTCAGTACCATACTCGGGTATCTTTTGTAATGCGATTGCTTTACAAGCGATTCCATTCTATCCAGCTGGATAGATTAAGAATTCAGAAATATATTGACTTCTCTTCCCAGATGTAATAGTAGTTTATGCAATGGTCATATAATAGAGGTTATTAAAACACGAGCGTGGGTTTATTGAGTGTGTGATAATATTAACACGCGAGTGTAATACCTAATTATATGCCGTTGCATACACTATTTTATGATTTATCTTCACTCATACAGTTGAAATAAAATAAAAGTGGAAACGGGAAAATATGCAGTATGGCGGGCAATTTAGATTCTCATTGCACCATGACTGTCAATGAGCCCGTAAGCGCCAATAAATTAAAAGTAAAAGTGTGATATAAAAATTAAAAAGTTATTTTATGATGCAGTTGTTTGAAAATCGAAGGAAAATGTTGCACTATAATGGTATTTTTTTATTTTACCTTTCCACGAATATAAAGTACGTGTTTATACAATATTTTTTGAATTCATATTTAGAACATTACGTTGTGAGTGTGAACGAAACTTGACTTAACGAAACTACATCTATTCTCTATCCCTCTTCAATGGTCTTGCACTAACAATGTGTAACAGTGTGAAACAAACAAACTGCCTACAATACCTCACTGCACATTGTTTCTACCGACAAACTTATCTTCAATGAAGGAATGTTCGCACTGAAGTGGAACGAACTAGACTCGATGTTTTAATGCCTTTACTTTTGTTCTAGGCTTTTGCTTACGCTTCATATTGGATTTCTATATTCATAAATGTAGTGTCGGGATGTTAAGATAAAGGAAAATATATCACAGAACAAGGAATTAATATTATACGAATAGATACGTTAGTGGACACGAATACAAGTTCCGTTTATATTTCAGACTTTGACAAATGTCAGGATAAATACCGGGTTAATAAACCCGGCATTACTTTTTAATGGTGCAACGCGTATCATGACTTCAAATATTCACGACTTAATTCCGAGTTCACAAACTTTAAATTTATTTATCTAACCCGACTAAACGTGCAAGTGGGCCTTACAGTCACAAGCAATTATCATAAATCCAATGTGACGGTAATTTGAGTAAAACTTCAACGTCCCTATTCAATAAAACTTGACATCAATAACGCTCGATAAATTTCAGTTTTCATTTCAATAAAACTAAACGGTAATATAACTTAAGAACTTATTTCAACGGTTTATGAACATAACATTCATTACGCCTGTTCCTCGAAGGGTAAGGCAGAGATAAAGAGCCAGTTTATAAACTTAATAGTATAATTTTATTAGTATCTATCATAATGTAAGATCTTTTAAGGACTCTGAGCTAAGTAGTAATAGGCTTGCAGGTCTAGCTTCAAGGTTAAGCAACTGTGACCGAGGTTGGTCTGCGGATGGGTGACCTTCAATTACGTAGCGAACCCCGTTGTACCTTTTTTATCTTAAAAAAATGCTCATGCATACTGCGCTACCACGGGGAGATAGCACAGTTATGTGGGACTCGAACCAACTAAAACTTCACGGTGACCTCCCGTGCCGCTTATCGCGGGAACACGGGCACGCGTTAGCACTCACCGCGAACCCGCCGGCTGTTCGTCACCGGACCGGCCCCTCCTCTGGGGTGTACCACACATCACCGGCGCACATTTTACGAAGGCAGCAGGTTAAGCAGTTGTACAACCAGCATTACTGTCGTGTTACCCAGTTACTGGATTATAGGCAGACGCTCAAATACTGGCAACTAATTCAACTCTAGTGCCTTACTTGGATGTTTCAAAAATATCATGATTCCACAGAAAGAAAAAAAAGAAAGAAAGAAAAAGTGTTTATTTGCCACAAAAACGACATCATTTTTTTTTTCCTCAAATTTTACCCTTACCGATAGTATTAGTAAGTCCTTAAATTTAATACAAACAAACAAAGAACACTATCCCCCCTGGTAAGAGTTAAGACATGAGTTGATGATGGTATTATATGGTTATTTATTCTTATTTCTTGTATGGCATAAGATTAGTTTAAAAATATGTAAAACAATAATTTTGTTATCTATCTTTGACCAAAGTTAACCGGAACTGGCAAACAAGAAGAAGACAAAACTCTATTAAACCAGTAAACCAAAATACACACACAATTTATAATAAATTGTAGTTCTAAAAACTAAAAAACACGCTTTAATGGTAAATGAACTAAAATTCGCTAACCATGAAGATACTGGTAAGGATAATGGCACAAACTATTTAAATTATTGCATTGTCATCGGTCCTTGATAAGTGTGCAAAGATTCAAATTAAGCCGACATTTTGAAGGGGGTGAAAATCACGTTCAAAGATTCCGTTACATAGATACATACATACCATGCTAATAAAAGAATAATATTCTACCACCACAAACTTTTCAGAGACAGTATTCCAATATAAGTTCCGAGCATAGCCCTGTTTGTTTGCAAAACCATACGATAGAATTTTAAATGAGCCATGCATTCCTTTAGAAACGAACCACCAAAATAGCTTTTGCTACGCCAAGGGATTATAGACTTTAAGACTTTCAAATACAGATGCGTCAAAAGGTCAAATAGTATTGGTTGAACATCATAGTGGTACGAAGCAGCGGCATTTAAGGCTCGTTTACACAAGGGGAGTTTCTTGCTTGCCGGGAGGCAAGAAAGTGCATTCGCCTCGGAGACTTATCGAAGTCATTTTTGTAAGTTTCAAAAGGCTGGCAGAATGAAAGAAGAAAAAGTGCTACGCCGACCCCAAATAAAACAGGGCAAAGGCAGGAAGATGATGATAACGATGATGTGTAAGCGAAAAACAAACCTTGGATACGATTCAGTACGTACGATTAATCACACGATTAATGCGATTCATACGAAACTCGGACGATTTTCTGAAATTTTGAATGGAATACATAAACTCACACAAAGCATAAACTTTTTTATTATGTTGTTGCAATAATTCGTCTTGATGTAAGAAATTCTCACGTATAAACGGTTCTTTATAGACGGCGGTTGTTTGTACCGTGTAACGTTTTGAATACAAAGTTTGGTAATAAGTGTTAATCCCTTTTAAGCCACTGCCCACTAACGGTAGCTTGGCTTAAAGGTTGCTGGTAATATTCTCGTTTGGTAGTAAAAGGAATGCTTAATGCCGCTAATGAAATCTGCAACGTTTTGCGGGCTTATTAGAATAGGTTTAAATAATTTAGTTGCTAAAATTAATTATTTATTTTAACATTTTACATATTCAACTATATTTAATTTCTAATGACCATAATTATGAGCGACCTTTACTAAACCATGTGAGGCAAAGAAGAGACTGTGGCTCCTCAAACATCTTCCTCCAACTGACTATGTTGAGCCTGCAGAAAAGCTACCTGCAGGCCACCAACTTCTACAGCCCACCTGGAAATCCTTAAACCGACTCCGAAGCCATGTGGGTCGACCCAACAGTGCCTCACCTTGTATCGTGCTCTCTGTGCAAAAACATCTGCATCCTGAAAGACCTTTGTGAGGCAAATGCAAACGCTGTTGACATGGCTGAATTCTAGATAAAATTTATATAATTTTAGAATTATCGATACGACGAAGAAGAAGAATTCAAAATCTCTTCTGTTGAACTGAAAAAATGTGAATTTGAATAGACATAATAAGAACAGAGAAAGAACAAAAATAAAACTGCCTCGTCGGTCAATTGGTCGCAAGGGATATTGCTCAGCAAGAGCTCCTAGAGCTCCTACCCTTGTTTTTTTTTGGGACAATCTCACCGCACTATTCCCAAACCACTACAACTTCTGAAAGCCAGAATCAAAAGTGGCGACCACCAGAAAAGCGCCGAGGCAATGAAGCTCGACGAAATCCCGGAGAATGATTTTAACTGTCTTGGATCCCGTAACGAAATTAATCAGAAAAGAATAATGGAGAAGTTGGATAACATTTTTTTTTTATCCTTGTTTGTAAGTGTTGTTGGTTTTTGTGAGAAGCAAATAGTCCAGTCTAGAAATAAAATAACAATATCTTTATAAATTATAGCCTATGTCTTATTCTGATGTATAAGCTATATTTATGTAAAGTTTCATCAAAATCCGTTCTGTAGTTTTTGCGTGAAAGAGTAACAAACATCCGTCCATCCATCCATCCTCACAAACTTTTATGTTTATAATAGCAGTAAGATGTTAAAAAATAAGTTATTTTAAGAAGACCAATATATTTATAAACTTAATTTTTTATGTTAAAACCTGATAAGATTAATACAAAAATAATTAGTATTTGCTATAATTACACTGACAGATTTGAGTGACGTAAAAGTAATTGTTTTGATTACTTTTCCAGAAAATTATATTATAGTGTAAGTACCTAATATATTTTCTATTATGGTTTTCGTAGTAAGAATCGTTCTTATTGTGATAAGCTGGCCAGGGAGATAATATGAACTGTAATTTAATTATCAGTGGAAAGAATATTTATTTTGTATGTAATAGATTTCATACAAACTCTCTCCTTAGAATTACGAACACAACAAAAAAACAGCTAAATCTGTTGAGCCGTTCTCAAGTTGTGATCTTTCATACATGCGGCAATTGATTTTAATTTTTACAGATGAATTCCATCATTATTTCGTAACGAAAATGAGATGAAGCTAACAGTCATTTACACAGTATAGCGTCCTTCCGTTCTCGTGCTGTAATCATGATAGCTTTAAAAAGTCATAATTTGGTACCATGTGCTACCCATCCTCCTGGTTAATTCGTGGACATTAATAAACATTACTCAAATGCAATGGTTATTTATTTTACTTAGTAGCAAAATATTTGTGGTGCCTTTTTGGTGTCGTGGTACTGAGCTCAAGGGCATGAGTACTGTTCTTAGGTTGGGAAATGTTATTATGATTTTCCAAGTATTCCTCGAAGCGCACCAACTTTGAAGCGCACCAAAAGTATTCCTCGAAACGCACCAACGATGAAACATAGAGAAGAGCATGACGAATTCGTAATAAATGATATTGACTACTACTTAGCTCAATAATGGTAAAAAACAGGTTTTTAAATTTAATCAATTGTTGTCTTGAAAAGTACCAGGGTGACAGAAATGAACAGGAAATAGGCGCCTAAACGGTCTCACTAATTTGTGCACCAACGATTAATCACAACGAGGAATAAAAAGTTTTCGTTATTATTCACTACATCGATAGAAGTCTTAAAATTCAACAAACTTTACACTGACATTACACACGATTACTTCCAACTTTTTTGTGCTGAGTATTAATTCGCTTAAGCACCTAGTTCCAGTTCATTTCTGCTTTCCTGGTAGTTTAAATAAATAAACAATTAAGACAGTTGAATTTTAAAACGTCTATAGATATATTTTATTACGAATCCTTCATGCGCTTCTCTGTTTCATCGTTGTTGCTTTTCGAGGAATACTTTTGGTGCGCTTCAAGGAATGCCCATAAGTTAATGGGGGCTCGTCCGTCTCCTATTTTTTGTGTAGACGGTACCTACACGTGTTACCTTAATGTGCCAAGATGAATGGATTGTCTGACAAGTGTCAGTCATTAGTATCGTTAGTAAGGTACAGTCCGTTCACAGTTATTTTTCCCCTATTTTTCATCACAGTGATCCTTATTCATATTCACATAAGGTCACTGTTTCGTTGCTGTCAGGGGACCAATAACAGTGAATGCACTGTACATACAAGTGAGGTTAACATCTGTGGATTATGTTTGTTTACCGAAGCGTTATACTAATGTATATGTTAGAGTCAACAAATATGTATAAAACCTCTTTTACATATTATTTAATTTGAGACCCAAAATTTAGTATGTAGTTTTTTGTAGTTTCCTTATTTCTTTAAAAATATACTTAAAAAAAGCCTCAGATCAAAATGTAGATACTTAAATTGTCTTTGAGATGGGGGGAGAGCTGGGTGTATTTTAATGAAATCGACACCGATTTCATTAAAATACGCCCAGCGGTTTTGTTGCGATTGTCGTGTTTTTGTCCGTTTTAGATATAACTTTACAAATGAATTACACTATGTTATATATACGAATAAAACTCAAAATTTTCTTATATCAAAATATAAAACAAAAATGTCTAATCTAACCGGCTAGTCGTAATTTTTTCCAAAAACTTACTCATTTTTAAATTAGCTACTCATTAGTGGTTTGCATCAATAGTGCAACTTACTGTTGGTGTAAACTTCACATGAACTTTACAAGTCGTCTGTTACTCTGCGTTTCGGACACCGTATTCCTTTACCATAGTACCTACAGACGAAATAAGGAGTTCGTGGCTAAATAATAAGCGCCACTCGGATTGATCTTCAAGATTAAGCAACATCTGCCGAGGTAAGTCCTTGGTTGGGTGACCGAGACACCTCCGTGCCTCGGCAAGCACTTTAAGCCGGTTTTTGCAGCTGTCATTCATTAACCCTTTGAAAGTCTTTACGGGTAGTCAGGAGCCAGAAAATCTGTCACCAGTCTTGCGAAGCGGTATCGTGTTACCCAGTTACTGGGTTGTAAAGGTCAGATAGGCAGTCGTTTCATGTAAAATACTGGTACTCAGCTGCCTAGGGTCAGACTGGGAGCCGACCCCAACATGGTTCACTATACTCCATTTGAGATAAAATTAGACTTTTAAATTATCCCATTTTACAGCCCGTTCAACCGATTTTGACTTCTATTGCGTTGGTAATATGACAAATGACAGCTGTATTTAACAGTTAGTTTTGTTAACAGGTTTTTGCTTTTTATGCTATCCTTATACTTACGGGATAGAACTCAAAATCGGTTGAACGAAATGTAAAAAAGGGTTGTAAAAATTCCTAATGTTATTTTATAGGCGGGATTGATTTGATATAAAAGGCCGCTTATAAACACGTAATTTCACCCTCTCCGAAGCAAACAGAAGTTCAGTGTAGTTTGACTCATAAACTTAATACATACTAATCGAGTTCCAAAGTCGTCAGCTAACTAATTGGAACTTAGTCGAACTGGACAAAGGCCGGTAAGACAGCCGAGACCGCAAGCGGAGCGGGATACGCGTAACTCTATTTTAATAGGAACATTGGAAATGAGCGAGCGAAGCAGACTCGACGAGGTCAGCTGCTCGCCTCAAAGTTTTGTGTCACCATCATTTCAAACAAAGTGAAAAACTGATTAAAATGTTAGTATTTTATTTTTATTTTTTGATAGCTTTTGTCTGAGATAAGTATGTACCGTGTATGTTACTTTCACAGGAGGATTAACCCTCTGATGTTAAACATTGGTACAATCGAAGATGGTGTACAAATAAAAACCGGCCAAGTGCAAGTCGGACCATTATTGCAAAAAACGGCAAAAGAGTCACGTTTTTTGTATGGGAGCCCCTCTTAAATATTTATTTTATTAGTACTTGTTGTTATAGCGGCAAAAGAAAAATTCAAATTCAACTGCGTAGCTATCACGGTTCATGAGATATTCAAATTCAAAATGTTTATTTGCAAGAAATACATAGTTAACAAGGAAAGATCTTACAGCCTTAAAGTCATTGTATTCTGCATGCAAGCAAGCGTGCAAATTATTTATATTTAAATGTCACCAACATGTAGAAATATTATTATATTATTAGTACATTATTATCATATTATTCTCACATACAGTCTGGTGACAGACGGACAGACAGACAAACGGACCGCGGAGTCTTAGTAATAGGGTCCCGGTTTTACCCTTTGGGTACGGAACCCTAAAAACCTACTCATTTCTATACAACCGGTATTTTTTTTGGTGGTAAGCGATGATGTGGTCGACAATGAAGAACTCTTGCCTAGAAGAAACTACACAGGATAGGTACTTCCATAGCAAAATCAAGGCACATACTACTTCATTTTTCTAAAGATTTTGGTTGCCTAGTAATCTCATAAAAAAACTTAGATTTTTGAGTACAATTGTGTTCCAATAGGAAAGAAAACAAAACAGAGAGAACTTCCAGTCCTTTTTGAAACCTATTTCGCTCCGTTTCGCTCGCGGTGGCACATTGTCCCTATTGGTGTGAATATGGAGCAACCAAGCAGAGAGTTCGGACCGTAAGGAGTTGAGCATTGATTTATAGTATTAGTTGTATTTGAACTAATACGATTTGCTGTTATTCGTGATTCTTAATTATACGTGGGTTCCCGTGGTTTCGCTCGGCAATTCTAGGGGAACTTAATTTACTCGGATAAAAAGTGTCTTAAGGATGATCTAGGATATGGTCTACGCGACGAATGAAATCTATTTTGCTACTTTGACTTTGTAACAAACATCCGAACATCGGAAATTTATTATTATTACATTTATTATTATATATTTTATATTATTATTTTTTATATAAATAGTGAGAAAGCACTACAAAATGCGATTTGGGAGACATTTGACCCTGACCAATGAGTCATATATGACTCACGTGGAGTATTTACTTATTGTGTCTGCTATTTGGACAGGAAAGCTGTTAAAGTTTATAGGGAGAAGGAGAGCTGAAATATATATTATGTAATCAATTAGGTACTTTTAAATTTCAACCACTTAGCCACCATTGGGCGAATACCTGATAAAACCGGCCAAGTGCGAGAAGGACTCGTGCGAGAAGGACTCGTGCACGAAGGGTTCCGTACCATTATAGCAAAAAACCGTTTAAAAATCACGTTTGTTGTGTGGGAGCCCCACTTAAATTTTTATTTTATTCTGTTTTTAGTATTTGTTGTTATAGCGGCAACAGAAATACATCAACTGTGAAAATTTCAACTGTCTAGCTATCACGGTTCATGAGATATAGCCTGGTGGCAGACAGACGGACGGCGGAGTCTTAGTAATAGGGTCCCGTTTTTACCCTAAATCCTACAAATATCATTAAAGAAACTAAACCGATTCTTTTTACTGTTACACCGGAAACATCAATTGAAAAACAAAGTTGTAAGGTTAACCGTTGGTCTTTTAAATTTAAAGACAAAATACGGCTTCTACTCAACTACGCTCACAGAACGTTTTACAGTTTGTAACTAACTGAAACGATCCCTATTTTAAAGGCATATTATTAACTCAGGATATAAAGTTTCTTGTACACAGTAAATGTTAATGTATACTTTGAGACGTACTTGTTAATTGTGGCTTCCAGTTTTGGACTCAAGATAGATAAAGGCGTTGTAAAGTGCATTTCATTATAGTTAAGTTTCCCCACTTAAAATACCTGTTATTAATGTGTTTTTACACTGGCGGGCGACGCAAGGCGTGGATGGGCGGCAAGAATTGAAATTTTAATGGTAAAATTTTTATCCACGCCCTGTCCATCCTTGGTGAAAAAGATAAAGGCGAGAATTGAAATATTTGTTAGTACAATATTGAATTTTATTGCTCTAAGAATAGAGTATTTATTTACTTTGTAAAACGGACATACAGATCTCGCACCGGGCCATCGAGGATCCGAGGTATAGCGATAGACATCTTTCGGTGTAATCATCTATGCCCATTTATTGCCCCTGAAACACATGTGCTGTTACCTAGCTCAGGGGTCAGGGTTTCACGATTTTTGTAAAATTTTAAAGCTAATAAACAATTCATTATTATTATCTATCGCTTACCCTAATAATAAGCGCCCTAAGCGTGATTTCAATTCTCGCCCATCCCATCCACGCCTCGCCTCGCCGGTGTAAAACCACCTTTATAATCTTTATTGATATAAAAGAGAGTTTCTTGCACGTTCTTCTCCATAGAGATCTATGCTTTGGAATATGCAACTAGTTTCATCTTTTAACCAACCTTGACAATTGAAGAGTGCCTGTAAATGATTTGAGTTTCAGTTCTGAATGTATTGAAATAAATGCTTTGTGTTTGAGCTTGAGTTCTTCTCATACAATGAAAGAAGGAGTATCATCACGATTGCTCATTTCGAATTGGCGCCTAAACCATGCCTAAACCCTGGAAATCAAATCCGAAACCGCCCCTTTAGCGGTCGCAATTGCGGCCGCGAGACCAATGAGGCAGCCCAATAGGATATAAGTCAGTGATCAGAAGTCAGGCATTCAAGCTTAAAAAAAACTTTTTTTTTATTTCATGTAACCGCATACAGTAGTAGCAGACGATATGTCGCAGCGACATGTCGCAGCGTCATGTCGCTGCAGTCATGATTCCGAACCCGACTGCAGACGGCAGCGCTGTATTCCTATTGGTTCTGAGTGTTCCTTGAGACATGTCTGACTATACTCATTCTCTACTGGTTTTTTAAAGACAAAGATATTTTATTTCAACTAGGCCACCAAGCGGCACTTTTGAACGTTGCAATTAAAATTTACATTGAATAAAAATTGATTCTACCGCGCTTCGGTAGTAGCTTGTTATGAAGAAGAACGCACAAGAAACTCCATACATACTCTTATTTAAAAAATAAGTTTTTTTACAATATTTATTTATTTATTATATACTTTATTGTACACCAAGATAAAAACATTACATACGGAAACCTTAAAATAACAACAACAGGCACAGGTACATAAGTACATACATTAATAAATTCATATATGTGAGGACAATGCACCCAGAACCACTACACACTATACTTCGTACAGGTATAAAGTATTAAAAGTACTGACACATGTACTGTGCAGTTATATAATAGGTACTAGAAAAACACTAACATCCGAAGCAGTTAAGTTATGACCAATCTCAACTGACGGCGCCCGTTCACGAACATGACGCATGAATCGGCACCACCCAGCTCAACCATCATGAAGGGAACCGAATGATCGAACACACGCGCCACCATCAGAGAGACATTTGAGAGAGCATGACACACTCAACTGCAAGGGCACATACGGTTACTACTGATATGCGGTCGGGCGACACGTCGTCGGCGATCGTGCGACGTGTAGTCAGTCGACGTGTCGCTTGCTGCTCGGCGAGCATGGCCTACTGTGACATCGCTTAAGTCACACTTTTAATCACAGTTTAGACGATAAACTCATTTTGTCTTAAATGCTAGCACGGTGGCGTGAGATATTTTCTTGACTTGTGGCATAACTTCTTGACGTTTATTTTATTATTTTTCGGAAATTTGCCAATTTTATTGCAGTTTCGGTTTAACCTTGGCCATAAAAACCATTTATGTTCTGAGAAGCATAGCCCTACGACGCACTGTTGCCGAATTATGGGCCTCCGTATCTTATTTTATTTTGCATAAAACGCTCTATATTTCCAAAATGATATCTCGAAAACGGTATGTCCTAGGCAAAAAATAACCAAAATTTAGCCCCCCCCTTTGCTACCTCCCATGTTAGCAGCATCTCAACATGAATTATAAGATTTCTTTTTTTTTTACATTGCTTGGTATTCGACTTGAACTACAGTCATGACAAGTTATGATAAAATATGTCATGTCTTACAATTTGTCTTAAATGCTAGCACGGGACAACCATGTGACATAGTTTACAGGCGCGACTTGCTTTTCTTGTTGTTGACTTCATAGTGCGACATAATTTGAATAGACGACCAAATAAAATAATACGTAAAAAAGTTTTTTAGCTGTATGAAACAGCTAAAAAACTTTTTAATTTTGTTGGGAATAAATTAATATTTGACCCACGACCATAGACTTATGCACACTTTATTTTTCTTTGTTTGTTTGATAACATATTAAGTGTTTGTTAGAAAGATATAATTATTGTGAAAAATTTAATAATTACTATAAAATATAATAGCTTGGACCAATACCGGTGGGCCCCTATTTTTTATATTTTAAATGTTTTTTGGGGATTTTATTTAAGAAACATTTAAAAATGCAGAAAGTAAGAAGAATATGGTATTAAAGAAATAAGAACAACGATAAAAAAAAAAAATTATGAGAAAGTAATGATATAAAATTAATTAATAATCCTGTAACATTTCAATTAATTAATAAGCATTAATCACCATTCACACAAAATGAATATATTGACATTTGTGAAAAATGGGTGCGCCCGTATTAGCAAATAAGACCCGATGAGTCCCAAATAAACGTAAGGAAATTTTCTCACGCCGCCGGTGCTATTATTTAGGATAAAATGGTGTTATCGCCCAAACTGCGATGAAATGTGTGACTCAAGCCATGTCACAGTAGGCCGTGCTCGCCGGGCAGCAACAAGAAAGGCATGTTGCGCCTTTAAAATATGTCACAAGTTTGACCCGTGCTAGCATTTAAGACAAATTGTAAGACATGACATAATTTATCATGTCTTGTCACAAATGTCTTGGGTACGCCCATGCTCGCTAGGCTGCGGAAGGTATTTTATAGAAATACATAGAAACCAGTAGTGTCGCTGCTGTATGCAGTCGGCTACGAACTCATACCTTAACTCTTAACCTGAACGCCGGTATGTCATCTATTTTCAATTCGTTTAACAAAGAAATCTCGCTAAAAATGGTGCCTAAAATATATAATATTGTTTTTTTAGGACAAAACCTGATCCCTGTTAATGTTTTTTGTTTAACTTTACGTAACATTTTCAACACTTAGCTAAAAAGTGTTTTGTACTCAGATTTAATTAAAATAATAATTTCCATACGGGTAGGGTAGATTTTACCCTTTTTTGTTGCATGTGGACTGTACTGATTATGAAAAGCTGTTACGTTTAACAAAACAAGACAATTTTAGGTAATAACCTCTGAATGGCATTTAGCTCTGGGTACAAAAATCGAAATAAATAAATACACAATTTTTTTTTATTATAATTCCTACTTCATCATCATCATCGCGTTTTAATGTGCCCACTGCTGGGACACACGCCTCTTCTCTATAAGATGGAATGGACTATCCCCCATATCTATATCCACCACGCGGGCCCAGTGCGGATTTGATAGATGAAATATGTCTTCGAATTTTTGGATCTTGGCCATGCCGGTTTCGTCACGACGTTTTCCTTCACCGTTTTGACAGCAGTGGTGATGAATTAATTTACACCAAGTAATGTGCCTGCCTGTGTTCGAACCCACGACCTACAACACGAAAGCCGGGGCCGTTACCACTGGGCCACCACGGCTCTCTCCTGCTTACCAACCAATGCCTGCTTGTACCAAAATAATTATTTCATACTTTTTATGAACATCCGTTGCATTAAAAAATAAACATTTCAATATATAAAATTTTGGACCTAGCCAACTGGTGTTGAGAGCAGGGTTCAAGGTACCTGTGGTCATTGAGGTCAAAACTTCTTAGAGAGAAATCAAATAAGTTCATAACAAATTATTATATTATTAGCTTTTATAATATGGTCTTAATACTAAACAAACCAACATTTTCCCAACTGTACTTAACAGTTTAAACAAGTTTGGATAAACTCACTTTACTCCATTGTTGAAGAAACAAGAAAAGTTAAGAGGTCCTTATAAATAAAATTAAAAGGGCCAGGAAAGAAGCAAAGAAAGTGATCAAATGAGGAAGGAAGGCTCGATACGTTCCACTTAAGTAAAGAACGCATTTAGTTGAATTATCCAAGACAACTAAAAGGAAAAGACAGAAGACTAACTTATATTTTACTTGATAAATTTTATCAATACTGTATGTAGAATCACCACCTGGTCTATTCTGTAAAAATATCCCCGTGAAAACTTAGGGGAAGTGAGCGTGAAGTGAACTCATTCCACTCTAAAGCTGTGACAGCGCACTTCATTTTCAGGCTCATTTGCATTGGTTGCTAACTCAGTCGTTCAGGCGAGTCACCGAATACAAATTCGGTATACGACCTAACAACCAATGAAATTCATCAGTTGATGTAAAGCAAGCGTGGCGCGAGCACTAAAGGTCTGCTCAGTACCACTCTTTCAGAACAAACGCGCGGTGAAGAATATCAAACAATCCGCAAACGGGCCCTATCGACTAATGAAAACGGAAAAAATGCTCGCTTTCCGTGAGATAGGTCACCAGAGTAAAACCGCGGGCAAAGGATAGTATAAACATTTATTGGACGTTATAATAAAACTACAAAAAATATTAACTTTACTAAAGAATAAAAGAAATCCATCCAAAAATTTTATGAAATGATTTTTTTATAATATTTTTTGCCAAGTTGGACTTCTGTGAACAAATTGTTTGGCGTCACATATTAGCAGTACCCTCGAACGTTCTGCGGTATTGTCGGGACAAGTTACTAGTAAACCAATAGGTTTATACAGCTTTCTGTTTCTTTTGTTGACCCTACACAAAGTTACTGTAGTCTGTTAGGATTTAGCCAAGTTTATTTTGATGATCGTGAAAGGAAAACGTCGTAAGAAAATGTTTGAGGAAAGTTTGCCAGCAACCATTGGGGAAAAAGGATTTTTCAGATGACAAGTTCGATAGAAAATCTTCACCGACAAACCAGTCTCTTACTGAGCTGAATACTTAGGGAGCAAAGCTCTTAACTCATATTCAAAGTTGGTTGGCGATTGCAGATACACGACTTGAGTCTCTAGAAAATATGGCATTCGATGTCAGCAAAAGGGATGATTCAAATGCCAAAATAATTGATCACGTGACATTTTGATACCACGATACCACGTGACATAGAAGAAGTTGCAATGTTGCATACGAAGAAGTTGCATTTAACTTGCAATGTATGTATGTTTAAGTGTGTTCGAGTCAAATCTTGCAACTGAATTAGCAGTTATCGTCCACCGATTAAGATGAAATTTTGCATACACGTTTAGTTTGAATGACAATGCATGGCAAATGGCAATATGGCGAACGGCCCAAGATGGCGGACTAGTTATATTTTTGCACTGCCATGTTTTGGGTGTCAAATTAAAGGGTTTGCTGAGTAGAATATGAAAAAAGCTTGTTTAAAAAAAAAACAAAATAAATTAATATAATTCGACGCTTACGTTGCAGTTGATAGAATGTACTTAAAGTGCACTTCTGGCCACCCCTAGTTAAATAAATAACATACATACATAACATCACGCATTTATTCGTGATGTTATGTATATGTATGTATGTTATTTATTTACCTAACAAACTTACATCATTCGCTTCCCTAATTTACATCAACAGAAATTATATCCATTACAAATATACGCGCCGTATCGCAGACTAACTAACTATGATTCTTGGAAGACTTATGCAAATAGTTCAAGTGTTCATGTCAGAAGTTTACAGCAAGATGTAAATGCAGATAAAGTCAAATATGCACATATTAACAACCACGTGTGGAGTGAGATATGATGAAGAAAACACGAAGGTAACGAGTCTAGATGAGATTAGCATCATAACTCACACATTCGCAGTTTCTTACTAGAAGTATCACTATCAACTACATACTAGAAAAACTAGCTGTGCCAGCGACTTCGTTCGCGTGGTTGTCGAAAACCAAAATTCAAACATGGGCGAGAGACATTCTTCTGCAGAGAATCTTAACATCGCAATTCAGAAAATGACGTCAGCACAAAGCCATTTATCGGTTATTTTTAAGTGTCGCTGGCTCGCGTGTGACCACTATCTCACCTGTTGGTAAGCGATGATGTGGTCGACGGTGAGACACGCTTGCCTAGAAATAACCTATTCACTCTTGACTTTGACTCCTTGATTGTAGCTGTCGCGAAACACAGACTCCGGCAGGGAATGCCACTCCTTAGCTGTACGCATAATAATAGTGTTTCCAAAACGTTTCGTTTCGTTTTTCGTTTTTTTTTTCGAATATGGAGTTCAACTGTCCGAGTATCTGAATTGCGTGTATTGTGATATGTGACGGACAGTGGAGTCTTAGTAATAAGGCCCCGTTTTTACCCTTTGGGTACGGAACCCTAAAAGTGTTGAGACTCAACGAGATTTACTCAATAATCAGCCTATCACATTTCCGTTTACAGCTGGACCATGGTCATCCTCTTTATTGTTGATCCTAGAGCAAGAGCAAAACGATAGCGATTTTTGCGCAATAATTGCTCTTCAATACAGAACTTTTAGAGTTGTCGGCGGTTTTTTTTTAAATAAGTGCATTTGACGAACAGCGAGCGATTAGCAAATGATTGTGTAGGACCTACCATACCCACACTGCAGGTAATTCCGACTTTTATGACATAAAGCGTTTGATCGCTATCGTTTTGCTCTTGCAAAAGATATGTAATAAGCCTGCGGTTTCCTCACGATATTTTCCTTCACCACTTTGAAAGTAGTGATGATGAAATAAATTACACTAAGAATCCTGCCTGTCTGGGTTAGTACCCACGACCTACTGGGCCACTTTCATGGTAGCATTTTCACGAAAAAAAATGTTGAAATTAAAAAAAAAAACGGGCATCTCATCCCTACCTGTATTAAGCAAATAAACAATTTGATTTGATTTGATTTGACGGTTCACATTTATGACTGTCATGAAGAATAGTTTTTTTATAGCTGACCACTTAAACCCAAGGTATATTTCAGCTGCTGATAAAGATAAACTTTTAACCAAAAATCTCTCTCTCGTTTCAGAATGCTGTACACATCTCTACCAGTTTGCCTCCTCGTGATCGGCGCAGCGCTCTGCGCTCCCGAACGGATGCAAAATGAACCCGACCCCCATGACGCCACGACGCATGAGGGGTCAGAACCCCACAGCGACCACGTTGGCCCACTAGCGAAGAGGTCCCCTCACTACGACTTTGGGCTGGGCAAGCGGGCTTATAGCTATGTTTCTGAGTACAAGCGACTTCCAGTCTACAACTTTGGATTGGGCAAGAGGTGAGTTTTAGTTACTTAATTCTTCAGGTACTGATCGTTAACGTTCTGTGAAAGCTCCATCGCAATTACACACTTTTTACCCGACTGCCGTATTTATGTATGTATGTATGTTTTTTTCTATGTTGCGTTCTAGAGACCAAACGTGTTGGCCGATTTTGATGATTCTTACGTCAATCGATTCGTCTTAACCTTGCGAGTGACACTGGCTAAATTAAAATCGGAAATTATAAAAATGGCGAAATTGAAAAAAAATATGACTGCTTAAGAAGCGAACTAAAAAGACGTCAACAAGAAGAAAATCATGCTGTGCAGTCGGAGGATACATCTGGTTTTGGTCAGCCAGCTCGCGTATATGTAATAATATGTATCCTCCGACTGCACAGCAGGATTTTCTTCCTGTTCACGTCTTTTTAGTTCGCTTCTTAAGCAGTCGAGTTTTTTATTATCACTGTCCTTCGATCTTCTCTTGAATCTTTTCATCACTGTTTTTCTATCTTCTCTTCAATCTTTATATCAAACAATTTTGAATAGGAAATTCCTAATTCATTACTTCACATGTTTGATAAATAAGCACATCTGCTCGATAGCGTAATTGACAGTTATTGAATTGCCAAAATTAAAGGCATTGCCATTGATCATCATCATCTTCATCATCATCAACAGCCCTTTTTAATGTTCCCACTGCTGGAACTCAGGCCTCCTCATATAGGTAGGTAGGTGGACCGATGACCTGTGTGTTTATTCCGAGTTTTTTAATGTACTCACTTGTGATAACGTAAACGATATCTTATGTCAAAATGTATACAAAACAGAGGTTTCTCCTTACCGTCCCCAGACGGCGCTTGTCCAATTTCAATACAAATTGACGTTTACGTTAACGCGAGTGAGCGTGAGTAAAAACTCGCACTAAGGCCTCTGGTTAAGGTTGCGGGCATGCGCTGGATGTGAGACGCACGGGATCGGTCAATGTGGCGACGCCTTTCGTCTGAAATGATGATGATGATGTTACAAATAACAGTGCAGCCCTGCCTCTTTTACTAGAAAGTCTCGGTCACAAGAGCCAAACTATTGCTCCATAATATCTCCGTTTTAATACAAGAACTGGCTCAAAATCTGTCAAAAAGTTTACACGAAGAAAAACTCAAAAATCTTTTATATTTGTTAACCCGCCATTTTTTATTTTCGTTTTCGTTTCGTATCGAATCTCTTTCTACAATCGTTAACGCCTTCTGTTTGTATGGTCTGACCACGTGACTTAACGTTCATATGTCTCATTTCCATACATTGATTTGTTTTCTACTAGCGTTATCGATTGTAGATTGACAACTTGGCTACAGGTGCTGATGGTATAAGCTTTGATCTGGTCGATGATGGAGCACGTTTGCTTAGAACCCCAGATTGTACCTGTCAGAAAACACAGACTAATGTTAATGTTCCTTCCTAGGTCCAGGCCCTACTCCTTCGGTCTTGGCAAGCGCTCCGTAGACGAGGACCAGTCCAACGACGATCAGCAGATGACCAACGACCTGGACCAAGCTGCTTTAGCCGAATTATTCGACCAATATGATGATGCAGGTAAGACATACGGGCATTTGTAACTAAATCTATGTAGTCCGTTTTTCAGGATATTAATGCAGTTCTTAGGTATCGTGGGTTTTGAAACAATTAACTTCTGCCTAGATCTGACTTTAAAGTGATGAAATCGCACAATCCTCTACCAAGCTGCAACACAATTTCCAGTTCTCTACATACTGAATATAGTCGGTCTTAGATGGCTTTGTCAATCTAGTCTTAAGGTTACACTAGTCGATCATTCTTCCGTAGTCTGGCGATTACTCCCTTGTTTGACGGTGTACATTCAAAATAAAAATTATAACAATTTGTCTCATCACTATCTAGTCTTGTATGGAAACAAATCAGTAAAAAAAATATATATTTGAAAGTTATGAGCCTCAAAAGTTTCATATTTCAACACTATTTTTGGGCGGAAATAAATACCATAAGAAGAAGCAAAATTGCAAAACGGCCTCCATACATTTAATCGTTTTTCATGACTAAACTCCCAAAGGTCTGTCGCTACAAACTAGCAAAAGTGCTAATTCGTTCGAGAACTACCTTCTTAATGCTCATCACAGCATCTTTCTCTTTCGCACGTGTTGTCGGATGAGATATCATGCATTTTAACCTCGCGCACAAAATAGTTCGTGCCGTCGACTAGGGCAACCTTAAGGGCTTCTCACGCTACTCCTGCCTTTACACGGTCACCATCTCAGGACTCGTTTGCTCCACTGGCTATTAGTTCTTTTGGCAGCCCACTGCAACTTCTGCAAGTTATGTCGGTAACTCCAGTTATTTTCTGGATAATTTCATTTCGGATCATCTGATATGCAATCGGTTAAAAGAATATTTTGAAGTAACGATATTCTCAATTGAATTACGGGAATTCCTAAATATCCACTGCTTCTGCAAATGACGACCGCCTTTTCCCTGTGACAGATTTTTGATCGACATTTTTTGTGTGACTGTTTTCAGGGTTCCGTAACCAAAGGGTAAAAACGGCACCCTATTACTAAGACTCCGCGGTCCGTCTGTCTGTCTGTCACCAGGCTGTATCTCATGAACCGTGACAGCTAGACTGTTGAAATTTTCACAGATATT
This sequence comes from Orthosia gothica, assembly GCA_949775005.1. Taxonomy (NCBI): domain Eukaryota; kingdom Metazoa; phylum Arthropoda; class Insecta; order Lepidoptera; family Noctuidae; genus Orthosia; species Orthosia gothica. The sequence continues at coordinate 9,517,666 of OX459040.1, read as the reverse complement.
GTATTTCTGTTGCCGCTATAACAACAAATACTAAAAACAGAATAAATTAAATATTTAAGTGATTTAAGTCCCATACAAAAAACGTGTTTTTTTTGCCGTTTTTTGCGGTAATGGTACGGAACCCTTCGTGCGCGAGTCCGGCTCGCACTTGGCCGGTTTTTTTTGGGTCACGTCTGGTGTAAGACGTCTGCGTGTTATGTTGCTGTTGCCAACTTTTTATGGACCGATTTTTTATGACCGTTTGTAGTAGTTCCTGAAGATTGACCACAGAGATTTGAAATAGGAAAATAATACTGCTAATTCCCCTTTTAATTTAATTCACGGCTGTAGAATGCAGTAGGCAAGCAAAAAAAAAGTTTTGAAAAATAAAAGCACGTCTATGATACGATTTTAAAACAAAGTAATATTAAAATGTCTTTATGGCTTAAAAGATCAATTTATGTAATGTGTAATTTATGTAATGTATTAAACAATTACAAATAATGTTAAAGCTGATGTTAAAATTGCTCATTTCTAAGAGTATCGAACAAGTCGTTTTCGAGAATTACTATTAGTAGAGTCTTCTTTCATTGTTCATCTCAAATAACTAAAATAATATTCAAAATGTAAATGCTGTACAAGTAGAACTTTAGAAAATATTTACCTAATTTACCTTCATCATTAAAGGGTAATAAGAAAGGGTAGTGAGCACCGTAATAACGAATATAAATTACCCAATCAACTTAATTATCTACTACAAATATTTTGTTAATTGTATCCATTTCTATTTTATAGGTTACGAAAAACGCGCTCGGCCCTACAGCTTCGGCCTCGGCAAACGCTTCGCTGACGACGAGATTTCCGAAGAAAAACGAGCCAGGGCTTACGACTTTGGCCTGGGCAAACGACTACCTATGTACAACTTTGGACTGGGCAAGCGAGCAAGGAACTACAACTTTGGACTGGGCAAGCGGCTAGTGAGCAAATTCAACTTCGGTTTGGGCAAAAGGGAGAGGGACATGCATCGTTTCAGTTTCGGCCTAGGAAAGCGATCGGCCGATGACGCATCACCCGAGGACAACGACAATTATTTTGACGTTTAAATCATTTTGTTAATTTATATTTAAGAGATATCGGTATTGAGAATTTGCGTGGAACTAGTTCTTAAATGTACCAAAGAATTATTTTCTAGTCATGTATTGCGTTAATCTATTATTATAAATAGGAATTATTTTTATTATTAAGACTGCGTCAACCTTAAGAAGATTTTCATGTGAAAAATCCAGCCAGTTTTCACAAGGAAATCTCAGAGACGTTTTTTACTTAACACTATTTGCCATAGTTTTATTTTATTTTAGTTAATTTTTTATTTACATTTCCACGTAAGTTTTCATAAAAAAAACAGTTAATTAATAATAATAAGATTTTTGACTGCATAATTCACATAATCTAGGCATTTCGAATATTTAACATGTATTAGAAGGCGTGATTTGAAAGAGAATGTATTTTTATGATGTTTTATAAATATTTTATGTAACGTTGTTTCTTTATTTACTTTTATTATTAATTTATTTATATTATTGGTTACAAATCATTTTATTTTCGAAATCTGTAAATTATTGTTAAAAAATAATATGTAGTTATTTGTGTAAAAGATCATTGTAAATCATAGTCACTGTGGAATTACGATTGCGAATTAAGTTATAGTATAAGCTTAAAATCGCATTTATGTTGTTAAATAAATAATGAAGCGAAAAATTTGGTTTAATTTCCTCGAGGACCAGACCTTTGGAACGAAACTTAATTTAATTTTTATGAACTATGTAAAATCATAGATAAAACGTGTTAGTTGATATTCACAAAAGTAATACTCAAACTGAATTTTAAAGAGAATTATTTAAAATTGCTCTCAAAATAAAATAAAAATTTTGGCGCAATTTCTTTAATAAAAGTTCATCTATTTCAAAGCTATCTCCTCTCTCTATATTGCAAATGGTTGTATGAATTTTAAAAGTACCTACATTTCTTAAAATTATTTCGAAAAATGGTGTCAAAGGCATATAAATTGTTATATCTACTCAAGCATCGTAGCTCTACAAATATAATACAATTAAGTAATTAAACATAACATTTAAGACTTCATAATGTTAAAGGATTATACCAATTAAAATCAAATTATACAAATAATAGAGAAATTGCATATGCGATTGTTTATTTATTTCTTCCCGCTAATACACACACACATACAAACACTTTTTCTTTCTTTCCTACAAACAAATAAATTATTATTATTGACCAAGATGATACAAGCAAGATGATACAGCAAAAACCTCGCGCGGCTGAGCCGGTTCCACTAGAGCTGCGCTGAGAGAGGCTAGGTAAATGAAGTGATTATATTGATTCTTAACAAACACATCCCTCGCTACGCATCCTCGCACATCTTATGTGGAAACACAGCCTTACAAACTGAAAGTTAGATATCAATCTAAGTAAAAATATAATTAAAATATTTTTTTTGGGTCACGTTATATCTATATATCTATCGAATATATTTAAACGAGAAATTCTTGTATATATGTATTGTAAAGGGGGTATGAGTAGAGATATAAAGTAAACCCACAGTTCATGTCATCATATCAGCCGAAAGACGTCCACTGCTGGACATAGGCCTCCCCCAAGCGTCGCCACATTGATCGGTCCCGTGCGTCCCGCAACCAGCGGATCCCCGCAACCTTCACGAGGTCATCGGTCCACCTGGTGGGAGGCCTTCCAACGCAACGTCTTCCGGTTCGCGGTCGCCACTCCAGAACCTTTCTGCCCCATCGGCCATCCGTTCTGCGAGCAATGTGCCCTGCCCACTGCCACTTAAGTTTGGCAATTCTTCGAGCTATGTCGGTAACATTGGTTCTCTTACGGATCTCTACATTTCTGATTCGATCACGCAAGGAAATGCCGAGCATAGCCCTCTCCATTGCCCTTTGAGTGACTGTAAGCTTTCTGATAAGGCCCATTGTAAGCGACCACGTCTCAGAGCCATATGTCATCACTGGCAACACACACTGGTCATAGACTTTTGTCTTGAGACACTGTGGTAAGTTGGACGAGAAGACACCGCGCAACTTCCCGAACGCTGCCCAGCCGAGTCGGATTCGACGGTTTATCTCTCTCTCGAAGTTGGCCCTACCCAACTGGATCGTTTGTCCCAGGTAGACATAATCTTCCACAACTTCGAGTGTAGAGTCTCCAACCTTGATAGGAGTGGGTGTAACATGGGCATTCAACATCACCTTGGTTTTGTCCATGTTCATTTTAAGACCCACTCTTCCGGAAGCTCTACTGAGGTCATCGAGCATTGTATTGAGGCTCTCCATGGTCTCAGCCATGACCACTATGTCGTCGGCAAACCGAAGATGAGTGATGTACTCGCCATTAACATTGATGCCTAGGCCCCTCCAGTCCAGAACCTTGAAAACATCCTCCAGCGCAGCAGTGAACAGTTTCGGAGAAATGACATCTCCCTGTCTCACGCCAGTTCATGTAACAACAATTATTTATTTGAATTATCTTAGGCAGAATAACAATAATAACAAGACGAAACGTTGGAAAAATAGTCTAATACAGTATGTACAATAAAGCTAACAACAAGATTGAATACTAACTAACAGGGCAATGTTGGAAATATCTAAAGAAACCCGCCGCGCGTTGTATATCGCCTGAATGGTGTGTGGACCGCTAACGATACCAACACAGCCAAACAACTAATATACGCCGCTAGCTCAAGTCCAGCAAGAGGCGAGGTAATCTTGACCGACCTAAGTCGATACAGAGATTACACTCGAAGCGTGCCGAACTCGAACTGCCGCTGCCGCTGTTGGCTTCTGAGAGGGGCTTTATACGCCGCTAGCTCAAGTCCAGCAAGAGGCGAGGTAATCTTGACCGACCTAAGTCGATACAGAGATTACACTCGAAGCGTGCCGAACTCGAACTGCCGCTGCCGCTGCTGGCTTCTGAGAGGGGCTTTATGGGCGGTTGTAGCCACGGCGGGGACGCGTTGCGCGGGGCGGAGGTGATGACTCGTTAGCTCGGCCGAACGGCGCAGCAATGTAGCAGTGATGTCGCGTTGATGTTTTCGTCGCGTTACAGTATATATATAATCCCAATCTTGGAAACGGCGCCAACGGTTTTCATGAAATGTTGTATGCAGGGCCTTTCGGGGGCGATAAATCGATCCAGCTAGGTTCCGTTTTTAGAAAACGTCGTTTTCTCTATTTTCATCCGAGCAGAGCTCGGTCACCCAGGTACTATTAAATGGGTGGTATTTAATACTTTAACTGTAATTCCCCTTTTTTCAATCAAAATATTCGAAATTACTACCAAAAATACTGAATTGCACACTAAATTTGCTCATCAAATAAATGAATTATACTATACTGCTAGATCTTTAAAGCTTAACTGTTTTACTGAATAACTATCTGTTAACTAAAAGTAAATCTAATAATTCTTCGAGTGCAACAAAATATTTAAGTTTTAAGGGAGGGGGGGAAACGAAACAAAGTCGACGGAGCCCCGCTGCGCAGGGCTCCTATTTCTGTCTGCAGGGTCTAAAGTAACCTAACATGAAGGAGATGACGGGAGCTGAGTTCGCTCGCTTTGCTCGCTCACTTCAGCTCCCGTCATCTCCTTCGAACCTAACCTATCCGTGTCGGGGTGCCCTAAGCTCCCGAGCTCGCTTCGCTCGCTCTTGGACTAATTCACATTTATTTTATATTTAATTGAATAATTTGTGTGCAAATCAGTATTTTTGTTTTACGGTGAGTAATATTGTTTTGCAGTAGGTTATTAGTGGAGATATTTTATTTGCTTAAATTTCTAAATAGAGGTGCAGTTAAAAATTCCCCCTATTAAATTAACAGGGTTTATGACAATAATCCCCGTGTAGAACTAATCATCTCGGCAGGAATAATATACTCCACTGCTAGACATACATAGAATGTTAGTCTAGTTACCTTATATAATGCCTTATAGAGATAGGTTAGCGTTCCGTGGTTTCGCAAAACAAATTTTCATGTTCTATCGTCGACCACATCATCGGTTAACATCAGAGGCCTTATTCCGTTTTATTTAAGGTTCTCGATTGCGTTAACGTAAACGTTGTCTTATGTCAATTTGTACATATACAAAAAAGCTGTTTCCTTTTACTGGCAGCAGACGGCGCTTAAAAAGTTTCAATACTAATTGACATATACCTTAACGCGATCAAGCACTGTTAAAACTCGCACTAAGCCCACAGGTGAGATAGTGACAAACGCAAAAAAAAATGAAGCTTTTCTAGCACAGCTTGGGTACGATGCCCAAACGAAAAAAAAATGTCCTAATAGGGATTTTTCCTGGATAGGAAAATGATAATTTTATTTAGTCGGTCAGTGAGATTATCAAATAATATTGGACCCTTATTTTTTTCTTTATAAAACAAATAAAAATTGGCAAAGATAAAGCGCATCAAAATTCAGGAGTGGGGGCTTGTGACGTCACTTTCTCCGTATAATGTGCAGCACACCGTGATGTCACAGTTGTCACGCGATTAATGGCTCTTATCCCGCCTCCCCGCCCGGGCCAAGCTGGGAATCTATAAAACCTGCGTGCGACCTATTATCACCTACGCCGCCCCAGCTTGGTTCGCCCTCACCAGCGAGGCCAATAAAAGAAGACTCCGCGCGCAGCATCACCTAACACTGCGCAGCTTTACGAACGCTCCTCGCTGTGTGAGGAACGACGTAATCCAACGCGACTCTGGGATTGAGAGCCTGGATGAGTTTGTGGGGCGCTTAGCGAAAGCTATGTTCGCGCAGGCCGACGTTTCTACCTGGCCCCCCATGTGAAACACCTGGCGCCATGGCACGCGCGTCCGCCCGACAGAAAGCGCCTCCCCAGAGATCTGCTACTTGATACTGCGCCCCCATCCTCCACCCGGACTTGACGCATGAGTAAGCAGCACCAGTCTACACTCTGCTGACCCATACAATAAAACTTCACGCTAGTTTAAGGTGGGTACACCCTATTAAAGTAGCGTGACGTTTTGTTATAAGTTAATATAGACAAACTTCACGCTACAAACAGCCAATCATTACTTTACAGTCACGAGTACACACGCACTGAATAGCGCTGCGAGTACCTCGCTTGCTATTGGTGCAACGCATGAGCGGTGTAACTCAGTACATTGCCGCTCCCACATACATAACGGCGCCACTGTCGCCTTCACTATCTAAACTGTAGGCTCGTCTAAGCCGGCACTCCTGCCTCTGGTTACTCTCGCTGGGCTTCTTATTAGTACGCCATAAGTTTCACCTGGTGAGAGTGGACCGCCAGGGTGACGTGAAGAAGCGGTGTACCGTTCATAACGGACGCCGCGGCGAGCCTACAGTCACATACAACAAACTAAACATAGCGAGAGCGAGTTGTAGAATTTCGCGCTCGCAACACGCCGGGTCCAGAGGATCACCTAGGGACGAGCTCGTGGTTGCGAGCTCCAGTGAAGCACCCGCGGCCGGGGAACAAAAGGTTCCGTGACTGCTCGTGACTTCCGAGGTGGTCACACGATTGAGTCGTTCAGAAACGCTCGCGGCGGCGCGCCTACAGTCACATACAGCAAGCCAAACATAGCAGCGCGAGTTTAGACTCGTGCTCGCAACACGCGCCATGTCCAGGGCACCACCCAGCGACGGGTTCGCTGTTGCGAGCCCCGGTGCCGCACCCCCGAGCAGGGAGCCGTGCACCCGCGGGCAGGGAGCCGTGCACCCGCGGGCAGGGAGTCACACGTTTGAACGCTGTCGTATTTTAAGTGGCAAAAGAAAAAATATGTGTCCAATATTTTAAGGTTGTCTAACTGACGGACTAAATAGTTTTTTTTGCCAACTACCCTATTTTAAGTATAAAGAAGAAGTATAAGAAATATACTTAAAATAAAATTATTCATGTCTTTAACTAGGTACCTATTTGATAACTCGCCGGGGAGTTACCTTTACCCGCAGTTAAATGTTACAAGGTAGCATGAAAAATAAATATGTTTAAATGTATCTAATTCGAAAAAAAACTAACTAAAAAGTTATAAATAAAAAAACTTAATTCAAAAAATCAAAAAAACCCGACTGCTTCAAAAGCGAACTAAAAAGTCTTAAACAAGGAAAAAATCATGCTGTGCAGTCGGAGGATACATATTCGCGGGCTGGCTGACCAACATCTGGCGTATCCTCCGCCTTCCCTCTCACAGAGAGGAGGCCTGTGTCCCAGCAGTGGGAACATTAATAGGCTGATGATGTGATGTAATATGAAACATTTAAGTGTTATATATTTTTGAAATCACCTCTTAAACCCTATAATTTGATACTCCACACGATGGGTTTCGAAGAAAAAAAAAAATTGGGCCCCCACAATATGGCACCCAAAATCCGCCACTTTTCTATTGTCCAATTTTAATGTAGCCTATGACACTCGCAGGGTTAAGACGCATCGATTAACGTATGAATCATCAAAATCGGCCAACGCGTTTGGTCTCTGGAACGCCATATAGGAACAAACATACACACATACATACTTACATACATACATACATACATACATACATACATACTTACATACATACATACATAGACTGATAAACACATTACCCTCCTTCGGCAGTCGGGTAAAAAAGGAATATAAGCTATTCGTAAGGATGTCGTAGTGGCCCAGTGGCTAAGACCTCGCCTCTTATGCTTGAGGTCGTAGGTTCAATGCAAAGTACCAATGTGACTTTTTAAATTCATAACTTTCTAAGTTTATCTTGGACATCACAGGCAACGGTGAAATAAAACATCGTGAGGAAACCTGGACTTATATAGTTATTATAAGTCTGCAATAGCCTCGTCAGAGGCCTGTGGGGTTCCAAGAGGGGGCTTAATTAACTCATATGCAGCTATATCCAGTTAGACTGGCAACTGACTTCAACATAATTACGAGAATATAGTTGGGCAAAGTTCCGTAAAGGCTTTTCGTGGACCACAAACATACGCTGCGGCAGGTTATACAGAAGACCGAAAAGTACAACCTGCCTCTCTGTTTAGAGTTTGTGGACTACGAGAAAGCCTTCGATTCGATCGAGACTTGGTCTACACTGCAGTCTCTCGCTCTCCTACGGTGCCAAATTGACTACCGGTATATCCAGTACCCAGTGGTTGTACAAAAACGCCACCATGTAAGTTCGACTTTATGATCAGACCTCGGTACCTATCCTTCTGCAGTGAGGTGTGAGACAGGGATACGTCATATCTCCGAAACTGTTCACCGCTGCACTGGAGGATGCCTTCAAGGTTCTGGACTGGATAGGGCTAGGCATCAACGTCAATGGCGAGTACATCACTCACCTTTGGCTTGCCGACGATATAGTGGTCATGGCTGAGACCATGAAGGACCTCATAAATTGTACTCAGTAGAGCTTCCGAAAGAGTGGTTCTTAAAATGAACATGGACATAACCAAAGTGATGTTGAATGCCCATGTTACACCCACTCCTATCAAGGTCGGAGACTCTACACTCTAAGTTGTGGACAACTATGTCTACCTGGGACAAACTATCCAGTTGGGTAGGGCCAACTTTGAAAAATAGGCCAACCGTCAATCCGACTCGTACGGGCAGCGTTCGGGCAGTAGCACGGTATCCTGTTGTCCAACTTAGAAACGTGTCTTAAGACAAAAGTCTATGACCAGTGTGTGTTGCCAGTTATGACCTAAGGCTCTGAGACGTGGTCGCTCACAATGGCCCTCATCAGAAAGCTTAAAGTCACCCAAAGGGCAATGGAGTGGCCTATGCTCGGCATTTACTTGCGTGATCGCATCAGCAATGAGGATATCCGCAGGAGAACCAGGGTTACCGACATAGCCCAAAGAATTGTCAAACTTAAGTGGCAATAGGCAGGGCACATTGCTCGCAGAACGGATGCCCGATGGGGCAGAAAAGTTCTGGAGTGGCGACCGCGAACCTAAAGACGTTGCGTTGGAAGGCCTCTTTCCAGGTGGTCCGATAACCTGGTGAAGGTTGCGGGGATCTGCTGGATGCGGGACGCACGGGACCGGTCAATGCGGCGACGCTTGGGGAGGCCTATGTCCAGCTGTGGACATCTTTCGGCTGATATGTTGATGATGAGTTGGGAAAAGGCTAACGGAACCTAGGCTAGACACATTTCCGACAAGAGGAATTTTAGCACAGTCAGTAACATACCCAAACGAAATAAAACTCAGCCATACAGCCTTATAAAAAAATCTGTTAACATAGCAGATACATAATCGACAGTGCTTGTCCAACATATTTACTCTCATGTCACAAAAAATACAAACACTTTTGTTAACAAAAGTCCACTTGAATAAATGAAATGTCAGATTCAAAATGATCGTCAGCTTATTCGGCTAATAACTCTCTATCTGTAGCGAACAGACCTCAACATAATGACCCTGTACGATCTGTAGTTAATATGTTAAACAGTTGAGCACATTCAGTTTAGTATGGTAAGTATTATATTAAAAGCGAGTAACAAAATCGCATCACACTAGTCACTACACTAGGCGAAAGTTTGTGAGTGTGTGTGTTTGTATGTTTGTTACTCTTTCACGCAAAAACTACTAAACGGATCTGGATGAAATTTGGCACAGAGATAGATTATAGTCTGGAGTAGCACATAGGATACTTTTTATTCCGGGAATATGTTTCTTGGGATAATTATTGACATTCACGCGGGCGAAGCCGCTGGCAGAAGCTAGTTTTTTTGTTTTTTTTAGAATTTCTCAGTATCAGCCTGGAGTTAGGAAGTTGCTGTTGTGACACCCCCGTATCTCGGTAAGCCATTGATCCTGTAATAGTTCAATGAAAGATGTTTTGAGTACTCAGTCGTTTTATTTTATTTATTACTAGCTGACCCCCGCGGCTTCGCTCCGTCAAAATTATAGCCAATGTTACTCGGGAATTATGTAGCTTGCCGTAGGTGAAATAATTTTTTAAATCGGTCCAGTACTTTCAGAGCCTATTCGGGGTACAAACAAACAAACAAACAGAATCTTTCCTTTTTATAATATTGGTATAGAGCACAGGTTATTCTCACTTATTCATATTTAGAACCAGCTATTGCCAGTGGCTTCGCCCACGTAAAAGTCAAAAATTATCCCGAGGAAACATATGCCAGGGATAAAAAATATCCTATGTGCTATATATCTCTCTGCCAAATATCATCAAGATCCGTTTAGTAGTTTTTGAGTGAAAGAGTATCAAACATACAAAGACACACACTCACAAACTTTCACCTTTATAATATTTATTTATTTATGATTTATAAAACTTAATGCACAAAAACAAAGGCGGACTTAATGCCTTAGGCATTTTCTACCAGTCGACCTTAGGGTGGTGCTGAGATAAAACTAATAAGTATGATAATAATAGTGTGAAGTTTGATTAACTTATAACTGTTCAATAATAAGTGACACAGTTGTGAACTGACAGACATTTCCTTCAGCCAGCTAAATGCCATATCTAAATTGAGGTTAAGTTGACATTGACATCTGTCACACTGACAGTTGCGTTCTGTTTCTTTCTGCATCCGATCTCTTCCCAGTCGAATCGGATTGCCTTTTTATCGGGCAATGAGGGTAAAGAATCAGAAAGTGCATCTTTGTTTGCGCACACACTGTAATATCTTCTGCAGGAATATATCATGATCATGATCAGCCTATAGCAGTCCACTGCTGGATATAAGCCTCTACAATTGCAAGCCATTTGCTTCGATTTTCGGCTACTCTCATCCAGCTACTACACTGTAATATCTTCTGCAGGACTATATCATGATCATTATCAGCCTATAGCAGTTCACTGCTGGATATAAGCCTCTACAATTGCAAGCCATTTGCTTCGATTTTCGGCAACTCTCATCCAGCTACTACACTGTAATATCTTCTGCAGGACTATATCATGATCATCATCAGCCTATAGCAGTCCACTGCTGGATATAAGCCTCTACAATTGCAAGCTATTTGCTTCGATTTGCGGCAACTCTCATCCAGCTACTACCAGCCACCCTGCGAAGATCGTCGCTCCACCGCTCGCGGTCTCCACTCAAGAACCCGTCCACCCCAACGGTCATCGATTCTAAGGCTAATATGGCCGGCCCATTGCCACTTCAGCTTATTCTCCGAGCTATGTCGACAACTTTTGTTCTCTGCTGGATCACCTCGTTCCTAATTCGATTCCTCAGAGAGACTTCTAGCATAGCCCTCTCCAAAGCTCGCTGAGCGACCTTGATCTGATGAACCAGCCGTACCGTGAGTGTCCACGTCTCGGCCCCGTAAGTCATAACAGGCAGGACGCACTGATTGAAGACTGTGGTATTTAGGCTCTGTGGCATATGCAACGAGAAGACTCGACAAAGTTTCCCAAAAGCGAGCCTAGCTGTATGGTCTGCAGGACTACAGGACTGGGTAATTATGGGTGCAGTAGGAAGGATGTAGGCGCAATATTATGTTATGTAAATTTATACTGATATTATAAATGCGAAAGTAACTCTGTCTGTCTGTTACATTTTTACGCTTAAAGCGTTGAACCGATGTGGATGACATTGGTATGGAGACGGTTTGAGACCATTTTTTTTTTTGGCTCTGAAATCTTCCAATGAATTGTTCCACTCTGAGTGAAGCGGGCAGTTGTGTCAGACTTTTACTGACTAAAACCCGTGTTCCTTCAGTTGCTTGAGCCAGGGCCTCGGTAACTCTTTTTCAAATTTATCCGCGACCCAGGCAGACATCGGCCCTAGTGGACCCCGTCAATTATTGCTGACATCTTTTTGAGGCGCGCGTGGAACACTACGCGCCGTCGACTCGGACCTGTTCCTTATTGGACGGCAAGCTACCCATTACTCACCGTCCGCAAAGCCGCGCTTACGGTGGCCGTGAATCGGTTTGAGACTCCTGACGCCCAGGGCGTCTCCTGCGGTGGCTTGGGGCGTGAGGGCGTCTCGCCTCCCCCTTCGCGAGCATTACTGCTTCGCAGAAAGAGGTGACAGCTTCCCATGCCCTCTCGCTCCGTACCATGGCCTGAACCAGGGCCGGACGCGAGAGGTCGCCAGCGCCGAACGCCTCCACGAGGACACGGCGTTGCTCCGCCCAAGCGGGGCAGACCTCTACCGTATGTTCTACCGTGTCCTCCGGGCGATCCTCACACTGGTGACACCCGGGCGTTTCCTCCCGCCTTATCCTAAACAGGAACCTCCCAAAACAGCCGTGGCCGGTGAGGACCTGCGTCAGACGGAAGGTGAGGATGCCGTGACGCCTCTCAAGCCACTCCGCAAAGACGGTTTGAGACCCTGGGAAGGACATAGAAGTGTTTGTATACCGGTAGACGACACACATTTTACGCGGGCGAAGCCGCGGGCAGAAGCTAGAGATCAAATTTTTTGCTGTAATTAATTGTTATAAGACTAACATTAAAAGTAATAGCTAATGAACGTCACAAACATATCCTGCTCAGTACCCCTTAATACGAAGGGTCATCCACAGTTTATTCAAATAACTTAAGCTAATTTTCAGGCCAATATTTAGATATTATGTAAAACAAAGTACTACAGTTACTTATAATTAGGGTCATCACGTTTTAGTACTAAAGGCTTCATTAAGTTACGTTAGACCCTTAATCCTAATCCCATTTGTATTGTAAATGTTAAAGTCTTTATGTTTGTTCATCAATCACGCCTCTACGGCTGAAATGATCAGGATAAAATTTGAAAAACAAAAAAAAAATACCACTACTACTAAATGAAAAATTATTAAAAAATAAATAAATAAATTAAAATGTTTTTATTATTTCAGAATTTTAATTTGATACCATTACCTAAAGTGAGAACCAGATAACAAAAAAAGAAAATTTATTGATTCGACTTGTTATTACGTAACTTGAAAACATGTTTTTGGAGAACCATTTTATACTTTAAATCATGCAAATCGGTCCGCGCGTTTATGAGATATTAACTCATTACTGAATGCCAAGTGAAAGCCTCAAAAGGACGCCCCTTACCACGATACGTTTGGTTTGCTCGTGTTAGCGACACTTCTTTTACATTTTTTTCGTACCGTTTGAAATATTGGAATACTTTGGTAGACAGGTGTGAACGATTTTTATTTTTTTATTATCTGGTTCTCACTTTAGATACAGGTTATTTTCTAACCCGGTAGTACGTTCCTGTGGGGTCTTCTATTTAACTAAATTATTGGTAAATAAATTATTTCTGATTCGGATTTTGGGATAAATTTTCGCCTTTCACGTGAGCGGAGCCGTTGGGAAAGGTTAGCTATATATAGAGGCATGTAATTTTTATTCCTGGCAAAAAAATATTTTCACAGTGGAATGAGAAAAAGGAGAAATGGCTCATATAATAAAACAATGCTTGTTTTTACTTCGGGTAATAAATTAACCGGTACAGAAATAGAGCTTTTTAACAAAAGGACCATTATTTGCAGAAACTCGATGAAATTTGTGGTACGTGACTGGGTGGCGCTAAGAAATAAGTTATAGAAATACATACATACTTAACGCCTTTTTCGCATAGGGGTTGGCAAAACAGGTGGCGATTCACCTCCTACGATCCTTACACACTCATATTGCTTTATTCGCGTACTTATCTAGTCATACACGCACGCAGGTTATGAGTGCTACGCACCTGGCCTTTCTAAAGAACTGCATCACCATTTAACACCTTTAGACAAGCAATGAATTTAGAAATTTATACAATGAATTTAGATAAATATTGGTATTTAAATTTTTGACACGATTTGTTCAGGAATGGATGTTCTATGCTAGGTATTTATACTATTCAATACTTTTAATTAGATCGTTTGTCCCAGGTAGACATAGTTGCCCACAACTTCGAGTGTAGAGTCTCCGACATTGAAGGTCGGTGTTACATGGACATTCAACATCACCATGACTAGAGGGCTGGCCTTTTCTTCAGCCAGAGGATTAGCATTGCCATTCAACGTGGCAATGCTGCCAGCGTTCTGGGCACGTTTCCCATTGACATCGATGTGGACGAATTTTTTGATGCGCATTGAGCCCTTTTCCTTCGCCCCTTTGTATGTAATTTTGTTTTGTTATTAGTCATAAGATTAGAAATATTCAGTTGTATATATTATTTATCAATAAAAGAAAACTTCACCTTCACTCTACCTATGTCTACTTGGGACAAACGATCCAGTTGGGTAGGACCAACTTCGAGAAAGAGGACAGCCGTCGAATCCGACTCTGCTGGTTAGCGTCCGGGAAGTTTCGCGGTATCTTCTCGTCCAACTTACCACAGAGTCTCAAGACGAAAGTCTATGACCAGTGTGTGTTTCCAGTTATAACATACGGCTCTGAGACGTGGTCGCTCACAATGTGCCTCATCAGAAAGCTTACAGTCACCCAAAAGGCAATGAAGAGGGATATGCTCGGAGTTTCTTTGCGTGATCGGATAAGAAAAGTAGAGATCCGCAAGAGAACCAGGGTTACCGACATAGCCGAAGAATTTCCAAACTTAAATGGCAGTGGGCTGGGCACATTGCTCGCAGAACAGGTGGCCGAAAGGGTAGAAAGGTTCTGGAGTGGCGACCGCGAACCGGAAGACGTTGCATTGGAAGGCCTCCCACCAGGTGGACCGATGACCTGGTGGGGTTGCGAGGATCCGCTGGGTGCGAGACGCCCGGGGCTTGGGGGAGGGAGGCCTATGTCCAGCAGTGGACTTCTGTCGGCTGATATGATAATGATGATGCTTTTAAGAATTTTTTAAAGGTTTTATCACTCACGCTTTAAACTCTTAGTAACATAGAGAAGTTATGGATAGGAAAAAATATGTAGGTATTATACCTATTATTTACTTCTATTTTTGTGTTTTCTACAAAGAAAAACCTACCAAAGTGGCGTCCATTAGAATAAGAAAAATATATGAACTGGCACGTCAGTTAGGGAGTAAAAGTATCGCGTTTGTCACGGCGAGTGCAAAACACATTTGTTATTGTTATGATCCCAAGGCTTTTATGTACTAGACAACAAATATCCTGCATCTTATGATAAGACAGTATAGTGTTCACAACCCGGCAACTGGGTTAAGCGTGGGATTCCCTATCGGAGTCTGTGTTTCCTGATAGCTACAAAATGGTGTCTAGTGAATAGGTTACTTCTCGGTGCGCTTTCGTCGACCAAATCATCGCTTATCATTGGGTGAAATCGTTTTCAAACGGGAGTCAATCTATAGTAAAATAAAACCGGCCAAGTGCGAGTCAGACTCGCGCACCGAGGGTTTCGTACAAACCTCAGCTTAAAGGTATTATAGACCTGAGTATTTGATATGAATTTCAATTTTATACCTCATCGCGTTCATGAGGAAAGGGGTAGTAAGTTTAAAATTATTAAATTAAATTTCAAGATTCTGAGTTCACGGGAAGTTCCCTGTAGGTTTTGATATCCTCGCGAGTGTCGAAAATTTGCGGAATAAACGGCTGTATCTTATGATTGCGTTGGCTTAGAAGTTTGATTTTTTCACAGCATTAAGGTAAGGACAGTAGACTTGAGTATTTGATATATATTTCAGTTTGATACCTCCACGCGTTCCTGAGAAAAGGGTCATGACAGACAGACGGACAGACGGACAAAAAAATGATCCTATAAGGGTTCGGCTTTTTCCTTTCGAGGTTCAGAACCCTAAAAAGGAAATATTATAGTTTAGCTTTTGCAGCATTATAAATTAAATTTTGCACAAATAAGCAGTCCTACTAGAGCACTGGCATAACAGACTTACAGGTAGGTCGGTACTCATAGCCTCGCACAAACGTAAGCCCAAATCACTGAATACCTCCAGCCCGAAATAAAGCTAACCCATATCACTCTATCTCTAATGAGAGCTATCCGTAAAAACCTCAGGGGTCAGCTTTTACGATTGTGTGTTAAACTGATTCCAACGTCACATTCGGTGCTACTATGCCATAGTAAAGTGAAAAAGGTGACCACCGAGACCGTATAAGGGCTCCTAGCCACGAGACGGTTTTAACACAAAATTTCAGGTGCTGGTTTTAGTGAGGTAGAAATCCTACACTCCCTGGTCTTTTCCCCAAAAGTCCAGGCGCCTCTTGAAGGTTTCTCCACGAAAACAAAAAAAAATGTCCGGTCTCGTGTACATGCGCTCATACACTGCCAAACTTTACTACGCACCGGGCGTAGGCGCAGCGAGCACCGTACCCGGTTGCGCGGTGGGCCGGCGTCGTGTAATTGGCTTCATAGTGTTCTATACTATACTGAGGACCGGACGTAGATCCAGTTTGAAGCCGGGCTTAGCTCCGGCGAAAACCCGTCTCGTGGGCATGAGCGCTAAGGCCGCGTTTCCACCTCAAGCAACTCGTATGCAAGATGCAAGTTAAACTTTTAGTATCCAACTGCTAAAAACCATACAATCCTTGTATAGCTATACAAGGATTGTATAGTTTTAACGGTTCGACAACTTTAGTTCAGGAGGGTTCTGCTGATAAGCCATAAAGGCTCAACGTACGATCCGGAAAGACTGAAAAACAAACGTAGGAAGGACATAGTCTTTGAACAGCCTTCTTCAGGAGACAAACGTGCTACATGGGTCCATACCTATATAATAGATTCATTAAAAAGTACACAGTTACATAACTTACCGATAAAAAAACTAAAACCTACCATATATAACTTCCTTCTCTCTGAAAATTATGAAAACACTGAAAATTTACTAAAACGTAAAGTTAAAGTATAAAATAAAACAAATAATAATAATAACAAAACCAGTCAAGCCCACACACGCAAACACATACACACCCACACACATATGTTCATACTTACATGCACACTCTTACGCATAATAGTAATAAAATTAATTGTAATGTAATTTTGGGATGGATGAAATGGCGACAGGTCACTGGAACAACTTGTGACCCACGGATGCCCCTCAAGTTAAAGGGGAAAATTTACAAGTCCGTGATTAGACCTGTCGTACTGTATGGATCAGAATGTTGGGCTGTGAAAAAGATGGATAAAAAGAGATTGCATGTAGCAGAAATGAGAATGTTGAGATGGATGTGCGGAGTGAAGAGAATGGATAAAGTGAGAAATGAGTATATTAGAGGTAGTTTGAAAGTGGCGCCAGTAACAGAAAAGTTAAAAGGAAACCGTTTGTTTTGGTATGGTCATGTGATGAGGAAGGATGAAACGCATGTTACTAAAAGTGTTATGAATATAGATGTGAATGGATGGAGAGGGAGGGGACGGCCAAAGAAAAGATGGATGGACTGTGTGAGGAGTGATATGAAAGAAAAGGGCGTCAGTGATGGAGTGACGGCGGACAGGATGGTATGGAAGAAGAAAACGTGTTGCGCCGACCCCAAGTAACATGGGATAAGGGCAGGAAGATGATGATGTAATGTAATTTTTATACTTACTTTTGCTCCGCTGAACACTTGTAAAGGCAGCTCGAACACGGTGGAGACGATGACGGAAGTAACTGGTGCTTATAGCACAGGAATCCTCCTAGTTTAAGCCCAGGGGGATGACCATAAGCTCTTAGAGTAAGTTTATTTTGAGTGTGCGTAAGTGACAGATGTATACAAGTAATATACATCTGTCCCTTACACACACTCAAAATAACCTTACTCTAAGAGCTTATGGTCACCCCCCAGTTGCACATATTTTGTATATTGCCACTAACTTAATGAGTCTAATTTAAGGTACATCATTGTAACAAGGTTTAATTCTTGAACAAATAAATATTGTTTATTGTTGTTGATTTACATTGTGGGACACGATCGAACGATTGATCATATTATAGCTCGGTGGCCCGCGATGTAATGCAACTTGATTGCGAGCTGGTTGAAGGTGATAATGAAGCCTTAGTACAAGTTTTTCTACTTACTATATCGTGTTAAACATTCACTTCTGTCAATTTGTAGATATACAAAAACCGGCCAAGTACGTGTCGGACTTCGTACACTTAGGGTTCCGTAACAAACCGCAAAATCAAGTTGATAATGCCATATATCTCCGATAATCACTTACTCCAAAACATAAATATGGTTTCATTCCATTTCATTTCCGACAGAGGTCATACAAAAACGCGTAGCAAGTAACATTTTTTTGCATTTCAACCAAAAATGATTACTCACGCCTTCGAGAGGTATCCTTCATAATCCAGGATTATCAGATTATATGATTCTGAATAAAATATACCTGGTATCGTTGAACATATTACGCCTTGCCTAGACTTAGTACGCAGTACTAGGCAATGCTATTTTTATGCTTAGGTACCTCAAGAAAATCGGATGCTTTTATTTAACGTTTCTTCTGAGAAAGTAAGACTGCTTTGGAACGGTAAAATAAAGGTAAAGAAGCTTTTTACATAATTATAGTTGGATGCAGTGAAAGCCTTTACAAGTGTTGTTATTTAAGTACGGTACGTCTGATAATCCTTGGCAGCCTATAAGCTTTTCGTACTACCAAGATTATTTTTTGAACACACTAAGGTTTATAAATACTAAGAGGAATATATTTTTAATATTAGCCTCAGCTGTATGCTGTACAATGAAAGTATTCTGTGCGTAATATTTTGTGCGAATCGGTGGGATGTCCACCATGTACCGGTGGCGCATCGCTGGCATCGTACGAACTTAGAACATCAGCTTAACATCTGTGTTAGTTGCAGTTGCTACAATGTGCTATTTCCATTTATATTAGCTAATTGAAAATTAAAATAATATGTTTATATTACAGTTTTCCTTAATTTTCTGGTTCATCTTCTGTGATATTTCGAGAAAACATTACAAGATAGATCCTTAAATAAATTCATAACCAAAAGAATAGAAGTGTTTACCTACTAGATATTTATTTATTTATTCATTTACTCATACAATTGTTTTTACAGGTAGAACCCAAGGTAACAAAAGTAGTCATACAATACGACACTCAGAGACGCCCCGTAAAACTGATCACACACCTACTCACGTCCATGATTGACCAGTCCCAAGTAACGGCTCCGGGCGTCCTCACAAGTTAACTAGAGGACAACACAGTAATTGTCACCCTCTGGAATTCCGCCAAAGAGCAGGCGAAAATGACCAAGCGCTGAGAGATGCTATTAAGGATACACTAGTCGAAAATTCTTCCATACAAACGTAGTCTAGAGATTACTCCACTGTTTGACGTTGTATGTTCAAAATAAAAAATGATATCAATTTGTTTCATCAATATCTAATCCTGTATGGAAACAAAAATTTTAAAAAATAATATATTTGAGAGTTATGAGCGTCGAAAGTTCCATATTTCAACAATAATTTTAACGCATCTTTGGGCGGAAATAAATACCATAAGAAGAAGGAAAATTGCAAAACGGCCTCCATACAGGGATAGATTAGTAATTCAACAATGCAAATAATGTTATTTTATAGAAATACATGTAGTTGTTTTTTCATGATATCTAGACTCCCAAAGGTCTGTTTACAAAATTTCGCGTGCTCGTTTTCGTCCTAAATCATCATCCATTTCGATACAAATTTGCAAAAGTGCTAATTCTTACGCGAACTAGCTTCTTACTACTCATCACAACATCTATTTCTTTCGTACGAGTTGTCGGATAAGATAGCATGCATTTTAACCCCGCGCACAAAATAGTTCGTGCGGTCGACTAGTTCAACCTTAAGAATCGTTACAGCCCGACACACTGGTGCAACCTTTAATAGGTTTGTACGGGCTACCGGAGTTTCGAACAGACTCTCCCTCGGCCCCAACCTTAGCCTACTGTTAATTTTTATATTTAAAAATATTGCAAACTATTAAAAAGTTAAATAAAGCTTTAATATACTACTCATGATTCTTCATCAATTCCTACGACTTTTCGAACGTTCTAAACAATAAAAAGGTTATATCCAATTTTTTTATGAAAAGCCGCATGTGTGAAGCGACTTGAAAGTCGAAAATTTCCCGGGAGGGAACATATTTCCGGGATAAAAAGTATTGTATGTGCTATTCCTGACTATAATCTACCTCTATATCAAATTTCATCCAGATCCATCCAGCCGTTTGAGCGTGAAAAAGTAACAAACATACAAACACACACTCACGAACTTTCGCCTTTATAATATTAGTGTGATAACCAGGGGGTAACCATAAGCTCTTAGAGTAAGTTTATTTCGAGTGTGTGTAAGGGACAGATGTATGTAACTTGTATAAATCTGTCCCTTTTTCCCAGTCGCACCGTTATTCTTTTGACACGTCATGGTAAGGAGTCAGATCCTAAAGGCCGTATGGCGATTTTATGAACATAATTTATTTTAGCTTTTCATTATTGACATTATTTAATAACTGGCAAGGGTTTTTCGTTCCGACAGGTTGAATCACCATTAGTACCATTTTGGTATCAAAATTGTAGCTTAATTTAGTATTCAACATATTTGATAACTGTATCTTTTTGTTTTTGAGCACTTTATGCAGTTATTAGACACAAATGTAGACAAAAGTGCTCTGTTGTATTATGCCGATTGGCAACTTGCTCTCTACAAAAATCGAAAACGCCGATAGAAATAAGTTCAGCCGGACATAAACCAAATCCCAAAAAAAACAAAAAAAAAAATGAAACTTTATTAATCGTTTGTTCGCAAGCGTGTTGAAAGACGTCTTTTGATACGCATGAGCAATGGTCATAGCATTGCATGCCTGCACAGACAAATTAATCACACTTGTATCAAAATGAACGCAGACCTATAAGTACATACAATAAACCCAGGAAATAAAGACATTTGCTGCGAAAAAAATCCTAAATAAATAATTTCACCGGTATTATGATCAAAAAGTACATAAAATCCCATCACAGCAACAAAAATATGGACTGTCAAATGACACAAAAATCAGTTTTTGCTTAATTCTCGTAAAGTTATGCATATACTGCAATTTCTGCTAGGAAAAGTTTATTCCATGTTCAACTGTGCACAAACAAGTCATCAGTTTTCGAGTTTTTTTGTGTTTATTTTGTAACTTTATTTTTTGTATAGGTTCGCGCTTAAACTCTATCTCACCTGATGTTAAGCGATAAAGTTGTCGACGGTGGTGGAGCACGCTTGTCTAGAAGTAACCTATTCTCTCTTGACTTAAAAACCCAAGGTTGTAGCTATCGGACAACACAGACAATTGGAATCTGGGCGCATGGCGCGCCACCGCTTATGTACTTTGTGGTATAGTAATTTAAGCTTTAAAATGTGTTAAATACCTGATGGTATTTGGTAGAATTTGACCTGAAGGTACACTAGCGAGAGATGTAAAATAAAACCATTGTGTACTGATCTGAGGTGATAGCTCATTTATTAAAAAAATAACATTTGCTTATACCCTAATCACGGTAACCAAACCATTGCGACTTCTAACTCGAAGCCAACGCCATCTATCGAGCACGCCAGAAGCTTTACAAAGAGTTCGGTCGTGAACATACCGCCCACCAAGGACTTTATTGGCGGAATGTCCTTCTAAACTGAACCGTGGCAAATTATGAATGCAAGTTGATCTAAACATTTGTACTACATGAGAAAATAAAACATACACATATACATGCGTAAAAAAATGTTTGTATAAATTTATGCTAAAATGATAAAAAGTGTAAAATAGTTGTAAAAATCATAGTTAAGTGTGAACAACAACAACATTCTTATTCAACTACGGGTAAAATACATATTTTGGATGTTGGTCTTTTGATTTGAGGATTTGGTGCGCAATGTGACAGCACGGGTGATGTGGTCATCGCCGGGATGTTTATCTATGACGCGACCTAACTACCAACGACTTGGCGGCAAATCGTCATCTTTAATTTATTGTTTTGTTTAATATTTTTGTCCTGGTGTTGTTTTCATTTGTACTATTTTAATCTGTTCATTCTTTATTCTCATTTGTTCTAGTTTGACCTATTTGCTTCTTTATTTTCGATTGTTCTAGGTTGACCTTTATATTCTAGTTTGACCTAATTGTTTTTGTTTGACCTAATTGTTCTAGTTTGACCTATTTGTTCTTGTTTGACCTATTTGTTCTTGTTTGTCCTATTTGTTCTTGTTTGACCTATTTGTTCTTGTTTGACCTATTTGTTCTTGTTTGACCTATTTGTTCTTGTTTGACCTTTTTGTTCTTGTTTGACCTATATGTTCTTGTTTGACCTATTTGTTCTTGTTTGACCTATTTGTTCTTGTTTGACCTATTTGTTCTTGTTTGACCTATTTATTCTTATTTGACCTATTTATTCTTGTTTGACCTATTTGTTCTTGTTTGACCTATTTGTTTTTGTTTGACCTATTTGTTCTAGTTTGACCTAATTGTTCTTCAATTTCCCAAAATTTTCATAACATTTCGTATGCATTAACTTGTGCATGCAACACATTAGTTTTAGGTGAACTTTTAGATGTGTTCCTACTAACTGCACCGGGTAGGATCTACCATAAGGTAATGTTCTGAGCATTCTACGCACGAAAACGATTTTCTATAAAAGATTTGAATTGCTTGAAAGTTGGTAAGACATTGTTGGAGTCATTGTTGCAAGTAATAAGCTCCCATTGTTTACGCGTTTCGTTGTCTAATTTAAAGGTAACAATGTGTATAACAATGACATTCCATGTCCTCACGTTTATATAATTTAGAGTTATTTTCTTTAAAAAATGCCCAATCCCCTTCCACTAATTCTAGCTTTGTTTCTATGTATTCTAGCGTTAATCTATCTTTACCACATTTTTTTAAATTTGTCAATTCCTTTGTGATAACATTCTGTTGATCTTTCAAAACGTTAATTAATCCATCCATTTTTATAATTGATTTATGTTCTAAATAAGCAAAATGTTTAATTGATTTTAACTTGATAAAATTTTGTAAACACAACAATTGTATAAGTTGATAAAATCTGGATAAATGAATAGGTAACATTTTTCTCAAAGATATAAAATATCCAAAATTTCTGAGTGTTGTTGCAACATAAGCAGTAAACTTATAACTAACAGCTGACTGGTTTTCTAAAATTATCCAACAAAATAAAACAATTTATACAAGTCCCAAATCATAATTTAAAATTTTACAAGTGTTTTGGAAACTCACAAAATCAGGTATAAATCGGGCATAGGTTCCCCGTTCCTCAGTTTTCTATAAAATATTCTAAGTCCTAAATCTAACATGCACACAAATTGGTAATATACTAAAAGTTTCTAAGTCTAAATATATTCTTAAATTTTACAAGTCCAAGATTACGAAATTATTTTCTAAGTTGAAACTTCTTCACTAATATTTCATTAAGTTTAACTTCTTGTTGGAATAGAGTTCAAAATCGTTTGACTCGACCTTTGTCCAATTCGTGGACAAGATAAATAAATAAAATGTACTCACAAAATTGCACTTCACACAAACACCGTTTTCAACCAGCAAGTGGCGCCCTCTTTCGCCGTTATCAGAAGTCTGAACTGCGCGTGACGTCACCTGTGTCGTTGCGTGTAGGCTGCGCCTGCGTCACCGTGCCGTCATCCAGCGATGTGTTGATCTGAGAGTGGTGCCCTCTGTGGCCACTTCTTCCTTGAACTAGTCCCGCCAACGCTGACTCAGCTCAGCGCCAATGCTGTGCGAAGCTTGGTCGCTGCCGCTGCGGGGAACCGTGGACTTTAGCCGCAGCGATCCACTGCGAGTACCACGGATGAACTCACAAAAAACCGGTACTTATCGGGCTCGATGGACCAATGTTAAATACCTGATGGTATTTGGTAGAATTTGACCTGAAGGTACACTAGCGAGAGATGTAAAATAAAACCATTGTGTACTGATCTGAGGTGATAGCTCATTTATTAAAAAAATAACATTTGCATATACCCTAATCACGGTAACCAAACCATTGCGACTTCTAACTCGAAGCCAACGCCATCTATCGAGCACGCCAGAAGCTTTACAAAGAGTTCGGTCGTGAACAAAATGGTTAACGGTTTACGGTAATTTAATTTAAGATTCAAATTGACGTTTCCTGGTATATTTTCATGTTTTGTCAGCAATATTATCTATTTTGGATACCTAAAATACGGAAAAAGGGAAACTTAATGGTACTGAAATATGGGGTATATTTCAGTACAGTTTCTCACAGCCGTGTTTTCACTTAACTAACTACGATTTTTTTGCAGATTGGCCTCTATTTACAGTTATTTTCCTGGGCAATAAGTTCTACAACAAGAATTTAAATTTCTTTCTAAAAAGTTGACAGAAAATATTTTTCCTCTCTTTAATAATAATTAATTAGCATTTAATAATAAAAGTTGTGGCTGCGGAAGACGTACAATGAGCTCTCAGCAATTAGGACCCGCCGACGAGTGAAATGGAAATTAAAGAAATAAAAATAAAAGTCAGGTTCAATTGACTTTGTTCTGAAACTTCACTTTTAATTAGTTTTTAACTTTTTTTCATTTGTTTGGCTTTTGGGTGTGTAGGTGTTTTTATTTGGCATTCAACAAGACTTGTGTGGGCTTTTGGGTGCTCAGTTCTTAGGCATTAATTGAACGTTCAGTCATCAGACATGAATTACAGGTAGTACTATGATGCATTTTTTTAATTAGAATTTGAAGTTGAGTATTTGTCAAACTCTACCTTAACTAGATTTTGATCCGTTTTAATTCCAAATACTCATTTCAGAAACTGGCCCTACACCTACTAAATGCGTGAATATTCATTACCTACCAAGTTTCTCAACTAGTTTCACCAGACTAAGAGGATGAAGTTGAATACAGATATTTGGTTAGGTTTTTTTTTGCGCGCGGCGCCATGTGTGCGTGCGCTTGTAATTATACATTATGCATTTGTGTGGTAATGACGCGGCAGTAGTCGTCCGAGTAAACAACTACCCACACATGCTTACCCACACCACAGATAATATAATACTAGCATACAGATGCCTCATCCCATACAAAGAAACCGTGCCACGTAACTAGCGTTTTTCATCTGATTGTACCGATTATTTTTTGTAAATCGATCGCGTTAGGTTCCGTTTCACGGCGATACATAGATCACCATCTAATAATCAATCGATATCGACAGATAAATCAAGTAATCAGTACAGTACGTCGGGACAGTTTCTTTGTATGGGATGAAACACCACTGCCATCACATAGCGCCGCGCGCAAAGATGAGTTGAACTGTATATACAGTCTTTTATATGGAACAACTGCCTATCTGGCCTTTACAAAACTCAGCTACTGAGCAACACGATACAATCTCTGACTTCTAACATAATGTTACGAAAGCCCAACACACGGAGGGGTCACGATATGTAACCTGATGAAATAAATAGTCATCCATTTACAGACCAATCTCGGCAAGCAAAGCTTACTCTACGTGTGTACCAGTTATTACTTAGCCTCAAGCCCCCGTATGAATAGGAATAACCTAACACCACGTCTGTTTTCCACCGAAGTGAAAAGCAGAAGTGTAGCTATATAATGATACTAGCTGTCCCACACAAATCGCTCCTGGCTCCTGGCTCGTCAACTGGCTACCTACCTACCACCCTACCTACCCTACATACATTAATGTTGCGCACGCAACGGAAGCTCTGAAAAAGCAATATTTTTTTTCCGTTTTTGCAACATTTTTTAATTTATGCTCCGCTCCTATTGGTCGTAGCGTGTTATATAGCGTATAACCTTCCTAGATAAATGGACTATCCAACACAAAAATAATTTCTCAATTCCAACCAGTAGTTCCTGAGATTAGCGCGTTCAAAAACAAAGAATAAGAATAATATATTATAAACCAAGAACCAAAAACAAGAAAATTGCAGAAATTTAAGAAATTTTTGTTTTTGCAGTGCTTTTATTTTATTTGGAAGTTGGTTGTTTTTTTTTTGTAAGCAAGTTTTTATTAAATGATTCCTTGACGAATGAAAAGTGCCTGTGACCAATCAAATGCCGAGAAAAGTAGCCCTGTTAGAGCTTTATTCCTGTGTAGAAAAGAGGGGGCGTACCCGACCCCATTTCGGACAGAGCCGTGCGGTTCTCTACCGGCGCCGGACCGTTTCTAACAAGCTGTTCCTTAACTACTGGTGCGTCAAAAGGTCCGAGCACTTAATTAGAGAATGTAGATTTAAGTCGACTGTTAAGCGAAGAATTCAGAAGGTTATATGGCCCTATGGCATTCAGGAAAACATGATTAGGGTGGAGTTTGGTATTTGGTTAGCAAGGGTTTTATAGACTAATCTGGAATATTAAAAGATTTTTGTTGGAACTTACTGTTACTCATCGTTTCGACACCCTAATCCAAATTTTGATATACCTATGTGCCATGTTTTATCCAAGTGTGTTCAGCCATTGAGGCGTGATTGGTTGACAAACGTCCAAACGAGTTAACATTCAGCATTGATATATTACATAGGTATGATAGATTAGTAGCATCGATATAACATGTAGATAAAGCATGCCAATTTCTGTGAAAACAAAAAACCCGACTGCAAAAAAATTGTTAACTGAAAAGAGAAAAACAAGTACTAGGTATAATTTTACACGTATAGTCCTCGCCAAACTTCTTGGCCGCCCTGAAGTTGGTTTACCGGATGCGCGAGGCACGAAACGGTGCTGTTTTTGTATGTGATTTACTACTGCGCAGCCATTGTAGCCAACTTCAGGGCGGCCAAGAAGTTTGGCGAGAACTATACATACGACAAACGACAAATCTTTTACGGTTCAAGCGGTGCGGTTGTGGAATGCTTTGCCCGTGTCAATAAGGCGTGCTCAATCTCTGCCCATTTTTAAAACTATGGTGCAGAATCACTACCTCTCTCTTTAATAGTTGTTTTTCTTGATTTCTATGTTTTTGTACCATACTTGTTACTGTATATATTTGTCTATATTATATTTAAGTATATAAATATTTATTTTATATATAAATAGTACACCAAAGAAAGACAGTACTACCTACAGTACTGTCTTTCCTTTCATTTTTTAAAATCCTTCCAAAGGTTGTCTTGAAGAGATCGCTTTTAGCGATAAGGCCGCCCATTGTGTCACTCAGTGTAATGTTTTCTTCGTCTATACTTTCTGTAACTCATATGGTGTACATAATAAAGAGTATTCTATTCTATTCTATGAGGTGCTGCCGGCGGTGACAAACGAAGAAGAAGTACCTCATGTATGTACAAATTATACTTAGTACTTTTTTTCTCTTTTCAGTAATTCTTTTTTTATTTTCAGGTTTTTCTTTTTTATATTAATTTGTTTTATTGCAGTCTTTGTAGTTTTATTAATGTTCGAGTTCTCCAAATAAGTTACGTGGTAAAAGATTATTTATTTTGCTATCAAAGTTACGCTTATGTGCCTAAATGGTAACATCATCATCATCAGCCTATTAATGGTCCCACTGCTGGGACACAGGCCTCCTCTCTGTGAGAGGGAATGGGCCGTAATCCACCACGCGGGCCCAGTGCGGGTTGGTGGATGACATAGAATGAATGAATTGAATGGTAACATAGAAGTGTTTAATAGCTATTTATTAGCTTTCATTTGATACCCATATTGACACGACTTCGAAATAAAAAGGTTATTGTCCATTTTTTCGGGGCCATATTTAAAATTTAATAACCCTTTCACTCCCACAATTGAGACAAATCCAAAGACACCTCATATGTCATAATCCGTCAGCCGTTTGGGCTGCTGTTTGAAAGAGTATATTTCGAAATTAGTCCCATTTTAATTTGGTGAAGATCTGATAAAGAACTTCGGAGATATACAACAGAACTCTTCAATAAGTAACGGCAACATAACAAGAAGTCGAACATAGAACCTCCTCCTTTTTGGTAAGTCGGTTAAAAATAGTAATCATCAGCAAAATAAGTTTTTTTTTA
The DNA here is from genome assembly GCA_949775005.1 of Orthosia gothica. Lineage (NCBI taxonomy): Eukaryota > Metazoa > Arthropoda > Insecta > Lepidoptera > Noctuidae > Orthosia > Orthosia gothica. Next base: position 9,489,765 of record OX459040.1, on the reverse strand, counting down.
AATAACTTTACCAAAAGTAGTGTTATTGCATTGCATTCTTTACCAATCATACATACATACATAAACTTACCACTTTTTCCTATGGGGGTAGGCAGAAACAACAGAACGCCACATGCTACGATCCTTACATACTTCTTTTGCTTCACTCACATTCATACATCTAGTCATACACGCACGCCGGTTATGAGTACTGCGCACCTGGCCTTTCTGAAGAACATCACCAATAAGGTCTATATATGTCTTTCTAGGGTGTCCTCTCCCGGCGTTTCTACACACGTCTGCCATGTAGGTACGTTTTGTTAATCGCCTTTCATCCATCCTCTCAACATGGCCAAACCATCTTAGTACCTATAGTCTTTTAAATTTTTGTCACTCCATCTTCTTTTATACCACAACGTTGTCTATCTATCATTTAAAGTTACACCACACATACTTCCCAAGGATCACATTTCTACTGCATTAATACCTAACCTAACCCAATCTTCACTTCCATACATAAATGTAGGCACTAGCACGCTGTTGTGAACAGCGAATCGAGCCTCTTTAGACATCGACGGGCTGGTCACAACAGCACGTATAGTACCATTCACTTTATTTCATTAATTTGCTCTCCTTTCCACATCCTCTTCAATCTTTCCATCCCTTGTGAACATACATCCCAGATAAACAAACTCGTTCACTTGCTTCACACTCTCATCATTATTTTTACTTCACACTCCGATCTTCTCTTTTAAACACCATTACCTTAGTCTTGTTCACATTTATACTCATCCCTTTTTACTCGACTGCCGAAGGAGGGTAATATGTTTATCAGTCTATGTATGTATGTATGTTTGTTCCTATATGGCGTTCTAGAGACCAAACGCGTTGGCCGATTTTGATGAATCTTACGTCAATCGATTCGTCTAAACCCTGCGAGACTCACTGGCTACATTAAAATTGTAAAATAGAAAAATGGCGAATTTTGGGCGCCATATTGTGGGCGCCATATTTTTTTCTAAAAAAAAAACTAAAAGTTTTAAATAAAAAAAATATTTAAAAATAACAAAAAACCCGACTGCTTAAAAAGCCAACTAAAAAAACGGAAATAAGAAGAACATCATGCTGTGCAGTCGGAGGATACATCTGGTTTTGGTCAGCCAGCTCGCGCATATGTATCCTCCGACTGCACAGCATGATTTTCTTCTTGTTAACCTCTTTTTAGTTGGCTTTTTAAGCAGTCGGGTTTTTGTTATTTTTAAATATTTTTGTCTTAAAAGCTTCAAACATCACAGTCACCATGTCTTCTGCTCACGATGTAAGTAGAACTTGATCATCTGCGTAGAGAATGTATTTATGAATATATTAGTCTAACGCCCCTTGAGATGGAAAACCAGTCCGTATCCGCCCCACTTATCCTAACACGAGCACTGGAATCCCTATATAGAGATTTCAGTGCCCGTACTAAGCGCCAGTCCACAACATATTCGGATAGCATCGACCACATTTCATCCTTCCAAATACTGTCGTAGGCCTTCTCCAAGTCAACGAAAGCAAAATAGACTTTTCAATCATTTGTTCACTAGGAAAATAAACATGAATTCAAGCATTTTTATTAACTCGTTGAAAATGTGAACAGATTGTAGGGTCGCAAAAAACATGGACTCAATCCTGCATACTAAGTAGACTTCATTATGTTAGTACGGTACCGTCGTGATGGCACAATGTAATTTAAATTGCGTTGATAGACTACAGCGCACATTTTTTCTGAGAAAAAAATTCAAGTGGAAATTTGTGCATACCCTATGTGAACGTACTAGCAATTTTGCATATCAAAAATCACTAATCGGTGTAATTTAAATCAAATCGCGTCGAGCCATGCGGAAAGGCGCTAAGGTTTAATATTGCATGGACGAATTCTGTACATTTTTATCGGTCTTAACTTAAATCGTAAAAATTAACTAGGGTAAACCAACCTATCGCTGGCCCCCCTCTAGTTATTGCCACTTCTGAATTTATAGGCTTTTCTTCTTTTCGTGTGAGGATGTGGCCACCTCAGAGCCCCTAGCACAAGTTTCTGACGTTTTCGTATCGTCATCGTGACATTTTACCAGACGAAAACGTACTCGATGCTGCGACAAGTTAATTTGGCAGCACGAGTTCAAAAAAACGTCTTGCGACAATTCGGAAGTAGTAATTGAACTATGGTTAATTAAGGCCGAGAATCCAATAGCGTTTGGATTTATTTGTAGTGAATTGTGCGTTCTGAAAATAGAAGACTAAAACGGGTAACTTTGTCTTAAATAATTTAGAGACTAAAACTGAAAAAAATATTGTTATAAATAGATGTTAAAACATATTAAAAAAAAATATTAATTCTATTTTTTTATAAGTTATTGAAAATTTCAGTTTATAGGCGTTTTAATTTATGATAAATTGTTCGGTTTTGAACGGTCCCGTACATGACGTTTGACAATTGTCTCTTAATGTTTGACGGTTTCCTTCAAATTACAAAAATATAAAACCGTTAGCACACTGATGCAAACGCGTGTAGATGCGAAATTCACCCGACGCGGCGTGCGAACTCAGTTATTAGTAAAAGTAGGTATTTTGCACGTCCACACCGAAACTTTCAATATCTAATTATACGTAATTATTAATGGCAACAGGGCCCATAGAATAACTTAACCTAAATACATATTATATTCATAGTAGGTATTACAAACAATATAAACTTAACAAAATCAAAATACTTTATTTCAACTAAACCATTTAAATAAATTTTTGAATAGTCAAACAAAAGATGAATCTAGTTGCACATTCGCAAGCCTCAGTAGGTCTCTATGGAGAAGAACGTGCAAGAAACTCCACGGACACTCTTTGCCATCAATAAAGTTCAATTTTTTATAGGTATTTGGTTACAAGAAAAATACATAGTTATGTGAGAACGATGTAAAAAAACTTATACCTATATTAGTAACACAATAACATCAGTTAGTATATATATACATTTAAACAAACAAAGATTTAACAATTACACACAGGCAACCATCATTGCTTCAGTATTCCAGCTGAATTCAATCATGCCCAGAATGCTAGATACAATAAATATACCTACCTAACTTATTGTTCACCATGATTTTCTACATAATCGTTCACATTTTACGCATAATAATATTATGTATAAAAATATAATTAAATTAATATATGAATAAATAGATTACAAAAATGTATTCATCGGTTGGAGGATTTGATCACTTTTTATTAAATTTTAAATGCCGCGCGGTTTATGTGTAGTACCGCATTGCTTCTCGGTGTGAGCAGACCCTAAGGTGTAAACGTCTATTGTTGTTTATTGTCATTTCAAATAATTATTTTAATTTACCAGCTTTTAGATTAAATCTGTTATGTACGACGGTTCTGTGATTTTAGAATTAATAAATCCCAAAAGAACTTGTTTCACTCGGTTCATCATCATGGTGAACTTCATAAAGAAGCCAACAAGTAAGTTTATTGCACAGATTTATACAATTATGCAAAATGCGCTTCATCCGCTCAATTCCATGAGGTCTCCTGTAGTAAGAGGCGGGTCTATTGCCGTACACAGCACACAGAGTGAGACGCCCGGGTTGCCACTAAGGAATTCCTAATGGAAAGGTCCAATAACACTGCACGACCAACAATGTTGTATTTAGTTTCAGAATCTTTGTATTTTGTTCTATATCAACTTCTTTTACCAACAGGAGATGACAACTAAAATATTCCTGGTACTAGCCAAAAGCCTTTCTAGAAACCGCAACAATATTAACCAGCATTGCCACTAAGAGAAGACAAGCCATGCCGATCGCTTGCACCACCGTCTACAAGACTGCAGCCGTGATGTCTTCAAAGCCCACGGCAAACTATACGTCTCTTTGTGCAATAGTGACATCCAACGAAGGAATTGGGGGAATATTTTATAACTTACTACATTAAAAAGTATCTACATATTTACAACCGTTTTGGTACAAATGCTCTTCATGCTATTTCAAGCGTTTGGAGCAGCTATGAGCTATGGTTGGAATCTTACATGCTCTACCAATTCATTATGATGAAAACAAAGTTACAAGAACATTATATAATACAAAGTTGTTAATTAAATCTGTATTTTATTTAATCAATGCATTATGTAGATTCATGATCAGCCCATAAAGTTTTTACTGCTACACGTAGCGGTAGGAACGGCAGGCGTTTCCTTTCAGAGATTACCTTGTACAAATATAGCAAAAAAAAATATGTTTAGAATAGGAAGTACCTATGTGTTATGTAATTTTGAATTAGAGATTGAAGAACGATGATGAGATAGAGAAGATGTAATAAGACAACGTTGTGGTTTAAACAAAGATGTATTAACTGAAAATGCTACGATTTTCAGTTAATACATCTTTGTTTAAACCTAAATGTAATGTATGCTGAGAGATGGTTTGACCATCTTGAGAAGATAAATAGAGAGAGTTAGATAGAGATAAAGATAGTATTTAGAGTTTCGTACCCAAAGGGTAAAAACGGGACCCTATTACTAAGACTTCACGATCCGTGTCTGTCTGTCACCAGGCTGTATCTCATGAACCGTGATAGCTAGACAGCTGCAATTTTTACAGATGATGAATTTCTGTTGCCGCTATAACAACACATACTAAAAACAGAAAAAATAAATATTTAAGTAGGGCTCCCGTACAACAAACGCGACATTTTTGCTATTTTTTGCGATAATGGTACGGAAACCTTCGTGCGCGAGTCCGACTCGCACTAGGTCAGTTTTTAAAGAAATTTTGTGATATATTCAGTGTCGTATAATTACGTAACTTGAAAACATGATTTTTGTTTATAGGGATATTTCAACGACTTTGGTGTCAAATGAAAGGTCTAGACGTAGAACCATTTTATCCGTTTGAATAATGTAAATCGGTCCACACGTTTACGCGATATTCGCTCATTCAATGTAATTAAAGTGTACCAAACCGGAATTTTTAACCCCCGCCGGAAAAATAAGGGTGTTATAAGTTTCACGTGTGTTGCTGTGTTGGTGTGTACCTGTGTATCTGTATATCTGTGTACCTGTGTGTCTGTCTGTGGCATCATAGCGCCTAAACGGATGAACGGATTTTGTTTTTTTTTTCGTTTGATAGGTGATTTCGCCAAGAGTGTTCTTAGCTATCTATAATATAAAAATGAATCGCAAAATGTGTTGGTAAGCGCATAACTCAACAACGCATGGACCAATTTGGCCAATTCTTTTTTTTAAATGGTCGTTGAAGTTCAAAGATGGTTTTTACGGGGAGAAAAATTCGAATAATTGCCGGAAAAAAAAAAATAGCCCTTTTCTTTTTCCCATACAAAAGTTTTCTAACTAAAACGTAGAGTCAATTTGAGCTTTATTGCTATTGTATAAGCTATTTTTGCTTTGTGTGGGGTAGGGTAGTATCGGGTAGGGTAGGGTAGGGTAGTGTAGTGTAGGGTAGGGTAGTGTCGGGTAGGGTAGGGTAGGGTAGTGTAGTGTAGGGTAGGGTAGTGTAGGGTAGGGTAGGGTAGTGTAGGGTAGGGTTGTGTAGTGTAGGGTAGTGTAGGGTAGTGTAGGGTAGTGTAGGGTAGTGTAGGGTAGTGTAGGGTAGTGTAGGGTAGTGTAGGGTAGTGTAGGGTAGTGTAGGGTAGTGTAGGGTAGTGTAGGGTAGTGTAGGGTAGTGTAGGGTAGTGTAGGGTAGTGTAGGGTAGTGTAGGGTAGTGTAGGGTAGTGTAGGGTAGTGTAGGGTAGTGTAGGGTAGTGTAGGGTAGTTTAGGGTAGTGTAGGTTAGGGTAGTGTAGCGTAGGGTAGGGAAGGTAGTGTAGGGTAGGGTAGTGTATGGTAGGGTAGGGTAGGGTAGTATAGGGTAGGGTAGGGTAGTGTAGGGTAGTGTAGGGTAGGTTGTGTAAGGTAAGGTAGATAAATGTTTGGTATTTTTATGGCAAAACAAAGTTTGCCGGGTCAGCTAGTGTTTGAATAAAATCGGTTCAGCCGTTTACAAGTTATGGTCGTTGACTGCTTGAATCGGGGTGTTTAGGCAAGATAAATGTGTCGGGGTTTTTTTAAATTTTACTTGTTGATGTTATTATTCTACGAACTTTTTAATTGTTATAAAATGTGTAATTATTATTGTCGATGTCAATAAGGGTTGTGTATACTAAGTAAACAATCAATTAAAAGGTATTAAATAATGTATGTTTAAAAGGTTTATTAAATAAGGCTCTAAAGATTTCAGCTAAGTAAAGACGAACGCAAAAAAATGGCCTAAATCACATGCAACAAGATTTTTCAAGAAAAAGCCCGCGTTTTATTTCTTTGGTCAAAACGTGGCTCTTGTATGTGGGTCGTCCTCGTAATACCTACCACTCATTCAGGGGTGCGTGGTGGCGTGTGCCCCAAGCAGAGTCGCCGGACTCAGAGCATGGAAAGCACGTCAAACAACAGTGGGATACTATCCCACGGAAACCGTGGGTACTTACACCACCCGGCCCAGGAACCGTCCGCAACAGATCATATTATTGTGATGTTCTTCAGAAGAGCCAGCGTGCGTGTAGCTGTATAAACGTGTATATTACGTAGCATGTGGCATTCTGTAGTTTCTACCTACTTACCCCAATCCGAAAAAAGCGTTAGTTTATGTATGTTTGGATTAGGAAAATTAGGAAAAACATATAGTTTCTGTTTATTTAGGTATTTATTATCACATTTATAGCTTAGTTAGTTACCTAGTCAATTCACGGCTACTTATATACATGTTAGAAATATAATAAATTCAATAAATATCAACAAGAAGTAGGATTTTTTTAGTAAAAACAGGCTGAGTGAGCCAACAAGGCTTTCCATGTACTATGCGTACGAATGACTGTGCGGAACGATATGCCTTAGGATTTGATTATATAGTTTTGAAGGAGAGTCCTATCATAGTCCATTCTCTGCATCGATTTCTCGTCTCATAAGGATTACTCTGGATTCTGGAACATTGGCTGGCAGGTGGCAATTACGATGGAAGGTCTTTATACTAGACCGTTCGTCACGCTGCGAAGGGATTCTATTTCATTTTAGTCCTAGTTCTCTCTTTCGTTGTACATCTGTCTGTGTTTATCATCGACAGACTAGGTAGACTTGTAGAACGCATTACGGTTTTTGCTACTTAAAATACTGCAAACTGCAACCATTGCCACAAGATCTGCTGAAGAAGATGTTATATTAATACATTTTAGGATTGTATTGTTGTTAATAGGGAAGTCAAGAACATTTTAGCTGTCAATGTTGTATATCCCAAATTCTAACCCATATTTCCAAACTATCTTTTTATACCGGTATAAACCGGTTGCATAATATATAGGCATACGTGCATACTAGTATTGGGATAATCTCTAATTTATAAAGCATATCGCCGTTTTCTTCAATTCATGAATCTTCAAATGAGTCATGATAATTATTGAGCACCGCAAGAAAAACGTAGAGTAGCGGCGAATAACGCGCAAGAGATCATACTCCACCACGGCAGGAAGGCCGCTCTATGTGTGGTTAGCATCAATAACTTATAGAAATGGTTTATTATAAGAAACTATTACTGTTTGTTCAAAAAGAAAATGAAAATGTTACCTACCTCGTTTAACATCTTCTCCTAGCCTATTTATTAAAAAAGGACGTAAGATAATCAATAGACAGCATGCCTTCCCCTATTCTTCATGATTAAATGGCATAATATTGTAAAAATACCCAAATAAATACGGAAAATTATTTGACGTGAAATGTCTCACCAAGAAAATGTCAGTGAGATAGTTTTCGACGTGCTTTCGTCACACCTTGCGTAAAACTCGATACTACATGTCAAAATGAAAACTCGTGCTACCGATTTCCATACATTTGGAGCGTTAACGCAACGTAAATACGTAAACTCGATACGAAGGCAATTGTCAAAAACTTGTGCTACCGATTTGTTAGTTCCAAATACGGACACATGGCGCTGATTCATTTTGCATACAAAAATTGTCGGAGGCGATACGTTAACGTAGTCGATCCAATTACGCAGAAACTCGTGCTAGGGCCTCAGGTGTTAGAGTTTATTAGCTGCCTCTAGGTATCCCACAGACCTCTGACTTGGCTATTGCAGACTTACATTAACTATATAAGTCCAGGTTTCCAGTTGTCCAGTTTATAGGCTAAAAATAAGAAAACCATAGATTATGCAATAATGAAATTTCCATAAAATAACTTTCGTTTCGGAAGCCGGTGTCTTTTAAAGTTCTTTTTAGGGTTCCGTAGCCAAATGGCAAAAAACGAAACCCTTATAGATTCGTCATGTCTGTCTGTCTGTCTGTCTGTCTGTCCGTCCGTATGTCACAGCCACTTTATTCCGAAACTATAAGGACTATGCTGTTGAAACTTGGTAAGTAAATGTATTCTGTGAACCGGATTAAGATTTTCACACAAAAATAAAAATAAAACAATAAATTTTGGGGGTTCCCATACTTAAAACTAAAACTAAAAATATATTTTTTCATCAGACCCATGCGTGTGGGGTATTTATGGATAGGTCTTCAAAAATGATATTGAGGTTTCTAATATCATTTTTTTCTAAACTGAATAGGTGAAAAAAAATGTGTGTCCCCCCCCCCCTGTAACTTCTAAAATAAGAGAATGATAAAACTAAAAAAAATATATGATGTACATTACTATGTAAACTACCAGCGAAAATTGGTTTGAACGAGATCTAGTAAGTAGTTTTTTTTTAATACGTCATAAATAGTAAACCGCAATTTACCAAGTACGGAACCCTTCGTGCGCGAGTCCGACTCGCACTTGGCCGGTTTTTTTATCGTTTTGCGTCACCGACTTCCGAAACGAAAGTTATTTTGTACTTTTTAGTGTTTTGCTTTTGAAGTCGGTTTATTTTTTTGTTTAAATGTTTTGTTTTTCTCTTTTTAGTTTTAGTAGTAATTAGCAAGTCCTATAGTACGGTAACCCACTTCATCTTGAATGAATAACATGATTTTAATATAGCGAAGAGTTCTGCCTAATAAAAACGACTAAGTGCAAGAGACAGTGGAACTAAAAAAGCACAGACTTGGTTCAGGTAGCTTACTTACTAATTGTATTAGCTAGTGTCGGACGCTCACTGAGACTAAATTGCACGTAATTGTTATATTGTACGATTATTTCACTACAGTTTTTTACTTTTGAGTTAGTTAAAGTGCCTGGTGATTTTTTTTCGTTGAGATAATAAGCAATTAAGTGTTGCTTTATTAACCGACTTTCCAAAAAGGAGGAGGTTCTATGTTCGGCTGTACTTATCGTTTTCTTTTGTGTATACTCACCGATTAAATGTTTGGACATGTTACCGGTTTTCATTTGTTGACCGATTTTCAATATTCTTTTTTTTTTTGTTTGAGGGAATATGTTCCCTGATCTGAAAGAAGAACTTCGAAGATTATGGAACAGAACTCTTCAATAATTAATGACGGCAAAGCTCTCGGATATTGCTGCAAGCGCATGTTTGTTTATTGTATAACATAACATCACGCCAATACGCTCTAAAGGGTTACGCAGATGTGTACAGTTCAGCCTGCTACACACTCATTTTACCGGTTATGTTAAATTTTTCATGTCATTTGGGTAATTCTGGTAAAATTTGGCCATTATAGGTGCATTATTATTGCCCATTATGTGCATTACTATTACAACAAAAAATTAAAAGTACAGGTTTTTTACAAAAATATACAACCGACTTCTTAATATAAACACTACAAAGTGAAAAATTACTTCAATTTCGGAAGTCGGTGTCAAATATTTTTCATTTTGTAATGTTTTTATTTGGAAGTCGGTTGTATTTTTTAGTAATAAATATTTTTTATTTAAACTCTTTGCGTGCTCTTTTTTTATTTATGTTATTCATTGTTTACTCGTCTATTTTTATTTACTATCCTAACAAGATGCGTGTCCGTGTGCGGTCAAAACTGAACAAGTTTTTAACTTTAAATTTAAGTGACCTTGAGTTAAGAAACTAAAAAAAAATGTGGACCTAGTGAGTAAATAGCAAAAAATTATATAGTTGCTATTAAGAAAAAAATGCTAAATCCCAAAAAAAAAAACCGTGTTGTCGTCCACTTTGGTTCCCTGCCAGTTCGATCTGTTCCATCTATTCTAACCAAAGAACAGAAAAATCACCTTCATCCCAACTGTATACCCCACCCAATCGGTTGGAATATGGTAAGATAACCAGTTATTGGCACTGAGAGTGCCAATAGCTTCTTAATCAAATGCCCAGAAAAACATATTGAAAAGCACTAGTATACAAAAATTATATGTTCGTGACTACCGCCGAACCCCGACGCCGATCGCTTCCGTATTTGGTAAATAATTACTACTCAATTGGTACCAATTAGTAGGTACTTGAACAACAAAATTGGTACCTAAGTAGTTTTCGAGAAAATCGACTTTGAAGGTGGTCCTGCGTTAGTCACGCTTTATTCAGCAGGACCACCATGAGCACCGAAAAAGGGATGCCCCTTGATTGTTTAGTGTACCTAACTACCCACGTCATTAACAAAGGTACACCTTAATTTGGTCGGGTTAATCGCGAAGATTTAGTATGGAAAAGTAATGAAAGCCAATTTCTCTTAAAATACAATATTTTAGGTATTTTAGTTTTTGGTCGCTAAAACTTCTTTAGGAGTAGTAATTTTTGTTTTAGTTTGGGAAGAAATCACAGAGTTTTTAATTGGAAAATCTTGAAATGAAAATTTAACACCGTGACTACCGCCACCCCACCAATGGCATGGTATATCTCGTAAAGTACTGGAGTACTAGTTGTGAATTTTGGATATTCATTTTATATTGTAGGGTAGTAATTTTCTATGTAGGTTTGAGGACAGCGACAGGCTCTTCAAACTTGGAATTATCATTCAAATTCGTGGTCCTGCTGAACGAGCATTCGAAAGTTATCATCGTTGATTTCTCGGTAAAAAAAAATGTTTCAGCTGTGTTTTTCTCGAAATGAATCACATTTATGGGTTATAATTATTTCTATATTTAGAATAGATGTAGCATGCCCCCTTTTTCGGCGCTCATGGTGTAGCGTTGTGAGGATCTCAACTGAAAATAGTCGAATGATACTAATATCAAAATTAGTCGGTTAATAGTCACATCTCTAAAAACACGGCACAACTCTAACTTTCCGGCCTACTGTCACTCCAAAGAGTAAAATAATATAATATGGGAGAAGAGAGCGCTCTTGTGTCATTTCGAAGCATGTAGATTCGAAACGCCATCTGCATATCTTAACGGGAACTAAAAAGAAAAAAAAAACGCTTTGTACGTAGCCCGTGAAATTAAAATTTTCCTGTTTTTTAGATGTGTTTACGACGTATTTTGATCAAAATACGATTCGCGAATATAATGATGGTGCATTTACTAAAATACAATCATTAAAACATAAACAACGAGATTGATATTTTAATGATCGTGATTCAATACACGATTTATTAAATTCGCGAATCACAATTGATCAAAATACGACGTAAACGGCTGCAAAAAAACATAAGAAAATTTGGATTTTGGTATTTGGTAGGCTATTTACTATTTGGTTCTAGCAATTCATTGTAATTTGTAACAATTATGTTACATTTTACATCAAGTACACGAAAACAAGTTAAGTAACTGGGAAATATTATCTATCATCAGAAAACCATTTTAAAAATTAACATAATTTTTTCAAAAGTTGCAATAAATCACTAAATTAAAAATGAATGTATGAATTGTATGAACGTGAGTGAAGCAAAAGAATGTAAGGATCGTAGCAGGTGGCGTTCTGTAGTTTCTTTCTGCCTAGCTCCATGGGAAAGAGGCGTTAGTTTATATGTATATGTAAAAATAGCTCATTACTTTAAGAAATTAAACATAAGGAATATTTTGAAATTTTACTGTCAGCGTTACAATTTTATCACTTATTTAGGAAATTCTAAATCTAATAAAAACAGAAAATATTATAGGAATATTAGCTTCTGTTTTAGTTTTTATTATAATACTTTTGGGCAGTAGTTTTCGTTTCCTATTTCATTTTGAAGATACTTCATTTTTGTCTGGAGTGATCTCGCTGGTATGCAATTGAACTGGAAAAAGAAAAACAGAAAACTCAGTTGGAATACGACAGACGATTGAATATTACCTCGTCATCTGGCAAAAAGCACCAGTGGACAATATTAAAAATCAATTGTGTCTGCAAATTGCCAGTCGAAACATTAGTTTATAAAACGTAAACGAAATCTAGACATTTGAAGCTTTGAGAAAAGCAATTTTTTTAAATGTTAATTTTGAGAATATGATGAAAATTAAGAGAACGAAAGGTTTTTAAACATGATTATTAGAAGAATTCTGTTTAAGCGGGCCAAAGAAATAATTAGAGTATAAAAAAAAATCTTTTTTGAGCAGTTCTGTAAAAAATAACTTACCAGTGTCCTTACATCCAAAATAGCAACGGTGAGGTATTGTATCTATTTTGATAGACACACACTGCACAAAATAAGCGTATTTTCGCAAGAACATCACGAAATAGGTATAACACAACAGTTTTTCACAATTTTTGTGAAAATTGCTTGTCACAACGTAGCGACTGAAAAATATTAAGTTTATGGGTAGTAATCCACTAACAGGACGGAAGAGAGACTCAACTTGACTTCTGATGTAGACAAACACTTAAAAACCAATAATTAATCACAAAATGGACACACAACACAAACAAGCGCGTACGAAAATTTTAAGTTGCGGCGGCCACTTTGACATTTACAACTTTGAATTATTGAGTGATGTCGCCAGCCAGAATAAATCACAGAAAAAAGATTTACGTGACAAGGTTGCCATAATCGATAATTCTAGACAGGTATGAAATCATAATGAGATAATTTTGATTAAAAATATTATAATTATTCTCTAAAAAAATAGTTTAAATTAAATTAGAGAACTTAGTTTATTTCAGTTTTTTATTTGTGATTACAGAGACATCTATCAATAATTATGAAACTATTAGTTTCTCAGTTAAGAAAAGTAGACGGCGACTCTTTCTTTACTGAAGTTGTGCTTGTTCTAACTGTCTCCCCCCTGTGTCACTCGGTCATTTCGATCGTTGCTGACTCGTAGTCACACCAGATTATCACACCAGTGTGACAAACAGGAATATTTTTCTCGTTTGTCACACCACTGATTTTTCCACACCATTTATTCCTAACTAGTGCTGTCCTAGTTATACTAAAGGGTTTTCAACCTTACCAATTATCACACCAGTATGACACACAGGATTGTTTCGTTTTTTTTCAATACCTGAGGGCGGTTAGATGTTGAAATGAAATAAAATAAGCTGTGTGTAAGTTATTAACAAAATTCTTTTTTATTTGAAAGGCTTACTTGTGCCATTAAGTGTGGAATATGATATGACATCGTTCAAATGCCCGCCTCGGCTATTTACAGTGGCACGGATCCGAGTGGTCCAATTTTCAATGACTCTTCTGCATAGATCCGGCTGAATTTGAGCAATGACAATGGCATCGGTCGATTGTGGTTTGTTTGCATAGACTTGCGACTTCAAAAAACCCTACAAGAAAAGGTCTAGCGATGTCAAATCACATGACCTTGGTGGCCAAATCACATCAGCCCTGCGAGAGATTACCATACGCTCAAATCGCTCATGCAGATTTTTATCATTTGATCGTGTAACTTGCCATGGTGATTTGGCATTAGTAACTGAATAATAAATAATTAACAGTATTATTCAATCAAAAGGAGAAGGAGCTCGTGGCTAAATAATAGCAGCCGCACGGGTCGATCTTTAAGGTTAAGCAACGCTTGACGAGTTCAGTCCGTGGATGGGTGACCATTTCAACATACCGAGTTTCCTCCGTGCCTCGGGAAGCACGTTAAGCCGTTGGTCCCGGCGGTCATTTGAAGATCTTTGACAGTCGTTACGAATAGTCAGACGCTTGAGATCTGACACCAGTCTAGCCAAGGGGTACCGTGTTACCCAATTACTGGGTTGTGGAGGTCAGATAGGCAGTCGCTCCATGTAAAACACTGGTACTCAGCTAAATCCGGTTAAACTGGAAGCCGACCCCAACATAGTTGGGAAAAGGCTAGGCAGATGATGATGATTATTCAATCAAAAGGAAATTGATATCGAAAACAAGAAGGGTTGACCAAGTTTTTTAATTCTCCCACGTCCCCCAAAAATCTACCCGCGCCAATTGAAAAACCCTTTACTTAGTTATAAAAAATGGTTTTTGGTTTGGTTTTTCAAATGGCGCGGATAGACTTTTGGGGGGCGCGGGCGAATGAAAAACCTTCAAATTTCGTTTTTAACGCATTGTTTTAAAGAAATGTTCCAATGATATTTCACCATTTAAAAGTTTTTAATTGACAGAAAATGATAAAATTATCTTTATCATTTTGGTCGAACCTTCTTTGTTTTTCGATTTCAATGTCCATTTGATTGAATAATATTTAAGTAATAAAAAAAAATAAAAAAATACATACACCACACACACACGCATACACACATACATGCACACACACATACGCACCATCAACACACACCATCACTCATTCGTATTAGTTGGTTCTGTGTACTCATTCGTATAATCTCTATTTAAATCGATGTAATGGGGTGCCTAGAGTTCTGAAATACAGGCCTAGGCTTAGTTTAGACTCCAGATGTCACAAATTCCAACTTTTTTTTAAATATCTGTCAACGTAAATAGTTATGCTAAAGATGTAATTTGTGGAGATGAATAAACGTTTTTTTTATTATTATTACTTACCACAAAATATGATATATAATTTCATTTGTATTAGTTTTATTTGGTTTTTCCAAAGAAATGAAAACAGTTTGTACCTTATATGAAAAAGTTGGCAGAAATATAACTAAAAGTAGAAAATCTAAATGAAAAACGCTGATCAGTAGATCGACTTTATTAGAATATATAGGTACTGGACTAGCAATTATCGTATACATGGTGTGGAAAAATCAGTGGTGTGACAAACGAGAAAAACATTCCTGTTTGTCATACTGGTGTGATAATCTGGTGTGACTACGAGTCAGCACTCATTTCGATTCCGGTGGCATAGCGGATAACTTACTTTCGATCCTCACGACTCTGTGTGCCCCGATTTAGGGTGAGTTTCACATTAGTTTAAATTATTGTACTGGTTTCCTTGTGCCAGACTACCAATTTCGATTCCATCACCTATTTAATATCAGTTTTGCACTGTCATGTTGGACGCGTGGCTAAGGGTCGTCTGGGACAAAGGAATTTGCAATGAGCATGTGTTTCTACTGCATTGGATGGTGTCTCCGTGTTTTATTGTAAGTGATCACGTTTACTTATGTTAATAAATGCTAGCGTGTTCATACTTAACCTAACTTTGCATCTGTCAATGTGCTTGCTATGTTTGCAAGTTTCTTACCTGTAAGCCGCTGCGATGTGCTGAGCTTTCACTTACAATGTTCCCATACCGTTCCTTGGCCTAAAATGGGGACGAAGCTGGTACATCGCATGCGGCTTGCTGCTTAGTGCACCGCATCTAACATGCGCACCCTATGGTGCTTTCAGGGCTCTTCGTACGGGGTCTTCGTACGGGCGTACCGTCCGGCTTATGCGCTACCCAAGGACGTAGCGGCGTGCACAGCCTACCCTGCGCACCCCTAACCGCTACAGTCCCTGCGGCCTACCGCTAAGCCGGCCGCGGTCTACTGCCCCTCGTCTGCCACGTGCTGCCAACTCTCCTTGTACGGGCTGAGGCTTGACCTTTCTCCCACTGCTGTACGCTGCCAACTACCTGCACGCTGCCTACGCACACCGCCAGGTCCTTGCCTGCCTACCGTCGTGCGAGCCTACGCACGCTGCCCGGTTTTACCTGCGGCCTGCCGTCGCGCGAGCCGGTGCCAGCGCAGCCTACCCTGCGCACCCTAGCTGCTATAGTTCCGGCGACCTATCGCTGTGCCGGTGCTGACTGGTCCCCGCGTCTACCACGTGCTGCCAAGGGACGGTACCCTACTTATATCTTATCTGCGTGGTGGTTATTATTCAGAACTGAGTGACGCTTAGAACCCACGACCTAGCTGTAATAAAGAACCTTTAATATATGTATTAACTTGTCAAGCTGTTTTCTTAACTTCCTTTTCTAACTACCAGTTAGCGGCCTGCACAGCTTAACTAGCGCCGACCTAGCCGTTACAATGGTGGTCCTGCTGAATGGAGCGTGATTACCGCAGGACCACCTTCAAAGTCGATTTTCTCGAAAACTGCTATGGTACCAATTTTGTTGTTCGAGTACTAATTGGTACCAATCGAGTGGTAATTATTTACCAAATATGGAAGCGATTGGCGTTGGGGTCCAGCAGTAGTCACGAACATAAAATTATAATGATCGAAATATCGAAGGCAATATTCTAATCTTTATTTTGAGAGTAGTTTCATCCAATGAAATAGTAATTATACATATATTTTCACTAAATTATAAAAAAAGCTATCTAAAATCCTATTACTGGCATAGAAATTCTAACTTTGCGTAACATATGATTTTCTTATTTATAGCCTATACACTTAGAAGTGCCAATAACTGGAGCCACAGAGAGTGCCAGGGTGGTTTACCCTACATGGATTTTTTTCACTCAACACATTCCGAGGCTTATTATACAAGCGAAGACAGCGGTGGCGCTTAAGTCAAATTCCAAAATCCATACATTTAGCATTTTGAGAAATGCGCTACCGATATGTAACTTGGGCAATCCCTTACATTTTGATTTTTCAACAGTCGTTATGGGTGATAGCATGTCACGTCGCGTTGTCCAGAGCCACCAGCCCCCGTACCCTGACGTATCAAAACTATCATAGTTCGACTGTGAAAAGGGGACAGAGGTATACAAGTCAGGTACATCTGTCCCTTATGCACACTCAATTAACCTTACTCTAAGAGCTTATGATAGCCCCCCTGGTCAAAACTTTAGCATAAAAGTATAATTTGACAAGTTCTTTTCTCTGGTCACCCCCCTGGTCTGTATTGTTGGCCATAATATCTTCAGGAATATGGGTGTTCATAATTTCCATATTAGGTGGACAAGTGGGTTGCACGAAAAACTTAACTCGGAATTAATTGCTGACATAAAGTGACAGTGTAAATTGACAATATTTTATGACAAACTGTAAATTAAACCACGTTTAATTTCTAACTAAAGTCGTGACAATCTGAAAAGTCGTATTTGACAGCTACAAAAATACGATATATAACTTGATGCTTACGAATGGTAAATGATAAATGATTTTATTTCTGTAAGTTGGTTTGTACAAACGCTTTTACATGTCTAACATATTTTTTTTTTTAAACTAGATGAGGTCGGCGTTTCCTATCTGACTACTCTGAGAAGAAAAGCCGAAACAAACTCAGAGGTCACAGTTTCTTTTAAAGTCCTGACAAAATCTTGGTTCGCTCATGTGAAGACCATGTAGACTGATGTCTGAAATGGTCTTTTGAGGAAAGAACCAGCCAGATTGAGTGGACCTGTCCAGTCAGTGCACGCATTTGTCAATAACCGAGCAGCTCAACTCAGAATTTAAGGAGCTCAACGATTCGACGAACAATACCAAAGAAAGGACATTCGGGTAGGCCGCATAAACTACTCAAACTGCCAGACCATGATTAAAAACTAAGATAAATTAAAAACAAAATAATGATCCACATAGTCTTCATATTCACAATAATTAAAATAAAATAATACTTTAAAAAGTAAATATTCTTGTCATTGCAAGAAAACAAAAAAAAATAATAATAACAAAGTTCATGGTGCAAAATATAAAAAAAAAAAAAAAAAATAATTAGAGCAGCTCACACCCAACCCTTTTTATCCTCAACGTAATCTTTAATGCTATAAAACGCTTTTTGGCACAACTTACGTTTAATGAATGATTTAAATTTATTAAGACTTAGATTTTGTACGTGGCTTGGAAGCATATTATAAAAGCGTACACATTGACATCTAAACGAGCCACCTATTTTCTTGAGCCTTGTTGTAGGTACTACAAATTTGTGTTTGTTCCTAGTATTTATGTTATGGATAGCACTGTATTTTTTAAACAATTTTATATTTTTATGGGCGTATAAAAGTACTCGTGGTTATAGTGTATGGGTATCATGGACACGAAGAAGAAGAAGAGTGTATGGGTAACATAGTAATAAGGATTATGAATTTTATTTTTCGTAAACGTTCATACAAAGTTAACACAGCATATAAATGAGAAACGTAATCGGACTTCTTAGATTGTCACGATTATAACTCTCGAATTAACTTTTTGTGCAAGTGGGCTTTAATTTTTTTTTTTTTTTTTTTTTCCTTTTCTAGGGTTCATCAATAGGATGGACCCTACTCAGATTACAATCTAGCCTTATAAATAGACTAATAAGTAATTTAATTATAACCTAAACTATTACATTGTCTTTACTAAGAATGTGTCCAATAGCACTTTTCTTATTGTCTCTATTAAGGCGAATACACTTCGTTCTTGTGTTTATTTGGTAGCACTTTCGTACGTTACACTATTCACTAACACTAAACACTAACTCGAACGGTTTTGTTCTTTTTAGTCTTCTCACTATGTTTGTGTGGTCGAGAAGCTGGATTGCCTCGACGTTCACATGCTGATGAAGTCTCTTTTCGTGAGCTTCTGCAAATTTCTGGATCACTTTATCGATGAACTCAACTTTTAGGTCCCGATGGAGGTCATCATTTCGTATGTACCACGGTGCATTTACAATTGCCCTTAGCACTTTGTTCTGGAATCTTTGTATAATTAATATATTGCTCTGTTTGGTGCAGCCCCATAGCTGAATACCATAAGTCCAAACTGGCATCAGGACTTGTTTGTATAGCAGTAATTTGTTTTGCACAGACAGCATGGAGTTTCTTCCAAGCAGCCATTACATTCTTTTATATCGGAAGTCGAGTTCTTCTTTTTTATTCTTGACGTGGGCTTTCCAGCGTAACTTTGCGTCAAGGGTCATACCGAGATATTTGGCTGTATTCTCGAATGGGACTTGTTTATTATTAATATAAACTGGAGAATACTGGTGTTTTTTGTTGGTAAAATCAATGTGAACAGATTTAGATTCATTTAGTTTAATCCTCCATTTTTTAGTCCAGTCATAAACTAGATTAACAGCCATTTGAACCTTTTCTACTGCTTCTACGTGGCTGTTTCCTACAGCCATTATGGCCGTATCATCAGCAAAGGTCCCAATCGTGTTTTGCTCTAATTTAGGAATATCACAAGTGTATAGTAGGTACAGGACCGGACCTAACACACTTCCTTGCGGTACACCAGCTTTTATTTGTTTCAGTTCAGAGTAGGCGTCTTCTTGTCTTATTCTAAAGACTCTGTTTAGAACATAGGACTCTAATATATCTGAAAATTGCTTCGGTAATAAGCTCTTCAATTTATGTATAAGGCCTTCATGCCATACTTTGTCAAACGCTTGCGCCACGTCTAGGAATACAGTAGAACATACTTTCTTATCTTCAAGGGCGTTTTCTATAACGTTTGTGATCCGATGTACTTGATCAATAGTAGAGTGTTTTTCTCGAAAACCAAACTGGTGCTCTGGTATTATGTTCTTGCTATCTATTATAGGTTTAAGTCGTCTGAGTAACAGCTTTTCAAATAGCTTGGACATTATTGGTAGCAAGGAAATAGGCCTATAGGATGATGTTTCGTGAGCCGGTTTACCTGGCTTAGCTATCATTATTACTTCAGCCACCTTCCATAAGTCTGGTACATATTTAAGCCTTAATGCGGCATTGATAAGGGTCGTTAATTTAACCAGACCCTTTCTCGGTAGGTTATGAAGTACTTCTCCTGTTATTAAATCGTACCCTGGTGATTTTCTTGTACTTATATTGTGTTTTATTTCTCGTGCGACTTCTCTCGGTGTTACTAATTTTATGGTAACTTCATTTTCCGATGTCACCATATTAAGCAAAGTGTGATTTTCAATGATTTCCCCGTCGTTTGGTTGAAATATATTTTCTAGGTGCTCTGCAAACCTTTTCGCTTTTTGCTCGTTAGTTACTGCCCATTGCCCGTTTTCACATTTGATAGGTGGTATTTGGGTAATCGGTCTTTTTAAGTGCTTAGTAGCCTTCCAAAGAGAGTAGTCTGTCTTTTGGTCGTTACTTAGGCTCTGAAGATAGGTTTTGGTTGACTCGTCTTTAAAGTCTTGGATTAGTCTTCTTACTTTTTTTGTAAGAAAATTCAATTTTCGTTTGTCTTCAGGGCACCTAGATTGATGCCACGTTTTCCTCTGTTTTCTTTTCTCCATAATGAGATGCTTGATTCTGAGCGGGTAAGTATTTCCTTTCGTCCTCTTGTTGAAGTCAGGTGTATTTTCCCACGCTGCCTGCTGGATATGCATTATGAACTTTTCCACTTCGACGTTTAGATGTTCGGGTGTTTTTAGTGGAATTTTAAGGTCTATTTGATCATTCAATCTGGTCTTGAAGCTCACCCAGTCTGTACACTTATTAACAAGAGTGGGCCTGTTTTCTTTACACAAAATGGTTTCGCTAATTTCAAGATATATTGCAGAGTGATCTGAGTTCATGTCATAACTTTGTTCCGATTTTATATAACTAGTTGATAGATCCTTGGTTATAAAAAAGTCTATTAAGTCCGGAATTTTATTTTGATCTGTTGGCCAGTAGGTGGGCTTTCCAGTTGATATGACATCACATTTCAGCTCTTTTATGGCATTTAGTAGTTCTTTGCCTTTAGTAGTTGTTAGTCTTGAGCCCCAATACGTATTTTTAGCATTGAAGTCACCTCCTAAGATAAATCGAGTTCTAAAGCGAGTAAGAAAGTTCATATAGTGGTCCTTTTTTATCATATACCGTGGTGGACTGTAGATGGCAGATACTGTTAGAGGATATTTTTTGGTTTGTAGACAAATTGCCACTGCTTGGATGTCCCTCTCTTCGTATTTAAACTCTTCAAAGTGCTGTAGGTTTTCTTTTACTATAATGGCACTACCACCTCTTGCGGAATTGTCTGGGTGAAGTGCATGGTATACTTTGTACCCTTTAAACTTAATGTGAGATTGCTTTGTGAAGTGAGTTTCTGATATCAGGCAAACATCAATCTTTTCTATATCTAATACTACTTGTAACTCGTTCTGATGTTTTTGTAACCCATTTGAGTTCCACGCCATAATTCTTAGTGTAGTATTCATTTTTGTGGCTTAGTAGTAGCAGCTTTGTTGCTATTTTCAATTTTTTTCAATCTCTCGTCGAATGATGACATTAACTTTAAGATTTCATCTAACTTTTTGTCACTGTTCATATCAACCACAGGCGCCTTGGCTATGCCTCTTGTAGCTACTTGGGCATAAGATACGTTTTTAATTGTAGTGCTTTGCCTTCGTTTGTACTGGGTGGGGACTTCGGCTCTTCCACTAGGTGTATTTTGTTGAGGGGCAGTATTATTGCCTTTCGATTTTTTGTTTCTCATCTGCTGGATTTCTTTAGCTACGATACAACCTCTGTAGTTAGCTGGATGTGGCGCTCCACAGTGAACGCACTTTGGCTTCTCCTCTTTTGATTTTCTGCAATCCTTTGTGAGATGTTTGCCTGTGCACTTTACGCACCTCGGTTCTTTGGAGCAGTACTTTTGCGTATGGCCGTAAGCCTGGCATCGTTTGCACTGAGGTACCAGTTTTGTGGATTTTACCGGTTGTATTTCCACATTACATCCCAATACAGTTTTGATGTTAAAAATTTTGCTAGTTTCTTCATCGTTTGAGAATGTTAGCATGAAGTGAAGTGAAGTGGGCTTTAATGAAACACAAAACTAAAAATGAATCATTTATTTAGGAACCCAAACATTAACAGAACATTAACATTGCTTTAATTAACAATTACAATAACAAGTGACTAAACTAACAACTGTAACTCCGTTACAGAATCGATTAAAAGAAAACATTGTTCTCTCCAATGTAAATTGTAAAACGTCTTTAGTAGTTCAAGTTCAACTTCAAAGTCACAACTAAACTTGACATTTAGTATCCCAGTCGGTCCTTGTCATTTCCTTGTAGTAAAAGCATCGACCACATAGCCACTGTGGGGCTGAGTTGAAGTGAGAAGGCAATAAATGAACTTAAGGCGGTACCCCGAGCAAAACGCCGCGCAAGACGTTTTTTGTGCTGTTTTTAGGAGCTATCTACTCGTTATTTAAAAAGAAATATCAATAAATAAGAATACATAAAATTTCTACATAATATTGATTCTAAAATGGTAGATTTAGTTTTTTTTTAAATGTTGTTTAAATTTCACTAATCTCCTTCCAAAAAAACATAAAAATGAGAAATAATTATTGATATTATGCATCTCCTCGTAAAGTGTTCATTAATTATTTTTTGTACTAACACTAATGGATAGACAATTTAATAACGAACATTTTTGTAGTTTTTTTTTTCAAAAGACCCAAATTCGATTTCGAGTGTATGAAGACAGTGGTTGTGCCAATAATCAAAAATAAAACTGGTGATGCGTCGGACAACAGCAATTATAGGCCCATTTCGCTAGCTACAACCGTAGCGAAAGTGCTGGACAGTCTGCTTGATCGTATTTTGAACAGCCACATAAAGCTTAACGACGCTCAGTTCGGTTTTAGGCAGGGGCTGTCGACAGAAACGGCCGTTCTATGCCTCAAGCATACTGTCCGGTACTACACTGACAGGAAAACTCCTGTATATGCCTGTTTTTTAGATCTTTCTAAAGCTTTCGATTTGGTGTCCTATGATTTGCTTTGGCACAAAATGAGGACGGAAACCAGCCTCCCTGAAGAGGTGATTAACATTTTTGATTATTGGTACAACAACCAGGTTAATGTAATAAGATGGGCAGGCGTGACCTCCGGGGCGTACAGATTGAGGTGTGGAGTTAGGCAAGGTGGTTTAACCTCGCCTCGTCTCTTCAATCTGTACGTGAACGGACTGATCGAGAGACTCAGCGGCACCAATGTCGGATGTTCGATAGATGGAAAATTCATTAATAACATCAGTTACGCGGACGATATGGTGTTGCTGGGGCCCTACATAAGTGCCATTCGTAAACTGCTCGCTATATGTGTGGATTATGCCGAGGCTCATGGGCTCAGGTATAATGTGAAGAAAAGTGAACTCTTGGTTTTTCAATCTGCTGGCTATAAGGTCACGCACGTACCACCCGTTTTCATAGATGGCGTGCCGTTAACTAGAGTTTCAAGATTTAAGTACCTGGGCCACTGGGTCTCGGATGACCTCTCAGACCACGAGGACATTGAGAGGGAGCGCCGGGCGTTGGCTGTTCGAGATTTGCGCGCTGCACCAAGGCAGTAAAAGTAACATTGTTTCGGGCTTTTTGCCAATCTTTTTACACGTGCAGTCTATGGGTCAACTATACGCAGAGGACAATCAACGCCCTGCGCGTTCAGTATAATAATGCTTTTAGGATGCTGATGCGGCTGCCGCGGCACTGTAGCGCATCGGGCATGTTTGCAGACGCACATGTCGATGGCTTTCATGCCATCCTTAGAAAAAGAGCCGCCTCGCTGCTAAGTCGTGTCCGCGGCAGTGGCAACAGCATTCTCAGCGTTGTAGCGGGCCGAACAGACTGCCCAATATTGTGGCATTGTGTTCGATTACATGTCGAGAAGTAATATATTTTATAAATTTGCAATTTGAGCTCTTCTGAACACAGACTTTTATTTTATAAATTTTTCTGAACTTAAATTAACTTTAAATTAATCATGTTATAGACATATATAATTATTGACATTTATTTTGAATTTAATTTAAATTAGATTATGACATGTTGTGTATGTATTGTATGTGTATATAATTTTAAGTGACTAACATAGTTTATAAGTATTTGTATGTTCTAACAAAATATGGATATCACATCTGAAATAAATAAATAATAATAATAATAAAGATTTTATTCTAAAATCTGGGCGTATTCACTACTGTAATTCATGCGCCACCAGTGCAGCTAGACCAATAGGAATGCTAATATCTCACGCCGATTTTTTGGCCAGGGTACCGTCTTAATATTTCAAACTTCTATATCCCAATTAAATATTGGATACTTTCTAGACCTTATAGGTGATGTTCTTCAGAAAGGCCAAGTGCGCAGTACCCATAACCGGCGTGTGTGTATGACTAGATGTATGAATGTGTGTGAAGCAAAAGAAGTATGTAGGGATCGTAGCAGGTGGCGTTCTGTAGTTTCTGCCTACCCCCATGGGAAAAAGGCGTGAGTTTATGTATGTATGTATGTACTTTCTAGCTATAAAAATGCGACTGTATAAAGAAGTAAAATTGATTATTTAAATGTTTTGTTAAAGTACAGATATTGTTACGAAAATCGTTTCGCTGCGCTGGTAGAAAGCTACCACTGTGTTTCATAGGCTACTTCTTCTCATTAAAAATACGTTTCCAGAATTGGCGACAAGAGTGGAAGATGCGGGTATAATACTCACAGCGGATCTTTGTGTCTCTGAAGTTGGCTGCAAGACCCTGCGCAGTACCGGTAAAACGGGGTTACATTGAGATCTGGGGTAACTTTGATAATAACTTTATTTTTTTAGGTTTTTAAAGCTAACTCCATGAAAACGGAACGCACCTCAATTTTCCTTTTTAAATTTGCAACACTAACATATCAGCCATGTTTTGCATCAACCTCAGCGCAAGAATAAGTTTACTTGTTGCAAAAAAATATTTTGGTTTGTACAGTGTGAATTCATTAAAAATACATTTTAAATTGGGGTTACTTTATATTGCAATGAAAAAACAATGGGGTATCAAAGAAACCCCATTTTCATTTTGGCGTTCATAGGCTCGTTTTTTTTTATTTCTCCCAAACTATGGAAGTAAAAAAATTGTATTAGGGAATATAATTTAAATTGTGAAGTCGCCAACACTGCATTTTATTCATATTTTAAAAAATATAATTGAACTAGCTATGTCAATTTTAATTTGAAAATTAATCAATTTAACGTCGTTATACGGTAGTTATTTTTGCTTCAACGTTGACGGTGAAGATAGGATTGTATAACTGCCTCTTTCACTCGCTTATGTTTGTCGCATCGTCCTATCTCGCTTACTCTATGTAGTATACTCGATGACAAACTGTTTCTTGCGCAATGGTTCGCAGAGCCTACTTCAGAAACACAAAGATCCGCTGTGTCTACTATATGAGTTTATATATTCAGTGTACGTGAAAGTAACAAAACAAAATGCAAGTAACGATAATAGGAGGTGACGTTCTGTGGTTGTTTCTACTAGGAATGCCAGGAATAGTGATTTTGCCGAATACCGAATATTTGGCTAGGCTCTCTGACGAAGCGCTGAATATTCAGCGATACTTAGTACATTTCGCGGGTAGGTAGAAAAAGAGTATTAAGTTTTGTATGAGGAAACGCATAAAATTGCTCATAAAAAATAAATATCTTAACAAAAAAGTGCTGTGCAGTCGGAGGATACATCTCATCATTATGGTCAGCCAGCTCGCGAATATGTATTCACCGACTGCAAAGCATGATTTTCTTCTTATTTACGTCAAGTCGGGTTTTTGATTATTTGAATTAACTTTTTTATTATTAGTGAAATCCGTAGCAAAATCTGTTGAGGGGTTTAGGTGAAGTAAACAAAGAAACAGACAGGCAGACAGCGACTTTGTTTTAAATATATTTACTTTGCCAGGGTGCGTAAGCTTATATATGTTTTTAAAAATCTAAGGCATGTCATAGAAGCTTCGCTACTAAAAGGGATTTATCTTGCTCTATGTCAGTCTGTAATTGGATACTGCATATTGTCTTGGGGTGGTGCTGCTAAGACCACCATTAAGTGTTTGGAGGTTGCCCAGCGTGCGATATTGAAAGTAAGCAATTTCAAACCAATTTTGTTTCCAACAAGAACGTTATATCAGCTTTGCCAAGTTTCTACTGTAAGGCAACTGTTCATAGAAAGAGTTGTCTTAAAGAAGCACTGTGAACTCATTTATGACCCGTCCATGGCCAGTAAACGTCGGAAGCATAATGTATGTACAGGATCGTTTGAGCCTAAAACGTCTTTTGTGAGAAGGTTTTACACATTTGTGGCCCCTTTTCTTTACAACAAAATCAACAAAGAAGTGAGTATATATCGGCTAAACAAATCCCTGTGTAAAAAAAGGGTTCATAATTACCTACTTGCACTTTCTTACGAAGAAACAGAGAACCTGTTTCTCGTACAGAGATGAACATGAAAGATTGTTTAACTGGCTACAGGAATGGGGCATAGGATGTTCTATTATATTGTATACATTTTTAGTTTTTCGGTACTACGTGTCCACACTACTCAACACCCCCACACTTTCACTACTCTACATTTACACAAATACACACGCAGGCACACACACACAGTTATAATAATTCTAGTAATTTATATTTATAATAATGAATATGGAAATTTAATTATTTAATTTTTGGATTGGCAATTAATTTATTATGTTTTATTTGTTATCTTCAATCTTTGTTTATTTTACTTTAATTTTTGACATATATAATTAGGTATTAAAATGATTTATTTGTACAATTATCTTGCTTTTAGTTTTTTATTTTTATGAATAATATATAAATATGAAGACGATGATATAATATTTTTGGATTTACTTTATTAATGTTTGATTTGAATTTATTTTTTTGATATTTCATCTATATTTTTTAGTAGATTTATAATTTTTAACCTTTAATTGTACCCTTTTAACCTATAACACAACTTATGAATATAGTATAAACATGCATCATCTTTTTGCATGTATTTTGGGCTACACATTATTGTCTATTCTCGAGGGTACGGCGCTGTATGCCGAGATACAGGATTCGTCTTAGTTCGGCTACAGATGCTCCTTTGTAAAGTAATCTGTTGTGTTGTTTTTGGTGAAATAAATATTATGATTATGATTTAGATATTCCTTATGAGCCCGCTCTTGACCTAAACCTCTCCTGATGGTAAGCGATGGAGTGAGCGGGCCCAGAAGATGCCTTTTCACTCTTGCTTTGAAGGCTTACGGGTCATAGTTAGTAGGGAACACAGAATTCTCGTTACTAAACTAGTAATTCCAGAGATTTAAAATTAAAACCAAACATACAATTATACTTCTTTATAATATTAGTTTAGAAAAGCCGTGGTTAAAGCAAGTAGTTATTTGTTTTTTTATATAACGTTGCCCTACACAAGGATTTTCTGCCTGTATCGTGGGTGAGTTTACAAACATATAAACTCACATATACAACACCCAGAGCCGGAACAACTATCTGTAGTAGTAGTGTCATACAAATATTTGTTGCGTGCGGGAATCGAAAATTGTATATAGCACAAGTTCGGTCATGCATGGAGTACTGCTGTCACCTCTGGGACGGATCTGCCGAATATCAACTTGATGCACTAGAGTCGATTGACAAACGGAACAAGAGACTTATCGGCAACAATGCTCTGGTCGCCTCAAAGCTCCAGAGCCTTGAACATCGACGCCAAGTGGCCAGTCTGACGGTTTTTTATAGGTTATATTTCGGGGAGCGTGCGATGGAACTGCACAATTTGATTCCGCCTAGCCCTTTCCATCACCGGACAACAAGACGTACGGCAATGCGCCATCGGTACATAGTGGACATTCCACCCATACGTACAAGGCGCTTTGCGAATACTTTCATTGTACGCACAGCTAAGGAGTGGAATTCCCTGCCGAAGTCTTTGTTTCCTGATAGCTACAACCTAGGGGTCTAAGTCAAGAGTGAATAATTTACTTCTAGGCAAGTGTGATTCACCGTCGACCACATCATCACTTACCATCAGGCGAGATAGTGGTCAAACGCGAGCCTAACGATAAATAAATAAAAAAATCGAACCCGCGACTCGGAGCGCAACAGTCATCGCTCAACCACTGCGCCAACCGTGCGCCCGTATAGTCAGTCAAAATCACTCTCATAACCAGGCCAGAATAACTACAGGCCTTAGTAATCAAGCGCACAGAACAGCGCAACGCCTCTCTTAATCCAGTGCATTTGCGGCTTACGCGTGGGAAGTTCGATAGTCATCACATAGCTCGTAGAGTAGCCCGTCGTGGACAGAGCGCCCGCGCGGAGTAAGGTCTTGTATGTGGGGCACTCGTATTGCTCCTGCTGCAGCTTGTGGTTTTGTTCCGGTTTCATGTATAGAATCGCCATTTCTGTTGAGGATATAATCAAATTTTTAATACAAATAACATCACGTCTGATTTCTCCGAAGGGTTTGGCAAAAGTACGCTTGTATTACACTCCAATTTGGGCAGTTCCATTCTTTTCTAATAGGGGACGAGTGTATTACTATTGTCATAATTAATTTTAATACAAGCAAAAGAACAACGCGACATTCACATACAATCCTAACGTTGACTTGACGGATGTGTGTATTTGTTTGGTTTGTATGACAATGCACGGTTAAGCAAGTGACATCAGACTAAATCCAATATGGCGGGCTCCTAAATATGGCGGACCAATATTTTTTATGTAACCTCAAGTTGTGGGTTTGTAACGGAAGGGCTTAGAGAAATACGAAAAACCTTGTTTTTGAAAAGTTTTTTTTTCAATAAATAATTTATAACAAGTATGGTATACTTACGGACATGCAGCTCCTTGGGGCGGCTCTCTTCTCGCGACAGGTCACCCATGTCCCAGCCGCGCACGCAGCAGCCGTCCTCCGGCTTCTTGCTGGGGGGCTTCGACAGCGCCTAGGTATATAAGTCAGTTTGTTTTTATTTTGTCAGTTTTGTTTCCAAAATAGAATGCAAGGCATATCTTAAAGAATCAAAGTTGTCTCACCCAGTTTCGGGAACGAAGTTCAGCCATTCGATGATCTTCTTGTCGGTCCGGAGTGTACGCGTGTAAATTGTTGCCAGAGCTAGTCGTCGGTTTGCATTTTGGTAGCCGGCTCTCGTCCGGGGATTCTTCGCACCCCTTGCCACTCCATTACCTCGGCCGATATCGTAGTCGAGGGTAGACGGGCTGCCGGGTACCAGAGGCCGTTTTTTCTTTGTGCTTAAATCCCTGAATAGGACAGCCTATTGCCAAGAACTGGGCACAAATCTTCACTCCGGGCTGCGATTGAGAAATTCTTCTTTGATTTATTTTCTTGTATTTGTTTTTTGTTCAGATGCGCCATTTTTTGTTTCTTGCAGCAGTGTGGGCAAAGATAGTATTTTCTGCCATAGGCAACCTGAGTTAACCTAAGGTTTTTTTATTTGAACTACTTTATTCTGACTTCAGTGACATGACATGATATTTTTTTTCATTCAGTATGAAGTACTTAGAAACTTGCTAGCACTAACCTGACAAAAAGTTAGCTAGCAACTTACCTGGTGATAAGATTTATTAAAAAGATGAAGCATGTCATTAAGTGTCACGTCATGTTAATTTATTATCTTGGGAATACAAGTCCTAAAATGTTCTACAGTGAATTTTTATTTATCTTATCGCGTTATATCAATTGGCGACGTGGATGAACTAAGAGCAATTTAACGATTTTTTACGCGTGCAGCAAGAACAACAACAACAAATCACGCAAATACTGCAGTTACTTGTAACAAAACTACATGATGGAACACCGTCAGCAACAAGGGATGGAACACCTACCCAATCGGAAACATGCAACACCACACAAAAGATATCGATACTCAAAAACTTTGACGTAGGAAAATACGACCCAGACAGTTGTCGAATCGAAGATTTCATCGATTATTTCGACGCCAAATGCCAAATACTGTCTATAGAAATCAACATAAAAAAAAAACTTAATTAAAAAAATCAAAAAACCCGACTGCTTCAAAAGCGAACTAAAAAGTCGTAAACAAGGAAAAAATCATGCTGTGCAGTCGGAGGATACATATTCGCCGGCTGGCTGACCAAAATCTGGTGTATCCTCCGCCTGCACAGCATGATTTTTTCCTTGTTTACGACTTTTTAGTTCGCTTTTGAAGCAGTCGGGTTTTTTGATTTTTTTAATTAAGTTTTTTTATTTATAACTTTTTAGTTAGTTTTTTCGAATTAGATACATTTAAACATATAAGTGTTATATATTTTTGAAATCACCTCTTAAAACCCTTTATTTTGATACCCCACACGTTGGGTTTGGAAGAAAAAAAAAATTTGGGCCCCCACAATATGGCACCCAAAATCCGCCATTTCTCTATTAGCCAATTTTAATGTAGCCTATGACACTCGCAGAGTTAAGACGCATCAATTGACGTACGAATCATCAAAATCGGCCAACGCGTTTGGTCTCTGGAACGCCACATAGGAACAAACATACATACATACATACATACATACATACATACATACATACATACATACATACATACATACATACATACATACATACATAGACTGATAAACACATTACCCTCCTTCGGCAGTCGGGTAAAAAGGACCTACTGCTTAGTTGCCTTACTCCCGCAATATATCGAGACGTCAAAGTAGCACCAAATAGGTGCTACTTTGACGTCTCGATATATATAATGGTATAACCAAATATTGATGCTAGCACTTTTACTGATATTAAAAGAAAACTATTGAACATATATCGAATTAAAAAAACAAGATTCCGAGCACTAACTGAATTTTGGAGTTGTATTAGAGAGTACACGGAGTCAATGGAACACTACGCTAACAGGCTGAAACAGTTTAGCAGGGACACTGATATGACGACCAACTCGTGGAACGCCAACTACGAGACTGATTCGCAACTGGCTTGAACCACACTGAATTAGAAACGGATTTAAAACAGAAATGGCCCGATCTTCAAGAAACATATGATGGTATAACAAAAGAGGTCAGTTTTATACAAATTTTCTCGGTAGCTCAATCACCGTGAGAGCAAGCTGAATACGAACAACCCGGAACAAGTATACACAAAACACCGACAAAGCAGCTCTCCTCGTAAAATACATTCGGATCAATGCCTACGTTGTGGCAAACATGATAAACACAACTTTGAAATGTGCGTGGCCAAAAACCATACATGTGACGCGTGTGGCATTGAGGGACATTTTGAATCATGCTGCATTAAGAGCGGTCGAGCTTTCATCACGGGACCAAAGAAGAATACCAAAGACAGGAGAAGCAAAGTCAAACTACAGAAAATAAGGAACAACCAAATGGCATCACAGTCATCAATCTCAACTAGCGATGACAGCGACGACGAAATTACATGTGCTGTTAAAAGCAGCAAAGATTGTAAGAAAATAGATGTCTACATCAACGGATGTAGGTGTACCATGGACTGGGACCCAGGCTCAACTTATTCCATTATTAGCACAACATTATGGAAAAAGATTGGAACACCGACCCTAACAGAAGCTCCAAAACTGACAGCCTACGGTAACAATAAACTTAAGCCTAAAGGCATTACAGACGTGACAGTGGAAGTTGGAGACAGAAAAATCATACTTCGCGTTGTGGTGATGAGAGATGCCGACCCGATGCTTTTTGGATTACGTTGGAGTGAGATGTTTGACATGACCTTCCCAAAGTCAGTCTATTCAATCAGAACGGGACCAACTACAATGAAACAGGTTTTAGACTCTCATACTTCTCTCTTCGACGGCAAACTGGGGAAAGTAAATGACTATCTAGTTAACATACATATTAAAGCGGGGGCAGAACCAGTACACATGCCAGCTAGACCCATCAAGTTCAACATGAGGAAAAACATTGAACAAGAATTAGAACGCCTAATCTCAGAAGGCATAATTCACCCAATCGACCCTAACATAACGCCTATCGAATGGGCTACACCTACAGTAAATATAGTCAAACCAACTGGACAAATACGGATATGTGGTGACTATCGTAGTACCATAAACTCGGTACTCATTAAACATTTACACCCAGTTCCCATCTTCGACCAGTTGCGACAACATCTGTCAAACGGCAAGGAGGTTTCAAAGAAGCCTTTACAACAATAAGCTATATCAGTCTGGCGATAAGCTACACTAACCTGGCTATAACAGCCGGTCTCGTCGTAGATGTAGCGCTCGGACAGCACGGCCATGGAGTAGTAGTCGCTCAGCAGACACAGCAAGCAGTGTCGGTACTGAAGCAAGCACTAACCTGTCGATAAAGATGTAGCGCTCGGACAACACATCCATGGAGTAGAAGTCGCTCAGCAGATACAGCAAGCAACACCGGTCCTGAAGCTCGCACTAACCTGGCGATAAGCTACACTCACCTGGCGGTAATTGCCGGGCTCGTCGTATTTGTAGCGCTCGGACAACACGTCCATGGAGTAGTAGTCGCTCAGCAGACACAGCAAGCAGCGTCGTCAGTCCCAGTCGTCAGTAAGGCGACCGCCATAGTTTATGTGACCCGCCGTGTATGTTAACATCAGGAAAATAAACATAATATTAAGCCTGTATTCTCTGAAAGGTTGGCCAAAGAGTGCTCTTTTGTACCCCCTTATTTCACCAGTAAAACTTGACTTAATCACTTTAACAGTATAGCTCGTTATTTATTTACATTAAACGCGGGTTTTTCCGTTCTTATGGCAACAGACTTAGTAGTGGGGAAATATCTTTGAAAAGGACATAAAATGTTCAAACTCACCTTGAGGGGCACTTCGTTGTACGTCGTAGATGAGGAACGTATGAAGCTGAGAGATACAGATGCGCAGGTCACCGTCCGAACTCTTAGGGAATGTTGAAGCCGAGGGGGGCGAACTTGCGACGCTCCAGCACCACGCCGTGGAACATGCACAGGGCGAATAGTAGCCACTGGAACGAGAATAAAGAAAATATAATACTCTAACTTCTGCCAGCGGCTTCGCCCGCGTGAAAAGTGTTTTCTTATCCCACGGGAACTTATGTATTACCGGGATAAAAAGTAGCACATGTGCTATTCCAGACCTACCTCTGTGTAAAAATTTCATTCAGATCCGTTAAGACGTTCTGGCATAATTGAGTAACAAACATCCATCCATCTATACATTCATACAAACTTTCGCGTTTATAATATAGTAGGACTAGGAAGTGGGATACCCACGCCTTTTTTCCAATGGGGGTAAGCAGAAACTCCATAACAACACCTGCTACAATTATTACATACTTCTTACTTCGTTTGCTTGATATATCTGGTTTTGCAGAAATATAGAAATATCGTAAAAAACAAAACACTACAAAACGAAAAATAACTTTCTTTTCAGAAGTCGGTGTCGAAACACGGAAAATAATAGGTACCTACCAAAGACACCGACTTCGGAATAGAAAGTTATTTTTGGCATTGTAGTGTTTTTTTATGGAAGTTGGTTTGTTTTTTATGTTAAAAAGTTTTTTTGTATACATTTTGACCTAAGAGATCATTTACGTTATCACGAGTGAGTACGTTAAAAAACTCTAAATAAGCACACTGAGGCCTTAGTGCGAGTTTTTACTCACGCTCAATCGCGTTAACGTAAACGTTAATTTGTATTGAAATTGGATGCCTTCTGGTCACGGTAAGGAGAAACCTCTTTTTTGTATTCATTTTGACATAAGAGATCGTTTACGTTATCACGAGAGTTATGAGAGTGAGGATACAGAGAGTGCACCTGCGTTTGCGCACACACTTTTGCACTATAATAGCAGCAAGCCTTTGCTGAGATTCGTGCGAGCCGTGGCGAGTGCTGGGATTGGAAATTCGGTCTGCAATATTTTTTTTATTTCTTTTAGTCGCTTATACCACTACCTCGCCTGATGGTAAGCGATGATGTGGTCGACGGTGAAACACGTGACACGGTGAGAGGTAGTAGTAAATTCCAACCCACACTGGTGGATTACGGTCCATTCTCTCTCACAGAGAAGAGGTATTGTCCC
Organism: Orthosia gothica; assembly: GCA_949775005.1. NCBI lineage: Eukaryota > Metazoa > Arthropoda > Insecta > Lepidoptera > Noctuidae > Orthosia > Orthosia gothica. Next base: position 9,455,809 of record OX459040.1, on the reverse strand, counting down.
AGCAGTGGGGACATTAAAAGGATAATGATATATATAGGTAAATTGGTGACAGATCATAAAAAAGTTAGCCGGAAAAATAGCGGTACCCTTGCATAATTTCCAAAGAAGCTTAAAATTTTCATGAACGTTAGGGATACCATTATAATGAAATTGTGATAATTCTCATATGAGGTCAAAAATCAGTTTTTTGCTTAATTCTCGGCAAGTTATGATTTTACTGCAATTTGTGCTAGGGCAAGATTGATTCTTATTCAATTGTGCACAAAAAAGTCCTACATAACATACGCTAATGTTTAGTAATGTGTATGAGTGAAAATATATTTTTTTTAACTTTTGACTTAATATTACAAGTATGTTGAGCTAGTCACCGTTCTGCAGCAGAGCTAGCGGGTATTTCGGCGAAGGCGTGGACTTGAGACACAGGTGGAAGTCTTTGTGCACCAGCTCCGACTGGATGTGTTCCACGTTCAGCTCCAGAACCGGTATCCAGGATGGAGTCAGGTGGCAGTTCTGGAACACGTAAAATGTATGATGGATGACATGGTATAATGTAGGATTTGATTGAACTCTTTGACATGACGTTCTCACTTATATGTATTTTCCAACAAGAATTATTAAACCAAATAATTATAATTAAAACTGATGGAAAAGAGTGTCCATGGAGTTTATTTCACATTCTTCTCCATATACATCTAATAATATTCAAAAATACCTTTAAATGGTTTCGTTGAAATAGTACTTTGTTTTTGATGGCAGAGCTATAAAAAAAAACAGCATAACATCGCGCCTGTTTTCTTCAAAAGATAGGCAAACGTGTTCCTCACAGTTGGTCAACATTTTATTTTGGTTAATTTTAATTAATGTAATTTTATTTAATTTTAATATTATTTTATGTCCTTTGAATTTATATTATGTTTGTTTTAAATTCTTATTTTATTTTATGCGACTTACTATGACAATGATGTGCATGCCTGAAAGTGACTTGCAGGATCTTTTGTAAATGAGTTGTTGGTGTTCCTTGACAATAAATAAATATAAAATATTCGCTTTGAGCAGCAGGCGAGTGCAAAGCCAGACTCCAGTATGTTACTGAGGAATTCTTAATGTGTAAACCAATGATACATTGCCCGTCCAGATAATTGATCTCAGAACCTCATGCCGCAGAACACTTTTTTCATTGGCTATTTAATACTCAGCACCACTACGGAGTTCCTACATTGTAGCGACATCTATACCGCCACATACAAACTACAAAAAGCCCCAATGTATCACAAGTCTTACAACGTGCAATCAAAATTCCTAACGCGATTTGAAGATATACAACAGTCCGCTATCAACCATCGGACAGTTGCCGGTGGGCAACGGGTATTGTGTTCGGTGGAACCCAATACCCGTCTAGTCAGAAAATCCTCCCTTTTCAATTGATCACCCTGTTCAGCATACCTCTATAATATAATAAATATAATGTGTCGTGCCTATGTCGAATAAATGTTTTCTATTCTATTATATTCTAAGGTACCTGGAAGAACATCCAGTTTCCAAAGTCGCTGCCAGTCTTCATCATGGCTTCAGCTCTCGAATGCTTGCCCATCTTCATCTTATCCGTGAACTTTAAGAGGTCTGGAATATAGGTTGAATATTATAGCAGGGATAAAGTAATTATACTAGTAGCGACATCTAGTATACGTAGTGCAGAACTATAGTTCTCCATCACAGTGTCTCTAGTGCTGCTGCTTGATAATAGATGGCGTTAAATTCAGAAAAGTAAATAAAATACTGCTTTTATTTCTTCATCGTCGTATCGATGATTCCAAAATATTTTATTTTTGTTTTTTACCTTTTTTATTAATTTTGATTTTGATGGAAGAAAATCGTAGATGAAACCGTTTATACATAATTATATTTGAATTCGAGTTAGATATCTAATTTTGGAACAACGAAACGAACTATGTCATACATGACAAAGTTCCAATGCCATTGCAACCATGCTTCATTGCTTTTCAGGGGCTTTTTAATACAAATAGGCCGACTTTTGTTAAAGTCGTTAGTTAGTGGCAATGGATTGGGACAAAAAAAGTTAACTATAAAGTTGTAAATAAAAAAAACCGGCCAAGTGCGAGTCGGACTCGCGCACGAAGGGTTCCGTACTTGGTAAATTGCGGTTTACGATTTATGACGTATTAAAAAATAGTACTGACTAGATCTCGTTCAAACTAATTTTCGGTGGTATTTTACATGGTAATGTACATCATGTTTTTTTTTTATTTTCGTGTGAAAATCTTAATGCGGTTCACAGAATACATCTACTTACCAAGTTTCAACAGCATAGTTTTTATAGTTTCGGAAAAAAGTGGCTATGACATACGGACGGACAGACAGACAGACAGACATGACGAATCAATAAGGGTTCCGTTTTTGCCATTTGGCTACGGAACCTTAAACAGTAAATCTAATAATCAAAAACCTGACTGACTAAGAAGCGAACTAAAAAGCTGTAAACAAGAAAAATCATGCTTTGCAGTCGGAATATTCACGAATTGGCTGACCTCCTGATTCTCTGACTGCACAGCATGATTTTGTTCGCTTCTTAAGCAGTCGAGTTTTTGATTTTTAAATTAACATTCTTACGAAAAAAAGATAATCAATTAATTTAACACATTAGTATCTATTTTATTTTTGCTCTATATTTGGTATTTATTTATATACTTTATTCTACACCAAGATAAGACAATACAAAAATAAACATTAAAATTAAAACAAACTTATAACAGGCGGCCTTATCGCGCTCTGCATATGCACCTGCTCTGATATTGTTTTATAAGCATACCCAGGTGTTTAAATGATTATGTTGTTTGTGTGTTGTTATACCATTATTACTTTTTATTTCAATATATTACATTACTTACTTAATTATCTTATCGATACTTAGATTATTGTATTTTATGATAATCAAAATACGTCTTTGGGCTAATATGTTATAAAAAGGCTTTTAAATTTGTTTATGTTTAAAACAAAATGAAAAGGCGCACGGTTGGCTCAGTGGTTGAGCGATTGACTGCTGCGCTGCGTGTCGCGGGTTCGATTCCCGCACGGAACAAATATTTGTATGACCTACAGATAGTTGTTCCGGCTCTGGGTGTTTGTGTATGTGAGTTTATATGTTTGTAAACGCACCCACGATACAGGAAGAAATTCCTAGTGTGGGGCAATGATTAAAAAAAAAAAAAGCCTTTTTATTAGAAAAATGTCTGTATAATTATATCGGAACTAATGTCAAATTCAAATAGCCTTTATTTACAAACTAATTATTTACATATTATCTGTTGCATAGGTGAACAGTATGTTTTGCTTTTCAGCATAGGCCTCCCCCAGGCCCTTCCTCAGTGCACGATCGTGTGCTTTCTCCTCCATGACGTTCCTACTGTCGATCGCAGATCGTCCTCCCACCTGCGCATCGGTCTCCCTCTCCTTCTCATCCCCTCTCTCGGGTACCATTCAGTGACGTCTTTGGCCCACTTCTCTATTCTGCTAAAACTTAAATGGCAGTGGACAGGCCACACATTCAGAAGCAGAATAGAACTAATGTTAACCAAGATTAAAGATAAAGATAAATTTATTTGTAAAAACATGTGTAACATGATAAATGAATACGCACTTAGAGATGGAAACATAATTTTACCGGACCAACATGTTTTGCCTCACTCGGCGTACAAAATGAAAATATTGGTCATAGTTTCATATATAAAAAATAAAGTCAGTGCAAAATGTTATCAATAATTCAACATACAATCAGAGTCAGTACAAAATGTAGTCAATATCAATTACATACAAAATATATCAATATAGAATAAAATTCATAATAAAATTCAAAATCTATCGTTTAAAAAATTAACAATGTTATAGTAGCACTTATCAATAAGTAGCTTTTTAAGTGTTTTCTTAAATAAATTAAAATTCAATTGCTTCATCGTCATTCGGAATATTATTGTATATTACTGGGGCCATGCATACAACACTTTTGCTCAGAAGTGCTGTTTTGGCCGAGTGTGACTGAACCCAAAGTCTATACTGCTCACGTCTATTTCTATTATTTGAAAAAAGAGTAATCACATTTTAATTAAATGATATCATTTATTTTCTCTTTTGACTTTATATAATTTCGAAACTTTTGACATTATTTGACAACAATTTACATTGTGTATATTCAACACAATGTAAATTGTTTTAAGAATAAATGAGATAAATAAATATGATCATGATGATGATAATAAAATGTAAATATTTTTTTTTTACTGCTTTGTTTACTGAAACGTAATTCAATGCATTTGTGAATTTAAATTCATCAGAATATCGGGGCTAAAGAGCACATCGCTTCACTATTATTATTATCTATGGTTGATGGAACTTCATGGGCGTGCTTTGCTTATGTCAAATGTAAAATTAATGGTTGAATGGAAAATAACAGCAAACGCAGATGACGTACCAGCAGCGGGATCCGTCCCGGTGGACAGCATGAAGATGATGGGGGCTAGAGGGTCGGACTCGTACAGAGCGGCCAGGTCTGCGGGCTGCGGCTCTACGAACCTCGAGTCTAGACCCGCCACCAAGTAGTCACTACGTGCCAATGAAAGCTCGTTAAGGAGTACCTGAGGCTTTGGGTAGTACCATTCGATAGTCGAAATTCCAAAACGTATGGGATTGACTTCGATCAATAATACCTAGTGTATTGACCGGTAAGCGCTTCAAAAACCGGCCGAAAATTAAGACCACAAATACGGTTATGGTCTTATTTCAAATAAGTATGGTCCAATCATATCCAACATTGCGACGACAAAATACCGCAGAGTGCGTTCAAAAATTGTGCAAATAACCATCGTAAAACTGAGATTTTGGCAGGAATATCTTTTTTTCGGTAAGTTTGCCATAAGGTAAAAACCGAATTAAAAAGTTAATATGAATCAATTACCAAATATTATGATTGTTTGACCAACGTTTGCGACGACGAACTTTGTAATTTAGGCTTTAAAACATGCGATGTAGGTATGTTGAGCATGGGAGAAGAAAGAAGTTTTGTATGGGATTGTGCATCTAGTGTATTATTGATCGAAGGGGATTAATCATGCTACGTTTCGATAGCTTTTGACATTTCCATACATTTTTGTAAATTTTTTAGTCGCTATCGCCACAGTATAAATATACAAACAGTATGGAAACTAAGCTTAGTTGATGAAATACTTACCTATGATCCATTGAAGCAATAGGGTTGTAACTTTAATGTTTTTGATAATGTTTTTTTTAAATTGTATTATAACATTTTTGTTCTGTAGTGATCAATCAATCGAATTGAAATAACTAGCTTACAAATACAATTTAAATAGGTAATCTCATGGCTTCGGTTAATCTCAGCAAAAGACGACAGTTTAAAACACGGAAAACAGTTTAATATTAACACACAACAATTTGTAGAACTATGGATCTTTAACTTTGTATTTACGGTGTAACCTTTAAAAAGTTTTGGCGGGAGAGTACGCGAGCCGCGTTTGGACAAAAACGTTTCGTGCGCTCGTCGGACTGGGTGCACGGTAAACTCCACGCGTCGTGACGTGGCACGCACTACTGAAGTACTGACAAGACCGCGACGCGAACGATGCTTAGGGGTCTCGTCGGTGCGCATGTTTGTGGGAGTGTGCCTTTTTGAGCGTTTGTAGGTAGTTTCCATACTGTTTGTATATTTATACTGTGCCTTCGTTGATGGAATGTCACTTGTCTAGGGCCTCTGGAGGTTAATCGTTACAGATAGCTAGGTAGAACTGGCACCAGACTATCCATAACTATACCAATAACTGGGTTGTGAAGATCAGATAGGCAGGCGGCCCATATATTATATTATATAACAGACCCAACTGCAACCGGTTCGACTGGAAGGCGAAGACCACAACCACGACCAAGGCCTCGACCATAGTTGATACAAGGCATCTTTAAAAAAAAAAGAACAATAAAAAAAAGAATTTACCGAAGGTGGTACATATTTTTTTTTTTTTTTTTACAAATTTTGATGTAAAATGGTCTGACCTGAAACCCTGGAATGATGTTGTCAGGACGGAGACACTTGAGAATGAGCAGCTTCTGAAATGAGTCGTACTGACTTTCCATCGGCTTCGGGAACACCAACCTGCAATACAGAGAGGTTTTCTGACTAATCCTGCTACTATTATAAACGCGAAAGTATGTGAGTATGGATAGATGTTTATTACTCGTTCACGCTAAAAACCTTACGAGTGCGTTCTTACTGTGTTGGTTGGTCGACGTTCCTGGCTATTATGCACAGAACAGAGAAAGACAGTAGAAGATGTTAGCGCTTCATAAGTATTGTAACCAGCATACCCAAACTCACAGATTTAAAGGTTAATTTTATTTCAAGAAACATGTGGTGTGTCTGGTAGTTTAAAAGTAGGAAATATATTCAGTTGTCGCTTGTTTGAAAATAAACCACAACTTTATGAACACTGAGATGTTTATTGTCTACTCTTTTTAGGAATTATTACATTTTCCGTTCAAAGCGCACACTGAATAGTTTAATTAGCAAGTTACGCTACCCGCCGCTAGATGGCACTATACTAAATGCATTCAATTTATAGCAGTATTTTGTTACTTATAAGATTTATATTTGTGTAATGAGGGGATTACAATTCGTCCTCCTCTAGGGATGTTTCTTAGCCGCACTAAACCGCTTTATTGCTCGAAGGGGAAAACTCAGTAACATCTTTTCCGACAACGGTACAACATTTGTCGGTGATTTCAATGAGTTGGCCAGGCTACTTTCGCAAGACTTAAACTTCAATAAAATCGACCCTGGCATAAACTTTTCATTTATACCTGCATATACTCCACACTTCGGAGGCATATGGGAGTCTGCAGTTAAATCCACCAAGCATCATCTAAGACATTTTGGGTTTAACTAACGTGACCTTTGAGGCGATGGCGACTTGTTTAGTTCAAATTGAGGCTATTTTAAACTCAAGACCCTTAACTCTACTGTCCAACGATCCTTCCGACCTCGCTCTATCAACCCCGCCACACTTCCTTATTGGCCGTTCTCTAATAATGCTGCCTCATCGATCCAGGACGTCAACGTCAACAGCTTGAAACGATTTCGCCGTATTGAATATCTGAAACAGCATTTTTGGGCTCGTTTCTCACACGAGTATGTTATGTGGCTCAAAGAGAAAACGAAAGTTTAGACTTCCTGCCCGTACGCCGCATCTTACAAAATCCCGCACCTTCCTCCCTGAGGATTTTTAACATTTGGTCGAGCGCCTGGTCAACGCTATTTGCAGTTTTCACGGCAGCGCCGCCGCCGCATTTTGAGCTCCTCTGCGTATGCCTTATATAAACTTGCCCCAGAACTTAACACAGAGGCATTGGTAACTGCATATCATGGGCTAGTTGCATCGTTGCTACGCTATGGTATAATATTTTGGGGAAACTCGACTGACAAAGAAATAGCGTTTAAGGCTCAAAAAAGATGTATTAGAGCTATGTTCAATTTAAGTACCATAGACAGCTGTAAGCCATATTTTATGAAATACAAATTATTAACCTTACCTTCACTTTACATTTTCGAATTAGTAACATTTGTAAAACTAAATCCGGAACTATTCCCACGACTAGCTGACACCCTCCCCCGTAATAGACGTGACAATAGCCAACTTTGCTTGCACACATCAAAAACAGCTTTAATGTCAACGAGTGTCTTTTGTATGGCGCCTAAAATGTACAATAAAATACCGCAATCATTTAAAGCTTTGCCAGCAAACCTATTTAAAAAAAAGATGCGAGATTTATTAACAGACAAAACTTATTACCATATACGTGATTTCTTGAATGATAATATTTTATTATAATGACATTATTTTCTTTTATTATTTGCTTTTTTTTTCTTCTTTTAAGTCATCATATTATTTAATTGATATAACATTCATACTAATTTGCATTTTGTTTTGTTTAGTTTGTACCTGACAGCATTTTTCTTATATTTCATTGATATTTATGACATTTTTTGATTTTACTGTAATTTGTTGACATCATTTGATTTTATTAATCTTGATTGTGCAAGACATTTTATGATTTTATTGTATTTTTCTTTGACATTGTTTTATGATTTGATAGTACTTTTTTGACATTTTATTCTTTTGGGTTTTTTTTATCAACACTGATTTTTATGACATTTTATGATCTTACTGTACTTTTACGATTTTTTTTATATTACTCTAATCTTGGTATTGCAAGACATTTTATGATTTATTGTATTTTTCTTTGACATTACTTTATGATTTGATTGTACTTTTTTGACATTTTATTCTTTTGGGTTTTTTTTTTATTTATCAACCCTGATTTTTATGATCTTATTGTACTTTTGCGACATTTTTTTTTAATATTATTAATCTTGATTTTGCAAGACATTTTATGATTTTATTATATTTTTCTTTGACATTATTTTAATTAACTAACCACAATTCTCTATGACATTTTATGATTTGATTATACCTCTGACATTTTTTTTTTTTTTTAATTTGAACTTGATTATTTATGATATTTTTATGATTTGATAAGGATGACGATCTATTGTTAGTTTTTTATTTTTTTTTTCGTTTTTCTGACATTCACTTACGATCAATTTATTGTTTTTGTTTAAAATTTATAATCTAAATGTTCTTTATAACAATTTAATTAATATAAATAATTTTGTAAACTTTATATTTGTACGCCTCGATAGGCAAAACATGTATGTGCTACAAATTAAGTCAACATCTTGCATGCATAAGGTATGTAAACACATGTTATGGCAAATAAATTATCTTTATCTTTAGCGAAACGGTTCTCCAGGTCTGATTGGAACGCTTCAGATCCCAACATTGTTTGGAGCATATTTGGACGGCGCATAGACTTCATCTAACGAGTTCTCTCAAGCTTGCAATTGATATTCAATTGCATCGAGGCTCTCGAACAAGTATGTGATCGCTGCCGGTATAAAACCTGTTGATCACTGAGACATCCCTGAATATGTGCATTTTATCTGTTATGATGAAGTCTATCTCATTTTTGGTCACGTTGTCGGGGCTTGGCCATGTCCACTTCCTTTGGGGCTATTATTTATTTGGGGAATTAATTACGAAAAGCCCCTCTCGCCGCCGTCTCAGTGACCGCTGCCATAATCAGGTATAACAGCAGGGCGGTCGGGAACTGGGGGCCGTGATTGATTTCGACTTGTCATTATTGGAGGGTTTGCTCATAATAGCCACTCTGGGCATGCGGGTTGGCGATCGCAGATCGCAGCTTTTAGCACTAGTGACGCTGCAGCCAGTCTGTACCACTTAGCTGCGAAGATTTGTTAAAATGATTATACCGCCATTTGTCGGTTGTTGTCAGAGCCTCGATTGTTATTTAGCAGGATGCACCGCGAGCAGGTGAGATTGACTTGGGGCACTTAGATCGTGGATGTACCCCCTAACATGCCGAAGTAAAATATACGTATAGTCCTCGCCAAACTTCTTGGCCGCCCTGAAGTTGGTTTAACGGATGCGCGGGGCACGAAACGGTGCTGTTTTTGTATGAGTTTTACTACTGCACAGCCATTGTAGCCAACTTCAGGGCGGCCAAGTAGTTTGGCGAGAACTATTATAAACATTATCACCAAATTTGAAGTTCATAATTATGTCAATAGGAATATTTTAAAACAAAATAATACTTTACGGTGCAACCGCACATTCTGCAATTCAGCAGATTACGCCACACATTCATTTCAACTCATAATAATTAATCAGTTCGCGATGGGCTATCAAGTCAGCCAGGCGTCCTCGTTACAGCCAACAAGTCACTTTCCACACAATCTTTTTGGTCCTTCAACTGAAATCATAGCACGCTATATAGACCCTTTCACGTGCATGGACTGTGTAGCAGGAAGCTATATAGTGACTCAAAGTGTTTGTAGTGTTGAGTGACTACAAAACCTTGGGCGTTTTAAAATACAGGGTGGGCCAGAAAGAATTGCGAATTTGAAAAAATGATTAAAAAAAAACTTAGTACAATTCACATACAAATTTTTATTTTTATAAAAATTTACATCTGGGAAATTCATTTCTTAAAAATAACGTCATCCAGGTGTGCACCATCCCGCTGCAAACATTCTTCGAATCTGAACCTCAAATTGGTAAAAACTCGCTGGCACATTGCACGGGGAATAGCTGCCATTTCTTCCTGGATATTGGTCTTCAACTGGTTAATCGTGGCTGGGTTATTGGAGTAGACTCTACTTTTTAGGTATCCCCACAAAAAAAAGTCCAGTGGCGTTAGATCCGGACTTCTAGGAGGCCATGCAATGTCACCTCGGCGCGATATCAGTTTCCCAGCAAACATCTCGTTTACGACCGCCAAAGAGGCATTAGCTGTATGGCATGTCGCGCCATCTTGTTGAAACCATGTCGCACGATTATAGGCTTCAAATTGTTGCAGTTGTGGAAAGAAAAAATCCCTTAACATGGCTATGTATCGGTCAGAATTTACAGTGACAGATTGGCCTTGTCGATTTTCGAAGAAGTAGGGTCTGATAATTGCGTGCAGGCTTTCCGCAGGCTTCTGTTTGAGATTCGAACCAGTAGCTTCGAACTTTCTGACCCACGATCGAATCACACTTTCCTTCGGACACTGATTTAGGTCATATAATGCAAACTCACGCCGAACAATAGCGCACGAATCGCGATTTTTGTAATAATGTTTAACGCAGATTGCACGTTGCGCTCCGGTAAAGTGGTCCATCGCGACTAAATTTCCGAGAACCGAGCTACTTAACCCCACCATCCGCGCAGTCCCCTCTCTAAAGCTTCAAACGCAAGAGTGTTTTTAAATTCGTACGCCTTTCTGGCCCACCCTGTATATTGGAGAATGAGTTACGTGAAATTAGGTTGGTAGAAGTCGTAGATGCAAGCTTTCCTGCTCTACATCTAGGAATATTATTGTAGAATAGGCAATAAACTTCAATGTCAATGTTCAATGTTGATTTTATTTACAGATAGGTTGCAAGCAAAATGTCTGGAAAGTGGTTGACGACCCGCATCATTAAGTTGGTCTCCAATGCGTAACCAACTGTAATTATCTATATTTTAATTCTCCAGTCCGATACTAGATGCCGCTACTAGGTTCTTCTTCTTCTTTATTGATCATTTTTAAGTATTGCAGTACATGGGTATAAAGTTTATACATGGTAAAATTACAGATTTGCTACAATTATAGTGGGTGCAGTTCTATTCTCCTAACTAGGTTACTGTATAACCTGTATGAAGGAGTGACAGTTCCGATCCACCATGGATTACAAGAGTATGTATTTTACTGCTACAAAGATATGGAAACTAAAAGTAAACAAGGAAAATAAAAAAAAACATACAAAAAATCCTCAAGTGAGAACATTAAAAAAGAGGATGTAACTACAAACTACTTATGTGTGGGTGTGCGAGTGTGTGTATGTGTGTGTGTTAAATGTGTGTAGTGTTTATTTTGTGTAACATATTATGTTATGTGTACTATGTTTGCATTTTACTTACCTAACCGTACCTTAAGGTTCCCCTAGTCAACGGCACGAACTATTTTGTGCGCGAGGTTAAAATGCATGCTATCTCATCCGACAACTCGTGCGAAAGATATAGAAGCTGTGATGAACAGTAAGAACTTAGTTCGCGTACGAATTAGCACTTTTGCAAATTTGTATCGAAATAGATGATGATTTAGGACGAAAACGCGCTCGCAAAATTTTATAAACAGACCTTTGGGAGTCTAGATATCATGAAAAAACTACTAAATGTATATTTTCAAAATAAAATTATTTGCATTGTTGAATTCCTAATCTATCCCTGTATGGAGGCCGTTTTGCAATTTTCCTTCTTCTTATGGTATTTATTTCCGCCCAAATATGCGTTAAAGTGTTGAAATATGGGACTTTCGACGCTCATAACTTACAAATATTTTTTTTTTTACATTTTAGTTTCCATACAGGACTAGATAATGATGAGACAAAATGGTATCATTTTTTCTCGACATCGGTTTCGAGCCCAACCGAAGGAAATCTTTTTGATTTGTAAAAAATATATTTTGTTTTTATATTTTTTATTTAGTTTTTGTTGATTTTTGTTATTATATATATTTTGTTTATTTTTATTTGTTTTCCGTTATTTAGTTGATAAGGTAAGTATTTAGATAGCAAGAAAATTTAAAACGTGTTGATAAGTAAATTTGTTTAAAGTGCCTATGTGTTTCTTACAACATTCAGTTTATTTGTTTTCCGTTATTTAGTTGATAAGGTAAATATTTAGATAGCAAGAACTGTGAACTGATCCGGTCGGCAATGCAAGAAGACTTAGATAATGTGATCAAATGGGCGCACGACAATGGTATCCTTATAAATATAAATAAAACCAAGTGTATGTTGATATCGTCTCCGTATAACCACATTGCTAAAAGTGCCAGTATCTCGATAAAAGGCCACTCGTACGAATGTCTTCACGACAGCAATGCAAACTGCCAATGTGAGTATATTGAGCGTGTGGCGAAATACAAATACCTAGGATTATTAATTGACGAACGATTTACTTGGGACGCACACGTAGACACAGTATGTAATCGACTACGCTCCTTACTAGGGAAACTTAACAATTTAAAATATATAGTTAGTAGGCGGGTACTGTATATTCTTTATCATGCACTTGCGGAGGCAACAATAAACTACGGTTTGGGTGGTTATGGACTGACATTTCCGGTACATTTAAATAAAATTAAACAGTTGCAAATTCGGTTGTTAAAATAACTAGTAAACAAGGCAACTAAAGATAGCATTAATAAGGAGTACGAAAAATTATTTAAATTTTGTAGAATATTACCCATACAGAAAAAAGTAAAATCAACCATAATTTTAGAACAACACAACAAAAATGAACACAAAGTAAAAATAGTGTTTAACCGACCAACCCGTAAAGTGACACAGAAAAACAAATATTTGGTCCCGAAGGTGAGGAATTATTTCGGTAAAAGAACGCGGCAATGGCTAGTTCCAACATTGATAAATGAATTACCTAAGGAAATGTCTGCCGAAACAACGTCTAAAAGTGCTTTAAAAACTATTCTGCGCAAGCACTATTTGAGTTTGTGTCCGTAGCGTTGGAACCTGAATTGTTATGGTTTTGCATCGCTTGGCGTTTTCGTCCGGCGATTCACGTTTTTGTTTGTTTATTTACGATGGAAAGAGTATCTTATGCGCCGGGTGAAGTATACATAATGATGTTATGATGTACCTAACGTAAGAATGGGTCGGCAATGCTAACATAGCATGCGCGCGCGACGTGCTGCTGTCGGCCGGGCGGCCGCCGTCCGTTGTGTCTCACTCGCGCTTGGTTGCTCGTCTTCTTGGGGATGTGGCGGCGGTGGTCGGGACGGTAGGGGCATGTGCGTTCGCCGCGCGTGCTAGCATGGCGGGCAAGTTGATATGAGCCGATCTATAGACGCCACTGTATACATGTACGAATGCTCGAGCTGTAGATCAGTATAATTATGTATCAGTTTATTCATTATAATTACTTATTAAATACAAACTGGGCAACTCGAGTATTTGTGCATTTGGGCTTGGCATACGTCCTTCTGTGTGAGCATACGGTGTACTAAAAATACACGACGATGTACTTACCCTTGGATATAGGTACCCTTATCATAATAAAACTGTGTTACTATCCCTTAAATTTAACTATATGTTATATGTAATTATTTTGTTTAAATTAAGAGCTGTATTCACGAGAACACTGCCGACAAACTGTCCTGCAGTTTGGCAGAACATTTGTATAATACCCAGTCATGTAACTTTTGTTGAAATAAAAAAATATAAAAAATTGAAAACTGTGTTGTAAGTAAACAAATTTTTGTTTAAAGTGCCTATGTGTTTCTTTCAACATTCAGTATATGGCTGTGAATGCACACCGAAAGCAATGCTACATTTCAGCATGGATAAATTATGGTGGAACATAAATTGCATCTGGTCAGTCAGACCAACACCAATAAGTTCGTAACATGCAAGTGGTTTTCTTCATTGGTCAATACCAAAGATTTTGAAATAAGACGTCGTAATTAAAGTAAAATGCAGGTGTCTCAGAGAGAGTTTTATTTTTATAACTAAGAGCTGAGGCTACCATGGGGATGTCTAAGGATCCGTAAGCAGTTATGAAGAACATTCTGTTGACTTCTCGTAGTGGGTTCACCGTGAATGCAATCAAAGACTTGAAGAACATGTACACCGGATATATTTTTAAATCACCAACGATGCAGTAACACAAACTACATCTACCAGCGATACAGTAACACAAACTGCATCTACCAGCGACTTAACACAGGCTGCATCCACCGTAGATGAAATAACCAGTCAAAACAAAGTAATATAATTTTGAATTTGTCACCCTGATCCCATACCTGAATTGGCGATAAAAAAGATCACTGATTGTGTAAAATAATCACGTGACTTTTCTTTGAATATTAACAGATGGTTGTATTCTAAATTACAGCTGATTGTGAATGTAAGCAAATCAACTCTACACCCCGAAGAGATAAACCCATGAAGAGACGAAATATATTGGTAATTTTAATTTTATTTTACATTATGCTATAATATTTCATTTTCAATATTTATTATAATTAATTTATTTATTTATACACATTAGGACATTTAATATTCTAAAATATACTGCGGACATTATAATAAAATAAGGCCACCAGTAACAATCGCAATACCCCCTGTGCTAGAAATAATAATGCTTATGTTAGATGTGCTAACACAATTACAAAAAAAAAAAGTATTTTTGTTTACAGCAAAAGTTATTGTCACCTACAAACGCATTAATACCTAGAAAAAGAAAACTGGCAAACATCATTAACACAAAGGAAAGTATAATTAAGAGGCAGAGATTACAAAACAAAAGAATACAAGCTCAGAATAGAAGACTGAATTGAAAGATTAATAAAATAGAAGATATTTTAATTAAAATTCAAGAAAAGTTTTGTTTGAAAGATTAGGATACGAATATACTGAAAAATATAAATTTACAGGTATAACAAACTCTTGCACTATCAGTTTTCGTGTTTGGTGTGCCGTTGTCGATCGTTGTCTTACTTTCTTTCAATATTAGAAAGATTTACTACTGTTTTTTTTTTTATGACAGGCTCAAGAACTCACGCAACGCATGGTAATGAAAAACTCTGGAGGAAAATAGAAACAAAAATATAGCCCAGCGCTTCGTACCTTTGCGATGACGCTATATTATTATTCACCAAAGGCTTACGAATATGTACGTAAAACTTTTGATACTTGTCTGCCAGAAAGGCGCACTCTTATAAAATGGTATGAAAAAATCGGCGGAGATCCAGGCTTTACTAAAGAATCATTGGAAGCGTTGAAGCAGAAAGCGAAAAATACAAATTATACCATAATTGTAGGGTTAACTATTGACGAAATGGCTATACGCCGACATATAGAATATTATGGTGAAAAATTTGTAGGGCACGTTGACATCGGCACTGGCGTTGAAGGTGATCATATAGAAGAAGCTAAAGAGGCTCTAGTTTTTTTTGGCGACTAGCGTAAACTGTAACTTTAAAGTCCCCGTTGGTTATTTCCTTGTGGATGGTATAACAGGACGACAGCGTGCTGACTTAATTTTACAATGTTTAGAACTGATTGAAGAATTATATCATTGACTTTTGATGGATGCGCAGCAAATATAGCAATGGTGAAATGTCTGTCTCTCTCTTTTTAGATCCAGGTGGAAATAAGATACAGTGGCGGTTTTTAGAGGAACGAAAGTTTTCTCTTTCTTGAAGCTTATTAACTTCAAGAAAACTTTCATTTAGCAAACACACTAAGTTACCGTCATAACCAGTTTCAAAATCAAAAGATGAAAGTAAAGCTCAGAACTCAACTATTTAGCTAAAACTACCTGAATATAGAAACAGTGAAGGGACATCGAGACTTTTGAGAATAATTAATATTATGTTTTACATATTCAATTCCCGAAGCTCGTTTCAGAACAGATTTAAGAAAGCACTTACTGAAATCAATGCAATGCAGTTTTTAGGATTCCTAGACACGGCAGTAGATTATTTGTCCCAATTAAAATGTCAGGATGACAAACTTTTAACACAAAGCCCGCGAAAAACAGACTTTATTGGTTGCGCTGAAGCAGTAAAACATATTTATAACCATTTAATACGTACTCAAGTACTTGTATTTATGCCGATGTATAAAATTAGCCAAGACCACCTCGAGATGCTTTTTGGGAATATAAGATCACATGGCGGTGCCAACAATAACCCTGTGACCCGCCAATTTAAGGCAGCTTACAAAAAACTACTGGTGCATATCGAATTCAAGGTTCTCGAAAGTGGGAATTGCATGGCTCTTGAACATATTTATATTCTCAAATGCGTATCATCGCTTATAGAACGCATAAATAGAACGACTAATAATGGATTCTTATTCTTGGTCTCTTATACCTCCATATATTTTTATAATCTTTTTTCTTTGAAACTTTTCTATTGTTTTCAAACATTTTACTTTTTTTAACTTTAAAACCCCTCCTACTTTCTCAAATTTTCAACTAGCACAGTATTCTCTTCACATACTAAGCTATTTCTTGTCGCCTAAGAAAAGCAGTCAATATGATGACGCGGTCAGCTACCGTTCGTGACTTGAGTGACAAACTGAAAGCAGCGCTGAGGGAGCTGGATTCATCCAGAAATGAGTACAGCAAGCTACTGCGAGCACGAGAAGAAAGTGAAGTTGAAATTGAGTTAATAGTAAACAAAAACACTCAACTCAAGAACCAGCTTGCAGAGCTACACTCCCAGCATATGGATATACTGGAACAGCATCACCATCTCCGTCAACTAGTGTCAGATTTTCAGCAGTGACATGGCACTGCTGAAAATCTGACACTAGTTGACCGGGCACTGAAGCGTATATCTGTATTAGAAGCAGAATTGTGCAAGGCTCATAACACTATTACCTCCATCGACTCGCTGAAAGTCAGCGAAGAGGTTTCTAACACCAGTAACCTGTACAATGAGCTGATGGATAATGCATCCAAACTGGAGTGTGAGCGGCCCACCATTACCATAGACCTAACAGGGGATGATACCATTGCTAAATGTCCAATTCTAAGTAGTCATAATAAAATTAAGAAATATATTAAAATCAATAAAAGTATTAAGAAATACAAGAAACTTTTAAAACTCCAAGTGTTTACAAATATAATGTTAACCTTAAAAGAGATTTCAGAAACTTAAAAAACCAATTAATTTTATGTAATAGTAAATTAGAAACTAGTACACAAATGTATGATGTTGACATTTAGAATCTTCAAAGGGAGTTATTGAGTAGGGAAAATACACTAAAAGAAATATTTTGTAAATATGAATGTAGTCAACAGATGTTAAGTGAGCGCATGCAGGAGGCCTGTGAGTTGGTGGACCTGGTGAAGTATAATGCAGAGAGGTATGAGTCATTGACTAACAACCTCACCTGTAGTTGTGCTGCCGCTCCGCCACCTCTCATTTCACAACATGTTGCTCCTATAACTTTACCCATCGATCATACTGCAACAAATTTGCAACCCTCCAAAAGTAATGTCTTAGTATATTCTGATAGTTTCGGAACAGGTTTTGGATCTTTGTTAAATAACCGTTTTAAACATACAATAGTGAACCATTGTTATCATAAATTGCATTTTAATGAGCTTCCCAACTAGCAAAAACGTCGTATATTTCTAGTCTTATAAGACTTCACGGTATATAACAGTTATATAGTGGTATGTAGTTAACTATTTTGATATATAGACGTTTATCTTACGACGGTTCAGTCGCGGGACTGTAATGTCTTAATATAAAGTTGAGTAAACGTTTTCAGGACTAACTTATACAACGTTGTAGAATGGTGTCAGTACATATGTTGAGTAAATGTTTTCAGGACTAACTTATACAACGTTGTAGAATGGTGTCAGTAAATATGTTGAGTAAATGTTTACAGGACTAACTTATATGACGTCGGATAATGGTGCCAGTGCATATGTTGGGTAAACGTTTTCAGGACTAACTTATACGACGTTGTAGAATGGTATCAGTGCATATGTTGAGTAAATGTTTTCAGGACTATCTTATATGACGTCGGATAGTGGTGTCAGTGCATATGTAGAGTAGACGTTTTCAGAACTAACTTATATGACGTCGGATAGTGGTGCCAGTGCATATGTTGAGTAAAAGTTTTCAGGACTAACATATATGACGTCGGCTAATGGTGCCAGCCATGACGTTTATTGGACAATGTATTGGTCATATCAACGTTTCGGTTAAATAAAAGGTTTTTGTAAGACAACCATCTTCGTGTGTGAATCTTAACATAACTTTTATATAATTAAAACGCCACTTAAACGTTTGCGTATGACCTTTTTATAACAAAACTATTTTGATCGTATGGAAGACTTACTAAGACTTGTATGCAACTAAAATGTTGAATTTCTACGGTTACATTACTTTAAGTAGACTTTTGAATCATTTAAAGGTCAAATCCACACTTTAATTGAACTATTTCTATTTTGTTTTGTCTTTTAAAAAAGGGATAGAACGAATGAATGTTGCCGAAAAAGATTCCGTATATATTTTTTTTTAAATTATCATTTAATGTAAATAACAACAATAAAATTAAACAATTAACAATGGAACTGTGACAGTTATAACATTTGTTTGAAAAGGTAAAATAAATGCTTCGCCAAGGCCATTTTTCTCTTTTAAGACGTTTTAAATAATTTCAGATCAAAAATTTATCGATGTCCAAGAAGACTACCATAGTTCATTCATATCCTGTGTTAGACCTGAAAAAAAAAACATTTAAATAAATTAATCTGGGCTAAACGTACTATTTGATTAGATAGCCATTGACAAGAAAAGAAGATGAATTTATAATCATAAAGGGCCGAGTTAGTTCTCTGTTCAAGTTATGCAATATTTATTAGATCTGTAAGTAATGCTTAAGGAACCCTAAAGTAAACTGAATATGGCCGCGGCGTCATAAACTCAAGAAAATGTATACGACCTTTTTGTTATATTAGTGTTATATAAAGGTCGCTATACAACGTAAACAAGATGGTTGATGCTTTATTATGAAAACATATTTTGGATAATTAATTAAAACGATTCAAATACAAAGAAATAGAGGAGGGCGTTAAAAACTTCACAAAAACACATATATACATTGTCATAAAACTAAAGTTCCCTGAAAGATTAACACAACTATCATTATCTCACACTCATTTAAATAATGCATAATAAATCGATATTTTGTAATTATGGAAATAGACATTTACTTACCTTTTTTTATTTAAACACCGGCACAATATTTAACAAACGAAATAAAACGGTTGCCGTTGAGCAGTCTTTTGAAAACGTCATTGTAACAGCTATGTGACATAAGCGGTCACATAAGAGACTCATCATAACCAGTATTGGACCGTAAAGTCGGTCTCTGTACTTTTATTTAACTTGTATACAACGTTTAAACGGTCATTGGCTGACTTCTACTTAACTACTAAACGACAATATTGTCGTGTAATTTGGGCCTAATTCGCGTTATTTATACGTTTATATTTACGTTTCTGCGACCAATCTTAAAAACTAGACTCAAAGTGTAAAACGTTAAATTGACTATTATAAAACATTAATTTGTTAGTTGGGTTATTCATAAAATTCAACAGACACAATTGAATGAGCAAACTACTGTATTCCTTATTTTTGGAAATAGCCTTAGTGTAACAAAAACGGACATACGGCCGATTTCTGAATTAAGTATTCGACGCTAAGTACGTGCTGATCTCGATTTAAGCATCTGTCACCCTTGATCATCTGCCACTTTAAGTTTTCTGCGATGCTGAGCAATGTTTGAGTATACGTAGTCAAGTCATGCCAAAGTATACCTTATGTCATACAAAAAACCTTCATTGACGATCAATTGGGTTTCACAACTGAGAAAAACACAATTGCTCATTCTCGAATTCTCAAACCGTTGTCAACGTTACATCATCAGTGTAGCCAGATTGGGCGCCTTTTTGCCATTTAGACTACTTGGTAGGGTGCCGAGGCGACCAATTTTTACGAGCGGCGCCAATTAGGTTACCTCCAAAAAAAATAAGGCGATTTCGGAACGAGACTATCTAATACAACATTGTCTGAGGAATGATGTAAATAACTGGAAACCAAAATGGTTTTTTTTTTTTTCATAATCTTCAGTCGCAACAACACAGGGAAATAAAGAAATGCTGAAAAATGTTTTATGTGGAACCAATAATGATTATTGTGGCTAATGCATTTAAGTTTCGAAGAATGTTTCGTGGTATTAGTAGATAATGGTCGTCTTGAGTTTTTTATAAATGTAATAAAAAACTTTTTTGCAAAAAAATACTACCGACTTCCAAATGAAAAACTACAAAGTGAAAAATAACTTAACTTTTGGAAGTCGGTGTCTTTCGTAGGAACCATTTTTTTGCGATATGGACACCGACTTCCAAAAGTTAAGTTATTTTTCACTTTGTAGTTTTTCATTTGGAAGTCGGTAGTATTTTTTTGCAAAAAAGTGTTTTTATTTTTCCCTTTTTAGTTTTACCTACCTAATAGCAAGTTGTTAATTAAGGTCCCTATAACTCCAGAATAGATTAACCGAATAACATGAAACTTGAACATAACCGGTGAAATGAGAGATCTGCGTACCCCTTTAGAGCGTACTGGCGTGATATTATGTTATGAAATGGTATAAACAACAAACAGACATGCGATTGCAGAAATCCCGAGAGTTTTGCCGTTATTTATTGAAGAGTTCTGTTGTGTATCTCCGAAGTTCTTCATCAGACCTTCACCAAATTAAAATGGGACCAATTTCGAAACATACTCTTTCAAACAAAAAAAGAATTTTCAAAATCGGTCCACAATTGACGGCGATATCGGTGAACATACATAAAAAAAAAAAAAAAAAAAAACATACAAGAAGTCGAACATAGAACCTCCTCCTTTTTTGTAAGTCGGTTAAAAACTAAATTTTCGGCGACTTAGGGCTCGTCGAATCTGGCCACACTGGTTACATTTGGCAGTTGATAGTTGACAAGTCTGTGCTTAAACGGTGATCAAGCAAAATAAATACAAAATAATATATAAACTTATAAAACGAGTGACGAAGAAAACCTTGTCTTCCTTGGAGATGCCTCCACAAAGACCGATGCGAGAAAGAAGACTGTTCGCCCTGAATTATCGAAAACATTAGATCGGATGCAAATATTTCACGCCTGATAGATCTCAGATGCTCGAAGAACGGATGGTCAATGGGGCTGTTAAGTTCTGGAGTTGCGACCGCGTGGCGGAATACGCAGCGCTTTAAGGCCTCCTTCTGTAGACCGATGACCTGGTCAAGGTCATGGAAATCCGATGTATGAAAGACGCACAGGACTGGTTGATGTGGTGACGCTAGGGAAGTCCTGTATCCAGCAGTCTTTCGGCAGAAATGGTGACGATGTTGAGTGAGATCTTCAAGAAAATATTCAAAATGTGCCAGTTTTTGTGTTTGTAGTCGACAGTAGCTTTTCCTGCGCGAAAACCGACAGTTATCCAACAGGAATTATGTGTAAAGTGGAGATGGACCGGTTATATGATGCGCGATAACCAAGTGTTAGCATACACGATAAACGACTATATAATAACTATTCTATGCTTACATTATTTAAGGGTTGCAACTTAATTATTTTTCAAAAAACTTGACCATTGTTTAGCTGTGGCAACCCATATACGATTTTGACAGATGGAAAAAACTAAGAACTTAAGAAAGCGCGAAAAAGTTTTACGAATTCCGAGATACTGATAAAAACTAAAAAAAGCAAGTGCTCTGTGATGTCAACAGTGGCCTTGAGTAATATAATGGTACCAAATAAAACAATAGTTGGTGAAGCAGAGTGTTTAATTCTTTCAAGTCAGAAGTGTGCTAAAGTGTATCTGCGTGCCTGACGTGCTTGACTGCCTGATGACCTGATGCTGCTGTTTCCTGGACTAAGGTCAGATCTGAAAGTGTTACTTCGTTTCCCTGTGATTTTGCGACAAAATTGTCGATTGTTACACGTACAAAAGCATGTGCGTTCATGATACAAGAAACAAGGCTCAAACATTTAGAGCATCAACATTACTACGAGTATTGATCGTTGGGAAATACCTAGTGAAAGTGATATCAATTTGGTGGTTTATTTACATGTAGCCAAAGACAACTAAGACAGCCGAGTCACCCACGTCCGTAGGAGTATACCCATAGAAATATTAAATACAGGAGAAGTGGCAAGGGGGCGTGTCGGTGTCTGCGCGACGTGATCACAGTGCCCATGTCCAAAATCATGTTTCAAAATATCACAGCGACTGTACTATTTTTGCAATAAATACATTGCTCCTTAACCACTAGCTAAGTTCGTCGCTAAGTGACTGGACAAGCAATGTAAAAATCACAAAACGATACTTTATTAAGCGGATGCATCGCGTAGTACGGCCGCTGCTTCTTGCGACGAGTTAGTCATGTAATTGTGTAGATGTTTTTGTGTGGGTAAGTTGTACGGAGCATGGTAAATACACACTGTGTTTGTTGAGATAAGGTTTATATTTGATTCTGTAGTACGTACTGATTTAAGAGTTGCGGGTGTGTGCGCGACTGCGTGTCTATTGCTTTTTCTGAACTGCATGTGTAGTAGTTGCCGTGTGGTAGGGGCAAACTGGAGACACCGGTTGCCGATATATTTCGTCTACCGGGCATATCTCCTTGTTTATTATATCTATGAGTATACCCCTTTCTGATTCCCTACACGTGGTCCCCGGGTGGTGCAAATCAGGTGACATTAACTGGTGGTAGGCTTCGGCCGAAGGCTTGTGACCACCCACCGGGCAAAGACGTACCGCCAAGCGGCCTAGCCGTGTTCCGGTACGATGCTCGGTGTAGACAACTAGAGGAGTTGGGTCGAGATAGCTGTCCCACTGCATGCTGACCAGCCTGGCACGCGCTGATAGGGCTATATCGGGAGACTAGTCGCGGAGGGTAGCGGGATCCGAGGCACGGTGCGCCGCTGGCCGACCGCAGGTAGTTGGGGGCCCAAGTAGTGTGCCAGCCACACACGAAAGGCTGCCCCGCCAACTGACGAAAAATCCCGGAATGCACCATCGTGCTGGTTGGCGACCAGACGGGAGGGCCCGATGGACATTCCGGGGGGGCTCGGGCGTCCCCGCAGTCTCCAGACTAGTGCCCCAATGATGGCGTTCTTTCAGTGCGTGTCTGTAGGTTAGCAGCGTGGAACCTCGTCTCACTTCCTTCTCCTCTATTCCATTCACTCTTTTATTTATTTAAATGCAAAGGAAATAGAATACTGGAGTTAAACAGCGGCTGCACCCCCTCCCCCACAAAGTGCACCTCACCAATATAAGAGGTCTGCACTCGAATATTACTGCAGTCCACTATCACCTGGAGGCTGAGAAACCAGCGCTCTTTTTCCTTACGGAGACGCAGATAGCGAATCCGTCAGATGTGTCGTACCTGTCTTACCCAGAGTTCACCCTGGAGCACAATTTTAGACCACGGGCGGGCGTATGTATGTACGCCCGTGATGACATTTGCTATCGGCGTCTCCGTAACCTTGAGGACTCCCGATTCACAACGCTCTGGGCTCTTGTGGACACAGGTCTTGATAAAATTATCTACGCCTGTGTCTACCGTTCGCACAGCGGAGATCTGGAGACAACCAGGCTCACAGAGAACATCAGTGAGGCGGCTGATGCGGCTCAGCAGCGGTACCCTTCAGCCCAATTAGTGTTACTGGGGGACTTTAATGCCCACCACCAGGAGTGGCTCTTCCCATACCAGTGCACTGATCATGCTGGACGGGAGATGCGTAAGCTTTCGCTAGCGCTAAACCTCACCCAGCTGGTCCAAGGGGCAACGAGGGTACCGGATGTTGATTCGCACACAGCGAATTGTTTGGACCTTCTGCTGACAACAGATCCAGACAGATACTCTGTGTCAATAGCTTCACCTTTGGGTAGTTCCGACCACTGTCTGGTGTAGTCTGTGTCCGTCTATTCCCCGCCCGATCCCAGCCCAAGAGGCACCCGGCGGGTTTGGCGGTACAAGTCAGCAGATTGGGATGGTATGCGATCTTTCTTTGCATGCTATCCTTGGCAGCCTACTTGCTTTTCTTCGACTGATCCATCAACGTGCGCGGATGCCGTGACGGATGTGTTGCGTCAGGGAATGGAGTACTACATGCCGTTGTCTAACGTATCAATGTCTAGCGAAGACCGGCCATGGTTTGGTGCCGAATGTAAGCGCGCCGACGCGCTTAAACATGGGGCGTACCTGGCTTGGGTCGATGCTCGATCGCGCAAGGCAAGTGACGTGGGTCAGAAGAAGAAAGCCTTCAACAGGGCTGCCAAGTCCTGCAAGATGGTGTTGCGACGGGCTCGGTTCGACCACATCGGCCGAATAGGGACCAAACTTGCTTCTTACCCAGCAGGAAGTAAAGCGTTTTGGTCCCTGGCTAAATCGGTCGAGTCGAACTTCTGCCGTCCCTCACTACCACCACTGCTGAAACCCGACGGGTCGCTGGCCCACTCCGCTGAGGAGAAGGCAAATTTATTTGCCTCTCTTTTTGCGGAATATTCACGTCTGAATCCTGGTGACGCGCGGCCCCCTCCTTCTCCTGATGGATGCGAGACGAGCATGTTGGACATTCGGATCCATCAAAAGGACGTCCGTAGGGTGCTGCGCAACCTCGACGTGAACAAGGCTAGCGGTCCTGACGGAATACCAGCAATTGTTCTTAGAACCTGTGCGCCTGAACTGTCTCCGATCTTGACACGCCTATTCCACCTTTCGTATGAGGCTGGAAAAGTGCCGAATGCTTGGAAGCAAGCTAACGTACAGCCCGTGCCCAAGAAGGGCAGTCGAGCTGACCCGGCCAACTACAGACCAATATCTGTAACCTCCATACTCTGTAAGAGTATGGAACGTGTACTCAATATTAAGCTCCTGGCATACCTAGAAGCAAACGATATCCTTATTGACCGCCAATATGGCTTCCGCCGAAATCGGTCTACTGGGGATCTTCTAGCGTATGCCATTTCACATCTGGAGTGAGGCCATCGAGAGGCACGGGGAAGCGCTTGTCGTCTCCCTCGACATCTCGAAGGCTTTTGATAGGGTCTGGCACGAAAGCCTTATTGGTAAGCTTCCTTCATTCGGTTTGGCCGGTGGTCTATGTGATTGGATTGCAGACTTCCTGAGAGATCGGTCCATTCGAGTGGTTATCGATGGCTGCTCGTCAGACCAATTGGATATCAATGCAGGGGTCCCTCAGGGGTCGGTACTCTCAGCAACTTTATTCTTGCTGCACATTAATGATCTGCTTAAACCCGGCACCTCTGGGTATGCAGACGACAGCACTGTTGCTGAGAGATACTTGTTCAACGCTCGTACTACCGGGCCTCAGATCCAGTCTCTCCGGGAGGCCATGGTGGAGCGCTTGAACCTTTCCTTGCAGGCAGTCTCCGAATGGGGCGATGCCAATCTGGTCAGGTTCAATGCTGCTAAAATCCAGGCGTGTCTTTTTTCCGCTAAAAAGAGCCAATTTTACCCGGCTCCAACTTTCCGAGATGCGACCGTGGCAATAACTGACCATCTTGAGCTTCTTGGCGTTACGTTGACATCGACACTCAATTTTGGCCCATACATTGAGGCAAAGGCTCAGCTGGCTGCCAAAAAGTTGGGGATCCTAGCGAAGGTGAGGAGGTACTTCACGCCGGAACAGCTGCTCAGCTTGTACCAAGCGCAAGTTCGATCATGCATGGAGTACTGTTCTCATCTCTGGGACGGATCTGCCAAATACCAGCTTGATGCACTAGAGTCGATCGAAAAGCGGGCCAAGAGGCTCATCGGCGATGAAGCACTGGTTAAGTCAAAGCTCCAGAGCCTTTAACACCGTCGCCGAGTTGCCAGCTTGTCGGTTTTTTATCGGTTACATTTCGGGGAGTGTGCGATGGAATTGCATGATCTATTTCCGCCCAGCCCGTTTCATCATCGGACTACCAGACGTACGGCGAAGCGCCATCGGTATATGGTAGACATTCCACCCATACGCACTAAACGTTTTGAGAATACTTTTATTATGCGTACAGCTAAGGAGTGGAATTCCCTGCCGGAGTCTGTGTTTCCCGATAGCTACAATCTAGGGGTCTTTAAGTCAAGAGTGAATAGGTTACTTCTAGGCAAGCGTGCTCCACCGTCGACCACATCATCGCTTACCATCAGGTGAGATAGTGGTCAAGCGCGAGCCTATAACGAATAAAAAAAAAAATATTATTTGAATAATTTGAGCTACAAACAAATTTCAGTTTAGTTCATATTTTTTTTTATGTTAGTCAACTGTAATAGTGTATAAATATTACTTTTATTATCTAGTTATTTGATTTTGTCGTTGCTGTACTTAAATAACTTTAACTTTATTTTGAATCACTCAAAATCGTTTAATGCAATAATGGGCAAGTCTAAGCGAAGGCAACATGATTCAAGTAGTGATAATTCGTCTGTAAATAGCAGTGTTAGTGATGATAATAACCGTAGGTCGCAGCTTAAGCGACACCGGCGACGTCGTGATAAAAATCATACCAGTAGCCATAAACAAAATAGTAAGAGAGGTAGGAAACAAAGGAGCTCTAAAAGTCAGGCTCATGACCTAAGAACTTCTCGAAATAGTTCTGATCGTGAATTAACTAAAACTCCTTCATTGACTTCCTTAACAGTTAACACCATTACGTGCAGTTATTAATCAGACTACTCCTGAATTATTGAATAACAATAGTTTAATGAACAATATTCCATTAAATGTGATTAACCCCATCGGTAACTCTGCGTCACTATCAGCCTCTAACTTCTGGGCTCAAAACAACTTTGCTGTTGCTTTTAGTGTTGTACCCGAATTTGACCCAAGTGATAATAGCCAAACAATAGAAAATTGGATTAACAAGGTCAGTGAATGTGCGCAGATTTATTCTTGGAATGATCGTCAAATATGTCACTATGCCCTTCCCAAATTAAGTGGTTTAGCCAAAAAGTGGTACCAGGGTTTACCTTCGGTACTATTTAATTGGAATGAGTGGATTCAAAAATTAAAACAGGCTTTTCCGTCCAATGAAAATTATGGAGACCTTTTGTCATCAATGCTAAGGCTTAGATGTAAGTTTCGTCAGTCTTTAGAACATTATTATTATGATAAAATGGCACTTATAAATAAATGTGAGATAACAGGCAATAAAGCAGTTGGCTGTCTTATACATGGCATTGACGATAAATTTGTAAGAATGGGAGCAGGAGCCTGCATGTTTACTGAACCGGAACAAATCCTAAATTATTTGCGTACAGTGTCTCAACATGACATTAATACACCAACTTCTAACTTCCGTACCCGGAATAATGCACCATCGAAGAATTCCAATAGGGTATCTAATGAGCAAACAAAACTCAGTACAAATGATAACATTCGATGTTTTAATTGCAATGAGCTAGGGCATATAAGTTTAAAATGTAACAAACCTATTAAAAAATGTAACTTTTGTTTTAAATTGGGACATGAAACTAACGACTGTCGTAAAAGAAACACATATAACAGTGACGATTTAACTAAAACCAACACTACTACTGACCAAAATAATAATAATAATAATAATAACTTGACGCCTTGGATAGGAGAGTCCGCACATTGCTTACCGCAAATCGTATGCATCACCCACGATCATCGGTTATGAGACTGTATATCCCGCGGAAGTGCGGAGGTCGTGGCTTTTTAAATGCTAAAACCCTGCACAACCGCGAGGTATGCAGTCTTAGGGAATATTTCCAGGCTGCTGACGTGGGTATGCATCGAGATGTGGTAACAGTGGACAAGGGCCTTACCCCGCTCTCCTTGGCTAACGAGAACTGGCGCAAACCTATAGTATTAGATACTAATGACCGCAGGGAGGTATGGCAGAGCAAGGAACTTCACGGGCGCTTCTACCGGGTCCTATATGGGCCCGATGTAGATCTTTTAGCGTCCGTTGCCTGGCTGCGATTTGGTGACCTTTTCGGGGAAACCGAAGGTTTTGTCTTTGCGATTATGGACGAAGTTATGATGACGAACAACTACCGGAAATACATTGTGAAGGACGGCACGGTTGACATCTGTCGGGCATGTCACCGGCCGGGAGAATCAATCCGACACATTATTTCCGGTTGTTCTAGTCTGGCTAACGGAGACTATTTGCATAGACACAACCTTGTAGCCAGGATTATCCACCAGCAACTTGCTCTTAAATACAATCTTGTGGAATCGGAAGTGCCTTACTATAAGTATGTGCCCGACCCAGTTCTCGAAAATGGCAATGTCACGTTGTATTGGGATCGGTCTATCATCACTGACAGGACTATTGTTGCCAATAAGCCTGACATAGTGGTGATAGACCGATTAGAGCGTCGCGCAATGATTGTTGATATAGCGGTCCCCCATGACGAGAACCTCGTGAAGGCTGAGAGAGATAAGAAAAGTAAGTATCTTGATCTAGCTCGCGAGGTTGTCGACATGTGGGATGTGAATACAGCAGTCATTGTGCCGATAGTCGTGACGGCCAATGGCATAATAGCTAAGAGTCTCGATGAACATCTGAGGAGGCTCTCGTTGGGCAGCTGGATCAAGGGCGTGATCCAGAAAGCGGTACTCCTGGACACGGCGCGTATCGTTAGGAGGTTCCTCTCTCAGCAGCCCTAACCACCGGTAGCTTG
The DNA here is from genome assembly GCA_949775005.1 of Orthosia gothica. Classification (NCBI taxonomy): domain Eukaryota; kingdom Metazoa; phylum Arthropoda; class Insecta; order Lepidoptera; family Noctuidae; genus Orthosia; species Orthosia gothica. The sequence goes on along the minus strand of OX459040.1, from coordinate 9,426,861 downwards.
GACCTTGTTCCCGATACCGGTGGGCTACTAATTTTTATATTTTTAAATGTTTTTTTATTTTATTTTTATAAGCTAATATTTAAAAATGTAAAAACTATGTACAATGATTGAATAAAGGAAATAATAATATATTTATTCACAGAAATTTTGTACATATTAAACAAATGAAGTGTTTCAACTAATTGTAAATTACATAAAATATTAGCATTTGAGGCCAAACTAGGCATAGCCTGTATTTCAGCCTTCAACGCCCATCCCCTCGAATTGGAGATTATAGTAATTTATTAAGTTGCACATCGAATTATAAAGTTCACATTCTAAATAAACATATCCAATATTAATGTAGACATCAAAATAACAGAAAAAAAAACAAAAAATAGAATTAAAGAAGTAACGGTAGGTGTGTAACAAGTCCTCTCTTTGTGTGTGATGTAACCGAGTGAGTGAATGTGAGAGGGTGTTTTTTTTTTCACAATTTTTTCTTATTAAAGTTTCTCATTTACAAATTAAATAATAGATTAAGTATAACATCAATAATTTAAAGCTTATTGTCTATCCAGATACCTGAAGCAAATTTTCTGTTTCCTCATATGTGAGTTTCTGAAGGTATTGAGTCACTTTTACTTTACAGGATTTCCTTGTCATCGGGTATATGTTGAGAGTTTTATTTACCTTGTTGTAGATGTAAGGGCCAATAAATGAAGAAAATTTATTGCTGAATTTTGTTTTAAAAGCGTTCGGTTGAGGGCAAACCAAGTGTTTTGTGCGTTTGTTTAGAATGAGTGGGTCGTAAATGAGATTCTTATGTTGCAATATTATTACTTTAAGAAGAAAAAGCTGTCTCACTGTTAGAACTCCACAAAATTTGTAAAGCAGCGCTGTGGGAAACAGGATTGGTTTAAAAGTCCTAACCTTCAGAATGGCTCGCTGAGCCACTTCAACAGGTTTTATAAAGGTTTTAGGGGATCCACCCCATGAAGTAATGCAGTAAGTGATGAGGGACTGACAGAGAGCAAAGTATATTCGCTTTAGCACAGAGGGTTCGGTGACGTGCCTGAGGGTCTTAAAGACGTATATTAATTTCCTTATCCGACCACAGAGGGTCTTAATATGGTCTTTATAGTTGAGATTGTTGTCTATCGTAACACCTAGGTATTTAATTGTTCTGACGAGTTCAAGTTTGGGACAAGCGCAGTTTTCTTTAGACTCACACTCGTGTGGTATGATGCAATGACGATCGAAATTAATATTTGTGTTAGATCGTATACTAAAGCAAATATACTTGGTTTTATCTAGATTTAGTGTCAAAATATTTTCGTCAAGCCATTCCCTCACAATATCAAAACCCAATTGGGCAGCATCAAAAGCCTCCTCCCATGTATCGGCAGAAAACACGAGAGCAGTATCATCTGCGAAAGAGATAATTTTGCCATGGGAAAGCTTGACATTCGTGAGATCGTTTATGTATACGAGAAATAGGGTGGGACCCAGGATACTGCCTTGTGGCACTCCGTATGTAACCGGAAGGTCTCCACTAACAAAGTTGCCAATCCGAACACACTGGAGCCTTCCCGTCAGGTAGCTTCTGAAAAGATTCAGTTGAGCTCCTATGATTCCGAGTGATTCCAGCTTGTTAAGTAAGATTGGGACAGAAATCGTATCAAAAGCCTTGGCCAAATCAAGGAAAATGGTAATACATTTTTTTCTTTTTGTCGGGGTTGTTGCTAACGAAGTCGATAAGAGCATTTACGGCTTGATCTGTTGATTTGCCCTCACGAAAACCGTATTGGTTTGTTGAAAGCAGTTGTTTGTCTTCTAGATATCCCACTAGTCTCGAATTCATAATCCTTTCCAGTAGTTTAGACAGTGCTGGGAGGATCGAAATTGGCCTGTAGTTTGTGACACGACTCCTGTCACCGTTTTTATGAATAGGGCACACCACCGATCTCTTCAGACTGTCAGGGAAAACACCATGCTGAAGGCAGGAGTTAAATATATAAGTTAGAGGAGGAACAAGGAACCTTTTGTAAGTCCTTAACACAGAGCTGCTTATTTTGTCATAGCCTGTAGCACAATCTGTCCTTAAATTCACAATGAGACGTTCCACCTCTTCCCCAATAGCATCTGCCAAACAAACGAGCTTAGCTGTGTGACAGTGTGAGAGCTGCTACTCGTAACAGTGGGAATTTTGCCCGCCTTTTTTTGTTTGATTTTATCAGCTAGTGACCTACCAACATCAACGTAGTGACTGTTTATTTCATTTAGAGATGATTGAGGTGAAATTGATAGAGATAGCAGTTCATTCGGGTGGTTTGTTTTTTTTTGGGTATTTGTGATTTCTTTTATTACTTTCCACAATTTCCTGTTATCCCCCTGCGCTGCTTGTATCCTATCTTTCTCGTAGGCTCTTTTGACTTTTTTTAAAAGATTATTGCAGAAATTTCTATAGCGCGTGTAGGTAGTTTTTAGAGTTTGATTGTCTGGGCAGAGTTTACATTTTTGATGAAGGCTATCTCTATTTCTCATGCAACGCAGAAGGCCTTGTGTAATCCACGGCTTAATTATCTTTTTTCTTCTAGCTAGCGTTACCACTTTAGTGTTGTTTGCTACAGCTTGCTGCAGACTTTCAGTAAGATAATTTAGAGAAACATTAGGATTAGGTGAGTCATAAACAGGATTAAGGTCAATATTAAGGATGTCGTGTTCTAAGCTTTCTGTGTCAACTTTTTTTATGGAGGTAAGGGAAAATTGAGTAGTCTTCTTAAAGTTTAGGTTTAGCAAAACTGGGTAATGATCAGTCAAGGATGTGGTAGGCACGATGGTCATAGCAGAGGAATTTGTTTTTAGAAGGGCATGATCAAGGCACGTTTCACTTTCGCTACGTGTTATGAAGGTATGGGCTGGAAGAAGGCCATGAGAAGCAGCAAGTGTTAGGTAACGTTCGCCATTCATTTCCAATTTATTATGGTTGATTGCAATGTTTATGTCTCCTATGACAATAATATTCTCAAAGCAGGAATATTTTAAAAGAACATCGTCTAATGATTGAAGGAATGGATCCAGGTTGTGGAATGACGGAGAGCGATACATAGCAAGGATCGCCGTGCGATCATCTAAAGTAGCAACGAGACAGTTAGATTCTTCAAAACTTGGTTCAGTCACTGTAAGCCGAAGGTGTTCTCTGTAGTAGATAACCACACCATCGTTTTGTTTATGATTACTTTTTGTTGCTTCAAAGCGGTAGCCACTTAGGTTGGGAATAACTGATGTGCGTGGAAGCCAGCATTCTGTGAGTACAATAATGTCACACTTCAATTTTAGTCGGGAAAGTAATATTTCGAGACCTGACATATTGCAGTTGATACTTCGTATATTTTGCGTTAGTACTAAGAGGAAAATAAAGCTATCTTGTGCATTACTAATAGTGCAACTGCAAATTCAAAATATTATAAAGATGTCAGAATAAACAACATTATCCTGCAAGGATACGTTGACCTCGGTAGTAAGTGTACTCTTGTAAGAGAAACAAATGCAAAGCTGATAGTCCATGATTGGGATACAGAAAATTTACCAATTTTACAGGGATTCGGAAATTCCGCTGTAAAGCCATTAGGAAAATTCATAGCAATTTTAGAAATTGGCTCAGTTAAAGCTGAAACAGAAGTTTTCGTCGTAGATGATTACTATTTACAGACAGCAATTTTAGTAGGGCAGTCTTTTACGGAAAAACCAAATGTTGTTATTTTAAAAACAACTGATGAACTGGTATTTATGCACACTCCAGATTTTGATGTTGATGTGTTTAAGACTAAGGTATTCGCAGATGGTGACAAAATTATAAAACCCAAAACTGTAACGCCAATAGATGCCATTACCAATGATACATATAGTGGCGGCTTGTGGATACAATACAGTCTTCGGATTTTACCACAGAATGAATATGCTGTTTTGTCTGGGGTTTTTGAGTTTGAAGCAGGTAAAGGATATTTAATGTTAGCAAATTTATCATCTAAAGATTTAAATATTAAGAAAGGAACTTTATTAGCTCGGGGTCAACAATACCAAGAAGTAAATTAGGAATATATAGGTTTAACAACGGAAACTAAAAATTATGAAGAATTACCTTTATCAGATATAAAAATTAGTACGGAAGTGACAGAACAACAAAAAGTAAAGTTCTTCGATTTGTTAAAAAAGTATAGGGATTGTTTTGCAATGAACTTAGGAGAGTTAGGAAAAACTAATTTAGCAAAAATGGATATTACGCTGACAGACAATAGACCAGTAGTATATAATCCTCATAGAATATCACACAGTGAGCGTGTTCACTTAAATAAAATTATTGAGGAATTATTATTGAATGGTATAATTCGCGAAAGCACTTCGGATTATTCGAGTCCCGTTATCTTAGTGAGTAAGAAAAATGGGGATAAACGGCTATGTATCGACTATAGGGCCCTAAATAGAAAAACGTTAAAAGACAAATATCCGTTACCTCGGATCGAAGACCAACTAGACAGATTAGGGGGCAACAAGTTCTTTATAAGCCTTGACCTCACTTCAGGGTACTATCAGGTGCCATTGAGTGAGGCTAGTAAGCGATTTACTGCGTTTGTAACACCGGATGGTTTGTATGAGTTTGAAAGAATGCCCTTTGGACTTGCCAATGCACCTAGTGTTTTTCAAAGAACGATTATTTGTATGCTTAAGGGTAAGCAAAGCTTGGCGTTGGCTTATATGGATGATCTATTAGTGACGTCACGTTCAATTGAAGAGGGCTTGGATAAGCTGGAAAAGATTTTGCAATTATTAAGGTCTGTTCATCTAACACTATATCTTAAAAAGAACGATTTCTTTCAGACTCGTATAAATTATTTGGGCTACGAGATTAGTTCGAGTGGCATCCGACCCGGGGCAGCCAATATTGAAGCTGTAGTAGATTTCCCTTTACCTAAAAATGTTCACGAGGTTCGACAGTTTGTTGGCCTTACAAGTTATTGCCGAAGGTTTATTCAAAATTATTCTATTATAGCAAAACTTCTAACGATTCTAACATTAAGAATATTAATTTCGTTAATTGGCAACACTGCTTCACTTGCCAAAAAGGATAAAAAACTGTAACGACGTGTTCTGTGTGCAACTTTGCAATAAATATTAATTAATTGTGAAAGTCAAGAGTTTTCAATTCCACCACGAATCCTCGACCTGGATACAGCCTCCACACTACATAATACAAGGGGTAGAACCCCAACATGGTCCTTCGACAGTGAAAAGTTCCAGCATCAAGCAGCAGTTCACGCTTGTATTTCGTGCAGTATCATCGTGACATCAGTCACGCAACATTTATACAGGACAATTCGTCCATTATAGCCTTGTTGAGTGGAATACTAGATACCTCAAGGTTATAAAATCATCTTATGGTGGTCAAGACAGCAAGTCTCTAGCGTCATTCGTCGTAGTCACGGTCGACTTCCGTTTCCGTCGTCCCAAGTTCGACAACATATCAGCTACAACGGCATCGACAATCCAAGTGCGCCATCTCGTGGAAAACACGCAATACTCGGTGGTGCAGTGGTTTCCCGTCATCGACAGCGAAGACAAACAGAAATAGCTCCATCTCTTTCACACTCAAGAGCTCCGGAAGAGATCCACGCACTCCATCTTTATCGCGTGGAGTCTGTTTTATCGACGCATCGATCGATCGTCGCGCATCGTGTTGTTGGCAGCATTGGACTTACGAAGAACTTTACTTCAATCCGAACAAAAACAAATCGGAGCGGAAGACATCTTGTATTTTTACTGTGTAACTTACGTCTTACTTTTTTGTCTTGGTGCTTAGTTTAGTTACAGTATAATCTCATTAATTACTTTAGTAATAGTGCAAACTGTTTATTATTACAAAATGGGAGACTTAAATACACTTGTAAGTGCCAGGGGCTACGTCAAAGGAGCCCTAACGCGAATTGGTAATTTTATAGAATCGAAAGATTTTCAAAACTCATCTTGTTCTGTTCTTGTGGCTAAAAAGGAGAGGCTAATCAGTGCATTTCAAGAATATGAAAAGTATAACATGCAAATACTCGATAAAAAACCTGACGACAGTGAAAACGTCGCAGTACAGGAAGACAAGTATATTGAGGTTTTGGCACGCCTTAATGACGCCATAGCGAGTTGCAAAGGTGAACTAAAAATGGAATCGTCCCCCCTGGCACACACTAAGCTTCCCAGTGTTGAAATCCCTACCTTTACAGGAAATTATTGTGAGTATATGCCGTTCATAAATGTGTTTAAGTCAATAATCCACAATAATCCGAAACTGGACAATGTACAACGATTGTATTACCTGCGTACTTTTCTCAGACAGGAGCCTTTAGACTTAATTAAAAATTTACCCCTGTCTGCGGAAAGTTACCTTGAAGCCTTAGAAATATTAGCAGATAGGTATGCTTACAATACACTCATCAAAAATGATCATATCAATCGCATTATAGATTTACCTAGCATTGATTCTTCTGCAGCTGCCATTAGAGATTTTTGTGTCTAAAATCAAGCAACACATTGCAGCATTAAAAAATATAGATAAAAATGTTAGCGGCTGGGATCCTATTCTTTTGTGTATCCTTTATCGAAAAATAGACCCTTACACGGCCAAGGCATTCCAGATGGATCGAGACATGAAGAAGGAAACATCGTTGACAGAATTTTTAGAGTTTTTGCAAAGGAAAGCGTTGGCTCTGGAAAGCGTGGATGGAAGTGGTCATCCCCTCAATGCTTCACCGAGCGACTCTTCAAAGTCAGCGGGCACAAAGTCTGCGGTAAATGTGTCAACAGCCTCAATATTTCATCCATGCCCAAAATGTAAGTCGTCTCATAAATTATTTAGTTGTCCACAGTTTAAATTATTACCTGTAAAGGAAAGGTTAGAGTTTGTTACACAAAGTAAATTATGCAAAATATGTTTAAATCCACACCAAGGCAGGTGCAGGTATTTCTTTAGGTGTAAAACCTGCAAAAAAGCTCACAGTACCCTACTACATGAAGATGACACAACAAACAAAAGCAAGCAGAATCCGGTGGTCCTCGTAGCAAAGAATATTAATAATCAAACTTTACTCCCTACAGCTAAAGTCAAATTGTTACGAAGTGATGGGACGGAGTTACATGTTAAAGCCCTTTTGGACACAGGCTCACAGGTGTCATTTGTCACATCTCAGGTAGTACAGGAGTTAGGGCTCAAACCCAAGGAGAACAACATAGACATAGTGGGGATTGCAAATGTCAACAATACAATTAAATACAGCATTCCCCTGGAGGTCCATTCTCTAATTTCAAATTTTACGTTAACAGTAAATTGTAGTGTGGTAGAACAAATCACTTGCAAGCTACCACAACAAAAGATAAAACAATTTACTCTGCCTCCTGGAATAAAGTTGGCAGACACTGACTATTATAACCCGAGCAATATAGATATGTTAATGGGATGTGATGTCTTCTTCCAGGTCCTGTTGCCGAACCAACAGCTGCATAATGTGGATGGCTGTGGCGCCACCCCTCCAGCACCTTGCATCATAAACACGCAGTTCGGCAGTGTACTTGGAGGTAGCATAAACCATCACTCTCCCTCACAACAGGTACCTCTTGTAGCTTCTTTATGTACAAGTTGTGACAATAGCATCAACAAAACAATTAAGCAATTTTGGCAGACGGAAGAGGTTCCTCAAATATTTAATGAAAACTCCACAGAATCTGAACTATGTGAAGAAATTTTTGAAAATTCTGTGCAATTTGATGGCAAGGGTTTTCGGGTAGATTTACCAGTTTAGGGTCCCTCTAGAGCAAGTGAACGACCATCTGGGCGATTCATTCAATCTTGCTCTCAATAGATTTGTCAACTTAGAGAAAAAGCTACTTAAAAATGAAAATTTATTTCAGCAATATAAAAAATTTATAGATGAGATCATTGATCTAGGGCATGGCCAATATATTGACATAGGGCAATATGATTTTAAAAACGATCCTGTTTACTTTCTACCACATCATGCGGTCTTCAATGAGAAAAGTAAATCAACAAAATTAAGAGTAGTTTTTGATGGCTCCATGAAGACTAGTAAAAATATAGCATTAAATGATATACTTTTAAATGGTCCTGTTGTCCAGAATGATTTATTTGACATACTTTTATTGTTTCGCTTTGGTGAACATGCATTTACCACAGATATAAAAAAATGTTTAGATGTATTGCTTTAAACCCTTCACATGCCTCATTACAGAACATCCTGTGGAGGGAGAGTCCCAACGTTGAGATAAAATGTATCCAGTTAACTACAGTCACCTACGGACTAAAAAGTTCCAGTTTCCTCGCCACGCAGTGTCTGGATGAGCTTGCTTGCATGTACGAAACAGAGTTGCCTCTTGCTTCGTCTAGGTATCTTAAGAAACTGTACATTCGTTGATGATGTACTATATGCATGTCAGGACTTGACTACAGCCCTAGAAGCCAAAAAACAATTAATTGAAATTCTAAAAAGAGGTAGCTTTAAAACTCACAAGTGGGCATCTAATACATCTCAAATTCTGCATGATAGCCCAGAAAATGAGCAGCATTTTGATAATTACGATTTTGAAAAGGAAAGTTTTAATATGAAGACTTTAGGCATTGACTACAATGTCCAAAATGACTGTTTTACAGTAACCTGTCCAGAAAAATTTCATGACAGGCCAGTAACCAAACGGCAGATACTTAGTTACATTTCAAAATTCTATGATCCTCTAGGGTTTATAGCACCAATTATTGTGACTGCAAAAAGCTTCATCCAGAAGCTGTGGGCTGAAAATGTGGGTTGGGACACTACCTTGACAGGTTATCTTAGGGAGCAATGGTTGTTATTTTCTAAAAGCTTAGAAAACATGAGTCCTATAACACTGCTTAGAAATATTCCTACCACGCATGCATTGGTGCAATTGATTGGGTTTGCTGATGCATCCAGCTCAACGGCTTATGGCTGCTGTATATATTTAAGGCTGGTGAATAAAGGTAAGGCAAGCTTATACTTACTGTGTTCCAAGTCCCGAGTGAACCCGCTAAATAAGCCACTAACTGTGCCACGACTGGAGCTGAATGCCGCACTGCTGCTTGCAAAATTAACAGTTAAAGTTCACAAAGCTATAAGCTTAAAGCTAAGAGTGGAAAACGTGTATTTATTCACAGACTCGCAGATCGTCTTAGCATGGATTGGTACTCAAATAACTCAGCTAAATGCCTATGTGGCAAACAGAGTTCAGGTTGTGGCTAAGTTGACGGCCGGGTGCACTTGGCACTATGTGTCCACAAACGATAACCCTGCAGACCTCATCACGCGGGGCGTGGCCCCCCAGGCGCTGGCAGATAACATGTTGTGGTGGAGCGGCCCAACGTTTCTACAAAACCATAAGTATAAATTTGAAAATAAATTTGACTTACCTGACAGCATTCCTGAAATGAAAGCAAATGTTGACACAGCGCTTTCTAGTGCCATCGCTTATCCAGTTGCAGAAAATACATTTGATCTGTTTGAGAGGTATTCAAGTATACACAAAATGACTAGGATACTAGTATACATCTGGCGTTTTTATAAAAACTGTAAAGCTAAGGATATAACGGGAAGAACTCAAACAAATTTCTTAACAAATATAGAAATACAAAACTCTTTATTGTTTATAATAAAATATGAACAAAATAAATATTTCAATAAAGAGATAAATTCTCTAAAAAACAATATCAATATAAATAATTCATTAAAACCATTACATCCATTTCTTGATAAAGAAAATATAATTAGGGTTGGTGGGCGTCTCCACAACTCTTCCATTCCATACACGCAAAAACATCCTATTATTCTTCCTAAAGAATCACGTGTTACTGATATGATCATTCAAAGTGAGCACATAAGGCTTATGCATGCTGGCCCTAAGCTATTACTATCGGTTTTAAATGAAAGGTATTGGTTGATAAATGGTCTTAGACATATAAAAAAAATTGTTCACAAATGTGTAACATGTTTCAAATTGAAGGCACAAGCCTCCAAACAGTTGATGGGTTCCTTGCCTGAGCAAAGAGTAAGTCAAGCGCGTCCATTTGAAAAGGTGGGTATTGATTATGCGGGGCCTTTGGACATAAAACAATCAAGGGTAAGACGGTCTCTAGTTACAAAGGGTTACATATGCCTATTTGTTTGTTTTACAACAAAAGCAGTCCATTTAGAACTGGCATCAGACATGACGACCGCAACATTTCTTGCCTGTTTCAAACGTTTTGCATCGCGGAGGAGTCTCCCTCATGACGTATTTTGTGATAATGCAAGTAATTTCAAGGGTGCAAGGAACCACTTGACTAATTTGTATAGGCTGATAAGCTCTCAAGACCATCAAGCACGGGTAAATGGTTATGGCTTGCAAAACAACATTAATTTTCATTTTATACCAAGCTATTCTCCAGTGTTTGGCGGCCTTTGGGAGGCAGCTGTTAAAAGCACTAAGCATCACCTAAAGAGATCAATAGGAAACACTGTACTTACTTATGAGGAGATGTGTACTGTCCTCACGCAAATAGAAGCAATTTTAAATTCTAGACCCTTAGTACCTCAATCAACAAACTGTGATGATTTCACGTACCTCACCCCAGGTCATTTTTTAGCGGGTAAGGCGCTAGTTTCATATCCTGAGCAGGACATCTCTGAGGTTCCAATCTCTAAGCTTGGACTGTGGAATGTCACAAACAAAGTTGTACAATCCTTTTGGAAAACATGGCATAAATACTATCTCAACAATCTGCAGTCCAGACCAAAGTGGAGAGATGAATGTTCTAATGTAAAAGTTGGTGATTTAGTATTGCTTCGTGATGACAATACACCACCTCTCTCGTGGCCTATGGGTCGTATAACTCAAGTATTCCCTGGAAATGATAATAAAATAAGAGCATTTGAGGTAATGACATCAAATAAACGAAAACATACTAGGTCAATTACCAAGGTTTGTTTGTTTCCCTTTAATAATGATGATATAGCATAGATGTCTAATTCAGTTATTTGTGTGTACCTATTAATTAAAACGGTTATATTATCTTTAAATTATAAGATGTAAGTTTTAGTTTAAGATATTAGTTTTTATTTGTGTGTATTAATTAAAACAGTGTATTATCTTTAAATTATAAGATGTAAGGTTTATAAATTGTATACTTAAATATACTTACTGCCATTTTTCTTGTTTAAAATGTTTAAATAAAACTGGCTATGTGAGTATAGTTTCTAGAACTGAGGTTTGCATTTCGCGGCCCCCAATATGTTAAGAATAGTAACATTAAGAATATTAATTTCGTTAATTGGCAACACTGCTTCACTTGCCAAAAAGGATAAAAAACTGTAACGACGTGTTCTGTGTGCAACTTTGCAATAAATATTAATTAATTGTGAAAGTCAAGAGTTTTCAATTCCACCACGAATCCTCGACCTGGATACAGCCTCCACACTACATAATACAAGGGGTAGAACCCCAACAAAGATGTTGCCTGGTGTTTTAACGAACCTCATCATCATTCATCATCATCATTTCAGCCGAAAGACGTCCACTGCTGGACATAGGCCTCCCCCAGGCGTCGCCACATTGACCGATCCCGTGCGTCTCGCATCCAGCGCCTTCCCGCAACCTTAACCAGGTCATCGGTCCACCTAGTGGGAGGCCTTCCAACGTATCGTCTTCCAGTTCGCGGTCGCCACTCCAGAACTTTTCGGCCCCATCGGCCATCCGTTCTGCGAGCAATGTGCCCTGCCCACTGCCACTTAAGTTTGGCAATTCTTCGGGCTATGTCGGTAACTTTGGTTCTCCTGCGGATATCATCATTTCTGACGTGATCACGCAAGGAAATTCCGAGCATAGCCCTCTCCATTGCCCTTTGGGTGACTTTAAGCTTTCTGATAAGGCCCATTGTGAGCGACCACGTCTCGGTCCCATAGGTGATCACTGGCAACACACACTGGTCATAGACTTTTGTCTTGAGACTCTGCGGTAAATTGGACGCGAAGATACCACGCAACTTCCCGAACGCCGCCCAGCCGAGTCGGATTCGACGGTTGACCTCTTTCTCGAAGTTGGACCTACCCAACTGGACCGTTTGTCCCAGGTAAACATAATCGTCTACAACTTCAAGTGTAGAGTCTCCGATCTTGATAGGAGTGGGTGTTACATGGGCGTTCACCATGACCTTGGTTTTGTCCATATTCATTTTAAGACCCACTCTTTCGGAAGCTCTACTAAGGTCATCGAGCATTTTACTGAGGCTCTCCATGGTCTCAGCCATGATCACTATGTCGTCGGCAAACCGAAGGTGAGTGATGTACTCGCCATTAACGTTGATGCCAAGCCCCTTCCAGTCCAGAACCTTGAAGACGTCCTCCAGCGCAGTAGTGAACAGTTTCGGAGAAATTACGTCTCCCTGTCTTACGCCGCGCTGGAGAAGGATAGGTCTCGAGGTCTGATCCTGAAGGCGGACTGACATGGTGGCGTTTTTGTACAGACACTTCAACACCTCAATGTACCGGTAGTCGATCTGGCACCGTTGGAGAGACTGTAGTACAGCCCAAGTCTCGATCGAATCGAAGGCTTTCTCGTAGTCCACAAACGCTAAACAGAGAGGCAAGTAATACTCTTCGGTCTTCTGTATAACCTGCCGCAGCGTATGTATGTGGTCTACGGTGCTAAAGCCTTTTCGGAATCCGGCTTGTTCGGGAGGCTGGAAATCGTCAAACCTGCGCGCGAGACGATTCGTGATGACTCTTGAAAACAACTTGTAAACATGGCTAAGAAGCGAGATGGGCCTATAGTTCTTCAGCCGGGCATTGTCGCCCTTCTTGAAGAAGAGTACCACCACACCCCTGCACCATGCCTGTGGCGTTTTGCCCTCGAGTATGACGGAATCAAAAAGCTTCTGAAGGGCCTTGAGGACCGGTTTTCCACCCGCCTTCAGGAGTTCAGCCGTGATTCCGTCATCACCCGGCGCCTTGTTGTTTTTAAGCTGTTTCAGAGCCATCCCAATCTCGTACAGGCTGACGTCCGGGATATCTTCGGTATAGTGTCGGGTCAATCTAGCTCTTGGGTCGTTTGCTAGATTCGCAACGGGTTTACTGGTTGACGTGTACAACTGCCCATAGAAACTTTCGATCTCCCTCAGAAGCTCCGGTTTGGCGGATACAATCCTGCCATCATCGGTCTTCAGTTTCGTGAGCTGGCTCTGCCCAATAGACAGATCCCTTGAAAACACCTTGGAGCCTTTATTTCGCTCAATCGCGTCTTTAATACGCTCGGTATTAAAGCGGCGGAGGTCTCTTTTCAAGGATTTAGAGATCTGTCTATTGATCTGCCGGTATTTGCACGCCTCATCTGAAGACTGCAGGATCATCTCACGCCTCTCCTTCATAAGCTTGAGGGTATGATCAGAGAGCTTTTTGTTTCTATCTGTACGACGGGTCTTGAAAAACTTAGACCCGACCGTATGGACAGCTTCCACGAACCCGTCGCTGTATTCGTCCACGGAGCTCCCCAGGCACTCGAAACGATTCTGGAGTTCGAGCTGAAAGCTCTCGGGGTTTTGGACCTGGACCTGTGCTGGACGGAGCGTGGACTTCATCAGTCGAGACCTTTCAAGCTTATTATTAATGTTCAATGTGCCTCTTACCATGCGGTGATCGCTCCCGGTTTTTACCGAATTGATCACAGAGACATCATTGAACATTTGCTTCTTGGTTGACATGATGAAGTCGATCTCATTTTTTGTTGCACCATCGGGGCTCTGCCAGGTCCACTTCCGGTGTTCACGCTTTTTGAAGAAGGAGTTCATCATATAGAGGCCCTCCTTCTCCATAAAACTGGCCAGTAGGTGACCCCGGTGGTTCCGTCGTCCAACTCCAAATTGCCCCACTTGCAGCTCATCCTCGTCTCGTTTGCCCAGTTTCGCGTTGAAGTCCCCCATGACAACGGTGAAGTGAGTTTTGAAACCATGCATGGCTCTGGAGATATCCTCATACATGGTCTCTACCTCGTCGTCGGGGTGTGCCGAGGTTGGGGCGTAGACCTGTATGACCTTCAGCGAATATCTAGAGGATATTCTGAGCATAAGGTACGCCACCCTGGCCGACACACTCTCGATCTTCACCACGTTGTTCACAAGGGACCTGTGGACGATAAACCCGACACCACCTTGGGACTGCCGGTCACCCTCTCGGCAATAGAGCAGGTTACCGGATTTGAGGATTATCGAGTCCTCCCCCTCTCTTCGGACTTCAGATAACCCTATAATGCTCCATCGCAACCTGCTCAATTCCTCTTCGAGCTCGGTGATCTTCTCGTCGGTCCGAAGTGTGCGCGTGTTGTACGTTGCCAGGTCCAGTCGTCGGTGATTGTTGGGGTAGCCGGATCTCGTCCGGAGATTCTTAGCACCCCTTGCCATGCCGTAACCTCGACCGCTACCGTAGTCGAGGGTAGGCGGGCTGCCGGGCACTAGGGGCCATTTTTTATTTGTGCTATTCATAGGCGGGGTTTTGCCATAATCGCCACGCTTGGCAGGTGGATTGGCGATCGCAGTATGGTTGTTATAGGAGCACAGAGAACGCTGCTGCCCATTCTCTGGTTTGTCCCTTAGTCGCCTTTTACGACACCCACGGGAAGACATGGGATGGTGAAATTCTTAACGTCCGGCACCATACGGAACAACGAACCTCAAATAAAAGCATTTTAATGAATTAAAAAGTCAAATGACCACCCGACCAGTTTTAGCACTATATGACCCTGAGGCTGAATTAGAAATACACACTGACGCTAGGAAAATCGGTTCAGGAGCAATTTTGCTACAACGAGCAAATTCAGATAAAGTATTTGATCCTATAGCTTATTATAGCCGTCAAACGACAGTAGACGAAAGCAAAATACATTCGTATGAGTTGGAAACTTTGGCGGTAGTTTGTGCCTTGAATAGATTTAGAGTTTATGTTTTGGGTAAATCGTTTAAAGTTGTCACTGATTGTGCCGCTATACGCAGCACTATGACCAAAAAAGATTTAATACCGAGAGTGGCGCGTTGGTACATATCAATGCAGGAGTACGATTTTACCGTAGAACATCGCGATGGTAACAAGATGAGTCATGTCGATGCCCTGTCACGCAACCCAAGTGACTCTGAATCCCATGACGTAGAACAGGTGGTTGATGTTTTAACCATAGATGACGATGCGTGCACAGTGCAGGAACAGGATTCAGAGATACAAAGGATAATTAATATTTTGAAAGATTCAGAAACAAAAGACATTGTCGAGATTCATAAGAATTATACTGTTAAAAATGGCCGTTTATACAGAATATCTAGTGATAAAAATGACGAAATCAATTTAAAGTGGGTAGTTCCAAAATCAGTAAGATGGCAAATAGTTCGTATGAATCACGACGATGTCGGTCATTTCGGTTCTGATAAGACTTACATTAGGATAAATCAGATTTACTGGTTTAAAAAAATGAGACGTTTTGTTAAAAAATATTGTAATTCTTGTTTAAATTGTGCTCAAAATAAGTTGCCAGCTGGAGTTAAAGAAGCTTCATCCAATCCCAAAAATTAGCAAACTATTTGATACACTTCATACCGATCACTGTGGTCCATTTCCCATTAGCAAGAAAAATAATTGTCATATTTTAGTGATAATTGATGCCTTTACTAAATTTATTTATATAAAGCCAGAAAAAGATGTTAAAAGTAGTACTAGTGTTCAGGTATTTACGGAATATTTCTCGCTATTCGGAGTACCACGTCGTTTGATATCTGATCGTGGCACTAGTTTTACGAGCAAAGTTTTTTCAGATTTTATTAATAAAAGGGACGTTAAACATATCTTAAATGCGGTTGCCTCTCCCAGGGCCAATGGTCAGGTTGAGAGGTACAATCGAACTATTGTTGATGCAATAACGGCTGCTAATCACAATAAACAAGAAAATGAGTGGGATTTGTGTTTACCCCAGATACAGTGGTCTTTGAACAACACTATAAACAAATCCACTGGTCGTACTCCGTCTGAAATGTTGTTTGGAATTCAAAGCACCGGCGTTTCGGATGGTTTCATGAATCCACTTGTCACGAAATCTCATACCCCGTTAAATCGCGATGAAATTAGATCGGATGCAGACTCGCGAATTCAAATAAACCAACAAGTACAAAAAGAGCGATTTGATAAGTCGCATAAAAAACCAACTGAGTATAAAGTAGGAGATTTAGTTCGTGTAGAAAAAGATATTCGCACAGACCCTGGACACAGTCGTAAACTAATACCAAAATGTGAAGGACCGTACAAAATTTCTAAAAAAATAGGCAACGATCGCTATGAAATAGAGGACACTCCTATTACTAGGAAAGAAGGCTGCAAACCATATAGGTCGGTTTATGCCGTCGATAGGTTACATCCTTGGCTTGTTTTTAATCATAATGCGATGTCGAGTGATTCAGAGTAAGAGTCAGTAATAAATATTGTTGTTGTCATAGAATTGTGGTTATGTCAGATTAACAGTGAACGTAAGAATTACGATTACAACAAAAAAAACATATTTGATATATGTTTACTTAAAGATGTGTACTCAGATAATTTTTAAAGCGATATCTGATTAGTTGTATTTTATGGATAGAGAGAATAGTATTGATTATTATATGCAAAAGAATGTTTGTTATTTATATTTATTGTTTTGTGAACGCTTGTAAGTGAACAAATTTGTTGCAAAATATAAAAATAAAATATAAGTGACATGTAACGAGAAGATAGTGATTGTTATAAAAGTGAGTCACTACAAGTGAGAGTACTTGTAGTCGAGGTTTAGTTATAAGAGTGAGTCACTACAAGTGACAGTACTTGTAGTCGATGTTTATTTATAAGAGTGAGTCACTGCAAGTGAGAATACTTGCAGGCGATGTTTAGTTATAAGAGTGAGTCACTACAAGGGAGAGTACTTGCAGGCGATGTTTAGTGTTAAGAGTGAGTTACTACAAGTGAGAGTACTTGTAGTCGATGTTTAGTTCTAAGAGTGAGTCACTACAAGTGAGAGTGCTTGTAGTCGATGTTTAGTTCTAGGAGTGAGTCACTACAAGTGAGAGTGCTTGTAGTCAATGTCTAGTAGTAAGATCTTGTTATGTTTGTTTCCTATGATGTTTCTTTTTGTTCTTTCTCTTGTCTTTTTTTAATGTTTGTTAAACGCGAGGCCGCGTTTGACGTTAGGTTTAGCCGAATGTTAGCATACACGATAAACGACTATATAATCACTATTCTATGCTTACATTATTTAAGGGTTGCAACTTAATTATTTTTCAAAAAACTTGACCATTGTTTAGCTGTGGCAACCCATATACGATTTTGACAGATGGAAAAAACTAAGAACTTAAGAAGGCGCGAAAAAGTTTTACGAATTCCGAGAGACTGATAAAAACTAAAAAAAGCAAGTGCCTTGTGATGTCAACAGTGGCCTCGAGTAATGGTGAATAATGGTGTTATAGTACCAAATAAAACAATAGTTGGTGAAGCAGAGTGTTTAATTCTTTCACAAGGGACATGGAGAAAAGTGACATGGAGAAAATTGTCAAATTGGTACACAAGAGATGGGAAAAGATGCCGTGGAAGACAGTGTCATAGATGGAAATGGGATATGGGAAAGACCGCTGTTCCAAGATGTAGGCAAAAAGTGCAAGCGATGGTGCTCTGTGGTGTTGGCGAGTAGCTCAGGACAGACCCCAGTGGAAACTGTTAGTGGAGGCCTATGCCAAGCACACTGAGATTAGGGACATTTTATAAACTACGTATAAACATGTATTGTATAGACTTCAGTTTTATATCTCTGATTTCAGAATACATGGCTTTGTTATTCCGTTTATTTATTTTCATATCTTTTATTTAATATATTTGTTTTTTGTTATTATATCCTAGGTTCTAATTCTGGTCATTGTGTGTTTTTCAAAGCATATACTTTCAAATACGTTTAACCATTGAGGTGTGATTAACAAATATCCAAACATACAGACTTTCATACCAATATAGAATAGGTATTAGTAGGATCCACAATACAAGAAGAGGTTACAACGATGAAATTGTGTAAAGAATTTGGCTTTTGTATGATACGATTTTGGTATCAGAACAATAAAAGTTGATAAAAACAACATGACAAGTCTCATTTATTTATTTTTTTACAAAATAAGTAGGTAGAACACAGTCCTCCTTCATAATAGCCGACACATATCCAATGGCACCGACCCTGGCTAATATTGTTTAACTTCGGAAGCTCTTCGATGGCTAGCAAAGTCTTTGGTCATGAAAACCCAGGTCACTCATTGAACATTTTATCACAACAGTCCACATTTGTTGGTAAATCACAATTGCAATCAGATTCCGATGCATATGCACGATTTCTGTGTGTGTCGGTTTTGTTCTGGTTCTGTTCCACCTTGAGAGATCTTATGAAGTTCTGAGTAAAATATTCTGTAGTTCTATGAGGTATCCCAAGAACCAGGAACTGCTCGCCTGAACACATTCACTTCTAGTAATTATCATAGAGAAAGTAAAACTACGTTATAGTAATTATAAGCTTCAATTCTTGATTTTAGCAATAACAAATTATATTAGATATTATTTTCTTTCGATAAGACATCATTGACAAAATAAAAACGGTTTTGATCAGCTAATTATAGGTAACCGCAGAACGGTAATCAAAACAGACCATCGACCTCTGATAAGCATTTTTAAACGGCCGTTACTCCATGCTCCAAAGCGTCTGCAATCTATGCTTTTAAGCTTACAAAGATATTGCTTAGAGCTGCAATTTGTATCCGGAAAAGAAAATATTTTGGCAGATACATTATCTAGATTCTATTTGGAACTTGTCAAAATGACATTGACGATTTTTAGAATTATTGAAAACATAAATCCTATAAAAGATTTGCCTATTTCTGATATAGTACTGAAAGAGATCTAAATAGCAGCTCGAGAAGACAGAAACTATATGCTACTTAATCGGTTCATTGCACTAGGATGGCCAAATTATATTAGAGATGTACCAGATGCTTTGCAGTCATTTTACAGTCTTAGAAATGACTTGACCATATACCAGGACTTAATCCTAAAAAATCAAGTGATTGTAGTCCCTGAAAGCAATTATGCAATTATGTTATCTAAGCTGCATAAAGCTCATTCAGGCATCGAAAACACATTAAAGTTGGCTAGGGAAGTTGTGTTTTGGCCGTCCATGTCTAAGCATATTAAAGATACGATAGCAAGCTCTCCCACTTGCAATAAATACAAACCCAGTCAACAGAGACTGCCAATGCAAAGTCATAAAATTCCTGAATATCCTTTTCAAATTATTTCAATGGATGTATTCTTTCACATGAAAAGTAGCAAACAAACAAAGTGTCTAATAACAGTAGGTCATTATTCTGATTTCTTTGAAATAGATGAACTGAGACATTTGTCCGCTAAGTCAGTGATTAACTGCTGTAAAAGAAATTTTGCTAGGCATGGGGTCCCAGAGATCGTAGTAACAGATGGGGGTACAAACTTCGTAAACCAAGAATTCTCAGAATTTGCCAACATATGAAATTTTGTACATGTCACGTCTTCACCTAATCATCCGCAGGGTAATGGAAAAGCAGAAGCCACTGTAAAAATAGCAAAAATAAATGCTATTAAAATCTGAGGATAATGGATTTCTGGTTCAGTTTACTATGTTTAAGAAACACTCCCAATAAGATTGATTCCAGTCCCGTACAGCGGCTTTACTCTCGCAGAACGAGGGGATTCCTGCCTGTTATTCCTGAACTTCTGAAGCCACAAATTGATGGAGATGTCTCAGGTATTGAAAAGAGAAGAAAAGATGTTAAGCACTCTTATGACCAAAGAGTGAAACAAGCAATAACTCTACAAATTGGTCAGCCTGTATCGGTGCAATTACAGTCATCGGTGAGTAAAACATAGACGCTTGGGATTGTCACAAACGTTCTTTCAGATAGATCTTAATTAGTAAATGTCAATGATACTTCGTATAGAAGAGATCTGTCTCATATCCGTCCTCTTACCTTGCCATCTAGTCCCGAGACGAGCCTTGCACGGGAGAATGTGTTTGATTCCAGCTCCTATGTAAATAATACTAAAGAGACGCAAATTAATACAGACTGTGAAACTTCTAATGCTGAGCTTGCGAATAGCTCACCTCATGAGGTGTCTGAGAATGTATCATATTCAACTTCAAGCTCTGTGATTGAACCTAATATTGTGCCACCATAGATGGCTCATTCATCAAGTACAAATCCTGTATTACCAACTATTTATAGGTCTCCTAAACCTAAGAGAAATACTAGCAAACCAACGTATCTTAAAGATTATATGTGTTAGATTATATACTGACCTATTTTAAGTATCGCCAAACTGATGATTGTCGCTTTGATTTTCCAAAGCCAGCAAGTGTTAACACCGTTTGTCTAAAAAAATACTATGACATACAAAAAAATTACAGGTCAAAGACTGGAGAATGAAAGGCGCAAATGGCGCCATATAAATTGGCTAATCATAGACGAAATTTCTATGGTCTCCTATGAGAACCTAAGAATAATTCACCTTAGACTTCAAGAATACAAAAACAACGACAACTTATTCGGTGGAGTCAACATTTTGGTATTTGGTGACATATTTCAGCTTCCTCCGGTGAAAGGACATTGGTGTTTTGTGCAGCCGTCGTGCTTTTCAGCAGAGGTCAATTTGTGGCATCAGTTTTCTTTATGTGAACTGACCATAAACATGCGACAGCGCAATGATAGCGAATTCATCGATTTATTGAACAGCTTGTGGGTAGGTGAACTAACGACGGCTCAGCTGGAATTACTATGCGAGCGGCGCCACGTGCCTTTAAATGGTGAATTTGCGGATGGAGTCGCCGTTTCTATTTTTCCCACGCTCAGGCAAGTCGACGATTACAACAACAAAATGAGCAAGGAAAATGCTTAGTTACACCGAACTTATCAAATCAACGCAGTGGATGAGTCTCGTGAAGTAGCGACATATGGACGAAAACCTCCGGAGAACGTAATTCCCAAAGACGTCAATAACTGTGGTGGTCTTCTGCCATCGATAAAAATTGGCGTCGAATCCCGAGTGATGTTGAGACGCAACATCGCCGTCTCTGAAGGGCTAGTGAACGGAGCTCTGGGTATAATAAAAAAGATCAAATGGCCGGCCTTGAGACCAGAAGCCGTGTACGTTAAATTTGATGATGAAACTATTGGTCTTAGGCTAAAAGATAGTAATGGTTGCATACCCATACCTCCATCAAGTACTACGTTTCAGGCAGTAAGGGGTTACGGGGATGTGGAACGCCTTATGCTGCCTCTAATATTAAGCTGGGCAGTTACAGTCCACAAACTACAAGGTACCACGCTCGAAAGAGCTGTGATCGACCTGGGTAAAAAAAACTTTGCAAAAGGGCAAATATATGTTGCACTAAGTCGTGTCAAAAGTTTGGAAGGCATAGTTTTATCAGATTTGGATGCCAAAAATTTATTAAATAGACCACACGACGATAGATCGTTGACGGAAACAACGAGGCTACGTAATTTGTCTGCCGACAATGAAGGCCACACATAAAACTCCTCAAGTAGCGCAATTGGCTATGTCATTGAAATAATTTTTCACCATAGTGCATCTCATGATAATATAAAATTAAACTGCTAGATAGCTATGTTTTATTCCGGATTTCCGATGCCTCTTTTCCGGCTGCGTCGTCAGATCAAGAGTCGTTTTTTATAAATAATTTTGTTTTTAGTTTTTTAGTTGTGGTACTTCATAACCAAGTTCTATAGTAATGTGCTTTTAATGCTCAAAGTTATGCCAGAATAACATAAAACTTGAACATAACCGGTGAAATGAGAGTGTACCAGGGTGAACTGTACACATCTGCGTACCCCTTTAAAGCGTACTGGCGTGATGTTATGTTATGAAGAGCGCAAACAATAAACAGAAATGCAATTGCATCAAAACTGAGAGATTTTTCGTTGTTTGTTTATTGAATAGTTCTGTTGTACATCTCCGAAGTTCTTCATTAGATCTTTACCAAATTTAAATGGGACCACATGAGAAGCAATTCAAATAAAAAAAGAATCATCAAGATCGGTCCACCTTGCAAAAAGTTCTGATGTAACAAACATAAAAAAAACAGGCGAATTGAGAACCTCCTCCCTTTTTTTGAAGTCGGTTAAAAATAACCATGGTGCAACGTCAAATAGCCATTTGAACGTTAAAGACATTGCTAATCATACAAAAAATTGTAATTGTTTACATAAAACGAATAATGCATGCGAGTATAATAATGAACATGACCGCAGATACGGCCGTGACCTTTTGTTTTGGGAGACGCGTGGACCAAATTCGGCGTAGTGTTGGTGCCTAAACTTTGTGCCTGACATTGCATGCAATATTCAAAACAATTATTGCGTGTGCTTTAGAAATTGGAAAACTGCATGTGTGTTATATTCTGTGTCATCTTTCTTTCTGTTTTTTTCGCTCTGGCCCATTCCCTTGTAAATGGCTGCCGAGTTACGCCTCCTATCGTTCTTAATAATATGTAATTATCTACTATTACTTTCTGATAATAAAAGGATATGCAAGAAATCATTGATCATCATTTACGACACTGCCTGGACACTACAACAATGGCGACGAGCACGGACGCACAATTGATACCACCAAACTTCATAGAATTTTACTACAATAGAACCAAATCTTCGAGGTGGCTGGCTAGATAGGAAGGCGCATTCGAGATTTACAAATTCAGTGAAGTGTCGCAAAAAAGTGCATATTTTTTACATTACATAGGTGCAAATACGTTCGGAACATTGTGTTACTTGTTGTCACCCGACGAGCCAAACAAAAAATCTCCTCTTGAGATTGCGCAGTGTTACCGCCTACACCATCTAGTGGCACTGGGGGCGACTTGAACGAGATGAAGTTGCTGATGGCTACGCGCTACGGTACCTGTCAACCAATCAACGTGCGGTGTGCGTGTCTGCCAATCGTTGCTAATCATCGTCAGCTAACTTCACTTTGCTTTCGTGGTTTTTTCCCCTTCACCGTCTTCATATATATTAGAATCGAATTCTGTACAACTGTCATTACTAAAATAAAACCTATATTAACTACAAAGAATAAACGATTCATTTCCTGAGTTTTGCCAAGTACTACCCTATACGAAAACCTACACATACACCGATTCATTCGAATCCCGAGAAGAACAGCTGAACGGACTAATCCTGACTTCAATGCAACGAATGCATTACGAAGTATTATAAATTTCACCACCGTAAACAAGAAGAAGGCGAACAAATTAGAGAAAACATGGCCGCGCTACGTAAAATGGCGGCTACGTGCAATTTTGGGGTTTCTTTAGAAACCGCATTACGAAACCAATTCACATGCGGACTCCGAGACGACCGTATTCGTGAGAGAATGATGAAAATCAAGGATCTTACACTCAAAAGAGCCTTACATATTGCACAAAGTATGGAGGCAAGGCAAACCTATGAAATGCAAGTTTATGCTGTACAGCGGATCAACTAGCACCCCAAAACTTTCAATCAACCTACATCAAGAACTGCTAAAAGACTCTTTTGTTATAGATGTGGAGCATCACACTATGCAGATAAATGCCCGCATATATTGGCGCAGTGTACTTATTGTAAAAAAACAAGGCCATCTTAAAAAATCTTGCCTGAAAGCGAAACGAGAAGACATAGGCTGTGTCGAGGAGACTGAGACTGATGTGGGACAAGGAGAACAGAGGAATGCAGAATACAAGGTTAATTATGACATACATATATTAGATAAGTGTGAAAAATTTGTGGTGCAAGCTAAAATAAATAAAAAATGCATACAAATGGAAGTGGAGTCAGCAGTGTCAGTGATAGGACAGAGAGAATTTAAATATAGGTTTCCCGGTTTAAAATTACAGGATACGAAGGTGCAGCCACGGTCATATACTAATAATTATTTGAATGTTGTAGGACTTGCCGAGTGGATGTAGAAGTTGTGGGTGAACTCAAGGAGAAGTTGCAGCTGTATGTGGTGTCTGATGTTAACAAAATGCCATTGTTTGGTCGACAATGTCTGCGCTCTTTCTCTCATAACATTTTAACCAGGATACTAGAGGTAAACAAGGTCAATTCTAATTTAAATGAGGCAGGCTTAACAGGTAGTTTAGACACATTATTGCAGAAATATAAAACTATGTTTGATGACTCTATGATAGGAGAAATTAAAGGAGAACCTGTTGTTTTGCATTTGAAAGACGGCTCAAAGCCAATTTTTTACCATTTAGTCTAAAAACGAAAATCGAACATGAGATTGATAGGTTGGTTCAGTTGGATATATTATGACAGGTAGATTATAGTGAATATGTTACACCAATTGTTCCAGTACTAAAACCTAAGTAAGATTGTGAGGTGATTTTAAAGTGACCATCAATCCGCAGTTGATGAACATCCATTACCAACCGAGAAAGGAGAAAAGTGGTGAAAAATTTACCAAGATTGACTTGAGATGTGCATATTTACAATGGGCAGTACGGGAAGAGGATCAACAGATCTTGACACTTAACACTCATAAAGGCCTATATAGGAGTACTAGGTTATTGTATGGGTTGAGTTGTGCTCCTGCAAAGTGGCAAAGGAAAATTGAGAATATTTTGAAGGACATACCGGGAGTAGTTGTGTTTATTGATGAGATACAGATCACAGCTCTAAATGATATCACACTTTTACAACGCTTAGAAATGGTATTTAATAGATTACTGGAATATGGCTTAAATATAAATCTAACAAAGTCACAATTTCTTCAAAATGAAATTGAGTACTGTGGTTATAAAATAAACAGGTTAGGCATACATAAATTTGATTCTAAGATTGAAGCAATTCAAAGAGCCCCTCAACCAAAGAATGTTACTGAACTACAGGCTTTTCTAGGTTTAGTAAATTACTTTGGTACATTTTCAAAAACTTGTCAAGTATCTTAGAACCATTGCATAGGCTTTTGAGGAAAGAAGACAAATGGGAATGGACTAATGAATGTAACAAAGCTTTTAATTTAATTAAGCAACAAATGCAAACAGATACATTTTTGGTACATTATTTCACCGAAGTCAGCCTACGTGCAACTGACCAATGACTGCCGAGCCCGCCGAAGCCAAGCCGCCATATTGCACCCCCTGCAGTCAAGCGATGTCAAGCAGCGGGGATGTGTTAATATAAGCTAAATCAGACAATAAGGTCCAATAATATAATCATAAACCCTGCAAGGAGTTGGACGTAGGAAGAAGAGTAATTGCTAGGAACTATACTGGTAAAAAAAATAAAATTTGGCTCTATTGGTAAAAAATTAGGAGAACTTCATTATGAAATTGAAATGGATACAGAAAAGAAGTGGCGCAGACATTTAAATCAGTTAAGACAAGTTGGCAGTCGGATACCACAGCAGTTCCATAGTGGTGGTTAATATAACGAAAAGCAACTTAAAGCAGCGTGCTTATTATACATAACATATAGCTAACGCTATCGTGGCACTCACTTGACGCTATAAGCTTTTTTCTCAATTCGTTATAACGAAGTATCGCGCGCAACGCAAAAACGTAAATAAAGCACGAAGCGTGCGCCGGGCGGGCGCGATATCGCGGCGCGGCGGCGGCCGCGCGCCAGTCGTTGCATGCTAGTGATTGTTATCGGTCGCACGCGTAATTTGCGATCCCGCGCGGCTCACGTAATATACCTACGCTATTTTGCTTTGTGCTTTTTAGTGTAAGCAGTGATAGGACACATAACGTAATATTGACTAAGTAAAATTGTGAAGGACGATTGACTGAGAGATTGTGTTGTTGTTTAATGTTTTGTTTTTGTGTGTTAGACGAAAATGTCTAAAATAATTAATGGTAATGTACCAATATGGAACATGAACTTTTAAATACGCCTATAATTGCTTAACATACTAACATACTTTATTTCATAATAACACTTAATCTATAATTATAGACAGTCCTAAGCCTGGAAAGTATAAAAAAAAGCTCATTGTTTATTTCTTACTGCTACATTTTATCGTAATATATTCATAAACGCGATGTAATATTTTTAAGCATGCTGTCTGTCCAACGAGTCCAACGCTAGGGTAGGAGCTGCGAGTTAAAAGTCACCGCGCTTGCTTTATTCGTGCCCGCCCCGCGCTTGAACGTTATAAAAAAGCTCGTTATAATAAAGCTTATAAAATAACAAGCTTAAAATATAAAGCTTATAGCACTAAGCAAGTTATTGTTATATAGCTACTTTGAACACTACTAGTTGGAACACTCGTTTGAGGATTAGGACTTGTTAGGGGAGAAGATGCCAGAAAAACAGTTGGTTACCAACAAGGATGATTTAGTTACAACCAGGAAGAGGCATCTCCTCCTGTGATAATGGAGCGGAGGGTGACGATGTTAGTGATAATAAGTTACACAACGAAAGTAATGATTGTGTGATTAGTAAGGCGAGCGCACTCCACTAATAAATGATACAAACACAATTTCTTCACCTTCTTCTATGCTATTGAGGAGAAGCGAGAGAGTTAGGAGGAAGGTGGACAGGTTGGATCTATAAAGGAAAATTAAAAGCGGTAATTTAGTTTTGTAATGTCTGGTTATGTAAGAGAATTTTGTTTCAAAAGGGAAGATAGATTTTCGCTCTGGCCCATTCCCTTGTAAATGGCCGCCGAGGTACGCCTCCTACCGTTCTTATTAACATGTAATTATCTAATATTACTTTCTGAGAATAAAAGTATATTCAAGAAATCATTGATCACCATTTACGACACTGCCCGGACACTACAACAATGTGCATATAATAGTTCAGAGAAAAATGTTAATTCTGATTTCGTATGTAATGTTGACTCGAAACATTTTTGTTCGCGTAAAGTGGATAATAGTTCGAGAGCTAGTAGTACCGAAATTTACCTCATGGTTTTCGTTCAGGTGAACTTGCGGCAAACAACTTTAAAAACTACCGTGATGATGGACATGTGACAGAAGGTGATAACTCCACTTTTCAAAAATCTCAGCATTTATTGCCCGATGACAATTGTGGAAATAATATTGTAAATAATTGCATTTCTAATGACTGTTTATGTAGCGGAGATGTTATATTGCCCGGAAATAGTCGCGAGAGGCCCAGTACGTGTCGCGAATTACGACCTATTTTCAAAATCGAAATTTTGGGTGTTAGTGGTACAGCTTTGATAGATACCGCAGTGAAGCATTGTATCGAACTAGCTCGCTGATGGTCACGTACGGGACATGGAAGTACTTACTACCTCTTTGGCGGTAAGTTAAGAACAGACAGTCATTACGATCTCTTTTCTTTTCTTCTCTCGATTCTTGATTTTTCCAGATGCCAACAATAACGAAACACTTCTGGGCGTTGATTTTACTACTGCTGCAGGAGTAGTAATAGATTTTCATACAGAAACCTGGTGTTTCCCTAACAATAATACCCAACATAAGCTTCTTTTCGAACCTGCCTCCCCTCTGGAGGGGCATCAGCTGTTCCCCTGTTCACGTTCTCCGTGATGATGAAGGTGCCACCTCAATCCAGCTGAGCATAATGAGCTCGCAGAAGTCCTCGTCAGACACGCACATATTTTTGAAGCAGGGGAGGTCCAACTCCATACATCAAGCATTGCATAGAGACAGATAATCATCCACCGATAGCCATGCCTCCGTATCGCCTGAATCCAGCAAAGAAGAAGTTGATGAAGAAAGAAATTGACAAGATGATCGACGACGACGTCAATGAGGAATGTGAGTCAGCTTGATGTTCACCGGAACGACACGTGCCGAACACTTTGGTGTAATATTTTCCACATGAGTTTTCCACCTGAGTTATTTATCAAGCGTAACACCAAGATATTTAACTTCGGTGGACCAAGGCAGCTTTATTCCATTGAGGGAGAGCTCTCTCAGGTTTCCTAGGTGTCTCTTCCTCGTGAATGGAACAATTACTGCTTTGTTTGGGTTGATAGAGAGGTGGTTCTTTGTACACCATTCCTCTGTCATCCTCAATGTCTGTTGTAATAATCCAGTTAGGTTTAAATAAAGTTAGGGATCTAGAACAAGAATTGATTCACGCAAATACTCATATTTTAAAATGGGTGGTATTTAATACTTTAACTGTAATTCCCCTTTTTTCAATCAAAATATTCGAAATTACTACCAAAAATACTGAATTGCACACTAAATTTGCTCATCAAATAAATGAATTATACTATACTGCTAGATCTTTAAAGCTTAACTGTTTTACTGAATAACTATCTGTTAACTAAAAGTAAATCTAATAATTCTTCGAGTGCAACAAAATATTTAAGTTTTAAGGGAGGGGGGGAAACGAAACAAAGTCGACGGAGCCCCGCTGCGCAGGGCTCCTATTTCTGTCTGCAGGGTCTAAAGTAACCTAACATGAAGGAGATGACGGGAGCTGAGTTCGCTCGCTTTGCTCGCTCACTTCAGCTCCCGTCATCTCCTTCGAACCTAACCTATCCGTGTCGGGGTGCCCTAAGCTCCCGAGCTCGCTTCGCTCGCTCTTGGACTAATTCACACTTATTTTATATTTAATTGAATAATTTGTGTGCAAATCAGTATTTTTGTTTTACGGTGAGTAATATTGTTTTGCAGTAGGTTATTAGTGGAGATATTTTGTTTGCTTAAATTTCTAAATAGAGGTGCAGTTAAAAATTCCCCTTTTAAAATTACAAAAAGAATAGGAGTCAACTCAGGTTGATGAAACTTGCCATTTGTATGATAAACTTATTAAATCTAATTGTAAGCATGTTTCAGTACCTACTATTGACCTAACTAAAGATTCTTTTTTGAATCAGAAAAATTTTAACAAAGTTAGTCTTAAGAAATATGCAAAACTAAATAGAATAATAAGAAATTGTAACAAGTTTAGGAAACAACACAAGTTCTTCATTAAAAATATTCCACTCAGGAAAGAATGAGTTGACCTAGTTAATACATGAAATAATTACCAAATTAAATTAGAAGACAGCAAAAACATCTGATTGACACACACCGCTTGCAGACAGAAATCCAGGTACTTGAGAACAGACTAAGTTCTCTTTACAATAAATATGTAAATTCAAAATTACAAATAAAAGAACACATTTTGGCCGCAAATGAGTTAGTGTTGTGTCAGTGTAACTGCCAGACAGTCTCAGACCTAGTACAGTCCAGCCTTATGCTACGGAGGACCCGGTCCAAGCTGAGAGGGTGCCTCAAGATAGTGTCCTCGTACCTGTAATGTTACACATGTATGCTTAAATAAATAAAAAATACTGCCCTGTCATGCACAACGATCTTCAAGTGCTTTAAATGCTTTAAAAAACATATCTAAT
Organism: Orthosia gothica; assembly: GCA_949775005.1. NCBI lineage: Eukaryota > Metazoa > Arthropoda > Insecta > Lepidoptera > Noctuidae > Orthosia > Orthosia gothica. The sequence goes on along the minus strand of OX459040.1, from coordinate 9,397,369 downwards.
ATAGCACAGGATTTGCCTCAAGTAGACCGGCCTGAGAGTGCTGGCTTGTTATTTAGTCAAAGTAACGAAGGTTTTCATTCGGTTATGTTTTCGGATGGTGTTGGAAGAGGTTTAGGTAAATTAATAAATGGCAGCCAGCGTCATTCCACTTTTAATTATTGCATGCCCGGGTCATCTTACAAGCAAATAATGGAATCTGTGACAAAGAATTTACATAAACCAGATACCATATTACTGTATTTGTAGGTAATAGTAAAAAAGTAAAAAAGATGGCATCACTGAGTGTGAAAAAGAGATGTTAAAGTTAAGTTGCAATAAAATTATTTTGTGTGCTTTCCCTTACTTAGATAAATTGTAGTTTTCTAATTGAAAGCAAGTTGCTGACTTTATAGAGGTCAATTGTGGGAAACCTAAATGGTTTGAAATACATGACACCTTGATAAGTGATCGCTGTGCTCTTTCCAAATCGAGGAATTTCATTTTGGAAGCTCCTCCCCATATCGGAATGCAGTAAAGTATTACGGATTGCGCCGGAGCTATATAGATCTTGTTTATAAGTTGGGCGGACAAAACATGACGTAAAGTTTTGAAGACCCAAATCAGCTTCCTGATCTTTTTCATGAGGATCTCAATGTGAGGGTGCCACGACAGTCTTTGGTCAAGAATTATGCCTAAATATTTTGTGGATCTGATTTACACCAGCCACAGGTACTTGTATATTTATAGAGGGAATCATTTGGACAAACATGAATAGTAATGCCAAAGTCAGTTCCAGGCTGTAATCTTTGATTTGGGGAAAAACAAATAAAATTTGTTTTGTTGGTATTTAGAGTTAAAAGATTTGCTCTTAGCCAGCCAGCTATCCTAATCAGGCCCTGTTCAGCGACAGTTTTCACATGGTTACGTGAGTTTCCCGAAAAAACAACCGCAGTGTCATCTGCGTATGAAATATTTTCCCTCCATTGATCTGCATATTGCAAAGGCTGTTAATATAAATTAAAAACAATGTCGGACCCAAAACGCTTCCCTGTGGCACTCCGTAATAGACGTCCACCTCGACACTACACAAGTCACTAATCTTTACCATTTGCTGTCACAACACAGCAAAACTGTATTTACTTTTTTTTGTAAAAAGTCGATATTCTTATCCCTAGTGTAAATAATATTCTTTACAGGTAGGTAAGTTGGGTAGGTAGGTAGATAACTAAGGTAGGTAGGTAGGTAAGTAGGATTGGGTAAGCAGTTGACGGGAGCGAAGCCGCGGGCACAGCTAGTAATTTAAATAAGTCTATTCTAAGTCTCAGAACAAAGCTTCTTTGCTTTATAATGTGCTCTTTAATCCTTTTACTCCTTTTTATCTTAAACTCTCTCTGCCACACTCAGAAAGGTTCATTAAATTAGTCCTAATGAGTACCTAACTAAGTATCATTAAATCCGTTAATTAACGATACATCCCAGAGACATAATTTAAGGGTTCATTAGTTAATGACAATTTTAAGTATCCGTAGAGTTATTAAACACATTGAAAGCATGTACCAGGCCCCTCAGAAAGTATTGCGAAAAAAAGTTTTTATATATGGGAGACTGGCCAGTTATAATGTTTTTCGAAAATATGATTATTTATAAGTAAAAATAAGTAAGTTCCAATTTCAAAATTTCCCTCCACATTTTTTGCGAGTTAAATCAAAGTATTGTGTCTCACTGAAATATGGATCTGCGCCGGGAACATTTTAGAGCTATGATTTTATACGATTTCAAGTGTCGCCTGAAACCGGATGAATCGTACGATAGACTTCAAATGGCATTCATGGATGCAGGCCCTTCCAAGGCAACCGTGTATCGTTGGTATAACGAATTCAAGCGCGGTCGACCAACTTTGGGGGATGACGAAAGAAGCGGTCGCCCTTTGACGGCTGTTACCGAAGAAAACGTGCTAGCAGTGAAAAATTTAATCCAAGACAATAGGCGAATTACATATCAGGAGATTCAACACATATTGAAGATTGGATCGGGAAGCGTTCACGAGATTCTACACAGCCATCTTCGCGTGAGGAGGATAGTATCACGCTGGGTGCCGCACAACCTCACCGATGCTCAGAAGCAGGCCCGGGTGGAATGGTGCCGTGATATGCTTAACAAATTTGAAGCAGGCTCGTCTCGGCGTGTTTACGACATCGTTACAGGTGATGAGTCCTGGATTTATCAATACGACCCAGAAACCAAGCGCCAGTCGACTGTTTGGGTGTTTCAAAATGAGCCAACGCCTACCAAAGTGAAGCGATCTAGAAGCGGGGGTAAGATTTTGATCGCTAGCTTTTTTAATTTGACTGGTCACTTGGTATCAATTCCCTTACGGGATCAAAGAAGCATTAATGCCGAATGGTATACTACCAAATGTTTGCCAGAAGTTTTCTCTGTTATAAGCAACAAGCGACCAAACACAGGGCTCCGCGGGCTACTGCTCCACCACGACAATGCACCTGCGCACACCGCACTCAAAACGAGGGACTTCCTGGACAGCACGCCAGTCAAACTCCTGGGTCACCCTCCTTACAGCCCTGATCTAGCACCGTGTGACTTCTTTTTATTCCCAAAAATAAAAAATCAGCTCAAAGGGATACAATTTTCGTCGCCGGAAGATGCGCTGGCTGCGTTCGAGCAGGCTGTAAACGAGGTGTCTGCGGCGGACTGGAAAAAGTGTTTTGAAAACTGGTTTAGGCGCATGAATCTTTGTATAGAGGCTGGTGGAAAGTACTTTGAAAAGATTTAATAAAAATATATGTACGTATAGAACAATTTTTTTTAGTTTCGCAAAACTTTCTGAGTGTCCCACGTAAATAAGTAATATAAATGGAAATTTGTTCTTTTACTGATTGTTTTTAATAAAAGACAAAGCGATACAGCTGTTTTCATATAATTAAAGCAAACGAACCCTTTTACCCGACTGCCCAAGGAGGGTGATGTGTTTATCAGTCCATGTATGTATGTATGTTTGTTCCTATGTGGCGTTCTAGAGACCAAACGCGTTAGCCGATTTTAATCGTTCGTACGTCAATCGATTCGTCTTAACCCTGCGAGTGTCCGGGCTACATTAAAATTTGAAAAAGGCAAATGGCCGATTTTGAGCGCCATATTGTAGGGGCCTAAATTATTTTCTTCACATCCCGTCGTGTAGGGTATCAAAATAAAGGGTTTTAAGAGGTGATTTAAAAAATATAAACAATTACATGTTTTAATGTACCTAATTCGAAAAAAAAATATATGTAAAAAGATATAAATCAAAAAAGTTACATATTTCAATAAATCCGACTGCATGAAAAGCAAACCAAAAAGACGTAAACAAGGAGAAAATCATGCTATGCAGTCGGAGGATACATCTGGTTTTCGTCAGCTAACTCGCGGATATGTATAGAATTCATCTTCCTGTCCCTATCCCATGTTGCTTGGGGTCGGTTAAGAATTAATATAAAGAAAAACATTTCAACAAAACCTATTTTTTTATTTATTTATAATAATTTTTATTAATTAAGGAAAACCTTTCATCTAAAGATACGCACAATAAAAACGAATTCTCTATTTAAAAATAAAAATATAATCTCAAACGTAAATAACAAAATCAATCGTTAAAAAGTTAAGTTAGGGTTTTGCTATGCTTAACTTTAATTGTCATTAAGGGACGTTAAGGCACCGTCAACTGTCTCTGAGAGTGTACTTTTTTAAATCTCTACTAAGGAATGACTTAAGTAAATGTTAAACGTCTCTGAGTGTGGCAGTTAGTGACATAAATTTTAGATCCTTGATATCTTCAGAACATTTTAAAATGATTATTCGTATGCATTACACTTATTTCTTTGACAAATCTTTTACAATTCAAGCAGCTCGGTTTTAGAATGCCTATAAAACCTATTGGTCATAGAGTAAACACTATGGTTCTCTTCTAGCCATGCTTGTTTGGCTCTCTAGAAATGTTGTACCAAAAGCTCGCCTTTTATTTACCAGTGGCGACGAGGATAATTAGAAGTGATATTACAGCGCAAAACCGAATAAAATGTCGGTGGGACAGGTACGCGAGTTCAACCTTACAACAGGAAACTGGTCTGCTTACATGGAACGTCAAGAAATATACTTTTTGGTGAACAATGAACTGAGCTCAAACTGCCGACGCTAATTTCAATGATGAGGGAGGAGGCCTATGAGCTCCTATCATCATTGGCGAGTCAAATTAAACCCGCTGAATTGACGCTTAATAGAGCAGTGAAGTTAAAGGCTACGCTTATATACCAACGATCTTAGCCGAGATACTTAGGCTCCGGCAGCGGAGACAGCACACTGAAGAATCGGTTGCGGAATATGTAACACAACTGAAAAAGTTGTCGAAATACTGCAATTTCAAAACAACTTTAGATGAAAATTTACGCGACTTACGACAAAAACTACACATACGAGTACATAAACCAAACGAATATATTTAAATCCTTCTCCTCGCGTCGTGTTCCTCACTACTGAGGGTCGTGATTCCCCCGACAGGAGATCAACTTTTCTCTGACGATAATTCTCCATCTGTGTCTGTCCTTGGCGACATGGAGTGCATCGTGCAGCTTTGTGTTCAACGTTGTACGTATTTGGTCAGACCATCTGATCAGAATTCAGAATCTGAAGCATCCTTCGCCAACACCTTTGGCCATACCGATTCGAATATTTAAATAATCCCATTTAAATATGATCGTTTGGTTTATGGGCTATCCTCAAGCCCAGGCATAATTCACAAAATAATGGTAAATATATGTGCAAGGATAACCCAAATGTATTTTTTTTTTTTGATGATGTTGGATTTAGTAAATTGAACCCTAGTTTACCAACTAATATTGTAACTTGGTACATCTCTAGTTTATAAGTATATTATCTGAGGTCGCTGGCTTGCCCTCTATAATTTCCTGTAATTGTCTATCAAAAAAATTCGCAGAAAAATACTGATCACTATATTAACATGAGGAATTACTATATTAACATTAGGAATTATGGAGTTGTGTCACTGCGAAAGATAATGAAACAATAAATCCCAAACTTGATACAAAAGCGAAGTCGAAAATAATTATGTATATATACAAGAAGCCAAAACAGCTAAAGAAGTTTGGAATAATTTATCAAAAGTTTTCGATGACGAAGGTTTGACAAGCCGAGTTGGTTGAGAGATCTCATCAATACAGCGCTTGAAAATTGTCTGAACATTGAAGATTATAGTTAACAAGATCATGACCACTGCTCATAAGTTACGGAACATTGGTTTTGAAGTCGATGACGAATGGCTCGGGACTTTATTACTTGCCGGTTTACCAGAAATGTATCAACGATAGATCATGGCACTTGAAAGTTCCGGTGTGACATTAACAGCTGATTCTGTGAAGACTAAGCTTCTGCAAGATGTGAGAAACTCTGAGTCGAGTGCATTGTACGTTAAAAGCAAAGGGAAGCAGTTTGTCAAACAAGCTCATGATAAAAATAAAACTGGTAAAGGTCCAAGGTGCTATGTGTGCAATAAATATGGGCACATAAGCAAAAAGGTGAAGGTCTGTGGAAAAGTAAATCTAAATGTTGTCAACATGCAAGGCCAGTTGTACACTATCAAGGTACAGAATGTTCTCTATGTTCCTGAGTTGGCTACCAACCTTCTCTCTGTCAGTCAAATAATAAATAGTGGCTGTCAAGTACGATTTGAAACAAAGCTGTAAAATCTTAAATAAAACAAACAAGCTAGTTGCAGCTGCTAAAATGATAAATACATAGTATTCCAGCATACATATCTGCTTAAACAGAGAATGATTTTTATTTATGGCACCAGAGAATGGCTCATTTAAATTTTGAAGAAGAAACTTGAATAAACTGTCAGAAAGTGCAGGAGTCAAACTAGAAAATACAGACAAAGTGATAAGTATCTCAAGTTTGGAAGTGAAGCAAACAAGATTTCCATTCCCTTCAGAAGGTTCCAGGGCACAAGCAAAGCTAGAACTTATTCACTCGATGTCTGTGGTCCAATGGAGATACCATCTATTGGAGGAGCTCGCTACTTTCTTACTTTCATCGACGATTTTACCACGAAAGTATTTGTATACTTAATAAAAGGAAAATCTGAAGTATTCCAGAAATTTCAAGTATTAGTTGAAAATCAACTTGAATTAGCAAATAAAACTCTCCGCACAGATAATGGGACTGAGTATTTAAGTAATGAATTTCAAGCTTTTCTCAAGAAATTGGGAATTGTACATCAAACCTCCACTTAGAGGGCTTAGGCAGGCTTAGCGGAAAGGATGAACCGCACATTGTTAGAAAGAGCCAAATGTATGCTCTTAAATGCAAAACTTCAGAAACATTATTGGGCAGAAGCTGTGTCAACTGCAGCTTACATCACGAATAGATGTCCAACAAGGGCTTTAGCCCTTTTAACACCTGAAGAGAGGTGGAGTGGTAAAACACCAGATATCACACATGAAAATCTTTGGCTGTTAAGCAATGGTACATGTTTTAAAAGAAAAAGCTAAGAAGTGGGACTCAAAGAAAAATAAAATGACATTCATTGGATACAGTGAACAAACCAAAGGATACAGGCTTTTAGATCCCAAAACAAGAAAAGCCATTATTAGCAGAGATTTGATTTTTCTAGAAAGCTCAGTAAAAAGAAATTATGCTGCGGTACCATTATCAGAAACAGCCCCAAATATCTGTGAAGATAGTTCTGTAACTAAAAGTATTTCTGATAGTGAGACAACTTTACAGAATTTATCTGAAGCATTGAAGATACTAAAAATGAATCCAGTGATGATTTTTACTCAGATGGAAGATTTTTGTATGAAGATAGATATAGATCACCAGGAATTAAAGTCAAATGTAACTACAAGATCTAAAGCAAGATTGTGCAAAATGCAAGGAAATGCCTATATATGTACAGAAGAAATCGCAGGACAGGAAAATGTCCCACAAACATATGATGAAGCAATATCTGTTAAAATGTTAAAGCTGCCAAATGGAAACAATCAATTGAGAAAGAATAAAACTTGGCAATTGATTGAGAAACCTGAATGGCTGAATGGGTGATTGGCTGTACATGGGTATTCAGAATAAAAGATGAGCCATCTGGTCCGCTTTATAAATCAAGATTATGTGCTAAAGGATGTAGCCAGAAACAAGCATTGATTATAAAGAGATATACTCTCCTACAGTGAAATATGACACAGTTCGAGATTTACTTTCAGAAGCAGTGCAACATAATTTGAATATTGTTCAGTTTGATGTCAAAACTGCATTCTTATATGGTGACATCAAAGAAGACATATGAATGTCACCGCCTGAAGGTTTGGATGCTAATTCAATTATGGTATGTAAACTCAATCGTTCTCTTTATGGTCTTAAACAAGCACCACGGTGTTGGAACCAAAAGTTTGACACCTCACTGAAGAACTTTGGTTTCAACAATAGTCATGCAGATAGGTGATTGTATGTTGGAAATATAAACAACAACAAAGTTTATTTATTACTGTATGTTGATGACGGGCTTCTACTTTCTAAGTCAAAGGATTCGTTAAATACAGTTATGCATGAATTAATGCAATATTTCGAAATAAAAAGTGTGATCCAAAGAACTATGTAGGATTACAAATTGAAAAATCTGAAGGATATATTTATATACGTCAGTCCAAATATATTGAGGGACTAATTTATAAATATAACATGCAAGATGCTAACTGCAATAATATTCCAGTAGACCCACACACCACACTGGAGACGAGCACTGAATCTGTGGACAAGAATATTCCATACGTTGGATATATGTTAGATACGTTCCATAGTTGGATCACTTATGCATCTGGCTGTGGTAAGCAGACCTGACATCATGTATGTAGTTAGTCTGGTGAGTAGATACCTGAATTTTTTTGATCACACTCACTGGAACGTAGTCAAGAGAATAATGAAATATTTAAAAGAAACCAAAGACTATGGCCTGTGTTATACATCATCAGCAAAATAAAATTGAAGCTTATTTATAGTGATGCAGATAATATGCATTTCATTTATGGAGAATGCCGAAGCAATGATAATGCTACTAGCAGATTGTATCGAGAAAGGTATCCAAATGTGCATCAAGCGATTGCGGAGGGACGTTTGCCATCTGACAGGAGAAACGCTGGATGACTTAGATTGGAACGCGATGAAGAAGTTCTCAATGAAATAGAAAACGATTCAACTACCACAGGACGTAACATAGAACTAGCTACGGGAATACCAAAGAGTTCTTCACATCGAATTCTAAAACGTTACAGGCTTCACCCATATCACTACAGGCGTGTGCAGACGTTATTCGATCGGGCGACTTGCTCCTATCTTATGGCCACTCCTTTCGCCTGACCTAAAGCCCCTGGACTTCTTCTACTGGGGTTGTCTCAGAGACAGAGTCTACTCAAAACCCATTGCAACGTTGGACGAGCTTCGCTGAACAGGCTTTGGGATGAATTCCCTAGTCCCTTCCTTTCCTTTATCTGTGTGTTTCGAATTTACCGCCAAAACGCACTCTTAAATCTGCGAGTGCACAAAAGACATTACCTCAACTCCGCCATCTGACGGCGGATAACAAAACGATTCAGTAAGGACTCGATATCAAAAGCCGGCCGGCTCAAATTCGCGTGCGCGAAGAAAACTATCATGAAATAAGACTAAATGGTGAAGTATGGTGATCACCCGACTCCAAGCAGTGTTCCAAGTATCCTGTAAGTACCTTAATACCTCATTATATCCTTAAGCCTGGTTTTATAGGAATAATTACTTCAAGATCGTCTTTTGTTGGACGTGAAGCACATTCACATTTTTGGTCCATTTCGAGTGCGAATACCTGTAGATTACAGTTTTTTCAGGCATTCTCAGGTTCAATTTCAATAAAAAACTCTGAGATTTGCTAGATATTTGCATTTTTCAAGTATTATCCTACTAAAATTACGTTGGTCATACTTTCCATATAACCTATACGGATTCAGAGGTCATCTTAATTTCGACCGTATTATATTTCAATAATTTATGTATTTTACGTAATTTATTGCAAGTAATCATATTATCTATAACTAATTAAGTTATTTATTAACTTATACACATTATTTCAACCATTTCACCTAAAGGTATCGAGAAACACCTAGTAAAATCTCAACTTAGGTTCGTATTTTCATACCTATTTTTCACACACAAAATGGAGGCAGGCAAACTTAAACTTCTTCATTCTCAACGCGAATATGTTTACCGTGATATCCAAATCCTTTACGACTTATCAAAAACTATGATTCAAGATCGTTCAAAGGTATCGTCGTTCAAGGCGAGATATACTCGAATACATTCAATTCGCGAAGAATTTGTTTTGATATGTGGTAAAATACAGACGTTGGAGTTAGCCATGAAACCTGATGCCCAGGTGTGCCAAGAGTCTTTGAGTTCGTTTTATGATTTGTACTATGCCGTAATCAGTGCAGCGGCTGAGTTGCAGATTACTGATAAGAGCGGGGACGTCGCCGGGGCATCGCAGGGGACGGCGCCGCCCGCGCTTGCGCGGACGCAGGACTCCACACAACCCACGGGTCATAACGCACGGCTTCCAAAACTTGAGTTACCTAAATTTGATAGTTAAATTGAAAATTGGCAAACGTTTTATAATATTTACAAAACCTTGATTCATGATAACAACTCGATATCTCAAATAGAAAAATATCACTATTTAGCGTCTTGTTTACAAGGCCCGGCATTGTCTATTGTCAAAGGGGTCCCGATGACCGCGGATAATTATGAAGTTGTTTTTAATAGTTTAATCGAGCGTTATCAAAACAAGCGTATTATAGCTTTAACATATCTAGATAAATTTTTAGACCAGCCAACTTTAAAATCGGGTAACTTCCAAGATCTACAAATTTTAACAAACATAACTTATGAGGCATACCATGCACTCCAAGCTTTGAAAATTGAAAATTTGGGTGATTTTGTTTTATTTTGTTTAACTTCGCGCATGCTGGACTCGGACACGCGCAATCGGTTCGAATCTCAAAACATTTCACAAATACCTACTTTTTGTGAATTGTTAAAGTTTCTTCAAGACTACGTAAAAGTTTTAGAAACTAGTCAGTTATCTTCTAAATCTAATATCAGGCATATAATTATGTCTAACCCTCGTAACCTTGAGGGGAAAAATCTCCGCCTGCGACTAGTAGGCACAATAGCAGCGGATCAAAACGCTCATCTTATCTCGCAAAATCAAAGCAAATGTAACTTGTGCTCTTTGCAGTGATGCGCACTCGATTTATCGGTGCCCTACCTTTCAATCCTTAGATTCTCGTGCTAGACTCGCGTTAGTACAAAGTAAAAATAATATGTGTACAAATTGTTTGCGTATAAATCACGTCATAGATAAATGCCGTGCACGTTATGTGGATTACGTCACCATACCCTCTTGCATATTGACTTAGCGCCATCCAGCGTCAGCGCAACCACTGGAGCGAAAGTTACAGCTCATGCTCACGCCGCTGTTCCCCACTGCGATATGGTACTACTAGGGACATGTCAGGCGCGCGCGTTTAACACTGCCGCCGGCACTCAATGTACTGTCCGTGCACTCGTTGACAGTGGGGCGCAGGATTGTTTTATTACGTCGGCGTGTGCGCGTTCGCTCGGGTTAAAAATCCGCCGGTGTAATCTTCGTATAGCCGGACTAGGACAAAACTCAGTCACTCAAGTAAGGGGGGTGACGGAATGCAGTATACGACTCGTTCACGGTGAAGCTCCGCATTTTAAAATTAAACCAGTCGTATTAGATAACAACACTGCTCTAATACCTAGCGTGAAAGTACCATCAGTCAGTCGTTCGAGAATGTTGCAACCATCTAGTGTTAGCTGATCGCGACTACGATGTACCCGCAAAAATCGATTTATTAATCGGGGCGGAGTTATTCCCCGAAATCTATGACGGTCAACGTATCAATCTGGGGCCCGGTTTACCTACCGCTCTGCGTAGCGTTTTCGGGTGGGTTCTCACCGGGACAGTAAATGCATACTCTCAGCCTTTAAACGCCGCGTGTTCTTTGGTGGTCACCACATTCACGTTAGACGAACAAATTAAAAAAAATTGGGAAGTGGAAGAACCACCGCGCGTGGACATCACTGTCCCGGAGCATGATATCTGCGAACGCATGTACACAGATTTAACCTATCGTGAACCTAACGGACGATAAGTCGTACCTATCCTCTTAAAGGATGGCGATCGTTCTTTGGGGCTATCTTATAATAGTACTTTGTCGCGTTTGACTCATCTTGAACAGAAACTTAATCGTCAGACTGAACTTAAATCCGATTATATTAATTTTATGCGTGAGTACGAGAATTTAAATCACATGTACACCGTACCTAACCCTGTCGTACCTACTCTCAATCGTTATCTTATTCCTCATAGTTGCGTCGTTCGCCCAGAGAGCACGACTACCAAATTGAGAGTGGTATTCGATGCCAGTTCTAAAACCACTAACGGTCTATCGTTAAACGACATTGTATTTACTGGCCCTAAGCTTCAAGTGGATATTGTAGATATCATAACTGGCTTCAGACTTCACACAGTAGTTCTAACTTGTGATATCTCAAAAATGTATAGAGGAATCTTGATTAGACCGGAGGATCGGAGCTTTCAACATATTCTATAGCGAGAATCGCCTAGTGATCCAGTTAAAGAGTACGAACTCGCGACTGTCACCTACGGAGTTAGTAGTTCACCTTATCTGGCTATCCGCACCCTCCATCAATTAGCTGCTGATCATGGTGCCGCGTATCCACGCGCAGCCGAAGCGCTTCTTCACAAGACTTATGTTGACGACATTACGACAGGGGCGCCTTCTGTACGTGAAGCCATGGAACTAAAAGATCAACTTATTCATTTGCTAGGTTGTGCTCAACTTGAGCTCCGAAAATTGAGTAGCAAATCACAATCCTTTCTTAAAACTTTGCCAGTAGATCATTGTCAAACCATTAAACTTCTCTTCGAAGAAAATGATAAATCAACGTTAAATATCTTAGGAGTCCAATATGATCCTGTGAGTGACAGTCTACTCTAGTCTAGTCTAGTTACTCGCAGTCCCCAATCGAGGACGATAAATTTACTAAGCGTTCCATCTCATCCAGCATCGCTCGTATTTTTGTCCCTCTTGGGTGGCTCACACCTTGTATCTTAAAAGCCAAATTGCTCCTTCAAGATTTATGGCGTTTTTATCTTTTAATTGCTAAGTCCAAGGTAGCACCTCTACAAGTGACAGTTAACCTTATAGAGCTGTGCAATGCTGTATTACTATCCAAAGTAATAAATCGCATTCACTCCTTGCTTAGTTCAAAACTTATCTTAAATAAATCTATTTTATCCACAGACAGCTCGACTGTTTTGTCGTGGTTGAATACCTAAGACCTTTGTTGTTCACAGAGTAGTCTTAATTAACGACAGTCCTATGCCTACTGAGTGGCGACACGTGTCCACCCATGACAATCCAGCCGACATCTGTAGTCGTGGCTTATCTTGCTTATCTTTATCTTCTTCCGAAATCTGGTGGTATGGTTCTCAGTGGTTGTCTAACGAACTCTTCAACTGGCCTGTTTCAGCAGTAGAACTGTCAGATAACGTGCTCGAACTCAAGCCAACATCACGCGTGTGTCATGCTAGTGTGACACCCGAAGCTGACGTGCTTGAATCCCTCATGGAACGCCACTCCTCTCTTTTTCGAGTGAAAATAATGGTTGCATGGATCTCCCGTTTCATTAAAAACGCGAAAGCTAAACGTTCTGAGCGTAACTTATTTCCTTACCTGAAAGCCACTGAATTAAGCCAATATTTAAATCATTTAACAAAGTATGTTCAACATCAAAATTTTAATGATGTCATATCTTTGATAACTTCCAATAAAACTTTACCCAAACATTTATCTAAGCTCTCCCCTCATCTTAACACTCGCGAATTCTTGCGAGTGAGGGGACGTTTAAAACACGCATCGTTACCATGTCGCGTCAAAAATCCATACCTTCACTGTGGGCATCGCCTATTCCAATCTTTATTTATGCGTCGATTTTGGATGCTCAGCGTTAGAAGTCTTATCAGATAACGGTTATCGAAATGCGTGACCTGTTTTAAAACTAAACCTATTCCACTTCAACCTGTACAAGGTGACCTTCCACCTTCCCGTACACAACTAGGTCATTGTTTTCAAACAATCGGCATCCATTTTGGAGGTACTTATCACATAAAAGAGAGTAGACGTAGTAACGCTAAAACTTACAAAGCTTATCTTTGTCCCTTAGTTTACCACTCTATATTAACAGATGGTGGTACTAACTTCATGGGTGCCAAGCGTTACTTGTCGGCAGTTAGCGAAATGCTCAACCGTGAAAGCGATAGTTTTTCCAGACAGCTCGCTTCTCGAGGTATCACGTGGAAGCTTAATCCTCCTTCTGGTCCTCACTTCGGAGGCATCTTCAAAAGCGGTATAAAATCAACAAAATACCATCTCAAGCGTGTCATCGGAACGCAGATTCTAACTTTTGAAGAATTTTATACTATTCTAACAAAGGTGGAAGCCATGTTAAATTCTAGACCGTTAGTAGAACTATCTTCTGATCCCCGCGAGGTTGACGCTCTTACAGCTGGTCACTTACATCGCTCTTACATCGGTCGACCTAAAGGTCGATCGATGACGAGGTTCAGGTTCAGGTAGAGAGATTTTAATCTCTCTACCTGAACCGGTTTTTGCTGAGAACGAGACTTTACGTACTCGTTGGCAGCTATTACAGCGCCTAACACAAAGCTTCTGGCGCACTTGGCAAAGGGACTATTTGCATACATTGCAACAGCGAATGAAATGGTTTAAACACGGCAATCGTCAGCCAAAACTGAACGATCTTGTAACCATTTTTGAACCTAACCTACCTGCTAACGAATGGAGACTAGGTCGCATTGTGCAGCTCCATCCGGGTAAGGATAATATTATTCGTGTTGTAACAGTCAAAACATCTAAAGGCTTACTTGTAAGACCTACCGTCAAAGTTTGTCCACTTCCAATCGAACTAAATAATTAAGTATCTACGTATATTTTAACAGTTATATATATATTACATTACACATTTATATATTACATTTATAAACTTATTTAGTTCTTAACTTAAATCTGAATTCAGAATCTATCTTATCAGCATAGTGACTTATGAATCCGCATAGGCTCTAAGTCTCGAACTTTATCTATCTTATCTTATAAAATCCCAGGTTGATTTCAAAAGGGGGGATATGAACAGGCTTTGGGATGAATTCCCTAGTCCCTTCCTTTCCTTTATCTGTGTATTTCGAATTTACCGCCAAAACGCACTCTTAAATCTGCGAGTGCACAAAAGACATTACCTCAGCTCCGCCATCTGACGGCGGATAACAAAACGATTCAGTAAGGACTCGATATCAAAAGCCGGCCGGATCAAATTCGCGTGCGCGAAGAAAACTATCACGAAATAAGACTAAATGGTCAAGTGTGGTGATCACCCGACTCCAAGCAGTGTTCCAAGTATCCTGTAAGTACCTTAATACCTCATTATATCCTTAAGCCTGGTTTTGTAGGAATAATTACTTCAAGCCACGTCTTTTGTTGGACGTGAAGCACATTCATTCGCCAAAAAATCACAGTCTGCGGATCATATCAATGGTAGAATATATGCACGACGAATAAAACGATCATTTCTAAGGCGAAGTCGTGCCTGTATTAATGCCGTTGGCCAACAATCTGAACATTTACTGTAATATTAAAAATGTAATAAAAAATCGGTTCTTGTTTAAGAAATAGTTGGAAGTTTTTGTGGCAAGTTTTCCTAGATAATACTCAAGGAAAACTACCATTTCAGTTCTGTGCCTTCGGCTTGACCTTCGGAGATAACCTACCTTATCTAACTGTACTCACATGCATCTACTTACGTCCTCTTATCTCTGAGTGTGTTCCAGGTGCGGGGGTGAGGCGCGGCGACGCGCCTCCCCCGCGCGGGGGTCGGCGGCTGGCGTGCTTTGGTAGAGCGCGCGTTCTCGTTAGTACGCTTACTTTTACCTAGTGTACGCACATGTTTCATCTTCGTAGTAATTACGATCAAAATATTAGAAAAAGTTTAGTGTTTCAACGTTGATGTAACGTTTTGTGAGTGATTTACCGTAAGATATTGGGGTAAGTCATTATATTGTTTTGTTTTTGTCTCTTAGTTTTGTTCAAAGGTGTGGGTTAATTTTAAATTTATATTACCAATGGCTTACTTTTTGTCGGACATTCCATCCACAAAATATGTATGGGTAGTTATTGTCGGACATACCATCCACGATATACGTACCTGCAGGCCTGATCGCGAAATTGCGTTCGTGGGACATGTCGGCTATTCTGTCACAGTCCGTCTGGTCAAAGCCATAGCCCGAGTACTGGGCTGCGCGGCTCGAATATTTTTTGACTACGCATCTCATTGCTTAATCCATGAGTCAAGGGTCAAATTGAATAATTTTGCTATGACCCCTTGTGTACCTACTTGTTTCTGCCTGCCTGCTCACTGCTTGGGTATTTCTTGACGCAACAAGTAAGAATAATTGCTGGAAGAGCATGCGGAAACGAACCAGGATGAGGAGATTTTGGAGCGAGTGAAGATTTTAGCACAGGAGCATCTTCCAGACGGCTGGAATCGCTGGGAAGTGACGACGGCTACTAAAGAGGAAGTATTTGGTGAGAAGATAGAACCAAATGTATTAAACAAATTAGTATTCGCCTTGCCTACCGTGGGACTAGCCCGCGCATTTGTACCAGAGGCGGATCACCTTTCGGAGAAGGGATATCGAGAGATACGATGGAAACTGCTCGATTGGGCATTTACGCGAGCCCTTATTCTTGGGCCACCAGCTGTTGCAAACCGCATACGAGGCTCAGCAGCGCGCACTGAGCTTTTTAAACAATCAGTCGAGGCACTGCAACCATTGTTGCACACTAGGGCCGAAGCTGATAAGATTCTCTCCGGTTCTCTCTCAGAGACGGAAGAGACTAGTCGGAAGAGGAGGAGTACATCTGCTTCGACTTCACGAAGCCATGAACCTTTGGCACGTAGGCGCAAGCTCGACTCAATCCTACGGCCCTCCACATCGCAGGATGCTAGAATTGAGGCTCTAGAACAAAGAGTTGAAGGAATGTTTTCTGTTCTCTTGGAGAAACTCGAGCAGCGACAACCGTGTGACTCCGAATCAGACAAGGAAAATCACTATTCTGACTGTGAGGAAGACGCAGTTTCGGAGACTTCTGATTCTCCTTCATGGAAGGCACCTGTTTTGGACCCATATCAGGATTGGCATGTCGAGGGAGACGAGAAAGAGCTCGGATTTCTGCCCACAACTAAAGAAGCGGACCCCCTCATCCCCCCGTCAGCTCAGCTTAAGAGTGAGGGCATTTAGTGCCAATGATTAGGCACCGAAGGCTGGAGCCGGATTCGTTATAAGGAGGTAGAAAAACACTTGCACCGGCATCAGTCTTTAGCGCGCTTAAAGTAAACCCAGAGCTGGGGACTGCCTCGCAACCGTCCTCCTGGGTAACAAAACAGGAAGGTATATTAGGCACGATCACGCACGGATTGCTGCTACAACGCAGGGCCCTTGCTGAAAGCTTGAACGCTATAATTAAGAAGTGTCCGAGTGCCAGCGCGGAATTGAGGCAATTAGTGGCAGAGGACTCCAAGTTCAAATCAGTATCAGACCAGCTCCACAGTTCGTGTGCGCCCATCGGTCCGAGACAATCGATCTTCGTCGTAAGACATTTACCACGAGGAATGAGATTCTTAATGGTGCGCTCCACAACATTCCTCCCTCACCTACACATTTGTTTGATGAAAAACAGCTGAGTTCTTTGGTCAAAGATAACGGGGGAGTGACAGCTGTTTTTAATTAACCAAGAACTACGGCAAAGGCCGTGAATTCCTTTCGTAAACCGACCCCATCCACTAGATCTAAAGTCACGAAACCAACTTGGCGCTCCACCACCTGCTCATTACTCCGCTATCTATCACTCAGCTTCCCAACACCCATCCTCTCACCACTCATCATCCCGCAATCCGGCAGCTAAAAAGCCGTTTACATACAATCAACACAGGGGTAGGGGCGGAAGCGACAAGAAGTCCCGAAAGTCCCGTGGTGACCTCCCGTTGGAAAAAGTGGCCGATAGAATCGTTGAGGCACAACCGGGACCTGCAAACGTTTATGCTGCCTCAGTGTCTCCTCTGAATCAGAAAGCAAATTCCTGCACTATCATCCGCTTCCAAACGGTCCGGGAAACACTCGGCAGATGCAAACAAGTCCTCGTGTAACAACAGTCCCGGTCGATCCAATAAACGCTGTTGGTACCACAGAACTTACGGCGTTAAAGCCCTCAAATGTATCCCGCCCTGCAACTTTAAGGCGGAAAACTGACTTCGCAATCAGTAGCGGCGGCAACTAATTGCGACTGCAGCCAACAAAGCCGTCGTCTTTTCGTTACAGACCGAGCCACCAAACGACAGTTCATGGTCGACACCAGGTCGGGTCTATGCTGCTACCCTCGCAGCTGGCTTTCAAATCGGAGAAAAAGTTCCGAATATGAGCTCAGCGCGGCAAACGGTAGCAGCATTAAGACATACGGCAACGTAAACATGACTCTTAATTTTGGTCTTCGGCGACAGTTCGTTTGGTCGTTTGTTGTGGCTGACGTAATAACTGCCATCATTGGCTCGGCTTTTCTGTCCTTCTATCATATCTCACCAAATTGCCGAGCTAAGAGATTGGTTGACAGTCTTACAAATGTATCATCATCCGCCGTATGATTGTTATCAAACCAACCAAGCGGCAAGGCCGTGGCTATGTCAAATTCTGCTTTTGCACATATACTAGCAGAATTCCCAGAAATAACTCGCCCACCTGGCGTGCCAAGGGTGATAAAGCATGATACCGTGCATTTTATACAAACTACAGATGGGCCTCCAATTTCGTGCCGTCCTCGCCGACTGGCCCCTCAAAAGTTAGTAGCGGCCAAAAGGAATTTGAAGACATGGTGTTAACTGGTACTGCACGCCCATCTAAAAGTGCCTGGTCATCTCCACTCCATATGGCCGTAAAAAAAGATGATACTTGGCGCCCATGTGGCGATTACCGTGCATTGAACGCAAGAATCGTACCAGATAGGTACCCAGTTCGGTACGTCCACGATTTCGCACATAACCTCACGGGCTCGAAGATATTCAGCACTATAGACTTGGTTAAAGCCTACCATCAAATTCCCGTGGCCGAAGAGGATATTCCGAAGACTGCCATCGTCACCCCGTTTGGCCTCTTCGAATTCCCTTTTATGACCTTCGGGCTACGAACGTCAAACGTTTCAGCGGTTTATTGATGAGGTCACACGGGGTCTAGATTTTTGTTTTCCCTACGTGGATGATAACCTCGTTTACTCAGCTGATGAGGGTCTCCATCGGGAACACCTTCGGATCCTTTTTGGTCGTTTACGGGACTATGGGGTGGTATGAAACTGTTTTAATCCACTTGAAGCATTGGGAAGGTGAAAAAGCTTGAAAGGAGGGTACCTCATGAATTAAGTGCAGCGAACCGACAAATGCGCGTCGACTGCTGCGTTACATTATTTAACCGGCACAATAATGAAGGGATTTTAAAAGTTGATCGTGTACAGTAATCAGAAACGATCATCGCAATGGCTGAACCCTGGCGAACCAGCCAAATCCTGCCCCAAGTGAAAATTTAATTTAAAAAAAATATTTTAGCTTTTGGTGGACTAGTGCCGGTGTCGTTCACTACAGCTTTCATAAATCTGGCCAGACGATTGCGGCGGATGTCTATTGTCAGCAACTGCAAACCATGATGGAAAAGCTAGCTCGCTCTAGGCCACTGCTGCTTCAAGATAACGGTAGACCACACACTGCACAACAGACGGCTACCAAATTAGAGAAGCTTCAATTGGAATGTCTAAGACATCCACCGTACTCCCCGGACCTTGCTCCAACAGATTACCATTTTTATCGAAATTTGGATAACTTCTTGCAAGGGAAAAAAACCAACTCCGATGGGGCAGTCCAAAGCGCCTTCAAAGATTTTATTGATTCCCGTCCGATTTTTTTTAGTAAAGGGATCAATGAACTACCTCTAAGATGGCAAAAGTTCATAGATAGCAATGGTACATACTTTGATGATATATTATATTAAAAAAACCGGCCAAGTGCGAGTCGGACTCGCGCACGAAGGGTTCCGTACCATTTTCGTAAAAAACGGCAAAAAAATCACGTTTGTTGTATGCGAGCCCCCCTTAAATATGTATTTTATTTTGTTTTTAGTATTTGTTGTTGTAGCGGCAACAGATATACATCTCCTGTGAAAATTTCAACTGTCTAGCTATCACGGTTCATGAGATACAGCCTGGTGACAGACAGACAGACAGACAGACAGACAGACAGACGGACCGCGGAGTCTCAGTAATAGGGTCCCGTTTTTACCCTTTGGGTACGGAACCCTAAAAAAACGACTTTATGTTCCTCCCTTACAAAACGCCAATTTCATATGTAATGACCGTATATGTAAGTGACGGACAGAGAGTCCACTACGAACAAAGCGCCATTTTGCACAAACACATAAACATTGCGATTTTACAGGGATTCTCGGGCAGTATTGGACCGAGCTAAGTCGCGGCTATCACAGGACTCAAGTGCTAGCGCGGTCGTTTGTCACTTCATTCAGTCTTTTGGAAGAAATACATTTTTTTTCAATGGCTTGCACATGTTTTCCCATAATTTATTTAAAAACAATGCGAATATTCTATAAGTTGAAATACAATAATCGTGCATTTGAACAAGGTCGCAATCGACGAATTCTAATTATATTATACCAATCTTTAATTTATTCAAACACAACAGAGGTAAATTTTCTACAAAAATCATAAATAAAAACTTTTTCACAAAAAATAAACCGACTTCAAAAGCAAAACACTAAAAAGTGCAAAATAACTTTCAGAAGTCGGGTTTTTTAATTTTCTGAAATAAGTTTTTATTTTTATCAGAATTAATATAGTAGCAACCCTAGTGAGTCTGTCAAGTTTAGGTGTCAATTTTCAAAACGGCGGGAGTGGCCCTTCTGTATATTTTTTATTTTGTGCCTACACATTGAAAAAAACATGGCGGCGCCGCGATATTCTATACATACTTAAAGATACGCAGCGCACGCAGTTTTATTTTTTTTATTTGTAGTTTCGAAATTAGAAGCAAACTATTTATTTTCTAGAACATAATGACAATCAATAATAAAAGATATTTGTAAGTACCCACATGTATATTAATTTACAGTTACCCACACAACCAATATACACAACACATACATTAGCTTACACAAATATGACTAAAATACGATACAGAATGTGAAACATCGTTTTGTTTCATTCTTTCTAATGTAGCAATCGTATTCGATAAAATCTCTTCAAAAAATAATATTGTTGTCTCCAACAATATTTCTGTTGTTGCTCATAATGGCAACATTTCGTTATTTATTTATTATTTATTTATTTATAATCACCAATTATAACATCCTTACAGATTGCTCCAATATGATGCTACAAGTCACAAACAGACAAAATTACATAAAACTAAAATAGCAGCAGCAAAATAGCACACAATAAAATAATAATAAGTATTCATACATCAACCATAACCATGACAAAGTCTATAGCTCCAGGCCTCTCTCAATAATTATTTGAGCCCTTTGGAGAAAACTCCGCAGGCTTTGCCCAAATATGTCTTCCGACATTGTAATAACGTTAATAATACGCGCGGCTCGTGAGATAGGGGCAAACTTTAGGAGGTTGGTAAATTAAGGATTAAGCAAAAAGCGGTTGGAGGCGGTTATTGGTGAAGAAAATATTAATCCTCGACATAAATAATGGCACATCTGTTCACTGCACTTTGAAGAAAGTTGTTTCAATAGAACACTTGATGTAATAAGATTACATGTTAACTCTGTTCCTACAATATTTTCGGAAAGTGTGTATTAAAATTATTGATAAATAATAGCCTGGCCCTTTGGCCTGAAATAAATTAATAGATATACTTCACTACATATTATAATAGTAAGACAAGCACAGTCACTAGCATCTTTTAAAAATCTTTTCAAGAACCATTTCCTTTGTCTTTAATGGTTTTCTGTTTCTTCCATTTTTTTTTTTTTTTCTTTTTTTTTCCAATCTTTGTTCAACCATTATTTAATTATTATTTTTTAAATGTAATATTATGTATGTATATATATTTGTAAGTTTGTGTATACTACTTTATATAGCTATATAATTTGTATGTATTAATATATATATATTTTTTTTAATATAACAGTACACCCTACCCCCTATTTTTATCTTAAGTTCTTTAGTCCATCCAAAGGTTGTCTGGTAGATATCGCTGTCAGCGATAAGACCGCCTTTGTACCCATAGTATTAAGTTGCTGTACAATAAAGTATATTCTATTCTATTCTATTCTATAGTCGTTTTTTTTTTAAATTGTCGGTAAAAGTCAAGCTGCCTGGGAACTTTCATTGAAAACGCTGCATAATCCCTTAGAGATATAACAAAACAATGCATGACGGCAAAATGTAGGTTGTCTCATTAATTTAAATAAAATTTAATTAAAGAGAAAACCAAAGTGATAAACTTTAAATCGATCAAACATTGAGTTTTAAACACACATATGCACCCGTGCGAAGCCGGGGCGGGACGCTAGCTACATAAATAAAAAAAACATATGTATATTGCATATCAAAATAATTAGTTCCTAATTCTTTCAGGCATCCAACAAAAAACAACATCAAGAGCCATCTGTTTTCTGTGAAACGAGCAACATTCAAAAATCTGATGTTACTTGTTCATCTACTGTAAAGGCTCCATTGCAGTTCCCCCTTGGAATTGTAGAAACAGTGCACAAAGAGGTATGTATCTATCTACTTAGATGGCGACTTTTTAACAGTTCGCTGGCCTTTTTGCAAAGTACAAAATTGGTTCTTAAAAAAAACATCGTAATGGAAAGAGGAAAGGGAGGTCTTTGCCCGCCCGTGGAACAATACTGACTGAGAATAAATATATATAAAAATACAAGGTTTATGTTACTTGTTAATTCTCAAAAAAATATTGAAATCCAAATGAATTACTTACATGTACAACGTAGAAAACAAAGTAGTTTTGGAAAAATATTTACCCACAGGGGTAAATTCAATTAAGTATATATGATTTTATTTTTCATGCTGCGTTGTTACTCATAAGACCTACTACCCGTCTACCGTATAATGAGTGCAATGGTGGCTTATTGGCAACGGCCGCGACTTCCGAGTTGTAGGTGGTAGGTGGGTTCAGTTTAGACACTTTTCTTTGTGTAAATTATTTCATCAACACTGCTCTCAAAATGTTGAATGAAAACATCACTGTCTCAGCAGTGGGAATCTTACAGGCTGATTATTCTAGCGCACCAATGACATATCCTCTCTGTTCCGTAGCTGTACTACAGGTGCAAACTACAGATACAAAGCAGGATTTTCGATGTAACTTAATGATTGAAATAGTCATCTTTTCTTTTTCAGGTTGTACAAGCTGCGGTTTTAAAAGAAAAATATGTCAAGCAACAGGAAAAAATTTAACGGCTCAACGAAAGCTTTTGAAGAAAAAATTAAAATATTGCCAATTTGAAAGACATAGAAGACCTTCGAAGACATTTTTTATCAAAGTGGAACAGGCTGTTGTTATGGAAGAATTGGCGGTACCAAAAGACTTTTTTAAAAGGCAAATTAATAAATCTAAAGGTTTACCCGTATCAAATAAATACTCTGAAGAAATCAGAAAGTTCGCATTAACGTTGCATGTTTTATCCCCCAAGGCCTATAATTATGGGGAAGAAGCATTTCAAATGTTAAAAATTAAAGTGCAAGGAAGTGCAGAATCTGTGATATGTGTCTTGGTTTTTGACGCTCTGAGAAAGTCTTTGACTTGGGATCCAAGAGCTCAGAAATATTATGGTAGAATTGATTATAGACATAACTTAGATAATAAAAGTGCCGAAGAAGCCAGTCAAGCCCTAGTAGTCCTGTTAACAGCTTCAACATCAACGGCAAGTTGTCATTCTATATTTGTATATGTTTGTTTTGTGTACAATAAAGAATATGAATGAATATGAACGGCAGATGGAAAATACCTATTGGTTATTTTTTCATAAAACCCCTCACAGGTGAGCAAAAATGTATAATAGTGAGAACGGCTGACTAGAGGTGAGACGTACTAGGCAAAATGCGTACTGAGTCTTAGAAGTACACGTCCGCTTCAATACTTATTCCAAAAACTAGGTCCACGAGTATTTAGGCGTCTCTGGTTTATTGACGTTTCCATAGCTAGCGAGTCTTCGTAATATCGAGATCGAGTAGTCGCTAGTCGGAGTACCTAGTGTAATGGAGTATTTTCGGTTTATGGATTATTAACGTATATGATTATTAACTACGCGTTGGTATACTTATCTTTTCTTCATTTTAAAATTGTAAACGCTTCTGTACATTAACTATTGACTGGGAATGGTGGAGAGAGTGAAACACGTTGTTTTCTTGGCCCGACTAAATTATTTATCTAAATTAATACAATCGTCAAAAAAAAAAAAAGACCGAGCCTGTGGGTCGCCAGCCGCAAACACTCGACGCGAGTATGGTAGTACGTGATTACGTCTCAAACGCCATACGCTTAAATACTCGGGATGCGTTTATATGGTGCGCACGGAATAAGTCTTTACACGTCCGGTCAAAAACCTATTCCAGTATATACGTCTCACCTCTAAACGGCTCTAAAATTGTGCGAAGATGTGGGTGTAAAAGTTGTTGTTAGCATGACATGCGACGAACCTGCCGCAAATTTCAGCATGTTCTCTTCTCTTGGCTGCGATATTATAAGGAAACAAGATGTTACTAGTTTTGACAGCGGTAACACTCCCATCCACGCTTTTACGAGGAGGGATCAAAAAGTAGTAAGAATGAGATAGAATATAATGACTATTGAGAACTTAATAATTTATTTTTCTACATAGTTTCCGAGGCTCTCTACACACCGAGTCCAGCGCTTTTCCAAGGCTTCAATCCCTTTCACACAAAAAGTTTTGTCTTGGTCCTGCAAAAAGCTCTGCACGGCATCTATCACCTCGTTATCGTCTTCGTACCCTTATTTTTTTTTTTTTTCAATTTGGGGAACAGATAAAAATCGCTAGCCGCCAGATCTGGTGAATAAGAGGGGTGGTCAACGAATTCGAGGCCAGCTTGCTGAATGGCAGCCATCGCAACTGCCGACCTGTGCGCGCCCGGCGTTGTCGTGATGAAACAGCACGCCCTTTCGAAGTTTCCCTCTCCTTTTCTCTTTGATGGCATCCCTCAACTTGGGAATTAAAGCTGCATAATATTGGCCTGTAATAGTGGTTCCACGCTCCAGGTAATCAATCAACAATATCCCTTCTGAGTCCCAAAATATAGAGGCCATAACCTTGCCAGCCGATGCCACGACACGAAACTTCTTGGGGGTCGGTGATGATGGCCGTTTCCATTGCAAAGATTGCTGTTTTGTCTGGGGGTCAAAACGATGGACCCATGTTTCGTCCATTGTTACGAAACGAGACAAAAAGTTTTCAGAATCTTCTTGAAACTTGTCCAACAATATCTTCGAAATGTCAAGTCGATTTTGTTTCTGACTGTCGGTTAACATTCTCGGCACCCATCTTGCGGAGACTTTTCTCATATTCAAAGATTGTTTTAATATGGATTGAATACTTCCATATGAAACCCTCCTCTTGAATTAAGTGTCGGATGGTAACTCTTCGATCGCTCAATACAATTTTTTCGACTTTCGCAACATTTTCTTGGGTGTCTGACGTCGATGGACGGCCGCAACGATGTTCGTCTTCCGTGCTCGTTCTCCCTACTCGAAATTGAGAAGCCCACCTTGCGACAGTGGAATACGGCGGAGAAGACTCTCCTAATGTTGCCTCCAAATCGCAATGAATCTCTTGCGTCGTTACCTATGTACGGTAGTAGGTACGGTATTTAATTACGGCTCGCACTTCATTTTTCTCCATTTTCGAGAAAACGTTCCGACACGAAGCAAACAAATGACTACATTCAGAAAAAACAAAAGAGAATCGAAGATTATTTCTTCATTAATATTACAAATATGTATCTGAGCTATGCCTGCCAGTATTTTTTTCTTACCAAGGAGTATGTCGTTCTCACTACTTTTTGATCCCTTCTAGTATTGACCCATGCCACGCAATAAAATTAATTCGTAATGCATTTGGCGAACTAAGAGTTTTTATTGACTCATTTGGTCGAAAGATAGATTTTAAATTTCTAGAAGAATTGCTGAAACTTCAAGAAAAAAAAGGGCCAACATCTCGCAAATAAAATTAAAAAGCCGCATGTATTCTATCACAAACAATAGATGAAAGTGAAGCTGGCGACACAATTGATAAGTAGCTCAGTAGCAGATGCTCTGGAGTTTTGCCGCAGTGTATTGAAATTAAAACAATTTGAGGAATGTAGTGGCACTGTCAATTTAAAAAATATTATGAACAACGTGTTTGATGCGGTAAACAGCCATTCCATCCGCCCGCCAGGCTTTAAAAAAGCGATGTGTCCTGCCAATATTGGTTTTATAACAGCTCTATTTGAAGGTGCGACTAATTACATCACAAGTTTAAAACTAGCTACAGGTGAACTTGTGATCAATTCCCGCAGAAAAACCGGTATTATTGGATTATTGATAAACATGAAAAGCGCATTGGCACTATACATTTACTTGGTGGAAGACACAAAAATGCTGAAATACATACCACTATACAATATCAGCCAAGATCACATCGAGCTCTTCTTCTCGGCTGTGAGAGCAAGAGGGGGTTTCAACAATAATCCCAATGCCATTCAATTTCGTGCCGCTTATAAAAAGTTGCTGGTGAGAGCTGAGATAAGGGATGATGGCATTGGGAATTGTACTCCACTGGACCAAGTCAATATATTCAGTTGGTCCAGTAAAAATCCTATTCTAGCTTTAAACGAGCTAACTGACAAAAAAAGTTTTGTAGAAATCACGGAGGATCATAGTGATTCCTTTTACGAATATCTGGCATGGCATTTTAAATACAGAAGCTGATGCATATGTCGCAGTAAGATAGATGAAGACGTAATATAGTTATATCCCTAGGGATATAATTATATACCGTAACATGGTTATACGAAAGCGATTCATTACTATCTCACTAGGAATATAGTTATAAAACCGTCCAAGTTTAGTGACATACTTATATTACTAGATTAAGTTTAGTGAAATAGCTTTCGGAGTGTGCGGCGCAGGCGGCGCGCCGCCTCCCCCGCGGCGGGGGAGGGGTTCGTTGTGTTTACGCGCTCCCCACTCCGCAGTCAGTCAGCCGATAACAGTTGTTCGGCGTTCACGTCTAGTTTTCGTGCATGTTCAATTAATTGTCGCTACGTTTCCTTAATATTTGTTATATATTCGTTTTATCATTGCTAATTACTTGTGCCAGCTATGGATAAAGATGAAGAAATTAATGCAAGGCGACGTTTTGAACAGGAACTTCGTCTATTTTACAATGCGAGATGCAAAAAACCAGAGTGGACGCGGCAAAGAATAAGTGAAGTAATAAATTACATAGAAGAGTATGAAGCAGCGCCTCGGCTTAAAGTAAAGAGAAATCCTAACCATCATTTTTATGCAAACCATTATGACGTAATGCAGGTAGGAGGAGAAAAGTATTTAGCTTTGAAACGAAAATCGACTTCTGATCCTATTATAAAAATTTTGCCCTCCGAAGAATATTACAATGCTTTGTCAGAAATTCATAAAAACGCAGGACATGGTGGTCGTGACAAAATGTTACATACTTTAAAATCTCAATATTTTATACCTACGCCAGTGGTTATCAGTTTCGTAAAACAGTGTGTAACGTGCCAAAATAAGAAGGCGTTTCCAAAGAAAGGTATTGTAGTCCGACCTATAATTTCGAACTCATTTAACAATCGAGGGCAAGTAGATTTAATAGACCTACAGTCAACTCCAGACAGAGAATATAAATGGATACTTCATTACCAAGACCACACAACAAAGTTTTCGTTTCTTCGACCTTTAACCTCCAAGCGCGCCGCAGAGGTCGCATTGGAATTATTGAAAGTTTTTTTGGATATTGGATGCCCTGAGATACTTCAGAGTGATAACGGCCGAGAATTCACAGTGTCAATTATAAAGGAATTGGTTCAAATGTGGCCAAGTTGTAAAATAATTAACGGAAGACCTAGACATCCAGCGAGTCAAGGATCTGTGGAGCGAGCGAACCAAGATGTGGAGAACATGTTACAGGCTTGGCTACAAGATAATAATTCTACTAATTGGTCGATTGGAATACGCTTTGTACAGTACCAAAAAAACTGCTCTTTTCATCGAACTATAAAAAGAACACCATACAAAGCTGTTTTTGGAGTAGATCCTCAAATTGGTTTATCATCACAAGTGCCTGCTGATTTTCTTAGTAAACTAAGAACTGAAGAAGATCTTGAGAAAATATTAAATCAACAACAATCTTGTTCATCGGCAACACCTGCCAACACTGGCAGGCAACCGTCATCTTCATCAGCAGCGCCAGAGCCTATTGAAATCTGCGACCGTGACTTGCCTGTCGAGTCTGTCAACTTGCAACAACCGTCATCTTCATCAGCAGCGCCAGCGCCTATTGAAACCTGCGACCGTGACTTGCCTGTCGAGTCTGTCAACTTGCAACAACCGTCATCTTCATCAGTAGCGCCAGCGCCTATTGAAACCTGCGACCGTGACTTGCCTGTCGAGTCTGTCAACTTGCAACAACCGTCATCTTCATCAGCAGCGTCAGCGCCTATTGAAACCTGCGACCGTGACTTGCCTGTCGAGTCTGTCAACTTGCAACAACCGTCATCTTCATCAGCAGCGTCAGCGCCTATTGAAACCTGCGACCGTGACTTGCCTGTCGAGTCTGTCAACTTGCAACAACCGTCATCTTCATCAGCAGCGCCAGCGCCTATTGAAACCTGCGACCGTGACTTGCCTGTCGAGTCTGTCAACTTGCAACAACCGTCATCTTCATCAGCAGCGTCAGCGCCTATTGAAACCTGCGACCGTGACTTGCCTGTCGAGTCTGTCAACTTGCAACAACCGTCATCTTCATCAGCAGCGCCAGCGCCTATTGAAACCTGCGACCGTGACTTGCCTGTCGAGTCTGTCAACTTGCAACAACCGTCATCTTCATCAGCAGCGCCAGCGCCTATTGAAACCTGCGACCGTGACTTGCCTGTCGAGTCTGTTAACTTGCAACAATCGGCATCGGGAGCGCCAGCAGAACAAATTTTACTTTTATGTGTAGTTTGCGGCAAAGAATGTACAGGAGCACATTCATGCTACTCTTGTGCACAAAACGTTCACGTAATTTGTAGAATAACGTCATGTGATGAAGGTTACGGATCGCAACTATTATGCTATTTATGCAACAGTGAAAAAAACATTCAAGACCAAAGAGACAAAGCTGCTGAAAACTTAAGAAAAGCCGCACATAAAATGAAAACCCACTCATCACAGAAATTTCCTGACATTGACGTGGGATCTTCAGTTCTTATAGAGATACCAAAGATAGATCGGGGACCATTGGATCAAAAAAATGTATTAGGAAAAGTTTTAGAAAAGCGAAATGAAAGTCATAAAATTGGAACATCAGTTGGTATCCTGAAAGACTGGTTACCCAGAAATGCAATACAGCTTTCGAACATTACTTTGAATGATCCTATACCAAATGAAAACTTGTCACTGAGAGAAATATGCCAAAAATTGTCGCGCTTTGGTGGCCAAGGTTATTTAAAATGTTCCTGTAAAAAATCGAATATACAGTGTTCTACTAAAAGATGTGCCTGTAAGAAGCATTCAGTGCTATGTAATTCTAGATGTCATGATTCCTCTTCTTGTCTGAACAAAAATTAAAAAATACTTTTAAAGAAACCAAGATCTCAACTTAGTTGATAAGAAATAAAGACATCTCAAAACTGTTGATTAGCTTTAAAAGATTTTTAATGTTTGATTAGTTTTAATTCTCTCCATTCCTCGACAAAATAGGTATTCTGAGAGTAGGAGGTAGGCTCGATAATGCTAGGGAAATGTCGTTCGATAAGAAACATCCCACTATTCTTCCGAAAAACTCTCATTTAACAAAACTCCTAATAGAAAGTGAACATTTGCGACTGTTACATGCAGGCCCCAGATTAGTATTGAGTTCTCTTTCACAAAGGTACTCCATTGTTAATGGTATCCGGGAGGTCAAGAAAGTGGTGCGCAAATGCGTCAAATGCTTCCGAACAAAAGCTGAGGCTGCTAAACAGTTGATGGGCTCCCTCCCACAAGAAAGAATAACAGCGTCCAGGCCATTTCGGCATGTCGGCGTTGACTTCTGTGGACCCTTCGACATGAAGGTAGCTAGGGTTAGAAAGCCTATTGTTAAGAAATGTTACATCGCGCTTTTCGTCTGCTTTGCTATAAAAGCTATTCATGTAGAGCTAGTATCAGACTTATGACCTGCAATCTTCCAAAAATCACAGGGATGCTGTAGATGGGTTTTGCACCCAACATTATATAAAATTTAGGTTTATACCCAGTTATTCACCTGAGTTTGGAGGATTGTGGGAAGCAGGTGTAAAAAGTGTAAAACACCATCTGAAGCGGGTTGTAGGCAACTTATGTTTAACTTTTGAAGAGCTTTATACAGTTATTGTTCAAATCGAGGGAATATTAAACTCTAGGCCTCTACTCTCTGCAAACTCAAATGATAGTGAATATTTGACTCCTGCTCATTTCCTCATTGGAACGGCTTTGGTTAGCTATCCTGAAGTAGATTTAACAGAGGTCTCAGTTAATCGGTTAAATTTTTGGAATCTCTGCACTAAACTTAAACAACAATTTTGGAAATTGTGGTCTAATGATTATTTAACACAACTTCAAAGCCGTCCCAAGTGGAAATATCCAGAACCGAACCTCAAAGAGGGTGACTTAGTAATTGTGAAAGATTTTAATGCTGTTCCATTACAGTATAAAATGGCTCGTATTGTCAAAACATACCCAGGTACAGATGGTAGAGTAAGAGCCGCTGATGTAATGATGAAAAATAAGGTTTACAGAAGGTCAATTAAACGGCTCTGTCAATTACCTGTAGAATAAGTTAATGCCGGACCCAATTATGTTTAGAACAATCTAAACATAGACGATTGTAATTGTATTAATTATGTATAAACTTGCAACACTAGACGAAATCTGTTATATTTTTGTATTGTGGCAAGTCTGTTCCCTTCCTGTTACAACGATTGTTCCGAGTGGCTGTGTTCTGTTACTATAAAATTAAATTTTCAAGTTTTCCAAAGTTTACACGCATTTTATTCCACACAGTATTGTTAATGTTTAAATTCCAAAAAATATGATTTTGCAATATTGGATAATCGCAATATTGTTAAGGCGATAGACACCGAATTAGAATGGAAGCACTATGGCTGCTATGCACACTCTTTGAATATAATAGTCACGGCTGCGTTAAAAGAATTGATAGATAAAATAAAAAACATAAAAGCGCATTTTAAAAGAAGTACAAGTGCCACTGATATGCTCCTCAGCTATCAACTTAAAATATGTCAGAGTGTGGTGAGCCCAAAAGGTTAGTACAATAAGTGCCTATACACGTTGGAATTCATCGTTTTAAATGTTGCGTCGATTTACTTTATTAAAATAAGGCATAAAACATTGTATGGCGCTAATTGAGAGAGTTTGGCCCGATATCAGCGCAATGGTTTGGGCGATAATGAGCGAAATATGCACAGTTTTACAACCTTCATATTGTTCACAAACTTTTTGAATGAAGTTTTTGATGATTTTTTGAACAAAGAGGAATACAGACTCTTTTATTCAGTAGTTGTAGATATGATCACATCTCTACAAAAAGGTTTGAGGGAAAATCGTTTTTTATCTTCCCATCATTCAGTGATTATACAGTGTCTCAACATTAGTGCTTTCATAGTGTTTTCTACGGCACTGCTTGTAAAATTACCCATAATTTGTATCGAAAAAGCTCGGTCATTAGCAAATTCGCACCGCGATAACACGTGTCGAGTCGTTGACCTTGAAATTTATTCTCGATCCCTTTCACTAACGCACAGCTGTTTGCAGTTTTCTTATCTATTGAGTACATTAGCATCAGTGCGTCCAGCTGTTATTTAACTTTACAATGGCAGATAACTCAAAAACATTAATAAAAAAACGTAGTTCAATTAAATCGAAGCTTACTATTTACAGCAACTATTTAAATTTAGTGAAAAGTAGTTCCGCAATATCTGAGTTGCAACGTTTAGATTTAGAGGAGCGTTTTAATAGATTTGAAACCTTACACACCGAATTTGATGCCTTACAGACACACATCGAAATGATATCCGACGAAAACGAGTCAGCATTGACTTAGCGTGAGGACTTTGACCGCCAGTTTTTCAACTTGGTGGCAGTCACGCGCAGCCTGCTCGGTGTATCGGCCAACGGCGCTGCGTCGGAGGCGGGCTTCAAAGATGCTAACTCAGGTGCACATGTTTCATTTAGGAATTCCTTTGTTCGTTTGCCTAAAATAGATTTGCCACATTTTGATGGGAACTACCAATGCTGGCTTGAGTTTAGGGATACTTTTGGGTCATTGCACGACAATTCTGGCATAAGTGACATCAACAAGTTCCACTACCTGCGATCTTCACTCCTGGGGAATGCAGCTTTAATTATAAAAAACATTGACTTTAAAGCTGACCATTATAATTTAGCGTGGGACCTGTTGTGCGAACGTTACAATAACAACCGACTTTTAGTGAAAAATCATTTACAAGCTTTATTTGACGTTGAACCTATCACAAAAGAATCAAGTGTTTTAATTAGAAACCTTGTTGATGTTATTAATAAGAATATTAGGGCACTAACTTCATTAAAAAGGCCCACTCAATATTGGGATGATATTATTATTTATTTTATGATTAAAAAATTATATTTAACAACAAGTTGTGGCTGGGAAGAGCATAGAAACAATACTTATAAAGATGATCCTACTTTAACACAATTTTGTTCTTTTTTAAGCAGAAAAGCGGACTGGTTAAAATCAGTGGAGACAAATATTAGTTATTCTCAAACGAATGCTATAATCGCCTTAAATAATAGCCATTCTAATAAAACCGATTATAAGCAAACAACAAATAAAAAATTTGAAAATATAAATAAAAACAGTAAATGTCCACTTTGCTCCCAAGCACATACGTTATTTAAATGTGAGTCTTTTAGAAACTTGTCAATAGAAAATCGAATACAAAAGGCAACTCAATTTAATGTTTGCATTAATTGCTTACGCTTTGGACATAATTCTACAAAATATAGATTTTCACATTGCAAATATTGCAAAACAAAGCACAATACGCTTTTGCATTTGGAAAGAAACGAGCCCGAACTTGCTTCCAATCCATTGCCTTCTATCACGCCTTCTGCACTGCCTTCTGCTTCTCTTTCTTCAAATGTTGGATTACTCCTTAGGTCATTCATTTACCAATACTAGAAATCGTTTTCTTTCCCTTGAACGGCGATTTAAACGCGATCCATCATTTCATAAAAAATACAATGAGTTTATGAGAGAATATGAGCGCCTAGGTCATATGACGTTAGACTCAGACTGTACTCCCTCACCAGAAAACTCCATGAAAAATTATTACATTCCACATCATGGAGTTATTCGCAGTTCTAGCACCACTGTGTGGTGGTTAGCTCGTTAGTTAGTGTGGTGGTTAGGGAGCTACGCGTAGTATTCGACGCATCAGCTCCTACCAGTACAGGGGTTATGTTATCTCTATGTTATGGGGGTTTGGTTTCCGCACTTAGTCCTTCAGCTGGACCATTGTGCGTGGGCCATGGCGGCCGTTGGGTGGATTATTCCAGCCAGCCCACCTCCCTCCAGAAGCTGATTAGGGCTCCTGGTTTTCCTAGAACGTCCGTGTAAGTTCTAGGCGACCCGAGGGTTTGTGTTCTTATATTGGTGACCCCTGTGCATTCGAAGAGAACGTGCGTGACGGTTTCCTCAGTCTCCATGCATGCCCTGCACAGAGGACTGTCCGTTATGCCTATTGTATGGAAGTGTTTGTTAAGTGAGCAGTGTCCCGTGATGGTCCCCGTCATCAGGCGCAGGCTATTCCTGTCCAGGCGTAGCAAACGTCTGGTAAGTCTACTGTACCAGTACAGGGGTGTCGCTTAACGACATTCAGATAGACGTTCCTGTAGTTCAAGACGATCTGTTTTCCATTTAAACACGTTTTCGTCAGCATAAGTACGTGGTCTCAGGTGACGTAGAAAAAATGTACTGAGCCATAGAGTTAAATCCAGTCCAACGACCTCATCAAAAAATAATTTTCAGATTTGAACCTTCAGAACCTCTTAGAACCTACACTTTAAATACGGTTACCTATGGTACCGCTTCTGCGCCCTATTTAGCTACTAAGTGTCTTGTAAGTCTGGCTGATGACATTGAGGACAGTCGTGCCAAATGCGCTATACGACGCGATTTTACCTCGACTAGTAAAATTGTACGTGTAGTCGCCTGGATAACCAGATTTGCTGATAAATGCCTGAAAAAGAAAGTTAGGACATTAAATAATAATCACATTACAAGTGAGGAATATGAGAAAGCTGAAATAAAATGATTCCTACTACTGCAACGCGAAAATAATGATATCCTAGAGTAGAGAAAACCAGAGAGAAGAACCATACATACATTTCTAGACCAGGAGCAGTTGTTAAGAATTAGGACTAGGCTATTATTATTATTATCCGACATGCCTGAAAACAACAAATATCCTATTTTATTACCAGCGAAAAATATAATAGTACGCAGGTTAATAGAACAGAATCATATTCTCCTACAACATGCAGGTTCCACTTTCATTGCCAACATCAGGAAATCAAATTGGATTTTTGGTATTCGTAGAGTAGTTAAGTCAGTGTTGGCTAACTGCATGTTATGTAGGAAATACAGGGTGAAACAGATGCAGGCACCTATTGCGCCCTTGCCTGTGGATTGAATGCAGAGCTCCTTACCATTCGAAGAGTCAGGAGTAGACCTGGCAGGGCCTCTTTTCTTGAAAATGGTGAAAATATTGGATCCTATATACCTCTGCTGTATATCGTGCAGTACATTTAGAACTAACTCTATCCCTATCATGTCCTGCATTCCTTATGACACTAAGAAGGATTGCCCGGCGAGGCCGAATAAAGTAATATATTCAGACAATGGTAGTAACCTAACTAGTACTAAGAACCTATTGGATAGTATTCTCGTAGATTGGGATAAAATTGCGCAGGAAACATGTTCTGAGAAAATCAAATGGAAACTCAATGCACCCACTGGTGCTTGGTGGGGAGGTTTTTTCGAACGGCTTATAGGAATAATGAATAATCTGTTACGCTTGTTCTAGGTAGGGCTAGTGTAACTTATGATGAGCTTTATTCCTTACTGTGTGAATGTGAGTCAATCATGAATAATCGACCACTTACTTACGTTCAGGATGATAGTGCCAATTCCTTGGAGCCCCTAACTCCATCTTGTTTCTTGCAACCATTACCTAGTTCAGAAACAATTGACTTAGATTATAATACTCACAACGGATCTTTGTGTCTCTGAATTGGCTGCAAGAGGCTGCGCAGTAGCTATTTTGTGTCAATATTGAAAGTGAAAATAGCATTGTATAACTGTCTCTTTCACTCGCATGTCGCATCATCCTATCTCGCTTACTCTTTGCACTTAATCTGCTTCGTGCGCAATAGTTGACAGAGCCAACTTCAGACACACAAAGATCGGTTGTGAGTATTATACCTTGACTCAAAAAGCTTGAATGTCCGACTAAAATACCTACAAAAGCTACGCGACGATTTTCGTCACAGGTTTAGGACAGAGTATTTATATATTTATTTATACTTTATTGTACACCAGAAAATACAGGAACAAAAGAAACTAAAAATATACAATGGGCGACTTTATCGCTTGACTGAATTAGTGCAGAGAGGTAAGTACGATGAAGTTAGAGAAGGGCAGGTTGTATTAATAGAAACGAAGAAAATAATAAAATGGCCCCTAGGTGTTGTTACCAAAATATATACTGGAAAGGATGGAATGAATAGGACAGCCTCAATTAAAACAGCTCTAGGCTATAAGGTGAGACCCATACAACGTTTATACTCTCTATAAATCTCATCAAGTGATTTGACAGATCTGCCTGTCCCAAAACAGTTCCAAGAAGAAGACGCGAAAGGTAAGGAAACACATACTTCTATACCTAGCACTGTGCAAAATCCAGTCCAGACGAAGGATGGGTGTACCACGCATGTTCACAGTGAGCCTGAAAAAGTCACACGACATGGCAGGAGAGTAGTGATACCTAGTAAGTATAAATTATAATAAGATATTGACAATTACATGCTTTAAATGAATGCTTTTTTTTCAGTTATATTTACTTTAATTAATGTTGAAGTCTGCCACCAATTTTTTATCACATTAGGAGGTGTAATTCTGGGAAAACTATTTTTTTTCTTCTCTTTCTGTGTTGTGGTAATTAATAATAACTAAATTTGAGTGAAGACGCTTATAATTCCTATTTAAAAGTAAGAAGTGTGTTCACGCACCTATGCGCGTGAGTCACAGCAGCTGATGGGCGACCGCGGGGAAGGCAAGCAGAGGAGCGCGGGAAGGGGCGCGTGCGACCGCCCACAAACGAGAATATAAAACCAGTGGACCCGCAGACCTGGGGCTACTTCTTTTCTGATCGACAGCACTTAAAAAACCCCAGTCGCATTATACCTACCTGAATTTTGTAAATATATTGTAATCAGAAATAAAATAAAAAACTAAGTTGTTATATTTAAATAAATATAATTCATTGAAGAAGTCCCTGTTGCATCTCTAGTCAATATCCATCTGAACACACAAACATCACAAACATAATGGTCCTTCGAGCCGGATGTCTGAAGAAGAAGTATAAAGAATCAGCGCAACTCAACGAGTCGGATATCCGAAGAAGAAGATCGCCTGCGCTACCCGTTGGAAAATAACTGACGGTTAGATTTCAAACTGTGAGTACTTTCCTTTGTCTTTCATAGCCACCGAAATGACGAAAAAACGGCAATCCCTTACAATTGAGTCTGAAGAGGTGACAGTTAACGTAGTTAAAGATTTAGTTAAGAAGCGAGGTATAGTTAAAAGTAAATTCTCTTTATTTGTTAAATATGTTAGTTCTCTCGGAAATAATGATATAAATAATGCTCAGAGAACGGAATTACAATTTCGGTTGCAAAAAGCAGAAACCTTATTAGTAAGTTTTTCAGAAATTCAAGATGAGATAGATCTTAACGTGTCAGATAGTCAATTAGAAGTAGAGTTAGAAGAAAGAGAATCTTTTGAGAATCGGTACTATTCTACAGTGGCTAGTTCCAAATGTTTGCTAAATCAAGACGATTCTAGTATACACGAATCGGCTTCTAAAAATATAAATTCCATTAAACTACCCACAATTAAGCTACCCTCTTTTGATGGCTCGTACGATCAGTGGTTGGAGTTTAAAGACACATATTTATCACTTATCCACAATTCGAAAGACATAGATGAAATACAGAAATTTCACTATCTACGTTCTGCTCTCACTGGTAATGCCTTGCAAGTAATTAAATCATTAGAGTTTACCGCTGGTAATTATCGTATCGCCTGGGATTTGCTTAAAAATCGCTTTAATAATAACCGTCTGCTAATGCACAATCATTTAAAAGCTTTATTTGCTGTGCAGCCAATGAACAAAGAATCCTCAACTCAAATTAGGAAATTAATTGACAATATTTTAAGGAATCTGCGAGCGTTAACAATACTAGGCGAGCCTACGGAGTCATGGGATTCCATTGTCATTTTCTTTGCGGCGTCGAAGTTAGATGCGTCTACAGAAAGAGAATGGGAAAATTATCAGAGCAACTCAATTAATAACGAATTGCAAATTAAATTGGATGATTTTCTAAAATTCCTTAAAAATCGAGCAGACATGCTTGAAATGATTAGAGTATCTAGCAACAGAGCAGTCGACAATAACCCAAAAAAAGCGCTGTCGAATCAATTCAATAATAGCACTCATAGTTACACTGCTACGCAAACAAATATTAATAAGGGTCTTAATAATAGGGCATCAAAATCCTCAAAGCGTCAGCGCATCTGTAACATGTGTGACGCTAATCACTCACTTTATTCATGTAACAAATTCTTACAGTTGTCGGTAGGTGATAAATCAAAATTTATCGATGAGAAAAAACTTTGTCGCAATTGTCTGCGGGTAGGACATACAGAAAAAAACTGTTGGTTTGGACCCTGCAAACAATGCAACTTAAAACACAATTCATTACTCCATTGTGACGGTAACGCGTCCAATGACTCATTACAAGTAACGCCGCGGTATGAACCTGTCGCAGACAATACGCAGACCGCGCTGTTGCATTCAGTGGCTCACGCGATTAACAAACAAGAAAATACCAGCTGTCTCTCTTTAACAGTGCAGCCTGTCTTGTTGTCCACAGCATTAGTGGAGATCGCTGACAGCAATAATAAATATCACACTATTCGCGCATTACTCGATAGTGGGAGCCAGCAGTGCTTCATAGCGGAGTCTTTATGCAGAAGGCTACATACAAAAATGTTACAATCCACTGTTCAAGTCACAGGTGTAGGACATTGCACTACGCAGTCCACACAATCCTGTGAAGTTCAATTGAGGTCCAAAACTAGCGATTATAATAAAAAGTTCAAATGTTTAGTTTTGCCTCACATCACTGCACAACTACCCTCACTTAACTTAAATATTAACTTTAACATTCCGGACAATGTAACGTTAGCGGATCCAAACTTTCATTCGCCTAATGAAATTCAACTTCTCATCGGTGCAGATTTATTCTGGGAATTATTGAATGAAGGGCTAATTAGGTTACCTACAGGACCTTGTCTCCAGAACACTAAGTTAGGGTGGATTATATCCGGCCCAATTCAAACAAAGAATTTGCCCATTAATCAGATTCATTGCAATTTTACACAAACGCTTGATGTACAACTTAAAAGGTTCTGGGAAATAGAAGAAATTACTACTACCGTCAATAATTATTCTAAAGACGAACGTGCATGCGAAACTTTATTTTCTAGTACTACGTTACGCGATGATAAGGGTCGGTTTTCTGTGCGCATTCCGCTAAACGAATCAGCTGACTTATTAGGAGATACGTTTACGTTAGCTGCGAACCGGTTCCGATCGCTCGAACGTAAACTGGCGCGAGTGCCCGAGTATAAAAAAAAATACGCCTCGTTTTTACAAGAATATTTAGACCTGGGACATATGAGTCGCATTAGTTCATACTCTTCTCCCACTTACTTTTTACCACATCACGGTGTCTTTAGGGAAAACAGTAGTACCACTAAATTAAGGGTCGTTTTCGACGCAAGTGCGAAGTCAACCAGTGGTAAATCCTTAAACGATATTCAATTAACAGGCCCTATATTGCAAAATGAGATATTTTCAATATTATTACGATTTCGGCGACACAAATACATTGCTTGCGCCGACGTCGAAAAAATGTTTAGACAGGTGCTTATTCAACCTGACCAACGTAACTTGCAATGTATTTTGTGGAGAGAAAATCCTTCAGATCCACTTGGTATATACCAGCTTAACACGGTGACATACGGCACTGCGTCCGCGCCTTATCTCAGCATGAGATGCATTAGACAGCTTGCTGAAGAATGCAATGACGACGTCATCTCGCGAGTAATCAAAGAAGATATTTACGTAGACGACCTTATCACGGGTCACGATGATAAAAATACATTAAAAAACATATGTGACGGTGTTTTTAAAACCTTGAGTTCGGGATGTTTTATATTGCGTAAATGGCTATTTAATTTTGATGCCTCAGACACGAAAACGGCAAATAGTTCATCAAAAGAACTGTCCTTAGGAGAAAATTGTCAAAATAAAACGTTAGGATTAGGTTGGTTCAACACGAGCGATGACCTACATTTTATAACAAATCTTGAAGATGAGGGTACAATAATAACTAAAAGAAGTATTCTGTCGGTGGTCTCACAAATTTACGACCCATTAGGGCTTCTAGCGCCCACAATCATTATTGCAAAGGTTATATTACAAAAATTATGGTTATGTAAAATTGATTGGGACGATCGTATTCCACGAGACATTGAATCAAACTGGAAACAATTCGTGGCAAACTTAAAAAATAGTCTATTTACTATACGGGTCCCTCGTTACGTTATAGGTGACAAAGGCGACGATAACAAACAAATCGAGCTTCATATTTTTTGTGATGCCTCACAAAGCGCGTACGGCGCTTGCGCATATATACGCGCATACCTAAGTGCTGATGACTCACTCGATGCCGTATCTATTCGTCTGTTGTGCGCGAAAGGCAAGGTGGCTCCGATAAAACCGGTTAGTATTCCGCGCCTCGAGTTATGCGGAGCGTTGTTGGGTGCAAGATTATATAATAAAATAATTAAAGCACTTCAGATTAATTTCAGCAAAGTTTATTTGTGGTCTGACTCAACAACAGTAC
Organism: Orthosia gothica; assembly: GCA_949775005.1. NCBI lineage: Eukaryota > Metazoa > Arthropoda > Insecta > Lepidoptera > Noctuidae > Orthosia > Orthosia gothica. Next base: position 9,357,535 of record OX459040.1, on the reverse strand, counting down.
TAGGATGGTTGAATATAACACCGAGTTCTTTAAAACCGTTCGTTCAGAATAGGGTAGTAGAAATTAATGAGATCACTGAAGGTTGTTCATGGTTACATATAAATGGTAAACAAAATCCAGCAGACGTACTTTCGCGCGGTGCTACTGTAGATGCGCTTCAAGCAACTGATCTGTGGTGGCACGGCCCAAGTTGTTTACGTGAACCCAACTCGAACTGGGAAAAAGGTTTCACGTCTGTTTGTCGTAATATTAAATTCAACGAACTGCCCGAGCTTAAATCAACCACTGTTGCAATGGAATGCCAAGTTAACACAGACCTAAAACTATTCGATAGATTCTCCACTTTGAATCGTTTAAAACGTACTATGGCGTATGTTTTGCGTTTCATATCCAATACACGAATTAAGCTAAAATCGAAACGGGCTCTCGGTGCGTTATCAGTAATTGAACTAGATAATTCAATGGTTAATCTATCTCGATTATCACAAAAGGATTCTTTCCCTGAAGAATATGAGCGTCTAAAAAATAATTTACCAATAAAAGCTAACCGTAACTTAAGTGGTCTGAATCTATTCTTGGATAAACACGGCCTTATGAGGGTAGGCGGTAGAATTAAAAACTCCATTGATTTCTCTTTTGATAAGAAACACCCTGTAGTGTTGTCTAGTAAACATAAGTTTACATCACTGTTATTTAGACACGAGCACAATCGTTTATTACACGCCGGGCCTCAGTTACTACTATCTACTTTACGAGAAAACTGGTGGCCGGTAGGTGGTAGGAACTTAGCTAGGAAGACAACCCGTAAATGTGTTACCTGTACTCGCATGAAAGGCAAAACAATAAATGCTCAGATGGGCGATTTACCAGCAGAGAGATTAGAATCAGAGTTTCCATTCTATCGTTGCGGCGTAGACTACGCCGGACCACTGTTCATACTTAACCGTAGAGGAAGAGGAGCTAAATTAGAAAAATGTTACATTTGTTTGTTTATATGTTTCTCAACTAAAGCCATTCATCTGGAACTAGTCACTAGTCTTACTACCGAAGCTTATTTACTCGCATTAAAAAGGTTTATTTCGAGACGCGGTAAACCTGCGGAGATATTCTCAGACAATGGGAAGAACTTCGTAGGCGCTGCAAGAGACTTTAGCTCATTTATAAATAATAACTTCAATTCTATCATAGATTATACTGCTAATGAAAATATTAAATTCTCTTTTATTCCGCCGTACACACCTCATTTCGGTGGCTTATGGGAGGCAGGGGTTAAGTCTTGCAAATACCATCTCCGTCGAGTTATGGGTAATGCTCATTTAACCTATGAAGAGTTCTACACAGTATTGGCATTGATCGAGTCTATCCTGAATTCACGCCCTATATCACCACTGTCGTCCGACCCCACCGACGACCTGCCACTGACGCCGGCGCATTTCCTCATCGGTCGACCACTCACTGCAGTAGCCTCTGAAGACCTCACCGCTTCACCAACACTTAGACTGTCACGTTACGCAAGAGTGGAACAACTGAGACAACAATTCTGGCAGAGATGGACGAAGGAATATATAACTGAACTACAGATGAGAACTAAATGGAAGAATAAAAATCAAGAAATAAAACCAAATACCCTCGTTCTCATAAAAGAAGACAACTTGCCACCACTCAGATGGCGCCTAGGCAGAGTCACCAGCATTTTCACCGGAAACGACGGCATCTCCAGAGTCGCAGACGTCAAAACAGCGACAGGACAGATACGGCGAGCTTGCACAAAGCTGTGTCCCTTGCTACAGGATGGTGATGACGGCAGTACTCGTGAATCTTCTTAGGATTGCATTGAAAGCGGGTGCTTCCAAGGCGGCGGCTATGTTCACGCACCTATGCGCGTGAGTCACAGCAGCTGATGGGCGACCGCGGGGAAGGCAAGCAGAGGAGCGCGGGAAGGGGCGCGTGCGACCGCCCACAAACGAGAATATAAAACCAGTGGACCCGCAGACCTGGGGCTACTTCTTTTCTGATCGACAGCACTTAAAAAACCCCAGTCGCATTATACCTACCTGAATTTTGTAAATATATTGTAATCAGAAATAAAATAAAAGACTAAGTTGTTATATTTAAATAAATATAATTCATTGAAGAAGTCCCTGTTGCATCTCTAGTCAATATCCATCTGAACACACAAACATCACAAACAAAGTGAAAATAAAAAAAAATCGTTATTTGCAAATCATTATTTATTACGCCACACGCGCCATCTAGTTATTAATACCAGAATCAACGAATATCAACCAGTGTCACATAACTTGTCACTGTTGTAGTTCCACTAATTACCAATAGAGAGTGTCTTAGTACCATAACAATCAATATGGGTGATCTAAGGAAACTTATTCTAGACATGAAATCTGAGCTGCAGCATAAATTTGAAACGGTGGCAAATTCACTCACTAATCTTGAAGAGAAAATTACCACAAACATAAATAATAACGTTAATGAAAAGAGCAAGAGAAAAGACTTGATGAATTAGAGAAGAATATAAGGCAGAGAAATGTGGTGTTCTTTGGTATAGAAGAAGGAGAAATATCTTACTTCCGGTTGGTAGAAAGAATTACAAACATACTTAAAGAAAAATTAAAAATTTGTATTCGGGATTTTGAGTTGGAATCAGTTAAGAGACTGGGAAAAAAGAACGAGAACTCAAGACCAGTGGTTGACACTTTTACAACACTTGGAATGAAAATTAAAGTATTGAAGAATAAGAAAGAATTAGAAGGGTCAAATATTTATATAAAACAAGATTTTCCGACAAAGGTACTAAAGATCAGAGAACACTTAAAACAGCAGCTGAAACTTGAAAAAGAAAAAGGAAATGAAGCCTTCATACTTTATGATAAACTTATTATAAAAACAACCAATGCGAAGCCCAACAACAAAAGGGCACCTTCAGGTTCTCCACCGGAATCTGCCTTCACTGAAGATAACATATCTTTTAGCAAAACCAAAAACAAAAAGAAACATAAAGGAAATAACCAAATTACTGATTACATGGAGCAAAGTGATAAAACAAATAATAGTTCAAGTTAAAAACTACACAAATAGTACATTACTGAATTTACAGGCTCCCTCCAAGTTAAAAACTAACAATAACAAGAAGAAAATTATACACAAGATCTCCCAATACCGGCTGGTCCCCGCGGGAGTGATCGACTAAAACCCTCCTTGCATTACAAAGAAAATTATAACATATCATAGAAAATTATAGAAATGCATGGAGGAGGCCTATGCCCAACATTGGGTACCCAAAAAAAAAATTACTTAATATCTCCCCTAGTCTTTATTAATATTGTTATTAATCATATTTTTAGTATTTTTAAATAAAGGTTTTTATTTTATTAATTAAATAATATCACAATGTCATTAAATATTATATCATAATATAATCTTAAATTAATAGCATGATCTAATTTAATTAATTTTGCTACATTCTAATTTAGTCATTTTAAAATTACTTAAAAAGTATGTACATATATTGAATCAAATATTGTATAGAATGTGAATAGATAATTTGAATATGAAACTATAATATAAATTGTAGGTATGTTTAATGTAGGTGTGATTCAAATTTGTTTTAATGTTAGGTACTGTTATTATATTGAAGTCGCAATTTTGTTGATTCAATCATAATTATAACCTAAAATGTATGGCATGATCCAATTTAATTGTTTGTGTTGTACCTATTCTAATTTAATCATTTGAAAATTGTAAAATGTATTTACATAATAACATAAAAAAGAATCGGGTTGAAAATAGATCATTTTAATGTGAAATTGTAATAAAAATTGTAAGTATTTTGAATGATATGTGATTATATGTGATTTATTTTTAAGATTTATATTTTTTTAGATGTCAATTGATATCACATTGTTATCTAACACGATTGAAATCTTTAGGTAATTAGTTGCATGATTTTATTTAAATGATAATGTTGAATTATAATTAAATCAATGGTAAACGAATTTATGATTTAACTTTACTAAAATCATGAAATTCATTATTTTAGTAAAAAATGTATGTACAATGTATGTGATTGCCTACAGTTATGTATTGAAATATTAAGGATATATAGTTTGTAATATTTTTATCTTTTTGGGAATAAATGGCTCATTATTATTATTTCTTTTATTTATCTTTTTTCTTATTATATTACATTTTTAAATATTTAAAAAAGAAAACTTAGAAACATTTAAAAATATAAAAAATAGAGGCCAACCGGTATCGGGAACAGGGTCCAAGCTACCGGTGGTTAGGGCTCGAGAGACAGGAACCTCCTCACAATGCGAGCCGTATCGAGGAGTACTGCCTTCTGTATCAGACCCTTGATCCAACCGCCCAATGACAGCCTCGACAGATGGTCGTCGAGGCTCTTGGCCATCAGGCCGTTGGCCGTAACGACAATCGGCACAATGATCGCCGAGTCCACATTCCACATGTCGACAACCTCGTGTGCTAAGTCGAGATACTTGATTTGTTTCCCTTTCTTAGCTTTCACGAGGTTCTCGTCATGCGGGATCGTGACATCGATTATCATTGTGCGGCGCGCTAATCGGTCTATCACCACTATATCTGGCTTATTGGCAACAATAGTCCTATCAGTGATGATAGACCGATCCCAGTACAACGTGACATGGTCATTTTCGAGAACTGGGTCGGGCACATACTTGTAATACGGGACCTCCGATTCCACTAGATTGTACTTCAAAGCAAGTTGCTGGTGAATAATCCTGGCCACTTGGTTATGCCTGTGTAAGTACTCGCCGTTAGCCAGACGAGAACAACCAGAGACAATATGCCTGATGGATTCTCCCGGAAGATGGCATGCCCGACATATGTCAACCGTCCCGTCCTTCATTATATGTCTCCGGTAGTTATTCGTCAGGATAACTTCGTCCATAATTGCACAGACAAAACCTTCAGTTTCCCCGAAAAGGTCGCCAAAACGTAGCCAGGATACGGATGCTGGGAAATCTACATCGTGCCCATGGAGAGCCCGATAGAAGCGCCCGTGTAGCTCCTTGCCTTGCCATACCTCTTTGCGTTCATCAGTCGTTAGTATTACAGGTTTGCGCCAGTTCTCTTTAGCCATGGACAACGGGGTGAGTCCCTTGTCCACTGCGACCACATCCCGGTGCATACCCACTACAGCTTTCAAAAAGTATTCTCTGAGGCTGCACATCTCGCGGTTGTGAAGAGTCTTGGCGTTTAAAAAGCCTCGACCCCCACACTTCCGCGGGATGTACAGTCTCATCACCGATGATCGTGGGTGATGCATCCGGTTTGCGGTCAGCAGTGTCCGGACCCTCCTATCGAGGGCGTCGAGTTGCATTTGAGTATGCCGAAAGAGTACATCAAAACCGGCATGACCCAACTGTTGAAGGCGCGCACCTTATTTCCGCCTGACAAAAGGCTATTTAATACCTTTTTCAGGCGGCTAAAGAAACGCTTCTTCAGCAGTTGCTTCATTTCAGTACTGTTGATCCCCAACGCTTCCGACATACCCAAATACTTGTAAGTATCAGTCGAGGAGAGGTGTCTAAGGTGTATGGAATCAGAGAGTTGAATTCCCTCGGATTACATAATCTCCCCTTGCTTTACATGCATGACTGCACATTTGTCCACACCAAATTCCATCCTGATGGAGTTACTGAAGGTTTCAGTTACCTTTAGTAGCTCCGTCATTTGGAATTTGTTGGGGGTAAAGCGTTTCAGATCATCCATGTAAAGGAGGTGAGATATGACCTGACCACCTCTTCTCAACCGATAGCCTAGTCCTGAATCCTCCAGCAGTGTACTTAGAGGATTCAGGGCTAAGCAGAACCAAAGTGGACTCAAACTGTCACCCTGAAATATACCCCGCTTAATCCATACAGGCTCATCATCCCCCTGAATCGGTCGACATCCTGGATATCGAAGGACTGTCTTCCATTGCCCCATACATGATTCAAGGAAGGTGCGTATAGTTTCATCTATTTTGTACAACTCCAGCACCCTCATGAGCCATGTATGTGGCACAGAGTCGTAGGCCTTCTTGTAGTCTATCCAGCATGTCGACAGATCCTTGCGGGATCGACGAACCTGCTGGCTTATGGCCATGTCAATGAGAAATAGCTCCTTAGTTCCGCGGGACCCATTCCTACATCCATTCTGAGAGGTAGACATTATTGAGTTACCTTCAATATGTTTATCAATTTTTGCTCTCAGGATGGATGTAAGAAGTTTAAAGACCGTTGATAAGCATGTAATTAGTCTATAATTCTTGGGTTCCGCGGGACTACCTGTCTTATGGAGCAGGTGGGTAACGCCTGTTGTTAAAAACTGCGGAAGCGACCCAGACTCTAAACATAACTGGAATTGAGATGCCAGAAACGCGTGTGAGCTGCTATACTGTGACATTTTTTGTTGACATTTTTTATTATTATTATTAATTTTGAGTGTGTCCCTTCCATCCCGGAGGGACACACTAAAATTGAGTTATTATTAATTACCTATTAAGTAAAACTACTGACTAAACATATTTGTAACATTGTAACAAATATGAATAATCATTAGCATATAATAGAATATTGTATCACAGAAGTGAGACTGATTAAGTTAATTCTATTTCAGTAATTATTGAATTTAATTATTGATTTTAATTATTAATTTTTATTTGGAATGTCTGTCTCAACAACAATAATTTTCCATAGAAAATTCTTATGTTAGTTGATGAGTAAAGAATTCTTTGTATTTTAAATTTGAAATGTATAATTCTTTTGTAATAATTTTTCTAAACACTATTTGGAGTAGTTAAATAGTATAACGTTTCGGTTATACCTATATATATATATATATATATATATCTAGTTTTATATACTTTTTCTGTGTTCGGAGGATGTTAAGGTTTCTTTTATGTATCCAAACGAAACGTTAGACGTTAGCTGTCAAATCAAAGATGTCATTGTCAAGTTGACGTAATAAAAAGAGCAAGGTAGAGGCTGGCAAAATGACTCGATTTAAAAAGGATGTGTTTTATTTAATCCAATACTGAATATTTCCATAACACCGATGCCACAATTAGAACCTGATAATATCCTCTAGAAAGAACATCCAGAGATTCGGCGACGGACGCTGAGCGCTCGTGAGCTTGCTGGACAAAAGGGACCTCCATCCAACGAAGAAGAGTCAGAGGAGTGGAATACAGTCACAAGAGCGAAAAGACGCAATAGTAGCACTTCTGATAGCCTTGAGCAGGGGGAGCTATGTGAGGTTATGATTTCACATAAAGAAAATCTGCCAAAACAAATTGGCATGGCTAAAGTTCTTAAGGAAACAGGTATTAAGACGACGACTAACGCCAACGACCTTGAGGGAACAAAACGCGCACTCGTTTCACACCCGCGCGACCCAAAATTTAGTAGTTTTTTGTACTTTCCTTATTATTCAATGACTTTAAAAAAAAATGCTTCAGATCAAAATGTAGATAATAAAATTGTCTGTGATATGGTGTCAATTTCATTAAAATACACCCAGTGGTTTTGGTGTGATTGTCGTGTTTTTGTCCGATTTAGACATAACTTTACAAATTAATTACACTATGTTATACATATAAAACTCAAAATTTGCTCATATGAAATTATTAAGAAAATGGTCTAATATAACATATATTTTTTCCAATAAATTACGACTAGCCGTTTAGGCGTGATTCTCATTTTAAAATCAGCTACTCAAGGGAATCGGCGCCTTAAAGGGATTTTGAAAGTTACTTATAGGAGCCATTACAAAGTTTTGTTGCGATTCAGCAATTATGAAAATTCCGTAGCGCTTATGGAGTCTCAGAGTATAAAACAGAGTGGCTGGACTTGTAGAAGAATAGGAGAGATACCGTACTCACATGGAATGGTGAGAGATATAGAAATGGAGTTGACTGACGAGAATATTGCTAAGACACTAGAAAGCAGTGTGGAGATAATAAGTGTTAAAAGATTACAGAAAAAAGATGAGGGAGGTATTTTTATAAATTGGGAGACTGACGTTGACATCAACCCTCAATTTTGGTCCATTCATAGAGGCGAAAGCTCAGTTGGCTGCAAAAAAGTTGGGGATTCTTGCAAAGGTGAGACGGTACTTCTCACCTGAACAGCTGCTCAACTTGTATAAAGCGCAAGTTCGATCGTGCATGGAGTACTGCTCTCACCTCTGGGATGGATCTGCCAAATACCAGCTTGATGCACTTGAGTCGATTGACAGACGGGCCAAGAGGCTTATTGGCAATGATGCACTGGTCGCGTCAAAGTTCCAGACCCTCGAACATCGACGCCGAGTTGCCAGCCTGTCGGTTTTTTATCGGTTACATTTCGGGGAGTGTGCGGCGGAACTGCACAATTTGATTCCGCCTAGCCCTTTCCATCATCGGACTACAAGACGTACGGCCATGCGCCATCGGTACATAGTGGACATCCCACCCATACACACAAAGCGTTTTGCTAATACTTTCATTGTGCGCACAGCTAAGGAGTGGCATTCCCTTCCGGAGTCTTTGTTCCCTGATAGCTACAACCTTGGGGTCTTTAAGTCAAGAGTGAATAGGTTTCTTCTTGGCAAGCGTGCTTCACCGTAGGCCACATCATCGCTTACCATCAGGCGAGGTAGTGGTCAAACGCGAGCCTATCAATAACAAAAAAAAAAAGACTGGTCGCATATGTTTTAAGGCACCTGCCTGCCTGGCAAATGGATGTAGGATGAAGGTGGAGCCTTTCTTTTTTCCAGTGACACAGTGCTCTAAATGCTGGCGGTATGGACAATATGAGGAATTATTGTTCAAGGAAAACTCAAATGTGGAGCCAAACATGAAAATTGCGAAACAACCTAAATTAATTGTGTTAATGGCAAGGGAAACCATATGTCACTAGTAAAAAGTCTTTGTCCGCCTTTCAGAAAAGACAAGATCATTAGAGAATTTATGTCAAAACAGAGCTTTACATACAAAATGGCACTAAAATAAATTAGTAACACTATACAGGCGAGTGATGGGAGCTATTAGCAGAGATAAGCAATTTCATATCACAGGAGACACAAGAACCATTGGAGTCAGGAACAAAAGGAACTGGGTGTATTAGTTATGCAGCGGGGCTAGCATGGGTGTACCCAAGACATTTATGACAAGACATGATAAATTATGTCATGTCTTACAATTTGTCTTAAATGCTAGCACGGGTCAAACATGTGCCATATTAAAAGGCGCGACATGCCTGTCTTGTTGCTGTCCGGCGAGCACGGCCTACTGTGACATGGCTTGAGTCACACATTTCATCGCAGTTTGGGCGGTAAAGCCATTTTATCTTAAATGCTAGCATCAGCGGCGTGAGAGAATTTCCTAACATTTATTTGGGACTCATTGAATCTTAATTGCTAATACGGGCGCACCCATTTTGTCATAAATGTCACATTTTGACAGTTGATTAAAAAATGTATCACTTTCGTTTGGAGATGGTGATAAAATTTTACAGTTGAAAAAAAAAAAAAATTTGCTTCTAATTACTGCACCAAATGGCATTTTTTTAATTGTTATTCTTATTTTGATTATTATTTTTTATAAATATTTTATTTTATTCCATATTCTTCTTAGTTTCTAAATTTTTAAATATTTCTTAAATAAAATCCTCAAAAAACATTAAAAATATAAAAATAGAGGCTCACCGGTATGAGGAACAGGGTCCAAGCTATTATATTTTTTAAGTAATTATTAAAATTTTCACAATAATTTTATCTTTCTAACAAACACTTACTATGGTATCAAACAAAGAAAAATAAAGTTTGCATAATTATGTCTATGGTCGTGGGTCAAATATTAATTTGTTCCCAACCAAATTAAAAAGTTGTTTATCTGTATGAAAGGCACACTTTTATACGTATTATTTTATTTGGTCGTCTATTCAGATTATGTCGCACTATGAAGTCAGCAACAAGAAAGGCATGTCGCGCCTTTAAACTATGTCATATGGTTGTGCTTGCATTTATGACTAATTGTAAGACATCACATATTTTATCATATATTGATACAAACATCTTGAGTACGGCCATGCTAGCCCCGCTGACATAATCCCGGATGGAAGATCTTAAGATGACACACTGACCGAAAATATTTTCTGTTAAGAATTTGTAGTTCAAGTCAAAAACCATGCAATGTAAAAAATTAGAAAAAAAATCTTTTCAGAAATTCATGTTGGGATGCTGCTAGTATGGAGGAAGCAATGGGGGGTAATACAATTACTGTGAAAATAATAATTAACCCGCAAATATTTCCGAAATAAACGTGAAGAAGTTATGCCACAAGTCAAGAAATTATCTCACGCCGCACATTGGTACAAGGGCGGAAAAAAGTCCTTTGTTTCAACCTTGTTTAAAATGTCTACAATTTGGTACACACATACTAGAATGTTAGTAGAAACAAGTCCTAAAATTAATACGGATAAATAATTATACAGTATTTAATTATATGATGCCAAAGTAGGGTGATCGAGAATTTACAAATTTCGTGCAAAAAATATTGTTATTTCAAGTATGAATAGAACCAAAATACTATAATTATCAACTTTAATTTTTAGTTTAGTCATAAGTTTATTGTGTGTATTAATAAAATAGTAAACATAATGTTATAATATAATGAATAATTACTTGCTATTACATTTTTAGTGAAGAAGGTCATTTGGAACCTTTTGTTTTCAATCATGAGATCATAACTAATCTCCGTTATCGACCGATACGTAATAATATACTTTCGGAGATTAATTAGACCCTATAGATTAAGAATACATTAGTTTTGGCTGCGATAACCTGCGATCTTGGAAATACCAGGTCCTTAACTAATGACGCTCTGTAATTAAGAAAAAGTGCATTAATTATTAAGTGTTTGGATAATAAGTGTGTGGATAGTACCCATCTCTAAAACTATATGTCTTCTCTATTTAATATTTAATTTATTAATATTTATTTATTTAAAAATGCTGATTTAATTATATGAAATTCATGTGAAAAAATTTGATGAATATTTTCATGTTAATAAAAAAAAAAAACGTGTTATATCTTTCTCTTTGTAAACTGGTACATCCATTATATCATTTTAATAAAGTATTATGAAGAAACGCAACGTCTTTTCATTTAAAAATAATATTTTCCGCATGCCCGTACTACCTGCACCACTGTGCGCCGCCGTGCTAGCATTTAAGATAAAATGATTTTATCGCTCAAACTATGATACGAGTAAAAAGTGTGACATAAGCCATGTCACAGTAGGCCGTGCTCGCCGGGCAGGAGTGGTTAAAGCAAATGCAAAAACAGGGCACAAGAATAATAATATTATCGAAGTTATTAATTCAAGCGAGCTTAATAATCAAAAAACAAAAGATAAGGGGTAAAATGTTTATGACAATACACACCGTACCAACCGTGAAAGAAAGCCGTATGAATGGATTCAAGTGTTGAATGTGAGAGTAATAATACTCAAAAAGAGGACAGTAACAAAAAGGGAAAAAGGTTTGAAATACGAGTATTTATATCCACCTTAAAGGAGATTGCACTTGCAAATATGGACTTAGAAAAGAAGTTTACTGCAGCATTGGAGGATATAGTTGGAGAGATTGTGTGTTGGTTTAAAAAGCAATTTACTATGGCATTTGTGTGTAAGCTACTAGTTGGTCTACAGCTATAATGGAGCAGAAGGAAAGTACTATCAATATTGCACAATGGAATGCTAACAGCTTAAAGAATAAAATTAGGGAATTATAAATATTACTTCAGCATGAAAAATACCTATAGCACTAGTGAGTGCAACTTGGCTATCAGAAGAAAATATAGTGAGGATAAGCGATTATAACATTATTAGGTTAGATAGAGAAGATGGATATGGAGGTGTATGTATTTTTCTTCATAAGACAATTAAAATAGTGCAAAAGAAATACAAAGTTGCAAATAATATTATAGAAATCATAGGCACAGAAGTCCTCAAAGTTCCAGGTTTATCCCACATCATTTACCTGTATTGCCCACCTACGATTAATATAAGACAATCTGACGGGACCAGCTTTTTTACTTATGCAATTCAAGAACCATGTTAGCCTTTGTTCGCATAAGGACAGATTCTCATTAAGACAGATTAGCAGAAGGACAGATTCTCATAAGGACAGTTTCGCATATAGACAAAGTACAGTTAGCTGGGGATTTTAATGCACACCAAACTCTGTGGTCGTATAAAACGGACGCAAGAGGCGAAAAGGTCTATAAAGCCATCTTTGAAAATAGGAAGAAAATTTATTATTTACTTCCATGTTTGGAAGTAAATAATAAATCGATCTTCAAGGTTAAGCAACGCTTGCCGAGGTCGGTCTGTGGATGGGTAACCATTTTAACATACCGAGTTTCCTCCGTGCCTTGGAAAGCACGTTAAGCCGTTGGTACCGGCTGTCATTTGAAGATCTTTGACAGTCGTTACGGGTAGTCAGAAGCTTGATATCTGACACCAGTCTTGCCAAGGGGTATGGTGTTACCCTGTTACTGGGTTGTGGAGGTCAGATAGGCAGTCGCTCCATGTAAAACACTGGTACTCAGCTGAATCCGGTAAGACTGGAAGCCGACCCCGACAACAATTGGAAAAAGGCTAGGTAGATGATGATGATGACAAGGATGAAGTAATTCGTGCCAAAAAGGTAATTCAGAATTCCCGGCGTAAGAGTTGGTCAGAATTCTCTACAAGCTTGGATACAGAGGCATCTTCTACAGTAATGTGGAAAAAGATAAAATGGATGAAAGCAATCAGAACAAGACAAACAGTAGAACCTTTAAGAGCTAAACAGTTATTGTACTCCTTGACTCCTGATACTATCCGGGCATTACCACCAGAATTAAGAGAAAAGGGTGATTGCACCCTACTCAAAGAAATAGCTATGTATGAATTGGAGAATTCTCTAAAACGTAAAAACACTGCTCCGGGGGCGGACAATGTCGGTTACTCAATGATTTTTAACCTTTCAAAGCCTGGAAAAGCTTTTCTGGTACGATGTATAATTCAGTTTTTTTTTTTTGTTTTTTTTTTATATATTCTACCGCGGACATGTGTGGTCCGCGCTTTTTTTTAACTTGTTATATTTTGTTTGTTTTTTTTTTCATAAAAAATTGCAATTGTTTGACTCCTACGTCGAACATTATTTTTAGGCTTACTTAACTAACTTAAGACTACGTGAGTTCATCCCTCACTAAATACTATATCTATTACACACTGGCATTACAATTTTATGTTTCTATTTGCTACTTATCTTTATGTTATTAAATATTTTGTTTACTTATTTCTATTGATACACTGCTTATGTTATTTGCTATTTTGTTTACTTATATTTATTGTTACACTTTCGGGGGAAGATGCATGGTAGTGCGAGCAAACCAGTCCCGGCCGACGGTTCCGGTTAAAGAAACCCCGTCGTAAGGACGTTAAGGTGAGTATGATTTACTCGCTCTACCATGCAGCTTTACAATATGTCAGATCCAGGTATATAGGATCATGATTTGAACTACTTAGTGACATACAGGTGTCAGATTATAGTCGTGGGCGCAGAATTTGGGATACGGGTAAACTAGAGAAATATCTCCTGTAACTTCTACACAGTTTTAATTCGTTACAGAGACAATTATTATCACTATGGTACTAAGTACCACTCTAGACCTAAAAGGAAACACTGAGTAGTTCCCAGGCCAATATGTTGTCATGGCCTTGTCCGAACGATCACTGTCGCTCTACATGAACCATATTGACAACATACGCGACACTGGACTCCACCCAGTACCAAAAGGTACTTGTGTATCATTTTAAGTAAACAAATCTCGACAAGATCCGACACGGCCATCCTACATGGCACACGTCCACGTGTGTAAATATGCAATACCAGATATTTACAACACAGAATAATCCCGTTCGGTCATTCTGACTTCAATTAACTAAGAGAGATCCTTAGTCTCACAGCCAGCCCTGTGGCTTCGGATAGCTATACCTGTGACCATCACAATAGTCATCCTTGTGATCTTCTCACAACTATAGTCAGCCCAGTGACCAAACCTCGTACCATTCCGGTGGCTATAGCAGTCATCTCAGTGACCCAATCAAAGTCAACTCAGTGACCAAGTCTCATAACCATCCCTGTGGCTACAGCAGTCATCTCAGTGATCCAACCATAGTCAACCCAGTGACTAAGTCTCACAACCATCCCTGTGGCTACAGCAGTCATCTCAGTGACCAAACCATAGTCAACCCAGTGACCTAGTCTCGTAACCATCCCTGTGGCTACAGCAGTCATCTCAGTGACCAAATCATAGTCAACCCAGTGACCAAGTCTCACAACCATCCCTGTGGCTACAGCAGTCATCTCAGTGACCCAACCATAGTCAACCCAGTGACAAAGTCTCGTAACCATCCCTGTGGCTACAGCAGTCATCTCAGTGACCACTCACACAACCATAGTCATCCTGACCAGGTCTCGTAACCATCCCAGTGGCTACAGCAGTCATCTCAGTGACCACTCTCACAACCATAATCAACCCAGTGACTAGGTCTCGTAACCATCCCCGTGGTTACAGCAGTCATCTCACAGACCACTCACACAACCATAGTCAACCCAGTGACATGGTTTCGTAACCATCCCTGTGGCTACAGCAGTCATCTCACTGACCACTCTCACAACCATAGTCAACCCAGTGACCAGGTCTCGTAACCATCCCCGTGGCTACAGCAGTCATCTCAGTGACCCAACCATAGTCAACCCAGTGACAAAGTCTCGTAACCATCCCTGTGGCTACAGCAGTCATCTCAGTGACCACTCACACAACCATAGTCATCCTGACCAGGTCTCGTAACCATCCCAGTGGCTACAGCAGTCATCTCAGTGACCACTCTCACAACCATAATCAACCCAGTGACTAGGTCTCGTAACCATCCCCGTGGTTACAGCAGTCATCTCACAGACCACTCACACAACCATAGTCAACCCAGTGACATGGTTTCGTAACCATCCCCGTGGCTACAGCAGTCATCTCACTGACCACTCTCACAACCATAGTCAACCCAGTGACCAGGTCTCGTAACCATCCCCGTGGCTACAGCAGTCATCTCACTGACTACTCTCACAACCATAGTCAACCCAGTGACCAGGTCTCGTAACCATCCCGGTGGTTACAGCAGTCATCTCACTGACTACTCTCACAACCATAGTCAACCCAGTGACTAGGTCTCGTAACCATCCCCGTGGCTACAGCACACTACAATGCTTATGAAAGAGCACATTTGTAATCAGCACAAAATTTTGAGTACAAAGTCTCTCAACTCATAGTTAAAATACCTCTTCAAATTAAATGGCACCTTTAAACTTAACTTTGTGATTTCGTTCTTTATTCTTAATCAAAATTACAGCTCAAAAACATTTTGTCTATCTATGCTCTATCAAACCATATTTATCTTACTCAACAGTTTGCTTACCGCACTTCTAAATAAGAACTACCATTTCTACATACTTGTCATAAAGATCAAAAGTCTCGCTTCTTGTCTATCGTCAATTCAAGTGGTGTACTAATTTACACACACAAACACAATTGATACAAATATTTTTTTTTAAATAGTCCTTAAGGCAAGGTCTTATCTTTATAGGCTTCAGTATATGCTCAACACACTACATTCCAGTTGCACGTATAAGACGCGATGAGTTAAAGGTTAACTTTTGTTTATCACTCTTAAAATTTCTCCGATATTTTTTTTTTATTATTTTGGTACGGAATGAGTACGCTGAATTTGCAGATATAGTTATTTTTAACAAAAACTAAATCCTAGTAGCCAATATTTTAATTTTAGTAAATTAAGTTGCAATATTGAGGTCAAATTGTGTGTACAGTATCTTTACTTAACAGATTTTTCTGCACTATTATTTGCAAGTAACACGCCTTCTTAAGCAAATGGTGACCATTCACCTTTAGCTCAATAGGTATTTTCATGAAAGATAAACAAGCAATTCATCAACATTGATAATATCATCACAACATAAACTACTGTCAGAACATCTTGTTTCGCTATTTCACTCTCTTCTTCGATACAAAATGCTAAATCGAAACTTGGAAGAGCAGATTTGCTTCCAACAATCTGCTTCTAGTTTTGTCATCAAAAATTCATTATACTGTCGTTATCGTACACAAAGTCTTTAGGCGTAAAGCCTATACCTACGTAACATTTGTTTGGCTTTCCGGCACTCTACTTCAAAATCAAAGGATTAATACCAAACCACTACCTTTGTACTCTAGACCTAAAGTCAGCTCTAAGATTGACTCGTTGAGTCGTTCTATACCTAACGGATAGATTTATCTGTCGTTACAAGGCATTTTCATTCATGTAAAATACTGCCTTAAAAGTTCAATAGCATTCACCACCATTAAATGCCAACTCAATAGTACCGAGACTCCGCAACATTAATTTGCTACAATAAGCAACCACAAGTAAAAACAAGGCTGTGCTCCATATCATCACGATCAACAGCATCAAAATGAGTATCACATTAAATTACAAAACCCCTTAGTTAAAATTATTTTTGGGATAGCCTTGATATTTGGTCCAAACCAAGTCTCATGTAAGAAGTTAATTTACCATCAACAGGCAGCTTTTAAATCAATTTGCCAAAAGAAGCAACTAGACCTAAACTATCTAAGCTATGTTACAGTGTCAGGGTATGGTAAGCAGCTAGTGACTATCATTCGGCATGAGTTTTATAATCACTACCGTATTCTATCTCATAGTCTTAAAACTCAATAAATACTTTCAGTAAAATAGCAATCCGTTTGGTTTACGAACCAAGTAAATACTTCAGCTAGATTATAGTCTTTCTAACCATTGCTATATCGATGCCAATCCGACAGTCTTACCACTAACGTAAACAATGACTTAGTTCAGTTTCTACGAGACTGCAAAAATGGCTCATTGAGCTATTCTGGTCATGTTACAAAGGCCCGGATGTATTATTTGGCACTCATGTTGCTTATCTGGTGTTATGAAAGTTAAGAGCAATCGTTTCTACAATACAAAGACTTGAGCCGCTATAATAATCAAGCTCTGTAAAACTTTGTTTAGATTAGACATTGAGTTCTCAGTGGTTCAACATTTATAAACAAAGAACATTTTTTATTTTCATGACCAATCATAATAACATAGCTGAAATCTAATCCTTATGACTTTACATTATTCATAATCTCACAATGCAATCTGTTGTGTGAACTTTATACTTTTTCCATTATTGGTTCAGTAAACAATTTCATAATAATGCTTTCTGACTGGGCTGTCTCTGAGTAATTTCCAACGGAAAAACCCAATAAAATCCTGCCCGACCTTAGAATTGAAACCAGGACCCCGCACGCAGCAGTCGCGCTAGTTGGCACGAGGCCAAAGGGGCAATTAACAATGTAGTCGATGTAAACTAAGCAATTACACAAAACCAACCATTACAAATTAAGTTGACGTACTTTTACTTGACGTAAATTTAGTTGCACGCAGAAGCTCAGCTCACCAACATAAACACCCATCCTGGATGCACGGCAACTCGCCGTATCGTACTGCTTCTTCAAACACCAAACAGTCGCTTGCTCGTTTATCTGCTGAGTGGCTTGTAAAAGCCTCCAGATCAGCGCTCACATTGATGTTATCTAATTTTTCTTATCCTTTTCACTTCCACATCGATGTTTGGACAACTTTTATTGCTTGGCTGACCGTTCACCATTACACTCTAGGTACACACCGTTTTGCTTTCGATACGTAAAAACTCGTAAAGTAATAACAAAACATCACGCCCGCGTTGTCCGTAGGGGAAAGCAGAGTTATTCAAGCAAAACACAGACAGTAGATAACATATCAACAACCCTTGTAAGTGGCTATTGTTATAAATCGACTGATTCTTACCGTAAATAAATTCTCAATTTTTGACCAAGCGTGATAACAACAGAGCAATACTGACTCCGGTGTTCAATGTCTCTAAGATGTTTTAGCAAATTCAGATGTAATTCAATTTAATCAATCTCAATTGTAATGAACCAAATTGAATAGTGTCATCATAATTGTAATGAAACAAATTGAATAGTGTTATCATAAAAGACAAACATTCAATGTAAATGACAAACAAATTCGATTTAACCGTGTAGGTCATATCGCAATAAAACTGCAAAATAACAAAGTCACTTATTATAGACTTCAAAATGCATAACAGCACTTCACGAAACCGAGAAATACGTTTCAGCAAAGAAATATAACCAATGGTAACGACTTACCGGGGATGTCACCATTCCTCGTTCTCACCCAAACACACTATTTCACATCTTTGTCAGTGTGACAACATAGGACAAGATAGCGGATAGATATCCCCATGTTTCACATTTTACATTATTGTGTCCCATGGTATAATATTCTCAAAATGGGAATCGAACCCAATCAGGTTGATTGAGCCTCTATATAGCTCTGACCAAGTAATAAACACCCGAATATGTATCAACACAACAATGTAGCAGTTCTGTTATTCAACATTCCACATGAATATCAATTCTCACTATTTACACTCATCAGGAGGTTTCTCAGCCCGCTCGTATCTCACTTCTGATGTCAGATCCAGGTATATAGGATCATGATTTGAACTACTTAGTGACATACAGGTGTCAGATTATAGTCGTGGGCGCAGAATTTGGGATACGGGTAAACTAGAGAAATATCTCCTGTAACTTCTACACAGTTTTAATTCGTTACAGAGACAATTACTATCACTATGGTACTAAGTACCACTCTAGACCTAAAAGGAAACACTGAGTAGTTCCCAGGCCAATATGTTGTCATGGCCATGTCCGAACGATCACTGTCGCTCTACATGAACCATATTGACAACATACGCGACACTGGACTCCACCCAGTACCAAAAGGTACTTGTGTATCATTTTAAGTAAACAAATCTCGACAAGATCCGACAAATATATAGACAGGGTGATGGTTTGGGTATGTGTTTAGCGTGGAGTTTTTGGATGGGACTTGTTAGGTAGTGTTTTGGTGATGTCTGCTGACCAGGGACTTCGCTAGCGTGAGCAAGGCCTCTATGACGACTACGTCTCGATGCTGCATAGCCGTCTGAAGATTGTAGGTGACGACCGTTTTAGTCGGCGCATCCATCGCCCTCTTAGCAAGGCGGCCTGCGGCGTCATCGGCGTCGTCGGTGTAATAGACGCAACTGACTGTATGTCTGGACAACGCCACTACCGCGTGGGATATGCTGTCGTGGACCTGAAGCCTCCTGGACTTGGTGTTGATGATGATGACGCTGTCGTAGGTCGACCCCTGAGCCTCGTGTATGGTTAGCAGGCGAGGTATTGACCCTTCGCCGGACCCAAATCCCTGGCTCGCAAGAGAAGCTTTTTCCCCCTGCGCAGGAACAGGGTGTTTTGGGCAGTGCTCGGTATTTGCGCCCCTGTGTTACCTTTCACCTTCAGGGAGTGGACCCGCGACAGCGACGACTTGGAGGAGTATATACCAGGGTATATCTCACTCAGTGCAAACGCCACGTCCATTGGATTGCGGTGTGTGCAGAAAACTCCCGGCTGATGCCAGCAACCAGGTCTGGAAGGGTATATTGTTCTCTCTGTCCAAAAATGGAAGCTGGTTAACGTCTCCGACGAGGACAAGCTCGCTTGCTCCAGACAACTTTACTGCCATGACTATGGCACCAAAGTGGTTCATAAGAGCCTCGTCTACCGTAAGACGGTAGCATTTGTCTTGGCTCTTGAAACCGTTTGCTAGGATTGAAGCCATAGTGCGCACCTTGGCCTTTGCTCGGTCTCCTAAGCGGCGCGCAAGCTTTTCCCTAAGATCTTTGGCAGCTTCTGTTGTCGTGGTGGCTATCACGTCCCTGTCCTCGTCGAAGTGCTTTACCAGCCAGGTTGTCTTACCGCAACCCGGAACTCCGTTAATCCAACTGATATTGGGCACCGCCCAACTTGCCTGCGATGCCGGGATATCTGAGGTCTCTGAAATGGACTGTGCCATTTCCAGGATCTTATCATCCGGCATGATTGTGACTTTTTTATTGTGACTTTTTTATGTTTCTATCTGCAGATTGCAAATAGAAACATAAAATTGTAATGCCAGTGTGTAATAGATATAGTATTTAGTGAGGGATGAACTCACGTAGTCTTAAGTTAGTTAAGTAAGCCTAAAAATAATGTTCGACGTAGGAGTCAAACAATTTCAATTTTTTACAACAAGGTAAAAAAGAGCGCGGACCACACATGTCCGCGGTAGAATATATAAAAAAAAAAAAAAAAAAAAAACTGAATTATACATCGTACCAGAAAAGCTTTTCCAGACTTTGAAAGGTTAAAAATCATTGAGTAACCGACATTGTCCGCCCCCGGTGCAGTGTTTTACGTTTCAGAGAATTCTCCAATTCATACATAGTTATTTCTTTGAGTAGGGTGCAATCACCCTTTTCTCTTAATTCTGGTGGTAATTCCCGGATAGTATCAGGAGTCAAGGAGTACAATAACTGTTTAGCTCTTAAAGGTTCTACTGTTTGTCTTGTTCTGATTGCTTTCATCCATTTTATCTTTTTCCACATTACTGTAGAAGATGCCTCTGTATCACCTAATGAGTAAGCTGCAAGAGACACTTAATAATATGGTAAACAAAAATGTTATTAAGAAAATTGATGAACCTTGCGAATGGTTGCATCCTCTAGTTATCGTTAAAAAACCTGATGGTTCTCTCCGCCTATGTCTTGACCCAAAATATCTTAATGAACAGCTAATTAATGACAAATATCATATTCCATCACAAGATGAAATATTATCAGATTTAAACAATAAGGAATATTTCTCTGCTGTTGACCTGAAAGATTATTTCTATCAAATCCCAATTGATGATGAATCCTTAAAATTATGCAGTTTTAGCACTTCATTTGGAAATTACTCATTTAAAAGACTACCGTTTGGAATAAAAACTGCTAGTGAAATTTTTCAAAAGAAAAATACTGAAGTTTTTGGCCATATTAAAGGTATAAAAATATACATTGATGACATATACATAGCTGCAAATAATAAACTAGAACATGACAAAATCCTTAATGAAGTGCTTGAAACCGCAAATAAAAATAATATAACATTTAACATAAATAAATTTCATTTCTGTTTTTTTTCATTTTTCTTTCATTCTCGGTCACATTATTTCTAAAACTGGCATTGAAATTGATCCCAATAGAATAAACGCCATCATCAAAATGCCTGAACCCAACGATAAAAAAACACTGCAAAGATTCTTGGGAATATTAAAATATCTTAATAAATTTATTCCAAATTTATCCCAAGTATCAGAACCCCTGCGCACCTTATTAAGGGATGACATGCAATGGTCATGGAGACAAGAACACAAAACTTGTATAATGAAACTAAAAGATCTCATTACTTCTGCACCAATTTTAGCTCATTATGATGAGAAATTACCTTTATTGATACAAACAGATGCAAGCAGCAGTGGTATTGGTTGTGTCTTAATACAAAATGAAAGACCAATAGCTTTCTCATCTCTCTAACTAAATCTGAACAACGTATGGCTATAATAGAAAAAGAACTTCTTGCTGTGAGCTATGCTGCAGAGCATTTTCACTATTTCACATATGGCCAAAACATTAATATTCAAACAGATCACAAGCCCCTTATAAGTATCTCAAAACGCAACATAGATAAAGTACCCAGCAGATTACAAAGAATACTATTAAAATTAATGAAATACAAATATGATATAACATACTTACCTGGAAAAGAGATGCTTATTGCTGATGCCTTGTCTCGTGCATATTTAAAAGTTAAACCCAAAAATGATGTAGAAATAGAATATACAGTACATACTGTAGTAAAAAATTAATGAGTGAGAGTCGTCGGCAACAATTTATCTCTGAAACCGCTAAAGAACCTGGCATGAAAGAAGTATCCAATTTTTTGAATACTCATAAGTGGCCAAATCGATTACATGGTGAAATTAAAGCTTTATATCAAATTAGACAACACTTATATATGCATGATGGGATATTATTCTTTGATGACAGAGTTGTTGTACCCCAAACTATGCGAAAATATGTATTGGAAATACTTCATACTGGTCATCTTGGTATAGACAAAACTGTAGCAAAAGCTAAACCTAACTTGTACTGGCTTGGCATGTCTAGGGACATAATAAATTACATTAACAAATGTGAAACCTGCCTTGAACGCCGGCCAAAAACTAGCACACAACCAATGTTGTTAACACCTGTACCTGAAAGGCCTTGGTCCAGACTTTCAATGGACATTATGGAGAATAAAGGGAAGCATTACCTAATCATCATGGATTTCTATACCAAATGGATAGAAATACATGAGATTAAAACCAAATCCATCCAAGACATAATACATACATTGAATTGTATTTTTTCTATTTTTGGGTACCCAGATTCAATTGTTTGTGATAATTCCCCATTTAACAGTAAAAATCGTATTGAGTATTTAGCCAACAGAAACTGTAAACTAATAACGAGTAGTCCTCACTACCCAAAGGGGCATGGATTAGCAGAAGCTGGTGTCAAAATATCAAAAAACATTTTAAAGAAAAATGAAAAGACTGGCACTGATGTGTGATGTCAGTGAATTACTGTTTGAATATAGAAATAGTGAAATACTCAGCTGGGCTATTCCCCCAGTCAATTAATGTTTAATAGACTTCTAAAAGATAAGCTAACTTTTTCACCTAAAATATTAAAGCCTAGTAATCCTCATTCTAAAGAAATTATGATAAAGATAAAAAAATCGCAAAATAACAGAAAATTTTACTATGATAAAAGCTCTAGAAATCTGCCCCACATTCAACCACATGACCCCATACTATTCCGATATAAAAATTCATGGAAAGAAGGAAAGTTATTTAAACATGCTGATACACCCAGATCATGGTGGATAGAATGTAATGAGAATAATAAAACATACAGGCCAAATAGACAGGATATAATAGTTAAAAGGTGTTATAAAAAATATGATACTCAAGATGATTTAAATGTTGAGAAAGATTCTGTAAACAATAATGAAGAACTAAGCAATGATAATTCTGTAAACCATGGTGATGAACCAAGCAATAATGACAATTATAACTTAAGAAACAGAGATATGATTAAAAAACCTAGTCGCTTCAGGGAATAATTAAACAATACTTTTACTGTATTTCCAAATAATAATTTTATTGATTGATCCTAAACACTATATGAAAGAAAAGGTTAATTTCTAGTTTTAATGAAACATACTACTGTATTTTTAATTGTGAAGAGAAATGTTTTGGTTATATTGATTGAGTTTATAATTATCTTAATTTTGAAAAGGAATGATGTTATAATATTGTGAACCTCTGTAATGAAACTCCATTATCTATGATATGTATAAGGTAGCTCTCTGGTAGAAGAGCGACTCTAGGCTAATCTGTGGTTTGATCCAAGACGGTAATGGCTGAAGCCTAATAAATCTATGTTATATAAAAGTGAATCTTTTATTAAAAGCCAACCTTGAACCATTTGCTCCGTCATTTTGTTTGGAAATGACTTCCGAATTGAATCGCTATCGCGTACGGACATGGCGTGGCCCCGCTCCGTGAAAATGATTGATAACCTTGGAATCATCGCGTTTTCGCATGTAATAAGACTATAATCAACAGTTTGTGTTTGTGATTAACGTGTGATGACAGTAACTTGAAGCCCAGATGCACTTGAACCCTGGTGAAATGTTTCAGTGCTACGACGACTCTACCACGCGGCTCCAGAAAAGGTGCTTCCTTCCCTAATTACTTTCGGGTTGTATTCTGTTATCCAACAACCCTGCAACTCGAATTACCTATCATCAAGCGTTTGTCAATCGTTTTGCTTCGCACCGCACATACAGTCCACTAAACGAGCCCTTCGCGCCACCATTTTTTGGTCCCTCTCACCGGATAGTTCAGTATTTGAATTAGGTATCTATATATTTGTTGTAGTTTAGTATTAAGTATTTATTCCATTTGGGAATAAACGCACCGCAGTCTTATACCTAACGTAATTCGTTGTTCGTTCGCATATTGTTCATCTATTGCCTACGTATGTAAACAATACCTACATACGCAGCTATAGATCGCTAGTAGTAGTTATTCACTCGGAAGTCAAGTATTTGTAAGTATATCAGAAACAGTGACAACCTAATGGGTGAATTAGGATCGATTTAAAAGTGCCTATGGTTCGTTTATATCGCGCGCAGTTCGTTTATAACTGCCTACCCACTTTAATTAGTTATTGTCCGCGGCACTGTTCTTGACCGCTTATTAGCAAAAATAAATTTATTTTGTTTGTTTACATTGTATTTGTTTGTATTGATAGTGTATAATAGTTTTTCACGATGCCTCCAAAGGACAACAAAGTTCAATTGAAACTTGTATATGCTAAAAGAGACATGCTGTTTTCTCGCGTGCAATCTATTTGTGATAATGCACTTAAAACAGCTGATCTAGTTATTAGAGATTTGTTCTTATGTTCTGTAGAAAACTTGGATAGTTTGCGCACGGAATTTGAATCCGTAATTCATGATATTAATGTTTTAGGGTTAAAATCAAATCCAGAATACGCTGTGAGTTATCAAGCTTTGGCGTCGTTCGATGATTTGTTCTGTCGCATCAAACGTGTCGCGAGAAGCTTGGAGATGCCGTCTGTCCATCAGGCAAATCACACTCGCGACCGACCTAAATTACCGCCCATTCGGATACCTGAATTTAACGGTGATATTCGCAATTGGAATCTATTTATAGATAGTTTTGAAAACATTATAGATAAGAACGTCTCTTTGACAGATCATAAAAAATTATACTATCTAGTTGAAAAGTTAACTGGTCAAGCTAAATCTTTTTGTGCCGTCATTACTTTTAGTGCCGAAAATTATTCATTAATTTTAAATACTTTAAAGTCGAAATATGAAGACAAAAGATTAGTAGCCACCGCATATTTAGATCAGATAACGAATTGAAAAATATTATGGTTTGTAATGATCATAATTTAGAGAAGTTTTTAGATACTTTTGCATCATCTGTTCGTGTAGTAAAGAACCTAAAGGTCGATGACCTCTGCGACTTTTTGTTTCTGTATTTGGGTTTAAAGAAACTTGATAGCGAAACTGTTCGTTTATTTGAAATGAACCATCGCAGTAGTAAACTGCCAAAATTCAATGATTTAGAATGTTTTGTTCGCGACCATATTAAAATATTACAACGCACTTCGTCAAACCATGAAGTTACGAAGAAAGTAGTCACTAAATACGACTGTCGAACGGATGCGCCTTCGAAGTCACAAAAGTCGACACATACGTATGTGAATACCGCACCTGCACCTGTACAATCTATTTGCTCTTTGTGCAATAGTCAACATTTGCAATTGTACAAGTGTTCTGGTTTCTTAAAATTTACAACTTATGAATGTTATAAGTTTGTTTGCGATAACAATTTGTGTTTTAACTGCCTAAGTGACAAGCATCGGGTTACAGCTTGTAATAGGAGTCAAAGTTGTCGTAAGTGCCGTTCAAAGCACGATACTTGACTACACAAGGAGAAAAGTCCTAATAATGCTGCATCCAATGTGAGCACAGTTAGTTTATCAAGCGGGGACACGCCGCAAACGCAGCCAGCGCGCGACGTTACCCGCTCGCAGGACGCCGTAAGCGACGTCACGTTGTGTTCGATGTCCGCAAGCCGTGCGTGTACTACTACTGTATCGCTCGCGACAGCTCGCGTTGTTGTTGAAGATGCTTTGGGTAATCCGTGCCTTGTTCGAGCGTTGTTAGACTGCGCTTCGCAGAGTAATTTCTTAACTCATAATTGTTGTCAACGCCTTGGGTTTAATATTAATAACCGGCCGGCCCGCTCAGTAGTAAAGGGGTTCGGAGGTTTAAAATTAACCATTCATGGTTGGATTAAAATTAAATTCGCATCACTTTTTACTTCCGATATTTGTTTTGATATGGATTCGCTAGTCGTAGATAAAATTACGGAACCATTGCCTACTGTTTCGGTTGACACGTCTTTATTGACCAAATTTAAAGACTTACCGTTGGCAAATGAATCTTATGGTGTCCCTGGAGACGTCGATATGTTGATCGGCGCTTCGATTTTCCCGCACCTCCAGTTATCACGTAAGGTTCAAGGTCATTCGTCGTATCCCGCACCGCACGCCCTAGAAACGGTTCTATGTTTTGTTATTATTGGTCCCGCACCCGCAAATTTAAATAGCTACTCGACTGTGTCACACTGCTGCACGGTTGAGCCGCCGCTGGAGTCTACCATCCGCAGGTTCTGGGAAATTGAAGAGGTCAATTGCCCGCCTATCCTAAGCCCTGATGATAAGGTGGCTGAGGAGATTTATTGTCGCACGACTAGTCGAGATAATAATGGTCGTTACGTTGTCGCACTCCCATTCAGGGGAGATATTTTTTCGCTCGGTGACTCCTACGCTACCGCTAAAAAACGCTTTTCTTGTTTAGAACGTAAGATGCAAGCATCTCCGAAGTTGAAGCAAGCCTATGACGAGGTCGTTATCGAATACCTAGATAAAGGATACACCTCACTTGCGCCCACCGCCGAGACTGACACGACTCGCGATCATCCATCTTACATCATCCCGTATTGGAATAGGAACCTTTATGTATGTATGGGGCGCTTTATTCACTAATGCTGTAGTCTATGTTTTGTCGTCTGTGGACAACTTCCTTCCTGCGCTTGCTCGCTCTCAGACCGAGGTATTGTCAAAATGGCTGGCTAACCTTAACAAACAAGATTTATTGATAAACTATTAGATCAGTATGGTATGACAAAATGTAAAGAGGCAGCAACACCTATGGAAGTAAACTATTTATCTCAAGAAAGAGTAATATGTGCAAATGTTCCATTTCGAGAACTCTTGGGAAGTTTAAATTATCTCTCAATGATCAGTAGACCTGATATAACATTTGCAACTTCATACCTGAGCAGAAGTTTGGATAAACCAACAGATAGTGACTGGAATGCAGCCAAGAGAATATTGAGATATTTGAATGGAACCAAACAGCTGCATTTGACTTATACTTGCAATAGTGTCAATTTAATTAAAGTTTTTTCAGATTCTGACTGGGCAGGTGATAAAGTGGACCGTAAGAGTACCAGTGGCATGACGGTATTCCATGGTGATAACCTTATCTCATGGACATCCAGGAAACAGCCAATGGTTGCCTTATCTACAGCAGAGGCCGAGTATGTTGCAGCAGCTATGTGTACAAGCGAACTATTGTTTGTGAGGGGACTTGCGTCAGAGTTTGATCAGTGTATCAGTGCAGTGTTAAATGTAGACAACCAAAGTGCGATTAAGATGATCACTAACTATGAAAACACTAAAAGATCGAAGCATATTGACATTAAGGTGCATTTTGTGAAGGATGTTTATGCTAAGAAGTTAATGGATGTTAACTTTGTTTCAACTAAAGAAAATATAGCAGATATTATGACCAAAGCATTAGTTAAAGATAAGTTTTTGTGTTTACGTAAAAAATTGTTTTTAGTTTGACATTTGAAGCTTGAAGTTTTCTTTGACATAAAGTTTGGTGTTGTTAAAGTATGATAGTGATTTCCATTAAAATAAATGTTGTAACGATAAAAGTAAAAATTCTTATAATAGTTAATTTGTGTTTACAATTGAAAGTTTTTTTTGTTTATATGATTGGTTAAGAAACTTACAATTGAGGGGGAGTATTGGAATAGGAACCTTTATGTATGTATGGGGCGCTTTATTCACTAATGCTGTAGTCTATGTTTTGTCGTCTGTGGACAACTTCCTTCCTGTGCTTGCTCGCTCTCAGACGGAGGTATTGTCAAAATGGCTGGCTAAGTGACTAATTAATAAACGCTAATATGCTTACTACTAAGCTTCGCGTGGATTTGGACGGCAGTGCTAAGTCTAGCACTTTTGTATCGCTCAATGATATTTCGTATTGAGGTCAAAACCTTCAAGGTAACTTATTTGACCTTATTGTAAATTTCCGCTTGTTTGCTGTCGCGCTTTCCGCCCACATAAGGCAAATGTTTCTTTCTATTGGTATTCGCGAATGCGACCGCAGATTTCAACGTTTTTTTTTATAGATTTTTGCCTCAAGAACCTTTGTCCGGTCAGTTTCATCTTGTGAAGTGGACAAGTAACTCGCAAACCGTTCTAGATTCGATTCTACTATCGCATCAATTATCTTCGGTAAAGGAATTTGATGGTGATGATACGCACAAGGTTCTAGGTTTAAGTTGGTCACCCGCGTCTGACCTGTTCAGTCTTAAAGTTAGTTTGACGCCACAAATTTGTACACGTACACGTCGCTGGCACAGATAATCCAGCCGATTGTCTTTCCCGTGGATCGCTACCTTCGCAAATTTTAGATCATCCGCTGTGGTTCTGCGCTCCGTCTTGGACTCATAGTGTGCTTGAGGAATGGCCGGTTAAGCCCTTTAACCCAGCTGCCGTTTCAGAACCACCCGAGGAGAAGAAGCATTCGCTGGTAGTTTCGGTTCCACGTGAAGAGTCGATTATTTTATCGTTGTCTAATGACCAAGACGTTTTGCGTAGTGTGGTGTATGTCTGTCGTTTTATAAAACTGTTACCCACACGATGTAACATAATCGCCGCTGATCTGGATGAAGCTGAGTCAGTCGTGCTTCGTGAATTACAGAGATTTTACTTAGCATCCGAATTTAGAAATTTAGAGTCCAACCAACCTTGTAGTCGCGCATTACAACATTTGAAACCTTTTTGGCAGGATGGTCTCATTCGAGTAGGTGGTCGTTTGAGATATTCTGAGTTAGGATTTGAACAAAGGCATCCAGTAGTTTTACCCCGCAAGGACCATATTTTAGATTTGATTGTAGATTATCATCATAAGGTAAATTGTCACGCAGGTCCGGACTTGTTGATGTCTATCCTTAGACAGAAGTACTGGATACTTTCCGCTCGCAATTTGATTCGTGCTAGAGTGCACAAATGTGTGCCATGTTTTAAGTTTCACCCGCGTTTTATCGAGCCTGAAATGGCCGATCATCGCTTTTGCCGTGTTGTTCAATCCGCTAAACCTTTCGTACACACCGGTACCGACTTCGCCGGTCCGTTTAGAGTAACTATTGCCCGTGGTCGTGGTATACGCTCTACGAACGCTTACGTTTGTCTATTTATTTGTATGACAACTCGTGCGGTTCATATAGAATTGACCGGTGATTTAAGTACGCAAAATTTTATGTCAGCGTTTAAGCGTTTTCTGTCGCGCCCTGGCCCCGTGAAGCGTTTATACTCAGACAACGGTACTAATTACTTTGGAGCTCGCCGTAGTATCTCGGAGTTACACGCATTATTGCGATCAAAGTATTATCAGAGTGAATTCGCTCATGTTTTGGCCGAGAATCGTATTGAATGGCATTTTAATACGCCCGCTGCTAGTCACTTTGGTGGCAATTGGGAGGCTAATATTAAGAGCCTCAAGGCGCATCTGTTCCGCGTTGTAGGCGTACAGATTCTCTCTTATGAGGAGCTGAGTACTGTACTCGCTCAGATAGAGGCAATAATGAATACTCGTCCACTGTGTCGAACTCTATCTAGTGACCCGTCGGAGTCTTTAGCTTTAACGCCGGCTCACTTCTTAAACACGACTCCTTTTAAGTATTTGCCCGCTATGGATGTTGATGAAGACAGACTGCATCTTCTAAAGCGTCACGCTCTTTTGGATAGATTAGTTCAATCGTTTTGGAGGCGTTGGAGAACAGATTATTTGC
This sequence comes from Orthosia gothica, assembly GCA_949775005.1. NCBI lineage: Eukaryota > Metazoa > Arthropoda > Insecta > Lepidoptera > Noctuidae > Orthosia > Orthosia gothica. The sequence continues at coordinate 9,327,609 of OX459040.1, read as the reverse complement.
ACACGCTGCAGTCGCGTCAAAAGTGGAATACTTCATCGAATCCAGTCACCGTTGGTACTGTGGTAGTTTTAATGACCGAGAATGCGTCCCCTCTACACTTGCCTCTAGGTGTAGTGGAGGAAGTTTTCCCTGATTCAAAGGGAGTAACGCGTATAGTAAGAATTAAAACCGCAACCGGTTCATATTTACGTCCGGTTATCCGCCTCTGTCTTCTGCCTAATCAGCAGGAGGTTTCAACTTAGTTTAGTAGTTGTAGTAACGCTTTATTTACATATTTAATTTAGGAATAGGTTAGCAGTTAGAGGTTACACCTGAATTTAGTTTTTAAATAGTTTCGCTTATTGTTTTTTTTTAAGGTAACCCTCCAAACCCGGGGGGAATGGATGCGCCAACATGCAAAATATGATTGACATCCGCCATTTCCTATATCTATCCCTTTTCCGCACATCCTCGCGAGTGATCAATAAGATTTGCTCCGTCATTTTGTTTGGAAATGACTTCCGAATTGAATCGCCATCGCGTACGGACAAGGCGTGGCCCCGCTCCGTGAAAATGATTGATAACCTTGGAATCATCGCGTTTTCGCATGTAATAAGACTGTAATCAACAGTTTGTGTTTGTGATTAACGTGTGATGACAGTAACTTGAAGCCCAGCTGCACTTGAACCCTGGTGAAGTGTTTCAGTGCCACGATGACGCTACCACGCGGCTCCAGAAAAGGTTTGTGCTTCCTTCCCTAATTACTTTCGGGTTGTATTCTGTTATCCAACCTCCCTGCAACTCGAATTACCTATCATCAAGCGTTTGTCAATCGTTTTGCTTCGCACCGCACATACAGTCCACTAAACCAGCCCTTCGCGCCACCAATAAGTATGAAAGAAAAAGTACCATAAATTCAGACAATAAAACAAAAAAATAGAAAAAAAATAGCCCTGCCCAATTTATATCAATGAGAAAAAAGGCAAACGTTACCACCCTGAAGAAAATTGCTGGTTTAAAGTGAAAAATCACAAAGCAGTTGTTAAAACAGTAAATAACTCAGAATTGGAAATAAAACTAAATGAGAAGAATCCAAAAAACTAAAGGTGCCACCATTAATAGAAGTAAAGTTACTGTTAAATTATACTTTAAAAGTTATAGGAATTTATGATTCAGGTTCAAATGTGTCATTAATTAATGCAAAATTATTGAAAATACAACCAGTACAAAATACAAGTGAAATTCAAATAGTAAACTTGAAGACTATTAATGGTGAGAAAAAAACCAAAGGAATGGTATCACTAAAAATATAAATCTACAATATTGAAAGAACTATGGATATTTTTGTAGTAGATAATGAAAATTTCAAATATGATTTTTTAATTGGTTTGGATGTATAAAAAAAATCACAAAAAAAAACATCTAAAAGAAAAGGAGAAAATCTCAAATGAAGAGGATATTGAATACAAAATCAACTCTAAAAATGATACATCAAAGGTGAATGCCCATTTTGTAAGGGAAATTGGGCCCCTTTGAAAAAATGGTTGTATCTTGATGAATTTGGTTGTATATTGTAGAAAATACACGTTATATTCATAATTAGAAAATATGTTTTATTTATTTTGCGGGGTTCTCGAGATATAACGATATTTCTGTTCTTGAAATTAACCCTTATTACAATGCAATAAGGTGCATACAAATGTCCAAGGGAAGGCACCCGATCTTTTGTTGTCTGTACATATAAAGTAAAGCACACGGACGAAAAAATAGCCAACATATAAATCCTATTTTTGAATATTATTGAAATCGCAGACACGATACCTCATGAGGCGCCTGTGTATGGGCCTTCTCCTTTAACAAATGTCACAATGCCAGATGTACTTGGTGACAAAAATGAAGAAGAATTCATTTCAAGCACAAAGGAATTAAAAAAGGAGAAAAACACATTAACAAATATGAAGAAAATTTCAATGAAAATATAAACCTGGATGAATTGAAATGCTTGTAAACCATCTAGACTCATATCAACAATCTGAAATAGAGAAGTCGATAGAAAAATACAACCCAGTCTTCGCTAAGGATAAATATGATATTGGTACTGTACAAGATTATGAAGCTCATATTGATTTAATGGTGGATAAATACTGTTATAAACGCCCATACAGATGCACAATTGAAGATAGACAAGAAATAGAAAATCAAATTTTTAACCTATTAAAGATAAATTTTGATTGAGGAATCTTATAGTCCGTTTGCTGCTCCAGTAACTATGGCATATAAAAGAGAAGATGATAAAAAAACAACGTTATGTATAGATTTCAGAGAATTGAACAAAATCGTCATCCCACAATCACAACCTTTCCCATTAATTGAGGATTTAATGATAAAAACTGTAAACTAAGTATTTTTCTACTTTTGATAATAATAATAAACTCAGCATTTTGGTCAATGCCATTGAAAATAGAAGATAGATACAAAACAGCATTTGTTACACAAGAAGGCCATTATCAATGGACGTGTCTCCAATTTCGATTAAAAACTGTTCCAGCCATTTTTTAAAGAATATTGAGCAACATTATAAGTCAAATCAAATCAAATCATTTTATTTGCTCAAACATGAGTATCATACATACATAACAAATTGTCAGCATGAATAGGTGTTAGGATACAAAATGATAGGAACGTCATGTTTACCTTGGCAAATGGCATGCAAATATTAATAAAGAATACAAATCAAGAATACAAATGACATTCTATTAAGTATAATAGAATGTCATATTTAGTAAAACACAATCTCTCTAGTTTTGCTGTAAATTTCATAGACAACATTTTAATTTTTTCGGAAACTTTTAAAGAACATATACTACATCTGTCAAGATTACTGGAGTCAATACTAAAAGAAGGATTTAGACTAAAATTTTCGAAATGTGTATTTCCAAATAAACATGCCAAATTTTTAGGACACATAATAGAAAACAATTCAATCAGACCTTTGAAAGATTGTTTAACCGCTGTTAAAAAAATTCCAATACCAGAAACAAGAAAAAATATAAGACAATTCTTAGAAAAAAATAAATTTTCATCATAAATTTGTACCTCACAGTGCAATTATCCTGGACCTGTTACACAGTGAAATTCATATGGACTGCGGAATGTCAAGAATCATTTGATAAAATTAAAGCATTGCTATGTTCAGAACCAATACTGAATATCTTAGACCCAGAACTACAAATAACATATACACGGATGCAAGCATCAAAGGTGTAGGAGCAGTGTTGAAACAAGAAGATAAACATGGACACAGTAAGCCAGTTGCTTATTTTTCAAAAAAACTCACTGACTCAAAAAAAAAAGAAAAAGGCAATATATCTAGAATGCCTGGCAATCAAAGAGGCCGTGAAATATTGGCAGCATTGGCTTATAAATAAAGAGTTTGTGGTATACACAGATCATAAACCATTAGAAAATATGAATATAAGGGCAAGAACTGATGAAGAGCTAGGAGATTCGATGTATTATTTATCCCAATATAATTTCACAATAAAATATAATCCAGGCAAAACAAACCAAGAAGCAGACTGCTTAAGCCGAAACCCAGTTCTAGAACCATATGATAATACTGTTTTTTTTTTAGGTAGTAAATTTAATTAGCCTAAAAGATATAAAAAGAAGACCAGCACACAAATACAGACGTTCAAAAAGAAAAACATATTTAAGAGAATGAAATTTACTATAAAAAAATAATAGAAGAAAAAAAAACATACTGTCAGAAACAATATGCATAGCTTAAATAAAAGATGTCCACGAAACCAACTGCCACATTGGGAGAACCCAGATGATAAATAAAATAACACCATTCTACATAGCAAAGAATATTATTGCAAACATTAAACAAATAACTGATGAATGTGATATTTGTTTAAAAAACAAATCAAGGCGGAAGTCAAAATATGGCTTAATGTCACATTTAGGTCCGGCAACACACCCTTTTGAAATCATATCTATTGATACCATTGGAGGGTTTGGAGGGTCAAGGTAAACAAAAAGATATTTACATCTACTGGTTGATCACTTCACAAGATATGCTTATATTCTTACATCCAGAAATCAAAGCTCCAGTGATTTCATTAAGCTAATAAAAAATGTGACATAGAATTACAATATTGGTATGGTATTAACAGACCAATACCCTGGCATAAATTACAAAGAATTTAAAGAATATCTGAAGAAATAAAAAATTTGTACGGTTTTCACTGCCGTAGATACACCATTTTCGAACGGACTTAATGAAAGGCTAAACTAAACTTTAGTAAATAAAATAAGATGTAAAATAAATGAAAGCGATAAAAATACAGCATGGACTACTATTGCACAGAAGTGTTTAGAAAAATATAACGAAACAGAACACACAGTCACGAAATTTGCTCCAAAATACCTTTTAGAAGGCGAAAATGTGAACATTCTACCAGTAGAATTGAAAACCATAAGTACAAAAAGAAGATCTGAAAAGAGATAGAGAACTAGCTCTTGCAAACACAAAAAAAAACTCACAATTACAACAAAACAATATTCGACCTACACAGGGAAGACTCTGCACAGGGAAGACTATAAATTAAAAGTAGGAGACAGAGTCTATGTTGAAAACGGAAACCGACTAAATAGAAAGAAAATGGATGAATTGAGGATTGGACCAAACAAAATTGTAAAGAAGATTTCCAATTAAATCTATGAAGTTGATACTGGACACAAAAAAGCGGCATCAAACCTCTACCACATTACAAAACTGTCACCAGTGATTGTTACTGAATTAACAATTACACCTAAGCATTTGTAATTGTTGTCTTTTAGGGAGGAGATGTAAAGAAAATCACTTCACTCATATGATTTTCTTAAATTTGAATTTGCCGCGTCACCGCTCATTGTGTCACAACTGACAGGAGTGACAATTAATTTAGTTAAGTCATGTAGTTTTTATTTTATCTGTGTTTAAGTCTATTGAGAGGAGAATTTTTCCATATTGTTTGTTTATTTGTTAGAATATAAAAAGTCCTGAAATAAAGGCATTAAATGTTGTTCATTTTGTCTTTACAGGTAAGCACTTAGTTATTTTGATAGTAGAAATGTACGGTATGATTTATGTTAAACTTTATGAATCGCAATAAAACCACTTTTGTCTTTACAGAGAAACGCAATTTTGTCTTTATTTGCTATTCAAAGACCATAATATTATTATATGAATATAATAAATGGTTTGAAGGCTTGCCCAGGTATATTTCAACGGATCATGTCAACAACATTGACAGGTATTAAAGGAGTGACTGTATTGCTAGATGACATTTTAATAAATGGAAATACAAGTAAAATTTCAAAATTTAAAAACTCTCGATACATTCATTTTGCGTAATCACCCCCGCCCATAACTTTTGAACGGCTGAACCATTTTAATTCAAACATAGCTAAGAAAACTCTCGACAAAATTAGCTATCAAACAAAAAAAACTAAATCAAAATCAGTTAATCCGTTTAGGCACTATGATGCCACAGACAGACACACATATACACAGATACACACGTGAAACTTATAACACCCCTCTTTTTCCGCCGGGGGTTAAAAATACAGCATAACGCAACACTGGAAAATGTACTGGCGTGTCTAGAAGATGTTGGACTCATACTGAACCGAAAGAAGTGTGTGTTTTCATTTAGAAGCCTTTAATTAGGTCCTCAACATTTTGGTCCTTCGGCCATCAATTTTAAATCCGCGTAACGTATTTTGTACGAACAAAGAAGACGTTCGCACGGTGGCAGTACGGGCGACGTTCGTGGACTTTGATACGAAGAGTCTTCAAAAGCGCCGCGGCACTACAAGCTGTATCCAGTAGCAGACAATTTGGAGTTGGAGTCGCCTAGAATAAGCGAGGAGAGGACGTCTACAAGTTCCCGAGGTCTTCACGTCAACGGTGGTCAAGTTTCGACTACGCGCTACGTTGGTCGAACCCGCCGAGAAATCTATTTGCTTCGTGGGAATCAATACAGTCCGCCTTGTGTATAAATATTAACATATTTGTGTATCGTTCCAAATTCCTTTCTATTAAAATTCCCGTTAGAATTTAAAATTCAAAAATTTCCGTTGTAACCGTTTTCAGTTCAGATTCAAATTTGAGTCATCAAGTGATTATTTACAACGTTGTATAGTGTGTTCATATTTTTTTAAAGCTGCATGTAACCGGTTTCTTATCATCGCACTGGCTGGCGCTTTCTTTGTTAGCGAGCGAGCTTCAAGGTCACGCGCCTATTCATTGCAAGAAACATCTGTTTGCTACTTATTAGTCATTATACCCACTTGCTAACACAAATATTTTATACATTTATATTTATAACTAGTTTCTTATAATGGCCAATGAGGAACTATTAGTAAGAAAACTCAGTGCTATGAAAGCTAAGCTTACGAATTTCTGCAATTATGTAAACGTGCTTATGAGTTGCGAATCAATATCAAGCTTACAGCGAATTGAGCTCGAGGGTCGCCTTAGTAAATTTGATGCCCTTTATGAAGAATTTGATCATTTGTAGTTGGAGATCGATTAATGAACTACAGTATAAACGGGGCACTAGTATAGGGAATGCTGATGCTCTCAGTAGGTGGCCAATGGAGACTACTGAAGATTGGAAGTCAGATACTGATGATTTGATGTTGATGATACATTGTTACTGTCGGAGATACATTGATACCTATATTTTCTAAAAATTTTGAAAAAGCTTTTCATAACAAATGAGCAAACTTCATTGAAAAGCACAAGATTATTATTATTTTATGGTGAATCTCTCCCATTATTGACATTATTATTGACACATCTTTATATCTTTTTTCATATTTTATTGACATTTACTTGATTCAATAATAAATTTTAATGGGATTATCTGTTTAGTGACTGCATGATTATGATCAATAACAATTTTTTACTTAAATGTGTCACTCTATTTTATATTTGCACGCCGAAATTAAAGGCAGAATAAGAGAACAATTTTGTACATTTTACCGACCTTCTGTACCTTATTTATGCAAATAAATGAATTTTGTTTTTTTTTTTTAATTTTGGAGACACCAAGCGCCGTTCAGTATTCGGCACAAGACATTGCAAAAAGTTAAATTGTGGATATTGCATGGATAGCCTGATAAGGTAAATGACAGTTATTTGAAATTATAGTGGCTCAAAAGAAAGGAGTTATCTGTTACTAATGATTGCATTTCCTTTATTCCCATCTGCCACCAGGGTGGTGGATGGCACTAACTAGTGGCATTTGCCGGTTTATTCCGATCATGATTCTCATGACCGTAAAACGGGGTGAATAGAAAAAATATCAAAAAAGTTTTCAAGGTTCATATTTGACTATTTTTCGTTGAAGGATTTTAGTAGAATTTTAAACCATCAACATTTTTTCTTTGAGTTTGCAACAATTTTATGACATTTTTTTTGCGTTCTTTTAATAATCTCCTCTTGTTCTGTCCTTCTCATACTACTGTTTTTGTTCACTCTGCCTTCCATATTAACTGGTCCATTCTTCATCATATATTCAGTTCATTCTTCTTTGGAATGTGTTTCTTATCTGTACGCACAATTAAAGTATTCGCAAAACGCTTTTTGCGTATGGGTTGGATGTCCACCATGTACCGATGGTGCATAGCCGTGCGTCTTGTTAGTATATTACCTTATTAGTATCTTTGTGCATGAAGTCTAAATACATAAAAAATAAATATCAAAATTGACATTTACACTGAAAAAAAGAAATAACAAAACCTATTTTGACTATTTTAGGAATAACCGAAATTTGTTTAATCAAAAATAAAATTAATTTAAAATGATAAAACTGGTTTATTTAACAGGTCCTAAACTGGTTTTGTTATTTTCAGTTTGGTGAGATGTTATCAATATTTTTGTTGTTATATGCCGAACTTCTCTAGATAAACTGATTCGTTACCCTGTAACCAATCCTTTGAACGCAATATAACAAAACTCTTTGACAATAATAAGTCTAATAACATTGATTGTATGTTGCAAAAGCATTCTAATTATAATGTTGTCTATACATTGCCTAAAAAATTTAGCTATTTTAATATAACACTCTGTAATAAATACTTAACCACAAATTGTAGACAAAACACGCACGATTAATGTGCTGCTTTGCAAAACTTTGGCTATGAATATATTGAGTAAACAACTGTTTGTTACAATTATCTTGTAGCGTGTCCGCTACAATATAACGAACGCTTTGGTTGAAGCCACCAAAAATCTGTGGCATTATGATCAAACCAGTGTATGGAACTCTGTCTCAGACGTTCTTAAGTTTTTATAAGTATAATATCGCCTCGCTTGCACTGACGTATCTGCGGCTGCACGGCCATTTCGAAAGCCTGGTTTCAGAGTGAACAAAGTTTGCACTTTCGCACGTCATCTTTGTGACTGTAAATCTACCTACATTGTGGGTGCTAGGTTTCATGTTCGGGAAATTATTGAAAGACTTACGAAGACCTTAGACCAGTGATGGACGAAGACTATCTTGATCGGCCTGTGGATGACTATCTACGGCAGTGGGGCCTTAAAATGTACATAGACAAGTGCCAGGGTAAGTACATTACTGACTGTCGTAATTAATAGGTATAGCTGTAGAAATTACATTACTACTAAGCTAGGTACTTATACCAACCTATATAGCTATACGTAGTAGTAGATTTCTACTAGGTGGTCTAGGTAGGTACCTACCTCTTCTCGATTATCGCGATGTAGCCGTGGTCTATTTGTTTATAGAATTTGTAGATGTATGTAATGTTTACCAGCCTCTCCTTTTGGGAGATGATTAGTCTCAATATAATTTATTGTACTCGTATATATTGCAGATTTCTAAGGACCAGCAGCCGGTCCTTACGGATAGTGTGCTCAATTTCATTTTTGAGCCGAACACTCTTGATTCCTCTGCACAATAACTTTGGATGATTCAGAACCCATAGCGCTGGAAGTGGATAATACTGAAGGCACAAGTCCAAATACTTTTTTATCCTAATCAATCATTTTAAGTGTCGGTGTCTATTTAAGTTGGGTTTTGAGTTCAGCGCCATCTATTGGCTCACTGTGGAATCAGTATTTGTAGTGACCGGTAAATGGGGCAATTCACAGGCTCGTTCACGCACTTAATGACCACACTTCAACACGTCTGCTCAGGCCAGTGGCTCGCGCAATACAACATGGTGCGCACGAGATTGTGTATGTCTGTGTGGGGGAAAGTGGGGATGGCAAAGTGAACGTGTGAGTGAGACAGATACACTACATCCCTTCCTCATTAAAATCTTTATTAAGAATATCAATTCAATATTTATTCATTTTGTAAGAATGAACAAACAAGTTTTCATATTTGTTATTTTTATGTAATCATAATATTGTTTGTTCTTCACGTGACAGATTCTTGTATTTTAGTCACGATCTCAACATCCCTTCACCCTCCTATTTTTTCTTCAATTTAATGAGAGAAAATAAAGCTATCACCAAAACTCTGTATACTGTAATATTCCACTGTGTTCCATTTCTATAGTTGTTGTTAGTACGTGGATATTAGTTTGTGATACTTGTTTGTGTTTCTAGAATGTTACTGACATTGAAAAAAAAAAGGTGTGAGTTCATGTATGTACTCAAATCTCTAATTTAATGGTAATCACAATTTCTCCAATTTAATGGCAGCAAATCCCACCAATTTATTGGTAGCAAATCCCACCAATTTAATGGTAGCAATATCAACCAATTTAATGGCAGCAACATCTCACCAATTTTATGGTAGCAAATCTACCAATTTAATGGCAGCAACAGCCCTCCAATTTAATGGAAGCAAAACCTACCAATTTAATGGCAGCACAGCCCTCCAATTTAATGGAAGCAAACCTACCAATTTAATGGCAGCAACAGCCCTCCAATTTAATGGAAGCAAACCTACCAATTTAATGGTAGCAAAACCCACCAATTTAATGGTAGCAACAGCCCTCCAATTTAATGGAAGCAAACCTACCAATTTAATGGCAGCAACAGCCCTCCAATTTAATGGAAGCAAACCTACCAATTTAATGGCAGCAACAGCCCTCCAATTTAATGGAAGTAAACCCACCAATTTAATGGTAGCAACCCACCAATTTAATGGCAGCAACCCACCAATTTAATGGCGGCAACCCACCAATTTAATGGCGGCAACCCACCAATTTAATGGCGGCAACCCACCAATTTAATGGTAGCCAAACCTGCCAATTTAATGGCAGCAACCCACCAATACGTTGCCCCACCTCGGCATTTCTTCCTGTATCGTGGGCGCGCTCACAAACATAAACTCACACACACAAACACCCAGAACCGGAACAACCATCTGCAGGTCATACAAACATCCGTTCCGTGCGGGAATCGAACCCGCGACACGCAGCACAGCCGTCAATCGCTCAACCACTACGCCAACCGTGCGCCCAAAATTGAAAGGTAGAACAACCAACCAATTAAATGGCAGCGTCTTTTCACTCCAGCTATTCCTATAAGCATAATCAGCCTATAATGCTCCGTTTGCTGGCAAGCGTACCTCCCCTCTGCGACAAGGACAAGGCCTCAATCCACCACACGAGCTAAACATTGCCCGGCGGACGTCACACGTGCCCGAATCACCGGCAACTGGACATACGGTTTCCTCAACATAATGATGTTTACTTATAACTGAGAACTATTCCGTGACATTGTAAATCTGACAATCCTCAACACCAATGGACCACACACCTACGAAAGTGTTTACACTTATGGTTTTACCAAAACAGTTCGGGGTAAGGTGTTAACGTTAACATTGCATATCTTCACAGCTAAATAACTTCAAGGCTATCGATCGATGAGGCACTTTGTTAAAACTGACATTTCGATAGTTGTCTGGTCCTGGCGGTATCTTTTTACAACAGCAGTGGTCATATGGCTATTCTGATCCACCGTGCTCTCCAAACTGTACACCACTTTAAATCAAATCGTTATCTACGTATATTGAGTTTAGATTTTCATTAGACTCATTCTACATGAAATAGACACTATTACACAACATGACCCGCCTTGAATCTAACCCAAATTGACATAAATCGACTAGGATCTAGCCATACCTTATGGCATCACCCGCTTATGATTAGCCAAACATATGCCATACGTTCTTTTGTTTCGCTTGAAATACGCTTAATGTTCAGGCAAACCATCTCATTTTAATGATGAATGCTGATCGTTTGCGTTTGTCCATAAACTAACCTTTTCGTCCGTTTGACGTTAATGAAGAACTCATATTCAAACTTTGTATTTGTAAGACATACACACACAGGTGTAAATCAAAGTACAAAGATAGCTATTGCTCATCGTGTCTTCTCAAATAGATTCAGGTGTCCTGATTTAAATACTCCGAAAACTGCAAATGTAAATTCTGTGTTGTATTATTTTATAGTGGCGCGAATCTCAGTGTCACAACACTTCCATTTAAATTTTCAGTTTAAAATAATTAATTTTGTAATGACTCAATATAATTATATGTACAATCAACAAGATTGAAGCCTGACCCACCATATACTAATTCTTCTACGGGTATTCTAACCCAATTTGGTCTAATCTTGCTTAAATATATATTTTTTAGCAACAACTTGCCATTGATTTGATAAGACAGTCATAGACTAATATATTATAGTGTGAAAGTCAGTGACAATTCGTTTAGCAATCTCGCCGTGATAAAAATCGAATGATATTTGCTTATTGAATATTTACTCGACATTTACTCGTAGTTATTTAGCATTTTCTTTGAATTCAGAATAAACTCATAAATAGTACACTTAATTGTTCGTATTTATTTCATCTAATTTTATTCTGCGTTTCCTTCTATTAGTAAACAATGCGCGACTAAAGTTAATTCTAATTTCTGCTTTATCACAATATATATTTTTGAACTAATGATCTACTTACTGCAATGAACAAAATGGTCATAGTAGTTGCGCGCCTGTATTGACAGTTTTTTTTTTTTTTGGAACGTCTTGAATCCACCATGAGATGACTGGTGTATATATATAGTAAGAAAAATCTATTACATACCTGATAGGGTCAGCAGCTCAACCCCTTTTGAAGAATGGTAGGCAACTGTCAGTTGATTTTTTGGTCAAAGACTGATCGTCACTTTAATTATAATCGTAAAAGTACGGACGGACGGATGCATGTCCACCCGCCAACCACGACAGAACCGCTGAACGGATCCGGACGAAACTCGGCACAGAGACAGACAACAGTCCAGAACAGCACATAAGCCACCCATCTTAGTAAATAATAATTAAATGTTTACTAGGGATAATTTTCGAACTGCGCGCGAGCGATTTAGTTTTTTTTTTTTTTTTTTGCTCAGAATGTAATAAGTTTAATATATTGTTTCAAAGCGTACTGTATATGCTGCGTAGGCAATGAACAAACAACAGGTTGAAAAGATTATTTCAAAGTTAATACAAATTTGTTAACTAACTAATATTGTAATTACAAATTGAATAGAAATACAAATTTGTTTATATTGTTATAAATCATTCATTCATTTTCTTTTTAGGTTTAATTTCCCTAAACCACGTAACTAAAACCCCGTATTTTATATAGCACTGTCATAGCATGAGTCACCGCTGTCTACAGCAGGAATTTGGACTCATATGCATGGCTTATGTAACCAAAATGAATATTGTATGCATAGCCTTAGGATGTTTGCAAATATTTACACGTGCCCATTATGAGCTCTTTTGAATCAGCGTGGCTTGACGTTATTCAATTAAATCTTGAGACCTACAATACACAATTTTTTTTTTTTATTTTTTTATTTTTTTTACCCAAACCACTTTTGATGATATTAAAAGTTATTGTTTATTATCATTAACATTTTAATCGGTAGACTCAATATGGGGTAGTCTCAGTATTGGCCATTAGGATGTACACTACATTGTTGCCCAAACCACCTTTGGTGATATTGAAAGTTACTGTTACTGTTAATTGTTGTTAATAAATACGTGGGCATTTCGGCCTATATTTACCTGCAATGTACACACACAACATAAACAGTTCATATATACCAAAGTTTTTAAGGCCTTCCATTAAGATTATATAGATAAGCCAGTATGGACACCATAGGCGTGGTTGTAACTGCAAACTGCACTAGAGTGCCTATAATCTTTAGGTTTACTGCTTGATTTCGAAAGTCCCGATGGCTAATTCCCCAAAGTAATCCAATCGAACTGCCGAATTGCTGAAACTCCATAGCATCGATGTACCACAATTTCAAATAGCTTTATGAGTCCGAATTGAAACGAAATCACAATATGCCGCTATAAAACATATGTAATCAAAACATATTTCCCGATCATTTGAAACCCCTATTTGAGTTATGACCGGTAACCATAAAATATTTCGACTAGTTGAGTAGACTATCGATTGTCTGTGGAAAAATTTCAAAGATATTCGCGTTGCAGACGCAGTAATTTGGTTTCAAAATAACAATGTATCGATTTTATTATTCTGATCTGGGGGGTGACCACAAGCTCTTAGAGTAAGGTTATTTTGAGATCGAGTAAGTGACAGATGTATACACGTCATATACATCTGTCCCTTTCACACACTCAAAATAACCTTACTCTAAGAGCTTGTGGTCACCCCCCAGATGTTATGATTTGGAATAGTAAAGTAAATTTTGTTACGCAGCTACCCACAAATACAATTTTGAAATCGTTTCAGAACAGCTGTTTGGTGTTTGTTTAACGGCACAGTTTTTTAATAATTAGACACTACTTAGTCATGGCCCTCGGCTCTTTGATTAGAATAACACGAATTTATTTACCTTCGTAATACTACATTTACTTTATTTTTAAAATCTGGAACGGTTATTTACTCAATACTTAGGCAGAGTTTATTTTCCGCTACATAGTTATGTATTTAAGCAGTCATATGATGTTAACACAATAAATAGGTATTTACCATATACTTTTTTCATTTTTATCACGTGAGATCTGCTTAAACATCTTATTTACATAACGGAATGTGGGTGCCTAAACGATAACAAATAACCATGTGTCATGTCATGCATTATCTACTTACCCCAATCCTTCTTCTTTTTATTTACACAATTACACAATGTTACTTTACCCTCGTCGCCATTTGTAGTGACCGGTAAATGGGGCAATTCACAGGCTCGTTCACGCACTTAATGACCACACTTCAACACGTCTGCTCAGGCCAGTGGCTCGCGCAATACAACATGGTGCGCACGAGATTGTGTATGTCTGTGTGGGGGAAAGTGGGGATGGCAAAGTGAACGTGTGAGTGAGACAGATACACTACAGTATTGATTCATAATTCGTATGCTAATTTCAATGTTTAATTAATACGAGATGTTTAAATAAAACAGGAACACTTATTGTAGGACTTTTGGATTTGTTCTCATTTTAACTATTGCACATTTGACTAAGTAAATGTGTTTGATTATGTTATTCAGATTAAGTTGTCAAACAATGGCGGATGTTATAATTTCTATGACCAATAACCAGATTTAATAATTTAATACGAGAACTAAACAAATTTGAGTAAATGATTAAATACTAAGAAGTCATAAGACTATTTTATACAGCTATGTAATAATGAGAAACTTTCTAATTAGTAAGATTGTTAGATCACCGGAAACTTGAATAGTTTTGTTAATAGATGACTGTTTCAATAATAAACTACAAACCACTTTGTATTTGTGAGTATTGAGGTTGTTTAATGTTAAAATAATTAACTGATCAGTATTTTAGTATTGTTTGCTAACTTTACTCAACTATCCTGTCTAAACAAAAACAATATAAAAGTCCCGCGGAGTCCCGCCCACTTAGAACGTGCATGGCGCGTACGGTGCACGGTGTGTGTAAAAATAATAACTGTAATACTGATGAATAAATGTAATTGAATAGATGTTTGAAAACCTAATAAACATGTAACGTTAATTGTCATAAAGTGATTGTGTAATCTATAAAAACATTTAAAAAGAGTATCCTGGAGTTTCTGGCTAGGTCTTCTCCAGCGACCGACGAAAGCTTTGTGACCTAGCAAGCCACACGATGTGGTTTTAGCTTCAAGTTCATTTGAAAACTCAAAGTGCCTGTAACTAAATCAAATAAACACTCTTGAGTTTCAATCCAGTGTTGTGTGTTATTGAAGTAACCCGCTCCAGTCAAGAATAAAGGAATTGCCTCTAGACATTGGGGTTAATGATGGCGGTCCTCCTATGATTAATAGGTACTTCGACGTGACAAACCCATTCCACATTTAAATATTTTATCATCTTATTACAATATTGTACTAGTAGTACACCTCAAAAGGAATCATCATCATGATTATTCATACTCACATATTCCACTGCTGGTTTAGGCTGTGCATTGATTATCAGTCACTACTCAGTCAATCAGTCACAGAACTTTATATACTGATCTATTTAGATTATTAGGAACTTTCGTATTCTATAATTTTTTAGATTAATCATTTTTATACTTATTAACACACACACACACACACACACATTTCGTATTTTTTATAAATAATATATAATAATATTATAAATGTAAAAGTTTGTATGTTTGCGTGATTCTTACTGAAAAACGGCTGAACAGATTTGGATTAAATTTGGCACACAGATAGTCTATAAACCTTAACACATAGGATACTTTTTTTATCTCGGTAGTACGTTCCCGTGGGATAAATTCCGGCCTCCACACGGGCGTAACCGCTGGTGATAGCTAGTATTTTGTAAAAATCATTACAAAAAAAACATTCAATCATTATAGAAAAAGAAGTAGATAGTAATTTATAGTTGGGTAATAGCTAGGCAGATGATAACTACTACTACCACTCGTGTCACTAATTCTTTCAAACCAGTGTAATTTATTATAGTTAAAGTAAAATATTTTTATGATCTATCTTATTTCAGGAATTATACAATATTTTAAGTGCATGTAATGAGGGCAAATCACTGCTGTTGAGATTTCAAGAAAATGGACTGCACAATAATGCCTCAAGTTGAAAATTATGCAATATTGTTATTGATAACGAGTTGACAATGACCCTGACAGAAAAATTAAGTGCAGTAGGCTATACTTAATTAGCATATGACGTACCAAGAGTAGTTAATTTTTTTTGTTATAAATTTTAATGTTGTTTGTTAAACATGATAAGTTTTGATGATCACTTACATAGTTTTGAAATAGAAAAAGCTGATAATGATAGTACTGTATATACTTTTCAAAATGCTTTGATATTTTTTATTCCAGAGTGGAAAAAGTTATGTAACGCAAAGAATTGTGTTTTAGTACTAAGTTATAATAATAAGAATGTAATAGAGATAGTGCAATCCACGAAGACGCGAAACGCGATTACTGTACTTTAAGCGATTAGGAAGAAGAGAGAGGGGGTGCGTCTCCGTGGATGGCACTATCTGCACTAATAATTATGATTAATCTTTCTTTTCGTCTTTTTCGTGTGGGTATTGACTAACCTGGTGATAGTTTTTATTATATATAGTTTTTATTATAATAAATATGTGTATTTTTAATAGATAATATTACGAATTACATTTCACGATTTTCGTTTGGACCACAGTGTTCGCGACGATACGTCACCTTTAGATAGGTTGTCATATGTAAAATATAAATAGTATTGACAGACACACGTCTGCTCACCCCAGAGCGCCATCGCATACTAAGCGATGTCGGTAGGTGAAAAAACCTTTTATAGTAAAGCTCGTAACTAATTTTTGCTCATGTTTTTGAGACACTAAAATTATATTTTATGTGTCTATCAGTAGGTAATAGAATTATATAGTCTAATAACAATAAATTAGAAGCTTTAATATGCATACTGATTGTGTTATTACGGAAAAAAACAAGTATTTAACTCCGTAAAAAACAACCGTCCTCAACGAGCGTTTAGTTCACAATGACCTGTAAGAGGGCGGCACCTTATATTTATACTAAAACCAGTTTTTGTAGAATTTTGATAACTTTAAACTCATGTTTTGGGGGCTTTTACATAGTTTATAGTGTGAATATAGCGCTTATGTGTTAGAATTATACATAAGGTACCTTAGTTATATGATAAATGTATAGGTTTAAGGAAATAAAAATATTTTGTTTACTCATTTTAGACCCCCCGTTTTGAGCAGGGTATCAGGTGGTGCTATAGGTATTCTATTCACCAACCAATCAGATTGCTTCCTTACACATAATTGTTTTGTTAGGAAACACCAGCTAGGTGTTCTAGATAGGATGGCTGGATGCCATGACTGAGAAATTATACATAATAGCAGTACATGGCCAGTCTTAATGCATTTTTACTCTAAAAAGGGAAATATACATACGTTTTACTCAAGTAAGTGTTTGGAAAATTCGATACAAGCCATTTTAGCGCTTCTAGGTGACCTAGAATTTTGTCTAGGCCCTATAAATAGACAGCACCTATGTAATTCTAGTACATAGGCGTCACTTGCTTGAGAGGATGTGTCTGTGTATGCCGGCATGGACGTTTCTATGCGGCTGCCGATGTGTTACTGCGTCCAGGGACATTTGGTGCCTGGTCAGCTATAGATATGCTGTCTGAAGCATTACCTTCGTGGACCCTCAGGCAGGCGCCTACACTCAGTCATGACACAGAGCTAGTATATAGGGGTATGTAACGCACACAGACACATTAAAGATGTGAGACAACGTAAAATTTAGTATTCGGCCGCTTCCCGGCACCTTAAGCTGCGGAAAGGCTGGTGGTACACCCATCAGGGTACCGCCGTCAGACAGCCTAGTTTTCCAGCTACCCAACCACACTTCCGGAAGGAGCTTAGCTCTGGTGGTTGAGGAGTTAAGCGACCTGATATGGTGCGAGGTTACATGGATTTGCTATGTAAACAAACTTGTAACAAACGATAACTCATCGGGGGTTGGACATGTAGCTACCGGACTTCTACCTTGGGATAGCCCATCACGAGGGCTACCCGGGTGTGAATGTAACTTGAAAATCCACCCAGCAGTCTGAGTAGGAATCGAGTTTATGTGCCAAGATCAGGGGCATAAGCTAACTTCTCGCACCATTTCGCGGCTGTACGCCTGAATGTTTTGAATATAACTGTAACACTTATGTGTGTCAACGGCCCAGTAGGAGGGCTCCAAGTCCCTCGCTGGTACCCTAGAGCTAACATGTCTAGTTTTAGGAGAAACTCGATTGTAAAGCTTCAAACTGGCGGGAATTCCCTTTCTTCGACGTTCTCCTTACGAGAACTCCCTGATGGTAGGGGCTAGGGACCTGGATCAAAGACCGGAGGGAAGGTCTCTTCGAGACCTATCCAAAAATACAAGTTTCACCAGAATCGGTCCAGTGGAAGGGTAGTTCCTGTCAGTTTCAAGCTACGAGTCTTAGCGTATATTTTTTGAAAAATAAAAGTTTTTGCGGTCGGAATGTTGTGGTCCTCGTCGCAGTCGAGTTCGCCTCTTTAATAGTGCGCAGGCGCGTGAACATTTCGTAGCCATTATTTCACTTAAAGTATTTCCGCGCATCATTGCGCATCGAGGACCATGAAGGAACATCGCTTCTGGCCATGAACAAATAGTTTTATTTAACCTGGACATCACGTTTTTCACCTCAACCTACTTGGCAGCCTTCAAGTGTCTCCAAGGTCCATAGTTACCAGATGACAACTGAACAATAGGTGCAAGGGGCGTCAACGCGTTCAAGCAGGAGCCTTACAACCTCCTGATTGCCTGTCGGTCTTGGACGATCACGTCCGTCCCGTACATTTGCTGGTCCTTCGTACCGGATTCTCTGGTAAAATACCAGACCTGCGGACGCTGTGAAGATATAGGCCAACGAAGAGCCTTGTTCCCGAGAACAAAGAAAACTGATGTCCCGGACGCTGTGAAAATATAGGCCAAGGAAGAGCCTTGTTCCCGAGAACAAAGAAAACTGATGTCCCATTCCTGTGAAAAAAGAAACCTGATGCCCTGGGGACACGAACGCTGCCTTGAGAACAAACAAGCCTGATGTAAAGTGACCTTATATACTGAGGTTACATTCCTGTTTCTTGGGTAATGTCAAAACGTATCGTTCCTGTGAAAACTAGTACCTGAGAACAAAGAAAACTGACGCTCACGCCTGTGAACATTCGTGAGAACAAAGAAAACTGATGCTCAAATATCTCAAGGTACCCTCAATATAAATCTGGTAAGATTACACACCACACAAATGTGCCAACTGGGGTACTAAGCGTTGCGTTCGTGAGAAAAGTTCCAGGGAAATAAGAATACTGACGTTCCATCTCGTAAACCTTACAAGTGCCAGGGTTAAGATCATGTTTCTTTAACAGTCAAAAACATAGCGTACACTCTGGGACGATAGAAACCCGTTTCCTGGGTGAGATAACCCAGTTACTGGTCAGCAACCGTATTACTGGGTGATTAGCGTCGTCAAAAGGCGCAACGTACTATCGTCTCATAGTAGAAACTTCCAGAGCGACTACAGTCGTGAAGAGTGCACGAGTGGATTAGGCCCACGCGTGGACTACCTGGAAGACAACCATTTTGCTGGGACACAGCAGCCATTCCTGAGCTATTCCTGTGGTTCTACCGGCTTCCTGAGAAGCTAACCGTTCCCGTGTGATTACCGTCGCGAAAAGACGGTTTTTTGAGCTGTTTCTGTTGTGTAACCTGCTTACTGAGAATTCACAGTAATCGAAGATTACACAGAAACTGTATCCTGAAGGAATATAGCATAGCCTGAAGAGTTATCGCTAGGAAACTCATAATCGGAGTTTTCAAACAGCGTGTTGGGAGCTCGTTTAGGAGATAGAACGAACATACGACGTTCATAGAATTCCTGAAGGGTTACGGCTGAAGGATTATCGCTGAAGCGTTATCCAAGAAGAGGCTTACACACAGAAGCATATTGAATAGTCGTGTGGGCGACTTGTTCTATAAAATAGAACGAAAAAATAGTTGCTGAAATTTCCTGAAGCGTTATAGCTGAAGGCTTATTTTTGACTTAGAATTTGTTTAAAAACAAATAGTCGTTATCGAGATAGAAGCTCTCGATCGAAGTCTGGAGTTTCAAACCTGGATATCTGGAGTCTGAAGTGACTACTAACGTCAAGAGTTGGACCAACAGTTCAGTGATTGGTACCAGACCGGCTGCTCAACCTTGGAGGCTGCTGGACGAGTTGACACTTAGACAACAGTAAGTACAGTGAAAACATATGCTCATGTGCTTACCCATTTTGTGTTGAAAGTCTTATAGTGAACTTGTTTACGTATCAACATTGAAGTTTGAAGCTGATTTGGAACTTATAGTTTTGAAGACCACTAGCGACTTATAGTTTGAAGAATAACCTGGAGTTAAGAGGGTCGGATATAACCCGGAGTTTAAACTAACCCGGAGTTTGGAGATACTTTTCGAAGTTTGAAAAAGGAAGCGAACCCTCTTCAAGCCGACGACTGAAATCGGACTTAACCCAGAGTTACCACTTAGCAGTTTTCAAGAAAAAATTAAGTTTGGACATAGCCGTTTTGAAGCTCGAAAATAGATGTCAACCAGTTCGTGTTGAAGTCTAGAGTTGGACTCAGCCGATTCAAACTGACATATTGAAGAAGTCTAGAATTGGACTCAGCCGTTTCGAGCCAACGTTTTGAAGACAAGTTGAAGATTGGACTTGTACTTGGCGTATTCAAACTGAAATTTTGAACCAATCAGGATGCCGACTACCAGATCCCAGGACAAGAGGCCTGAATCATGGACAGTCCCCATTGAGCGGCCAGGTGCGGGCGTACAACATCAGCTGCCCCCACGCTCACCGTCTACTACTGAAGGGACAGAAAAGTCCATACCAGTCAGAAGCCCACCAACGTCACAGATAGGTGACAACACGCCCACACATGAGGAGGAGGAACCACAGGAACCAAGCACACGCAGGAAGGCATCGAAATCAGAAGATTCTTCAGAAAAAACACTGAAGCCTTCTGGTAGAAAACAAAGGATCCGGGATAAGACCTTTGTTCAAGGAGAAGTAATGGCTACCCGGGGTGACGCCCGTATCGAACATACTGGACCGCCGTCAACTAGCAAGTCGACCCGGTCACGTAAGAAAATTTCAAGAGCTCGTGAAGACTTATTGAAAATAAAGTTGGAACTCGCTAAGTTAGCACTTCAAAAAGCAGAAGAAGAAGCTTCTGAGGATGAATATATGGATGACAGAAATTCTAATGAAGAGTATGTCCGTTCGTGGCTCGAAGAGGCGCCAGAGCCCACACCGTTGAGGGAGAATGACGTCGCCAAAGGGGACAATGACGATTGGACCCCGGCTGCGGCCGTCGACGCTATAGCGGACTCCCGGAAACATATCGACCATATAGAACATCCACAAGTGAAGTCTAACATCGAACCACCTAGGACAGAGCCGTCCAACGTGGAGCCGCCAAGGCAAATAGAAGCGAAAGAGTCACTCCGTCCTTTTCTAACGGAGCTGACATCCGCTATAGCGTCGCTAGCCGACAGAAAAATCGAACCATGGACGCCTAACCGATCGGCGTCGCAGGTTATCATGACTCTGCCGAATTTCGGTGGAGCTCATACAGAATGGCTATCTTTTCGAGCCATTTACGAGGCAACTCATGCCTACTTCAGCGACATAGAAAACACGGCAAGACTCAGAAGGAGCTTGCGTGGTCGCGCACTGGAGACAGTGAGCTCAGAGCTCATCGGGAACGCAAAGCCGGATGAGATCATGAGAGAATTGGAACTACAGTTTGGACGTCCTGACTCAATAGCTCAGGCCGAAACAGACCGACTTAGAGGGCTACCAAAATGCAGCGAGTCGCCCAAGGACATCTGCACCTTTGCAAGTCGAGTCAGAAGCGGAGTTGTCACTCTGCGAGCTCTCAAGAAGGGGCACTATCTGCTCAATGCCGAGCTGGTGCGCCAGCTAACTGAGAAGCTACCCAATTCTCTGCGTGTACAATGGTACAGAACGTACACGGAAAAGTACCAGTCGCTGCCGGATCTGTCACTCTTCAGCGACTTCATAACCGAGCAAGCTCACTTCTGCAGTGCATTCGCCCCGCCTGAGAACATCAAGGAAACGGATTCTCTAGCGGGAAAACGCGTCATACAACGGACGCATACAGCTACCGACAAGCCGGTAAACAAATGTCGAATTTGCGACAAAAGTGGTCACTACGCGTCTGACTGCCAAAGGTTCAGAGACGCAGCAAGTGACAAAAGATGGGAGCTAGCCAAGAATTACAACTTGTGCTATCGCTGCCTAAGACAACGTCGTGCTGGACACACTTGCAACAAGAAGCAGTGTGATCATAAGGGGTGTACAGCCACGCACCATCGACTTCTTCATAGGGGTAAGAAGCCTCAAACAGACAGGACAAGGAAGCCTGCTGTTCCAGAAGAGAAGAAGGAGTCTCAGGAGACGGTGGCCAGTTCGCGAACTGAATCGAGTCAAGCTTTCCTGAAGATGATACCGGTCCGGGTAATAGGACCGGCGGGAGAGGCAGACACATACGCACTCCTTGACGACGGATCCACCGTTTCGCTGATCGACGAAGCAATCGCTCAGCGAGTGGGAGCAGTGGGCCCAATCGACCCTCTGAAGATCGGTGCTATTGGAAACACCATGATCGACACTCCCTTATCGAGACGTATAACCGTCACTCTCACAAGTCGTATGAGAGATAGGGTGCCCTTCAAGGCGCGCACCATTTCGAAGCTCAACCTGTCACCACAGGCAGTCAGTCAAGAAGACGTAGCCCGCTGTAGGCACCTTCGAGACTTGACGTCGCAGCTTACGTATCCTGCTGGAGTGCCAAAGATACTCGTCGGCCAAGACAACTGGCATTTGTTGTTGGCCACTGAAGTCCGCAGAGGACCTAGAAGCCAACCCATCGCGTCGAAAACCATGATGGGCTGGACATTGCACGGCGCGCACACCAGAACACTGGGCCAGCAGGTGCACTATGTCAACGGGTGTCAGTCCGTTGACGCAAGGCAAGATGCGGAACTGAACGAACAGCTCCGTGAATTCTTCGCTATCGAGTCGTTGGCTATTAATCCACGACAACCAGCTTCTGACCCCCAGAAGAGGGCAGAAGATATACTGAACCGTCACACAAGACAGTTAGGAAATGGGCACATAGAAACCGCTATGTTATGGCGGGACGAGAAAATAGAGATGCCCGATAGTTACGAGACAGCACTCAAAAGGCTAGTCTCCATAGAGAAGAAGCTGGATAAAAACCCCGCTCTTCGTGTGAAATACACACATCAGATGGACTCCCTGATAGAAAAGGGATATGCTGAGAAGGCTCCCAAGTCAAGCACGCCAGGAAAAACCTGGTACCTGCCTCATTTCGATGTCTTCAACCCCATGAAGCCAGAGAAAATTCGAATAGTACATGATGCCGCCGCAAAATCGAGAGGAAAGTCACTCAACGACTTCCTGCTAACTGGACCAGACTTGCTGCAGTCGCTGCCCGGCGTCATGATGAGATTTCGTAGACACTGCGTGGCCATCTCCGGAGACATAGCCGAGATGTTCATGCAAGTAAAAGTACGAAGTGAAGACCGAGACTCACTTCGCTACCTATGGAGAGGCAACAGAAGAGATGGAGCCCCAGAAGAATATCGTATGACGTCCATCATTTTCGGCGCGGCAAGCTCGCCGTGCACCGCTATCTTTGCGAAAAATTGGAACGCAAGAAAGCACATCGAACAGCATCCAGTAGCAGTGAAAGCTATAGTACAGAGCCATTATATGGACGATTATCTGGACAGCTATAAAACAGTCGAAGAAGCGACAGAAGTCGCGACAATGGTGAAGAAAATACACCAACAGGCGAAGTTTGACCTAACAAAATGGGTATCAAACAGTAAGCGCCTGATAGAAAATATCGATCCGTCACAAACCTGCACTGAGGTTGTGAACATCGGAGATACAGTAGGCGCAGAGAAAATACTCGGCCTGATTTGGAGACCTAGTGAAGATACGCTAGGTTTCAACCTAACGCTTGCGAGACTGCCGCCAGGAATTTTAGAAAAGGAGGCCCCTACAAAAAGAGAGGCTCTCAAAATTGTTATGTCGTTATACGACCCCCTAGGACTAGCCTCGCCTGTTACGATTCGAGCTAAACAAATATTGCAAGAAGCTTGGAGGCGAGGCGTCGATTGGGACCAGCTATTAGACGCTGACCTGGCATCTCAGTGGAGAAGTTGGATCGAAAACCTGCGGCAGCTCAAGGGCATCAGCATACCAAGATGTTATCCTGGTTATAGTGATGCCACAGAAATACAAATACATGTATTTACCGACGCAAGCGAGTTGGCATATGCAGCAGCTGTGTATTGGCGAGCCACCACAGCAGTAGGCACACAGAAGGTGAGCCTAGTCATGGCCAAGGCGAGAGTAGCTCCATTAAAGCTACAATCGATACCGCGCCTCGAGCTGCAGGCAGCGGTGATGGGAACCCGTCTGGCTGCAGCTGTGAAACGTGAACACGACAATAATCCATCGTCGGTCACGTATTGGACAGACAGCAAAACAGTCTTGTCGTGGATAAGAAAAGGAGCACGAACCTATAAAGCTTTCGTAGCTCATCGCATAGCTGCCATAGAAGAAGGTAGCAAAGTGGAGGATTGGCGATGGATATCCACGAAGTTGAACATCGCCGATATAGCGACTCGTGACGTGCCGCCGAGGTTTGACTCACAACACGAGTGGTTCTGTGGCCCAAGTTTTTTGTATGAAGACCCTTCTTCATGGCCATCAGAAAAACCTCCAATCACAGAAGAGACAGGAGAGGAAAGAACGCTCACTGTCACAGAAAAAGAAAAATCTGTTTTGGAGAAAATAACAGACAGACATACATACACTTCGAAGCTCATAGAAGCTATACCTAATCCCGTCAACTTTTCAAGATGGGAGCGGCTATTACGTGCGACTGCTACCGTCCTACGTTTTATACATCTCTGTAAACAAAGGACAGAGAAAACGTTCTACAAAAGAACCCGGAAAAACGCTGAGGAGGACACGGACTGGCGAAAGAAAAAGAAGACAGCGACTGCAGCAACCAAGCCGTCATACATAGCGCCAGAAGTCCGAAAGCAGTACATAGATGCGAGCTTTCTTCAAAAAGCCGAGAAAATACTCGTACAAGTTGCACAGCAGCAATCGTTCGCTCAAGAAATAGCTAGATTGCATGCACATGAAATAGTGGACAAAAATAGTCCGCTACACGCGCTGCAAATAGAAGTAGTAGATGGCCTACTACGTATTAGAAGCCGTATAGCCGCCACTGACGAGGTCACAGAAGATGTAAGGCGACCGCCAATATTACATGGCGACCATCATATAACCCAGCTCTATATAGACCGGACACACCGCAGCTTACTACATAGTGGGACTGAACTCACAATAAATGAGGTACGGCAGCATTATTGGGTCGTAAGGATGCGTCCCACCACCAAGAAAGTACTGGCACAATGTCTTCAGTGCCGTATTCGTAAGGCACAAGCACCTGTGCCAGCGACCGGCGACCGCCCACGAACGCGCCTGGCTCATCACCAAAGGCCGTTCACGTACACCGGGCTAGACTACTTCGGCCCGCTATCTGTCACCGTGGGTCGCCAGCATCACAAGAGATATGTAGCACTGTTTACATGCCTCACCACAAGAGCTGTTCACCTCGAGATCGCCGCCAGCCTCAGCGCAGACAGCGCAATATTAGCGCTGCGCCGTTTCGCCGCCCGCAGAGGATGTCCAACTGAGATCCACTCAGACAACGGCACCAACATGCACGGTGCCAATCGAGAGCTACGAGAGGCCTTCCGAGAGGAGGCCAGTCGCCGAGGCATCACTTGGCGCTTCATCACCCCATCAGCGCCCTTTATGGGAGGTGCATGGGAGCGTCTAGTTCGCTGCGTAAAAAACGCATTGTATACCGTACTCACAGAGAAACACCCACACGAAGAGGTGTTGTCCACACTGATTTGTGAGGCAGAGTACACGGTAAATAGCCGCCCGCTGACACATGTATCAGTCGACGGCGATGACGACGAGTCTATCACGCCGAACCACTTCCTACTTGGTGGGTCGGCTAGACTCCCAAACCCCGGCGTGTTCACCGAGCAAGACATCGACCACAAAAAGATGTGGCGTCGGTCACAAATCCTGGCCGACATGTTCTGGCGCCGGTGGGTGCGAGAATACCTGCCGGAGCTCCAAAACCGGCGGGAGCCCCACAGCCGCGGGCCTGGCCTGCTGGTGGGCGACCCCGTCCTTATCGCGGACGGGCAGCTGCCTCGCAACACGTGGCCGCGAGGCCGCATCGAGGCCATATACCCTGGCCCTGATGGAGAAGTCCGGACCGCTGAGGTGCGCACCACTGGCGGCACTCTAAAGCGTCCGGTGAAGAAGCTCATTCCTTTGCCAAAATGAGTGCAGCAGAGTTCCAGCGGCGAGAGCTGAGCGACGTGTCGCAGAGCGTCGAGGTCACGAGCGCTGCCGACGTGCGCCGCTCACAATGCTGATGCAGCGCCGCGCCAACGTAGCATCGAGTCGACGCGACACTGCACGGCGGGAGAGATGTTCGCGACGATACGTCACCTTTAGATAGGTTGTCATATGTAAAATATAAATAGTATTGACAGACACACGTCTGCTCACCCCAGAGCGCCATCGCATACTAAGCGATGTCGGTAGGTGAAAAAACCTTTTATAGTAAAGCTCGTAACTAATTTTTGCTCATGTTTTTGAGACACTAAAATTATATTTTATGTGTCTATCAGTAGGTAATAGAATTATATAGTCTAATAACAATAAATTAGAAGCTTTAATATGCATA
Source organism: Orthosia gothica (assembly GCA_949775005.1). NCBI lineage: Eukaryota > Metazoa > Arthropoda > Insecta > Lepidoptera > Noctuidae > Orthosia > Orthosia gothica. The sequence goes on along the minus strand of OX459040.1, from coordinate 9,300,669 downwards.
CTGATTGTGTTATTACGGAAAAAAACAAGTATTTAACTCCGTAAAAAACAACCGTCCTCAACGAGCGTTTAGTTCACAATGACCTGTAAGAGGGCGGCACCTTATATTTATACTAAAACCAGTTTTTGTAGAATTTTGATAACTTTAAACTCATGTTTTGGGGGCTTTTACATAGTTTATAGTGTGAATATAGCGCTTATGTGTTAGAATTATACATAAGGTACCTTAGTTATATGATAAATGTATAGGTTTAAGGAAATAAAAATATTTTGTTTACTCATTTTAGACCCCCCGTTTTGAGCAGGGTATCAGGTGGTGCTATAGGTATTCTATTCACCAACCAATCAGATTGCTTCCTTACACATAATTGTTTTGTTAGGAAACACCAGCTAGGTGTTCTAGATAGGATGGCTGGATGCCATGACTGAGAAATTATACATAATAGCAGTACATGGCCAGTCTTAATGCATTTTTACTCTAAAAAGGGAAATATACATACGTTTTACTCAAGTAAGTGTTTGGAAAATTCGATACAAGCCATTTTAGCGCTTCTAGGTGACCTAGAATTTTGTCTAGGCCCTATAAATAGACAGCACCTATGTAATTCTAGTACATAGGCGTCACTTGCTTGAGAGGATGTGTCTGTGTATGCCGGCATGGACGTTTCTATGCGGCTGCCGATGTGTTACTGCGTCCAGGGACATTTGGTGCCTGGTCAGCTATAGATATGCTGTCTGAAGCATTACCTTCGTGGACCCTCAGGCAGGCGCCTACACTCAGTCATGACACAGAGCTAGTATATAGGGGTATGTAACGCACACAGACACATTAAAGATGTGAGACAACGTAAAATTTAGTATTCGGCCGCTTCCCGGCACCTTAAGCTGCGGAAAGGCTGGTGGTACACCCATCAGGGTACCGCCGTCAGACAGCCTAGTTTTCCAGCTACCCAACCACACTTCCGGAAGGAGCTTAGCTCTGGTGGTTGAGGAGTTAAGCGACCTGATATGGTGCGAGGTTACATGGATTTGCTATGTAAACAAACTTGTAACAAACGATAACTCATCGGGGGTTGGACATGTAGCTACCGGACTTCTACCTTGGGATAGCCCATCACGAGGGCTACCCGGGTGTGAATGTAACTTGAAAATCCACCCAGCAGTCTGAGTAGGAATCGAGTTTATGTGCCAAGATCAGGGGCATAAGCTAACTTCTCGCACCATTTCGCGGCTGTACGCCTGAATGTTTTGAATATAACTGTAACACTTATGTGTGTCAACGGCCCAGTAGGAGGGCTCCAAGTCCCTCGCTGGTACCCTAGAGCTAACATGTCTAGTTTTAGGAGAAACTCGATTGTAAAGCTTCAAACTGGCGGGAATTCCCTTTCTTCGACGTTCTCCTTACGAGAACTCCCTGATGGTAGGGGCTAGGGACCTGGATCAAAGACCGGAGGGAAGGTCTCTTCGAGACCTATCCAAAAATACAAGTTTCACCAGAATCGGTCCAGTGGAAGGGTAGTTCCTGTCAGTTTCAAGCTACGAGTCTTAGCGTATATTTTTTGAAAAATAAAAGTTTTTGCGGTCGGAATGTTGTGGTCCTCGTCGCAGTCGAGTTCGCCTCTTTAATAGTGCGCAGGCGCGTGAACATTTCGTAGCCATTATTTCACTTAAAGTATTTCCGCGCATCATTGCGCATCGAGGACCATGAAGGAACATCGCTTCTGGCCATGAACAAATAGTTTTATTTAACCTGGACATCACGTTTTTCACCTCAACCTACTTGGCAGCCTTCAAGTGTCTCCAAGGTCCATAGTTACCAGATGACAACTGAACAATAGGTGCAAGGGGCGTCAACGCGTTCAAGCAGGAGCCTTACAACCTCCTGATTGCCTGTCGGTCTTGGACGATCACGTCCGTCCCGTACACACAGGAACCCCACAATCCAAAATTTACTCACGTTTTTTGCAATTTGCAGGTCATTGTCAGGTAGTATCTTGGTCAAAATATGATTATTTTGATCAAGCTACAACCTGACACTGACTTATATACCTATTCACCTGATAACTATTCATTCATATATAACAAAACAGTTTACTCAATATAGCATAACTATTCATTCATTTATAACAAAACCATTAGGGTCTATATTAGCAAACTACTAAGTTGAAAATAACAAATTCATTTAGTTAATATCAGTCGAAAGTATTTGGAAAGGCAGCAAAACAAATAAGCTAAACTTACTGGGAAGTTTGACTGGACACTACAAAAATGTTTGATACGACAATGTCAAAGTTAAGTTGAGTTAATAATGCTATTTAGTAATAATTTACAAAACCGGTCCGCATATACAATTGTAAATTGACTGAAAAATAAATGAGATGCTACATTGACCGAAAAGTTTTGCAAATGTTAACATATAATGAGTTAAGCCGTAAACAAACGGTTTGGGAACACTAAGCAAAAAAAAATAGCAACACAAAACTAAAATAGATTATTTAAACGCTACATTACTCCAGTAACTCAACTGGCTTTTGTTATGTGTTACACTGGTTCGGCTGTCACTAATTTTATGTAACTAGTAGACAAAATTTTGGTTACGTAGAACGAAACATTTTTTTCAGTGTATCCTTAAAAATTTACTTCAAAGTCTTGTTCAAAATTAAATTCTGTGGCCAACAGCCGGAACTCTTTAATTTTAGGTGTGAAAATTAGGATTAGGATTTGAAACATTTTGCAACAGATAATCCGAAACAGCATAGTGCGCGCGCGCAAAATCACCAATATGGCGGCACAACTGCAAGCTAGTGGCAGTTCCGAAATGATCCCAAGTTCTCATAAAATTTTCTACATCCTTAAAAACAAGGGTAAAGTGCTTTTACGTGCGGGACATCAGTACATTGTTAAAAAGAAGTATGAAAATACTGGTCACATGATATGGGAGTGCTCAGACAGAAAAAAAAATAAGTGTCGCGGTCTTTTAAGAATGAAAGTAAGTTTTTTTTTAAGTTTCTACTTAGTTGATTCGAAGACACGTGACATCCACCAACCGGCACTGTGCCCACGTGGTGGATTAAGGCCTAATCCCTCTCTGTGTCCCAGTAGTAGCACATTAACAAGGCTGAAGATGACTAATATGTAAGTTTTATAGTCTTGAGAGCAGTGGTGGCCCAGTGGTATCGGCCGCGACTTACAAGTTGTTGGTCGTGGGTTCGAGCCCAAACAGGCGCTTTACTTTGTGTAAATCTCACCACTGCTCTCAAAAACGGTGAAGGAAAACATCGTGAGGAAACCGGCATGTCCTAGAACCAAAAATTCGAAGATATGTGACATCCACCAACCCGCACTGGGCCCGCGTGGTGGATTACGGCCCATTCCCTCTCACAGAGAGGAGGCCTGTGTCCCAGCAGTGGGAACATTAATGGGCTGATGATGTGATGTGATAGTCTTGAGGATAAATAATAAATTTCAATGGAAGAATTTCCCGCTGTAATTGCGCATACCTAAGGAGTGGTACACAAGTCGCGGTCAGGCCATAGTTAGTAAAGGTACTAAAGAATATCGTTCGTCTTATAGGAGGAAAACATTATAGATGAAAAGCCCCAGAGTTTTTATTAGCCGATTACAAATACGAAGGTGTCCGAATCATTACATTCTGCTTCAAAAAATCAAGAGACCTAATTAAAAAGATCAAGGACTTCTTCGGTGATGGTACTTTTAAAAGTTGCCCATTACCTTTCAAGCAATTGTACGTGATTCATGGAGATTTGGGAAGCACTTCAGAAGCCACTAACATCGTGCCTTTGATGTATTGTCTTATGAATAGCATGTCATATAAAGATTACTGCATTTTATTTGACTTGGTCAAAACCCAAATTCCTGAGTGGGAACCATTAAAGTTTAAGACAGACTTTAAAAAAGCTGCCATCAAAGGTATAAAAAAATTCTTCCCAAATGTAACATTTTCTGGTTGTTATTTTCATTATAATAAAAGCATTTGGAAGAAAGCAAAAGTACTGGATCTGACAGAAAAAGCGAAAAAATCAAGAAACGAGAAATTCAACTAAGTGCCTTATTGCCTCGAACTGAATTATTAAATGGATGGAAATATATCACGCGTCAGGATACTCAAGACCCTCAGTTGCTAAAATTCAGGACTTATATGGAAACAGTGGATCAAGCCTGACTCGTTAGAATTTTTGTCAGTATACCAACGCCACCGAACTAACAATTTTTTGGAAGGTTGGCACAACAAGCTAAACAAAGGCATGGGTACAAAAAACCCAAATATTATGCATTTTATGAACATCATTCAGGAAGACGCTTCTTTAGTTAATGTTATAGAAACTCTAATACAAAACAAAATATTAAAAAAGGGATAAAAAATCAATTTTAAATGACGAATTTATCCAAGAAGCTCAATTAGAGTTATTAGATCAACAAATTACAGTAGGCCACTTTTTGGAAATGATGCGTAATTAAAAAAAGTTTTTTCGAACTACTGTGATTTAATAAAAAAAAGTTTATTCAAAAAATCCAACCGCTTTAGAAGCGAACTAAAAAGACGTAAATATTAAGAATATCATGCTGTGCAGTCGGAGGATACATATTTGCGAGCTGGCTGACCAAAACTAGATGTATCCTCTGACTGCACAGCATGTTTTTCTTCTTGTTTACGTCTTTTAAATTCGCTTTTTAAGCATTTTGTTTTTTTGACATTTTTAATAAACTTTTTTTATTTATAAATTTTTGTTTAACATTTTTTTTTTCGAATTAGGTACATTTAAACATATAAGTGCTATATACTCGTATAAATGTTTGAAATCGTCTCTTAAAACACCACCATTTAAAAGCTTTAATTGGCAGACAATGATAGAATTATCTTTATCAGTTTAGTCCACCCTTTTTTTTTCAAAATTAATTTCCTTTTGATTGAATAATAATGTTAACAATTTTAGTATGGTTATGAAGTTTTTATTTAAAGAAGTGTGTCAACTTTCCCAAACGTTGTTGGTTCTGTGCCTTTGACCAACTATACACACCGGTAAATTTTTTGTGATTAATATGATTTTGTGGAAAACTGCACAATGTTGATTTTTGAAGGTTGTACGAGCACACCCGTACATATCAATAGTATCATTTTTATGCTGACATCGACGCGCAGCGAATGAATAAAAGCACACATTAGAGTAAAAAGTAGTAGTTGCATAGCATCGTTGTTGGGTTGACTCATTCGCCGCGGATCGATCATATATCAGTTTTCCGGGTGATTAAATCAATATATAATTTGCAATCAAATGAGTTTATCATTTAAATGTACCTTACACAGGTTATATAGGAAAGTTAAAAAAAAATAACATCCAGGCGCAAAAATAATCGTAACATCCAGGCGCAGTTATATGTTTCAGCCGATTGGGGTTGAGACATTAGGTGAATGTGGTCCAAGTGCTCATCGAGTGTTTCGAGACATAAGTAAACGGTTAGTCGACTGTTCGCGTGATCAGAGGGTTTGCCTTTTCTTCAGCCAGAGAATCAGCATTGGCATTCAACGTAGCAATAATATAAGTTGGTTTTGTTTTTAGTCATACGATTAGAAATATTCAATTGTATGTATATATTATTTGTAAATATAAGTGTATATTTTTATTTTAGTAGGTGTTTTTTTTTTTAAAGTCAGCAGCTGGAAAAGCACGTTTGGAAAAAAATAAAAGTTATCTAGTTTTGTTGGCCGAATACCAAGAAAAAGAAAGACAGAAATATTTAAAGAAGAAGGAAAAGGGACAGCGAAAATGTGTCAAGAATATGACCCCTGCGAGCGAGCAGAGAAAAATTTCGAAAGAAGTGGAAAACGTACTCGTGTGATTATAGGAAAAACCAAAAAGTTAAGGAAGATAGTAATAATTATATTGTTCACAATACGCCCCCCACATCTGACGAAGACCTTCCTGGGGGAAATAGGGATCCAGAACCGCTGAATAATAATATAATTAACCAAAACGTGAACGCTGATCTTAGACAAGTTGCAGCTAAAAGAAGAAGCCTTAATCATCGGCTATTAAGAAACATAGTGCTGCAGGAAATATGTGCTGTTATTGCCAATTTAAAGAGAATTGCTTAACACCCAAAAGAAGAAATACAACAGAGGATCGAGAAGGCAAAGGAAGCACTCTCCTTAAAGTAAAATTGAACAAAACCTCCTAATCAATGTAGAGAACTGGTCGAAAAGGTGTTGTTTGGTTAAGTTTTACAAATACAAATAAAAAAAAATTGTCAAAAGCTAAAACTCACCAGGATAAATCTAATTTCAAAAAGCTTTTGTCTGGCCCACCTGTAGAGAAATATGAACTATGTCAACTACGAGTACCTAACGACGCTATAACATACACAAAGTTACGACACGATAGTTTTACAAAAAAAAACAAAAAGCTAAGAATAACCGACTAATCCAAATGATTCAGAGATTCTATGAAGATGACAGCAATAGTCGCTCTGCAGCAAGGAAAAAAGGAGTTACTCGCAAACGCATTTAAAAAAAGAAACCCTATTTGTTAGACTCTTTAATAAAATTACATAAAAAAAAATCTACAGACAAATACTTTGATAATTAGGTATTCATTTTTTTGTCGGTTACGTCCATTTTGGGTCGTGTCCCCTAAACTTACAGAGCGGGATACTTGTGCATGTATTGTTCATGAAAATATCAACCTTAAGCTGGCTTTAAGAAATGCAAAAATTCTTAGATTTGATAATTATCAATCAGCTTCATAGATACTATGTTGTGATCGATATTCAGAAAAATGATTATCGAGACACTGCCAGGACAGCTCCACAAAAACTTTACCATACGCTGAATTTGATAACAGTCAAGAAAGGAAATGTTTATAGACTTAATAACAAAAACATAACGTTTTGTCTCAAAATACAAAAAAGAGACGATGAGTATTAAACCTCGAAGTTTGATCTTACAACTGGAAGCAGATATTCAAATTTTTTTTCGACACGAGGTGAATATTGTTCACCAACACAAAACTATAAAATCTCTCAAGCAGTCACTGACAGAAAAAGACGCAGTAATTCATATGGATTTCTCTGAGAACTTTAGTGCAAAATGTCACCAAGAAATTCAAGCATACCATTTTGATGGTTCTCGTACACAACTTTCTTTGCATAGCGTGGTATTTAAACCAAAGATTCGATTACTTCTCATTGCACTATTTCATAGCTCACAATGTCGCAGCCATTTGGGCACATTTACAACCTGTGCTTATATCTTTGCCCCTAACTGTAGAAAATCTACACTTTTTGAGCGACGGCCCAGTGACCCAGTATAGAAATAAAACAATGTTTTTTATACTGGCCTGTAAAATTCACGAGTTTTATCCAATTATTATGACATATACTTGGAATTACCATGAGGCGGGTTGTGGGAAAGGAGCACCAGATGGAGTCGGAGCCACGTGCAAGGGAACAGCTGACAAAATAATAGCACAAAAGGCTGATATAACTTATTTATATGGATTTGTTTATACTCTGCGTGAAAACTGTCCTGGAATAAAGTTTTCAGTTATTGAGGATGCCGATATAGAGAGAGTTGCTAATCTGATCAGGATCAGGGATAATGAGAGTGAAATAAAAAGTTTTAAAGGAACATTACTGGTGCATCAAGTAAAGGGCAACATAAATTAGCCAAACAAACTCATTATGAAGTCACTTAGCTGTTTTTATAGTCAGACTTGTGATCATTACAAATTAGGCACTCTGGAATACAGAAGCCAATCAGATCTGTTGAAAGCATGTGATGTTTACAATACAGATTCTGAAGAAGATATCCCTTAACAAAATCTACACAAAAGCGAAACTATTGCACAAGCATGCACACGGTAGGGACCTGAGTGATAAAATGATAGTGACTGACTCTGATTCTGAAGATATTCCTTTACAAAACATACGCCAAAGTGAAACTATTGCACAAGCAGGCACAAGTAAGAGATAAATTGAAAATGACTTACGGCAGTGGTGATTATGTTTTAATCAAATTGTTGTTGAAAAATAAAGAATACCGCTATGCTGCAATTTGCTCAAGTTATGATGACGATGAAGGAGAATTAACTGTAACCTTTCTTAAAGTATGTAATGATGAAGGAAAACTCTTTAAATTAGATGAAAATGATATCGCTGATGTATCTTACGAAGATGTGATTGAAAAACTGCCGATCCCTACTTTGATTGTCAAAGGTGAAAGGATATTTTACAAATTTAAGAATACAGTTAATGTTTTAGAAAAATGAGAATTGATTTATTATGATTACGTTACTAATGAGAGTGAGTTAAAGATGAAAAATTGTATTATAATGAATACAACTCTATGCTTGTAAAAACTTAAAGACTGTTTAAGGACAAATCCTTGACTTAATTCAGAGATTCTAACTATAAATGACTGATTATATTAAGAAGAATTCTATAACTTTGATAAAAATAAATGTGGAAAAACATTATATCGTCTTTTTTTATAACAATAGCAGTTTTGATCATCAGTTCCTAGGCATACCAGTCAGTCCCTAGATGCCTAAATTCACAAAATACTAAATATCTCAAAAAATACCGCATAAAGTGACTGACCTGTAGCGGCACCAACACCGCCGCATACGAACTAATGACATGACGTCACATAAATCCTGCATCGCGCAAGCAAAGTTAGAACACATACAACAGTCCGACAACAACTGTGGGGCAGTTGCCCGGACCAGACACAACACCCGTCTGGTCGGAGGATCCTCCCTTTTCTATGTAGGTTTGTGGCACTTTACACCCTCTCTACATACCCCAAAGACCCTTTTGGGTATGACATAATAAATTAATCAACTATTATATACACTAAAAAGAGTCCAATAGCATTCAAAATATCATTTATACAAATTAATTCTGAAAGTAGCCCTAATTTCATGGAAACACTCATATAGATATTAGGATAGTTAGGTTAGGAAAGTATAAAGATATTAGGTTAGTAAAAATATAGTTACTTGAAGTACCTAGAGACTATGGGGGAAGGCATGTGGTGTTTGCTGGATAGGTGACACTTGACAGTTGACTGACAGTTGATTATTATTACAAGTGAAGGTACCCGGACTATATTTTCAAGCAATGAACAACCGCCTGGAACGCCCATCATGGATGCCAAGTAAGTACATAACAGGTTTGCTACATCATATTTTAGTCAAGCGTAAGAAGTATATCCTGTCAAAGTCACAAAAACTATTTTTTCACCTGACTATGGCATTGCAAAGTCCACTCTTGTAACTTATGCAATATCTAAATACATGTAAACCAACAAACCCTAAACAGAAATAATGTGATGTGGGTCTGCAAAAACACCAAAATACTTTAAATAAAAAATAAGTTCTAAAACTAAAATCAGACTACTGAAAAATCACGCTCTAAAAGGTATGAAACAAGAATGATGAGAATATCTCATCTGAAATTGTCATAGTGACCAACAAAATATTTACAAAACTTGCACACAAAATCAAATCAAAATCATTTTCGACAAAACAAAAAAAAATTGTTCCAATTCCAAATCATCATTAGTGACCGTGGAAGAAATGCTGAATTTGATTTGCCAGTAACTAACGCATATATTGATAACGATCATGGTTGCAGGACTGCTGGAGATGATGAGTGAATGTCTGTCTTTTATGTTTGAGAATCACCGATTAAACAGCTAAAATTTCCATTATGGGCCGTTGATTTAGAAGTTAATTTTTTTTGTAGGTTGTACTCATAAATAGAAAGCTTTTTACAAATTTTCAAGTCTTGGCTTGTTTTTGGTTTTTTGGAAGTTATTCGTGAGGTAAAAAAGTGAGAATTAGTCGAAAAGCAAGCAAAGCCAGCTCGGGAACTTATGGCACCCCGACATGGATAGTTTAGGTTCGAGGGAGATGACGGGAGCTGAAGTGAGCGAGCAAAGCGAGCGAACGCAGCTCCCGCCATCTCCTTCATGTTAGGTTACTTTATACCCTGCAGACAGAAATAGTAATCTTAAACTTAAACCATGGATATCTCCATTACCATTGGGTTCCGTGGGGTGGAAATGATACAGTGAGGTAGCCCCACTAACACCCTTTCCCTTCCCCCCTCCGGGCCCCTTAAATCGATGGACATTTATGGAATTTTTATTCTAACCTGAAAACTTTAACCATGGATATCTCCATAACCTCCGATATGGCTATAGGACTCCGAGTGGTGCGGATGGTACTGGGGGGTAGCCAAACCTACCCCCTTCCCTCCTCGACCCTCCCCACGCCAAAAATCAACGGCCCATAATCGAAATTCTAACCCCAATTTTACTTCCCAATATCTAATATACCTATTTTATTCTAATATAAAAAGTAAACAAACAAACATCAAGTCAAAGTCAAAGTGTCAAACAAATTTTTTTTTATTTTTTTTTCGCCCATCGGGCAGGCTATAGTCTTTCAACCATACTGCCTAGTCTTTCGTAGGTATATTTTCTTACGTAATATGTTTATGCTAATCAAAGCCACAGACTACTTAGAGTACTATTAGAAAAGCGTAGGCCGTAGAGTAACCATAGAAACACTCTAGCGAGTAAAGATGGAACCACACTTACGTGGCGAGGCGTGTCGTTGCGCCTTCTGGTGCAGTTGATTGGCTACAAAATATGTTGCGTTATGACGTAGGCTGGAACAGAGTCGTTTATATAATAATACAATATTTGTTTTGTTTATACATTATAAATATTCATATTTTGATATTGTTGTAAAATACAGTTAAGAAAATAATCATTTAAATATTTGACATAATTTAAATATTTGGGATAATATTCGACATTCACGCGGGCGACGCCGCCGCGGCGCTGGCTGCTTCATTAGCGTAATTGCTGTAAGGCGTTCCAGTGTGAGGATAAATGAATAAAGCTGGGAACAAATTATCGGACGCGACTTACAGCCGCGACTGATATGTGTGCACAGTCGTTTGGGACGCGGCTTGCGGACGCGTCCGAGCGCTTATTCCATAGACAATATATATAACTTATTCAACGAAGATCATGTTTACGTAGAAACATGTCGAGTAGTAAAAGTGAGGACGCAATTATCTGCTGCGAACACACTCGATATTTTTCTTCCATTTTTATTTACGCACGTGCGAGATATCACGTAATCTGAGTTTAGAGATGGGTCGTCGACGTATTTTTCGTTAACGAAACTAGACCGTCCATTTCCGTTGATCGACGAGTCGATGAACTAGTTGATTTTATCGACTAGTTCATAACGTAAACTATGTTAAGTAGACGTTCTTTATGAACTATGAGACGACGCGACGCGCGGTCTCTACGTCTCGACAACAACTTTCAACTTCGGATTGAATGTAAACAAGTACAAACCGGTTTACCTCGCATCGTTCGATCAGTCAATCGCATTACTCTTTTGCACACGTGAAACTATTGGCGTCCTTTTCTTTTTAACACAATGCATTTTTACTCCAAAATGGCATTCGGCTCATAGCAATTTACACTCTTTATGTCTAGAGTTAGAGTTCATATTAATTTGCTCGATGTTCGTCCGTTGTTGTTAGTTTTTCGGACCATTGAACTTGTACTACCAAACTAAGTTCTCGCGTCGGTCGTCGCGTTACAAGTCGACATGAACGTAGTCGAGTCTCAGTTTAGCCGTCTACGAATTCAACTAGTTCGTTGATTATCGGTGATGTGAACCGTCGAACCGATCATTGTACGTCGACGGTCGAATTAACTAGTTCGTTCATTCAACGCTCATCGCTATCTGAGTTGGTCTGACGCTCGAACGCGTCCCGTACCCCGTGCACACCGTCCGCGGACGTTTTCGGCTGACACAAACATCCAGCGGCCAGATCTCTATCGGACGTCCGAACGCCCAAGGGCACGTCCGCGCCTTATATCCTATAGTGTGCACAGTGTAATGTACATTCATTACCTAGATACTCTATAAGCCGCGGCTGTCAGTAAGCCGCGTCCGATAATTGTTTCCAGCTTTAATCGAAATAAATAATTTGACTTTGACTTTACACCAACTTTACATCACAAGATCCATTATGATTATGATGAATGTAAGTGGAATGATTTGCCACATCCCATAAGATCGCTGAAAACTATACAAAGTTTTAAATTTCATTAAAAAAAAAACTATTAGAAGAACAGAAGGTTGAACAACTTACATTTTATAAATAGTATCTTTTAGGCTTTAAAATTACTTACTTAAGGTTCATAATCCGTAAGTTTACACTATCTCATTAACCCCTGCTACATACTTCAGATGTTCTAAAAAAGAAAAAAATAATTAAATATAAAATGCAAGTTTTATTATGGTATGTTCATAAACCACAATGCATTATTATGAAGGTGTTTAACTTATTATAAATGAATGTGAATAATAATAGAGAAATAGTTTTTTTTACAAAACAAAGTATCAAATGATTAGCGTCATACTAACTTAAGAAATCTAACACCACACGTAAACAACCTTGTTTTTGTTTGAATTCGGCGTTTTTCTCTTGTTGTTTTTCTTTAAATTCAGACATCATGCGAAACAACATCTCTCGTAATCCACTTTTAATTGTTTTATTTATTTTTCACTGAATGAAAGCTATTATCAAGACCACAACAAACCAAAACAAAACGCCATCTTGTTTTGGAAAACTGAGGTTGACATTAGTATAGCATTGCCATATAAAAACTTTGCAAATTATTCGAGTGTCTACTTTCGTTTGCCAGACTCTACTTATGATTACGAAACTACAGAAGATCTTCTTTAAAATCTTAAGATAAAGGTAAACTCATAAACACACCTAACACAAGCACACAACACTCACTCAAACACACTCAACACAAGCATACAATACACATCACTCGCTCAACACTCACTATGTTTGTTGTTAAACCTTATTCAGTTTTAAAGTGATATAATATTATGTTAAACGAAACTACTGTCGTTAAAAAATATTCTGTTAAGTAAACTGCGTCCTGAAATACAGGCTCGGCCTAGCTCAGGCGCAGTTGCTCATCTTTCATTCTTGTGCATGTTCTTAATAGCTTTAAAATAAATATATTGTTCAATTTGTGCATTTTTTTATGGAAGAATAAAATAATATTTTAATCTGGGATCTAATAGATATTATATTAAATTGATTACCTGTAATATCAATTTCATTCGTTTCTTTGTACTAATGTCCCTAGTGGGGTCATGCTTCGACATTTCTGAAACCAGCTCAAAATAGTATTCTCTATTAGGGATAATGTCTCTTATTTTGTTATCATCAATCAAATCATGTTGTTCTATCTTTTTTCTTTTGCAATACATTTTGAAAATAAAATTCAAATTATCACGCAAAAATAACGTTGTGGTAAGACATGTATTACGTTTGTACCCGTCAATCTTTTTTCTTAGAATATACGCTTTTAGTAGCGGGAGGAACGCAGTTGTGGAAGCAAAGTAAACAGTTTAAAAGGTACAACGAAATTTATAAATTATTACAACATATTAAATCCGACACATTTTCTTTGACAACAGCGTTATTTTTTTTAATAATCACCATGGTAACAGACAATTACTTTATAGAGTGGATGACCAAGTTCTGGTCTCAGACGAAGTCTTCCTCGACGCTAGCGACGGAGGAGAATTGGAGGTCACTGAGCCTGGTGACGAAGGAGAGCTAGAGATTACTGAGCCTTCAACTGCTGATGGTACCCCTGCTGAACAGGAACCTCGCTACAATCTAAGAGAGAAATCCACAATCGCGAGACCCAAAAGATACGAGGACTTTGTGTGCTCAGTAACCAATGAGAGATTCCCAGAAACCTACAAAGAAGCCATTGTGAGAGAGGATAGCGAAGAATGGCGCAAAGCAATGGAGAGTGAGATTAATTCACTAAGAGACCTAAACGTCTGGACGCCATGCCCGTTGCCCGAAGGCAGGAAGGCACTGCCCTGCAAATGGGTCTTACGCATTAAAAGGAACCCTGACGGCTTTATCGATATATACAAAGCCCGACTTGTCGTAAAAGGCTTTAAACAACGAAAAGGCATCGACTATGAACAGATTTTTAGTCCGGTTGCTCGTATGGCAACGATAAGAGCCTTACTTAGTGTAAGCGCGCAAGAGAATCTGTATCTTGTCCAGTTTGACATGTGTACTGCATTCTTAAACGGCAAACTTCAAGAAGAGATTTATGTACATATGTTTAAATATACATATATTTATGTATATTTAAACTTAAACGCCAGCAGTTGGTTACTGACGAAGTTAATAGCGCGATCTCAAAAGTGGTTCACTGGTTCAATGTTAACATTTTACTCCTTAATGAAAAAAATATATAGACCTATTTCAGTACTACCTACTTTTAGTAAAATGTTTGAGAAATTAATTTTAGAGCAATTGCAAAGATTTTTTAATAAGCATAAATTATTACATAGCAAACAGTTCGGTTTTACAAGGGGTCGTTCAACTACTGATGCCGTGTGTTGAGCTTTTAGGACATATTTATAATGCATGGGTAGATAAGTGCGATGCCCTGGGAATCTTTTGTGATTTGTCCAAGGCATTTGATTGTGTTCTTCATGAAACGCTAATCAGGGCAACTCCGCCACTACGGGATACGGAACAGCGCTCTGGATCTTCTTACTTGAGTAATAGGATTCAGACTGTTGACGTTAATGGAAAAAGATCACCCGGATCTATAGTAACAATGGGAAACCCGCAGGGCTCAATTCTTGGTCCTTTCTTGTTTCTTATTTATATTAATGACTTGCCTTACCTCATAAAGGATAACCATGATATAGTGTTGTTTGCAGATGATACTTCACTTTTGTTTAAACTTAAACGTCAGCAGCTGGTTACTGACGAAGTAAATAGCGCGATCTCAAAAGTAGTTCACTGGTTCAAGTTAACAATTTGTTCAATGTTAAAAAAAAAAACAAAATATAAAAATCAAAATTAATTGGAGCAGCTCAATCCCAAAATTGAGCTGCTCCAATTAATTTTGATTTTTATATTTTGTTTGTTTTTTTTTTGTTTTATTGCAATGACAAGAATATTTACTTTTTAAAGTATTATATGATTTTATTTTAATTTTTGTGAATGTGAAGACTATGTGGATCTTTTTTTTTGTTTTTTATTTTATCTTAGTTTTTAATCATGGTCTGGCAGTTTGAGTAGTCTATGCGGCCTACCCGAATGTCCTTTCTTTGGTATTGTTCGTCGAATCGTTGAGCTCCTTAAATTCTGAGTTGAGCTGCTCGGTTATTGAAAAATGCGTGCACTGAATGGACAGGTCCACTCAATCTGGCTGGTTCTTACCTCAAAAGACCATTTCAGACCTCTGTCTACATGGTCTTCACATGATCTAACTAAGATTTTGTCAGGACTTTAAAAGAGACTGTGACCTCTGAGTTTGTTTCGGCCTTTCTTCTCAGAGTAGTCAGATAGGAAACGCCAACCTCATCTAGTTTAAAAAAATATGATCGGCATGTAAAAGAGTTTGTAAAAACCAACTTACAGAAATAAAATCATTTATCATTTACATCAACCGGATGGCTACACTGATGGTTCGTCAAATGTATTAAAGCTTAACCGAAGCCTGTACGGTCTAAAACAAGCCCCAAGATGTTGAAATTCTTGTTTCGAACAAATTCTGCTGGATATGGACTTTAAACAAAGTGTATCCGACTGCTGTTTGTATACTAAACAAATAAATGGCAAAAAGCTACTCATCACCCTATATTTTGATGACGGTTTGATAGCTGCTACTGATGAGGACCTTGCCAACAGCTTTCATAATGATTAATAATAATAATAATAGTCGTGTCAGCCAATGGCTTAATAGCCACGAGCCTCGACCAACACCTTAGGAGGCTCTCGTTCGGCGGCTGGGTCAAGGGCCTGATCCAGAAAGCAGTATTGCTGGACACGGCTCGTATTGTTAGGAGGTTCCTCTCTCTGGGGCCCTGACCGCCGGTAGCTTGGACCCTGTTCCCGATACCGGTGGGCCTCTATTTTTTATATTTTTAAATATTTTTTTTGTAATTTAATTTATAAAATATTTAAAAATGTAAACAATAAGAAAAGTAATTGAATAAAGGCTAATAATAATAAAATTGTTTATTAACCAACAGAAGCTACAGATATACATATAACAATACAAATGTTGCAAAATCAGTACAATAATTTATATAACCCTGCCTCTTAAACTAGGATCACCTGTATTTTAAGTGTTGTGACAGTGTTCGGCCGAGCAGTTCCTTAAACATAACTTATTACAATAGGTGGACGGTACAAGTAAATTAGAATTTGTGTTGTAGATTTTTTTGTGTGAAGTGTGATAGTGAAGTGTGTATATGTGTATGTGATAGCTTTCTTAATGATTTGAAGATAAGACTGAAAATTACGACGAAACCTGCGTCTTACTACCTAGGATTAGAAATAGTCAGAGAAACAGACGGGTCTATCTTCTTCAAACAAGAAGCCTATGCCAAGAAGGTCCTGGACCGATTCGGAATGGGGAACTGCAATTCAATTGGGACGCCTATAGATAATAATGCTCAATCAGGGAAAGTTGATGCAGTAGACGCACACTTCCCATATCGTGAAGCTGTTGGGTCCCTCGCATATCTGATGACCGGAACTCGCCCAGATATTGCATATGCTGTCGGAATTGCATCCCGGAAACTAGAGTCGCCAACTAAAGAAGATTGCCTTCTAGTAAAACGAATTATGCGCTACATTAAAGGCACTTGTTCCTTTGGAATATGGTACAAGGCCAACCATGAATGTGGCCTATTGGAAGGCTATAGTGACGCTGACCACGGCGGTTATCAACTGAGTGGATGTTCAACCACAGGAGTGGTATGCTGCTATTCTGGAGGCATTGTATCATGGCTGAGTCAAAGGTCGCCATATCACCGACCGAAGCGGCAATTGTCGCAGCCAGTGAAGCTACCAGAGAATTAGTATGGCTCAGTAGGATCTTTAATGATCTGACTGAATTAAGAGAAGTACCAGTACTGCATGTTGACAACGAAGCTGCTATACGTCTGGCACACAACCCTGAGTTCCACAAGAGAACAAAACACATAAGGATAAGACATTTCTTCATAAGAGAAATCGTTGAAGAGGGAGACATAGTGGTCATAAAGTAAGCTCGAATGAGCAACTGGCTGATTTTTTGACCAAGGCTGTGCCAAAGCTCACCCACCAAAAGACATGTACTAAACTAGGAATATGTCAAACAGACAATAAAGGGCAAGTGTTAAATGCGGACTCCTTGGACCCTTTGCTTCATAGAAAAAAGTAATTGTCTGTTACCATGGTGATTATTAAAAAAAATAACGGTGTTGTCAAAGAAAATGTGTCGGATTTATTATGTTGTAATAATTCATAAATTCCGTTGTACCTTTTAAACTGTTTACTTTGCTTCTACAACTGCGTTCCTCCCGCTACTCAAAGCGTATCTAAGATTTTTTAACCAATTTATAATCAATTTTTTTTTTTTTTTTTTTATCGTCAATAGGCTTGCGCTTGACCACTATCTCACCTGATGGTAAGCGATGATGTGGTCGACGGTGAAGCACGCTTGCCTAGAAAAAACCTATTCAAGAAAAGAAAGATGCATGCGCCGCGCACGCCTCGCGCTTCTTTCGATCTGAGTTGTCGTAGCACATGTTCACCACAAATATGAACGTCCACACACAGCGATGAGCGCCGTGCGCTGGGCATGCCTCGCAATGTCTGTATCCGCCTTTAAAAGTTGTCAAAAAATTAAGAGGCCCGTTCGTTTTGACATTTGACGACGCGACGGGGCGAGTCCGAGTAGCCATATAAAATACTTTGAAGTCTTGCAAGTATTTCGGGTCGGTACCTGGTGTACGTACTTGGAAGCAAATACCTGGTGTGAAAACCTGGTCCCATGCGTAAATACGTACCGTCCCTGGGCCCAATTCTCTAAAAGCTTAATTTTCTGAATGGCCAATTCTCATAATGGCTAATTATCAAAATGACACATTTTCTACAATTGGGCATATTCATACAAATAAAAGATTTTGAACGACAATGAACAAAATCACAAATTGGCACAATGTTATATTTATCGATGAGACTTGGCTGAACTCGAATCATACCGCAAATAAATAAAAAAAACGCAGACAATAACGTAAATAAATTCACAGAGTGGTTTACTAACTTGCTACTAAACCTCTCCGAATAGTGCATAATCATAAAAGCACCACTCAAGCAAACAAAAAGGCTAATTTAGTGGCATGGCTACAAAGACAAGGCGTTGAATCTGACATGAAATTGTTCAAAGCTGAATTGCTGGAACAGGTAAAAGAAAATAAACCTGCGAAACTAAAATTGATGAATTGGCACTTCAGTATGGGCAAAAAGTGATAATAACGCCGCCGTACCATTGTCAGTACGATACTATTGCGTTGATCCGGGCTCAAGTCAAAGGATACGCAGTACAAAGCCGCCATTCTCCACTAAAAAAATTATGACATTGCTGAAAGAAGCTTGTGCCAAAATTACTAAAGAAGACTAGGCAAAAGTGGTAGAAAATCTCCAAAAATAATATAGGCAGTTTTTGACAGAGACGTCAATATTGATAATATAATTTATAGCAACCCATCAAACGCAAAGGCATACGCGGCCCATTCAAATTTCCCGCGGTCAACTCGCGCGGAAGCTTCTCGATGCGTGTTCGCACACACGCGCAACGCCGCCCGATCGCAGCGTGGCAAGAACGTAACTTTTGTTACATTTTACGTAACTTTTAACCTTCTCTTGTAACCTCCATGTAACACGACTCAAAATGTAACTGTTACGTAACTTTTAGGAGTTAGTAAGAATATCGAAATATTTTCCAGCAAACAAAAAATAATCATGAAACGGAACGCATCTATGGAAGTTTTCGTTCGTCGTGTTGTCGCACCTGATTTTGTGACACACAAAAAGACGTACTATGCATATTCTCTCACTCACTCAAGTAAATTTTTAAATGTTCCATCCCGCTCCGTCACTGCGGCGAGCTAGTGAGCGAATTAGGCATAGCACGTACTGCGATTTTTTTTCGCGCGAATTTTTTCCGCCCTTTCTGCGATCTATGGAATTGAATGAATGTCTCATATAATATTTGACTATCTGCCACTGGCAACACTACCCGAACGAGAAGCCAGTCTGTAAAGTCGGAACCACACTTACGTGGCGTGGCGCGGCGTGGCGCAGGATCCACCAATCAACAATCAAACGACTCTGTTCCAACCTACGTCATAACGCAACGTGTTTTGTAGCCAATCAACTGCGTCAAAAGGCGCCACGACACGCCACGCCACGTAAGTGTGGTTCCGCACCTCCGCGCGCACCACAGAGTATCTATGACCAAAAATCACATTATTTCACAATACACTTTTTTGTTTTAGGTTTTGGTAGTTTGACTGATGTTTGACATTTCTTTCGAGTTGCCATGTCTAGAAAAAATTACTTCATATGTCTTTTATTTCTACTCTTTCTGGCCAAGCTGTACCTGGCAATTTGCTACATTTGAAAGTCAAGTAGTTCTAGAACTGATTTTGATTACTTAACAAAGTATTAATTTCAAACATAACAACACTCTCTATATTGCCAAAATGAATTGCCCTAAGAACTTGTAGACGTACGCGTTTGAGTTTGAGTCGCCGGCAACTAAAGTCACGTATCGGTGCTTGTGTACCTACATTTGGCTTTAGTAAAATATAATCGGTTTTTTTACCGAATAGGTTCATGCGTTAGACGTGTTTACTGTTTATACTCTAACCCTCTTACTAATAAACGCGGAATAAAGTTATACCAGGTATAACTAAGGTATACCCATACATTTTCATAGGTTTATACCTGGTATAACTTTATTCTGCGTTTATTTGTAAGAGGGTAAAAACTGATATAACTTTATTCTGCGTTTATTTGTAAGAGGGTCGCTGCAGGTAATATCTGGTAAAATGGGATAACCCTGATCCACCCCAAACACAGTACACACTTGACAGTATGGAGCTCCTTCACAGGATATGCACCATCTCCTTTCTTGCTTCCACAACCACCTATACCTTACACGACTTGAACGATTCCAGCGACAGAGCTGTCCAGGTGGCCAAATTCTGGTTGGACAAAATACAAGTCCAATCAAAACGTAAAAAAGATCTAAATAGTGGACAACATCAATAGGAAGCTTGCCCAAAACTGACCAATGACGAAACGAGGATGCGGAAGACCACCTGCCACGTGGTTGACGACGGTAGAATAAGATCTGAAAGAAGCACAATTGGACGCCAGCTCAGCTCCAAACCGTGCAAAAATAGGCTGAGGAGGGCGGACTCCAAGTAAATGGGATAAGGTCGCGACAGAAAAAGAAGATTTAGAGTCTGGCAAACGAGAGTAGACACTCGAATTATTTGCAAACTGGTGTCAACCTCAGTTTTCCAAAACAAGATGGCGTGTTGTTTTGATTTATTGTGGCCTGTATAATAGCATTTATTCAGTGAAAAATGAATAAAACAATTAAAAGTGGATTACGGGAGATGTTTTTTCGTATGATGTCTGAATGTAAAAAACACAACAAGAGAAAGACGTCGAATTCAAACAAAAACAAGGTTGTTTACGTTTGGTGTTCGATTTTTAAGTTAGAATGAAAATAATAATTTGATACTTTGTTTTAATTCGTAATTACTATTGATGCAAAAACTATTTATCTATTATTATTCATATTTATTTTATAATAAGTTGACATTCATCTTATTAATAATGCATTCCGGCTATTTCGCAAACCATTATAAAAGTTGCATTGTAATTTTTTTTTTCTTTTACCGGTGATCTGGAGGCTGTAGCAGGGGTTAGTGAGATAATGGAAACTATTGAAAAACTTACGGAATTACAGCAGAAAAATAGGATAAAAACCCTGAACCAGTACTTGGCTGAAATAGCTAGCAGAGGAGTGGAAGAAAATAACTGACCATGTCATACAATGTTGAAAAAAAAATATAATGAAAAGGACAGAATTACAGAAAATAATTTATAAATTTCATGATTAATGTACGAAACAGTGATTCCAGTGACTCTAATGAATCTATGCACTTGGAAGTCTTAGATTCAGATTTTGATTATGATAGTGAATAAACCAAAATTATTATAGAATACTGTTGTTTTTTTTTATTCGGATTGATAGATACGTAATATCTAAAGTATTGCCTGCCTAAAGTACCTATAGTATTTTTATTCAGACGAAGTAAAATTAATAATTCTAAAGTATCAAATTAGGTTATTCCAAGTATTACATACTAGTTTTGGGGTTGCTATGTTGAGATTTTTTTAAATTTGCCGCGCTTTTTCAGTCTCTACTTTTGTTTGCCAGACTCTATTAATATATAGAATTGACCATTAAAATCTATAGACTTAACTTAAAGGCCTCGGTAGCCAATAGCCCAGAGCCAATCGAATATTCCCAAAAAAAAACAATGACATAATATGTATGCTGTCAACGTCAAGTCAAACAACACAAACTGAAAGTCTGAGACATGCGTGATTACTGATTTTGAATTACTGCAATCACAATGCATCATGATCATGCATCTACAGAGTAATTTAAAATAAACTATAGGAAGGCTCAAATGCTGTGTTCGCTTTGCACTATCTCGTCTATTGCAAAAATATATTAACTCGGCCTTAAAAATCAGGATCTCGTGATAAAATAAAAGGAATTTTATTTCGTTAAAGTGAAAATGTTATGTAAAACGGGAAGATTGTATGTGTATCACTCCGATGCGATTATCCTATTTTGAAAACAGCATGCGGCCACGCATGCTGGTTTCAAAATAATTGAAAATAGTTATATTCAACTCGAATGGAAGAATGTGTATCACTTTAGTGACAAAACTAATATTAGCAGATTTAGCTCTTTTGACTGGATTAGGTAGTTACGTACAAATGTATTAAACATTATATTGTGGGCATTTTCGCGATTTCTTGTTTGTTTCTGAATTGGTAGTTTTCCTTAATTCGCGATGTCGTTGAAAAAGTGACATCAGAGTGTGTATAGTTCTCGCCAAACTTTTGAGGCGCCCTGAGGCTTTCCGATGCGCAAGGCACGAAATAGTGCTGTTTTTGTATGAGATTTACTACTGTTCAGCCATTGTAGCCGACTTTAGAGCGGCCAAGAAGTTTGGCGATAACTATAGCTGTAGGTAAAACATGATATGCAGTTTAGTGATAAAAGGTTTTTCATAAATGTAGATAACTAAATTAGAAAAAAAAAACTAGTGGTTCTGTTCCTTCTTTACCATGGTCTCGTGAGTCATTTGGGCAGTATTGGAGTCACATTGTTACTAAATCTTTGGTGTTCTCTTGTTTCTGTAGTTTCGCTTTCTGAAAGAGTGCCTGACTGGGGACCCTTAGGGACTCAGTAAAGTGTTGCTAAGGATCTGGTTGGCTTTATGCAAAATTGGCTAGGGCTTATTAGTTGTGCAGTCCTATTTTACTTTTAATCTAGTAAATATTCTTTTTTAAATGTTGGATACTTTTTGTGAAGACTATTAAAATTAACTACAATGCAGTAAACATGAGAACTCAATTCACAACAATTATCTGTTGATGTTGTACTTCTGGTGTTAGTTATTTCTGGTGTTTGCTATAGGAAAGCAGCGGGTATTCCAGAATTTAAGGAATGAACCCTGTTTATTGCATCTCCAAAAAAATTATTTTGTGTGAATGTTATATTTTTTATTTTATATCTTGGGCAAGTTGCTAAAATCCTTTGAGCTTGTTTTTGCATGCTTCTTTTTTTAGTTCTCAAGCGTTTCTGCATAAGTCGACAAAGTTAGTTCTATCATTGTATGAATGGCCCAGGGGCGGATACACCCTTGTGGGCACGGTGGACATGGTGGGCATGCTCACAACCCTATTTGAGGTGGACAGGCCAATATTAGCAAATGCTCTATTAAAAGATTTGGTACCGTGAAACATGCCATCTTTGCCCACTTTTTTCGAATAATTACAATTTTAATACGATTTTTCTATGGAGACGTAAGTATTTTACTTCATCAGTTACAACTGTGAGATCATGTGCATGTGTTAGTATAGCTAAATATACTATTATTCAACATTTAATTCAATATTTCTATTTTGTTGGCGGGCAAAGTTATCTGGACCTTTAGCCAACTTTGCTCACATTGGTTTTTGACGCAAATATGGCCTTTATGCAGATGACATAAAAACCAGTACAAGAATTTTGGCAAAGATGGCCTTTACTTTAGGAATATAAACGACAGTATGAAAAATTTCTTGCAAATATGACTGGGCAATGTTATCCTGCTTTTTTTTCTCATTTTCATACAATCCACATTTCGCCTTTTAAAAGTGCTAGGGTTGGCACATGGTAAAAAATATTCTGTTGTTTTTTCTTTTCTTCAAAGAATGTGCTTAGGAAAATTAAAAAAAGAATTAGTAAAATGTTTCACGTTTATTACTATTTAATAGAATTAGAAATTATAATTAACACTTTTTTGACAAAGTAGATACTTAGGTACTAGTAATAGAGATCAAGTTGAGTAACTCGTAATGGCAGGTAAATTAAATAAAGATTTGAACAGACATTTCGTTAAGAAATCAAAATTTACATTTATTTTCAGTTAAATTCGCACTAAGCTAAAAATACTGAAATACTATTATGGATATTTTTTTATTGGTGGACTTTGTTATGCTTCAATTATAGTTTTTTAATATTTCACTGATTCACAAATTAAAGTCTCAACTTAAATAACTGGAGAAGACACAACATTAGATTATAATGATATTAATCACTTCAGTTATGTCATGTATTTTTTTCTAAATTTAAACAGATACCTTAACCATAGATATGAAGATACAACAAAATATCAACAGTAGGAGTTTTTACTCTTATATTTTTATCCTTAGGTAAAGTTATATAAAAATCAATGTTTCTGGGGTTATCTACTAGTGATTCGTCTGAGTCCACCCCGCAATAACAACATAAATCACTTTTTTTATATCACAATTGTTACTGTTATAATGTCTCACTGATTTACACATTAAAGGCTAAACTTAAATAAATGGAGAAAACAAGAATTTAATTAGTGTTTTTTAAAAAATTACAAAGGTTTGAGTTTCTTACTCTTATTTTAAAGTTATAATCAGAGATCAACGTTTTTGGGGTCGTTTACTAGCATAATCTGAACCCACCCCACAATAACAATATAAATCACATTAGTAATCACATATTTTTCGATATCACAAGATTCATATTTGGCACCGATAGGAACGATATGTTTCCTTATTAGTAAGAGTTAAATTCGTCGATGAATATAATTCTAATTACTACAAAACTATAATAAAGTTATTAATCAAAATAGCCTTGTTTTAAGCATTTACTGAATGTTGAAATTACTAAAATCAATATTAAAAACGATTTGACCACGTCGAGTAATCTTTGGCTTGGGTAGTATTGTAATAATATCTTCTAAGTGATCCATAGTGCATATATCATCAACTATTGGGTACGTGAAAGTGGTTCCTTTTTCACATTTAGAATTCTTAATCTTTCGCACAAACTTAACTGTAGGAATTCTACCGTTGATTGCTAAAACGTTACCTACAAAATGCTTTATAGTATTTTTTGTTGCGAACTGAGCAATAATCCAATCATCCTTTTTCATGTTTTCATGATCTTCTACGAAATATTCAATTGTATGCAGTCCAAATGAGATATCTGTAGATTCGAAATTCTCTTTTTCCTCTTGTTCCCGCAAGTATTCAGCAATGAGATAATCATCCACTGTTTCGTAATCTGAGCCGTCTGTGTCAACGGTAAGAACTTCATTATTATCAAACATCGAGCTAGAGTCACTTTCAGACGTATTCTTCCTTTTTTCACGGAAATACGCCCTCTGGTTGACTTTTTTCCTTTAGAAGCATTAGTAACTTTAACTTTTCTGACAATTTTCTTATCTTTTGTATAATGTTCCGTCTTTACTTTTTTCAAATTTTTATTTTTCTTCGGTTGCAGGCACTCTGGTATATCACTTTTAGACTTAGAAATAAATGGCTTATTTTCATTCTTATTAGAAACTTCTTTTAAAACAGAAACATTTGAAGGCCCTGCTTTAATGATAACATCCGAAAGTATAGTTATTTTCTTTTCTTTGACAGGATCTCTTTTCACTAATCTTTTTGTGGAAGTCTTTAAGTGTGAAGGATCTGCAAGCGTCGATGATGGATTTTCAATCTTATCAGAAACTTCTTTCGAATAACAAACATTTGAAGGTCCTGCTTTAATGATAACATCCGAAAGAATAGTTATTTTATTTTCTTTGACAGAATCTCTTTTCACTGATCTTTTTGTGGAAGTCTTTAAGTGTGAAGGATCTGCAAGCGTTGTAGATGTTTTTCCGCAATGTACGGCTTGGTCGAAGCAGGAGTTAATTACAGTGATGCAAAGCTTGATGAGACTTGGAGGAGCAAAAATATCTTGATGCTGGGAGATAGCAAAATATTCTTCCAAATCCAAATGGCCGTCGGTAGCAAAATATTCTTCCAAACCCAATTGGCCTTCTTGATCCTCGTTAATGTCCTCATTTGGAACTAGACCAGTTTTAGTTACAAAAAGGCCAGTCTCTTCATCTAAAAATATAGAGTCTTTAGTTTTCGTTTGTCTTTTTGTCACCGTAGAAGATTTACTTTTTGCTTTATTTTTGCTAAAATCTACATTCAAATCGGAAATTGTCACTAATTTGCCTGGCTCGCAATTAATTTTTTTATTTCTTTTGACTAGCATCGGCTTTGGCGCTCTAGTTTCCTTTAAATAGTCTACCAGTGCTTGATCAATTCCATATGATAATATTTCTTCTTGCATTTCAGGGATCTTTTTTAGTACTTCTTGGGGATTTAACGGAAATATTCCTGATGCTTTAAATCCACTTTTTATGTTCTTTGTCTCCCTCATTTGAATTGCTTCAATTAATTCACCAAGCAATTTCGGAAAGTGTTTTTTATTCAGTGATGTTTGGTTTGGATTACGGAGCTTATACTGGTACAAAATTTTACGCCAGACTTTCTTTAAAGGCCCAAAAAATGCCACGTCTAGTGGCTGGGTAAGGTGTGTTGATCTCGGAGGGATAAAAACAAATTTGATGTTATTTTTCTCGCATAACTCTACTACTTTAACGCTTAAATGACTAGACAAGTTGTCGCAAATAACCACTTTAGTCCCTGAAATATTTTGCGCCCATGGGAGGATTATGGTTTCAAAGTAGTTCTCAAACATGGCACTGTCAAACCACCCTGATTTAGTGCAGTTATATCGGGTATCCGGTGGTCCTCCACTAACCCATTCTGAGTACATATTTATTGATTTGTAAACAACATATAAGGGGAGACATTTACCGCTGGCGGTGGCTGTAAACATAAGAGATATATTACCTTTGGTGGCACTGGCTATTCTTTCGGGATACTTTACTCCCCTCCGAAAAATGCACTTTGAAGAACCCGGATCGTCCGAGAGGTTGGTTTCATCAAAGTTAACTATATTTTCTGCTGGTATGTCTTTTAATGTTGTGCTTAAATTGTCAAAGTATTCGGCTATTTCTTGAGGTCCCTTTTCAGCTCTCGCCTTTGAAATATTTTGAGTGGTTCTCACAGTCAATTTGTCAGCATTTCTCGCCAAAAAGCCTTGGACCCATGCATCACCGGGAAGCGTATTTCCATTTCCGTGTTTATTAGGAGGCAGTACTGTCTTGAAACACGCACGGGTTTGTCGCGCTAACTGCCTTTACAAAATCGTGTTCAATCCAAGGCACGTATCCTCCAATCGCGCACGGGTTTGCAACGCCAACTGTTCTTCTAAACACGTGTTCAATTCAGGGTACGCGTCCTCCAATCGCGCACGGGTTTGCAAGGAGTATGCGCCTTGATTAAGCGCCACAAATCCGTGTGTGTTCGAAGGCATTTTTGTGTTTAATGAATGGGCAAGAAAACTCAAACAAAATCTTTAACTTTTTATTAAGACCAAAATTATACCTAGGTACATAAACAAATATAATGTAGTAATTTTATATAATCAATGTTTTTTGGCAGGAGGCTCATTATCATCAATATTAGATGCAATATTATGAACACGTTTTCTTTTCACAGTTTCTGACTTGGCTGGTCGTCCTGATTGAATCCTTCCACTGCATGGTAGACCTCTTTCTTTGCGGCGACTGATCGATGTTGGTTGTACATGAATTTTTCGAGATTTTCGTCGGACATTTTTTTCAACTATAAATGATATAATACTCGATGGAGTTTGTAGCTTCGACAAATCAGATCCAAACTTTGTAAGAATGTTTGTATATGCAGCATTGGAGTCTTTTTCCAAGATTTCAGTGATTCTTTGCCACTGAGCTTTAATATTACGAACAGCATTGTCAAAGTTTTCATTGTTGATAGTTACATTGTTTTCCGCTCGATTTATTGGAAGTTCAAAAGTGTCTGGTATAACATCATCTGGTGTAATAGAGTCAGTTTGGCTGTCTTCATTATTTGTGCTTGATTCACCCGTAATATTTTCAAAGAATGACGGCGAAAACTGATCACCCAGAGCGAATTTTGCAAACTGTTGACGATCACAGTCATTCAAATGTAGCGATGTGGTAAGTTCAGTCCCATGTTTTCTTTCTACAGCGCAGAGATGTTTACAAAATCGGCCCCCAGCACCATATGGACAGTCACATGTTGCCATTTCACAGTCAACAACATACAGATCAGTCTTCTCTTTCACGAAGTAGGTATTGTCATCCATATGTACAATATCCTTAATACTGCTACTTGCTTGGCAAAATTTTTCATACGCTAACGTAAGATTTCTTGCCCGCCCATTGGCAAACTGAATCAACCTTTTCTTGTGGTATGATTCAAAGGTATTTGCGATAAAGTCAACTAACGCGCACATATTGAACACTTTACAGCGCTGCAATACTACGTCTTTAAAAATTCTTATTGAGGATTCACAGTAATTGTTTGTGTTATTCCCTCGTGTTAGAATACCAGAGCGATATGCTAAACACCACTCCTCACGCCGACTCCATAAACTTGTTAAATGTTTTTCAAGCTTTTTATTTTTCTTAACTTTCTCCTCATTTGATAAATCATACATTCTAATTTCGGCTTCTTGCATTGTATTGGCATACATTACAGTACGGAATTTTTTCATAACTGATTGCCGATCTTCTTTAATAACTTCATGTTCACTTTGCCACAACCAACGCCAAAGAGCTTGATTTACATGAAATATGCAAAGAAGTAATCTGCTGTTTGGAAATACTGTGCGTAAGGCATTCCTTTCTGCGCTGCTATCATCAGTCATTACGATTTTTGGTTGAAAAACCTTCTGGCAAGTCTCCTCTAAATAATCTTTTGCACATTGAAATGAATGTGTATAATTTTCCTGAGATTGACTCGTGTGCAAAATGACAACAATAGGTAAAGCACCAATTTTCGTTG
This sequence comes from Orthosia gothica, assembly GCA_949775005.1. Taxonomy (NCBI): domain Eukaryota; kingdom Metazoa; phylum Arthropoda; class Insecta; order Lepidoptera; family Noctuidae; genus Orthosia; species Orthosia gothica. Next base: position 9,272,113 of record OX459040.1, on the reverse strand, counting down.
CAGCAAAGATAAATGTAACACAGGCATTTGTTTGATCACAAGATCCACTTGTATCCATAAACACCATTTCATCAGCCAAACCAGCCATGAACACTCTTTGCATAATAGGCGTTATTACAACACACACAGTTGGTTCTTCCTTTAAATATATCTCTACATTTATTTTAGACAACTCAATCTTCTTACGTTTTAAAACTTCAATTATATCACCGATGTCTCGCGTTCCGTAGGTTCGGCGACGCCATTGTTCATACAGATGAATAACTTGGCGGTCGCATGGATTTTTTTGTGCATTAGATAAAGTAATGTAAGCATTCTTCTCACATCCTTCAATGATAGCTATTTCATGATACAATTTTGCTGCTGCAGCTGTCATCCCACCTTCAAAATACGATTCAAATTGTTTTATCGTGTCTTCGGAACAACGCAGTAGGCTCAATGCTTGGGCGACATTGACTCGGTGGGAATGATTATAGTTTATCTCTATTAGAACATTCAGTCCCCGTTTCATTAGTTGCGAATTTTTTATCGTACTCTTTGTTACTTTTAAAAATTTTATCCCAATATTTGCTCTACAATTATAGTTTCTAGTCACACCTTTCTTTTTATCTTTGGTTTAGTTTCTTTCCGAAAGATGACAAATAAATACTTTTCTGAAATCATATCGTATCTGCTGAGAATATCGTCTCAACATAATCCAATTTGTTTGCGTTGCCTCCGAAAACTTTTCAATGAAATAACCACACTTTTTGTCATAATCACCTTCACAAGATAAAGAGCATCGAATTTTACATTGGTAATTATCATTGTCTCCATCATATTTTACGACTTCAAAATTGTCCACAATACCACTAAGTATATTCTTCAATAGTTCCATATTAATCGAAAGCACACTCTATAAACATAACCTCAAAATGTTCTAATAGTGTAACTAAAGTTTGCTTTGTATTTATTTATCACGATCACAAGATAAAGTTTGTTTGTTTATTGTTCACAATATTACCAATTTATCTTTTAATAGTTCCATAATCTAATATTTAATTATTTAAAAGCACACTTATTTCAAACGCTGCACAGTGGAAAAACAAACGAATGTTAATGCGACTGGCGAAGTGACGAGACGCGAGCGAAGTTGTTTACGCGCGAACTTCATGGCTAAGTTCCATGCATCGCCTTGAACACGTGTTTGGAAGAACAGTTGGCGTTGCAAACCCGTGCGCGATTGGAGGATACGTGCCTTGGATTGAACACGAACCGGGAATCTGATTCTTGAAGATATGATCTCGACAATTTTTCTTTAGGTATTCATGGACTACGAGCTTTAGATCCACTTTAGTAAGCGGAGAGCCAAAATCGCTAGAAGCTTGTAAAACTCTTACAATTTGGTTCTCTTCTGCAGCTGATAAAACAGTGGGATGACCCACTGACTTCAAGTGTTTGTTTTTTATTTTATTTAATATTGTGCGCCTTGGGATACCAAATTGCTGTTGTGCATCTCGTGACGTAATTTGACCCGATTCTACTGATTCGCATGCAAGTTTTAACATTTCGTCAGAGTAGTTTTTATATACCCTGGATCCAATTATTCGTCTTGACTTTCTCTGTCCAATTCGAGATTTATGTTTATTTTTCTGAAACAAACCATAAAACTCAACAAAAATATTAGAAGTAATCATAAAATAAATACATACTTAAATATGTGGGGACATCTTACACATGGTAATCTGACCCCAAACAAAACAGTGCCGCAAAGACAGCTGATATACATACATGTATAGATACTTATATAGGTAACCAACATACAGACTCAAGACAAACACAAATGCTTAACACATGAATTTATGCACTGGGCGGGCTTCGAACTCGCAAGACTGTTTCGGAGGCAGGCATAATACCAATTAGGTTGCGTGTCGACCAGTATAAAATTAATAAAAGTTGAATTTAAAAGTAAGTGTCGATTAGGTTCTTATGCTGTACCCAATAACTAATGACATAACAACATCATTGAATTTGATTAGTTAAATCCCTTCAGCAGTGACCATAAATAAAAAACAATTGAAAGCCCAAAACGTTTAAAAAATCGTATACAAACAAACAACCTCTAACCCTAAACGCATATACCTGGTCAATTCCGTAGTTGGTTAAAAAAAAAAAACAAGGTTTCTAAATGTGCCAACCCTAACCCTTTTTTGATGGCGGGCAATATTGTCAATCGTAGGTCGGAACATTACTTGGTAACTTTGCCCATCAACATAACTTTAGTTTTAAAAGACTCTGAGCAATGACAGTAACATTAATACACTCCACAAATAATTTTCTATGACATGTTATAAAGTAAACTCACCTGTGTTTTCACCATCTCGCAGAATTTACTTTTAAATGTGCACTAAAATTTGCCCGCAAAAGCACACACCTAACTCGACGAGTTCTTACAAGTTACTAAGCGAAGTTAGCAACAAACACGATAGTCAGTATTGCCATACATATAACCTATTTTTTACCACAGCCAATCAATGTTGCCAATTTATGAAGATATAATTGCACATCAAAGATATGCTTATAAATTATTTTTGGGCAAACTTTCCCTTGGGGGCAAAGATGGCATGTTTCACGGTATAATTAAACAAAGAGAGATGGAGAGAACGGATTTATATTCTATGCAAAATATAATCTTGGTTGTGTGCTGCAATGGCATTGGAAAGATTATTCAGGCTAGCTCCCCTAAATTATGAATGAATGAATTTGTTGCTTAAGTTAGTAGCTTAACACATTCTCTGCCGGGTAGTGTCAACCCATGAAACTTTTATAATCGTTATTTATTAAAATGCTGATAAACAAAAAAAAACAAATGGTCTAGTTTTGCTTTTGTGTTTATTTATTACTAAGTAAATCATTAAATTAATCAATAAAACTTGAGTATGAAGGTGTTGCAAAAAATAAGGAAAAATTGCAAGTGCATCTCACACTTATGCATAGAGCATCAATGCATAACAATGGTCTAGTGAAACTGCCCTAAATAAACCTTTATTGGAAAGATTTATTTTGGGCAGTTTCTTAGACCCATTTATTTATTTATCTCAATTACTCAAAGCACTTACAGTTTTACCCAACACGTGCAGAGAGTCACAACATTTACTATTACAAATATACATCCATAAAAATTGTCAGAGAAACAACACAAACAAAAACATAACAATGCCTAAATAATCCAAATATTCATTAACAATAATTAAAATTCAATAGTAATATAAAAATATAATTATTACGAATAATTGAATAACAATAATTTAATACAAATAATTTAATAAGAAACAGTTCAATAATTTAAATTTAATAATAATTCAATAATGCCCATGTAAAGTATTAGGCCATAGAATTATTTTTCCTCATTCTTTGAAGTTGGTTTCCAGTCTTTTGAGCGAGACCGAGGTTTGGAGCTTGTTTCATGATGACGTTGTTGTGCAAACAAATTTGTTTCGTCTGCAATATTTTCAAAAATTTCATCTGTAACCATGAGTTTGAAATAATCTCCTTCTGCAGCATGTATCAATTCTTTAGCGCACGGTTGTTTCATATCTGAAAATAAGAAAGTAACTCCTGATAAAAAGTTACACACAATAATAAAACCGGTCAGCTGCGAGTCGGAATTGCGCAATAGGGATTCCATACCACCAAAACTTTTTTTTTTTTTTTTCCATATTTTTCTATTTGCAATCGGTCGTTGGACCATAAGCGAATTCGTTCCGTGACAAATGGCGTTGTGGTGGAGCAGCCGGTGCTGCGCCTCCCACTTATAGAAGGTGGTTCCTCTTCAGCCTTTTTACCACCGCTGTCTGGTTTAACAGTTCAGTAACTAGTGGATTTGGATGCGAGGATAGGCGTGCCTTGTGTTGTCTTTTGTATCGCTCAATTTTCAGAGTTTACTGATGGCATTTGCAGATAGTCGTGGATTTCGTCATTCCTAGTAAACCAAGGTGCATTTGCTATTATGAGGAGCATCTGTTCAAAAGGTCGTATTTCTATGATAAACAAACTTTACAAAAACAGAAAAAAACATCTAATTCCTATTATAAAAATTCTAAAATTAAATTAAATTTAGATCATTGTGAAGATTAAGACTACAATATTACATGCATTTAAAAAAATAAAAAAAATACACCATAACTTTTTTTTTATTTAATTTTAGTTCAGAAATAAGACTTATTGATCGGAAAAATCAGAAACACGACCTTTTGATTTGTCACTTCTAGAAATATGCCCTTTTGATTTGACACTTTCAGAAATATGGCTTTATGAATGGACTTTTTGGAAATACAAAATAATGAGAAATGCTAGTGAAGTTTTTTGGCATTCTGTCAGAAGAAAAAATCCTATAAGCAATACTTTTATGTTTATTATCTACCTCTACTTTGAGTTGAAACACAAAATTATTTTTCACATCATTTATTTTTTTATCATTAATCATTACAAAATATTATTCAATCCCTTAAACTCTAATGTCCCCAATGTCAGGTTCCATGCAAATGCATTCGCTGTCCTCGTTATGGTTATGATCATGATCCTCATCCTCATTCTCATTGATTGTGTTATGCTCATTCAGAAGAATGTTTTTATACCATTGTAAATCTTCAATCGAGGCCCAATCTTCACCAAATTGTTTCACTAATAATAATGTGTAATCTTTTTTTTATTTCCTGTAAGACCTTTGCCTATTGGTTGTTCTTGCAGTTGTTTAGGATGTCGTTTACCACGTTTCAATAATGATTCAAATTCTTCTTGACCAGATTCAAAACGATAGTTTTCAAATGCACAAATTTTGACATCTTTGAATCGACCTCCTGGACCTTTAACTTTTCTAATTTTAATTCTCTTAGCAGTTTGAATTTTTGTAAGCTTTTTGTAATTTAGCTCTAACTTTTTTATATCTTTGAGTGTCCAATCAAAACCAAGGTCATGAATTTTTCCATGTTTTTCTATGATTTCTATGTATCCTGTCCTGTGTGTAATAATAGGTGTTTTCCTAATATCTTTTTCTATTCTACCGAATATGCGGTCTGCCGGCAAAAAACTATGCCCACGCACTGGGAAAGTTATTGTGATTTCTTCAATTGTGTTATTGTTATTAGCTAACCAGTAAATTAGTAAATGTAGGATGTGGCTATTTTTATTTTGTCCCCCACATCCGTCACAGAACAACTTCAGTGATGTGACATTTTCAGGAATAGTTAAATTGGTTAAGTATGTCAGCAATGCTGATCCAATTTCTAGAGACCCACGAGAAGCCTTTGTCTCATCCCATACAAAAAAGTCAGATTGGTTTTTGTCTACGTCAGTGATACAAAAATTGTAAAAACTGATTTGCCTACTGTAAAATGCATCTTGTATAGGTGTTCTTGGTAATGGTAATACCTTCTGCAAATCAAAACACAGCCTTATGCTGTTGGCAACTGGTGTTCTCAATAGTTCGTAGAAAACATTGGATCTTAGTTTGTGAACCCTCTTTTCAACCATCAATGTTTGCTTTCTTTGACTGTTGGTTTCATTTTTTATTTTATTCGACCACAATATGCAAACACTGCATGCGTCTACATTTACTACATTTTAATGCAGAAATACATCCGTTTTGATTGGAATCCAAGTTTTTTGGATTTTATTATATGGGAAATACGCTCCTTTTGAACAAGTTTTTACGCTCATTCGATGGAGTTTTCTGCTATGAGTTCAAAAAAAATATAAAAAAAATAAAAGTTGAAAAGTGAAATACGACCTTTTGAACAGACGCTCCTCTATTGATCTTAGGATTTTGCACTCTTTGCAGGCAGAGTATGTTGGTTTTGCTGGCAACGCCCCACAGTTGGATCCCGTAGGTCCATATGGGCTTGAGAACTGAGTTGTAAATGAGGAGTTTGTTTTCTACAGAGAGCACAGAGTTTCTTCCCATGAGCTAATATAGGTTGCGGAACTTGTGGTTTATCTCATCCCTCTTATATTTAATGTGATGCTTCCATGTTAGGCGCCTATCCAAGTGGAAACCAAGATACTTTACACAATCTGTGTGTGGTAGGACGTCAGGGCCTAGTCTAACAGGTAGGGTGTTTCCGTGCCTGAGCGTGAAGGTGATATGATTAGACTTGGATGCACTCGCACGTATTCGCCACTTACAGAGCCATTTATGAGTTTCGTCTAGTTGTTTTTGCAGTTTGTTGCTGGCCATTTCTGAGTTGTCATCAACTGATAGATAGGCTATGTCGTCGGCGTATGGGTTCACCCTTGTTTGATAGAACAACGTTTGATATAATGTAACTAAATCGAACAACGTTTAAGAAAATCATCACTTTGTATAATATCGATTAACATAATTTTCATTTCATCGAATATTTATTTGCGATTACAACATTAGCGCTATTGATCAAAAGGTATAATGTTCATTTGATGTAATGTTCAGGAGGTGTAACATGTATTTAAAAAACCGAGAATAACCCCAAGAGCGAGCGAAGCGAGCTCGGGAGCTTAGGGCACCCCGACACGGATAGGTTAGGTTCGAAGGAGATGACGGCCGTCGACTTTGTTTCGTTTCCCTCCCTCCCTTAAAACGACTTTGTTGCTTAAGGCGAGTACCCCGAGCAAAACGCCGTGCTAACCGATTTCGTGTAAAATTAGTGCATTTGAAAATTCGGTCAAATGAAATTATTTCAAAGAAATAAATATGCTAAATAAAAATCTACCAATTAATTATTCGGTCAAATGAATAATTATACGAAATGACTTTATTGTAACTAAAATTAGCCAAAGCGATTTTCGACAAAACGTTGTTATACCAAACAAGGGTGAACCGGCGTATGTTGCTATTGTTATGCCATCCAATGTGGGTAGATCTGATGTAAAGATATTGTACAATACTGGGCCAAGAACAGATCCCTGTGGTACGCCTTTGAACCAAAACTATTATAATTAAAAAACTGGCCTAGTGCGAATCGGACTCGCGCACGACGGGTTCCGCACAATTATAGCAAAAAACGGCAAATAAATCACGTTTGTCGAATGGGAGCCCCACTTAATCATTTATTTTATTCTGTTTTTAGTATTTTTTGTTAAAGCGGCATCAGCAATACATCATCTGTTTCAACTGTCAACTGTCTAGCTATCACGGTTCATGAGATCAGCCTGGTGACAGACATACAGACGGATCGTGGAGTCTTAGTAATAGGGTCCCGTTTTTACCCTTTGGGTACGAAACCCTAGAAATGAGGCTACTTTACTTCGTTTTTTGCTACAAAATTTGAAAAGTATGACCGACGTAAAATCCTTCTTTGTTATGGCTTATGTTTTATTTTCCACCTTATACATCATTTTCGCTCTAATATTTCAATGATAAAAATAGTTGTTTACTTTAATTTTTTTTATTAAAAAAACCGGTCAAGTGCGAGTCGAACTCTTGTACCGCAGGTACCTCCCATTATACCGCCATAATAAAATTGGTATCATTTTTATTGGATATTAGATTTTCGCGAAAACTTGTGAGTACCAAAATAAACCTTAATTATTTTTTTTGGAATATATCCTTTATTTGTGCTGTAAGACCTTACTTTTTGCCAAATTTTGTGATTCTAGGTCAACGAGAACTACGATATAAGTTTTCGACCCAAAACCTATAGGGTCCTTCCGGTTGACCTAGAATTGACAATTTTGGTTAAAAGCAAGGTCTTACAGCACAAATAAAGCTTACATGGCAGGTAAGGCATATGCAGGCAAGGTTCTGGTGAACATAATAAAACTAAATTTATAATTAGGTAAGGAACTTTTTTATTTGTACTAACAGTTAAATCAGTCTCTGAATCATTTTCTCGTAACTTAAGAGTTAAACCAAACTATTAAAATCACCAAAGGCAACATGTATCGCGAATAATGTGAAAACAAACATATTTTCCTTACTAATACTAGTAATTACAGCCAGTGACGGATTAAGACTACTTGATGCCCTAAGCAATCCACGCCTGTGGGCCCCCCTATCCGTATGTCAACTAGAATCGGTTTTTAAACCTTTATCGCCTAAAACATTAGTTTTTTGTAAAATAAGATGATGAGATGAAACGTACCTTAGAAGTGGAGTAGGTGCGACAACAATAAAAACCAAAGCATAATTTATTTATTTATTGAAATGCGCCTTGCGGCTTTTCCGGGCATTGAATTCACGCAAGATAGTATTAACGTCTAATGTTTTTAACATATCAGACGTAAAGTCCTACAATATCGATAAATTATCGAGCCTTTCTTGTATCATCTTTGTCCTTTTTTATATTTTTTATTTTGAAAAAAGATCGTTCCGCTGAGCAATTTGTAATCATAAGCAATAAAAGGATCTGACGCAGAATGTCCCATTCGCAAAAAGTCCCGATGGCGCAGAATGTCCCATTCGCACAAAGTCCCATTCGCATAATGTCCCATTCGCACAAAGTCCCATTCGCATAATGTCCCATTCGCACTAAGTCCCATTCGCAGAATGTCCCAATCGCACAATGTCCCATTCGCACAATGTCCTTTTCGCACAATGTCCCATACACACGATATCCTATTCGGAAGCACCAGTCATAAAAAAGTGCACTTACGTATTAAATTTTTAATATGTAAACAAGAAGAAGTTCTTGCTGTGCAGTCGGAGGATCAGGTGGTCAGTCAGCTCGCGAATATGTATCTGCCGACTGCACAGCATAATTTTCTTCTTGTTTACATATTTTTTGATTTTTAAATTTCCTTTTTTTATTTAAAAATTTTTAGTTTTTTTTTTGTAATTACTTTTTTAACCCCGTTTATTTTGATACCACACTAGATGGGTTTCGAAGAAATAAAATGTGGCCCGCACAATATAGCGCCCCAAAGAAGATACGCGCAAAAAACATAAATACATGTTTTTATTGCGAACTGGGCCTGGATCGGAGGTAGTTATAAAAAACAACACGTTCTATAGCCTAATTGCGTAAGTGAATTCGGCAAGGCAAATGGTTTTGACACCATAAATCGACCAATCATATAGACGAAAATCCACATCGCGCCTTTCATCTCACATGTGATTGGTCGATTGATGGAGTAAAAACCCTTTGCCTTGCCGAATACACTTACGCAATTACGCTGCTTGTCATTTATAAAGTATATATTTATATTATCGGAAATAGTTGGACGTAAGACATTAGAGCTTTGAATAATTATGTTGTGATACATTAATTGATATTTAATTGTGCGTCCTTGTGCTTCAAATCCATTTAATAATCCACATCCATAACTCGGGTTCGGAATTTTTCCACTAAGGAGTATATTCGTTCGTTATTCTTTTCTGATTAATTTCGTAACGGGATACAAGACAGTTAAATTCATTCATCGGAACTTCGTCGAGCTTAATTGCCTCGCCGCTTTCTTGATTCTAGCTAACAGGAGTTGCACTGGTTTGGGAATAGTGCAGTGAGATTGTTCCAAAAACTCGGGTACACATGTCATATCAATTTTCATCACACATACATATTGTTCGCGAGTAAAGTCGGCGCCGGCGATAGTCAGAAAAATATTGACGAAAACCTTGCGCGTAATATATATATATATTTTTTTTGTGGCACTTAGTGCATCTATAGTGCCGTAACAATTTTAAATGATTGAATGAGTTTAGAACTTTTCGGGTTCGCTTCCCGGCCGTCCGTTACACATATCCCCCTAACGAGATTCGAACCCGCAACCGTTGGTTTCAAATTCAGCGTTACTACCAAATACGCCAATCGGTCGTCAACGGACATAGGGTTTATATCGGACATTGAGATTCCACGCACGTTATACGTGTTTATGCGAATGGGACATTTTGCGAATGGGACCTTTTGCGAATGAGACCTTTTGCGAATGGGACCTTTTGCGAATGGGACCTTTTGCGAATGGGACCTTTTGAGAATGGGACTTTTTGCGAATAGGACGTTTCGCGAATAGGACATTCGTTTTAACTGTGACGTTTTGCGAATGGGACATTCTGCGTCAGATCCCAATAAAAATATACACAGGGCTGTTTCCACACTAAGGAAAGCTGATTCAATTTTATCATCATGTATTATTTTATACAATTGTGCGTAAGTTTGATGTAAACTTGTGAGAGCCGAATCACTGGGTCTTATGACATATGAATGAAACTGTTGAATTTCTGTTATTAATTCGGTGTTAAGGTCTTCTGGATATGTGTTTACTAGATTTATACTGTGCTGACGGTATTCTGCATTTTGATCAGGACACATAATTTTATTGGCATCGGGTATTTTATTCAAGAATGAGAATTCGTCTGCTGTTTCTTTGTATATCTCTGCACTTTGTCGCATACCTGCATTCAATTTATCGATGATGCTATAATATTAATAACACGTTATTTTGAATTGTTCACTTGGGCTGAAATTTACTTCAGGAGCTGAACCATCATTGGGCATTTTACTTTCTTCTTCTTTGACGGGTGGGTGTCTTTGTATTCCACATTATTCTGGTAGGTTTTCTTTTGCGCGGGCTTCTAAAGAATCAAAGTCGCACCAAAATTTTCCTAAAAAATCCACGAGTAGATAACTTCTGAGTCTTGTAATTCCTTGCTGACTTTTTGGAAGATTTTCAAAATTTCGTCCCACGTGACGAGTCCGAACTCCAATTCTTGTAGTTTATTTGACAAATTAGCTGCTTCTCTTCTGGTTTCTCCTTTTGCTTGTCATCCACAGTAATGACGTCTAATGCGTCTATAATTTTATTATATATCTGTGATATAGCTGATGACGCTTTAGCGTGTGCTTCCCATTTCGTTTCTTATAAAGATCTCAAAACACTTTCATTATCCAAATGATCGTTTAATACGTACCACCTTATAGTTGAACCAGATTTTTTTTAATAGATTTTTGACTAATGAAATACTAAATTGAGAGAATGGGCTGCGCATGGGATATATATTGCAAACGGATTCGCCTCTAGAATCTTCTGCTGCATGCCATTGTAACGCCCAGACATAATTGAAGCATTGTCATAAGACTGGCCTTTGCATTTTGAAAAATCTAATCCACAATGTTTTTCAAGGTATTGAAGAGTTTGCTTTAAAACTATTGAGTTACTTATTAATTATCAAATTAATTGTAATACGTATGCATAGAAGCCGGCCGGCACAATTACTCAAAAAAACAAAACATTTGATTGACACAGATTTACGGGGGCGCCAGGCGCCCGGGCCCGCGGGGGCTGGTTTGTGATTGGCTGATCGCAATTCCGGTGCATTCGAGTTGCCGAATGCACTAGCGGGCTTCGAGTGGGCAAGCGGGAGCGGTGTTATGACTAGGTCGGACCACAGGTCGGACTCTATGTCAACTTAAAACGCGCAAATTTTCAAATTAGTCCTAGAAACTTTTTTAGTGTGGTTTTTGGTGACGTGAGAGTGAGAAGTGAAAAAATCCGTCCTTAGGGCATCTACGGACGGATTTTTTTAGTACTTCATCTGGTGCCCCCCCAGACGTGATGCCCTAGGCAATTGCTTAATTTGATTAAGGGTTAATCCGTCAATGATGACAGCTAAGAAAAATCAAATATAAAAACTAAAAAACTCTTCTAAAAACTTAAAACATGTAGATAATCGCATAAAATTCTCTTTCAGTGGGTACTAACAAACAATCATATTTTCTTTTTTATTAAGATCTTAGATCCCCTAATTTGATCGAGTTCAGGAGCAGTATAAAACTCAAGTCGACCAATTTTCTTTGGTGCAGTTATACATCCAAGAACTTCTTTCCAATTATATTGGATCTCATCCATCTCGATTATATTGGATCTCAATCATGTGTTGGCCATTTCTAATATTTGAGAGATATTTTTTTCCTTTGTCATTTATTTTCGTTATGACACCTGGGAAAACCTACCCTGCGTACGTGAAAACTACATATTCTGCTTGGTCTTAATGAGTGGTTTTACATTTTTCGTTTTAGAACTTTCAGTGACACTATCCAAGTTTCTCTCAACTTCTAACATCAAAATCAATATTTTTTAATTCATATAGGCCTACATGGCCACTTATAAAACGTCGACAAAAGGTGCACGGTTCGGGTTGGTTGTTTCCTATGGAGAACCATAGGAAACGACCAACCCGAATCGGCAAGAAACTCCATGGTTATTCTTTTAAAAAATTATTTGGTTTTACAATATTTCCATGTTACAGCAGTACTTAGACGGGGGGACAACGCAGGCCCGACAATAAGTCGTAAGAAACTAAAAAAAAAAAAAATATAATAAATAAACAAAAGATTCAAAAAAAAGTAAAACGATATCGTCTCCTAGATAGCATATCGTTCATTGTTTCGTCGTTTGAAAAGTCACGAAGAGATATTTCACTCTCGGTATATGTACTGTGTATTCTTGTATGACGAGGTTCTGAAGTTGAGGCCTGGGCTTTAATTTCAAAATACGTTTCATCGTTTTCCTTGTCGTCCTGTGGAGTATCAATTAGCTCAATGACACTTCTTCCCGGAACTATGTTGAGTCTTGTATTTCGTCTTTTCTGGTCTGTAGGGGATGTGGATGTACAGTAAAACACAAGATTTCGAAATGGGTGAAGGGTTGGGAGACGCAATGATGACAACTACACGTCCGTGCGCAATTACTTGTAAAAGACTTCTAAATACTGCCGCGCGCTCGCTCTCTCGCTTGCCTTCGTCTCCGGCACCCTCTATTTATTTAAATCATAAACATACATGCAGGTAGCTAAAACAAAATATCACGCGTCGTCTACATTCCCCTCCCTAGTGCTGCTACAGCACTCATCACCTATAGAGATAGGTGCGAGGCGTGTCGCATTCCGTCGCAGAAGGCCAGATTTAGTCTTGACATCGACCACTCTAATGCGGCCGTCTTTGCCAGCCATCACGGATTGTATCAAGCCTTTCGGCCATACATTTCTGGGGGAGTTAGGGTCCACGATCAGAACCAGATCTCCCACTTGCAAAGGTCTCCGTTCATCGTACCACTTCTTCCTTGGACGCATATCAGGCAGGACTTCGCGTACCCAGCGCTTCCAAAACATATCGGCTAGTCTTTGTGACAACCGCCATTGCTTTCTGAGATACGTATCAGACTCATCAAAAACACCCAAAGTAGGTAGATTGGACGATGTTCCAAACAGAAAATGTTTGGGGGTTAAAGATACGGGACTGTCGGGTTCCACTGTGACGTGGGTGAGGGGACGGCTGTTTATCATTTGTTCTACTTCGGCTAATAATGTTTGAAGTGTTTCATCACGTGGCGCTCGATCTTTCAAAACAACTTTGAGTGCGCCTTTTACACTTCTAATAAGCCGTTTCCAAGCCCCTCCCCAGTGAGGACTGGCTGGTGGAATGAAAATCCAAGTTGTCAACGTACTGTAGGTCGTTGCTCCTTCCTTGAGTTTCTCCGGGTCCAGCTCAAGGACACATTTCTTCAGCTCCGTATCGGCTCCTCTCAAGTTCGTACCATTGTCTGAGTACAAGTACCGTGGCTAGCCTCTTCTGGCTGCCATTCGTCTGAGAGCCATTATTAGTACGTCTGTGGTCAGCTGGTTCACTATTTCAATGTGAATGGCTCTCACGGTGAGGCAAGTGAAGATAACACCGTACCTATTCTCTCGACGACGGCCAACGGTTACTTCTAGGGGTCCAAATAGGTCAACTCCGGTGAACGTGAAAGGGCGATGGTGATGAGCGATCCGCGCTTCAGGTAAGTCACCCATTCTAGGTGGCTGGGGCCGAGCTCTCTTAATTCTGCATAACATGCATTTTGAACTAATATACTTCACGGTAGGTCGTAGCCGTATAATCCAGTATCGTTGTTTTAGTTCATTAAATAATAATAATAATAAAATATGTTTATTTCTCACCACAATATTACACAATACATCATTTGTCTTAACAAGCTTATTACTATTGTGGGAGACTGGTGCCTAAACTAGGCTGCAAGCCTGTATTTCAGGACACCAGGACTCCGCCCTTAACACAATCATTATCTCGATGCATTAACGACCATTGCCTGGTTTCCATGGCATGCTTTTACGTGGTAGTACTTCACGATGAGGTGAGTGACATGGCAGCGGCCTAAAGTATCACAGGACGTTTTACGTTGGCAGATATCTCGGGTGCGGCATCAATGCGGCCAGACAGTCTCAGCAAACCATCATCGCCAATAATTGGCGTCAAGGTAAGTAATTTACTTTTTCTATCTAATCTTATGTAATGTTTCAGGTTGTGCAGGTCATCTGGGAAAGCTTTCATCTGGGAGTACTTCAACAACATGTTTTCAGCGCGTTCCATCATCGCGCCATCTACACCAACACTAGAAACTTTCTTGCATTTGTTTACAAAAGATAAAACCATACACATGGACCTCACTAGTCGAAGCCATGAAGAAAACCTTTCTGGTTCAGGAACGGCAGGTAAACACACAGGTGCAACGTGAATGTTATTTATGCATTTTAGGTCCACATCGCAAATATCAGGTAGGTGTATGTTTGATTCTCTACTAGGCCATGACCGTTCTTCTTCATATAGAAATGACGGCCCGTATAACCACTCATTTTCCAATGTTTTTATTTCACAGGTTTCTCGTGTGGCAATATCGGCGATATTTAACTTCGTAGATATGTATCACATTCTTAAATTTTCGTCAGTTCGTCTAATTCGCCAAGGCGGTGAGCTATGTAGGTGTGCAGGATCAGGGCTTGTGTGTCCAAAATGAAGCAACTTGATGATTTTCAATTAGGTTTATATTGTTTTAAAAATATATTCGTTACAAAATTAGCCGTGGCTGTTTGGCGGCTCGCAAAGGAAGAGTGAATATGAAGACATTTTGAATGACGGAGGCGCGAGTGAGCGAGTGACCGAGTGGTTGAGTGGTGAGCGACCGAAGGAAAGACTGCATCCGATATCCTCCTCTTCTCATCAGTGATAGATGGCGTGGACATGCCCCCGGCCTTGGAAGCCCAGCTTTCAAAATGATGGTGGCTCAAGCGTCGTCGCTTACCGATTGCAGTGGCAGCGGACAAATCTTGGAGAAGGCTCGTCGAATTGTTCCAGTACTTGTGTAGATGTCCGCTACTCGAGCCACGCCGTCTGTCCCAGGAAATATACGTGTAATACGACCTAACCGCCACTTTAACGGTGGTAGGTTGTCATCCTTTATGAGGACAAGGCTGCCTAGTGTGATGCCATCCTGCTTAGTCTTCCACTTGGTTCGCAGTTGCAGCTCCGACACGTATTCTGTGGACCAGCGTCGCCAGAAGTGCTGCCGAAGTTGTTCGATTCTTTCGTAGCGTGTCAACCTCGATGTCTGCTGGTCTGTGACGTCTTCAGTAGGTGGTGCTGTCAACGGTCGGCCAATAAGGAAATGGGAGGGGGTAAGAGGAGTAAGGTCGGAAGGATCTGAGGATAGAGGTGAAATAGGACGGGAATTTAGGACTGCTTCGATCTGTGTCAAAGCTGTGCAAAATTCCTCGTAAGTTAATCGCGCGTTACCTACTATGCGCCTCAGGTGATGCTTGCACGAGCGTACCCCACTCTCCCATAGACCGCCAAAATGTGGAGTGTAAGGTGGAATAAATCGAAATTCAATATTATTGTCTGAAGCGTAATTAATAATAGTTTTAGAACCTTTTTTTAAAAATAAAGGAAATTCTTTCTCTGCGCCCACGAAATTCTTGCCATTATCCGAATAAATGACGCAAGGCTTACCTCGCCTACTAATAAAACGTTTTAATGCTAAAATATAATCATTTGAAGAGAGACTTGTAACAAGTTCCAAATGCATAGCTCGCGTCGTGAAGCAAATAAATAAACATATGTAAGCTTTGGTTAATCTTGAACCTCTGCCTTTTCGATTTAATATGAATACTGGCCCCGCATAATCAACACCCGTTCGCATAAATGGGAAACCAGGCTCCAAGCGCTCAAGTGGTAAGTTACCCATGATAGGTGCTAATGTCTTACCTCGGATACGTGTACACTTCACGCACTCATGCACTATTTTCCTTGCTAAGTTTCTAGCATTTAATGGCCACCAACATTCACGCACCGTAGCTAAAAGAAGTGGAGGACCCGCATGTAATAATCGTATATGTTCATGCCTAAATAAACTAATAGTGAAAGGATGTTTACTGCGCAATAAAACCGGATGTTTTTTATCGTAAGTAAAACTAGACGAATTAAATAGCCTTCCACCAACCCGAATTATTTTATGTTCATCCATAAAAACATTAAGACTAGAAACCTTATTATATTGCTTACAAGTACGTTTATATTTATTTATTTATTTATATATGCTTTATTGTAGGTACACCAAGTTTAAACACAAAAAAGGAAACTTAAAACTAAAATACATACAACGGGCGGCCTTATCGCTGACCGCGATCTCTTCCAGGCAACCTGGGATGGAAAGTGATAGCCTGGACATGAAATGGGGTTGACATTGGTGTAACACATAACATTACGAATATTTTCCTTAAATATACAATCATATTAAAATAGATACACAAATACATACATATTTTATATATTATATACATAAAAACATACATACTCTATATATATATAAATAGGCAATGAAAGCAAATGTTGACTAACGACAATCACAGTGACAGGTAATGGTCCTTTACGAGTCTTTTAAATACAGGCAATGACTGGGCGCGTTTTATAGGATCGGGCAGTGCATTCCACAGACGAGCAGCTTGGACAGTAAAAGATTTATCCAAGAAAGTGGTGGAATGCATTGGCATCCTAAGTCGCAAGTTATCCGATGACCTAAGTGATTTCGTGTGGGAATCGCAGATAAACTGAAAACGATCCTTGAGGTAAAGAGGGTTGGAAGGAGTAAAGAGCACATTATACAGAAGAGAAAGAATATGAGCATTCCGGCGAAGGCGAATTGGCAACCACTTGAGCTTCACACGGAAATCGGATACATGGTCATATTTGCGCAAACCGAATATGAACCTTATACAAACATTTTGAAGCCGCTCAAGTTTATCGAGTTGTTCTTGAGTAAGGTCAAGATAGCTGGCATCGGCATAATCAAGGATGGGAAGAAGAAGAGATTGTGCAAGCGCAATCTTGGTGGCAGTCGGAAGAAAATTCCGCAGTCTCCTCAATGTTGCAGCAGATGCAAATAACTTGCGGCTTACCTCCTGTAGTGTGTAGTGTTTAATAGGAACACTGCTAACCAAATTATTGTAAACATCTGGAAATGATTTTATTTGTGCTAACCTAATGAGAATTCTTTGTGCGGCATTCAGTTCGCTTACTGATAAGAAACCGGTTCGAACCGGACGGCTGTCTTTACCTTTAGCAGTCGACTTCATGCGTGTGTTATCTATAAATCTAAGTATGTAAGTACCTATTCGTTTAAGTTTAGAGAATGAAGAATACTTTTCAAAGTTTATTAAATCTTCGCATTGTATAGAAGTTAAACATGTTTGTTTACATTTTAAATCTGGTAAATTACAAACATCTGAATTATCGCATTTAATCTGATCGAAATAATGTAAATTGTGACGTAAATAAGACGGTCCGTACCACCATAAATCACAATCTTTAAATAAATCTAAACTATAACCTCTCGACAATGGATCAGCTGGGTTGTCTTTGCTACTTACGTGTAACCACACCGAGTCACCTGTGAGGTCGTTGATCTCGGTCACTCGATTTTGTACAAATGTTTTAAGTAAATGTGGTGACATTTTAATCCAACCCATGACTATTGTAGAATCCGTCCAGAAATATATTTTTACTAAACTGTAACCTAAGAGATTCAACGATTTTCTTGTATAATTTAGCTCCTATTAAGGCACCACAAAGTTCTAAACGAGGAATACTTATTGCCTTCAAAGGTGCCACCTTACTTTTTGCACATAATAAATGCACGGTTACATCAGAGTTATCACTATATGTACGTAAATAAGCGCACGCACCGTATGCGTCTTGAGACGCATCAGTAAATATATGAAGTTCTTTATATTGAGTGTGGTCACCCTTTACGTGACGAAGAATGCAAATGTCCTTTAAAAATCTTAAAGTAAAAATAAAATGTTTCCAAGTGCTAACAACATCCCTAGAAACCGGAGTATCCCAGTCAATTTTACTTAACCATAATTTTTGTAAAATTATTTTAGATGTTATAACTACAGAAGAAAGAAGTCCTAATGGATCATATATTTGTGATATTACTGATAACATTACTCGTTTAGTTAAATTCGACTAGTTATAATTGCTATCAATATTCGTAAAAAAATGCAGCTCATCACTAGTGTTGTGCCAACCTAATCCGAGTGTTTTAGTTTGCGCATGCTCGCCTATAAAACGTTCTGTGGATTTATCTTGAGATACGTCTAAATTAAATGTCCACTTGCGCAAAGGAAAACACCCTGAGGCTTCGTTCACACGGCATTGTCCTGCACGTTTTTTTTGTAATCGTTTTTATAACGTATAGTCAACCGGGTGTTCATATGGTAAATTTTCATTCGTGTAAAAACGAATAGCCGCAGTTTCCAACCAGTTGTCACAGTGAGTAGACGTCACTGATGGATCCACGCTTGGTTGTACTTTTATATTGGTATCGAAGGCGGTCTCGCCGCCGACAAAACAGAAGGTTTTGGGTACATCCTATTAATCAAGAATCTGTGCGTACGATCACATTTGAAAAATTATTCGAAAATCTTAGAAACGATGAAAAAATGTTTTTTAATTACTTTCGAATGTCTATTGAAAGTTTTGAAAAGTTATTAACTCGACTGGAAAATTCAAGCCTAACAAAATCAAATACGAATATGCGGAAATGCATTAGTACTAAAATGAAATTAGCCATCTGTTTAAGGTGAGTACACAAATAAAAATACACAGGTTGTGATTATTTAAGTTTTATTAATGTTAATTATTATTATTAAAAAAATATTCAAATTTGACCAATTTTACTATAGTATATTCGTGTTTCGTATTAAAAGCCATTGTAATCCATATCCGTGTAGTTAGAATAGCAGGATTCGACAGAGGACGGATTTTGAAGAGTAGCTGCTGTAGTTAATTCTACAGAGGCTGGACTTTGAGAAGTCGTTGTAGTCATGTTTGTAATGATAGAATTTGTAGCTTCTTGTGTAATGTTACTATTTTGGTATTGTTGTGTAAAATATCCTCTGTGAACTGATGAGAGATCGAAAGACGACGATTCACGAATTTGGCGACTGTTTTTAATTTTTTTCATTAACTGTAGCACACCCATTTGGAATTCGAGGATTTCATCATCGTCATACTTATCTAATGATGGTAATATCCCATTAAAAAATGAAAGATGCCGATTCATTGTTTCAGGTTCCTTATTTGAATAAGAATCCATAAATTTCATCATCTTCGCATCTACAGAACTAATCGTATTCTTTAGAGATCTTTTAGGTACACGATTAGGTATTGGGCTCTTTGCCGCCATTGTGTCATGTGTCTCTATAGAGTTTGTTTCCAATGTTTCTTTTCCTCCCTCAGAATAATTTTTCTGGTTTTCGGATTCAGTGTTATTATCGGATTCCGTGTTGTTATTTTCGGTAGTAACATTATTTATTGTCTCTTTAGGTTGTATTACTTTCTGCAGAAAAGATAACTGTTTACTATATACATAAGGCTTTGCTGTTTTGGCGCCACTTCCTGAGCTTTTCTGATGTTTTATCTTTTTATATGATCGATTATAATTATCTCTTATATGAGTCCACCGTTGAATAATCATTTTAGCTGTAAAAGACAAACATGATAAGTAATACGGTACATAAACATTACTTTTTTCAGATATTTAGCATCGGGGCGTTCCATGAAAGATTTACACTATTCATACAAAGTTGGAGTATCGACTATAAGTGGTATCATCTGGGATGTTTGCTGGACTCTGTGGCATGTCCTTCAGGGAGAATATCTTCAAACGCCTTCTACAGAAAGTGAATGGATGAAAATAGTGGAAGGTTTTGAAAGAAAGACTAATTTCCCTCATTGTTTAGGTGCAATTGACGGGAAACACATAAAAATCTTAAAGCCTCCTCATAGTGGATCCATGTACTTCAATTATAAAGATTATTTTTCAATTGTGCTACTTGCGGTGGTTGATTCGGAATACAGATTTATATATGTAGACATAGGATCATACGGAAAAGATTGTGACTCATCCATTTTGAAAAATTCCGTCTTATGGAAAAAAGTTAATGATGGTTCGCTGAATATACCCAAACCAATGCCATTATTAGAAGGTGGAGAAAGTACACCTTACGTATTTATTGGTGATGAGGGATTTGCTCTACATAATAATTTACTACGCCCTTTTGGAGGAACACATTTAGATTTTCGTAAAAAAATCTTTAATTACCGCCTGAGCAGAGCAAGGAGATACGTGGAGTGTGCTTTTGGTATCTTAGCGGGAAAATGGAGAATTCTACATAAGGCTATTGATGTTTCACCAAGTTTATTGACAGAAATCATAAAAGCATGCATTGTATTACACAATTACGTTCGTGAAAATGATGGACACAATTTTGAAGATGTGGCAAATCCTCCATTATTTGAAAATATTCAAAGTACGTCAGTTAGAAATGTTCAAGCAAACAGCGTAAGGTCCATTTTTAGTCACTATTTTTTATCAAACGAAGGATCAGTCCCATGGCAAAACGAATATATTTAGAACTAAGCAGAGTAAGTTAAAATATGTTGTAACGCAATTTTTATTATTAATAATAAAAGATACATACCTATGGCTTGTCTTGTTTTTTCTTCCTTTGTTTCAAAATTAGGATCAATTATTACCATGATTCCCTTCCAAGCCGCTTGAGTTGCGACGCGATTTTTATAAAGTTCCAAAGTTTTATCCCATAAAACGGGATTTTGTTCCACTAAAGAAATTAATAGTTCGTTATCTATAGAAGATTCCTCCATTTTGAATATCAAACCAAATCCAACCATAAAATACGTGCCACCCCGCCAAAAGACGCTCAGGTACTAAACGCTTCTTCGGTTGCTATTCGATAAAAAACGTATAACATCGTGTCGTGTGAAAGAGACAAAGCTATACCATATGCCACTGCGAACCGAATACGTCAAAGTTTATTCGATTTGCTTGACAAGTCCGTTGAGTATGCGTTTAAACGTATAAGCGGTACACGTTTTTTTGCAGTGCAATCGACGTGTGAATGGATCTATGTACGTTGTATGGTCACTATTTATACGTTAAGACGTATACTGCAAAAAAACGTGCAGGACAATGCCGTGTGAACGAAGCCTGACTGTAGTACTTCTGAAGTTTTCTGGCAA
Organism: Orthosia gothica; assembly: GCA_949775005.1. Classification (NCBI taxonomy): domain Eukaryota; kingdom Metazoa; phylum Arthropoda; class Insecta; order Lepidoptera; family Noctuidae; genus Orthosia; species Orthosia gothica. The sequence continues at coordinate 9,250,784 of OX459040.1, read as the reverse complement.
ACTTGAATTAAATGTTCTAAATCATCGGCACCAGTGATAAGATCGTCTACGAAAATGTCTTTAGTGATGACGCGAGCGATGACGTCATCATCACAATCTAACGCTGTCTGATACATCGCATACTTAAATATGGAGCTGACGAGTACCATAAGTAACCGTATTAAGTTGCTAGGTATCTAATGGATCCGAAGGATTATCGCGCCACAATATTAACTGTAATGACCTTTGATCAGACTGGAGAAGAACCTGACGAAACATCTTCTCCACGTCTGCACAAGCTACATATTTATACTGTCTGAATCGCAACAAAATAGAAAAATATCATTTTGTAACGCGGGTCTCGGAAGTTGAATATCGTTTAATGATTTATTCGAGCTAGTGACAGCACTAGCGTCGAACACTACGCGTAATTTTGTAGTCGTACTATACTATCTTTAATGACTCCGTGGTGTGGAAGATAATAGTTAGGTTGACTACAGGTAGCTAACTTCGACATGTGACCTAAGTCATTATATTCTCGCATAAAGTTAGTATACATACTTTTAAATTCAGGTAAACGTTCGAATTTACGTTCTAATGACATACATCGTTTCTTCGCTAACGTATAAGAATCGTCCAGTACGTCTGGTGCCTCTCTTAGCGGTATACGAACCGAAAATCTACCATTTTCTTCGCGTTTAGTCGTATTATTAAATAATTCCTCATCACACATACGCTCATCATCTGTGAGAATTACACATGGTGATGAAGGAATATTCTCAATTTCCCAGAATAACCGGAGCTGCTTATCAATGTCCTGACTTAAGTGACAATGAACGTGCGTAGGTTTCGAGTTCCTAACAAACACAGGACCGGACAACAACCATCCTAATTTCGAATTTTGTAAGAATGGTCCACTAGGTAAACGTATTTTATCGGTTTCTAAAAGGTCCCAAAATCTATCTGCACCTATCAGCAAATCAATCTCTGAACTAACTTTAAACGTAGGATCTGCTAATTGTAGGGATTCAGGAAAACGTATATGACCAGCTTCTATGTTTATCGAAGGCAAACTGGACGTTATGCCTGGCAAGACAATACATCTTAGCTTGGTATAATAATCGTTTACTTTTGATCGAATTGATAAATCGCATGAATGGCACGACTGTGCGACAGATTGTCCCACACCCGAGATTCGAACTGTGGACTGTATATAAGACGCATTTATTCGTTTAGACAATTTCTCCGTAACAAAACAGTTCTGGCTTCCGCTATCTAAGGGTAGGTTCAGATGACAAGCGCTCAGCGCGCGTTGAACGCGCGTTGAATTTTTGTATAGTGTTCACATGGTGCGCGCTTGTCAGGCGTTAAACGCGCGTTGTTGCGGCCAGTTTGAGTTCTACATTTGTCGAAGATGGACGTAGAAACAGTTTTATCGGTGATTTTATACAGACGGCAGAAACGACACAACAGAAGACGGAGATATTGGGTTCACCCAATTTTGTCAACCAGGCTGACTGAAAGTCAGTACATTATTTTATATCCTAAGTTAAGGCAATTTGAGCCCAAATTCTTTAACTACTTCAGAATGTCCATCAAGTCATTTGATGACTTACTGACTCTCATAAACGATGAACTCGTAGCAGATAAAAACGCTGTGCGATATAGCATTTCACCGGAAGAAAAACTCATAATTACATTGAGGTAAGTTTTTTAATAATCAACATAATCTATAAATCAAATAAATCAAATCAACTTGTTTAGGAACAATTTTTTTAAAGAAAAAATAACATTTTGTTACTCGCAGAATAACTGTAACTCTGATTCATTGCTGACATTAGTTGGTGCTGGCGATGGAGTAGGTGTTACTGGCGATGGAGACCCCATTGCTGTAGTATAACCATAATGTGCAAAATTATTTGACACACTAGACTGCTGTGATCTATAATCATGATAACGAAAGCCTTCAACAGAAGCTGATGACTGATGACGCTGCTCTTGTGATGAATAATTTCTTCGTTGTGATACCGGGTAATTTTGATTTTCATATGTCTGTTGTTGTGGTCCTTGAAATTCATTTTGGTTTTGCAAAATTAAATTATAAATGGCAATTTTAGTTTGAAGTCGCCTATATTCCGGATTTTTTTTAATCTCTTTAACGAGTGACAAACAAAACAGCTTGTCTTCATCGTCATCTTCTTTTGGATGAGACACATTTTTCTGTGCTAAACTCTGCTCTAATATGTTTGCAAATCTTTCATCAGCAGGATTTAATTTTTGTTTTTTTCTTGAAGTAGATTTAGGACTCTTAAAGCCAGAACTTATTTCTACTTCAGCAACCTCTGACGAAGTTGATGCATTATCTGCATCGAAACTACTTTCTGTATCTTTGTTGGCAATTGATGCCTGTAGAAATCGTAGTCTATTATAATGAATATATGTCGAAGTTTTGGAAGCTCCTGATCCAGTTTTGACAGTCTTTATTTTCTTCACCTCTCTCATATAATTATCCCGTAAACTCTTCCACTTTTTTTGCAGGGATGACGCTGAAAAAAAAAACAGTATTTAGTAATAGTTTATGTTTGTTTCCAGATATTTGGCCATTGGATGTTCATTTGGGACATTAAGCTACGACTATAGAATTGGCAAATCTACTGTGGCTACTATAATACCACATGTATGTGAAACTATTTGGAAAAAATTAAGGCCCGTTGTTATGAGTGAACCAACGAAAGAAAAGTGGTGTGAAATATCCACGATATTTGAAAAGAACTCAAAGTTTCCCAATTGTTTGGGAGCCTTGGACGGGAAACATATACGGTTAATCCAGCCTGAACACACGGGTTCTATGTATTATAAGTATAAAAATTATTTTTCGCTAGTTTTATTGGCGCTAGCGGATGCAAACTATTGTTTTGTGTGGGTTGACATAGGTGCCTACGGTAAAAACAGTGACTCAGGTATATTCAAGAATTCTTCATTGTACAAAAAGCTGACAGAAAGGTCATTAGATCTACCTGAGCCAAAGGCATTGTTAATACAAAATAGACCGACAACGTTGCCATATGTGATAGTGGCTGATGAAGCTTTTGGCATGATGGAGAATTTAATGCGTCCATATGGGGGAAGGTCACTAACTTATGCTAAAAAAATATTTAATTACCGTTTGACATTAGCACGCCGGTATATGTTGAATGTACTTTTGGCATAATGTGCAATAAATGGCGCATTTTACACAGGCCGTTAGATGTTAACATCGGTTTTGCAGAAAAGATCGTAAAAGCGATATGTACACTAAATAATTATGTCAGAATCAGGGATGGCTACAATTTTGAAGACACACTTTATACGCCACCCCTGGAAAATCTAGCCTCACATTATACCGGACGTGCTGTGCGACAGGCGGATAATGTTCGAGTACATTTAACAAACTATTTCATTAATGAAGGAAAAGTAGATTGGCAGGATCGTTATATTTAACTTGTAACACAAACCGATTGTAAATGTCAATAAATATATATACTCACATAATATTTTCTTCTTTTCTTCATTGTCATGTCCTTCACAAAATATAAGGACGAGTTCTTCCCAAGCCCGTCTTCTCAAATTCTTATCTGAATAATCGCTACTTGTCATGTCCCATATCGCAGGACGTTTCTCTATTTCATCAATTAATAATTCCGTATTAAAAGCTTCGGTTTCCATTTCGGACGATTTTCGGACGAACTTGACGAACCCTAAAATACGTCTATCCGCGTCGAAAGCGCGCGCTCAACTGAACGGAAACATAGAAAACCAATGATCTCAAAGCGGCGTTGACGCGCGCTGACAACAGTCGAGCGCTAGCGCAGCGTTGAACGCGCGCGTTACTAAAACGCGCGTTAGCATGTGTACGGCCTGATTAAAATGTATGAAGTTGTAAACGCGCGTTATCAAAACGCGCGTTGAGCGCTTGTCATCTGAACCTACCCTAAAAGTGCACGAGCTGTATGATAAACATTATAATTATCCGCTACTTCCACTAATAAAACCGTATTTATCAACTTAAAGTCACTAGTTGTTTTATCGCATACAACAGTGTTATTCGAATTGTTGGGTAAAGAATGCAACGCGGTCGTCGTAGTGTGCGTATCGGTTGCCTCTCCGCGCGACTCACTACGCACACACGCATTACTACTAACGCTTTGACTATTATAATTTTCTAAATGTAACAAACTGTTATGTTTGTGCTGGCATTGCCTGCATGGTCCGAAAATACAGTCGTCTAACGTATGACCTGCTCGCAGACAATTTCGACACAATTTTTTATCAGTAACAACTTTCATTCTATCCCTAACAGACATGTTAAGGAATAATATGCACGTGTACAACGCATGACCTTGATTGCACAAAACGCAATTAGGTAAATCCTTTTTATTAAAATTATTATTGCGTAAGTTATTACGATTCATTTTTACGTATGAATAACTATGCACGCGGTTTGAACTTCGTTTGTCATGTTGATACTGCTTATCAATATGAGGCACTTCCTTTGACTTTACGTTATCATCATATCAGCCGAAAGACGTCCACTGCTGGACATAGGCCTCCCCCAAGCGTCGCCACATTGACCGGTCCCGTGCGTCTCGCAACCAGCGGATCCCCGCAACCTTCACGAGGTCATCGGTCCACCTGGTGGGAGGCCTTCCAACGCAACGTCTTCCGGTTCGCGGTCGCCACTCCAGAACCTTTCTGCCCCATCGGCCATCCGTTCTGCGAGCAATGTGCCCTGCCCACTGCCACTTAAGTTTGGCAATTCTTCGAGCTATGTCGGTAACATTGGTTCTCTTGCGGATCTCTACATTTCTGATTCGATCACGCAAGGAAATGCCGAGCATAGCCCTCTCCATTGCCCTTTGAGTGACTGTAAGCTTTCTGATGAGGCCCATTGTAAGCGACCACGTCTCGGAGCCATATGTCATCACTGGCAACACACACTGGTCATAGACTTTTGTCTTGAGACACTGTGGTAAGTTGGACGAGAAGCCACCGCGCAACTTCCCGAACGCTGCCCAGCCGAGTCGGATTCGACAGTTTATCTCTCTCTCGAAGTTGGCCCTACCCAACTGGATCGTTTGTCCCAGGTAGACATAGTCGTCCACAACTTCGAGTGTAGAGTCTCCAACCTTGATAGGAGTGGGTGTAACATGGGCATTCAACATCACCTTGGTTTTGTCCATGTTCATTTTAAGACCCACTCTAAGAGACTGCAGTACAGCCCAAGTCTCGATCGAATCGAAGGCTTTCTCGTAGTCCACAAACGCTAAGCAGAGAGGCAGGTTATACTCTTCGGTCTTCTGTATAACCTGCCGCAGCGTATGTATGTGGTCTACGGTGCTAAAGCCTTTTCGGGATCCTGCTTGTTCGGGAGGCTGGAAATCGTCAAACCTGCGCGCGAGACGATTCGTGATGACTCTTGAAAACAACTTGTAGACATGGCTAAGAAGTGAGATGGGCCTATAGTTCTTCAGCCGGGCATTGTCACCCTTTTTGAAGAAGAGGACCACCACACCCCTGCACCATGCCTGTGGCGTTTTGCCCTCGAGTATGACGGAATCAAACAGCTTCTGAAGGGCCTTAAGGACCGGTTTTCCACCCGCCTTCAGGAGTTCAGCCGTGATTCCGTCGTCACCCGGCGCCTTGTTGTTTTTGAGCTGTTTCAGAGCCATCCTAATCTCGTACAGGCTGACGTCCGGGATATCTTCGGTATAGTGTCGGGTCAATCTAGCTCTTGGGTCGTTTGCTAGATTCGCAACGGGTTTACTAGTTTACGTGTACAACTGCCCATAGAAACTCTCGATCTCCCTCAGAAGCTCCGGTTTGGCGGATACAATCCCGCCATCATCGGTCTTCAGTTTTGTGAGCTGGCTCTGCCCAATAGACAGATCTCTTGCAAATACCTTGGAGCCCTTATTCCGCTCGATAGCATCTTTAATGCTTTCGGTATTAAAGCGGCGGAGGTCGGTTTTCAAGGACTTTGAGATCCGTCTATTTAGCTGCCGGTATTTCACCGCATCGTCTGAACACTGCAGGATCATCTCACGCCTCTCCTTCATTAGCTTGAGAGTAGGATCAGAGAGCTTTTTATTTCTATATGTACGGCGGGTCTTGAAAAACTTAGACCCGACCGTATGAACAGCTTCCACGAACCCATCGCTGTATTCGTCCACGGAGCTCCCTAGGCACTCGAAACGATTCTGGAGTTCGAGCTGAAAGGTTTCGGGGTTTTGGATCTGGATCTGTGCTGGACGGAGCGTGGACTTCATCAGTCGAGGCCTTTCAAGCTTGATATTAATGTTCAATGTGCCTCTTACCATACGGTGATCGCTCCCGGTTTTCACCGAATTGATCACAGAGACATCATTAAACATTTGCTTCTTGGTTGACATGATGAAGTCGATCTTGTTTTTAGTTCCACCATCGGGGCTTTGCCATGTCCACTTCCTGTGCTCACGCTTTCTGAAGAAGGAGTTCATCATATAGAGGCCTTCCTTCTCCATAAAACTGGCCAGTAGGTGACCCCGGTGGTTCCGACGTCAAACTCCAAATTGCCCCACTTGCAGCTCATCCTCGTCTCGTTTGCCCAGTTTTGCGTTGAAGTCCCCCATGACAACGGTGAAGTGAGTTTTGAAACCATGCATGGCCTTAGAGATATCCTCATACATGGTCTCTACCTCGTCGTCGGGGTGTGCCGAGGTTGGGGCGTAAACCTGAATGACCTTCAGCGAATATCTTGAGGATATTCTGAGTATAAGGTACGCCACCCTGGTCGACACACTCTCGATCTTCACCACGTTGTTCACAAGGGACTTGTGGACGATAAACCCGACACCACCCTGGGACTGCCGGTCACCCTCTCGGAAATAGAGCAGGTTACCAGATTTGAGGATTATCGTGTCCTCCCCCTCTCTTCGGACTTCAGATAACCCTATAATACTCCATCGTAACCTGCTCAATTCTTCCTCTCTTTTCGGTTATCTTCTCGTCGGTCCGGAGTGTTCACGTGTTGTACGTTGCCAGGTCCAGTCGTCGGTGTTTATTGGGGTAGCCGGGTCCACTCCGGAGATTCTTCAGTCGAGGCCTTTCAAGCTTGATATTAATGTTCAATGTGCCTCTTACCATACGGTGATCGCTCCCGGTTTTCACCGAATTGATCACAGAGACATCATTAAACATTTGCTTCTTGGTTGACATGATGAAGTCGATCTTGTTTTTAGTTCCACCATCGGGGCTTTGCCATGTCCACTTCCTGTGCTCACGCTTTCTGAAGAAGGAGTTCATCATATAGAGGCCTTCCTTCTCCATAAAACTGGCCAGTAGGTGACCCCGGTGGTTCCGACGTCCAACTCCAAATTGCCCCACTTGCAGCTCATCCTCGTCTCGTTTGCCCAGTTTTGCGTTGAAGTCCCCCATGACAACGGTGAAGTGAGTTTTGAAACCATGCATGGCCTTAGAGATATCCTCATACATGGTCTCTACCTCGTCGTCGGGGTGTGCCGAGGTTGGGGCGTAAACCTGAATGACCTTCAGCGAATATCTTGAGGATATTCTGAGTATAAGGTACGCCACCCTGGTCGACACACTCTCGATCTTCACCACGTTGTTCACAAGGGACTTGTGGACGATAAACCCGACACCACCCTGGGACTGCCGGTCACCCTCTCGGAAATAGAGCAGGTTACCAGATTTGAGGATTATCGTGTCCTCCCCCTCTCTTCGGACTTCAGATAACCCTATAATACTCCATCGTAACCTGCTCAATTCTTCCTCTCTTTTCGGTTATCTTCTCGTCGGTCCGGAGTGTTCACGTGTTGTACGTTGCCAGGTCCAGTCGTCGGTGTTTATTGGGGTAGCCGGGTCCACTCCGGAGATTCTTCTCACCCCTTGCCACGTCATCGCCTCGACCGCTACCGTAGTCGAGGGTAGACGGGCTGCCGGGCACTCGGGGCCGTTTTTTAACTGTGCTATTCATGGTTTGGGGGGGCTTGCCGTAATCGCCACGCTTGGCAGGCGGGTTGGCGATCGCAGTTTGTTATTAAAGTGCACAGAGAACGCTGCTGCCCATTCTCTGGTTTTTCCTTAGTCGCCTCTTACGACACCCACGGGAAGATATGGCATGGTGAAATTCTTTACGTCCGTCACCATACGGTAAACATGACTTTAAACATGACTTTACGTGGTTTGCACTAATCATTTCTAGTGTATTTGCACGGTTTTTAAGGAATGATATTAAGTCGTTTAATTTGACCTTATCGCTTGACCTTGAAGACATGGCACCTATGTGGTTCTCCCACTTCCGTTCCGTGGAAGGATCAAGCTTGCTAACAACCAAGTAAATAACTAAGGTGTCCCAATTGACTGTGGGTTCATCAAGTGACGCCAGAGCGCGTAAATTACGTAGAACGGTATCTATTAACTTCCGAATTTGTGTTGGTGATTCTTGTTTTACCGACGTAATACTATATAACGCTTTAACGTGGTTATTAACCAATAACCTATCATTATGATAGCGGTTTTCTAATAGTTCCCAGGCATGAATATAGTTGGCAGGACTGAACTCTAAGGCACTTATGACCTGGGGGGTGACCACAAGCTCTTAGAGTAAGGTTATTTTGAGATTGAGTAAGGGACAGATGTATCTGACTTGTATACATCTGTCACTTACTCGATCTCAAAATAACCTTACTCTAAGAGCTTGTGGTTACCCCCCTGTAACGCACTTCCACTCAGAGTTGACCGTAAATAATAAAACTTTTGTATTTCATCTAAATCGGAACGGTTATGGATCATAGCGATGTATGAATGTTTGAACTCCAGCCAGTGATCATATGAACCTTCAAAGGCAGGTAGTTTTATATCCGGTAATTTAATATTAACAGGTTGTCGGAAAACATCCCGAGCTGATGCAAGAGGGAACTTGTTGTAAGCCTCCGCATTGTCAATAAGACAATTCGCACTGGCCATAGCCGTAAAATATAATGATTCTAACGCTTCTACATATTCTGAATTAGCGGTTAATTCTGATTCCGATGAAAGTAACTCTATTTCACTTTCAATGCTATTAAATTTAGAAAATATCTCAATGGCGGCCTGAACTCGCAACTTTAGTTCGGCTACTTGTAAGGTAGTCAAGCTAGCCCCCTCAAATGAGTCAACAAAATTTTTGAATTGGGTTAACCGGCCCCTTACATTACCCCAACGTTTTTTAAAATCAAAAAGAATTTCCCCTACAGATTTTACAGACATTTTGGCGGACTACGAATAAGCGTTGGTATGTAGTTAAGTACTCACGTGCAAGCATCAACGGAGCCGCGTAACTGCAACTCTCGCGTCGCGTACAACTGTAATCGTATAAGCACAGCTTTAAAAACAAATCAAACCGTATAGGGAAAGGACGGGAACAAAGACCTGACCGTTGCGTTTCTGATAGTATCTTCGCTTTTTCTTATTGTACAAAATGGCTGCTGGTCCAACTATGGCGTAGCCTTCTCGTGTCGGCGTCGTTACTAGTTGTCTCGAATCCAGCATCCGTCTCGAAGGTCCAATTATGTGCAGGATCAGGGCTTGTGTGTCCAAAATGAAGCAACTTGATGATTTTCAATTAGGTTTATATTGTTTTAAAAATATATTCGTTACAAAATTAGCCGTGGCTGTTTGGCGGCTCGCAAAGGAAGAGTGAATATGAAGACATTTTGAATGACGGAGGCGAGAGTGAGCGAGTGACCGAGAGGTTGAGTGGTGAGCGACCGAAGGAAAGACTGCACCCGATATCCTCCTCTTCTCATCAGTGATAGATGGCGTGGACAGTAGGCTTTATAACTTCGCGCATTATTGCGTATCCAATGTAAAACCGTAGATGAGTCACACCAGAATATTTTTCTTTCAGCCTTTATTCTTTGTTCGGTTATTATATTATCGGCCAACCTTCCCGCCAAAACGGCTGCTTGTAGCTCCAATCGTGGCATCGATACGTACTTTACAGGCGCAACTCGACATTTACTGGATACGAAGGCAACTTGAATATTTTGTTTACAATCGATCCAGCGCCAGTATGCGGCGGCGCACATCGCTTGAGTTGAAGCGTCACAGAAAACATGTAACTGTAGGTTCGCATAGCGCTAAGTAATCGGCGCCCGTGGCGAGCTATTCGGTACATCTGCACTGAGGTCTTGCGTCTCGCTCTCGCACGTAACCGAGTGGCGCGTACTTCTAGTCGCCGAATCGTAATGACGAGGTAGGTGAATTTTATCAATGTTTGTCATTATGCTCAGCCATTCGATCCATTTTGTAAATATTTTGTCTGTTATTTCGTCGTCCCAACTGATTCCAGATCTCCAGGTATCTTGTAAAATGATCTTGCTTTTTATCGTGATAGGCGAAAGGAATCCATAGACATCGAAGATGGACATTAGTACACGTAGCATTTCCCGTTTCGTGGGTTTCTTTTGTCCATGCAATATTGGCTTGGGAATTCTTTTGAATGACACATCGAATCCCAGGTTATCATTAGTTGGAAACCAAATTAGACCGAGTGTACGTTCTCCGTCAAACAGTTGTCCATTTTTGAATATCACAGACGTCGATTTCAGAGAGAGAGATCTTTAAGTACAGACGGCATATTAGACGTCCAGTTTCTAATCTCGAATCCACCTTGTTTGTGGACGAATGTGACGTCATTCACAAGTTGATTAGCCGTTTGTTCATCGGGTAAGGAGTCTATATAATCGTCGGCGTAATGTTGTGTAAGTACAGCTTGCAAAGCGGCTGGCATCGTGGCCTGGAATCTTTCTTTCGCGTCGAAATTGGCCTTAAGGGTTCCAGGGCCTTTTCTAGACGCATCGAGAAGGTTATAGCGTTGTGGTCTGAAGTTGTTAGACTTCTTTCTACCCGCCACTCATCGACCTTGCCCAGCAGCGACGAACTGCAAGCTGTCACGTCGACGATGCTTGTGCACCACCTGTCATTTCTGTATGTCTCGAACGTTGGTGTTTCTTCCTTTGGTGGTCCAAATATTCTAAAATGGCTGCAATCAATACACCCAATTACTCCGGGTATTCTATATTTGGAACAAAACCTGAAATTAACAACCTAAGTACATTGCCCAATAACACTGATATTTTATCTAAATTAACAGTTAATCATAACCATACCTTTGACTGATTGCTTGCCTGGCAGTTGGAGTGGTTGAAAACCGTATATATTTTTGGATCATTCTTTTATGTGTCAGAGCCTTGGTAACTTGTTCAATGTAGACACTACACATTTTTTGTGAGATATTTTTGGCAACTCCTACTGGCCGCTGGTAAGACCCGGTTGCGTAAAAAAATAGTGCTGTGAGTACCTAAAAAATAAAGTTGAAAGATAATAAGAACAGTGTGCAGCCCTAGGGGCAAGTTGAAGTAAGTAGGTGTACCTATCTCAAAAATGCTGATACATTACCTTATCTTCCAAGGTTACCCGTTGCGAAGACTTTAATTCGGACAGCCGCCTGAGCTCTTGGCATAAAAACCTGACGGCATGCTTAGAAAGGCGATACCTTGTAAGAAAGTATTTTACTTGCCTTACTCACCAACTAGCTCAAGTATAGGTGATCAGCATGAGACTATGAAGGGTATGGTTTCGCATGAAGTTGACTGAAGTAAAAGTCACACAGTTTGGTCAACTAATTTAATTCTTGAACATACAATCCGTCATCACAATTTCGTGAGGTTAAACAGGTACAATGAAACTTACTTTTATTTGGGATACAATTTACCCATTATTTCCAATACCGGAGGTATGATGTCTCAAGCAGTATCATTCGCCTGGGAAGCCATAATCAAGCCTCGTGCAAGCTAAAATGTCGTTTGTGTTCGGTACCAAATGATGGAGCTCAGATGCTGTTTTCTTCAGGAATTGTAGTCATATGTGTAGATGTAGTTATATATAGTTGACCATTTTCTTATTTATCTATGTACTAATAAAAATTAATCCTAGAGTGCCCTGCCAAGGAGAAGAAATGCATAATGAGCATCACACGCACATGTTTTCACAAGTATGGAAATTTAGTTAAATTCAACATTATACTTACAGCGAATGCTGACACATTATATATTTATATTTAGGGCTTGTTCCCTGCCGCCTACGAGTCATGCAGATCGTTTCTTTTTCGCTCTTATTGGGATGAAAGTTTTATCAACTGCACTGTCCCAATACTTCCAATGAAAAAGAATTGTCATTCTTGTCAGTCATTCATAGACATTGAAGTTTAACCAATAGACTTGACATGTCTGGTTTTTCTTTATGTAGATATTTTCAATAAGTTAATCATTTAATATTTTAGCGTTGAATTGTGTGTTTGTTGAATTAAATTGATACACACAAATTGTTATTTTATTATATCATTTTATATAACTGCAGATAGCAACGCCATCCCGTATCACGCAATGATCAACTCCCATGCCAAGCTGGTTCTCATCTTTAACACAAGATGTCGCCTCTATACAAAAATAATCGTTACAACCTTCTCTTAAATTCGGCCTCCGGAAGCTTTCGAAGCGGATTGCTTAAAATACGTGCTTTTGCACGCCCATTGGCCATTTGATTACGCTCATCTTGAGCTCTAGCAGTCTCAAAAATCCTCCAAACGAAATAGAGCCGAGATGCCATTGTAATTTTTGTTCACAACACGAAATTATATGTAATAACTTGGTTAGTTTATCACTTTCACAACGCTCTCACGGCAAAAATAACAGTGACAAACTTAGTCGCTCACAAGTGATTTTGTTTACGATTCGAGCTGTCAAAACTGTCAAAAAGTACAACTCACACTCGTGAAAAGCATGTTTACGCTAATTCAGTGCCTAGTGACGGGCTTACTTGTGAGATGTTGTCGATTGTCACTAGTGACGAAATATTTTATAAACTTGGACTCAGAAATTATAGTTCTCATGTACGGCACTAGTTGGCGCTTATCCAGCGCCATACAAATTTGCGGAAACGTTTACGCGACAATCCCGTAAATAAAACTCGCACTAAGCATACTGGAGTAACAACAATATGCGTTGTTGTCTTAATTTCATGGTTAACCCAAAAACAAAACACATTCTGATTAAAATAAAGCAATACCAGTTTACAGATGAAACTTCTACTCACCGCACTAACAATTTCTTTAAGAAAAGCCGCTAATATCAATTGGACGTAGTTCCTGAAAAAACTTTCCAACCGATTAACTTAACATTTTGACATGATTGTGATTAAAGTTCAATCTCGTATTACTGTATGAATATTTTTTTTACTACTGATACTTTTGTATGGTACAGGTAACATGTTCGAGTTTTAAATTGACCCTATTTTATACTTCCAATGTTATACTATTTTGAATATTCATTAAAACATGGAATGTTTTTGGTTTATTGCAATATTCATGTTACATTTGAATGTTAATTTAAAAAAAAACGTTCGAAATGACATGTGTGACAAAGAAAAGAATAATAAAACAAGATTAAATAGAAACAAATGTATTTGTAGTGAAAATATCAATGGTATACGTTCTTCTTCATCGTATTCAAAAACAAAGTCTTGTTCACCAGCAAAGTCTTCAATATAATCTGGTCCTTCCATGCCCTGCAGGTTTTAATAAAAGGACAGGCAATCTTCAGGAATTAGACCGAAAATTTACTTTAAGGCATTACATTTAGCCTGGGTAATAGGTTTTTCGTCTCGCCAGAATAATATAAAAGTATACAGTAGTATAGTTGTTATATTTTTATTGCTCACTATTGTCTTCTTTTTCTATGTTTATAGGCACTAGAGGGGTCTCTTTGTGCAAGTCTTTATCACATTCACTTAATCCTCTGCAGTGTATATCTTTGATTTTTTTTAAATGACTTTCGGTTTCACCAAAGTCAGTGTCATTTGGCTAAAAGGATGACCACTTTCTAGGAAATTAAAATCAATCACTTTGAAGGTAGGATGGCTGACTTAAATCACTTTAAAGTAAGAGCACCATTTTTATGTTTCGATTTTGGCTCCGTAACTGTCGCTCTCAACAGTGATAGTTGTTCAACATTAAGACGCATTTATTAATTTATATATTTTTTTAAACAGGAACCAACTTCTTGGGCACCTCTACCAGCTTGACCCTCAACCCAAACAAAACAATATCCTTTATTTATAGAAGACACATGAACGCCGCAGTTATAAACACAGAGTTGTCTTATAAAATACCACGTTTGTTAGAATACGTGGTAAAAAGCAATTCTTCTCCATGTGAAATGTTAAATAGTCAACGCTTGGATGAGACAATGTAGCGGCCGTTCTAAGTCCAATATTACATTGTTCAAAGGCCTCACTAGCTTGCTCGGTCCATTGGATTTTACTTTTATCCCTTTTTTGTGTTGCCGAGATACTTGTTGAAAGCCGACTGATACGAGGCTGCGTTGGGCCAATCAGCACGGTAAAAATTCACCATACGTGTGAAACGCCGTAACTCTTCAATTGTCACCGGTTTTGGCTACTCTATGATGGTGATGGCCTTAACCTTTTCTTCTATGGGACGAATACCATGTTGTGACACGTGGTAGCCTAAAAGTTCCAAATTAGTTTGTCCGAAAGCGCATTTATCTAAATTTACTGTTATCCCGAGTTTGTGTAACTGAAAAATAATCCTAAATGTTTGAGGTGCTGAGTTTTAAACTCACTTAGTCAGTCATAATCAGTGCATCATCTATATAAATAATAAAAACAAAATGTAGGTCGTGGAAAACCGAGTCCAGGAATTGCTGAAAGGTCTGCGCGGCATAACGCAATCGATTTTTGATAAAAAAAACTTATCGGCCGTGTTATTGGTGAAATTTAGTAACCGCGGCATTGGGTATCTGTCTGGCTTCGTGATTGCATTTAGTTGGCGGTAATCGCCACATGGCCAAATACCCCCATTCTTTTTTCAACTATGTGTAAGGGGTTTGACCAAGGACTCTTTGAAGGTCGACAGATACCTAATTCTTGCATTTGGTTGAATTCATCTTTGAGACGTTGGTATCGGACGGGTGCTAGAGGCCGTGTTCGTGCCAAGACCGGTGGTCCGGGCGTTTCATTATTGTGCTGTACAGAGCTCGGATTCGTTTCCACAAATGACATTGGTGTAGTTATGCTTGGAAACTTCAATAAGGCGATTTACACACGGCACCGCCCAGAGAGCACCGCTCGACCCGCGCGGTCGGGCGGTGTACGTGTGTTAGGCGTCAACGGATTTATTAGAGGCCAATGCGACATGAGATCCGCTTCACCGCCTACCGCGGCGGTGCGCGGTGCCGTGTGTTAATCGCCTTAATCGCCTAAGGGGTCATGCTTATGATGATCGATGCTAACAGAATGTACAGAAGGTTCACTCATGCTTGTTATTGATGCTATGACATCTAAATCAGTTACCTTGTCGATGAGTTTTCGGACACTGACGTCAACCAGAAGTTTAAGGAGGCTTAGAAAATCTGCATCCAATAGTGGTTGTTTTACGTCTGCAATTACTAAATCTTTACTTAAAAGGAGACGGATACGCTTTCATACAATTTTGGCCTGGATGTAAAAGGATGAAATTGGTGTCAATTGATAGCTACTATATTATTAAACAATCACTGAAAATTTTGCAGATTTTGGCAATCTGAGACCCGAGATTAAAGAGATTAATGAAAAGTAAGGTTACGTAACAATCTATACATAACAGCCGATTTTTGAACTGTGATTGTTTTATAACCGAGTTACCAAAATACCAAAAAGGGTATGTTCCGAATTTGGCCCCATTTTAATTTGGTGAAGATCTGATGAAGAAGTTCGGAGATATATAACAGTACTCTTCAATAAATAACGGCAAATCTCTCGAGATTGCAGCAATCGCATGTTTGTTTATTGTTTATACCATTTCATAACATAACATCACGCCAGTAAGCTCGAAACATATCTCTCTCATTTCACCGGTTATGTTCAAGTTCAAAGGCGTTATAGGTTCTTACTAAAAAGGGAAAAAAAAAAATACTTACCGACTTCCAAATAAAAAACTACAAAGTGAAAAATAACTTTATTTTTGGAAGTCAGTGTCTATATCGCAAAAAATTGGTAAATACGAAAGACACCGACTTCCAAAAAAAAGTTATTTTTCACTTTGTACTTTTTTGTTTGGAAGTCAGTAGTATTTTTTTGCAAAAAAGTTTTTTTTTTATAGATAGGATGTTAAATATATTTGTAGAGTGGGTAAGGAGATAATGTTTGAAAATAAAAATATTTTTTTATTATTAGGTATTTTTATTCATCTTCAATCATAATAAAAATGTCATCTAGGAATTGTGCAGGTGGTAGGTACTATATTATCTTTGTATCTAGCCCAACTAAGGTACCATATTAGTAATATAATTATATTTTTTTATTCGCTACAGGCTTGCGTTTGACCACTATCTAACCTGATGGTAAGCGATAATGTGGTCGACTATGGAGCACGCTTGCCTAGAATTAGCCTATTCACTCTTGACTTAAAGACTCCCAGGTTGTAGGTATCGGGAAATAAAAACTCCGGCAGGGAATTCCACTCTTTTGCTATGAGCATAATAAAAGTATTCCCAAAACTTTTGGGGCGTATGGGTTGTCCATCATGACTCGATGAGGCATCGCCGTACGTCTTGTATTCCGATGATGTAACAGGCTAGGATGAATCAGTGCATGCAGTTCCAACGTCATTATTTTCTTTCAAGCTCGTTGCCTCGCCTTTATGTCAGTGTTCTACATCTGACTGCGAATATGTACAATCTGCACATCATATCTTATGGGAGTGTATTCTTTGGCAGAATGAACGTAATATTATTTACCCGACTGCCGAAGGAGGGTAATGTGTTTATCAGTCTATGTATGTATGTATGTATGTATGTATGTATGTATGTAAGTATGTATGTATGTATGTATGTATGTATGTTTGTTCCTATGTGGCGTTCCAGAGACCAAACGCGTTGGCCGATTTTGATGATTCGTACGTCAATCGATGCGTCTTAACCCTGCGAGTGTCATAGGCTACATTAAAATTGGATAATAGAAAAATGGCGGATTTTGGGTGCCATATTGTGGGGGCCCAATTTTTTTTTTTCTTCCAAACCCATCGTGTGGGGTATCAAAATAAAGGGTTTTAAGAGGTGATTCCAAAAATATATAACACTTATATGTTTAAATGTATCTAATTCGAAAAAACTAACTAAAAAGTTATAAATAAAAAAACTTAATTAAAAAAAATCAAAAAACCCGACTGCTTCAAAAGCGAACTAAAAAGTCGTAAACAAGGAAAAAATCATGCTGTGCAGGCGGAGGATACACCAGATTTTGGTCAGCCAGCCGGCGAATATGTATCCTCCGACTGCACAGCATGATTTTTTCCTTGTTTACGACTTTTTAGTTTGCTTTTGAAGCAGTCGGGTTTTTTGATTTTTTTTTGTTGAATAATGTACAGGCTGCATCAGGAGTTGTTTACTATACGGACCTTGTGGAAACTAGAACAAATTGCCGTGCGTTCAAGCGTTTTTGCCATACCTATTATTAGAACCAAATATAACAGCTCACAATGTTAGGACCCATTAATATGTATTAATGCTAATTTTTTATTCGTGGTGCTATGCAACTGGGCTTATCCCAGTTGTATATGACCCTTTGTGCCTATTGGCCTTGTTTGATCTGTCTCCTGCTTGATATGGAGGGAAGTGGAAATTTAAATTTTTTCCTACTCTTCCGTTATTCTTTTCTGATTAATTTCGTTGCGGGATCCAAGACAGTTAAATTCATTCTCCGGGACTTCGTCGAGCTTCATTGCCTCGGCGCTTTTCTTGTGGTCGCCACTGTTGATTCTGGCTTTCAGGAGTTGCAGTGGTTTGGGAATAGTGCGGTGGGATTGTCCCAATAAAGTTTCAACGCACACTCCCCGAAATGTAACCGATAAAAAACCGATAGGCTGGCAACTCGGCACCGATGTTCAAGGCTCTGGACTAGACTCGACCAGTATCTCATTGCCGATAAGCCTCTTGGCCCGTTTTTCGATCGACTCGAGTGCATCCAGCTGGTATTTGGCAGATCCGTCCCAGAGATGAGAACATCATGCTCCATGCATGATCTAACTTGCGCTTGATATAAGTTAAGCAACTGCTCTGGGGTGAAGTATCGTCTCACCTTCGCAAGAATCCCCAACTTTTTGGCAGCCAGCTGACGTTTTGCCTCTATGAATGGACCAAAATTGTGGGTCGATGTCAACGTAACGACAAGAAGCTCAAGTCGGTCCGTTCTCGGCACGGTTACACCTCGGAAAGAAGGAGCCGGGTTGAACTGGCTCCTTTTAGCGGAAAAAAGACACGCCTGGGTCTTAACACCATTGAACCTGACCAGATTGGCATCGCACAATTCGGAGACTGCCTTCAAGGACATATTCAAGCGCCCAACCATGGCCTCTCGCAGAGACCGGACCTGAGGCCCAGTAGCGCGAGCGTCGGAGACGTATCTCTCAGCAACAGTGCTGTCGTCCGCATACCCAAAGGTGCCGGGTTTTAGCAGATCGTTTATGAGAAGCAAGAACAATGTTGCTGAGAGCAACGACCCCTGAGGAACCCCGGCATTAATTTACAGTTGGTCAGACGAGCGGCCATCAATAACCACTCGGATGGACCGGTCCCTCAGGAAGTCTGCAATTCAATCGCACAGACCACCGGGCAACTAGCTTTGCGCAGTACCCTACGAACATGGGCGCAGCAGCCTACAGTCCGTTTGCCTACGATGCAGTTACAATCATACTTTAATATTGCTTCCCTACCTCTGCGAAAGCTGTCAACTAAAATATAAACAAAATAAGTTATCCGATTTATATATCTGGATTGTTTGCGGCCCCAAAGTAGCTATGAGGTATTTGAAGCCGACATCTCTCGACGTAGGCTGCTGCTGACCTCCCTGCAGTGTTCTATTACATAGCTGTCATTGCCCCTTACATGTTCACCAAAATAGGAACGTGCCTGCTTTATTTGATATGTGCCTAGTGATATTAGTATGAACTCATTATCGGTAAGCTGGGGAAAATCATTCAGGTTGTCATTTTGCACGGTTATTGTTTGAAAATTAGCCGTACGCCTATTATAATTCTTTCTTACAATAAATTCTGCTAATTCATTTTCTGTATACATATTAATATTTATTTGTACTAATATTTCCCCAGCAACTACACGATCAACAATTGGAGGGTGAAAATTGTTTAAAAGAGCAGAAGCCACCTCAAAATCTTTCACGAAACTTTTACTAGCTACGTTAAAATAATTTTGCCGAAATAACTTAAAATCTCTTTTAAATCTGCCATTAACTACCTCCACAACCCAACGACATATGGTGACTGCTCTCGATTTATTTGCTTCACTAGTGGAAAGCTTTGTCTTACCCTCCTCTAATGAAGCAGGCACACATGTTCTTTATCCACATTGATGCAACAAAGGCAATGAATAAGGAAAACCCCTATTCAGTATAACAGCATCACCTTGAAGGAAGTATTCCCGTAACCCGTAACGGGCTTTCGTTTAAAAAAAAACTTTTTTCATTATATCAGCGTCTGAAGTGGTGGCTGGATATCCCCAGCACATCAACTATATGCCCATCGGCATATACCATTAAAAACGGTTTCATGAGATTCCGATATTCGTGCATGCTATATGTTCTTTTTTGGTATAAATAATTCTAACTCTTTTTAATGTAAAAATATGTTCCATCAAATATTACAATGGGCCTATCAACTCCCTCAAAGTTACCAAACAATGCATTAGGTATTGATAGATTTCTTTGCAGTAATTGCTGCCTATTAATATGGTGTAAACCTAGGTGTCTGGATACAAAATACTCATAAAGCAGATCTCACACTTGGTGAGACCACTTTTCTAGAGTTCCCCTAGACACTTTTAATAAAGTTGACAACCTCTCATCAGAATCCCCAGTTCTAAGCTTTATTAAATATGCTGCTAAAGCTAGGGACGATCTAGGTATTTCTAGTACGAGTAACTGAGGAAATTCATTAAACATTTGATGGAACTGCACTTTGCTTAACCCTATCCATGTATGCACAACATGGTCTTCCATATCATCTATACTCTCATAATGAAGTAAGCCTGAATCAACAACTTATTTTAAAGACATCATGTCCTGGATATGTTTTGCTGTAAAAGTCTGTATAGAATTATTTCTCAAACTGATAAGAAAATCCCAGCCTTCTATAACTAAATGACGAACACAAAGATGATTATTCTCAGTGACATAATATTTATACCGATTGAGCAATATTTTTCTGGTAGAAAATGGAACTCTGCACCTCTCTGTTTTCTGGCATCCTTCAATAAAGCATCTACTTTCTGTTTCAACAGCTCTCATGTAATCTGGTAATACAATAGTAGGTTCCTGCTGATTGTTTTTTACTTCTTCAACTGGTGGGTCAGCAGCAAGAGAACTGATCGCTTCTAACTTCTTCAACTGGCAGGTGAGTAGCAAGAACTTGTGCCGGTGTTCATATTTCTCCTATTGGGTTTGCTTGGGAAGAAGGCTGATCGCATCT
Organism: Orthosia gothica; assembly: GCA_949775005.1. Lineage (NCBI taxonomy): Eukaryota > Metazoa > Arthropoda > Insecta > Lepidoptera > Noctuidae > Orthosia > Orthosia gothica. Next base: position 9,230,188 of record OX459040.1, on the reverse strand, counting down.
AACTTCTACAACTGGTGGGTCAGCAGCAAGAACTTGTGCCGGTGGCCGTCTTTCTTCGGCTTGCTTGGGAAAAAGTTGATGGGCCAGAGACCATATGGACAGCACTCTGTCTGCAGCAACCCAACAAGTATGGCATATGCGACTGGCTACTCCTATCTGCTACAAACAAAACATAATGATTTAAGTATTTAAAAAAACAATTTGACTTACAACAAAAGCACTTATAAAACATTATGTAAACTCAGCTTGTGATTTAACTTACAGCTCTAGGTATAATCCACTCTTGAATAACTTCATAAATTCTCAATTCACGAGGTGAGCAGGTGTTAAGTAAATGGCTGACTGATGCAAGTGAATGTGCACATCGGAGACAAACACTACGGTGGCCAAGATGTCTAGGTTCACCAAGAGGTGAGTTTTGAGCCAATTCCCAGCAAGCTTGGCAAACATGGTCACTACTGTTTACCTGAAAGATGTAAAAAGTTTTTAATAACAGATAACATGATTACTTAAAAAAAAAACTACCTACTCTGTCCGATAGTTACTAAGTTCAATGTAATGTATCTTCATATTGACTTTTAAATGTTTACCTATCTATGCTTTATTATTTTGTTAGTGTTATGGGGAAGGGAAACATTGCAAAGATTGCAAGTTAGCGTGGTAGACGCTGGAGAGTTTATAAACAGGAAGTAATTATTGTAATTAAGTACTTACAGATTGTGGTGCACGCACTTGACGAATCACTGCGTATATCATTTCTTCATCCAAAGCTCGACGACCTAGTCACCTAGTGTATTACAGCGACTAGTCGCTATGCCACAATTTACACTACGATCCATGGTGTCAAACTGTCAATATCCAATCGGTGGGCCGTTCTTAGTATCCAAAATAACATATCCAAGTACATCATTTAAGCGGGGTTCTCAGTGTCCGGTATGGTAGCAAGGCAAGGGTCGTACAAGAAGGTAGATCAGAAGTCCGTAGAATGAAAGAAGCAGGAGTCGAAGAAAATATTAATAAAACTATGGAGGGAAACACTCAAAACGCACACGCTGAGTGCGTGTGCGTTTTGAGTGATAGAACAATAATAGTTCAAGAGAAGAACGGTTGGTTCATACATTAAGAACGCGTTTAGAAGTCACTGTAAATTATCTAATGTAGTACTTTTTTCTTATTTATTTAACTTGTACACGGAATAAAGAGGTTATAAAATATTTGTTCGCAGATTTCCAAAAATCCCACAACAAAAGTTATTTGATCTGGGGTTTTAGAAATTAAAGCATTACCAACTTTTATATATCTCCTAGAACGGCTTAAATTAAACCAATTTAGTAAGATGCAAAATCTTTTTATGCAAATAATAATCGTGGAGTTTATGATTTTTTTTATATTTAAATCATCATGCATTTCACATCCTTTCAGGCAGTTTGTAGGTATTTTTTCGCATAATTTCGCTAAATTAATTTTAATATTTTTTTATGCGATTTTTTTGCTAAAAATTCATTAATCAAAGTAGCCAGCATTTTCAATAAATTTGACCAATTCAGTTTGTACATATTTCAAACTGCATTTTTCGCTATTGTATTCTTTATTAAATGATGTGAAGATATGGCATACCTCAGTGTTCGCGTCAGACAGAAATATTTTTTTACACTCTACGCAATTTAAATTTATTGCTCTTACAATAAACCCGCATACATAAGCACAGGCTTGCATTTCGTCCGAACACTGAGGTATATTATTTAAGTTTTCCAAGAGCTCAAGTTCACTACCCACCGGAAAAGAAGCACCATCATCAATGCTTATTGATGAAGTTCCTTCTTCCTTTCCGGTTTCAGGTTCTTTTTGTGCTAAGAAAGTCTTGAAATTGCTTAACATGCAGTTTTGATCATTGTCACAGTTTCGGTTTATGTTGTTATTGGGTCTTGATTAAGTCTGCGGCGAAAATGTTTTTACATCGTACTTTTTAATATTTTTGTATATCCTAAAAAATAATAATAATAATATGAAATTTTTGGGGGCAAGATCCACACAAGATGGCTGGTGGACACTATGTGCCATATCTATGGCACATAGTGTCCACCAGCCATCTTGTGTGGATCTTGCCCCCAAAAATTTCATTTCTTTGTTTTTTTTTCCATTTTCCCAAATATTTCGGAATGGAAGCTTGTTGAGGACATGTTGGTCAGTAAAGGCTTTCCCCTCTTTCTGTCTGGTGTGTCCCCATTGACAATGTAATTTATTTTTATTTTAATAAAATATAAACTTTCAAGGCTAGAAATTCAATGATCACAAAATTGTGAGGAGGCACGCGCGCTCTCTCTGTGTGATCAGACTTAAGAGAAAGCCGTTTTATGTTTTATAAACATAACATGAATAATAATAATACTTACTTAGAGCAACTTTGGGATATAATCCAGCTGCAACTGAGTGGCTTATTAAGACTTGAGCAGCCAACTTAACTTTCATTTTTTGTTTTCCATTCGGTTGTAGGTGTTGTTGTGTTAATGCCGGAGAAAAACAAAGTTTGGATTGTTTTTTTCTAAATTATATAATCCCTCAATGTGTGACCATTTTGCTATCCCTAGAATAAAATAAGTCAGTAATGAATAAGCAAAATTTCGCAACAATTAATTTTTCATGAATAATAAAATAAATAATATAAAATAAATATATAAAATAAGGGAAGAAGAAGGCGTAAATCAAACTCAATCTTTGATTTTAAAGTGCGTCGTAGAGTGGACCGGTAAGTTGGACTGACTTGTTTTGATACATTTAGTTTAATTTATATTTTTCTTACTTAATTTTATTTTCTTTCCATTACTATTATATGGTAAATCGTAGGTCAGGGCACATCGAATGATGGCCGGAAGGAAATGGCAACAGTAATGTAACTGTTACTAATTCTTCGACAAGATATTGATTTTAACGGAGATTGAGAATCTTTGACGTAAGAAAAATATTAAGTAATAATCTGCGCCCTGCAGTGGGACGTGTATATAGACGAGAGTTTTTGGCGGGATTTTGTCGAGTGAAGTTCAGTGGCTGTTAATATTATTTGCAAATTGATTCCTAGTGGATATTGTGATATATTATTGGTGTAGTTTTGTATCTCAACTGTCTCCGCAACTGGACAATTTGTAAAATATGTATTTGGTGTATTTTATTGTAGTATTGACTGCCTCTGCAAAGCTTACTGGGAAGACTGACTCGATACAATTTGCTGCCAAATATTCCAAAAAACATTAGAATCTGTTACATCCGCATTCTAATGCATACTAAAGAATAAATATAAGATCCAAAACTCTTTCCAAAGACGTGGCTAAAAGGTCCTAGCAACCAGGCCATAAAACTTACATAAAAAGAAAATATATAGACTGATGATGATGAATGACTTTAAGTAACATGATACATTTTATATTTTTTACAGACTTTATACATAAGATTGGTTTTGAATATGTTAAATGCCAATGAAAAAGAACTATTTTGATGGAGAGAGATGACATAAAACTACAAAGATACAAGTTTTTGAAATGCCAGTGGAGTTCATGGAATCGTATTCTAGTTTTCTAGTTCTGAATGAGGTTTTAAGTTATTAGTATGATTTAAATGCTAAATAATAAATTAGTACGTAAATTAATATTCAATTGATTTATTTTTCCTATGTTAAGAACACGATGTATAACAACATTATTCATACACATACCTATAATACTCACAGTGGATCTTTGTGTCTCTGAATTGGTTGCAAGACCCCGCGCAGTAGCTATTTTTGTGTCAATGTTGAAGGTGAAGATAGCATTGTATAACTGTCTCTTTCACTCGCTTATGTATGTCACATAAGCTTACGGAGTTTCTTGTGCATTCTTCTCCATAACAAGCTACTTTCCGAATGCACGGTAGAATCAACTTTTATTCCATGTAAATTTAAATTGTGACATTCAAAAGTGCCGCGTGGTGGCCCAGTTGAAATAAATATCTTTTGTCTTTTTTGTCATCGTCCTATCTCGCTTACTCTATGCAGTATACTCGATGACAAACTGTTTCTTACGCAATGGTTGGCAGGACCAAGTTCAAAGACAAAGATCCGTTGTGACTACTATAATATTGTTACCTCATGTTCATTAATACTACAGACATAAATAAAAATTAAACAGTATCAAGATCGTTTGATCCAATTTCCCCAGTATTGCATACAACAAATTTTTATTTCCCTTTTTGCCATGAGATTCTGGTAGACCTATAGTAGATATATTTCAAGAGTCATAGCCAAGAACACTTTATTGGTCAGGGATAAGTAATAATTAACTAAACATAACCTACCTCTTTTATAAGAGCCGAGTCTGTCAGCAGTAACATTAGCCTCTGAAAAATAAAAGGCTGTTGGCTGCTTCCATTTTTTTCGTAATCCAATTGCTATAAAAGTCAAGGCCTTGCTAGTTATTTCCGAGGTTCGTCCTTGGCCAGCGTGGTCCTAGTAACCATCAATTTGGTCCTGTCTTGTGTTCAAAGATATATTTTTCCTTATACTCATTTCGTCAAAAGCCAAAATGCATAAATTATCTTGAACTGTCCTTTTTTGCGTAATGTCTTTTACTGTTTTTATTATCTGGCTGTTTATACCACACTCCAGTGGAATTTTGTTCAGAAGTGCCTTTAATGAACTGATGCCAGGCAAGCAAAAAATAGTCTCCTTAGTAGGCGGTGGCATGAGCTGGACTTTTTACATAAGCTCAAAGCTAAAACCTTGTCGTCTAATGTCCACCTTCGTCCTGATAATTTCCTTTGGGTGTTTTTTAGTTGGCTTTGAAGCAGCAAATAAAAAGGACTCGTCATTTGTCTCTGCATAATTGCATTTACTGCCTGATTGGAATGTAATGCGTCTAAAATATTCCTTTTACATTTTTTTGTACTTTTAAGCTTTCTGCGTAATCTTAGGATTTCTGATCGGTTTTTCCTGTTTTTTTTTTTTTTTTTTGCTTTCTAGGTGTTAATTCAGCTAATGACTTAGTTAGCACCTATTTCTTCCATAATACCTTTGCGTGCTTCCTGTAAAAAAAAGTAACATTGTTTTTGTATAATAATATAGTCCATTTCACCCTTTGGGGTGCAATTACCGTTGGTACAGGAGAAGAAATAAACAAACTGACAACAAAATGTCAAGTATGAACTGATAACTTTTGCACAAGAGTGAGAGTTGGCCTTATAACTTGAACTTATTCATTTTAAGAATAGTTACCTTGCACAACTTTGGGCTTTGAGGATTGTTCTCATTGTTGGAGTCTTCTGTAGATTTAGAACACTGAGATGTACTAGCTTGAACTTCTGGGGACAACTGAAATGAAAGCAATATTTGAATTTGTATATTATGTCATGAAGCGATTAGATTTTAGGATTAACATAGAAGTAACATTGTTTTTAGTCAAATACTATTCAAATCTTGATAAATTTAGGACCTAGAGGATTGCTTTCTGCCGGACACACAGTGTCCGGCGTAGAACAAGCCAGGTTGACAAAAGTCATTATCAAATTCCCGGAAATAGGTACTTTCTACCTGTAAACAACACCCCTAAATCCCTGATTCCAAGAATTGTTTACGTCTAACACTCCATACTGATGAGTCATCGCTTATCAAAGTAAGCTAAAGAGGTAAATGCAATTAAAGAAATAGGTCAGTTGCATTTTAGCGACACTTGCACTAACATCTCATGGTGGCATTTCTTAATTTTGTGGAAAGTTTAGTGATGGATTTTACTTCTGAAGGTATGTATAACATATTTTTATTATTAGAATCTTTTAATGTGTCATAAACATTCATTTAATAGACTATCTATGAATACACAAAAAATACAATGTTTTTCTTTGTTTTCGAACCTATCGAGCTTGAAAAAGCCATGTATCCTCTTGTATCTAGGCTGAATTTTTGATATGTTTTAGCTGCATGGCTATTAATGATTACGACATATATTTTATGTAGCACACTTGAGTACAACCTTTTTTTTTTTTTGCAGAAAGGTTTTACTTTGTTAACAAAATAGAGTTTTTCGAAGAGTGGCTTAAGCACGAAAAAGACGTAAGAAATTATCGTTTATTTGAGTTTCTTTCGTCTCAATTTGATTTCTCTGACATCACTGAAGACAGTCAAAGGGAAATTAAGGTGAAATTGGCCAGCATTTCATTGAAAATTGCTACCGAATGGGTGTCCTCGGGCAAGTCGATAGAGCGTTTCCTTGATAAGAATAAGTTGTGGCTGGAAGGCGAAGAGATACAATTCTGCATACGATCGACTCAACCGCAACCTTCTACCACATTTGCTGACCTTTTGCGAACCGAAAGACTTAAAAAATTATTCGAAGAATCGTCTTTTAAAACTAAGAAACGTAGAGTTGAAGATCTAGTTCAATCGCGGAGTGTTGGGGAATTAATGTCTGCTGCAGAGGTAGCTGCACGGTCAACTGGGCATAAGCACGTTGCCAGAGTTATAAAGGACATTGCCGAAAATCCAGCTTCTGCAAATGCATGCATTAGCTTCCAACAAGCAAGTGCTGTGCAAAGTGATAGACCGCTAAGTAGTGAAAAGGCATTAGCGTATTATATAGATTCAAAATCAACAACTCACACATACAAACAGACTAGGAAGTGGACTATGAAAGTTGGGCATCACGTGTTTCCATCATATGAATGCATTGTGAAATCAAAAAAACCGGTCAAGTGCGAGTCGGACTCGCGCACGAAGGGTTCCGTACCATTTTCGTAAAAAACGGCAAAAAAGTGACGTTTGTTGTATGGAAGCCCCCCTTAAATATTTATTTTATTTTGTTTTTAGTATTTGTTGTTGTAGCGGCAACAGATATACATCATCTGTGAAAATTTCAACTGTCTAGCTATCACGGTTCATGAGATACAGCCTGGTGACAGACAGACAGACAGACAGACAGACAGACAGACAGACGGACCGCGGAGTCTCAGTAATAGGGTCCCGTTTTTACCCTTTGGGTACGGAACCCTAAAAAGCGTGTTATTCATCCGAGGAGCATATTGTTGTGACACAATCTCGCGCAGAAATTGAGCTGCAAGTTATTTTAAATAAAAATAATAACAATAAATAAATAATAATATTAAAATAATTATATAATTATTATTTTTTCTGAATCCGATGATTCTGATATTGAGAATTAGTTTTAATGTAAATAGATACCTACCTCTAGCGTTAGATTTTTAATTTTTGCATATAATATGTTAGTCTAAGGTTGTATATATGTCGCATCAGGGCTGGCCGATTGATGCAAACCATCGGGAAGTCAGGATGTATTCCCTTAGGTTAAGACATCCTGTGTGGGCAGGTCGTTGGGTACAATCGTGCAAATGAAATCACAGAAGTTATTCGATACACTGGGTTTATTTAAATAGTCACAACTCAGTTACATTCTTGCTTACTAATATTACGGATCGACACTGATTCTACGACGTGTTAGCTCTACGGCGTTCAGTACTCAACTGCCATATTCTATGTTCCCCACCACGCAAGTGGTTAGAAATAGCGCGCCAATGCGTAGTTGTTCTTGCTTTGCCGCCAGATGGCGTGCTTGCGATTTGTTTTAACGTCCGTACTATTGACTAAACCCGACACGGCCATCCTGCGAGACAGGCGTCCTCGTCTGTTACTCATTGTCAGGGTTAACAGTGTATCGAATCATGTGGAAATTCTCATGAATGTCCTCAGCCCTTGGGGGAAGCTGAGGGGTCTGTCAGACTCCTACTGACTAAAACCACATGGTGTTCTTTAGGCCGTAATTACTCTAGAGAGGCGAGCGTGGAACACAACACGTCGCCTTCTCGGGCCTCTCTCAGGTGACAGATCCCCAAATCTATCACCCGCAGGCATCATCTTCTTGTCCTTGCTCCATGACACCTCATGTCGTGTTGCGCCACACGTCCTCGTAGTCTACTCCGACCCGTCAGTCTCCCATCATACAAGGGATGTTTTTCTGAAACACAAAATTTTCAAACAGTATTCGCTCGTCCAATCCTGACTCATACTCTAGAGTGAGGAAACATTTCGAAACAATCAAACATGATCATTTAAATCTCTCTCTTCACCATTGCAAGGAACAAGTCATTCTATTTTCAATTTAAAGAAAATAGCATCTTAATCATCGATCCGGTACCTGATAGCACCTAATCTTCGTGATTACAAAGTCCAAGTACCACTGATAGTCATTAATGTCACATTTAATTAAACAAAAGAAACAAGACACCAGGTATCTTATTCACGATCCTTAGCCATCACAAAGCTCTCTTAGCTATCACATAGCTCTCTTAGCTATCTCATAGCTCTCTTAGCAATCACAATTGCTCTACTCGCACATCCCTACGATGTCGAGTTAACTCAACTCTCTGAACTTAGAACCAGTTCCCCACAGACATTTAGCCTGTCGTATGTTACGTCAATTCGTCATCTACTATCTCAATTGGTACTTGAGCTTTGTGTATCTTACTAAAACAATCTACGCATAGTAATCAAAATTGGAAAACCAAAATTATTTCAATATTCGTAATGAAGGCTTGACGATTCGAACGTCATCAACATTAACATGGTGACCTCACCTCTCGCGTGACTATGCGAGTTTACTTTATTTTAACCTCATAACTCAACAGGAATCCTCTGTAAGGTTCCTTACACAAACGTGTTTATTTTAAACCGACTTACAGGTGCCCTACAGGACCACAGTTGCTACAAAGACCTCCAGTTGCCCCACTGGCCTACAGTTGCCATAAAGGCCTCCAGTTGGCACACTGGCCTTTAGTTGCCATAAAGGCCAACAGTTGCCACACAGGCCAACACACAACGCTCGGCTACTCCTGACCAAACTAGATCATTGAGTTCGTGATAATAGGGAAATTTTTAGAACTCTGATCTTTAACTAAATCATTACCCTGGGCCATGTACCACAGTCATTCCAAACAACCTTTAAAACTTCTGCTGCAGCAAAAACTGCCAAGTCTATAGAAACCCTCGAGTAAAACCTCTAACGCCACGGCTTTATAGCCGACCAGCAATTATATTGCTCTCACACAACGGTCTCTCTAGACCCCGACCTGCGCCAGAATCGACTGGTACGGTCAAACATAATACGGCTGATAGACTCAATTACTCGACATCTTAAACTTGCTCATCAACATAAAAATCCTTTAAACATCAACATCGACTGGTACATGACCCGCTGGCATCTTCCTCAACCTACAGTGTCCATACTTGTAGGTTTAAGTGTACCTATTTAAAGCTTTCGGTGTATAACGATCACTATACTGTCATAATCACCTATCATGGACTTAATACAGGGCCTCTTCAGTTTTCGTACTAGTTTCCCACACAACACTATTCATTAGAAAAAGGTCCGCCGATCAACAAGTTCAACTAAACAAAGTAATTGTAACAATTCTGTTACTCTTTACAATTCAAAGGCAATGCATACTCAACTCATGAAACCTCTTCAAAAACCCATCGCCACATGTTACGCATGAGGTGCGGTCCAGAATTGGCCTTACGAGCAGACATGTTACACTGTCATCAACTATGACGTCTAATCCTCAAGGAACTTGGTGATCGGGTATCCTTCTCACAATATTCGCGCTTATTATTCAAAGATCTTGGAATATACTGACGGCTAATAAAAGGGAAACAACTAACCCTGATAATATTAAGGAGCTTCACGAATTAACTCGGATCAATATCATTAAAATCAAATCATCAACAGTAACCCTTTACTATCGCTCACTAACTTAGTTTTTATGTAAGCAAAACGATCGCGAGATCTACTGCTATCATAAAATTACTTTGAAAGAAAGCGTCGTCGTTACGCAACATAAGATCTGATCTGAATACACGCAAATGACCAGTACCGTTTCTAACTCGATATAATTGCGATAGCCCAACGACATCACTAACTCGCTTTGCCACTGAAAACTACTAACTATTCAGTCATTTAGCATATTTCATCTCCTTCTTATGGGATATCTTATCATAAAGTTCGTACTGAACCAAATGTTGAAACTATACTGCCAATAGGAAACTCACCAACTACTTGCCTTTTAGTAAGTGTGTCTAAATTACCTAGTGATAATGCTAGATATAACCACTACCAATGCAGTGATCAAACATGAACACTCTTAGAACTCGAAATAGCATCTCTTCACTAGAGAACCTTCGACTTCACTATCGAAATAAAATGGAAGCGACTCACCGAGTATTCCATTCCAAACTTGCGCGCGCTCGTAACGTTCGGCTACGACCTGTGAACTGCTACCATGCCGTTCTTCTTATCCTCTCAGATGTTGACGCGTCAACCTTCGCGCTCAGCATCTGAATCGCTAGCCTCCAGCGGAGGCTTCAGGCTGCGACACAATATGGTATCTGAAACATGAAAAATATTACGAGAGTATATGTTCACGCGGTTATCTTAACCATACACAGCTTTGATGGGAATCAACCGGTGTAGTAACCAAAACCAATCAATCTGCCTAGCCTTTTCCTGACAACATTGGGGTCGGCTTCCCGTCCTACCTGATACAGCTGAGTACCAGTGTTTTTACATGGAGCGACTGCCTATCTGACCTCCACAACCCAGTAACTGGGTAACACGGTACCCCTTGGCAAGACTGGTGTCAGATCTCAGGCTTCTGACTCCCCATAACGACTGTCAAAGACTTTTAAATGACAGGCGGGACCAACGGCTTAATGTGCTTTCTGAGGAACGGAAGAAACTCGGTACGTTGAAATGGTCACCCATCCACGGACCGACCTCGTCAAGCGTTGCTAAACCTTGATGATCGACCAGTGCGGCTGTTATTATTTAGCCAGGAGTTTCTTGTAGTAGTAGTAACCTAAACCAGCATGGCAAAATAGGTTATTATGGGCACAGAATGTGATTGCAGAGTTCCTGTCCAAAACATGAACCACACATCACAGTTTCCCAAGTGCCCTACCCAGGTATATGGGCTTTAGAGAATCCAATGAATGCCATAGCATTTTAAGTTGCAATTAATGAGGCATAGTAGGGTTTTCCACTTTTTAGAAAGTTTGGCCCACCGACCACAAAAGAAGAATAATAAGCTTCTTCTCAAACTTAGTTAACTCTCACTAAATAAAACTACAAAACTAGTAAAAATATTTCATTTGGAATTATCATAATTTCCAGACTGAAGTATAAGGTAAAGGTACGGTACGGTAAGAGGAACAATAATAGTCAGCCAAGGTCAGTCAAGGGTTATTTCCAGTGATAATAGAATAATAACTCTTCAACAACACCAAAACTTGACCATCGATAACTAACATGAAACTATGAGCTGACACGGGCCACCCAGACGAACCACTGACCACCATACCGTACACAAAACCAGAATTTTGAATAATGAACACACTTTTCCATAGTCATAACAAAATGAAAATGACTCACCAGATTGGCATAAAGATCAGTGTGTATGGATCTTTTCACATGTCCACACGCTCCTCCTTGACCTGTCGAGCTCCTTGTTTGTTGCTAGCCTCCTTGCTGCTCCGCTCCAGACTGGTTTATTATTATTCAAGACTGAGGGTAGTCTCAACTGACACCGCGATTTTTTTTTGCAAGAATGTAACCGCCATTTTCATTAGAATTGTTTTTACGTGTGATCTCATTAGCACGACCGAATCCCAATTCTGATGTCGCATCAGGGCTGGCCGATTGATGCAAACCATCGGGAAGTCAGGATGTATTCCCTTAGGTTAAGACATCCTGTGTGGGCAGGTCGTTGGGTACAATCGTGCAAATGAAATCACAGAAGTTATTCGATACACTGGGTTTATTTAAATAGTCACAACTCAGTTACATTCTTGCTTACTAATATTACGGATCGACACTGATTCTACGACGTGTTAGCTCTACGGCGTTCAGTACTCAACTGCCATATTCTATGTTCCCCACCACGCAAGTGGTTAGAAATAGCGCGCCAATGCGTAGTTGTTCTTGCTTTGCCGCCAGATGGCGTGCTTGCGATTTGTTTTAACGTCCGTACTATTGACTAAACCCGACATATATATAATTAGCGTCGATATTTGTAGCGAAAAGATAATTATTTTATTCTTTTTTTTTCCTGCACCTATTAGAAATCGTGTTTACATGAAATAAAATATTTATATACAATTCCTTTGCATTTTATTTATAAAAATATATCATAGTACTTTATAATTAACTAATTTATAGATATAGTTCCAAAACCATGAAAATATATTTTTGTCCTCCTGGCTTGTTCTACGCCGGACACTGGGACACTGAGATGTGCTAGGTCTATGTTCATGTTCTGGATTCATCTGAAATACGCGTTATTTAGCTTAAAAGCTTCTTACTTAGAAATTATGTTTATCAGGGGCCTTGTCTTACAACACAGTCATAATTTATTTATTTATTATATACTTTACTGTACAGCATTTAAATAATTACAGGACAAAATATTTATAAAGATAAGTGTACAATGGGCGGTATTATCGCACAGGGCAATCTGATAAGTTGGAACGCATCCATTGATTCAGTATATAATCTGTGCGCTGTATGGGTTCTTCCCTTGCCGTCTTGATGTGAGCTGTCAATCAATTTTCGGTTACATCTGTATTTTATTTATAACTGTAATTTTTCTATAATATATTATTTCATTTAAACCACGAAATCCTTCATGGTAGCCGAGCGTGGTTTAAATCCGTAAAGAAAACATTTGGATTACTCTGATTTCGACGGATTGGTACCGGCAAGTTTGATTTACAATCCAACACGCCGCCGTGCAATTTTGTAAAACATGATGTCGGCAAGTGCGTTCAAGCTAGACAGATTAGGTGGTCGGGATAACTACGCATCGTGGAAATTTGGAGTCAAGACATATTCGGAACATGAGGAATTATGGGAGTGCGTGGAACATAACAGTACAAAACCCGTGGACCCCACCAAAGACATTTAGGCTAAATCTAAGTTAATTCTGCTCCTTGATCCAGTAAACTACGTACACATACAGGACTGCAAGATGGCAAGGGAAGTATGGCTCAATTTGGAACGAGCCTTCGACGACAAAGGCCTAACAAGGAAAGTCGGACTGCTCAAAGACTTAATTAACACAACATTAGATTCCAGTGTTAGTGTGGAAGACTACATAAATAAAATCATGTCTTCAGCACACAAACTTCGAAATATAGGTTTTAAAGTTGATGAAGAATGGCTAGGAACCTTGATGCTGGCAGGACTACCTGACAAATACAAACCCATGATCATGGGACTGGAGAGCTCAGGTATAACTATAGGTGCTGATCTTGTTAAAACCAAATTGTTACAGGAAGTGAAGATTGATTCGGACAGCGCAGCATTTTATTCAAAGAATAGCCGACAACAGGCAAAGCCACAGTCTAAACATAGGGGACCAAGGTGTTACAACTGTAATAAACAAGGCCATCTTGCAAAACACTGCCGAGCCCCGAAAAGAGGAAATGATGATAAAAAGACAGAAAATAATTCTGGTTTTGTTGCAGCTTTTTCAGCTACTTCTGCTAATGAATCCAGTAAGTGGTATATATACTCTGGTACATCCATGCATATGATGAAGCGGAGAGACTTGATGTATAATGTCTATAAACCACCCATTCAGAAGATCACAGTAGCAAATAATGAACCTCTAGAAGTTGAGGGCATTGGATGCACCGACATAAAAACTGGTAAAAATAAAATAAAGGTAAGAGATTTTTTATATGTTCCTGGTATTGCAGCCAATCTCCTCTCAGTTAGCGCAATGAGCAAAAGGGGGTATAAAGTAAATTTTCATAGTAAAGGGTGTGAAATATTAAATAGCGATAATCTATTGACTGATAAGATTCAGCAACACTTGTCAACAATTTGTATTGTCTGGACACAGAAAGCAATGTTGAAGCAAACCTAATTAAAACCTAAAACCCCTAATAGTCTTGTTCTATGGCATCAACGTATGGGTCATCTTAATGTCACAAATGTAACCAAGTTGTTTGATTGTGCGGAGGGAGTGACTCCGGCTCCAGCAAAGGAGAATGTCACCATCACCTGCACCAACTGCCTTGAAGGTAAACAAACAAGACTGCCGTTTAACAATGTTGGTTCCCGAGCAAAGACCAACCTCTGGAAATTGTTCACTCTGATCTGTGTGGCCCTATGGAGAATGGATCTTTTGGATGTATGAGATACTTCATAACATTTATTGATGATTATACCCGCCATGTCCATGTTTACTTTCTGAAGGATAAATTAAATGTGCTAGATGTTTTTAAAGATTACATGAAAAGGGTTGAAAATGAGTTAGACCACAAAATTAAAACTGAAAGATCTGATAATGGCATAGAATATTGTAACAGGGGTTTTGAAAATTATTTGAAGAATCATGGTATGTCACTAGACTAGCACACCTTATACTCCACAGCAAAACGGTTTGGCTGAGCGAATGAATAGAACATTAGTAGAGCGCGCTAGATGCATGATTTTTCATGCTAATCTTGGAAAATGTTTCTGGGCAGAGGCTATTGAAAGAAAAAAAGAAAGAAAGAAAAATATTTATTTGTGACCCGCACAGGAGACACGAGAAAATAAGCATACACTTAAACAATAATAAAATAAAAAACCCTGTGCGAGACCAAAAAGGCTCCTATCTCAGCATGTGCAGTGATATCCAAAAAAGGTAATAACGCTGCGCTGATATTCTGATAGGGCCTACTGTTGATGCCACGGACACACTTACGGAAACAGGACTTATATAATAAAATAAAATAGAAGAATATATAAATAACAAACAAAATATAATAAAACACTGAAGGTGGGTCAAAGTAAGTGTAAGTATAATACAAATATGTACAGTGCAAAGCACGCACAAATTTGACATCATTGTGTCAGCACTTTACTCGCTACGCGCGGTCTATATTTTAGTACACAATTATCACTCAAATCGCGTGCACTCATTATCATTCAATTAAATTCTATTATTACGTACTCTTGCGTATTAATCAAACTACCATCATTAAAAGGTGTAAAGACCCTACATCTTTTTGGTCCTTCGAGCATTCGTATATGCGGGACTATTTCGCGTTCATAACAGTGTGATTAAACTGTGAGCACGGAAGTACAGCTCCTGTGACTACGACCGGTGGATAGAGTAACATCCGTCTGCTACAACTCAACGACTGGAAATCTATCATACAACAACAATCATGAGCGCCAGCATGGAAAACATTTTGGCCAATCAAGATCGAATCATTCAAGCCATGGAGCAGCAACTGCGGAATTTCAAGAAGGATTCTGCGGACCGCAAAACTCCGGCTAACATCAAAAAACATTTGCAAATCCTGGATTCATACTGGAGGGAGTTCCAAGAAAATCATGCTCAATTGTGTGAGTTTGAAGATCGTGGTTATACCTACTTTTCGGAGAACATGTACGACAAAGCAAGAATTTTCTACAATGAAGCTCAGGAAATCATTCAAAATTACAAACCGTCTACTAGTACGGGTCAAGGGGATAAGTTGCCTAGCGCTTCATCAATGCGTATATCAGATACTCGCAATCAAGAAGCTGCGGATGAGCAACAGCAAACGGACATGTTGTCAGTTGATCCAGATCAACCAAATAGCAAGCCAACTGGCACCCCATCCACATCATTGTTCAAGAAGATTGTCTCTCGAGGTAATGCCAGTAAATTAGAAGAAATGCTCCGCAAGCAGAAGAGTAACTTCAAGGCTTTATCACGAGCAATCAGGAGCGTGGATATAGAGAGCCTCACCGAAAAATGGGAATTCGAAGATGTGCTCAGAACCATTCAAGCAAAATGGTCAACCATCGATTCCCTGCACTGGGAAATTGATAGTGAGATGTACTCAGAAGATGAGGAGTATGAACAGGAATATAGCAACTACGAAAAACGGTACGTTGACATCAAAAAGTTGGTCAATAGCAAAATGTATTCCGTTTCATATCGGGAAAATTTTACACCGAAAATAGATATTCCTACCTTCTCAGGGAACTATCACAAATGGATATCATTCAAGGACTTATTCCAAGAGGCTGTCCATAACAACAAAAGCATCCCAAGCGCCCAGAAGATGCAGTTATTAAAAAGTAAGCTGAAAGGCGAAGCAGAAAGGATCATTCAACATCTCAACATCAGTTCCGAAAATTACCACATCAGCTGGGACATATTGAATCACAGGTATAACAATGACAGGCTAATTTTCACCTCACACATGAACATACTCCTGTCATTACCTACAATGCAAAACCAAGTCGACACACAGATCAAGAACATGTTCGACACTATCAATGAATGCATGAACGCCTTGAAAAATCTTGGTATAGATGTAGCCGCCATGGGACCAATGGTTGTGCATTTACTTACACTGAAGCTGGATACTCAGACGCTTAGTGAATACACTCAATCATTAGAAAATCCAAGAGCCTTGCCTGTTCTAGCAGACTTACTGAAATTTTTAGAGAACAAATATACTGCTCTCGAGTCAACACGGCGAAAACATTATTCATCCAAATCAACCTCGTCGTCATCTGCGAGTAGAAGCAAGGATTCAGGACATCAATTCAGCAAAAATAATCAATCAAAATCGAATAATTTAAACAACAAAAACGATTCTAACAAATCGTTTTTGCGTAGTTCAGCTGTAAAAAGTTGTGCAACGAAAACACAATATTGCCCACTATGCAAAGACGACAGCCACGGACTTTTCTACTGCAAGCCATTTTTAGAATCGGGGTCAGCAGAAAAGAGAAACACATTGCAAAGGTTCAACTTGTGTAAAAATTGCCTGGTTGATCACAAAAATAAATCATGCCGTTCTGAATCAAGATGCAGGGTGTGTAATGGAACTCATAACACCGTACTACACGATGCCCTACAGACAAACGCAGTGTCCAGCAACATGGATATGTCACCGTCTACGTTATGTGAAGACTACACACAAAGCAATGTGACACATGTTTCCAAGGAATCTGTTGTTGAAATTCTGCTAGCCACAGCACTTGTCCGTATACAAGGAGCTAATGGGGAATATCACACAATGAGGGCTCTCATAGATCAAGGCTCTCAAGCCTCCCTCATCACTGAGAACGCAGCTCAAATACTGAAACTGCCGCGCCGAGCATGCAAAGGCGTCATAGTTGGAGTCAGTGCCAATCAAACCAACTGTAAGGGAGTTATCAGTCTTGTAGCGTCATCATTACACTCGAATTATATATTCCAAACAAAAGTTGTTATTATGAAGAAATTAATTAACAACTTGCCAAACCACAGTTTTGCAAAACCATCTTGGGAATATCTTCAAAACATTCAACTAGCAGATCCAGATTTCAACGTTTGTCGTCCTATCGATTTATTGTTGGGAGCAGAAGTTTACTCGGAAATCATCATGTCTGGCATAATCAAGGAAAACTCATCTCTGCCAATAGCACAACAGACTCAACTTGGCTGGATTTTGAGCGGCAATGTCAAGTCTTATCAATGCAACGTTATCATGAACAATATACAAGACATACAAAGGTTTTGGAGCATTGAAGATGTCACCGAACCCGATACTAATATGTCCTCTGAGGATCATCAATGCCTTCAACAATATCAATCGGAAACAGTAAGACGAGATGATGGTAGATACGTGGTTAGACTGCCACTGAAGCCAGATATCAAAGAAAAATTGGGAGAATCAAAACAAAGAGCCGTAGCACAATTTTATCAACTGGAAAGAAAGTTTTCAAGTAATAAAAATATTTCCGAAGATTACAAAACATTCATCAACGAATATATCAAATTGGGTCACATGCGCAAGTGCGCACAGAAAATTCTGCCGGATTGCATTTTACCTCACCTATGCGTTTTACGCCCGGACTCGGCAACAACATCGCTGCGAGTTGTATTTAACGCATCAGCGAAAACTTCGACGGGCTACAGTCTCAATGATTTAATGTACAGCGGTCCTAATTTACAACAGGATTTGTTTACATTGATTCTGAGTTGGAGACAATATGAATATGCAATCACAGCCGACATCGAGAAAATGTTCCGACAGATCTTATGTAATGAAAAGGACCTTCAGTATCAGAAAATCGTCTGGCGTGACTCACCTACCCAATTGCTTAGAGAATATGAGTTGACTACAGTCACCTATGGCACCAAAGCAGCACCATTCCTGGCCATGATGACGTTGAAACGGTTAGCAGAAGACGAACGTTCAAGATACCCTACAGCATCAGCGGTACTTGAACAATGCTTCTACATGGATGATCTTCTGGCAGGACACCACAGTATAGAGGAAGCCAAACAACTCAAGGATGACCTAATTAATTTACTGAAGTCTGGTGGATTTAATTTGCGAAAATGGTCATCTAATAACATTAACATACAAGAATCAATATCAGACAAGCAACAAGCATTCGAATTCAGGCATCAAGAATCAACCAAAACTTTGGGACTGCGCTGGCACCCCCGGGACGATCAATTCAAGTTCCAGATTAAGATAGACACATCATCATTGACACCATCCACCAAAAGATCATTATTATCTGACATTTCAAAGATATTTGATCCGCTCGGCTGGCTGTCTCCAGTATCCACCAAACTGAAACTTTTGTTCCAAAAAGTTTGGTCGTTGAATCTTCAATGGAATGACGCAGTACCTACAAACATCAATGAAGAATGGCTTAAAATAAAAAAGGAGTTACCACAAATCGAACATATTAATGTGCCAAGATGGCTTCAAACTACAAAAAATGCAAACATAGAGTTGCATGGGTTTTGTGACTCATCAGAAAAGGCATATGCATGCGTAATTTATGGCAGAATTATCAATCAGGAAAAGGCGGAGTGTCAATCCCCTGTGGTCATAGTAGCAGGGAAATCAAAGCTCGTGCCTGTCAACAAATCAGTATCTCTGCCTAGATTGGAGCTTTGCGCTGCGCACTTGTTGTCAAAACTGATGAAAGTTGTCCAGAACTGTTTATCAACCCATAACCTACGAATATACGGTTGGTCCGATTCGACAGCAGTACTAGGTTGGCTCAATGGTGAACCGAATCGCTGGAAACCATTCGTGGCTAACAGAGTAGCACAAATAACGGAGATAATACCAACAAAAAGCTGGCGATATGTGAAATCGGCCGAAAATCCAGCTGATTGCGCGAGCCGAGGATTATCAGCGAATCAACTACATCATCATCCTCTTTGGTGGCACGGACCAACCTGGCTATCAACATTCAAAGTAAACCACAATCAAGACATACCAACTTACATTACATATGAAGAAATCAGGAAGTCAATAAAAAGTAATGTAGTTCAACAAAATGAAGATATTATTTTAAAATTATTGAGCAGATTCAGCAACTTCGACCGAGCAGCGCGTGTTCTTGCTTGGACTTTGCGCGCCATATCTCGCAATCAACACAAACCGAAGTATCTGACTGTCAGCGAAATAAAAATCGCTAAACATCTGTTTATCAAACGAGTACAGCTGACGGTATTTAAGGAAGAGGTATTTAGTCTCCGAGATCAGAAGCAAATAGACGCGAAGAGCAAATTGCTAAAGCTGAACCCGTTTTTGGATCAAGACGGCCTACTGAGAGTCGGTGGCAGATTGAACAACGCGAAAATGAGTCAGAACATGAAGCATCCTCTCATCGTTCCCAACAACACACACCTCAGTGACTTATTGATCGAACAAGGACATCAGATGACACTCCATGGGGGAGCGAGAGTTACTCAAGCATGGCTGCGTCAACAATATTGGATTCTGGGAGGAAACCGAGCTGTCAAGAAGCGCTTACGAAACTGCGTCAAGTGCCGAAAACACGACCCAATCAAACACGAACAACTCATGGGCAACCTTCCTTTTGCACGCAGCAATCCAACACGACCATTTTATCATACAGGGGTTGATTTTACTGGGTTTGTCGACGTCAAAGCAAGCAAGGGCCGAGGTATCAAAACCACAAAAGGGTACATCGCCGTGTTCGTTTGTATGGCCACCAAGGCTGTACACATCGAGCTAGTATCGGACCTGACCTCATCATCGTTCTTAGCAGCTTTGCGGAGGATGGCAGCTCGGAGAGGCACCCCAGGCCATGTTTATAGTGACAATGGCACGAACTTTGTTGGAGCGAGTAGAATACTCAACGAAGAGTTCGTGAATATCAAAAACACTTTGGATGACAGTTTTTTCGAGGCTATTACCAGTATGGAGATTAACTGGCATTTTAATGCCCCTTCCTGGCCTAGTGCCGGAGGCCTCTGGGAAGCCGCCGTCAAGAGTTTGAAGTACCATCTCAAGCGGGTCATAGGAGATCAGAAGTTGACGTTTGAAGAATATTCGACGTTACTCGCTCAAATAGAAGCATGTTTGAATAGCCGACCATTGTGCGCACTCAGCGAAGATCCTGAGGATTTAGACTGTCTCACACCGTCTCACTTTTTGGCAAGTGGTCCGACACTAACTATCATCGAGACAGAGAGAGACTTGCGAACAAGATGGCAGCTCACACAAAAAATATTTGATGATCTGTGGAAGAGATGGCGAGCTGAGTACCTGTGCCAACTATCAGCTCGCAGTAAGTGGCACAAACCTCATCAGAATTCGAAGATCAATGACATCGTCATCATTCACGACATTAATCTTCCCCCGGGAAAATGGCCCATGGGCAGAGTTATTGAACTTCATCCAGGGAAAGACGGATACGTCAGAGTAGTGACCCTACGGACGAAAAATGGTTCACTCAAGAGACCAATTACGAAATTATCCGTCTTGCCGATCAACGACAATAATCAAAGCCACGATACAGAAAAGGAAAACAAAGAAGGTCAAGCAACAAACAATAAATATTCCAAGCCAACCTCATCAAAATTGTGCAACTTCATAATTACGTCACTCGTACTTCTGATGTTTATTTGCTCAGGAACGTGCGAATACAAAATTTCCAAAGTTGCAGAAAATAAAAACATATTTTTTGATAAACTCGCAAATATGAAATTGGAACGTGAAGAATGGAAACTCGTCGTTTATTGCGACATGGCTCCGTATTGGCAAGGAATTAACCTTCTGGACAAGTTTATCACTCATCTGGACAACATATGTTCAAGGGATCAAATACCACAATGCAACGTAGTCCGATTACAACTGCTTCACGGGTACAACGAACTTGAACACTACAACAATGTTTTACTTGGTCAGCAAGGTCAAGTTCGCCGACGTCGCGGGCTTATCAACGGCATCGGCTACATCGCACATAGTTTGTTTGGAGTTTTGGATGAAACTTTCACCGAACAATATCAGAAGGATATTGCCTTAATCAGAAGCAATCAAAAACATCTCAGTAATCTGTGGAAAAACCAAACTTCAGTAGTGGAGGCTGAACTAAATGTCATCAAAAGGATTGAAAATACCCTGGACAAGCAGCACAAAATAATCAACCAACACATTACCAATTGCAACACGGCCATAAGCAAACTGAAAGAAGAAATCCAACACACTGACAACAAAGCGGAATTCACATTATCAACGTTCATAGCCAATAACATCATGACCAATCTTAAAGAAATCCAGGAGACACTAGTTGACACAGTGGCTAACATTTTCTATGAAAAGTTCAACTTTCACTTGCTAACGCCGGCACAGTTAAAAAACGAACTGAATGTTATAACCGGACAAATCTCAAAGGACTTAGCCTTACCGATTAATAA